>CM066165.1:42831696-44075446 GCA_033629205.1 Lithocarpus polystachyus | reverse complement strand
CCATCAATCATTGACCATGAAGAGTCCAAGTGACCTAATAGGGGTCAAATAATTTTGCTTCATTTAATATTATATTTCTACAGAAGTTTGATTATCATAATAAGAATCGACCATAAATAATTATCAATTGTTACATTATAACCTGAAACCATGAATGAAAACCAAAACCAAGAGATCTAAATCTAAATCTAATTATAAAATAAAAGCAACTTGCAATCATAATAAGTCTGCTTTTGTCTACATTCTCAGTCATAATAGAATTGACAACAGACCTCTTTATTAGTCAAAGATCAGACATAAAATTGTAAAATATCAAACTGGGGTACTTAAACGGTAATCAAATAAAGAGAGATGAAGAAACTACACCATTTTGAAGACACATCTGTAGTCAATATATTAAATAGCATTCCTTTTAACCGCAGTCTAATATGTTACGCATATTAGAAATCAAATATCAGGGAAAAAACAGGGCAGCGCACATTCTAGTGTTTATAAAACATGAGCAAGATTAGTAAATCAATGACAAACCCAGTAACCTAAAAAGAAAAAGACAGAAGCTTACATGGAAAAATGCATGTCCTCTGCAAGAACAACATTGTTCAATTTGCTGTTAACCAAATAATCAATTAAATTTTCCAATGACAAAATAGAACCATACAAAGAAGATTGTACATAGAGAACTTACAACAGCTATATTGACAATACAAAAGAAGATTCCATAAACAAACTTACAACTCCAGTTACTGATCTGACATTGGTATGGTAACCCATGCGAAGGACAACTCCGAATTACTTGCCAACTACAGTCAAACTGCAAAATTTTCTCAAAAAAGTAAGTTAAGTATGAGGATAACAATATTAATTAGAACAATACAGAAGACACATATGATCATTAATAGGATTTATATTTTTTTGATACGTAAAAAGTCTTCTTGCAAAAAAAGAGGAACTCAACCACACAAAAGTGCACAGGAGAATCCCTTCAAGAAATTTATAGAACTTAAAAGTAATAGACTGGAACACAATTTAAATTTCCATAGTCATTTACAATATCTTAAGCAAAGACCCAAAGAAACAGATATACTCAATCAGAGAGGGAGAGAGAGAGAGAGAGAAACAAATAAACCAACCCCAGTTAATAAAAATTTATACAAAATTTAAGAGTCTAGTTAATAAAAATCAATAACATTCAAGAACCAGGAAATTCCAAAAGGCAAGAGACCAAAGAAAATCCAAAAATAAGTTTTTCATTACAAACAAGAACCAAATCAACAAGAACTTGAAATTCAATTCAAACAAATAAGAATCCTAAAAAAAAAAAAAAAAACATTAGTCTAAACCATATGAAAGCACAAAAAAACCCATTAGTCTAAAGCAAATGAAAGCACCAAAAAAAAAAAAAAACCCAGCAGTCTAAAGCATATGAAAGCACAAAAAACCCATCAGTCTAAACCGTGTGAAAGCGCCAAAAAAAAAAAAAAAAAAAAAACCCTCAGTCTAAACCATATGAAAGCACAAAAAAACCCATATGTCTAAAGCATATGAAAGCACAAAAAAAAAAAAAAAAAAAAAAAAACCATTAGTCTAAAGCATATGAAAGCACAAAAAACCCATCAGTCTAAACCGTATGAAAGCGCAAAAAAAAAACCCATCAGTCTAAACCATATGAAAGCACGAAAAAACCCATTAGTCTTCCTCTCTGACATAGGCATCATCGGCCTCGGCTTCCGTGCCAGCGGCGGCATGGAAAACCCCTCACCGGAAAAATATTGTTGTTGTTGTTCCCGCAGTCACTTTCCCGAGCAAATCTTCAAACCCTTTTCTTGAATTTCCAAGAAGAGAGAAAGGGTATCAGATTTTCTCCAAAACACAGACATGCAATATGATATGGAGAATTGTGATGAAACCCTAACCCTTTGGAGAGAGAGAGTGAGAGAGAGAGATAGAGACAGAGAAGTCTGGGATTTCAAATTTGGGGATTTGGGAGAGAGAATGAGAGAGCCGTTGGGATGTGAGATGCGATTTATATACAAAATTGCCACACGCCCCAATAAGTTGATTTTTTTTTTTTTTTTAATCCCGAATCCAAATTTTAACTTCTTTTTTTTTCTAAAAGGTTTTTTTTTTTAATTGATGCATTTTTTAATCACAAAATCAATAAAAAAAATCACAAAATTACCTAAGGATGTGATGTGATTTATAAACAAAATTATTTCACCGAAAAAATGCACAAATCATCACATTCCTTAGGTATTTTTGTCATTAAAAATCTAGCAATCTCAAATTATTAAAAATGAAAATTATTCACTGGTAGGGAATTGGAAATTAGACTTGACGCACATGTGATTAGGCAAGTTTTGGAGAAATTATAAGGTTCACATAGTGGACAAGTGACATGGTCCACCATTTCATTAAAAGACTCACACCTGTTTAAAATTGCTGAGTTGGAAATTTTTTTAAAACACTGACTCAGCAATTTTAAACAAGTGGAAATTTTTTAGTGGAATGGTGGACAGATGACGTGGTCCACCAGAGGACTATATAATTTCTCCAAGTTTTGATAGTCTTTCCTCTTCTTAAACAATTTCAAAAAATAACTTTCATCATTTTATTTTTACAAATATATAATTTTATCATTTTTTATGTTTTTAATTGATATTATTCTTTTATGAAAGAGAAATGATATATCTACAACATTTTTAAAACAAATTTTAAGTAACAGGTTGTTACTAATTGTTATTGTTAAGGCAAAAAAGTAATCTTAGTGTTAGATTCAAATTTGAACTAATAACAACTAACCACCTATGATTTGTTGTAAAAATGTTGTGGACATAACATCTCTCTTTATGAAATTATCATATTCTTCTAACTATTTTTATTATGTGTTATATTTTTCTAATTTCTTTTGGTACAATTAAAATTTTTAAATTTTAAAGTCATTATTCAAATTCTCATTCTTTTAAGGAGATTATTTTGATAACCAAAACTTATCATATAATTACAATTGATATAACTCAAATAGTTAATAGTACTCCAAACCCAGACTCGTTTTTTTGTAGTTCTTTTGTAGGTACACTAAATTGGACCGAAATGATTTGAAATGGACTAAATAGACCGAATAGACCAATATAAAGCGAATGGACCAATGTGGACCCAGTTGGATCGAATAGATCAACGTGGACTGAATTGATCAAATAGGCGAAAGTGGACCAAAGTGGATTGACCAAATTGGACTAAAATTGACCGAATAGATTGAATTGGGCTAAATTGATCGAAGTAGACCAAATGGACCCAATTAAATTGAAGTGGACCGAAGTATACCGTATTGGACCAAAATTGACCGAAGTGAACAAAAATAGACCAATATTATGATGGTGTTAACTTCAAACCTATCTACTAATCACCAATGGAGTTTCGAGATTTAAATTTTAGTTTAGATAATGGTGATACATGATCTTGAGACCTTCCATTGGATTAAATTTGCCATCACTATTCTGTGCCCTAATGACAGTTAGTTCATCCCTTATTTCTTAATATTGTATTAGTATTTTCCTTTATAAATATTTGCCAATTTAGGAAGTTGATGGAATTCATTGATGGCCTTTAATTGTAAAACAACCTGCTATTCACCAACACAATTACCAAATTGAAATTTAACTTTTAAGCCAGCTTTATAGGGTAAATGGTTATGGGGGTTTTGTAGAGGAAAGTGATCACGCTAGGAGGAATCTTTTTGTTTTTGTTTTTATTTTTATTTTTATTTTATAAATACTCTTGAAGGAATGTTATTGCTTCCTAAAATGGGGAAGCAAAGGTATGGATGGACTACTTCGGTTATTTGTAGGCCACATGGGTGTAGCTTGTGGAGGGGAATTAAAAGGGGATGGAGGAAGTTGTCCTCTTAGATCTCTTACAAAATAGAAATGGTAGGAGGATCAAATTCTCTCATGATGTGTGGTGTGGTGACTAAGCCCTAACGGAGATGCATCTAGACTTATTTCGATTGTTGTGAATAAGGATGCATCAATGCTTTCCTTTTTCTCTAAAGGGGATGACTGGTCATTTTTTTTGGAATTGCGATGTGTGAATATTTGATTGGAGCCTAAATAGCAGTAAAGAGTTTAGTGTGCAATCATATTACTATAATGTTGGATTTCTTTCCCAAAAAAAAAAGATCGAAATGGCCAAAGTAGACTGAAGGATTGAAATGGAGCAAAGCGGACCACATGGATTGAATTGCACTGAAATGACCAGTGGACCGAATGAGACCTAAATGGACTAAAATGGACTGAATGTGGATAGGTTTTAGCTTTTAGATATTGATAGTGTCTTGAAAATTATCCAACTCTATGCTCATCCGTAGGGGTCGTCCAAAGAAGAGGTGAAATGTCTTGGCCCAGAAAGCTCGTCCACGTCTGGGTCGTCCGTCCAGGAAGACCCTTGGACGACCTACATTGACTCCAGACCTCATCACTACATACCGTCTCTGGACGAGGCTTATACACTTGTCTCAGAACATATGCAGAACGGGAGACATTACCACGAAACCACCTCTTATGACCGTTGCGGAACTTACGGCCTAATAAAGTAACCCCCACAGCAGTTATGGAAGTTATTTCCGAACCTTCCGACATCCTCCAATTTAGGAGAAGTTATTAAATAACTGTTCCTGACATGCATTATATAAGAAGAACAATCGCCAAACGAAAAGGTACGAAAAATCTTTTTTCCATTCCAAGATTCTAAAAGTTAAAGACACTGACTTTGTCATCGGAAGGTTCTTGGCCGGTCCACCCCAGTCATCTCTGATATTTTGTTCATCTCTCCAGGTTTTTAATCAGATCATCTTGTCGCCATCAACATCCGAAACATCCAGCCTACTGATTTTGTTGTGTATCATCAGTTGGCGCCGTCTATGGGAACACGTAAGTTTGTACTAACAATTACTTTCCTCCAACAAAAGGTTGTATGGTTCGGACAAGATCAAGGGCTACCAGCCCAAGCCACCAAGAAAGTAGGGATGCCTCCAGCAATCCTAACCGCGATCAACAGTCGACACCAGTCGCTCAACAGTCTGCCATCCAGCACATACAATCCATGGCAGCCGCCATGACAGAGTTAACCCGTCAGAACTAGGAGTTGACTAGGGAGATTCACTTACGGAGGCAGCGTCAAGAGAGGTTCGAGGAAGGATAAGCCCAGAGTCAAGAGATTAGGGAAAACGCCGACCCCGAAGGCCAATCGAGGGGTACCGTTTCACGAAGGGTGCCGCACTTGGAAAGGGAAATGGACCAAATGCGTAAAGCCATGGATGAAATGAGGGAGAACATGAGGAGGACGAATCCCGTAGAAGACTTGGTTCACCAAACGGACTCCCCTTTCTCAGCCTCCATCAAAGGCCATCCCCTGCCTGCCAAGTTCAAGATGCCTTCCTTAGACTCATATGACGGAACGCGTGATCCATGCGATCATATTGCAACCTTCAAAACTACAATGCATCTCTAAGGAGTCCCGGACGAGATCATATGTAGGGCTTTCCCTACCACACTTAAAGGACTGGCACGAGTATAGTTCAACAAAATACCTCCAAATTTTGTAAGTTCCTTTGAAGAGTTGAGTAAATTGGAGGACAAACTGTTTGTCAACAATTTTATTGGAGGACAAAGGCATAAGCGTTCCTCGTCCAGTTTGTTAACAATTGAGCAAGGGGAAAATGAGAGCTTGCGGTCCTTCATTACTCGTTTCAATAGAGAAGCCCTCCCTGTAGATGAGATGGATGACAAGCTGCTGCTGGCGGCCTTCCATAACGGGGTCAATTCTGACTTGTTCATCCATAAGCTCTATGAGCAAGAGCCTCAGACCATGGCTGAGCTCGTCCATTCGACCCAAAATTTCATGAATGTAGAAGATGCGATCATAGC
This sequence comes from Lithocarpus polystachyus, assembly GCA_033629205.1. Taxonomy (NCBI): domain Eukaryota; kingdom Viridiplantae; phylum Streptophyta; class Magnoliopsida; order Fagales; family Fagaceae; genus Lithocarpus; species Lithocarpus polystachyus. Next base: position 44,069,525 of record CM066165.1, on the reverse strand, counting down.
CAAGAAGAGGAAGAGAGCCGAAAGAAGAGAAGGAGACAACCCCCGTCACCTGGAGCAGGCCCCTCGTCCAAAGAAGGCCCGCACTAGGGAGAAAAGGGATCAAGATAATAGAAGGCCAGCTTCATCTTCAAGAAGAGGTCAGCACTACACGCCTCTGAATATTCCACTTGACCAAGTGCTCATGCAGATCAAAGACGATCCGTCCCTGAAATGGCCAGAAAAAATGAAGGGAGAACCCAATAAACGCAATAGGAATAAATATTGTCGTTTTCACAGAGATCATGGGCATGACACGGACGAGTGTTTCGACTTGAAGCAACAGATAGAAAACCTCATCAGGCAGGGAAAACTGAGAAACTTCCTCGGACGAGATCAGAAAGATGACAAGTTGAAGGGCAAGATGGAAGAAACACCGTGGCCGCCGCTGGGAGAAAAAAGGGTGATCATAGGAGGAAGCTCGACAGGACAAACTTCTAGGTCGCGAAAGACATACCTAAAGGTTGTGCAGAAAGTTCAACTCTCAAGACGATCGGTCAGGATGAGGGAAGCTGAGGAACAATCTATTACCTTCACAAACGAGGATGCTGCGAGACTTCACCACCCCCATGACTACGCCATTGTTATTACCCTGCTTATCGCAGATTATACAACCAGAAGGGTGCTAGTTGACAACGGCAGTTCGGCGGACATCCTGTATTACCCCGCCTTCCAGCAAATGAACCTCGGACGAGACTTACTCTGCCTAGTGAACTCACCCTTGGTAGGGTTTGGAGGAATGAAGGTACAACCAATAGGGATAGTTAGGCTGCCCGTGGTGGTTGGGACACATCCACAGCAGATAACTAAAGAAATAAATTTCCTCGTGGTGGACTGTTCGTCATCGTATAATGCTATCATTGGAAGACCTACCCTAAACAGTTGGAAGGCAGTAACGTCCACTTACCACTTGTCAGTCAAGTTCCCTACAGAACATGGGGTGGGGCAAGTGCAAGGAGATCAGCTAGCAGCAAGAGAATGCTACCTAACCATGCTGACCATGGACGAGGCAACTCAAACGATGAATATAGAGGAAAGAAGAGTCGTTGCAGAGCCTACCGAAGTACTGGAAAACATTCTTTTGGACGAAGGTGATCCCAAAAAGTTTACTAGAATAGGAACAAGCATGAAAAATGAAACGAAGCAAGACCTCGTCCGTTTTTTACAGAAGAGTGTTGATGTGTTTGCATGGAGTCACGAAGACATGCCAGGAATTGACCCAAGTGTCATCACACATCGATTGAACGTATGTCCGACTTACAAGCCCGTCCGTCAGAAGAAACGAGTTTTTGCTCCAGAACGGGATAAGGCTATTAAAGAAGAAGTCCTGAAGTTGAAGACAGCACGATTTATCTGGGAAGTCTATTACCCAGAGTGGCTGGCCAATGTAGTGATGGTCAAGAAGGCAGATGGCAAGTGGAGAATGTGTGTGGACTTCACTGATTTGGACAAAGCTTACCCCAAGGACAGCTACCCATTGCCACGCATCGATCAGTTGGTTGATTCAACGGCTGGCCATCACCTATTAAGCTTCATGGACGCTTTTTCAGGGTATAACCAAATAAAGATGGACGAGGCAGACCAGGAAAAACGTCCTTTGTAACAAGCCAGGGGTTATTTTGTTACAAGGTGATGCCCTTCGGGTTAAAGAACGCAGGGGCGACTTATCAAAGGCTGGTCAATCAGATGTTTCAGCTACAAATAGGGCGGAATGTGGAGGTCTATGTAAACGACATGCTAGTGAAGAGTTTGGACGAGAAAAATCACTTGGACGATCTCTAAGAAACCTTCAACACTCTCAGGCGGTACAATATGAAGCTAAATCCTAGCAAGTGCGCTTTTGGAGTTTCGTCGGGAAAATTTCTTGGATTCATGGTTTCGCATAGAGGGATCAAAGCGAACCCCGACAAGATCCAGGCCATCATTGACATGAAACCGCCAGGAAACATCAAAGAAGTCCAATCACTCACTGGACGAGTTGCTGCACTCAACAGGTTTGTCTCCAAAGCAATTGACAAGTGTTTACCATTTTTCAGGGTTCTTAAAAAAGCCTTCGAGTGGACGGATGAATGTCAGAAGGCTTTCCAAGACCTCAAAAGCTACCTGACCACAGCTCCGCTGCTAAGTCCGTCCGTACCTGGTGAAGAACTATACTTATATCTGGCGGTGTCCCCGCATGCAGTAAGCTCGGCATTGATCAGAGAAGAAGGAAAGGTACAGAAGCCAGTCTACTACACGAGCCGAGCTCTGAGAGGAGCAGAAGGACGATATCCTATGATGGAAAAATTGGCCTTTACTTTGATTACAGCCTCAAGGAAGTTGAGACACTATTTTCAAGCCCATGTTATTAACGTCTTGACAGACCATCCGCTGAAAAAGGCAATGAACAGGTTAGAAGTTGCGGGAAGACTAATCCAATGGGCTATTGAACTTAGAGAATTTGATATCAAGTATTTGCCAAGGAGGGCGATAAAAGCGCAGGTGTTGGCAGATTTTATTGCGGAATTCACTCCCAATGATAAAAGTTTAGACGAGCTGGTGGGCGCTCGAAGATGGATCGTTCATGTAGATGGGTCCTCCATGTTACATGCAGGGGGGATAGGCATTATTTTGAAATCCCCAAAAGAAGATAAGTTGGAGTATAAAGTTTGCCTATAGTATGCAACAACTAACAATGAAGTGGAATATGAAGCCTTCCTGAAAGGGCTGGAGTTGGCAAAATCTTTGGGAGCAGAGTCAATACTCGTCCATGGAGGTTCTCAGCTAGTCATAGGCCAAGTGAATGGGGCGTACGAAGCCAAAGAAGAACGTATGAAGAAATATCTCAATAAAGTGAGACGCCTTGTGAAGAAGTTCAAGGAAGCCAGTTTCATTCAAATCCCAAGGAAAGAGAACGTAGAAGCAGAGGTTTTGGCAAAAGAGGCCTCGATAGGTGGTGCTTTGAATGACTTTGACGAAATTCAATACATGCCAAGCATAGATCTGCCAGAAATACAGCAAATAGAAGGTGAAGACAATTGGATGACACTGATATTGGCTTATCTAAAGAATGGCAGGTTTCCGGAGGAAAAGGACGAGGCCAAAAAACTAAGACAGGTCGGCCAGGTGCATCCTCATAAATGATGTGTTATACAAAAGTGGTTTTTCCCAACCGTATCTGAGGTGCTTAGCTCCGGACGAAGCGAACTATGTATTAAGGGAAGTTCACGAGGGAGCATATGGAAACCACTCGGGGGCAAGAGCGCTGGTACATAAAGTCGTCCGTGCGGGATACTACTGGCCCACCATTCAAGCAGACACCAAAGCTTATGTCAAAGTATGTGACCAATGTCAGCGATTCAGCAATATCCCCAAATAACCCACAGAGCACCTCACTCCCATGATGGCCCCTTGGCCGTTTGCACAATGGGGATTAGACATTTTGGGTCCTTTTCCACTCGGAACCAGACAGATGAAGTTTTTAGTGGTAGGTATTGACTACTTTACTAAGTGGATAGAAGCAGAACCCCTAGCAAAGATTACACAGCAAAATGTTAAGAATTTCGTCTGGAAGAACATCTTATGCCGGTTTGGGGTACCCAAGGTATTAGTATTAGACAATGGACAGCAGTTTGACAACGCGCTATTTAGAGACTTCTGCGAACACTTCGGTATTCAGAATCATTATTCCTCCACCTCCCACCCACAAGCAAATGGCCAAGCAGAAGTAGCAAATCGATCCTTGTTGAAAATCATCAAGACTCGGCTTGGCGGGGCAAAGGGTGTGTGGACAGATGAACTACCAGGCGTTCTTTGAGCTTACAGAACAACAGCGATGACTCCCACAGGGGAAACTCCTTTCAAACTGGCTTACGGCAACGAAACAGTCATACCTGCGGAGGTGCACATGGCCAGCCATAGAGTGATGAAGTATCAAGACAGGGAAAATGGTGACCAGCTTCGTCTTAACCTCGATCTCCTAGACGAGGTACGGATGAACGCAGAGCAGAGAACGACGAGATATAAAAACTTGATGGCCAAACACTATGATGCCATGGTCAAACCCAGGTGCTTTAACATAGGGGACCTCGTCCTAAAGAAAGTTTTCTTGGCCACTAAAAACCCTGCTCATGGAAAGTTGGGGCCAAATTGGGAAGGACCTTACAGGGTCATCAACTGTAAAAGGCAAGGATCCTATTATTTGGAAGCCCTAGACGGACGAAAGCTTGAACACCCTTGGAATGTTAAACATTTGAAAAGATACTATCAATAAAAAAGCAACCATGGACGAGCAGCGCCACATGACTTGGAAGTAATTGTTATTTTTCAGTGTTTTGCCTACTACTAATGTTTTAAAATGTATATCGCTCGTGAACTAATTCGTGTTAAGACGTTTGTAATAAGGCACTAGCTCTCAAGCATGTGCCATTTCTGTGGACGAATATTTATAGTTAAAAGTATATATGTGATGTATTTTTAAAATATATCCGAGTATGTGTGAAAATGAACTAAAGACGAACAAAATCCTTGGACGCAAGGATGTATCGTCCATGAGCTTTCCTTAAATCAGGATAAAGCAAGGCAAGTTCGTCCAAACCAAGAGACGAGTTGATGCATGTATCATCCATAAGCTTTCCTTAGAACAGGATAAAGCAAAAATAAGGCACGTTCGTCCAAACCAAGAGACGAGCTGATGCACTAACATCTCAACCCAGACATGGACGAGGAAATGCACGTATAAAATCCAATGACTAAAATAGCCTAAAATTTGGACGAGTCAAAAAAGTTATGTTTCAAATAACAAACTAACAACTCGTCCATAGGCAAATACTCGTTCAAAATAGGCAAAGAATAATGTCAGTCAACAATGACACCCTTCATGGACGGCCCATTCTAAATTCACAATACGAACAAGGCTCGTCCATACCATAAGTCCCTATGAAGGACGAGTCAAAAATTAAAGATTATTGGAGTGCAAAATAAGTTCGGCCATACAATGAGTAAATGAAAAATAGAACAAACATTTATTCATCAATAAAAAGGGGTGGAGAACCCGCGTCCAAAAAACCCTTAATTGAAATAAACAATTGTTTAAAGCCTCTTCCTGAAACTATGGACGAATAAATTGTACTTGCATTACATCCAAAAGTCTAAAACAATAGACTAAATAAAAACAAAAATACCGAAAAAGCAAAGTCTTCATTGGGGAGGATCAGCACTAGGATCGTTTCGAGCTTGCTGAGTGGTGGCATCATCCTCGATGTTAACGTCCTTTGAGCTCGTCTGAAGAAGGGAGCTTGAAGCAGCACCACCTAGGTTGAGCTTGATAGAACTGAAGTCAAGGTTGGAGAAGTTCTCCATGGCGTCCATTCTGAAATCCTCAAACCCAGCTGCATAGTTTGCGTCCAAGGAATCAGTATACTCTTTGGACGCCTTGAACTCCGCAACCGCGTCTCCCTTAGCCTTATCAAGAAGAGCACTCAACTCGCCATTCTTCTTCTGAAGATGATCAAGACGAGTGTCCTTTTCTATGACATCAGTCTTTAGCTCCTCTACGTGGTCCTGCAACTTCTTCACTTCGTCCTTGGCCTTGGCCGCCACTTCAGCCCACCTTTTGCTCTCGTCCTTAACCTCCTGTATCCTCCTCTCCAGCAGGATCCTCGTCTTGTCCAGTTCCGTTGCTTGCCTGGACGCAGCAATGAACTTGGACATGGCCTGCACGAGATTTGTTTTTAGACATATATATTGATAAGATGAGATAAAAAAAATAAAGGGAAGACGAGATAAAAAAGTTCACCTTGAAGAGGTCATAAACACTAAAGTGCTCAAAGTCCTTCAAAGACATGTTGTAACAGGCTGCCACGTCCTGACCAGTCACAACCCTCTCAAATCTATCCCAAGCTAAGTCTTCATCATTAATGAGGTTAGGAGAGACTTGGCTAGAGGGCTGAGACGAGATAGGCACTTGAGCTGTAGACGGGATGTCTATAGATGGAGGATCGAAGAGCTCGTCGTCTATATCGTGAACACGGACGGGAGTTTGCTGGGTAGGAGGGACGGGGCCAGGCTTGACAACTACATGTTTGGACGACCCATGCTTAACCCTTTTCTCTCTGCGTCGACTGGGGAGTTTCCTTAAATCGATCCCCTTAGACAAAGCTTTTCTTTTGTCACCAACAGATGGACGAGGTTGGGATTGAACCCCTTGCCCAACTACCTCGTCCACCACCTCCTTGCCTTTATTTTGATTCATTGTAGCCAATCCTATAAAACAATGGACGATGATGAGAAGCAAAAATAAAACATATATAGTTATTCACAAAATAAAGATGACACACTTACGTCTACGAACAGTACGCTCGTGAGCAATAGCTTCAGCAGATGGCTCAGGACCCAAACCCCAAGCTGCTAGACGTCTTAAGCTCACCAAAGAATAGAACGTCCTGTCAGTGTACAGACGAGCCTTTTGAACTCGTTCAATATAGAACTCGCTCAGGTGAGGTCGTCTAACGCCTATAAACAACAACAAAATAGAGAAGGAAAAAGGGCGTTAGACGAGAATAATCAAATCAAAAATATATATAAACATATTTCAAGATGGATAACCTCAAACATACCTTCAGGACGAAGGTTCCCTAATTCTCCAGTGTAGGGACCAAATGGATCCCTACCAACTTCACTTGGTTTCCCAGCCTAGGGGCTAGAGACGAAGAAAAACTCCGTCTTCCAAATCCTGTCTGAGGTAACTAAGGACTTGATCAATCTGTAATCTGCCCCTCTAGCTGTGAATTGATGGAAGCCAAGGGATTGATTGATCTTAGAGGGCTTATAGTAGTAGAGGAACTCCATAGTAAGAGGACGATCCCCCCCAAAGACCTCCCTCCATAAGACTTGCATGGAGACAATCAGTCTCCATGCATTGTGATTAAATTGGCAGATGGCCAAACCTAACCTAATAAGCAACTCCCTAGCAAAGGCATTGAGAGGTAACCTCAAACCCCCCAAGAGGTAAGCCTCATAAATACCAACTCCAAAATGGGGTTGGCAACACCATTCCCCACGGACGGGTAACCTAGGGTTTAAATTATTAGGGATTTGATACCAAGCCTTCAGAGACTCTAACCTTTTGTTATCTGTCCTAGAGGAGATATCTAAAGCACAACTATAGACAATTTCCTCGTCATCCTGAGCTGTGGACGAGGGAGCACTAGTGCCTGCCCTCGACCCAGACTCAGCTCTCGTCCTAAACTCTTCCTGGAGAACCTCTAGAGGAACCCCAGGGACCCCTGACATGTACTCATCTGAGGTATTCCCTCCACTACTACTACTACTACCAGTACTACTATCACTCGACCCACTAAAGCTACTAGGTCCATGAAGCCCGTCTATGGCTTTCTCAAGGCTATTGCTAGACGAGGAAAGGACAATCTCAGTCATTTCTTAGGAATTTTTAACCTAAGGACAAGAGTGAGGAAAATACCTGGATCTAAGTGATGACTATGGACGCGGAAGACTTCTAGACGAGGCGCTAAGACGAGGAGTGTCAGGGAAGAAAATTTTCAGAAATGAAGGGGGCAGCCCAAGAATTCCACTATTTATAGGCGAAGACTTTAGTACCCAAAACGTCATAACCAACCCTGTACTGACACGTGGCACACTCCTCGAAAAATGAGCCGACGTTAATCTTCACTACTATGATAGTCACTGACGCAGCTGAGCAAGCACACATGTAGCAGAATATATGGCCACAAGTGAGGGAAACTGGATCAAAGACTGTCTCCTTTTGGGAAAAAAAAAATCAACTGATTGGTGGTGTCACTTGAGCACCTTGATAAGTGAGCCTTTTCTTCTCCATAAATTCTACTTTTAGTGATCATGGAAGTTCATGAGATAGGGAAGAAGATGCTATTGGTGTTATGATGTAATTTTAAATCACAGAACTAAATGCTTTATGTATTTATATTGATCAAATATGCTTCATAATACTATAGGCGAGAGTTGATTCTTGGCACTGATCAAGGAAACATGACTTCTATAAATGGGAACTTACCAAGCATATAGAACAAGTCAAGTCAATATCAAGTTTGATGATGGATTCAAAGATTTCACAGGTGAGTGATGGTTTGCCGTCATTAAATATGAGGTTGTAGCCTTCAAATGTTGGTGCCTTCTCTGACTTGACCTTGCTTTCCCTTGAATTAATGAGGAAAGCCATAAGCTCACAGAGCCAGGGACTCTGAAGAATTTCAATACGCATTCTTTGGGCCTGGGACTGGAAGGTCTGTCCTTGCTTAGAGTCATGGATCTGTGATCAACATGAAGTTCAAATTATACAATGAAAATCAACCACAGCCAGAATGTATTTCATTTTGTAAAGTTTCCAAATAATATGTATTGGCGTTTGTTTCATAATCTTTATTGTCAAAATTTACATTTATAATATCTTCATCTACCTTTCTTTTTCTCCCTAATTAGTTAGCAAAAAAATAAAAGAGGCAAAACTCAAAAGCAGGCCATGGACAGACCTTATCATATTTCTTCAATATTTTACGAATTGCAATGGCATTTATCAATGCATAAGAAACAAGGTCTTTCCCTTTCTGAATTAAGGAAGTATGGTCACTTTGTCAGTTGCCTCTTAACCAAAGGAAGTACTTTTGAAAGCCAGAAGCAAGATGTAGCTCAAGCAATTTCTGTGCTTGCTCATTGAAGGAACCTACTACTGAAGACATGTCCTTGAGAAGAGAAGGGAAGAAGGTTCCATTGCACACTAGTCTCCAACAAAACCATAGAAACACTAAGTTCTTTCGCCTTATATACATTTTGTACATAAGATCTTGTAAAGGTAAACTCTGTTTCTATCAACAATATAAACTATATTTTTAAGCCTTTACAAACAAACAGATTCATGCACAAAGAAACCCAAAAAATATATGAAATTAAAATGAAAGTAAAGCACTTGGAATACCAGGTGGGAACCTGTGCCGCATCTCCTTGGTTGGATGGCGCGAGTCGATTTCCATTTGGGTGGAGTATGAGCGTTTGCATCCTGTGGCTGCTCAGCTTGGTCACATTGCCCCTGCTCAACGTCACTGTCATGTGGATGCGTGGTTTGTGGAACATGTATCAAGGTAGAGGAGGTAGGATTTGATTGTGTATGACTTGGGCTGGTAGACATGAGCTCAATGTGGGGTGTTTGAAGGCTAGGGGTGGGTATAACTATCTAGGGGGAGCTATAGGACGGAGCTATAGGTGAGTTGTGGTCAACAGTGGTGGTGTGTAGGGAGGACTCGAATTCAACATGGGTAAACAGCGAAGGAAATCCGGTGTTAATGGGAGGGATGGGTGGCATGGGAGGCTCGGTTGTGTCCTAAAGGGTGGACATGAGTGGAACAGGGGTCTTAGTGGCCAGAAGAGGGGTAAGGGGAGGTCGATGACGTGTCACTAGAGCAGCTAAGCTTGTACTAGGCCCTACATCTGGTACTTTAGTCTGGTTTGTTGCTTCGTCATTAGTTGGCACATCGATACGATCAACCTCATCCACATACTCAAGGGCCTTCTTAATGAACTTGTATTCGTAAGATTCTTCACTGAACTAGTTGAGGACAACCAGTTGGGTTGCAAGTTGTCATTAAATCACCGACATTATTAAGTACGACATATACATAATGTCAAACACAACATGCAAAACAAAATAAATTTATGCACATTACCAAAATTTCCATCTTAGTGCTATCGCGGTCGATATACAGTTGCGTGATCCTACGATACCACACCATATAAGGATGATGACGTGACATCACCTCCTCCATTTCGAGTGCATTACAAACGTACTCATCATGATCATTCCACTTTTGAATATGGACTGCATGTTCCACCGACCAATTTTTCTCTACCTTGCCCCTCGCATCTATTTTGTGCAAATCACGATTGGTATTAGCATCTCTGGGTTGTTCCTACTTTAGCCTAAACTGTCGTAGGACACGATCGGGTATGTGGAACTCTATAAGCCAAAAAAATATAAGTGGAATGGCCGACCTCCACACGTTACTTCTCTCAATGTGAAAACTAGGAGAAAGGTGGCTCAAGTCATTTCCATATGGCTCCCACTTAACCTACAAAAGCCACCAAGTAAAGCAACCACATTCAGAAATTTTCCCATAATTTGCATAAAAAGTAGAACAATAGTGGGCAATGAAAATTTTTTTGAAGGACATAAGACGTTATGGACGTATAAATACAAGTATTATACCTGGTCGGGCCGTGTCGTGGCAATTTGATTGCGATATGCGAAAAGCACGTTCGTGGGAGCATTCTTTGTACACATCGCCCCTGCCCACCTATAAGCAGGTAGCATTGCATGGTCATTTGTTGTTTACGTATAAAAATGTGGCATAATTCATGATAGCACACTAATTATGCAATATATACTTACTTCATAGCAAGAGAAATTGGTGGTAGTGGTGGACCATAAACACCCTCGGGTTGGGGCACCATTTGTGGGGACATATGTGGGAACCTAACTTATATCCACAATTGGACCAAAATCAATGGTCCGCCAATCTACTTTGCCTTCTTGTCAATTGCATTGCACAACCATCTGTACAACTATGATAAGGCTGCACAACCCCAACTATGCTTGTGTGGATTACAAAGGTTCCGCATGGACTCTAACCACATGAGATGGACCCTATCTCCAGACTTGTCAAGAAATACGATATCCCCTAGTAGGGCTAGTATATAGCAGCGAACATATTAATGAACTTGAATCTCATTGGCATTTGGAGGCAATGGTTGTCTGATTCTTTCGACAAGTGTGGGTATCAGAATCCTTTGACCTTTTAGCACAATTTGATGGCCATTTGGAATTTGAATTCCGAGCATTTCAGCACACACATTTGTCCAAGTTCTTTTAGTGGGCCTAACCATTGCCTCACCCTCGATGGGCAACCCTATGATAACTTCCACATTTTGTAATGTAATCTTCATCTCACCAAGTGGTAGGTGGAATGTATGGGTCTCTAGGCGCCATCGCTCTACAAATGCAGTGATCAATGCATGGTCAAGCTGTATGGATGGGACCAAATGCAGACCCTCTAGAACAAGCAACCTCACAATGGCAAGGACTGGATCATCTATCATAGGATCTCGAAGTGTCAACTCTTTATGGCGACTTCGAAAATCCAGTGTGCCAAGAGGATCTTGCAAATATTATAACAATAGATAAAAATCTTATGCAAATATTTAGTATTTATGGCTAATTAGAGTTGTGACATGAATGCATAGTACAAGAAAACTCATGCAATTACCTGTCCCCCAGGGTTCCATAGTAACTAGAATCAGTATTTAACTTGTTCTGTCAATAAACTGCGATCAATGGGTCTAGGATCTATCGTAATGCTGCAAAAAGTTTTTGTGTCATATCAGCTATAAATAATAGGTTTGTGTAATGTGCAATATTGGTTAGTGACATTGAATAGAGAGAGACTTACACCATATCTAGGTTTAATATTGTGACATTAAATAGAGAAAGACTTACACCATATATAGGTTTTGTTTTTGGGGTATTATTTATGTGTGGCATTATGATTTCCTTTTCTTTTCTTTTTCTCTGTATTGTTGTTGTCCCTATTTTGTTTTGTTCTTATTTTTTTATTCAGCGTTTCTTTGTGATATATATATAACATTTTTTTTGGGAGCTAAAAACGATAAAAACTTTGATTAATACTATGGAATAATATAAGTAAAAACTGAGTTAAGAGCAAACTCAGCTAGGGGGAACACCCAACAAAGCGATATCCCCAGGAAAAGAGAAAGAAGAAATTGAATAAGGCCAAAAGAACATGAGGCCAGACAACAACTACCCTCTAGCTATCAGATTAGACCTGTGCTACCATCATGCTTTGGTAGTTGTCCAATAATTTGCCAGCACCCTGTATAATCACCCTTGGATGCACCTAAACTTGTTCAAAGTTGAACTTGTTTCTTGTGTTCCAAATAGCCCAGGCTTAGTTAAAATTCAACGAAGATAACAAGGAAACTAGGCTTTTGATTCATATTTAATTATTTATATCAATTTGTGAGTAATGCATTTAGGAAGCATATTGATTGTAATTTTTGGACACTACACAATATTCGGCTAATGTTGCCTTATATACAGAGCTAGAGACTTCAAATTGTGTGAATTAGCTTAATAGGAACATCACAGGCTTCCACTGGGTACAATACCAAAAAATCTAGGTTGTTTCTTGTAATAGTCATACCATAATTCTTTGCTTGTGGCCCTACTGTTGCTCACCTATTCTTTTTGTTCTATGAATGCCTTTGTGGTGGCATTGGTGTAGGAATGCATCAGCTTATGAAAAAGCATGATATGCTCAATGCTTTTATACATCATTAATTGTTAGCATGTACGCCACATGACACTGGTTTTAGTTTAGATGCCTACTGATTACTGCATTTTGTATCCTTCATCTTACCCCAAAAAAAAAAGCTATCAAACTAAATAGTCCCACAAGCCACAATCACAAAATTCCATCAATTTCTCACGTATCAATCACATTCTCTATCCCCCTACTCTTCTCAATCACACCCAGTAAACACAATCACAAAAATCAAACAGCTATGATATGAGTTTATGACTCCAGCTAATATAAATATTTTTTTGGAACAAATATATGTAATAGCATAGTAAAATTGAAATAGCACAGTAAACAAAAACAAATAAAAACTAAACCCAAATAAAATGAAACCCAAATCTCCAAATCACTAAACCTAAAAAGCATATCAAAACCCATTTCAACCAATAAATAAAGAGAAAGAAATTGCATTAGAGAGAGAGAAAGAAAACAAACTTGCTGGTTAAGTCGGATTCCTCGCCACAGAGGAAGATGATGGACGGAGGAAACTGCGTAGGAAGAGAGAGACACCGGAGAGAAAGAAGATTGAAGGCTCCCTCAAAATCGATTTTAGTATACTCGGATTCTCGTTTTTACCCCATGAAATTTTTTTTAACCTAAGCTTATGGAAGTCGAGTAAGCTATACTCGATTTTCAGCAGTTCTACGTGGCTTTTTCCTCTCTTTTTTAATCCACATCAGAATTAATTTTCAGTAGGAAGTCGATTTTAACAAACTCGACTTCCAAAAAGGGTCCAACTTATTAAATAACTTTGAATGCATGCCATCTGCCTAAAAATTTTCCAGAATTGTACTGTTTAGTAAATTTTGCCACTCTTAACATTAATGATCTCTCTTAAGTACACGGTAACAAATCACTCTCTCATCAAAACCCTTTCAACGCCTCTCTCTCTCATCCTCGACCTTCGTTCTTATCAGGAACTCTAGCCAAAAAAACCACTACCACATACTTAGGTGGTCGATCCTAGTAACCATGTCTCCACTATTCCCTCCTTTTAGCCAACATAAAGACCTGCTCTGGATAAAATTCTCAGCTTCAATCTCCAAAAAAAAAAAAAAAAAAACCATAGTAAAGCAAATGAAGTGTACCTTTCCCATAAAATGAAAAATTGTCCTAGAACTTAAATTAGAGAGTATTGATTATTTCAAGAAGAAGCAAAAGCATTGAAATAGTGTAATCTACTTTCCTGCTTTTCTTCTTAGCAATATTGCTCCAATCCGATCTAATCAATGTGTGGGTTATTGTTTTAGTTTTGTTAATATATATCTCTAACAAGTTTTAAAGAAGGATTGATAAGTATATATAGTCTACAATCTAGAAAAGGGGAAAATGAAACTGAAATATTGAGGCGGAACTAGAGCACCAATATTACGAATCTGGGTTGCATTGCATGAGAGGAGATGAGCTTGGTTGGGCCGGAAAGGAGGGTTGGGTTGTAGATCTCACCCTTGCCCACAAGTCCATCATACTTGTCCTTGGATTCAACTCTTCTTCGCCTGATTATCGTATCAAAATCCGACCCAAAGGAGAAGGAGGATGAGAGAGAGAAGAAAGATGCGTTGATGGTTTTGAAGATAGAGAGAGGGGTGTCATCACTGCCGTGCATGTGTGAAAGAGAAAGGTGTTGGGTTTTGAAGGGGGAGTGTTTTAATTGTTGCCATGTACTTTAGGGAGAGAGACTAGAGACAAAGATAGAAACTATCAACGTTAGAGTTGACAGAAGTTTTCTCTTAGTATTGGTCATGTGTTTTGCACATGACCTTGCACATGTGTCTCTCTTTTAGTTTGACATCTATCCTTGTATGCAACAACTGTTGTAGCTTTGTGTGTAGGACATCCTTGTCCTTTATAATAAGGACAACTCGGGAAGTTCATTGCGAGAATATAAGTCAAATCGATTATGGAGAATATCGTCCCCTTCTGACAAATTTCATTGTTTAAACTATGTTTAAATTAAGTCTCAAATCTTTGATTTTGTAAATTAAATTGTTTCAACTTGAGTTCATTTTCATTATTCATTTTTTTTATTTTGGGTAATAAAAAACGGAGTTTGTGGAAACATAAAACTTCCCCCTTAAGTTTATATATAAGGTAAACTCCATTAATTACCCTTGAGGTTTGGGCTAATACCAGACAAGTCCAAGACATTTTAAAACTAACCAAATTGGTCCATAAGCCCAACTTAGTTCCTAACACCGTTAGCCCACCCGTTAGTGATTTTTTTCATCTCTTAGACTTGTCTCTTCTCTCTTTCTCTATATGACTTTCTCCCCTCTTGACCCCTCTCTCTTAGACCTTAAATTTGCTAAAACCAAAACACAGCCATACATAGTAACAAAACCTAAAATTAAGAAACTCAAAAAACCCACAACAATACCACCACCATATTGGAACCCACTACATGAATCAAACAATCACCACGGATCAACACAGTGGGAGATCGATCTCGGCCTTGACGAGGTTGAGGGAGAACAATTTGAAGACGCAATCGAGAGCGAGCTCAACGACTTTGGCGTAGCCAGATTCAAGAGCGAGAATGACAGGTTGTAGGACGCAATCGTTTCTAGGTTTGAAGACACAATCATTTCTTGTCTCTCATCTTTGATCTCTATTTTCACTCTCTTCTCCTCTCTATCTTCATCTTTGTGGTGGAGCTGATGGGGGGTTTGTTGATTTCTTCTCTCCCTTCGTCTTTGTTGTGGCGTCATGGTGGTGGGTTCGTTGATTTCTCCTTTCTTTTCATCTTTGTTGTGGTGGTTTATGGTGATTTATGGGTTTTTGTTAGGTTGGTGTTAGAGGATTTAGGTTTTTTGTGGGCCTCTTTTGGTTTGGATTGGCGTTAGAGATCTGGGTTTTCTGTGGGTGTAGAGGAGTTTTGTGTGTTTTAGTTTGACATGTTTGTTTGTCAATTTGCTGATGTCGGTGGTCTGTGGTCACTGGTTTTGAGTTTGTGAGTGGGTTTTGTTGACGTCGATGCCGAAGTTGATGTTTTGCTGTTGGGTTTGTGGGTTTTGTTGATGGATAGTGGTTGGTAGTTCTGGGTTTATGGGTTTGTGCCTTATGGGTTTAGCTTATGAATGTGTGGGTGGTTGGTGGTCGCTAGGTTCATTCAAGCTTTTTTTTTTTTTTTTTTTTTTGTTTGTTTACTGAGAAAGAGGTACTTCAATTTTTTTCCTCTTCTAATTTATTCAAATAGAGAAAGGGAAGAGAAAGAGACAAGTCTGAGAGAGGAAGAAAATCACTAACGGTGTTAGGAACTAAGTTAGGCTTATGGACCAATTTGGTTTGTTTTAAAATGTCTTGGACTTGACTGGTATTAGCCCAAATCTCAGGGGTAGTTAATGGAATTTACCCTTATATATAATAGTAGTAATTTTTTAAAAATATATATAGAATATTCTGTAAGGAAAATCAGGTATAAACTTATTTGTCATGTTTATAGAAACCTGACAATGAGAGAGTATTATTTAATTTATACATAAATTTGAAGAGAATGTCATTTTGATAAACTTTAAAAGGGAGAAATAATTATTCTAAAAAAAATGGGGGAAATAATTTACTACAACATTTTGTATATTTTTACACTCACACATAAGGGTGTGAGAGCAATTTTTGTGAAATCTAATTATAATATTGACCATTTTAGAGAAAACTCTATTTTAGAGAACCCAATATCAATGCTCTCATCTTTTTTTTTTCCAAATATTGAAGAGAAAAAAATTTTTACTTCACATCCAACCATGCACACACCTCTTTCACATTATATGTAGGGGAAATTATAGGTTTACATTGTACTATCAATATAAATCTTATATTGTATACTAAATAAATATGTACAATATTATAAATATTTGTTTAGTCTACAATCTAAATCTTAGATTGTTAATACAATATAAACTAAGAATTTTCTTTATACGTAAAATATGAAGTCATGAACATCGTTCCGCATATTTTTCACACATTTTAACAAATGTGAGCACGGTTGGATGTCAAGTACTAATCTATAAATATATATATATATATATATATATATATAAAACCGAACCTCTGATGCTCCCACAATTTTCCACGTCACTACTATTTTCTTTTTCTTTTTATTTTAGATTCTTTTTATTTTAGGTTTTATATCTTCTATATTTATTATTTCTTTTCAACGTGTAATTATCTTATCAAGTGTTATAATAGTTTAGTTTAAGTAAAACTCTATTAGATATATGTTTCAAGAGCTTGAAAATTCTACTTCAACTAAAATTCTATAACAAAAATTTCAATAAATATAAACCGTGAAGTTTTGCCTCTTTTTCTATAGATTAATATTCTCATTGGAGTGTGATTATAGAAAATTCCTTTTACAACACCAATTAAGGTATATGCACTATTCTGAAAGTATGATTATAATCTAATCTCTGTTGTTGTGATACTTTCCAAACAAAACAATACTTTGGGAACTAAATACTCATATATTTAGTTTTATGGTTGATTTTTTTTGTGATAATTTCCAAATTCAGTTTGTTTTCTTTGCCTTACGCTTTATTAAAAATTAAATAAAAAAGAAATTGAATTATTAATTGCAATGTACAGATTTTCTTGCTAGGGAATGGCTCTTGGAACCGCCCTCATGGCTCATGCTCCCCAGATATGTACCGTACGTGTAACTTGCTTCACGGTCAAGCACTTTTCAATTTGCCTACTAAATAGCAAATAAGAATATATATATTGTGATCATGAGTAGTTCATTGACTAATTATGGTAAACCAATGTGATACACATTGTCATTGGTACTAAGATTTTTTGTACATCTGTGAATTCAATAAACATTTAATGTAAGTGGAGAGTTTTGATTAAGGATAGAAAATACCGCTTGATAATTAGCCACATTGGTAAGGACTATGTGAGCCATCGTGTGTATATATATATATATATATATTGGCATGCTGAAAAAAAGAAAAAAGAAAAAAGAAAAAAGAAAAAAAGAAGACTCACATTAGATTAAGAGAGAGAGAGAGAGAGAGAGAGAGAGAGAGAGAGAGAGAGAGAGAGAGAGTTGATTTCACATGTGCCTGAGATTTTCTTTCTATCTTGTTCTCTTGTTATGGTTAGAATTGATTTTCTTTTGAGTATTTGGGTTAATCTCCATATTTATATTAACATTGTTTTCGTGGGTTTGGTTTTTGGGTTGAAATATCTACTAATTATTTTTTTTATTGTACATGGCAGATAAAACATCTCTATTTTTTTGGAGAAAAATTAAAGCTGCAACTTATGTCTTCCGACCTAAGGAACGATAAATTTTTATTTGGTATGTTATATATAAATTTGTTACCCAATTTTTTTGCAAGTTCGGATTGATTTTATTCAGAAATATAATTTATTTATTTTATTTCAATGGGTTAGCTTATTTGTATGGATAAAAAGTAGTCTTTTGCACAATTATAGGTGTTGAACTCATAATAATAATATCATT
The DNA here is from genome assembly GCA_033629205.1 of Lithocarpus polystachyus. Taxonomy (NCBI): domain Eukaryota; kingdom Viridiplantae; phylum Streptophyta; class Magnoliopsida; order Fagales; family Fagaceae; genus Lithocarpus; species Lithocarpus polystachyus. The sequence goes on along the minus strand of CM066165.1, from coordinate 44,051,627 downwards.
TGTGAATGGATATGGTAAAATACATAAGATTTCAGGAACTTGTTCTCTCTATAAATTATGTTCTTTGTTTTTTTTTTTTAATGATATATATGATCCATTTTTCATTTTTACTCAATTAACGCTCTTTTGCCTTTCAACTAGTATTTCTTATTCTTTTTTTACATTTAGATGTTTCAAAATCTATTCTTTCCAAATTTCTCTCATTTGTGTGTGTGATGAGGGTTTATTTTATTTATTGGCTTAAAAGTGTTCAAAGGAATTTTTTTATATATAATAATTCTACTATAACTATTTAAGCCAGATGACTAAATCAACCTTTACTTAATATTCGGTACATTTATTTGTTTTCACTCTCTAACAAAGTCATTTTATTCATTTGAAGGTTGAGACTATATATAACATTATTGGTGTTGGAGTTATCACTATTGGTCTTTGTATTTTTTTTTTTTCCTCTTAAGTTGTAATTTTTATAAGTGAAAATTTACAACTTTTGTTCGACTCTTCCGTGCATCGCACAGGTTAGCGACTAGTAAATTACATTATTAAAAACCTTATTGCCCTTTTAGTAAAACAGAAAGAAATTGTAGCCACTTTTTCCACACACATACCCAAAAAAAAAAAAAAAAAAAAAAAAAAAAACCCCACACATGACGCAACAAAGCATGCCATTGTTCACCTCCTAGTCTAATCTGACTTTGGGATGAACTATATTAAACAACATAGGGCACTCAGGACGGCGAGAAATGTAAACTGGGTGACATTCATGCATATCTAGCTTGCTTTATGTCAAATATTTATGGTAAACGTTAATGAATCTTAATGGTATTGAATTTAGAAATAATTTTAAAAAAATTTTATGAAAAAAGAAAAAGAGTAACTGATTTTGTTTTATATTTTATGTAAAAATTTATTAAAACATTTTTAAAATGATCATTAACAAATGTTGTTAACCGGACTCGTAATTTATATGCTGTTAAAGTCAATTTTGTGCAACAACGTGGATTGTCGCATGCAAATGCGCAACGTAGACAAGAAGGTGCAAATTAATATTTGGTCAATTATATTATAAAAATAATAATTGGTCAATTATTAAATTTTAGTAGTTGAATATAGTGTATAAATATAAAATATTACGTCCAATATGTTGAGGATATTATACAAAGTAATAATAGAAAAACAAGGTTAACATAAAAGACAAAACGGAAAATTGATAATTTGGAGACACAATATCGTGTTCTTTAAACAATATTTCCCCCCCCCCCCCAACACTATTGTTACTAAAGGATTATCGCAAATTTGTCCACAGGATACAACCAAGATGTTGGATTCTACAGATAGCAATTCTGAAGAATGACCACAGGATTTCTTATGTTTTTCTCGAACTTACTATTTTGTGGAGTTAAAATGTTTCATACCCATAGGGTTATATTTCATTAAAAGGCAAGTATAGAGAGTTAAAATATTTCATAAAACCGTTCACAAGGCTTGAAACCTCTTCAACCTTTCCAAACAGTCACCAGAAAAATTCTGCAGAAAATTCAATTTTTGAGTTTCAATCGGTCGAGAGGTCCTTTTGATCGATCAAATACTCTTTTTGATTGATCAAACAAGAATCGAATAGCAATCGAACTAGGCAGATGCTTCAGGATTTTTTCTTTACCATTTCAATCGATCAAGCCAAAGTTTCGACCGATCGAAAATGCTTAATTCAGAATTTTCACTTTATGAAACAATATTCTCTAAACTCAAACAACAGTATTGTTAGGTTCTAAGATTTTAGGAACTAAATGTATTAGAACTTCATTTTGTAATATGTTGGCAAACTATGATCAAAACATTGAGTCTAGTTTTAGGCTTGCTCAAAGTGTGTTTATTTGTAAAATTGGAATCGAGTGGTTACAGAATTTTTCAGACTAAATCTGTAGGGCTCGATCGATCGAAAATTAGACTCGATCGATCGAACCACGTATAGATTTATTTTTCTACAGAATTTCCAATTCAACCCAAGCCCGGTTTGACGTGTAAAGTTTTATGTTTTACTCCAAATATAAAAGGAAAAATCCTAGTTACGTTTTAGAAGTCTTTTATGTGCTGTGTGTTGAATCTTTTGTGAGATCTAGATGCGTTTACCTTCTTCATACACACTTAGGGTTATCAAGATCAAGAACTTGATGATCGCTTCAATTGCTGCTTAAAGGACATTAAAGAAGATCTGAAACCTTTGAGTGAAGTCTCAAAGTCACAAGTAGAAGAACTTGTGGTTGCAGTAGGTCAAGGAAAGAAGTAGTCCGTGAATTCGGAGCTGTCACGTGGTCGTAGTAGTAAGTTTTCTACTTGAGGTAGCAATAAGATGTTAGTGGTCTAAGTTCTATTGTACAAACTTCAATTCTTTCATAATGGATCTGTTTTACATTGAAGAGTTTTTTACCGGTTTAGTTTTCCTGGGTTATCATATCGTTGTGTTCTTTATATTTTCGCATTATTTACATGATATGATTTTATTGTGTTAATGTAGATCTGAATAATTTATCGAAGTATTCACTTGGTTAAATAACTAGGTCAAACAACTTGTTTTAAGAGGTCTAAAAACGTATAATTATTACAACCTATCATTGTATATACCTATATATACAATACAATATATTCTTATCTAACCGAACTAGTAGTTGAGATTGCACTGTTCTAATTTATTGAAATTACGTCTCCACTAGATGATAGTAGTTGCTTTGAATCTTCACAATATATATATATATATATATATATATATATTAATAATAGTGGAAGCTTTGAATTGAATGCATTAGGCAATAGACGTAGAGACACTAGAGTGTCATGACTCACGATGTCACGGAAGTATACATTGAAGGTCCATGTCTATTTATTTATGGGTTGTGTTAAGGAGTACTATAAGTTATTAGTTAAGAAATAGTTTTACGTCAAATTTTTTACTTTATGTCAAATTTTTTACTAGCTTTAGAGTGTAGATTGTGGAGCCAATGGAACTACTTTTTGAGTTCCACTTGTCACTAGCTTCAGTAGTATTTTCAGTCCCCTCATCAATTCATATTAATTAGTTAGAAACCTGTGCGATGCACAGAAAAACTTTTCCTAAAGTATGTTGGTCTCAAGTTTTGCATAAAAAGTATAATTAAATTATATTGATCTCAATCTGAAACAATAAATACTACAGGAAGACTTTAAAAATTTTTTTGGTGTGCATCTAACTAAAATTTTCCGTAGTTCTTAATAGTTTCTATTGTGGGATACCAAAATTATTTTGCATCATATATGTTATGCCAAATATTTGTGGCTAGAATCCTATAAATTGATTAGATTTTTAGAAAGGACAAATGCTATTAGAATCTATTACCGCAGTCTCTCAATTATTTGTCAATATTTGAACTTATGATCATCTTTATGCTTACAATAGGCCTACCACTTTCATGCATTTGTGTAAAAAAAAAAAAAAAAAAAAAACCTGCAATTCGAAGGCACACAAACAGTTTGAACCAACTTGTTGTAAATTTCTTAATTGGTTGTAGTAGCATATCAAAAGTCGTTAACAAATTGGTTTTCATACCTAGTACCATAGCATCACACCGACACAAAATTCGATATGAATATAGTTGAATGCAATATGACTATTGGTAACTATGTCATATCACATAGCATTTGACTTTTTTTTTAACCCAGAAAATTTTTAGGTACTTTCAGAGTATTGTAAAATGGTGCTCCCTCCTCTCACATTCATTATGGAACCCACCATGAATTTAATGAGTAGTCCTTACCATAAACGTGAGATAAGAGAGCACTATTCACCATGCTCTAGGAGTACCTAAGAATTACTTTTGTAACACAGCAAGAGAAGCACTTGTTATCTTAGTAGACAATCCTTCCAATGTGTAACCCATTGGTAAGATTGAATATTATTTTCAATTTGGGGAATTCTGACATAGCACTCAAAATGTATGAGAGAGAGAGAGAGAGAGAGAGAGAGAGAGAGAGAGAGAGAGAGAGAGAAGTTTTGGAAGAGGAAGAGAAAATAGAGTGGTGGAATTGTTGAGGTTAGACTATACATTTTCTTTTTATTTTTATTTTTTAGAGTGATTGTATATCTTCCTTGATCATAAATCTCCATTTTTTTACATAGAAGGACTGAATTAAGGCTTGAGAAATGAGTAGGAACATTGATTTGGTTAGATAGGATCAGTAAATCCGAACTACAAACCATTGTTTGTAAAGAAGTTGAAGAGTGTGTCTAGTCTGAAGGGAAGTTTGTACAAAGAAAGAGAGCTTCTAAGTGAGTTAAGGTATGGGCTTTCATATGTAAGGGAATAAGTGGGCTTGGGCTTTTCATAAGGTTAAGTTTAATTTTCAACAACATCCCATCTTTTAGATAATAGTAAAAAGAAGTTAACGTAATCTTTTGAATAACAGTAAAAACAACTTAACGAAAAGAGGTTAAAAAGACTAAATGCAATATTAGAGCGTCACATGACAGGAGCTCATGCATTTACACATGAGGTCTCTGCTTTTATATATATTGATTGATTGGACCCCACAATAACTCATCCTTAATGAACACCTTACAATACTTGTAAAAATTTCCCTTTATTTTATTTATCTTTCATAAAAAGTTAGAAGCGTGTTTATTTATTTTTTACCATGAGTATTTCTAGTCTGATATTGTTCCCACTCTTTAATATCATGCGTAAAATGTAGATACTAGATTTTCCCATTTTACTCATGTAACAGAGTACATACACTTCTGAATGTGAGGTAATAATAATAATTTTTTTATGAGGTCTACATATTTTTGAATTCTTAATTAATTATTATTGGGACATTTGAACCCATACGCAGATAGTCTAGTCCCCAGCAAAAAAAAAAAAAAGGACTTAGTTTAACAATTAACCAGTAGCAGACCCACGCGATGCGTGAGAGTAGATAATTATTTAATAATTGTGGTATAAAATATAATTTTTTCTCTAAATTTTGTTGAAGATAATGTGATAGAAAACTCGAAAATATAACACTAAAACGTATTAACCCAAAATAAAGTTTTAAAAAATATAATGATTTGTTAACCTAAAGTAGAGTTCCAAGAAAGAATAAAGTAGAGTTCCAAGTCCATCAGAACAGCATGAGGCACAAATTTACCAAAACTCGCTTCATTGTAGTACATGTTAACCCTCCCAAGTTGAAGTTCTAAGTCACTGCAATAGCGACCGATGGAATCTATGCCATGCTTGGCACAAACCACTTCCCAAAACTAGACACCGATTTGGTTCCCACATTTGCAATATGACCAAGGTAATTAAAGAAGATAAATTCTTGAAATTTTGTATTTTGTTTGCTTGATTTTGTGATTTGTGTGCAAAATACTAGTTAACTGTACACCTAAGGCATTAGATTAACAGGGAACAGAATGATGATTAAATCATTTTTAATAGCTTGCATCAAGATGATAAACAAATGTCATACTACAACTTAGCAAAATATTGGAATGGAGACCACATACTCTATACAATCTATGATATTGTTTTGTCTGCTTCCTACTTTTTCAAACCAAAACTCAAAAATCTGGTTCCATACCATTGCAGAAGACTTTGCATAGACTTTAAAATTAGGCAACAAAAACTGAGTAATAAACAGAGGATATATAGTAATAAGCCCAAAATAAACCACTCCATAGATCAAGGTAGAAGTAGTAATAATGTCTAGATGCTTATTTGGGAGCTAATAAGAGCCATTGCTAGCTTAGCCTGTGAATTCAATATTAGAATCCACCCCAAAATCAAAACCTAGGAAAAGCAGTGAAGGACCCAAATATTAGAAAGAATTAAAACAAGCAAAAATTGATCCTCAAAATTCCTATGCATGTAGGAGAGATAAACAAATATGACAGGAAAAGAAAGCATATTGCCAAATGAGACTATGGCACACCAAAAAATCATGCTTCCTATAAACAAAAAATAAGTGGCAATCCAAACTAGATATGAAGTTTCCACCATAACAGGATAACCCAGTTCAACTAAAAGCAAGAAAACATCAACAAAAACTAAATGACAGGATAGATGAACAAGCACTACATAAAAGCGCAAACCTTTAGTGATGTTGGTATTGACTTTTCGCATGAGCTAATTGAAAACCACAGAATCCCAGCTACACAGTTTAGGACAACTTTAAATTGTAATAATTTTAAGACTACTCAAAAGGATGTATCATTGACAAGCAACGAAATCAAATCAACCTTAGTTAAAGCACTGCAAATGCATCACCCCAAGGATTAAAGCAAACTCTAAGAATGCAGCTAGAGAAAACACAAACCCTAAGCTCCAATAATAAAATATAGACTAAAAATGATTGTGGAAGATACACATACACAAATATATATGTGTGTGTGTGTGTGAGAGAGAGAGAGAGAGAGAGAGAGAGAAAATCAATAAAATAACCTAAAAGGGTCAATCAAATAGTTAAGAGAGAATTAAGTTCAATCGTAAATAAAATCTAACACAGCGGCAACAAGGTTATCTATATTCAATATAAATTTTTAAAACACAATAAGGAAAAAAGTACCGATATGAGATTATTGAGAAAACCAAAGAGAATTTTGATCTCAACTCTATGTCACCCAAGCAAATTCTTTTAACTTGCATCTTAATTCAATAAAGAAACCTTTAAATTTTAGGAAAAGAACATCGATATCCAGAGAGAAAAAAGCATATGGCCTTAGGCCCCTATCCAACTTCATTGCCCTAGTAGATATATCGGTATTAAATTTTTTTAACATGGGAAATTGGGGTAGCAGAGTCATAAAACCTGAAAACATTCCCCTACATGGTCCAACAATAAAACACTAGTAAATGATTCAGGCTCACCAAATCATTTCAGAGGAAATTACCTGTGCAAGATTCCATGACCTAAATCTCTGCACAAAAGAAAAGTCACCAAAAACTTTCATTATGTAAAGAATAGAATAAAAAGATAGATTTCGAGGGAAAATAACTATAAAATTCCATATTATTTTCACAAAAATACCACAGGTAGGTGTTGTGTTATATCCAAAAGCCCTTGGAAGGGGGTGTGGGGGTTAAGTGTAACACAATTAACGAGTTGACACATAAATCAATACCATATGGAGAGAAGAAAACTCACAAGGTTCAATTTTCTTAGGGAAAACCACCATGCACACCAGTGTAGTCAAAGGCGAGCCGGGCACTCGCCTAGGCGCCCAGGCGAGGCGAGGCGAGGCGCCACTAAGGCGCCTCAAAGGCTCTAACGCAAGGCGCCTTTAGTTAGGCGCTTGCCTTTAGAGCCTAGGCGAGCAAGGCGACCGCCTTAAGCCATGAAAAAGGCGCTAAGGCGAGAGCCTCAAGCTTTGTTTTGTTTTGTTTTTTTTTTTTTTTTAGAAGTTTGTTGTGAAACCTATTTTTAGACTATTAATTTCAAAAGGCCTGTTATAAAATCTATTGTTAGTTAAATTACTTTACAAATTTTTTTTTAAGACTTATTATTATATAGAAGCATATTGTAAAACGTATTGTTAGAACTAACTAATAGAGCCTAAACCATGTTAATCCTATTTTGAAATAATTTGATAGACCTAATTTCTTCATGCTACACATTAAAAAACACTTAAATTATAATATTATAATATACTAGGTACATATGATTTGAGTTCTATATGTATAATAAATATATTAAGAATTTGGCGCCTCGCTTTACTCGGCCTAGCACCTTTTTGTCACCTCACGCCTCGGGCGATACAAGGCCTTGGCACCTTAAGGTCGTCTTTCGCCTTTGACTACCTTGATGCACACTGAAGAGAGGGGGGGGGGGGGGTTGGTTTGAATATCTTTCCCAAATGAATACCTGTTCGAAAAGCCTCGTTTGCTACTTGGGAAGGAGACAATACGCACATGGTAGTTTCAAAATTTTACATAGTGCATTTAAAAATAACATAGGAAAGTGAGAATGACTTGTGATACCGTAACAACAACAAATCTGTGTGTTGTAGGCTCTGGTTGAATGTGAGCACCTATTCGAACAGATTATAAGGGACTTTTATATTTGACATCAAATCAGAAGGGACTAACAGAAATAAAAACTTGACTAACCTGATTAGTTACATTTTTCAAAAATTTCTACGCCGCTGTTGTAACAACTCAAAGAAAAGCGCTAGCCACATCTGCGTTATACCTCAAAAGGACTAGTCACAATTGAGGCTCTTTGTAGTTGTTAATAAAGCCCAGATCTATCTAGTAAATACCCGATGTGGGACTCATCACACACCCACACACGTCACACAATCAATTAAATTGGGGCATCACAATCTCCCCCCACTTAAATTCCTAATGTCCTTGTTAAGGTCCACTTTGTAGGGTAGTGTCTCTGAGCCCACAAATGGTTATTGGGTCGGCTCTAATATCATATGTAACGACCTAAGAAAAAGCGATAGTCACATCTGCGCTATACCTCAAAAGGACTAGTCACAATTAAAGCTCCTTGTAGTTGTTAATAAATGTCAGATCTACCTAGTAAATACCCGATGTGGGACTCATCACACATCCACACACATCACACAATCAATCAAATTGGGGCATCACAGTCGTACCGTACCCATACCTATACCCGTTCCATAAAGGTGCTTTCTAGTATTTTATACTTATGTCGTGTATAAACAAGCCATGACTCACCAACAAGATATTGATGGGTAGCTAAAACACAGAATATTGAGGGAATTGTAGATAGATCCAAGGAACCAGCTCTTGCAGTTAATAAAGCCGCATTCTTTTCTACAGCGACAATAGCTTCAAATCCAGTAGATCCATTAGCCCCTATGGACTCCAAGAGTGCCAGATGTAATTACAAAGATAAGTCCACAAAGATAAGTCCAACAGCTTATGGATTCATGCTTTTAAAAAAATTCCAGGGGATTAAAAGCATAAAGAAAATTTGAATCCCACAAATATATGACATCATAATTAGTTACCAGTAAACAATTTTAGGAATCACATTAGGCCATGACAACATTATCAACATCCGACTTGAATGTCAATGTACTACAAAATTGATAGAATATTATCAATGGTATCTATGGTATTTTAAAAAGGAACCAAGAGAATACCATTAAAATAAGCTAATTCTTGTAGCGTAGTTGGATAAAAGCTTTTAAGTGCACACACAATGGAAGTGTTATGAAGCATCTATTAAAAATAACATTTTAGCACAAGAAAAGAGCTTCCCCTACCCCAAACAAAAAAATTATGAACAAGCATTAATCCTTTCTTGCAGGACAAGTGGACAACGATGAGAAGGAAGAAGAATAAGCAAAAGACTATATAAGTGATTGGAGGTAGACAAAGAGCCAAAACCACTAGGAAACTGAATGCACAAAAGGTTTTGCTAAAATTGTTTGAACAAATTCAATATCAATTTAGAAGCTTTTGATAAGTAGAAGATAAGAAAGGCACAACTCAGATAAAGACTATCTTAAGATTTGTGTATGTCTACATCAGTAGACCTCAACCTTTGCTCTGTTTTTCAAGTTAAACAAATTCTCCACACCAAAAAAATATTGCAAAAAAGAAAGAAATCATTCATGTAGATTATTATCCCATTAAAAAAACTACTTAAGCCATTAATTAATAAGTCAATCAAAATGTCTCTAAATTAATCTTATAGACCCCAAAAAAAAAAAAGTGAACCAATGAAATACCAGTAAAAATAAGCAGATTCCAGCAAACAATCTTACTAGCTTTTCTCATAATCAACACCAACAAATTGGAAGGTTGGCAAATGAATTTGCCTTATTTGTGTTACAGAAATTTAACCAAAAAATAAACAAATTATATTCTAACATAACTAAAAAATTATAATCAATCAATTGCAATTAAAACCAACACCACAACTGAGGGGTGTGGTTAACAATGGTTCATTTTGGGGATTTGAGGAGAAAGTGATAGGGGGGAACGACGCATGCCAAAGACATAATATCAAACACAGAAAGAAGGATTATATAAAACAGTTTATAAATGTGAAATTTATGCAAAGTACTTGGAATATCAACCCAAACTAGGACCAATTCACATCAAGTGTAAGACCATCCACATGCTTAGTGAGGAAGGAAAACGAAGCTTACCTGAATTTCTTGTTGGTGCTAATTAAGCCAAAGTAATAGAAGAAACTTTCATCACAAAAATTGTACTCTCTTTTTATGCTACAACCAGAGTGGAAAATTCACATTTACAACTAGCCAATATTAAGTCACTAACAGCATCAGTTAATATTTTAAAGAGTAAATCTTATTGCATTTGAGACAAGGCAATGCCAAAAGAATTTCATAAATTTAGTGTAAAAGAAGTTTTCAGTATGCCAAAATGTTCAGAGGTGCAACCCATTAGATAATCTAGTCCTAAATTGGAGCTAGTTAGTAACTATAATTTAAAGCATATCACAAAAACAAATACCTAGTATAATCGTGGTCCATAGTTATCAAACCCAACAACCAGCAGAGAGACTCCAAAGGGCCTTACACCACTAGCAAGAAAAGTAAAGACTCAGCTGTATTTAACTTCATAAACAAATAAATAAATAATAAATCGCTTCCCTAATATTCTGATGCTTAGAAAAATATGGTGAAGCTTACTAACCTTAGTTCCATTCCCATAACAAAAGCAAGGCTGGTTGTTGCCTTGAAATAAAATAAGGAAAAAGTCAGAGACAAGAAAGTTAAATAAATAAATTTCTCAAATTTAATAATGACACTAAAAATGCAGGTTCTAGGAGCATTCAAAAGTTCTACAATTTCCAAAAAGAGAAAAAAAAAATTATATTCCTAGAGCTTGTATCCTTTTTTTCCTTTTCAAAATAGGTAATTTTGACCAACACGCCAAATATTTTGGTTTAGAAAAAAATGAATTTTTATAAATCTCTATACCAGGCAACAACAACAAAAATGCAGTCCCCAACTTTATGCTTTGGCAGGGTCACTTGCTCCATTCTAAGCAAACAAAGCATCACAAAATCTTTAAGGTCCTAGCCAATGAACTTTAGCTTAAATGGCACTTCTGCTTCCAACGATAATTGAAAGGAGTGTGAGGTCATGATTCAAGAACCGTCGAGTGCATGTATAACTACTTACCAATCCAAAAAACAACAAAACTCTAAGGTTTCATTTGTTTTTGGCATAAACTGATATTGTGTTTGCAGCTTTTTGGTGTGTCAGAAAATTTTAGTCAACAGAAAATTACAGTATATAGGCAGAAAACATTTACAATTTTTTTATAAATCAAAATCATTTACACCTTTAAAAAACATAAATGGTTTTCTGGAAAAAAAAAAAAAAAAAAAAAAAAAAAAAAAAAAAAAGACTTGCGTTTATCCCAGCCGTCTTTATCCCTTTTAACTCCATATATTTCCAAACTAAAAAGGTAAAGAAGTGTTCTACGTAGCCAAAAATTTTCCATATATTTCCAAACGTAATGTATTCAGGGCAGTCTAAATTAGTGAAGCTTTTATGGTTATCAATTGTATCCAGATTGTGCACCTTCATTCATGCTAGGTTAGTTTTTTTTTTTTTAGTTGACATCATAAAAACCAATTAGTCAACGGAAAAATGATGCCTAAGATCAAATAAAACTGAATCAAAATGTCAAAAAAGCTATGAATAAGTTTATCCAAAAAGACTTTCAATACCTATGAATAAGACTTTCACCTACACACAAATCAACCATAATAACTTCAAATTTCAATACCTAGCAGGAATTAGTCAAACACAATAGGCCAAGTGTTGGAACACGTGCAACATTACCTCTAATATAACAATCTCACTACCCCGATCAACTAGTCACAACATAGGATTGTCATCAAGGTTAAAGGACTGGATATTACTTTTTACTCCTCCAAGACACCAAGCAGTAAACCTGCAATATTTTCTCAATCTCACCCAAAAAACAAAAAGGAAAAGAATTTCAATACTTGGTTGACAAAAGTTTTTATAGAAACAATTTCGCAACATCAGTAGAAGCTCATTATTGTCCAACTAAAACCCAAAAAACATATGACAGAATTATTTACATCATATGTAAATTCTCCTTCAAAGGTATAACAAAGTCATAAAATTTCACCAAGAAACAAAAACAAACAATGAAGACAAACATAACAGGTCACAATCTACCAAATTTCAATACCAAAACATAAACTAATATTATTTTTGACTCATAACTTCAAGCAATGATAAAAATCAAGTATACTAGTTTTAAAATCAAGTCAGTAAGAAATGAAAACTGTAGCAATATTACTCGGTGAACCACTGAATTGCAATCTTGATAGTGCTGAAGGTGATAAGTACATTTACATATTAGAGTTGTTAGAAAGAAACCAAAGGAATGAAAGAACTACCTTACCTTCTTTAAAGGGCATTTGAAGCACTCAAAAGATTCAGTTCAACAATAGCATCAGTTATATAAAAGCATCCGATGTCCTCAACTATAGTCACCAACAAAGTTAACACTATTTTAAGTACCTGTATGAAGTAACAAAATCAATATCTAAAAATTTCGAAAGTAAAAGAGAAGGAAGATTATGGACAATATCTCTTACACACACCTGAAAGCCCACTTCATGATAAAGCAAAAACTCCATGTCAACTCAAATTGAATTTCCAAACTCCACAACAAAGCACGAAAGAAACTTCCTGGGATAATGGAGAACTTTTTTATCACAATGATGCAGGACAAACCAAAACTTTGTAACAGGAAATTAAAGAGCAGGAAAAATAGAGATGGATGAACTTGGACTCAGCACCTAGGGTTGGCTAGAGATTTGACACAGGACAGACCAGAATTGTACAACAAGAAAAATATGTAAATAAAGGATTGATAAGAACTGATTAAGCAAAGGAAAAATGGTGAGTGACTAACTAAGAGGGCAGCTGGCTTCACTGATCTAATGATCTAACTAACTAACTAACTAACTGTTAAGCACATGGCTCCTAACTAATCAACAATTAAGCACATGAAACAATCAATTAATAAGCATGTGACCCTAACCTTCAATTACAAAGATGATACAAAACTTTACTAATAAACTGAGTTGCTGGTGTCTAGTACCAAGTGTTGATGCGACATTGTTGTTGTTTCTATAGTGCATTTAAATTTAATTAGCCTTCATAAATAACATAGGAAAGTGAGGGTGACTAGTGATACCATAACAACAAAAAATCTGTCTTTTGTAGGCTCTGGTCCAATGTGAGCACCTGTTCAAACAAATTATAAGAGACATTCATCTTTGAGATCTAGTCATACTAACAAATCAGAAGGGACAAACATAAATAAAACTTAACTAACCTAGATAGTTGCATTTTAGCAAATGTTTATAAAATTTGTGTTTCCAATTGAATATTGACCCAGAAGACCATGGGTTTAGCAACAAAATCATTGTTCATCTGCAAAAATACAAATAAAAATCAATCCTCTATTACAGAGGTCTTAAAAACTAGAGTTGAAACTTGACAACAAAGCTAGAAAGCTCAGAATATCTCCATTTTGCAAATGAAAGATATGCAACTTCTAGTGGCTTTGGCTTTTCAATGTACAATCTTTTCAAGCCATCAATAATTGATGCAACTGCATTGGGAGGAAGCTGAGCAAGAGACAATGAGAGAGGAGACACAATAGGCAACAAATGAAAATTAAGACATCCCCCCTAAAAAGAAGTATACATTGTACGATGCGTTGTATTTTTATAGGTAAAACATTTTCAATAAAAAGGTGCAATACAGGGCACAATCCTAGAACATGGCATGCATGTAAGAGAAGCACCAAAAGGTAAAGCATATATTGTATATCAAAAAAAAATATTGCCAAACAGAGATTAGTTCTAAAAATAGAAAATATTTAAGCATGAAGGAAACCTAATTTGTTTAGAGACGAAGAAAGAACAATGAATAAAAAACTCAACGATGAAAACTACTATCATTGACTTATATATATATATATATATATATTTCCATCAAGCTCCACCAATGCCCTAGCTTTTACCATTCTAGCTGCCCCCTACCACAGCTTTTTAAATAAAAATATATTTCTTAAAAAAAAAAAAAAAAAAAAAACTTAACATTCATTTGCCCCTCCTTCAGCATCAAAATAGCTGTATGCACAACATCATCAAGCTCCATATCATCAGTGTAACGAAATGGAAAGGGGAACTTAGTCAATATGAAGAATTGGAAAAACTTAACAAAAACAAAATTGGGGAAAAGAGAGGGGGTGAAGATGGTTTTGAAAGATAACTAAAGTTAAGTGAGAGATCCTACATCAGTTATTCTTAAGAAATGCATCCAATTGAATTAAATATGTAGTAAATATAGATAAAAATTAAAGAAATATCACTACATGCATTTGAAGTTCAAATTTAATGGCATGGACAAATGTTTATGACCTGTGATATTACCTCTTGTTCTTTACAGAGTTGCACTTGATCTTTAAGCTGCAAAATTAACCATAGCCATGACACAAGCTTACCAGTACAAGTGAAAGTATGGAAGGTGCATCTCAACAATATGATGGGTAATTGGCTTTTACATGATTCCAAAGGGGTGGCAAGTCAGCAAATCATTTCTTCGTATAAATCTCAAGAGACTTTGCATGCTTGAAAAAGGTGTGTTTCAATAAATTCCGCCACTTTCTTGGATCTTTCACCAGACACATTGCAACCATTTCTTTAAAAGACTGTTCACATTTGGAAATCATGCAATTAGAATACTATTCTATAAGAGAGACATTGAAAGATGACAATCACCAAAGAACATATCTTTTGAACACAAATACCTTAAAAACTTTCAAAATTACAAACAAACACACAAAAGACAAACCTCAAAAATATGTTTTCTAACATATTAAATATTTTTAAATAATTGTTAAAAAATCTTTTAGAAGCATATTAAAGTCTAGTCACTTATACTGTCTACCTAGATAATCAAAAAAGAACTGTAAAAAGTTGACTACTTGGCTTGATAGGTGGTAGACTTTTAACTCATAAAAGACAAAAAAAAATTGAAAAGAAACATCTATTTACACATCTTTTGTTCAAGAGGGTCGCTGGAGATAAAAGAGCTCTTAATGTGTGACACTGTGAGGTAGACAAAGCAATAAAAAGCACACTTGAACAGAAAGAGCAAAGGGGCAAAACTGTAAAAGTGAAATAGGATTATAGATCTAAGAGCTGAAGAAGAAGAGATCGGTGTGGTAGGAAGAAGAAGAAGAATAAGATCGGCGTGAGAGGAAGAAGTGGAAGGAGATTGGTGTTAGAGGTAGTGCGTTTCAGCCTTTTATTTTGGAGCAGAAAAACGGTTGGGACACACATGCAGCCACATCCAACAAGTTTCCCGTGTCCTGAACAAAGAAAAGAAAAAGTCAATAGAAACAAGACAAGTAGACAAATTTACAAGAGGAAAGTGCAAACCCTCAGTGGTGCAAGCTTTGAATCCACCACATGTAGCAAACTGAAAATACACATACCCAGCTACATAGTTCAAGCAACATTTAACGAAAAATAAAAAATAAAGTAAAAGAGAAAACCAAAAACCCTAACAAGTGGTTAAAAGCACAATCAAAACTTAGGTAACTTAAAGCAAAATGCTAAAAGGACTATGATAAAAAACAGTATACAGTGACTCAAAATGAGATATATAACACATAGAAAAACTAGCATATTGCCCAATACTTAGCAAACAAATGTACAAGAGGAAAGTGCAAACCCTTAGTGGCGCAAACTTTGAATCCACCACATGTAGCAAACTGAAAAAACACATACCCAGCTACATAGTTCAAGAAAAACACTTCCAAGAATATAAAATATAAAAAATAACAAAGCAAATTCAACTTAGAAGAATATACGAAAGAGAACAACGAAATCAAATCACCCTTACATAAATGGATGCAAACATAAAAGGATGCAAACGTATCACCCCTGGAATTAAATAGATTACACAAAACAAAAAATAAATACATAAGCATCATTTAACGAAAAATAAATTAATAAAGTAAGAGAGAAAATCAACAACCCCAACAAACAATTGTTAAAGCTAAAGTAAATCGGAAACAAGTAGTTAAGGTAAAAACACAATCAGAACTTAGGTAATCTAAAGCAAAATGCTAAAAAGATTATGATAAATAACAGTGAACAATGACTCAAACTAAGATTTATAACATGCACTAAGAAAGGCAGGAGTTGCAAAACAAAAAATAGAAAAACTAGCTTATTACCCAACTATAAAGGTAAATCCAACAACACTAAAAGCCAAACTCTTCTCTAAACTGAAAGCCAAACTATAAAGACATTCTGCAATGAGCAATATTCAAATAAAAGCAATAATAGAAGCGAGTGTGCTAAATATGTTTTCAAAAGCTAAAATGCTAATGTAATGAATAGTTTTAACAATCCATATCTGAATAACCCTCTAAAAATCATCTATATGACACGGACCATTTGGGTTACTTGCAAGACTTCCTATAGGAACCCCCATAGAATAGGATTATACCTTTGTAAGACATGGCAGAAAAAAAAATAAAATAAATAAAATTTATTCAAGCAAATAGAATGTAAAGAAACCTAATAATGTCATCCAATTTGGTCTCGTTAGTCTACCCCCACTTCCTTTGTCTAGGAAGAATGGGGAAAAGTTAAAGAATCACAAGCTGAACTTGAAAACAATCTTACAGGCAAGTCCAACTTTTCTCATCATCAACACCAGGAAATTGGTAGGTTGGCAATTAATGAACAAGATTAAGATCAGCATTTAATTTTTTTTTTTTAAGATGGAGCACAACTGATAAATCCTTCAATATACTCACTATTAGATATATAATAAATTTTTATAATAGTCTTTTCTTAAACCTATTAAAAAGTTACATGTAACAGAATGAGTATGCTTATGTAACTAATCAACAAACAAAAAAAAAGAGTATGCGTATGTATAATCCATAAAATTATTTGTTTCATTTAACTATATTGCTAAGTAATTGGTTTCATTTATATATGTATTAGCCTAAAATTACAAGTCCCATGCAAGTGAACAGTTAGACTATTTTACCCGGGTTACAAACTGTGATCAGTTGACCATAGGTACATTTTTTTGTCACAATTCTTCAAGACCTAGCACACAGAAAAGATAAATGCCATCTCATGAACATGCATAGACCAGAGCTACCCAGACACCAGTATTGAACTTTCAGCTTTAGGGAATAAACTTCAAAACAAAGGAATTGTGAGTAGCGTGCCGTATGGAGAATGGTGATGTAGACACGTTCTCCCAAAAATCTTAAAACATGCAATCACATGACCAGTTTATATCCACTTGAAAAACAGTTTATAAATGTGACATTTATGCAAGGTATTTGGAATATCAACCCAAACCAAGACCAATTCACATCAAGTGTAAGGTCATCCACAAGAAAAAATGATTACCACTGAGTTTACAAATTTGGCACAATTTGAACAAGGTCTGAATTTTAAGTTACGTTTTTTCCTTGCCTTAATCCATAATGTGTGAGACATCAAATAACTGATAAGTTCTCTAAAATAACAAAACCTCAACAAACAAGAACAGATTATTGATGTTTGGTTCTGAATAAAAAGTGAAACACCTGAAGTGGTTAAATATGCCATCAGATTCCAAACTGTATGTTTAAAAAAGAACATGTGTAATACCGCCTCAAGTTCACATGGGACTCGACAGTCAAAAGAAGCAAGGGCTAAGGCTTAGGAGGCAGAGAAAGAGCCAAAATATCAACCACATAGCAAGCTAAAAGTTCTTATACTTTTGAGCACAGTGTTGCTCTAAAACTAACATTATTTGAAAAAAAAAAAAAAATTAGAAAATGATGGTATCCTCAAGTCTTCAGTTATTATTCAGGCAGGAAAAAAAAATTTTAATCTGTAATTTCTAATTGGGTAACACATAAAAAACCTGATCCAATCAATCCCTGAATTCTTTTGTGCTTCTTTGCCTTTAAAGTCAGTCTTCAAACAAACAAGTGATGATGCAATAACCATCAGTTGTTAATGATGCAATGAGCAAAATAATTATTTGTTTTGATAGGAAACAAATATGCGGGGAGTTTATATAAAGATAAATTTTAAAAAGGAACCAAGAGAATACCTTTATAATAAGCCAATGCTTGTAGTGTAGTTGGATACACAAATTTAAGAACACACAATAGAAGTGTTATGAAGCATCTATTAGGAATACCATTTTAGCACGAGAAAAGAACTCCCCCACCCCATCAAAAAAAATTATGAACTATGCCATTTTTTTTTTAAACCCATTCTTGCAGGACAAGTGGACAACAATGAGAAAGAAGAAGAATAAGAAAAAGCCTATATAAGTGATAGGAAGTAGAGAAAGAGCCAAAAACAACTAGGAAACAAAAAGTCTAATGATTATATTCTATAATAACTAAAAAATTATAAATTGCGAATTCGTCAGATACTCGGTCAAAGATACCCTACATGTACAAATTAAATAGATATACTCAGTCAGAAAGAGAGGGAAAGACGCATGCAAAAGACAAAAAATCCAACACAAAAAGAGGGATTATATAAAACAGTTTATAAATGTGACATTTATGCAAGGTACTTGGAATATCAACCCAAACCAAGATCAATTCACATCAAATGTAAGATCATTCACATGCTTAGTGAAGAAGGAAAACAAAGCTTATCTGAATTTCTTGTCGGTGATAGTTATGCCAAAGTAATAGAAGAAAAGATGTAATTTTACTTCCATCTCTAAATATTAAACAGAGGATATATAGTAATAGGCTCAATTGGCTCACCAGTTTGCTGCTCCAATTCAAACAGGTTGGAAAGTTAATCCTATCAATTAATCTACATTAAATTGATCACCCTGCTACAATGTGAAGGAATGCAACATATATTTGATTAATGATATCTCTTCAAAGACATATGGCAGGCAAGAAAAGCAAGCAGCAAGCTACTCCACTTGAGCTAAATATCATCAATTTCAGCTGGGGTTAGCTCTCTACAAAAAGTAAGTACGACAAAACTAATATGAATTAAAAACTACAAAAGAAACTTCAAAATAAGAGAATCATAAAAGTCTAGGAATGATAAGAAAATCAGAGTTTATGAAGGACAGTATCAATAATAAGTAGAGGAAACATAAAAGATAAATTTTTATGGGAAGGAGGCTAATCAAGGAAAAGGGGTTTTATGCTGCCATTCTGAAATTAGTAATGACAAAGTAGAAGCGTTTCATCATCATTCTAAATTAGTTTTTTTATTGGAAAGCGACACCATGTGAGTTTTAAATCCACGACCTCTGTCCCACTATTGAGGGAGAAGAAGTGCTAATCGAGCTAGAGCCCATTGGTGAAATTAGGTGGTATGCTTTTACCAAAAATTAACTAATGATATGAATATTTCTAGTCATATCCATAGATTATATATGTTTTTTTTAAGGTAAGCCAAGATTATATACCAATATGTGCATACTGTTACCAAAAATCATGCATGGTCCGGAGCTTCAGCAAAATTTGTGATGTTCTATTAGCCTAGCATTACATGTCCCATGCAAGTGAACTGTTAGACTAGTTTACCTGGGGATTTAATTACAAATGTTTCATCAGAACTCATGAAACAAAAGAGAAGCTGCTCTGCATAATTACTTGTAGACTGAGAAAGTAGTCGCTAATGCAATATGACAATAAAACATAACCAAAGGCTTATGAAAAAAACAAAAGATTGATGAGCATAACATTTGTAAAATGGAGCATACAAGTAACAAAATATGAATACTGATACCAACAAAAAGCACGATATTATATAGACAAACCCTAGTTTAAAGAGGATCTCTATTCTTTATCTAATGTGAAAAAAATTCTTCAACAATTAACTGTTAAGCACATGGCTTCTAATTAATCAACAATTAAGCACATGACACAATCAATTAACAAGCACGTGATTCTAACCTTCAATTACAAAGATGATACAAAACTTTACTAATAATTAATAAACTACCTCTTATAATAAGCTACTGGTGTCTAGTACCAAGTGTTAATGCTGCACTGTTGTTGTTACTGGTGCTTTCTGATACAAAACTTTACTTACTCATGCTTACTGGTGCTGCATACATGATGCATTAGCTGGATCATATGCATTAAGTCAAGCTACTTCTCATAGGTTCCTAACATGGAGAACAGTCAGTACATAGGCTTGCTTGCATAGCACCAAGCAAGGAAAAAAACCACTAGGAGTCAACACTTAGGGCTGGCTGGAGTCGGCACCAAACCATGGACTCAATTTCAGAAGAAACTTTATTCATCAAAATAATCTCCCTTTCTTGGAGTATATACTTGGTTTATATAGACTATTATATTCTAATTCATCATAAAGTGACACAATACATGGAACTCATTACATAACAAATAACAATAATATTAAAAATAGGTATCATTCATATAAAGATATTAACAATGGCACCATTAAGCATCCATATTAAAGAAAGTCACATTAAGTCCAGAAGTGTACTCCATACCATACTTAGGCGCCCATTGGCCACCAGTTGCCAACTAATTAGTGCCACCAACCATTGACCACCAACTGTCACATGGTCCACCTGATTCCAAGCAGGCCATCATTACATGCCCGTTGCCAACCATTGGCTACCAGCCAACACTTGGCCTGCCTATGCCATCAATCATTGACCATGAAGAGTCCAAGTGACCTAATAGGGGTCAAATAAGTTTGCTTCATTTAATATTATATTTCTACAAAAGTTTGATTATCATAATAAGAATCGACCATAAATAATTATCAATTGTTACATTATAACCTGAAACCATGAATGAAAACCAAAACCAAGAGATCTAAATCTAAATCTAATTATAAAATAAAAGCAACTTGCAATCATAATAAGTCTGTTTTTGTCTACATTCTCAGTCATAATAGAATTGACAACAGGCCTCTTTCTTAGTCAAAGATCAGACATAAAATTGTAAAATATCAAACTGGGGTACTTAAACGGTAATCAAATAAAGAGAGATGAAGAAACTACACCATTTTGAAGACACATCTATAGTCAATATATTAAATAGCATTCCTTTTAACCGCAGTCTAATATGTTACGCATATTAGAAATCAAATATCAGGGACAAAACAGGGCAGCGCACATTCTAGTGTTTATAAAACGTGAGCAAGATTAGTAAATCAATGACAAACCCAGTAACCTAAAAAGAAAAAGACAGAAGCTTACATGGGAAAATGCATGTCCTCTGCAAGAACAACATTGTTCAATTTGCTGTTAACCAAATAATCAATTAATTTTTCCAATGACAAAATAGAACCATACAAAGAAGATTGTACATAGAGAACTTACAACAGCTATATTGACAATACAAAAGAAGATTCCATAAACAAACTTACAACTCCAGTTACTGATCTGACATTGGTATGGTAACCCATGCGAAGGACAACTCCAAATTACTTGCCAACTACAGTCAAACTGCAAAATTTTCTCAAAAAAGTAAGTTAAGTATGAGGATAACAATATTAATTAGAACAATACAGAAGACACATATGATCATTAATAGGATTTATATTTTTGTGAAACGTAAAAAGTTTTCTTGCAAAAAAAGAGGAACTCAACCACACAAAAGTGCACAGGAGAATCCCTTCAAGAAATTTATAGAACTTAAAAGTAATAGACTGGAACACAATTTAAATTTCCATAGTCATTTACAATATCTTAAGCTTAAGCAAAGACCCAAAGAAACAGATATACTCAATCAGAGAGGGAGAGGGAGAGAGAGAAACAAATAAACCAACCCCAGTTAATAAAAATTTATACAAAATTTAAGAGTCTAGTTAGTAAAAATCAATAACATTCAAGAACCAGGAAATTCCAAAAGGCAAGAGACCAAAGAAAATCCAAAAATAAGTTTTTCATTACAAACAAGAACCAAATCAACAAGAACTTGAAATTCAATTCAAACAAATAAGAATCCTAAAAAAAAAAAAAAAAACATTAGTCTAAACCATATGTAAGCACAAAAAAAACCCATTAGTCTAAACCATATGAAAGCACACACAAAAAAAAAAAAAAAAAAAAAAAAAACCCATCAGTCTAAACCATATGAAAGCACGAAAAAACCCATTAGTCTTCCTCTCTGACATAGGCATCATCGGCCTCGGCTTCCGTGCCAGCGGCGGCATGGAAAACCCCTCACCGGAAAAATATTGTTGTTGTTGTTCCCGCAGTCACTTTCCCGAGCAAATCTTCAAACCCTTTTCTTGAATTTCCAAGAAGAGAGAAAGGGTATCAGATTTTCTCCAAAACACAGACATGCGATATGATATGGAGAATTGTGATGAAACCCTAACCCTTTGGAGAGAGAGAGAGAGAGAGAGAGGGAAGTCTGGGATTTCAAATTTGGGGATTTGGGAGAGAGAATGAGAGAGCCGTTGGGATGTGGGATGTGATTTATATACAGAATTATGTATTGTATTTTACAAAACTGCCACACGCCCCAATAAGTTGATTTTTTTTTTTTTTAATCCCAAATCCAAATTTTAACTTCTTTTTTTTTCTAAAAAGTTTTTTTTTAATTGATGCATTTTTTAATCACAAAATTAATAAAAAAAATCACAAAATTTCCTAAGGATGTGATGTGATTTATATACAAAATTATTTCACCAAAAAAATGCACAAATCATCACATTCCTCAAGTACTTTTGTTATTAAAAATCTAGCAATCTCGAATTATTAAAAATGAAAATTATTAACTTGTAGGGAAAAAATTGGAAATTAGACTTGACACACATGTGATTAGGCAAGTTTTGATAGTCTTTCCTCCTCTTAAACAATTTCAAAAAATAATTTTCATCATTTTATTTTTACAAATATATAATTTTATCATTTTTTTATGTTTTTAATTGATATTATTCTTTTATGAAAGAGAAATGATATGTCCACAACATTTTTAAAACGAATCTTAAGTGGCAAGTTGTTACTGATTGTTATTGTTAGGGCAAAAAAATAATCTTAGTGTTAGATTCAAATTTGAACTAATAACAACTAACTACCTATGATTTGTTGTAAAAATATTGTGGACATAACATCTCTCTTTATGAAATTGTCATATTCTTCTAACTATTTTTATTATGTGTTGATGATGCCAAGATCAACTCAGTAAGCTGCAAGGCCTTCACGTATTTCGGACAAACCTACACAAGTAGAAAGAACCTCGAGGGGAGGTACCGGCGTGGTACCGGCCAACGACCCTCCAATGGTTAAATTAGTATTGCTCACAACTCTAGAGTGCCAGAGTCGGGGTAGAAGCATGCGTACCTCAATTTTGGAAGGCGTGGAAGTATTTATAGTAATAGTAGGGGCCCTTGGCCAAGGCGTGCTGGAGAAGATATCACTCTTACCGGAATTGCCCCCGAGTAGCGTGAAGCGTAAGATACTTCTTGGACAAGCAAGTGTGTTGGGCAAGCCATCCCTCTAGGAGCGATCGTGCCGCGCACGACACCTGTCCAAATAGTGGCGTACACGACAAGACTCATATTCTTAGGGAAGCATGCGTGGCAAGATAGGCTCTGGGTGCCCCAAGCCTTCAAGGTCGACGGTCTCTCTCGTCACCCCATTCAAGGGTTGTGTCGTTAGGGCTTAGTGTCCGTTATCATCCCTCGCACCGTCACCCCGCGTAGGGTGCCGACGTCTAGTGGGAGTTTTATCCCTATCAGGTGCCCCTTCAGCCCATCAGTCCGTGAACACAAAGGAGACAGACTAATGGGATGACGGTGCTTACACAATGAAAGAGCTGAATAGATAGGCTGTCATTCAGTAATTAATGCTGGACATTTATTGCAGGGCACATGTCGTCGACTTAATGTCCGTGTGCGAAGAACGAGGCGTCTCCTCGCCTTCCGTGCTACCCTTCATATATAAACTTCCCTTCATTTTTCACTTTTTATCGAAACCAAGAGATCAGAGCGCGTCCGTTCACCCAGCAAGAAGAGAACTTAATTCGTCAACCTATTCGTCCGTCACGTCCTCGTAACCGTCCGTAACACCCTTCAGCAACGAAAACAACCGGTAAGTATTTATCATTGTCTCGTTCACTTTTACTACCGTCAGGTGTCTCTAGGACAGTTGAACTTAGGGTTTTCCGTCATATGTAGGTATTAAATGTCTAGCGCGTCCAGTAATCAATCGTTTGTCTGCGAGGGAGCGGGCTACGATGAAGTTAACTCGTCGGGTCCAAAGGATCCTACAACTTCAAGTGGAGAAAGCTCATCTGCCTCCTCCTCTTCTTCGAGTGGTGGTAGGACCAAGAGTAATCTTAGTGACGGGCTAGGGGAAAATGAACAACAAATCCAATCCGTCATAGGCACAGATGGGATGAGGAAGTTCGTCATGCTCTCGCTATGGACGGTAAATGATTTTACGTCCACCATAAATGAGTCACACTTCAAAACCCTTAGGAGTAAGTACCAGATACCCGTCAACATACCTATCCGTCTACCCCGCCCAGGAGAGAATTGTTATTACCACGGGGTTAAGAGTGTTGGGATCTACGAGCAAATGCTCAAGGCGGGGTTGAGATTTCCCTTGACTCAGTTGCACCGTCACCTCCTTCACTACTTAGGATTGTCCGTCAACCAGGTTTCTCCAAATGCCTGGAGGGTTTTCCTTGGGGTGGAGGTATTGTACGGGTCAATGTCCAAGGGGAGGAAAAGGTTAACAGTGGAGTTCTTCCACTGCTACCGTCCGGTAGAGATTGTAAAATCACGAGGGATGTACAACTTTGTTGCTAGGAGTCTGTTGCTGAGGTTAGTTAGTGATACTCCAAATTCCAATAGGGACTGGAAGTCTAGGTACTTTTTTATGGACGGGGATGAGTGGATGTGTCATCCAGGTGAGACTGAATTTATGCCCGTCGACACAACATGGGGTGTTTTACCCCCGTCTGGTAGACTTCCGTTCACACTCCTTCTCCCCTTCTTTTTTTTTTTTTTTTTTTTTTTTTGTAAGCACCGTCGATTTCTGACCATCCACTTTTGCAGCCCAGGACCGTCCACAAGTTTCTCTCGAACAGTGGAGTTTTTTGGAGAAGATTTTCCCAAAAAGTGAGTTGACGGAGAGATCTTGGGCCACGTTGGTGACGTTGAAAACAATTTGTTGGCATTGTGACGGGCCTGAACCGTCCGAGGAGGCACTAAAGTACGAGACACAAGTTCGAGCACGTAAGTCCGTTCTCTTGAATTTCAGGTTTCTTTCTTTGTCATCAGCTCACGTACCGTCTACTTTTGCAGAAATGGAAGAAGCAAAGAGGAGGGCTTTCATCAGGCAACAAGCTGCTGCAAAGAAGAAAGTGGTCCAGGCCGGCATGACGGGTGCGCCCAAACTGCCCGCACAAAAAAGAAAACCCGGTCAGGAGGGAAACCGTCTCCCAAAAAAGCCTAAGGTTGCACCCGAGACCGTCATCGGCCTAGAGGCAGAGGCGAAGGAGGTACCCGTCAAGCACGGCAGGGGGAAAGGTTTGATGACGGGCGGCCCGGTGCCTTCTGCCGAGAAGCCACCCGTCCTCCTTCGCGAGGACCCCAAGTACGCCTTGGAAAAACTGTCTTCCATAATGACGGCGGAGGACTATGAAGACTTGGGGAACCACTCAACGGAGGCGATGGGGGAGACGGGCCTCTTCAGCCTTGCTCAGGTAATTATTCTACCTGTCACCAGCTCATCATAATTTTCTTCCCTTCCCCCTTTTTTTTTATATCGTCGTGTTTGACTATGCATCTCTGTTTCAGGCCGTCCTTATGATGAAGGGCCTTATGGACCGTTGTGTCCATGAGGAGACGGCTCTAAGCCGTCTTTGGGCTAAGGCAACGGAGACGGAGGATGAGTTTTTGCAATACAAGGCCTGAAGGGTGAAAATAGAGAAGAAGCTTTCCTTGTCCGAGCGAGAGAGGGCTGAGCTGGAGAAGCATATGGGTCTGTTGCAGAAGGTCCTTGCTGACAAGGAGGCGGAGATTTCATCCGTCAAGGACCAACTCCGTCAGGCCAGTGAGGACTCTATCAGAGAGTACCGTGACTCTGAAGCCTATCTGACGGAGTTGGGCAGCACCTTCGCGGATGGCTTCGATGATGCCCTCCGTCAAGTGAAGGCCCTGCACCCGGAACTTGATCTCTCCCAAGTAAGTATCGACGAGGCCCAGGCTCAGACCTCCGTCCTCCCCGCCGCCTCTGTCGATACGGAGCGTCTTGACAAAGACCCAAATCTCAAGGGCGACGGCAAAGATGACGACGAGGCAGAAACTGGCGCCCAGGCTCAGGTTCAAGATGACGAAGCCGACGTGAAAATTGTTGATTCCCCCGTCCAGTGACCTTGTAGTTTTTTTGTAGAGATATCAATTCTCCATCCGTCATAAACAGTCGCCTTTTAAGGCATGTTAATTGTATCAAATTCTTTTTTTTACCGTTATGAACAAGGTTGCCTTTAAAGGCATTTTTATTAATGCACTTTTTATTTCATACTTGTGTGTATAGCCTGCTTTTACTTTAAGCTTTATGAATGATTTCCTTTGTATGCCTTTTGAGCTTTTGTGAGACCGTCAGCTTTATAAGCCGTTGGTTTTTCAAGCATATTAGCTTTTAGGGCCGTCATCATTTCGGCTTAGTCTTCCTCGCATGTCCTTAGGACAATGTGTTGGAATTTGGGCCCGTCGTCCTTAAAATACCGTCGCCTTTTAGACTTAGGCTTTTATGCCTTGTAGATTTTTAGATCGTTGGCTTCTAAGCCGTCAGATTTTGAGCTCGACGCTTTTACACCTTGTAGAATGGAGCCGTCAACTTTGACATCGTTAGCTTTTACGCTTGACCGGATTTCATGCTAAGGCTTTTTATATCGTTGGCTTCTAAGCCGTCAGCTTCTATGCTTGACGCTTTTAAGCCTCGTAGGATGGAGCCGTCAGCTTTGACACTGTCAGCTTTTACACTTGAACGAATTTTATGCTTAGGCTTTTTGTATCGCTGGCTTCTAAGCCGTCAGCTTTTATGCTTGACGCTTTTAAGCCTTGTAGGATGGAGCCGTCAGCTTTGACACCGTCAGCTTTTGTGCTTGAACGGATTTTATGCTTAGGCTTTTTGTATCACTAGCTTCTAAGCCGTCAGCTTTTATGCTTGACGCTTTTAAGCCTCGTAGGATGGAGCCGTCAGCTTTGACACCGTCAGCTTTTGTGCTTGAACGGATTTTATGCTTAGGCTTTTTGTATCGCTGGCTTCTAAGCCGTCAGCTTTTATGCTTGACGCTTTTAAGCCTCGTAGGATGGAGCCGTCAGCTTTGACATCGTCAGTTTTTGTGCTTGAACGAATTTTATGCTTAGGCTTTTTATGTTGTTGGTCTAGGGTTGTTGGTTCTTGTACCGTCGACCTTGGTACCTCACAAGTTCTAATGTTTAACACTTAACAATATATAGAAGAGACTTTGAATAAACCTCTGTGTCTTGCATAATTTTTTAAGAAGGGGAAAATATGCCCTTTGAGTTCCCGATAATACATCAGAGCAGATTACAGTTACGGGGTTGTCATTTTTTTTTTTTTACTGGTAGTACTTTCGTAGGTGCTCGGCATTCCACAGATGGTGTAGCTTCTGCCCTTCTATTATTTCCAAATGGTAGGTGCCCTTTCTTTGCCATGCTGTGATCCGGTAGGGTCCTTCCCAATTGGGGCCGAGCTTTCCTTGGATGGGGTCTCTGGTGGCGCCCATGATCTTTCTTAGAACGAGGTCTCCGACCTGGAATTCCCTGTGTTTGACTCGGGAGTTGTAGTGTCTAGCCATGCGATCTTGATATTGGGCTAGCCTTTGCTCTGCTACTGCTCTGTCTTCGTCGATCAGGTTGAGCTGTAGGCGCAAGGCCTCGTTATTCCTGGCTTCATCGTGGGTGTTCACCCTATAGCTTGTGAGTCCTACTTCGGCGGGGATGACTGCTTCGCTGCCATAGGTTAGCCGGAACGGTGTTTCTCCTGTAGGGGTCCTTGCTGTCGTCCTGTATGCCTATAATACGCTTGGCAGTTCTTCGGGCCATATCCCCTTTGCCCCCTCGAGCCGAGTCTTGATAATCTTAAGTAAGGATCGGTTCGTCACTTCTACTTGGCCGTTGGCTTGGGGGTGGGCGGGGGAAGAGTAATGATTTTTTATTCCCAATTGCGTGCAGAACTCTCGGAAGGGACTGTTGTCAAATTGTTTCCCGTTGTCGGAGACTAGTACTCTAGGTATTCCGAACCTGCATATGATGGACTTCCAGACGAAGCTCCGTATGTTCTTCTCTGTAATAGTGGCCAATGCTTCAGCTTCCACCCATTTCGTGAAGTAGTCTATGCCTACCACCAGGAACTTTAGCTGTCGCATAGCTATTGGGAATGGGCCCATGATATCTAGTCCCCATTGAGTGAACGGCCATGGGGCCGTCATAGGGGTCAGCTCTTCGGGGGGCTGTCTGATGATGTTGCTGAACCTCTGCACTTGTCGCAAGCTTTGACATAAGCCTGCGTGTCTCTTTGCATGGTCGGCCAGTAGTATCCTGCCCGTATCAGCTTATGCGCCAGTGACCGCGACCCCGAATGATTTCCGCATATTCTTTCGTGTACTTCCTTCATGACATAGTCTGCTTCTTCGGAGCCCAAGCACCTTAGGTATGGGGGATAGAAGCCCCTTTTGTACAAGACGTCTTTCATCAATACGAATCTTGCCGCTCGGGCCTTCAGTCTTCTAGCAGGCTCTCTTTCGTTTGGTAGAACGCCATCTTTCAGGTAGGAAATTAAGGGCGTGGTCCAATCACTTTCGGAGCCTATTTCCTGCACATCGACAGAGTTAATTAGCGGAGAAACTTGCACAAAAGAGAGTACACCATTAGTGGCGGCCCAATATTCCGACGAGGCGGCTTTGGCAAGGCAGTCGGCTTGTTCATTTTCTTCTCTGGGGATCTGGACTATCTCTGCTTTCAGCTCGTCCACCCTTCTCTTTGCTTAATGGAGATATTTTTTCATTTTGTCGCCTCTGCACTCGTAGTCTCCATTTACTTGGTTGACGATGACCTGGGAGTCGCAGGAGACTATCACTCGGGCTGCTCTTGCTGCTTTGGCGAGGTCCAACCCAGTTATCAATGCTTCATATTTTGCCTCATTGTTGGTGGTGGGGAAGTCCAAGCGTATCATACATTCGATTTGATCTCACTCAGGGGAGTAAAGTACGACACCTACTCCGCCAGCCTGTTTGGTTGACAACCCATCTGTGTGTATACTCCATGGAGGACAGTCGCTTGCCCCCTGGTCATCTCCGCTGGTGAACTCGGCTATGAAGTCTGCGACTGCCTGCCCTTTGAAGGCGGTGCACGGGCTGTAGTGAATGTCGAACTCGGACAACTCTATTGCCCATAAGGCCATTCGACCAGCGGCTTCGGGATTGTGCATCGCCCACCGTAGGGGCTTGTCGGTTAAAACGACGATCTTGTGTGCTTGGAAGTACGGCTTGAGTTTTCGTGCCGCAGTAATCAAGGCGAATGCGAGTTTCTCCATGAATGGATACCTTTCTTCTGCTCCCTGAAACGCGCGGCTGGCGTAGTACACGGGCTTCTGGACCCTGTCTTCCTCTCTGATCATGGCCACGCTGACGGCCGCTAGGGAGACGGCTAAGTAGAGGAAGAGTTCCTCTCCCGGCTGCGAAGGACTCAGCAATGGTGGTGATGAGAGGTAGGTCTTGAGTTCTTCGAACGCCTTTTGGCATTCGACCGTCCACTTGAAGGTCTTCTTTAGTGTGCAGAAGAACGGAAGGCACTTGTCCGTTGCTCTTGACACGAATCTGTTCAGGGCAGCTACTTTTCCGTTTAAGCTTTGTACCTCTTTTGTATTCTTCGGGGGGGCCATCTCCATTATAGCTCGGATCTTGTCCGGGTTGGCCTCGATGCCTCTCTGGGACACCATGAAGCCGAGGAATTTTTCTGCAGTCACTCCGAACGCACATTTTGACGGGTTGAGCTTCATGTCATAGGAGCGGAGGGTACCTAATGTTTCTTCGAGATCCCTCAAATGGTCCTCCTTCCTTCGGCTTTTCACTAGCATGTTGTCGACGTACACTTGAACATTTCTTCCTATCTGGTCGGCGAACATCTTGTTCATAAGTCTTTGATAAGTGGCGCCCACGTTCTTCAGTCCGAACGGCATTACTTTGTAGCAGAATAGTCCGTGGCTGGTGACGAACGAGGTCTTTTCTTGATCGGCCTCGTCCATCCGGATTTGGTTGTACCCTGAGAAGGCGTCCATAAAGCTCAGAAGCTGGTGCTGGGTCGTAGAGTCTACTAGTGTGTCGACTCGAGGGAGGGGGTAGCTGTCTTTGGGGCACGCCTTATTCAGGTCCGTGAAATCTACACACATCCGCCACTTCCCGCTGGCTTTCTTGACCATTACCACATTGGCCAGCTAGTCGGGGTAGTATACTTCCCGGATGAAGCCTGCTTCTCTCAACTTGCTGACTTCTTCTGCTATCGCTCGGTCTCTTTCAGGGGCGAACACCCTCTTCTTCTGTCGTATGGGTCAGTAGGTGGGTGACACGTTTAGCTTGTACACCATAATTGATGGGTCAATTCCCGGTATGTCCTCATGACTCCAGGCAAATACATCTTGGTTTTCCCTGAGGAAAGCTACGAGCGCCTGGCGAGTCGCAGGCCTGTTGAGAGCACCGATCCTGGTGGTTCTGTCAAGCCTGGACTCGTCGAGCATTATTTATTCGAGCTCCTCCACAGGCTCTGCCCCCGTCCTCTGCTCTATGTTCATCGTTTGTAGTTGGCCATTCATTTCTACCATCGCGACGTAGCATTCTCGCGCGGCCACCTGGTCCCCCCATAACTCCCCCACTCCGTGCTCGGTAGGGAACTTGACCTTTAAGGCATAGGTCGAGGTTGCAGCCTTCCAGGCGTTGAGAGTGGGTCGTCTTATGATTGCGTTGTAGGCTGAGGAGCAGTCAACAACTAGGAAGGTGACGTCCCTAGTGACCTGCCGAGGGTACTCCCCGACATTGACGGGCAATGTGATCGAGCCAAGGGGGTATACTCTCGTCCCCCCGAATCCGGTGAGCGGGGCCTTGGTAGGGACCAAGCGTTCTTTGTCGATCCGCATCTGTTGGAACGCGGGATAGTAGAGGATATCCGCGGAGCTTCCGTTGTCAATTAAGACCCGGTATGTGTTATAGTCTCCTATCCGGATGTTGACGACAAGGGCGTCGTCGTGCGGATGATGGAGGTGTTGGGCGTCTTCCTCCGTGAACTCCATAGTAGGGCTGTTGATTCGCGGCTTCTTCTGGACAAAGCTCGCGGCCTGAACATTCTGAACTGCGTTGAGGTGGGACTTCAGAGCCTTCTTTGTTGAACCAGCTGCTGATGTGCTCCCTACGATCATCCTTATGTCCCCTATAGGTGGTCTGGGACGCTCATTGTCCCGGTGGGAGATCTGTTCCTATCGAGGCGCTTCTGCCCTTTCTCTGCTGACGAACCTCTGCAGCTTCCCTTACCTAATCAGGGTTTCAATCTGCTGCTTCAAATCGTAGCAGTCGGTAGTGTCGTGACCGTGGTCTCGATGGAAGCGGCAATATTTGTCTTTGGGTCGTCTGTCCGGGTTCCCCTTCAACTTTCCTGGAAACGTCAAGGACCTGTCGTCCTTGATCTGCATCAGGACCTGATCGACTGGAGCTGTCAATGGGGTGTAGCTTGTGAATTCCCGGTAAGGGGCTTCGGGCGTCTATTGTCTCGGCCTTCTCCTGTCCGAGGCGCCTTTCGCCCTTTATCTTGACGTGTGTCTTCCTGTCTCTCCCTTTTCCTGGGGGGCTTCTCTTCCCGCGCCAGTAATGCATCTTCTACTTTGTTGCCCTGTAAAATACATCCGACATAGTCTTCAGGTCATTTTTGTATAATGAAAACAAGAATTTACCCTTCCGCAGCCCGTTTGTGAACGCGACGACTTGTATCCTATCGTCCGCTTCATTGATCGAAAGCGCCTCCTTGTTGAAACTTGCTATATAGGATCTCAGCGTCTCATCCTCTCGCTGCTTAATGTTCATCAGGCACGCGGTGGATCTTTTGTGCTTGTGTCCCCCGATGAACTGCGAGGCAAACTGAGCGCTCAGCTCTCTAAAGGTGCCGATAGAGCCGGGCGCCAGCCTGCCGAACCAGGTCCTTGCGGAGCCTTTTAGCGTCGCTGGGAAGGCCCGGCACATGATTTCGTCTGGTGCACCGTGCAGGTGCATCAATCTTGAAGGACTCCAAATGGTCTAGCGGATCCTTGGATCCATCGTAGCTTTTCACCTGGGGCATGCGAAATTTTGGCAGCGTAGGGAATAAGATGACAGGTGTTGTAAAGGGGGAGTCCGTGCAGTGGACGAGGTCGTCGAGGTTGCTAGATACTCGCCCCTTGAGGGCGTTCATCATGAAATCCATGCGCTCTTTCATCACCTGCATCTCCGCGGCAATGTGGGACGGGATATTGCCATCGGCCGATGGATGGTTTGTCTCCTGTCCTTCGGGTCGGCTCAGGGCATTGCTTCCCTCAGGGCCTCCATGGTTCCTCTCCTCGGCACTGCTCTCTTCCTAGTTCTCACCTTGGTTGTCGAACGTCACGTTCCTCCACTGTAACTGTTCTTCCAGGTCGTTGTTACGTTTTGTGAGGCATTCCACCACGACGGCAAGAGTTTGGACCTGCCTCTCGAGTGCCGTGGTGTGCTGTTCATTACCTTGATCGTTCATGGTGGTTGCCCTTGAACGTGTGAGTACCATGCAACTCTTTGTCCAGAAAGCACGAAACACAGTCTGCGTACGATTCCCACAGACGGCGCCAACTGATGATGCCAAGATCAACTCAGTAAGCTGCAAGGCCTTCACGTATTTCGGACGAACCTAAACAAGTAGAAAGAACCTCGAGGGAAGGTACCGGCGTGGTACCGGCCAACGACCCTCCGATGGTTAAGTTAGTATTGCTCACAACTCTAGAGTACCAGAGTCGGGGTAGAAGCATGCATACCTCAATTTTGGAGGGCGTGGAAGTATTTATAGTAATAGTAGGGGCCCTTGGCCAAGACGTGCTGGAGAAGATATCACTCTTACCGGAATTGCCCCCGAGTAGCGTGGAGCGTAAGATACTTCTTGGACAAGCAAGTGTGTTGGGCAAGCTATCCCTCTGGAAACGATCGTGCCGCACACGACACCTGTCCAAATAGTGGCGTACGCGACAAGACTCATATTCTTAGGGAAGCATGCGTGGCAAGATAGGCCCTGGGTGCCCTAAGCCTTCAAGGTCGACGGTCTCTCCCGTCACCCCATTCAAGGGTTGTGTCGTTAGGGCCTAGTGTCCGTCATCATCCCTCGCACCGTCACCCCGCGTAGGGTGCCGACGTCTAGTGGGAGTTTTATCCCTATCATGTGTTATATTTTTCTAATTTCTTTTGGTACAATTAAAATTTTTAAGTTTTAAAGTCATTATTTAAATTCTCATTCTCTTAAGGAGATTATTTTGATAACCAAAACTTATCATATAATTACAATTGATATAACTCAAATAATTAATAGTACTCCCAACCCAGACTCGTTTTTTGTAATTCTTCTGTAAGTACACTAAATTGGACCGAAATGATTTGAAATGGACTAAATAGACTGAATGGACCAATGTGGACCCAGTTGGATCGAATAGATTAATGTGGACTGAATTGATCGAATAGGCGAATTTGGACCAAAGTAGAACGGATTGACCAAATTGGACTAAAATTGACCGAATAGATTGAATTGGACTAAATTGATCGAAGTAGACCAAATGGACCCAATTAAATTGAAGTGGACCAAAATTGACCGAAGTGAACAAAAATAGACCAATATTATGATGGCATTAACTTCAAACCTATCTACTAATCACCAACGAAGTTTCGAGATTTAAATTTTAGTTTAGATAATGGTGATACATGATCTTGAGACCTTCCATTGGATTAAATTTGCTATCACTATTCTGTGCCCTAATGACAATTAGTTCAACCCTTATTTCTTAATATTGTATTAGTATTTTCCTTTATAAATATTTGCCAATTGAGGAAGTTGATGGAATTCATTGATGGCCTTTAATTGTAAAACAACCTGATATTCACCAACACAATTACCAAATTGAAATTTAACTTTTAAGCCAGCTTTATAGGGTAAATGGTTATGGAGGTTTTGTAGAGGAAAGTGATCACTCTAGGAGGAATGTTTTTGTTTTTATTTTTATTTTTATTTTATAAATACTCTGGAAGGAATGTTATTGCTTCCTAAAATGGGGAAGCAGGGTATGGATGGACTACTTCGGTTATTTGTAGGCCACATGGGTTTAGCTTGTGGAGGGGAATTAGAAGGGGATGGAGGAAGTTGTCCTCTTAGATCTCTTACAAAACAGAAACAGTAGGAGGATCAGATTCTCTCATGATGTGTGGTGTGGTGATTGAGCCCTAAAGGAGATGCATCTGGACTTATTTCGATTGTTGTGAATAAGGATGCATCAATGCTTTCCTTTTTCTCTAAAAAGGATGATTGGTCATTTTTTTTTTTTTTGGAATTGTGGTGTGTGAATATTTGATTGGAGCCTAAATAGCAATAAAGAGTTTAGTGTGCAATCATATTACTATAATGTTGGATTTCTTTCCCAAAAATAAAAAAAATAGATCGAAATGGACCAAAGTAGACTGAAGAATCGAAATGGACCAAAGCAGACCACATGGACTGAATTGCACTGAAATGACCGGTGGACCGAATGAGACCTAAATGGACCGAAATGGACTTA
Source organism: Lithocarpus polystachyus (assembly GCA_033629205.1). NCBI lineage: Eukaryota > Viridiplantae > Streptophyta > Magnoliopsida > Fagales > Fagaceae > Lithocarpus > Lithocarpus polystachyus. The sequence continues at coordinate 44,016,754 of CM066165.1, read as the reverse complement.
ATGTGGATAGGTTTTAGCTTTTAGATATTATATAGATATAGAATATTAGTAAATAATTAAATGGAGAAAGTTGGAATCAATGTAGAAATAAAAATGAATTCTTTTTCTTACCTTGCTATGCATGTTATAATCCATCAAAATCACATATATTGACAATTTTGGAGAACGAATTCTTGAGATGCTTATTCATTGTGTCAACCAACGAATTTGACAAAATGATTTATACTCGAATACACTAACGCTTCTTCCTTTGGTTACTATCTTCAATAGAGAAATTCTTCTCAAATTAGATGTATGTCAAGCAACACCATCAAAGACATTTTTCAATAATTTAGAACACAATGTTATACATGAAAAACAGCATATATAATTTACACAAAATCAAGGCATCCGCAAGGAACATAAAATTTATAAACTGAAATCAAAGATATGTTGCCAATGAACTCAGATTTGAAGTCTACTTTGGCAGACTTTCCCCATTCTGTGGCAAAAAATAAAAAATAAAAAACATGCAAATTTTTCTTCTTGGATACATGAAAACATCCACTTATTTACCTAATACCAGCTTCCTATGATGAGGATGTTGCCTGGTTTTGTGCATTTAATGCTAAGCATTGGTTCTCCCAGTGCTGCTTTGCTTGTTGAATTCTCTATACTCTTTCTCTCTGATGTCTCTGCTCCCAGTATTCATGGCAACTATTCAAATAGGCATTGATAGCAATAAGGAACTTTAAAGGGGCCAAAAAAAAAAAAAAAAGCAACGTATATTTATTCATCTTTTTTATTGTTTCTAACTTTTTATTAATTTTTTTATTTCAATGTTTTCAATTTACACCCTCACTACCACCCAACCTTGTATGGTAAAATAGATAGGAATATAGAACTTAGAATGATATGAAGCTAAGTTTTCTCAAACAAAAGGATATAACTTGAGTAAAAATAACCCTATAGAAAAATATACCTTCGGCTTAAAAGAATATTGAGCTTATCCAAGTGTACAGCACCATCAAAGACTCTCACCTAAAATCAACACAATAGGATTCATAGAGTCAATATTTCCAACTGCAGAGGCGCATTACAAGTCATGGTCCCATTAAACTTAAGCCTCAAGCGCACCCAAAACTTTGACGATAGCTCAGAAATTCATCCAATTCCCTAATCTGCAATATGGGACTAAGCCCATAGAACCTAAAAATTTTCTTTCCCTTTTTGCTAATAATGAAAAGCTTACTAAATAATCATACACATAATTTCATTGGTATGATTTGAATTTAATTATGTTAGGACATATGTGATTTATGTTCATGTTAGGAACATATGTCAATATTTAATTGGCTAATCCTTTGACAAAACGCACTTTACTTATAATTAGGTAGATTTAGGTTGTGTTTGATACTCCAAGAAACCTTGTTTCAAGATCAAGTGTTAAAACCATGCAACTCTGTCCAAGATTCAAGTCAAGCACGTGCTTGTCATTAAAGCTCAACAGCTAGCATCTATAGAGCTCAAGAAGCTGTTCCAGCCTCGTGGCTCGACAACTTCTTGACAAAAGCTATCTGTCGAGATTTAAGAAAAACAGACTTTCTATTTCTGTTATCTTGGGATCCATGATTGTGTCTTTGGGTTTTCTTTTCTCCTAACCCTAGACATATAAAAGGATTATTTTAAGAGCCGTCAAAGTGTTCGCAAGTTGCACAAGCATTAAGCAAAGTCTGTTCAAGCAAATTGTGACCGGAGACACGCATATAGAACAAGTTAAGTCAATATCAAGGAAACATGACTTCTATAAATGGGAACTTACCAAGCATATAGAACAAGTCAAGTCAATATCAAGTTTGATGATGGATTCAAAGATTTCACAGGTGAGTGATGGTTTGCCGTCATTAAATATGAGGTTGCAGCCTTCAAATGCTGGTGCCTTCTCTGACTTGACCTTGCTTTCCCTTGAATTGATGAGGAAAGCCATAAGCTCACAGAGCCAGGGACTCTGAAGAACTTCAATATGCATACTTTGGGCTTGGGACTTGAAGGTCTGTCCTTGCTTAGAGTCATGGATCTGTGATCAACATGAAGTTCAAATTATACAATGAAAATCAACCACAGCCAGAATGTATTTCACTTTGTAAAGTTTCCAAATAATATGTATTGGCGTTTGGTTCATAATCTTTATTGTCAAAGTTTACATTTATAATATCTTCATCTACCTTTCTTTTTCTCCCTAATTAGTTAGCAAAAAAATAAAAGAGGCAAAACTCAAAAGCAGGCCATGGACAGACCTTATCATATTTCTTCAGTATTTTTCGAATTGCAATGGCGTTTATCAATGCATAAGAAACAAGGTCTTTCCCTTTCTAAATTAAGGCAGTATGGTCACTCTGTCGGTTGCCTCTTAACCAAAGGAAGTACTTTTGAAAGCCAAAAGCAAGATGTAGCTCAAGCAATTTATGTGCTTGCTCATTGAAGGAACCTACTACTGAAGACATGTCCTTGAGAAGAGAAGGGAAGATTGTTCCATCGCACACTAGTCTCCAACGAAACCATAGAAACACTAAGTTCTTTCGCCTTATATACATTTTGTACATAAGATCTTGTAAAGGTAAACTCTGTTTCTATCAACATTATATACTATAGTATCATTGCATTGCATTTGGTTCCATCCTTTCAATAATATAACTTAGAAAAGAAGAAAATATGACTTTAAAAATGGGAAACTCCACGGTGACTTGGTTTTTATTTTCATTTAATTTTTAAGTTATTGCATAATTCACTAAAACAATCTTATATTTCAGTCAACAATTACTTCATTCTTGTTCATGGATAGGATGTGTATTGTTTACTAATTTTTTTCTTTGGGCTCTATGGGCATCTAACTAATCCCAGGTGTGTCTCAAGGATTCAGGTATTTATTGCAGATGTGTTGTACGACTAACAATCATGTCATTACCCATCAGAGTATAGTAAAAAATACTCTACAAAGATAATTCTCCATTGCATGAAATGAATTATATCTTAAAGGGAAAATAAGTGTAATGGGCAATCTTAGAGATATCATGGCTCAATCTTATTTGTAGTTCAACTATCGTTAATCTAAGATTTAGTCTATTATAAATACCAATCAGTTCATTGTAAATCACATAATTGTGATGATGTAACAATAATGGGCTCACCCATGTTGATGTACACTTATAAGGCCTAGTTAATTCTCTTCGCTCTCACTCTAACTTCTTTTATTTCTTTTTCATATACTTCTCATACAATATGTCATATATTAAAGATGTCTTGTCTTTTCTAATATGTTATCAAAGCCAAGATTGTGTGGTGTTTATTAATAATCCAAATCTTTAATCACTAGATCAATGTTCCTCTTTTTATCGCTATTGCCAATCATTATGTAGGCTCATCCTTATCTACTGTGTAGTGAACGGCGTTAAGGTTCTCTCTTAACATTGTGCCAGCCAGTTTGTAGGCCCATTCTAATTTATTCCATGTTATAGATAACATCCTAACATTCTCATATGTGTCTTTCTCACATATGGTATTTTATGACAAGAAGATCTTGGCAATTTCAATTACATTTATTGGGCATGTGCATCTTTCTTCTACACCAAGTCATTAGCCTTCTTTTTTATCATGAGTCCTCAACCATCTTGGCCGATTATCATGAATCATGTTCATGATTGATAGTGCCTCCTTTATCAGTTTTCTTTCTGGTCATGTGTCTCTATCATCTTTAAAGACCATACTACTCAAACCATTTCTCCTAGTGAATATCCTTTATTGACTTTCTTTCTAGTCTCCATTATTGACTTTCTTTCTTGTCATGCCTCTTTATCATTTTCAGGCTATGTTACTTGAATCATTCTTCTAATTAGTAGTATTTATTGGCTTTCTTTCTAGTTGTATATCTACATCATTTTCATGTAGAGTTCAAGCCCCCATTATCTTACGCATCTTAATTGGTCAACTCCACATCCAATTTAGTCATGATTTCTTTCAATATCACTTTCTTTCTAAACTCAGATTGTCTTCCAACTTTCACCTTGAGTAACTTGAGTTTGAGGAGGGGAAAAAACTTAGGTGCTCCAGAAGCAATATTCCCTCCTCTCATATGAGGGGCGGGCCTATGTGTGGGGCTCACCCTTCATGTGAAAGGAGAGAGCATTGCTCCCGGAGCATGTAAGAATTACCCTCGAGGAGGATGTTAGAGATATCAAGGGCCAATCCTGGTCAAGGCACAAGTCTATTATCTCTTTTTAATTTAAGTTTATTGTATCTAATACTACTTAGAATACAAACAAAGTATTTCTAGTTAGTCTTACTTACAGAGTTATCTAATGCTACTTATAGAAGTATTTCTAGTAAGTCTAGGATTCAGATTACTATAAATACAATAGATTCATTGTGAGACACATAGCTAAGATGTAACCAAAGAGAGATTTCAAGCGCAAGAATAAATCAAACAAATAATATATCAACAAACATTTGTAATTCTTTCTTAGATTTACCTGGGCAATGATCCGGGCAGGTTTGGCTGTCATGGAACCCATCAATGTTTTTCTTACATCGAAAGTCTCTCCTGCACTTCTTCATGACCTTCTTCAGCTTCTTGAAGCCAAGTACAGGGAGCGTTTCCTCTTTGCCCTGCATGTACTGCCTGTATTCCTTGCAGAACTTCATCCTGACCCAAAAAAAAAAAAAAAAAAAAAAATGAAAAACTTCAAATCCTTCTCTAGTTTTTCTCAAGAAAGTTTCCCGTGACTAACGAAGATTAAAGCTTAGTTATATATAAAGATTGACTTCGATAAGTTATATGATAAAAAAGTAGTTTTTCTTTAGTTTTTTGTGTGATGCTAAGGCTTTTGTTTTTTGTCTGAATGTGTCAACCTCTCAACTTCTATTTATCCTCTCTGCGATGTGAACTATTTGGACTGTTGTTAAAGATTGTGATAATTAAAGACCTATATATAATAGGACAAAGATTTCCTGCACACAACTGCAGCAGTTGCTGCATATAGGGACAAATGTCAAACTAAAAAAGAGACACGTGTGCAAGGTCATGTGCAATGCACATGAGTAAACTTCTGTCAACTCTTAACGAGCAAAATTTGCCAAACAATACAATTCTGGAAATATTTTAGGCAGTTGGCATGCGTTCAAAATTATTTAGTAAGTTGGACTCTTTTTAGAAGTCGAGTTTACTATACTCGACTTCCTGCTCAAAATCACCTCTGACGTGGATAAAAAAAAAGAGGAAAAAGCCACGTAGAAGTCAAGTTCACTATACTCGACTTCCATGCTAGTGAATTACACCACCCCACCTATCTCAGGAGGACATAGTGTATTGAAAATCAAGTACATGATACTCGACTTCCAGGCTAGTGAATTGCACCACCTACCCCACCTGTCTCAGTTATTTGAGCATGGTAAAATTTTTTTTTAAATGGACCTTGAGTCTATCAAACTCAAGTTCCAATAAATTTTACACCAACCCCAACCATCTCAGATATAACTCTTGATACACTGATACACTTCATCTCCGAACTCTCACTTCTCCCAGCTCTCTCCCACGCCTAAACTCTCCCTTTCACACACATTGATCATTCTACAAACTAAAAAGCTGTTCTTCTTCTTCTTCAATTTGTAGGTAAATATTCAAAGCTTTTTATTTTTTATTTTTTGGTTAGACCAAGCTAATATATATATACTCACTATTTCATTTGGTAGATATATATATACACACACACACACATACATACCACTTTTATATTGTTGATGAGTAATGCGTTGTTTGTAATAGTAATTTATTATCATTATTATTGTTTTTTGCATTTATTATTTGTGCTTTTTAATGGGTTGTTATTTGAAATATGCAATTAGTTTTTCTATGTAATGTTTTGTTATGTATAATGCGAATGAATGGGTAAAATGTTATTTATTTGCAATGTGTTGTAATGTGTAATGGTTTATTAGTTTCACAGGTGTAATGAATATTAATTTTTTAAGGTTAGCGACCATGTACAAATTTGCTTGAGTTTAAAAATTTGTTTATAATTGTTTGGTGGACTATACAATGTTATCTTTATATTTGCCTTGAGGCAATATTTTGTAGTTCATATCAAATAAAGGTGTTATATTCGTCACTAACTTTTAGTAAACTTATTTCACTTATAGGCTTGTAATGAGTTTGATTGATTTATTTCTATATTATGGTGGGGAGCCACGCAGTGATGTGACTTATGGAGTGACAAATAACTGGCCTGGTAAAAAGTTAAAGATTATTCAGCTAAAAAAACGGCGGGAGATCAATTTGAAGAAGTTAAAAAAGAAAATTATGAAAGAGCTAGATTTGGACCGTCGGTTGCATGACATAAAAATTATATGTCGTGCTCCTCATGTAGTGTTCAATGACCATATTGTCTTGACGCCTATTGAAATAAAAGGAGATAAGCATGTTAAGATTATGTTTAAGAGGACAATCTCTACTCCCCAATTAAAAGCTACCGAGTTGTATATAAGTGTGGAGCCTCGTAAAGAAGTTGGCGGTGAAGATGTGCAACAAACAACTTTGGAGGGTAGTGGCGGGGAAGAATTCCAATAATTACATGCGGATAGTCATCCGACTCTTACCCCATGCGCCACAGTTGGGGGTTATACACTACCATGTCAAGAGACACCAACCTCAACCGTGGTTTGCATATCTAGTTATCAACAAGAATGTATTCAATCTCTAGGGGGGGGGGGGGGGAAGACGAAGATGATGTTGATTATGGTAGAGATGAGTATGAAGAGATGATTGGGAGAGATGACTTTCACGAGGATTCAATTGATTTTCTTTCTCCTTTTTCAAACGACAAACTATGTATAACTCTATAATTTTATTTATTGATCCTATCTTCTATGTATCCAAACTAAGTTATCATTGTACAGTGAACAAAAATTAGACATAATGTAAGAACCCAAAAAACACACTAGATTTTATTTTGTACTTACATTAAGAATCTCAAGACTGCAACAGCCCTTATAGAATTTCAACATATTAGGCTGCACCCTCCCTGTGTTTACTTCTTTTCTGGTTGCGTCTAGTGTACAGCTTGCCTGGAACATGCTTTGTTACCTATTCATAATGTTATATTTTTAAGCTTTTACAAACAAACAAATTCATGCACAAAGAACCCAAAAAATATATGAAATTAAAATCAAAGTAAAGCACTTGGAATACGAGGTGGGAACCTGTGTCGCATCTCCTTGGTTAGATGGCGTGAGTCGATTTCTATTTGGGTGGAGTGTGAGCGTTTGCATCCTGTGGCTGCTCAGCTTGGTCACATTGCCCTTGCTCAACGTCACTGTCATGTGGATGCGTGGCTTGTGGAACATGTATCAAGGTAGAGGAGGTAGGAGGTGATTGTGTATGACTTGGGTTGGTAGACATGAGCTCAATGTGGGGTGTTTGAAGGCTAGGGGTGGGTATAACTGTCTAGGGGGAGCTATAGGACGGGGCTATAGCTCCGTCGAATTCAACATGGGTAAACAGCGAAGGAAATTCGGTGTTAATGGGAGGGATGGGTGGCATGGAAGGCTCGGTTGTGTCCTGAGGGGTGGACATGGGTGGAACAGGGGTCTCAGTGGAGAGAAGAGGGGTGGGGGCAGGTCGATGATGTGTCACTAGAGCAGCTAAGTTCGTACTGGGCCCTAAATCTGGTATTTTAGTATGGTTTGTTGCTTCGTCATTAGCTTGCACATCGATACGATCAACCTCATCCACATCCTCAAGGGCCTTCTTAATGAACTTGTATTTGTAAGATTCTTCACTGAACTAGTTAAGGACAGCCAGTTGGGTTGCAAGTTGTCATTAAATCACTGGCATTATTGAGTATGACACATACATAATGTCCAACACAACATGCAAAACAAAATAAATTTATGCACATTACCAAAATTTCCATCTTAGTGCTATCGTGGTCGATATACAGTTGCGTGATCCTACGATACCACACCATTTATGAATGATGACATGACATCACCTCCTTCATTTCGAGTGCATTACAAACGTACTTGTCATGATCATTCCACTTCTGAATATGGACTGCATGTTCCACCGACCAATTTTTCTCTACCTTGCCCCTCGCATCTATTTTGTGCAAATCGCGATTGGTATTAGCATCTCTGGGTTGTTCCTACTTTAGCCCAAACTGTCGTAGGACACGATCGGGTATATGGAACTCTACAAGCCAAAAACATATAAGTGGAACGACTGACTTCCACACGTTACTTCCCTCGATGCAAAAACTAGGAGAAAGGTGGCTCAAGTCATTTCCATATGGCTCCCATTTAACCTACAAAAGCCACCAAGTAAAGCAACCACATTCAGAAATTTTTCCATAATTTGCATAACAAGTAGCACAATAGTGGGCAATGAAAATTTTTTTGAAGGACATAAGACGTTATGGATGTATAAATACAAGTATTATACCTGGTCCGGCCGTGTCGTGGCAATTTGATTGCGATATGCGAAAAGCATGTGCGTGGGAGCATTTTTTCTACACATCGTCGTTGCCCACCTATAAGCAGGTAGCATCGTATGGTCATTAGTTGTTTACGTATAAAAATGTGGCATAATACATGATAGCACACTAATTATGCAATATATACTTACTTCATAGCAAGAGGAATTGGTGGTAGTGATGGACCATAAACACCCTCGAGTTGGGGCACCATTTGTGGGGACATATGTGGGAACCTGACTTATATCCACAATTGGACCAAAATCAATGGTCTGCCATTCTACTTTGCCTTCTTGTCAGTTGCATTGCACAACTATCTGTACAACCATGATAAGGTTGCACTACCCTAACTATACTTGCGTGGATTACAAAGGTTCCACATGAACTCTAATCACATGAGATGGACCCTATCTCTAGACTTGTCAAGAAATACCATATCCCTTAGTAGGGCTAGTATATAGCAGCGAGAGTACTAATGAACTTGAATCTCATTGGCATTTGGAGTAGTGGTTGTCTGATTCTTTCGACAAGTGCGAGTATTAGAATCCTTGGACCTTTTAGCACAGTTTGAGGGCCATTTGGAATTTGAATTCCAAGCATTTCAGCACACACATTTGTCCAAGTTCTTTTAGTGGGCCCAACCATTGCCACACCCTCGATGGGCAACCCCATGATAACTTCTACATCTTGTAATGTAATCGTCATCTCACCATCTGGTAGGTGGAATGTATGGATCTCTGGGCGCCATCGCTCTACAAATGCAGTGATCAATGTAGGGTCAAGCTATATGGATGGGACCAAATGCAGACCCTCTAGAACAAGCAACCTCACAATGGTAAGGACAAGATCATCTATCATAGGATCTCGAAGTGTCAACTCTTTATGGCGACTTCGACAATCTAGTGTGCTAAGAGGATCTTGCAAATATTATAACAATAGATAAAAATCTTATGCAAATATTTAGTATTTATGGCTAATTAGAGTTGTGACATGAATGCATAGTACAAGAAAACTCATGCAATTACCTGTCCCCAGGGTTCCATAGTAACTCAGATTGATGTTTAACTTGTTCTGTCAATACACTACGATCAATGGGTCCAGGATCTATTGTCATGCTGCAAAAAGTTTTTGTGTCATATCAGCTATAAATAATAGGTTTGTGTAATGTGCAATATTGGTTAGTGACATTGAATAGAGAGAGACTTACACCATATCTAAGTTTAATATTATGACATTGAATAAAGAGAGACTTACACCATATATAGGTTTTGTTTTTGGGGTATTATTTATGTGTGGCATTATGATTTCCTTTTCTTTTCTTTTTCTCTGGATTGTTGTTGTCCCTATTTTGTTTTGTTCTTATTTTTTTATTCAGCGTTTCTTTGTGATATATATAACATTTTTTTTGGGAGCTAAAAACTATAGAAACTTTGATTGATACAATGGAATAATACAAGTAAAAACTGAGTTAAGAGCAAACTCAGCTAGGGGGAACACCCAACAAAGCAATAACCCTAGGAAAAGAGAAAGAAGAAATTGAATAAGGCCAAAAGAACATGAGGCCAGTCAACAACTACCCTCTAGGTATCAGATTAGACCTGTGCTGCCATCATGCTTTGGTAGTTTTCCAATAATCCACCAGCACCCTGTATAATCACCCTTGGATGCACCTGAACTTGTTCAAAGTTGAACTTGTTTCTTGTGTTCCAAATAGCCCAAGCTTAGTTAAAATTCAAAGAAGATAATAAGGAAACTAGGCTTTTGATTCATATCTAATTATTTATATCAATCTCTAAGTAATGCATTTGGGAAGCATATTGATTGTAATTTCTGGACACTACACAATATTTGGCTAATATTACCTTATATACAAAGCTAGAGACTTCAAATTGTGTGAATTAGCTGAATAGGAACATCATAGGCTTCCATTGGGCACAATACCAACAAATCTAGGCTGTTTCTTGTAATAGTCATACCATAATTCTTTGCTTGTGGCCCTACTGTTGCTCACCTATTCTTTTTGTTCTATGTATGTCTTTGTGGTGGCTTTGGTGTAGGAATGCATCAGCATATGAAAAAGCATGATATGCTCAATGCTTTTATACATCATTAATTGTTAGCATGTACGCCACATGACACTAGTTTTAGTTTAGATGCCTACTGATTACTGCATTTTGTATCCTTCATCTTACCCCTAAAAAAACTATCAAACTAAATAGTCCCACAAGCCTTAATCACAAAATTCCATCAATTTCCCACGCATCAATCACATTCTCTATCCCCTTACTCTTCTCAATCACACCCAGTAAACACAATCACAAAAATCAAACAGCTATGATATGAGTTTATGACTCCAGCTAATATAAATATTTTTTTGGAACAAATATATGTAATAGCACAGTAAAATTGAAATAGCACAGTAAACAAAAACAAATAAAAACTAAACCCAAATCAAATGAAACCCAAATCTCCAAATCACTAAACCTAAAAAGCATATCAAAACCCATTTCAACCAATAAATAAAGAGAAAGAAATTGCATTAGAGAGAGAGAGAAAACGAACTTGCTGGTTGAGTCAGATTCCTCGCCACAGAGGAAGATGATGGACGGAGGAAACGGCATAGGAAGAGAGAGACACCGGAGAGAAAGAAGATTGAAGGCTCCCTCAAAATCGATTTTAGTATACTCAGATTCCCGTTTTTACCCCATGAAATTTTTTTTAACCTAAGCTTATGGAAGTCGAGTAAGCTATACTCGATTTTCAGTAGTTCTACATGGCTTTTTCCTCTTTTTTTTAATCCACGTCAGAACTAATTTTCAATAGGAAGTCGATTTTAACAAACTCAACTTCCAAAAAGAGTCCAACTTATTAAATAACTTTGAACGCATGCCATTCGCCTAAAATATTTCCATAATTGTACTGTTTAGTAAATTTTGCCACTCTTAACATTAATGATCTCTCTTAAGTACACGGTAACAAATCACTCTCTCATCAAAACCCTTTCAACGCCTCTCTCTCTCATCCTCGACCTTCGTTCTTATCAGGAACTCCAGCCAAAAAAACCACTACCACATACTTAGGTGGTCGATCCTAGTGACCATGTCTCCACTATTCCCTCCTTTTAGCCAACATGAAGACCTGCTCTGGATAAAATTCTCAGCTTCAATCTCCAAAAAAAAAAAAAAAAACCATAGTAAAGCAAATGAAGTGTACCTTTCCCATAAAATGAAAAATTGTCCTAGAACTTAAATTAGAGAGTATTGATTATTTCAAGAAGAAGCAAAAGCATTGAAATAGTGTTCTCTACTTTCCCGCTTTTCTTCTTAGCAATATTGCTCCAATCCGATCTAATCAATGTGTGGGTTATTGTTTTAGTTTTGTTAATATATATCTCTAACAAGTTTTAAAGAAGGATTGATAAGTATATATAGTCTACAATCTAGAAAAGGGGAAAATGAAACTGAAATATTGAGGCGGAACTAGAGCACCAATATTACAAATTTGGGTTGCATTGCGTGAGAGGAGATGAGCTTGGTTGGGCCGGAAAGGAGGGTTGGGTCGCGGACCTCACCCTCGCCTACAAGTCCATCATACTTGTCCTTGGATTCAACTCTTCTTCGCCTGATTATCGTGTCAAAATCCGACCCAAAGGAGAAGGAGGACGAAAGAGAGAAGAAAGATGCGTTGATGGTTTTGAAGACAGAGAGAGGGGTGTCATCACTGCCGTGCATGTGTGAGAGAGAGAGAGAGTTGTTGAAGGGTTTTGAAGGGGGAGTGATTTAATTGTTGCCGTGTACTTTAGGGTGAGAGACTAGAGACAGAGATAGAAACTATCAACATTAGAGTTGACAGAAGTTTTCTCTTAGTATTGGTCATGTGTTTTGCACATGTGTCTCTCTTTTAGTTTGACATCTGTCGTTGTATGCAACAATTGTTGCAGCTTTGTGTGCAGGAAATCCTTGTCCTTTATAATAAGGACAACTCGGGAAGTTCATTGCGAGAATATAAGTCAAATCGATTATGGAGAATATCATCCCCTTCTGACAAATTACATAGTTTAAACTATGTTTAAATTAAGTCTCAAATCTTAGATTTTGTAAATTAAATTGTTTCAACTTGAGTTCATTTTCATTATTCATTTTTGTTATTTTGGGTAATAACAAAACGGAGTTTGTGGAAACATAAAACTTCCCCCTTAAGTTTATATATAGGGTAAATTCCATTAACTATCCTTGAAGTTTGGGCTAATATCAGACAGGTCCTAGACATTTTAAAACTAACCAAATTGGTCCATAAGCCCAACTTAGTTCCTAACACCGTTAGCCCACCCGTTAGTGATTTTCTTCATCTCTTAGACTTGTCTCTTCTCTCTTTCTCTATATGACTTTCTCCCCTCTTAACCCCTCTCTTTTAGACCTTAAATTTGCTAAAACCAAAACACAGCCATACACAGTAGCAAAACCTAAAATTAAGAAACTCAAAAAACGCACAACAATACCACCACCATATTGGAACCCACTACATGAATCAAACAATCACCACGGATCAACACAGTGGGAGATCGATCTCGGCCTTGACGAGGTTGAGGGAGAACAATTTGAAGACGCAATTGAGAGCGGGCTCAATGACTTTGGCGTAGCTGGATTCAAGAGCGAGAATGACAGGTTGTAGGACGCAATTGTTTCTAGGTTTGAAGACACAATCATTTCTCCTCTCTCATCTTTGATCTCTATTTTCACTCTCTTCTCCTCTCTATCTTCGTCTTTCTTTGTGGTGGAGTTGGTGGGGGGTTTGTTGATTTCTTCTCTCCCTCCGTCTTTATTGTGGCGTCATGGTGGTGGGTTCGTTGATTTCTCCTTTCTTTTCGTCTTTGTTATGGTGGTTTGTGGTGATTTCTGGGTTTTTGTTAGGTCAGTGTTAGAGGATTTAGGTTTTTTGTGGGCCTATTTTGGTTTGGATTGGCATTAGAAATCTGGGTTTTCTGTGGGTGTGGAGGAGTTGTGTGTGTTTTAGTTTGACATGTTTGTTTGTGAATTTGCTGATGCCAGTGGTCTGTGGTCACTGGTTTTGGGTTTGTGAGTCGGTTTTGTTGACGTCGATGCCAATGTTGATGTTTTGCTGCTGGGTTTTGTTGATGGTTAGTGGTTGGTAGTTCTGGATTTATGGGTTTGTGCCTTATGGGTTTAGCTTATGAATGTGTGGGGGTTGGTGGTCGCTAAGTTCATTCAAGCTTTTTTTTTTTTGTTTGTTTACCAAGAAAGAGGTTCTTCAATTTTTTTCCTCTTCTACTCTATTCGAATAGAGAAAGGGAAGAGAAAGAGACAAGTCTGAGAGAGGAAGAAAATCATTAATGGCTGGGCTAACGGAGTTAGGAACTAAGTTGGGCTTATGGACCAATTTGATTAGTTTTAAAATGTCTTGGACTTGACTGGTATTAGCCCAAATCTCAGGGGTAGTTAATAGAATTTACCCTTATATATAATAATAGTAATTTTAAAAAAAAAAAAATATATATATATATATATATAGAATATTTTGTAAGGAAAATCAGGTATAAACTTATTTGTCATATTTATAGAAACCTGACAATGAGAGAGTATTATTTAATTTATACATACATTTGAAGAGAATGTCATTTTGATAAACTTTAAAAGGGAGAAATAATTATTCTAAAAAAAAAAGGGAGAAATAATTTACTACAACATTTTGTATATTTTTACACTCACACATAAGGGTGTGAGAGCAATTTTTGTGAAATCTAATTATAATATTGACCATTTTAGAGAAAACTCTATTTTAAAGAACCCAATATCAATGCTCTCATCTATTTTTTTTCCAAATATTGAAGAGAAAAAACGTTTTACTTCACATCCAACGATGCACACGCCTCTTTCACATTATATATAGGGGAAATTATAGGTTTACATTGTACTATCAATATAAATCTTATATTGTATACTAAATAAATATGTACAATATTATAAATATTTGTTTAGTCTACAACCATGCACACACCTCTTTGGCAGGGTCACTTGCTCCAATCTAAGCAAACAAAGCATCAAAAAATCTTTAAGGTCCTAGCCAATGAACTCTAGCTTAAATGGCACATCTGCTTCCAACAATAATGAAAAGGAGTGTGAGGTCATGATTCAAAAACCGTCGAGTGCATGTATAACTACTTACCAATCCAAAAAACAACAAAACTCTAAGGTTTCATTTGTTTTTGGCATAAACTGATATTGTGTTTGTAGGTATTTGGTGTGTTAGAAAATTTTAGTCAACAGAAAATTACAGTATATAGGCAGAAAACATTTACACTTTTTTTATTTTTATTTTTTTATAAATCAAAATCATTTACACCTTTAAAAAACATAAATAGTTTTCTGGAAAAAAAAAAAAAAAAGACTTGCATTTATCCCTGCCGTCTTTATCCCCTTTAACTCCATATATTTCCAAACTAAAAAGGTAAAGAAGTGTTCTAATGATCTAACTAACTAACTGTTAAGCACATGGCTCCTAACTAATCAACAATTAAGCACATGACACAATAAATTAATAAGCACGTGACCCTAACCTTCAATTAAAAAGATGATACAAAACTTTGCTAATAAACTGAGCTACTGGTGTCTAGTACCAAGTGTTGATGCGACATTGTTGTTGTTTCTATAGTGCATTTAAACTTAATTAGCCTTCATAAATAACATAGGAAAGTAAGGGTGACTAGTGATACCACAACAACAAAAAATCTGTCTTTTGTAGGCTCTAGTCCAATGTGAGCACCTGTTCAAACAGATTATAAGGGACATTCATCTTTGAGATCTAGTCATACTAACATATCAGAAGGGATAATTATTCCAATTCCAATGTTGATGCTCAAAATTTGTCCTTCAAATCTAATAAAAATAAATCCAACTAATTAGAAAAATCAAAATACATCACCTTAAAGGCTACAGGAGATTGGGACTGAACATAAAATTTTAATAATTAGCAAAGTCCTGCAGTGTTTTGATTGTTAGGTTGGTATGCTACTCCCTCAAGTGTTAAAAATATTTTCTACATTTCTATAATTATCAGCAAAGCAACCATATACATCACCTTCTTAACTAATTTTTAGGCACAAAAATGTAAATGGTTAATAGTAGAAAATCTAAGTTACATTATCCTTTCCTTCTCCATATATGTGAAGAAATCATACACTAATCTAAACTCCTTTGAAAATACAGTAAGAAAACAGAATATAAGAGAATTCCTAAATGAAAAATAAGAAAAGAAAAAATGATTACCACTGAGTTTACAAATTTGGCACAATTTGAACAAGATCTGAATTTTAAGTTACGTTTGTTCCTTGCCTTAATCCATAATGTGTGAGACATCAAATAACTGATAAGTTCTCTAAAATAACAAAACCTCAACAAACAAGAACAGATTAGTGATGTTTGGTTCTGAATAAAAAGTGAAACACTTGAAGTGATTAAATATGCCATCAGATTCCAAACTGTATGTTTAAAAAAGAACATGTGTAATACTGCCTCAAGTTCACATGGGACTCCACAATCAAAAGAAGCAAGCACTAAGGCTTAGGAGGCACAGAAAGAGCCAAAATATCAATCACATAGCAAGCTAAAAGTTCTTATACTTTTGAGTACAGTGTTGCTCTAAAATTAACATTATTTGAAAAAATAAAAAAAAAAGTTAGAAAATGATGGTATCCTCAAGTCTTCAGTTATTATTCAGGCAGGAAAAAAAAAAAATCTGTAATTTCTAATTGGGTAACACATAAGAAATCTGATCCAATCAATCCCTAAATTCTTTCGAACTTCTTTGACTTTAAAGTTAGTCTTCAAACAAACAGGTGATGATGCAATAACCATCAGTTATTAATGATGCAATGAGCAAAATAATTATTTGTTTTGATAGGAAACAAATATGCGGGGAGTTTATATAAAGATAAATTTTAAAAAGGAACCAAGAGAATACCTTTATAATAAGCCAATATATGTAGTGTAGTTGGATACACAGATTTAAGTACACACAATAGAAGTGTTATGAAGCATCTATTAGAAATAACATTTTAGCACAAGAAAAGAACTCCCCCACCCCAACAAAAAAAATTATGAACTGTGCCATTTTTTTTTTAAACCCATTCTTGCAGGACAAGTGGACAACAATGAGAAAGAAGAATAAGAACAAGCCTATATAAGTGATTGGAAGTAGAGAAAGAGCCAAAAACGATTAGGAAACAAAAAATCTCTTGATTATATTCTATAATAACTAAAAAATTATAAATTGCGAATTCGTCAGATACTCGGTCAAAGATACCCTACATGTACAAATTAAACAGATATACTCAGTCAAAGAGAGAGGGAAAGACGCATGCAAAAGACAAAAAATCCAACACAGAAAGAGGGATTATATAAAACAGTTTATAAATGTGACATTTATGCAAGGTACTTGGAATATCAACCCAAACCAAGATCAATTCACATCAAATGTAAGATCATTCACATGCTTAGTGAGGAAGGAAAACAAAGCTTACCTGAATTTCTTGTCAATGATAGTTATGCCAAAGTAACGGAAGAAAAGATGTAATTTTACTTTCATCTCTGAATAATAAACAGAGGATATATAGTAATAGGCCCAAAATAAACCACTCAATAGACAGAGGATATATAGTAATAGGCTCAATTGGCTCACCAGTTAGCTGCTCCAATTCAGACAGGTTGGAAAGTTAATCCTATCAATTAATCTACATTAAATTGATCACCCTGCTACAATGTGAAGGAATGCAACATATATTTGATTAATAATATCTCTTCAAAGACATATGGCAGGCAAGAAAAGCAAGCAGCAAGTTAATCCACTTGAGTTAAATATCATCAATTTCAGCTAGGGTTAGTTCTCAACAAAAAGTAAGTACAACAAAACTAATATGAATTAAAAACTACAAAAGAAACTTCAAAATAAGAGAATCATAAAAGTCTAGGAATGATAAGAAAATCAGAGTTTATCGAGGACAGTATCAATAATAAGTAGACGAAACATAAAAGACAAATTTTTATGGGAAGGAGGCTAATTAAAGATGATATCAAGGAAAAGGGGTTTTATGCTGCCATTCTGAAATTAGTTCACAAAGCAGAAGCGTTTCATCATCATTCTAAATTAGTTTTTTTATTGGAAAGCCGCACCATGTGAGTTTTAAATCCACGACCTCTGTCCCACTATTGAGGGAGAAGAAGTGCTAATCGAGCTAGAGCCCATTGGTGAAATTAGGTGGTTTGCTCTGTTTTTCAAGTTAAACAAATTCTCCACACCAAAAAAAAAAATTGCGAAAAAGAAAGAAATCATTCATGTGGATTATTATCCCATTAAAAAAAACTACTTAAGCCATTGGTTAATAAGTCGTTCAAAATGTCTCTAAATTAATCTTATAGGCCCCAAAAAAAAAGTGAACCAATGAAATACCAGTAAAAATAAGAAAATTCCAGCAAACAATCTTACTAGCACTTCTAGCTTTTCTCATCATCAACACCAACAAATTGGAAGGTTGGCAAATGATTATGCCTTATTTGTGTAACAGAAATTTAACCAAAAAAAAAAAATTATATTCTAACATAACTAAAAAATTATAAATTTCAAAATCGTTAGATACTCGGTGAAAGACTCATAAAACTCAAAGATACCCTACATGTACATATCATACAGATATAATCAATTGTAATTAAAACCAACACCACATCAAAGGGGTGTGGTTAACAATGGTTCAGTTTGGGGATTTGAGGAGAAAGTGATAGGCAGGGAAAGACGCATGCCAAAGACAAAAAATCAAACACAGTTTATAAATGTGAAATTTATGCAAGGTACTTGGAATATCAACCCAGACCAAGACCAATTCACATCAAGTGTAAGACCATCCACATGCTTAGTGTGGAAGGAAAATGAAGCTTACCTGAATTTCTTGTTGGTGTTAATTAAGCCAAAGTAACAGAAGAAACTTTCATCACATAATTATACTCTCTTTTTATGCTACAACCAGAGTGGAAAATTCACATTTACAACTAGCCAATATTAAGTCACTAACAGCATCAGTTAATATTTTAAAGAGTAGATCTTATTGCATTTGAGACAAGGCAATGCCAAAAGAATTTCATAAATTTAGTGTAAAAGAAGTTTTCTGTATGCCAAAATGTTCAAAGGTGCAACCCATTAGATAATCCAGTCCTAAATTGGAGCTAGTTAGTAACTATAATTTAAAGCATATCAGAAAAAAAAAAAAAAAAAAAAAAAAAACCTAGTATAATCGTGGTCCATAGTTATCAAACCCAGCAACCAGCAGAGAAACTCCAAAGGGCCTTACCCCACTAGCAAGAAAAGTAAAGACTCAGCTGCATTCAACTTCATAAACAAATAAATAAATAATAAACTCGCTTCCCTAATATTCTGATGCTTAGAAAAATATGGTGAAGCTTACTAACCTTAGTTCCATTCCCATAACAAAAGCAAGGCTGGTTGTTGCCTTGAAATAAAATAATGAAAAAGTCAGAGACAAGAAAAGAAAGTCAAATAAATAAATTTCTCAAATTTAATAATGACACTAAAAATGCAGGTTCCAGGAGCATTCAAAAGTTCTACAATTTCCAAAAAGAGAAAAAAAAAATTTTATATTCCTAGAGCTTGTATCCTTTCTTTCTTTTCAAAATAGGTAATTTTGACCAACACGCCAAATATTTTGGTTTAGAAAAAGATGAATTTTTTAAATCTCTATACCAGGCAACAACAACAAAATGCAGTCCCCAACTTTATGCTTTGGCAGGGTCACTTGTTCCATTCTAATCAAACAAAGCATCACAAAATCTTTAAGGTCCTAGCCAATGAACTCTAGCTTAAATGGCACTTCTGCTTCCAACGATAATGGAAAGGAGTGTGAGGTCATGATTCAAGAACCGTCGAGTGCATGTATAACTACTTACCAATCCAAAAAACAACAAAACTCTAAGGTTTCATTTGTTTTTGGCATAAACTGATATTGTGTTTGCAGGTATTTAGTGTGTCAGAAAATTTTAGTCAACAGAAAATTACAGTATATAGGCAGAAAACATTTGCACCTTTTTTTTATAAATCAAAATCATTTACACCTTTAAAAAACATAAATGGTTTTCTGAAGAAAGAAAGTTAAAAAAAAAAACTTGCGTTTATCCCTACCGTCCTTATCCCTTTTAACTCCATATATTTCCAAACTAAAAAGGCAAAGAAGTGTTCTATGTAGCCAAAAATTCTCCATATATTTCCAAACATAATGTATTCAGGGTAGTCTAAATTAGTGAAGCTGTTATGATTATCAATTTTATCCAGATTGTGCACCTTCATTCACTCTAGGTTAGTTGATTTTTTTTTTTTTTTAGTTGACATCATAAAACCAATTAGTCAACGGAAAAATGATGCCTAAGATCAAATAAAACTGAATAAAAATGTCAAAAAAGCAATGAATAAGTTTATCCAAAAAGACTTTCAATACCTATGAATAAGACTTTCACCTACACACAAATCAACCACAATAACTTCAAATTTCAATACCTAGCAGGAATTAGTCAAACACATTAGGCCAAGTGCTGGAAACCGTGCAACATTACCTCTAATATAACAATCTCCCTACCTCGATCAAGAAGTCACTACATAGGATTGTCGTCAAGGTCAAAGGACTGGATATTACTTCTTACTCTTCCAACACACCAAGCAATAAACCTGCAATATTTTCTCAATCTCACCCAAAAAACAGAAAGGAAAAGAATTTCAATACTTGGTTGACAAAAGTTTTTATAGAAACAATTTTGCAACATCAGTAGACAAGCTCATTATTGTCCAACTAAAACCCAAAAGACATGACAAAATTACTTACATCATATGTAAATTCTCCTTCAAAGGTATAACAAAGCCATAAAATTTCACCAAGAAACAAAAACAAACAATGAAGACAAACATAATGGGTCACAATCTACCAAATTTCAATACCAAAACATAAACTTACATTATTTTTGACTCATAACTTCAAGCAATGATAAAAATCAAGTAAACTAGTTTTAAAATCAAGTCAATAAGAAATGAAAACTGTAGCAATATTACTCGGTGAACCATGGAATTGCAATCTTGATAGTGCTGAAGGTGATAAGGACATTTACATATTGGAGTTGTTAGAAAGAAACCAAAGGAATGAAAGAACTACCTTACCTTCTTTAAAGGGCATTTGAAGCACTCAAAAGATTCAGTTCAACAATAACATCAGCTATATCGAAGCATTCAATGTCCTCAACTATAGTCACCAACACAGTTAACACTATTTCAAGTACCTGTATGAAGCAACAAAATCAATATCTAAAAATTTAGAAAGTAAAAGAGAAGGAAGATTAGGGACAATATCTCTTACACACACCTGAAAGCCCACCTCATGATAAAGCAAAAACTCCATGTCAACTCAAATTGAATTACCGAACTCCACAACAAAGCACAAAAGAAACTTCCTGGGATAATGGAGAACATTTTTATCACAATGCTGCAGGACAAACCAAAACTTTGTAACAGGAAATTAAAGAGCAAGAAAAATAGAGATGGATGAACTTGGACTCAGCACTTAGGGTTGGCTAGAGATTTGATGCAGGACAGAACAGAATTGTACAAGAAAAATATGTAAATAAAGGATTGATAAGAACTGATTAAGCAAAGGAAAAATGGTGAGTGACTAACTAAGAGGGCAGCTGGCTACACTGATCTAATGATCTAACTAACTAATTGTTAAGCACATGGCTCCTAACTAATCAACAATTAAGCACATGACACAATCAATTAATAAGCATGTGACCCTAACCTTCAATTACAAAGATGATACAAAACTTTACTAATAAACTGAGCTGCTGGTGTCTAGTACCAAGTGTTGATGTGACACTGTTGTTGTTTCTTTAGTGCATTTAAACTTAATTAGCCTTCATAAATAACATAGGAAAGTGAGGGTGACTAGTGATACCATAACAACAAAAAATCTGTCTTTTGTAGGCTCTGGTCCAATGTGAGCACCTGTTCAAATAGATTATAAGGGAGATTCATCTTTGAGATCCAATCATACTAACAAATCAGAAGGGACAAACAAAAATAAAACTTAACTAACCTGGATAGTTGCATTTTAGCAAATGTTTATCAAATTTGTCTTTCCAGTTGAATATTGACCCAGAAGACCATGGGTTTAGCAACAAAATTACTGTTCATCTGCAAAAATACAAATAAAAATCAATCCTCTGTTACAGAGGTCTTAAAAACTAGAGTTGAAACTTGACAACAAAGCTAGAAAGCTCAAAATATCTCCATTTTGCAAACGAAAGATATGCAACTTCTAGTGGCTTTGGCTTTTCAATGTACAATCTCTTCAAGCCATCAATAATTGATGTAATTGCATTGGGAGGAAGCTGAGCAAGAGATGATAAGAGAGGAGACACATTAGGCAACAAATGAAAATTAAGACATTCCCCCTAAAAAGAAGTATACATTGTATGATGCTTTGTACTTTTATAGGTAAAACATTTTCAATACAAAGGTGCAATACAGAGCACAATCCTAGAACATGGCATGCATGTAAGAGAAGCACCAAAAGGTTATATATTGTATATCAAAAGAATATATTGCCAAACAGAAAATAGTTCTTAAAATAGAAAATATTTAAACATGAAGGAAACCTGATTTTTTTAGAGACGAAGAAAGAACAATGAATAAAAAACTCAACGATAAAAACTACTATCATTGACTTATATATATATATATATATATATTTCCATCAAGCTCCACTAATGCCCTAGCTTTTACCATTCTAGCTGCACCCTACCACAACTTCTTAAATAAAAATATATTTCTTTAAAAAAAAAAAATTTAACATTCATTTGCCTGTCCTTCAACATCAAAATAGCCGTATGCACAACATCATCAAGCTTCATATCATCAGTGTAACTAAATGGAAAGGGGAACTTAGTCAATATGAAGAGCTGGAAAAACTTAACAAAATCAAAATTGGGGAAAAGAGGGGGTGGGGATGGTTTTGAAATATAACTAAAGTTAAGTGAGAAATCCTACATCGGTTATTCTTAAGAAATGCATCCAATTGAATTAAATATGTAGTAAATATAGATAAAAATTAAAGAAATATCACTACATGCATTTTAAGTTCAAATTTAATGGCATGGACAAATGTTTATGACCTGTGATATTACCTCTTGTTCTTTACAAATTGCACTTGATCTTTAAGCTGCAAAATTAACCATTGCCATGAGACAAGCTTACCAAGACAAGTGAAAGTATGGAAGGTGCATCTCAGCAATATGATCGGTAACCGGCTTTTACATGATTCCAAAGGGGTGGCAAGTCAGCAAATCATTTCTTCATAGAAATCTCAAGAGACTTTGCATGCTTGAAAAAGGTGTGTTTCAATAAATTCCGTCTCTTTCTTGGATCTTTCACCAGACACATTGCAACCATTTCTTTAAAAGACTGATCACATATGGAAATCATGCAATTAGAATATTATTCTATAAGAGACATTGAAAGATGACAATCACCAAAGAACATATCTTTTGAACATGAATACCTTAAAAACTTTCAAAATTACAAACAAACACACAGAAGAAAAACCTCAAAAATATGTTTTCTAACAAAAAATTTTTAAATAGTTGTTAAAAAATCTTTTAGAAGCATATGAAAGTCTAGCCACTTATACTGTCTACCTAGATAATGAAAAAAGAACTATAAAAAGTTGACTACCTGGCTTGATAGGTGGTAGACTTTTAACTCATAAAAGACAAAAATTTGAAAAGAAACATCTATTTACACATCTTTTGTTCAAGAGGGTGGCTAGAGATAAAGGAGCTCTTAATGTGTGACACTGTGAGGCAAACAAAGCAATAAAAAGCACACATGGACAAAAAGAGCAAAGGGGCAAAACTGTAAAAGTGAAATAGGATGATAGATCTAAGAGCTGAAGAAGAAGATCGGTGTGAGAGGAAGAAGTGGAAGGAGATCGGTGTTAGAGATAGTGCGTTTCAGCCTTTTATTTTGGAGCAGAAAAATGGTTGGGACATGCATGCAGCCACGTCCAACAAGTTTCTCGTGTCCTGTACAAAGAAAATAAAACGTCAATAGAAACAAGACAAGTAGACAAATTTACAAGAGGAAAGTGCAAACCCTTAGTGGCGCAAGCTTTGAATCCACCACATGTAGCAAACTGAAAATACACATACCCAGCTACATAGTTCAAGCAGCATTTAACGAAAAATAAATTAATAAAGTAAAAGAGAAAACCAAAAACCCTAACAAGTGGTTAGAAGCACAATCAAAACTTAGGTAACCTAAAGCAAAATGCTAAAAGGACTATGATAAATAACAGTAAACAGTGACTCAAAATGAGATATATATAACATGCACTAAGAATGGCAGGAGTTGCAAAACAACAAATAGAAAAGCTAGCATATTACCCAACATTTAGCAGACAAATGTACAAGAGGAAAGTGCAAACCCTTAGTGGCGCAAGCTTTGAATCCACCACATGTAGCAAACTGAAAAAACACATACCCAACTACATAGTTCAAGAAAAACACTTCCAAGAATATAAAAAAATAAAAAATAACAAAGCAAATTCAACTTAGAAGAATATACGAAAGAGAACAACAAAATCAAATCACCCTTACATAAAAGGATGCAAATGCATCACCCCTAGAATTAAATAGATTATACAAGACAAAAAATAAATACACAAGCATCATTTAACGAAAAATAAATTAATAAAGTAAGAGAAAATCAACAACCCCAACAAAAAATTGTTAAAGCTAAAGTAAATCGGAAACTAGTTAAGGTAAAAGCACAATCAGAACTTAGGTAATCTAAAGCAAAATGCTAAAAAGATTATGATAAATAACAGTGAACAATGACTCAAAATGAGATTTATGAAATGCACTAAGAAAGGCAGGAGTTGCAAAACAAAAAATAGAAAAACTAGCATATGACCCATCAACTATAAAGGTAAATCCAATTAACACTAAAAGCCAAGCTCTTCTCTAAATTGAAAGCCAAACTATAAAGACCTTCTGCAATGAGCAATATTCAAATAAAAGCAATAACAGAAGCGGGTATGCTAAATATGTTTTCAAAAACTAAAATGCTAATGTAACGAATAGTTTTAACAATCCATACCTGAATAACCCTCTAAAAATCGTCTATATGGCACGGACCATTTGGGTTACTTGCAAGACTTCCTATAGGAACCCCCAGAGAATAGGATTATACCTTTGTAAGACATGGAAAAAAAAAAAAAAAAATTTATTCGGCAAATAGAATGTATAGAAACCTAATAATGTCATCCAATTTGGTCTCGTCAGTGTGCAAATAGAATGTAAAGAAACCTAATAATGTCATCCAATTTGGTCTCGTTAGTGTACCCCACTTCCTTTGTCTAGGAAGAATGGGGAAAAGTTTAAGAATCACAAGCTGAACTTGAAAACAATCTTACAGGCAAGTCCAGCTTTTCTCATCATCAACACCAAGAAATTGGAAGGTTGGCAATTGATGAACATGATTAAGATCAGCATTTAGTATTTCTTTTAAGATGGAGCACTGATAAATCCTTCAATATACTCACTATTAGATATATAATTAATTTTTATAGTAGTCTTTTCTTAAACCAATTAAAAAGTTACATGTAACAGAATGAGTATGCTTATGTAACTTATCAAAACAAGATTAAGATGAGCATTTAATATTTTTTTTTAAGATGGAGCACAACTGATAAATCCTTAAATATACTCACTATTAGATATATAATAAATTTTTATAGTAGTCTTTTCTTAAACCTATTAAAAAGTTACATGTAACAAAATGAGTATGCTTATGTAACTTATCAAAAAAAAAAAAAACAAAGAGTATGCTTATGTATAATCCATAAAATTATTTGTTTAACTATATTGCTAAGTAATTGGTTTCATTTATATATGTATTAGTTTTGTCCGGGTTACAAACTGTGATCAGTTGACCATAGGTACATTTTTCTGTCACAATTCTTCAAGACCTGGCACACAGAAAAGATAAATGCCATCTCATGAACATGCATAGACCAGAGCTACCCAAACACCAGTACTAAACTTTCAGCTTCAGGAAATAAACTTCAAAACAAAGGAATTGTGAGTAGCAAACCGTATGGAGAATGGTGATGTAGACACGTTCTCCCAAAAATCTAAAAACATGCAATCACATGACCAGTTTATATCCACTTGAAAAACAGTTTATAAATGTGACATTTATGCAAGGTATTTGGAATATCAACCCAAACCAAGACCAATTCACATCAAGTGTAAGACCATCCACAAGCTTTAGTGAGGAAGGAAAACAAAGCTTACCCGATTTTCTTGTCAGTGCCAATTATTCCAATCCCAATGTTGATGCTCAAAATTTGTCCTTCAAATCTGATAAAAATAAATCCAACTAATTAGAAAAATCAAAATACATCACCTTAAAGTCTACAGGAGATTGGGACTGAACATAATACCTTAATAATTAGCAAAATCCTGCAGTGTTTTGACTGTTATTTTGGTATGCTACTCCCTCAAGTGTTAAAAATATTTTCTACATTTCTGTAATTATCAGCAAAGCAACCATATACATCACCTTCTTAACTAATTATTAGGTTCAAAAATGTAAATTATTAATAGTAGAAAATCTAAGTTACATTATCCTTTCCTTCTCCATATATGTGAAGAAATCATACACTAATCTAAACTCCTTTGGAAATACAGTAAGAAAACAGAATATAAGAGAATTCCTAAATGAAAAATAAGAAAAGAAAAAATGATTACCACTGAGTTTACAAATTTGGCACAATTTGAACAATGTCTGAATTTTAAGTTACGTTTGTTCCTTGCCTTAATCCATACTGTGTGAGACATCAAATAACTGATAAGTTCTCTAAAATAACAAAACCTCAACAAACAAGAACAAATTATTAAATGTTTGGTTCTGAATAAAAAGTGAAACACCGGAAGTGGTTAAATATGCCATCAGATTCCAAACTGTATGTTTAAAAAAGAACATGTGTAATACTGCCTCAAGTTCACATGGGACTCCACAGTCAAAAGAAGCAAGGGCTAAGGCTTAGGAGGCAGAGAAAGAGCCAATGTATCAACCACATAGCAAGCTAAAAGTTCTTATACTTTTGAGCACAGTGTTGCTCTAAAACTAACATTATTTGAAAAAAAAAAAAAAAAGTTAGAAAATGATGGTATCCTCAAGTCTTCAGTTATTATTCAGGCAGGAAAAAAAAAATCTGTAATTTCTAATTGGGTAACACATAAAAAATCTGATCCAATCAATCCCTGAATTCTTTTGTACTTCTTTGACTTTAAAGTTAGTCTTCAAACAAACAAGTGATGATGCAATAACCATCAGTTATTAATGATGCAATGAGCAAAATAATTATTAGTTTTGATAGGAAACAAATATGCGGGGAGTTTATATAAAGATAAATTTTAAAAAGGAACCAAGAGAATACCTTTATAATAAGCCAATGCTTGTAGTGTAGTTGGATACACAGATTTAAGAACACACAATAGAAATGTTATGAAGCATCTATTAGAAATAACATTTTAGCACAAGAAAAGAACTCCCCCACCCCAACAAAAAAAATTATGAACTGTGCCATTTTTTTTTTTAAACCCATTCTTACTGGACAAGTGGACAACAATGAGAAAGAAGAAGAATAAGAAAAAGCCTATATAAGTGATAGGAAGAAGAGAAAGAGCCAAAAACAGCTAGGAAACAAAAAGTCTCATGATTATATTCTATAACAACTAAAAAATTATAAATTGCGAATTCATCAGATACTCGGTCAAAGATACCCTACATGTACAAATTAAACAGATATACTTAGTCAGAAAGAGAGGGAAAGATGCATGCAAAAGACAAAAAATCCAACACAGAAAGAGGGATTATATAAAACAGTTTATAAATGTGACATTTATGCAAGGTACTTGGAATATCAACCCAAACCAAGATCAATTCACATCAAATGTAAGATCATTCACATGCTTAGTGAGGAAGGAAAACAAAGCTTATCTGAATTTCTTGTCGGTAATAGTTATGCCAAAGTAATAGAAGAAAAGATGTAATTTTACTTTCATCTCTGAATAATAAACAAAGGATATATAGTAATAGGCCTAAAATAAACCACTCAATTGGCTTACCAGTTTGCTGCTCCAATTCAGACAGGTTGGAAAGTTAATCCTATCAATTAATCTACATTAAATTGATCACCCTGCTACAATGTGAAGGAATGCAACATATATTTGATTAATAACATCTCTTCAAAGACATATGGCAGGCAAGAAAAGCAAGCAGCAAGCTACTCCACTTGAGGGATTATATAAAACAGTTTATAAATGTGACATTTATGCAAGGTACTTGGAATATCAACCCAAACCAAGATCAATTCACATCAAATGTAAGATCATTCACATGCTTAGTAAGGAAGGAAAACAAAGCTTATCTGAATTTCTTGTCGGTGATAGTTATGCCGAAGTAATAGAAGAAAAAATGTAATTTTACTTTCATCTCTGAATAATAAACAGAGAATATATAGTAATAGGCCCAAAATAAACCACTCAATAGATAGGGGATATATAGTAATAGGCTCAATTGGCTTACCAGTTTGCTGCTCCAATTCAGACAGGTTGGAAAGTTAATCCTATCAATTAATCTACATTAAATTGATCACCCTGCTACAATGTGAAGGAATGCAACAT
This sequence comes from Lithocarpus polystachyus, assembly GCA_033629205.1. Classification (NCBI taxonomy): domain Eukaryota; kingdom Viridiplantae; phylum Streptophyta; class Magnoliopsida; order Fagales; family Fagaceae; genus Lithocarpus; species Lithocarpus polystachyus. The sequence goes on along the minus strand of CM066165.1, from coordinate 43,988,442 downwards.
ATATTTGATTAATAATATCTCTTCAAAGACATATGGTAGGCAAGAAAAGCAAGCAGCAAGCTACTCCACTTGAGCTAAATATCATCAATTTCAGCTGGGGTTAGTTCTCTACAAAAATTAAGTACAACAAAACTAATATGAATTAAAAACTACATAAGAAACTTCAAAATAAGAGAATCATAAAAGTCTAGGAATGATAAGAAAATCAAAGTTTATCAAAGACAGTATCAATAATAAGTAGAGGAAACCTAAAAGATAAATTTTTATGGGAAGGAGGCTAATTAAAGATGATATCAAGGAAGAGGGGTTTTATGCTGCCATTCTGAAATTAGTAATGACAAAGTAGAAGCGTTTCATCATCATTCTAAATTAGTTTTTTATTGGAAACCGACACCATGTGAGTTATAAATCCACGACCTCTGTCCCACTATTGAGGGAGAAGAAGTGCTAATCGAGCTAGAGCCCATTGGTGAAATTAGGTGGTATGCTTTTACCAAAAATTAACTAATGATATGAATATTTCTAGTCATATCCATAGATTATGTATGTTCTTTTTAAGGTAAGCCAAGATTATATACCAATATGTGCATACTGTTACCAAAAATCATGCATGGTCCGGAGCTTCAGCAAAATTTGTGATGTTCTATTAGCCTAGCATTACATGTCCCATGCAAGTGAACTGTTATACTAGTTTACCTGGGGATTTAATTACAAATGTTTCATCAGAACTCATGAAACAAAAGAGAAGCTGCTCTGCATAATTACTTGTAGACTGAGAAAGTAGTCACTAATGCAATATGACAACAAAACATAACCAAAGGCTTATGAAAAAAACAAAAGATCGATGAGCATAACATTTGTAAAATGGAGCATACGAGTAACAAAATATGAATACTGATACCAACAAAAACCACGATATTATATAGACAAACCCTAGTTTAAAGAGGATGTCTATTCTTTATCTGATGTGAAAAAAATTCTTCAACAATTAACTGTTAAGCACATGGCTTCTAATTAATCAACAATTAAGCACATGACACAATCAATTAATAAGCACATGATTCTAACCTTCAATTACAAAGATGATACAAAACATTACTAATAATTAATAAACTACCTCTTATAATAAGCTACTGGTGTCTAGTACCAAGTGTTAATGCTGCACTGATGTTGTTACTGGTGCTTTCTGATACAAAACTTTACTTACTCATGCTTACTCGTGCTGCATACATGATGCATTAGCTGGATCATATGCATTAAGTCAAGCTACTTCTCACAGGTTCCTAACATGGAGAACAGTCAGTACATAGGCTTGCTTGCATAGCACCAAGCAAGGAAATAAACCACTAGGAGTCAACACTTAGGGCTGGCTGGAGTCGGCACCAAACCATGGACTCAATTTCAGAAGAAACTTTATTCATCAAAATAATCTCCCTTTCTTGGAGTACGTACTTGGTTTATATAGACTTTTATATTCTAATTCATCATAAAGTGACACAATACATAGAACTCATTACATAACAAATAACAATAAAATTAAAAATAGGTATCATTCATATAAAGATATTAACAATGGCACCATTAAGCATCCATATTAAAGAAAGTCACATTAAGTCCAGAAGTGTACTCCATACCATACTTAGGCGCCCATTGGCCACCAGTTGCCAACTAATTAGTGCCACCAACCACTGACCACCAACTGTCACATGGTCCACCTGATTCCAAGCAGGCCATCATTACATGCCCGTTGCCAACCATTAGCTACCAGCCAACACTTGGCCTGCCTGGGCCATCAATCATTGACCATGAAGAGTCCAAGTGACCTAATAGGGGTCAAATAATTTTGCTTCATTTAATATTATATTTCTACAAAAGTTTGATTATCAATTTATCATAATAAGAATCGACCATAAATAATTATCAATTGTTACATTATAACCTGAAACCATGAATGAAAACCAAAACCAAGAGATCTAAATCTAAATCTAATTATAAAATAAAAGCAACTTGCAATCATAATAAGTCTGTTTTTGTCTACATTCTCAGTCATAATAGAATTGACAACAGACCTCTTTATTAGTCAAAGATCAGACATAAAATTGTAAAATATCAAACTGGGGTACTTAAATGGTAATCAAATAAAAAGAGATGAAGAAACTACACCATTTTGAAGACACATCTGTAGTCAATATATTTAATAGCATTCCTTTTAACCGCAGTTTAATATGTTACGCATATTAGAAATCAAATATCAGGGACAAAAAAGTCTTCTTGCAAAAAAAGAGGAACTCAACCACACAAAAGTGCACAGGAGAATCCCTTCAAGAAATTTATAGAACTTAAAAGTAATAGACTGGAACACAATTTAAATTTCCATAGTCATTTACAATATCTTAAGCAAAGACCCAAAGAAACAGATATACTCAATCAGAGAGGGAGAGGGAGAGAGAGAAACAAATAAACCAACCCCAGTTAATAAAAATTTATACAAAATTTAAGAGTCTAGTTAATAAAAATCAATAACATTCAAGAATCAAAAAATTCCAAAAGGCAAGAGACCAAAGAAAATCCAAAAATAAGTTTTTCATTACAAACAAGAACCAAATCAACAAGAACTTGAAATTCAATTCAAACAAATAAGAATCCTAAAAAAAAAAAAAAAACATTAGTCTAAACCATATGTAAGCACAAAAAAACCCATCAGTCTAAAGCATATGAAAGCACATAAATAAAAAATAAAAAACCCAGTAGTCTAAAGCATATGAAAGCACAAAAAACCCATCAGTCTAAACCGTGTGAAAGCGCAAAAAAAAAAAAAAAAAAAAAAAAAAAAACCCTCAGTCTAAACCATATGAAAGCACAAAAAAAAAAAAAAAAACCATTAGTCTAAAGCATATGAAAGCACAAAAAACCCATCAGTCTAAACCGTATGAAAGCGCAAAAAAAAAAACCCATCAGTCTAAACCATATGAAAGCACGAAAAAACCCATTAGTCTTCCTCTCTGACATAGGCATCATCGGCCTCGGCTTCCGTGCCAGCGGCGGCATGGAAAACCCCTCACCGGAAAAATATTGTTGTTGTTGTTCCCGCAGTCACTTTCCCGAGAAAATCTTCAAACCCTTTTCTTGAATTTCCAAGAAGAGAGAAAGGGTATCAGATTTTCTCCAAAACACAGACATGCGATATGATATGGAGAATTGTGATGAAACCCTAACCCTTTGGAGAGAGAGAGAGAGAGAGAGGGAAGTCTGGGATTTCAAATTTGGGGATTTGGGAGAGAGAATGAGAGAGCCGTTGGGATGTGGGATGCGATTTATATACAGAATTATGTATTGTATTTTACAAAACTGCCACCCGCCCCAATAAGTTGATTTTTTTTTTTTAATCAACTTATTGGGTTATTTTACAAAACAATCTAAGTCAGAAAGGGGGTGTTTGATAAGGGTTTTTAAATAATAATTTTCAGTTTCTAAACAGCATTTTACGTATTCCCAAACACTTTTTCACCCACACGTATTTCAAAAAATAATAAACAACAATTTTCAAACTACTTCACCAAACACCCCCAAACTCTTGGATTGTTTTGCTTCTTTATATGTAGCAATTGGGCTTTGGAGTTGGACCCGATCATAACCAACATACTAAAGGGTCCACTAACCAGTTTCATTAGTTAGTAAAGTTTTTAAACTATTTAGCAATCTTATAAATCGATATGATATGGAGAATTGTGATGAAACCCTAACCCTTTGGAGAGAGAGAGAGTGAGAGAGAACGAGAGAGACAGAGAGAGGGAAGTCTGGGATTTCAAATTTGGGGATTTGTGAGAGAGAATGAGAGAGCCGTTGGGGTGTGAGATGCGATTTATATACAAAATTGCCACACGCCCAATAAGTTGATTTTTTTTTTTTTTTAAATCCCGAATCCAAATTTTAACTTTTTTTTTTTTCTAAAAGGTTTTTTTTTTAATTGATGCATTTTTTATTCACAAAATCAATAAAAAAAATCACAAAATTACCTAAGGATGTGATGTGATTTATATACAAAATTATTTCACCGAAAAAATGCACAAATCATCACATTCCTTAGGTATTTTTGTCATTAAAAATCTAGCAATCTCGAATTATTAAAAATGAAAATTATTAACTTGTAGGGAATTAGAAATTAGACTCACACACATGTGATTAGGCAAGTTTTGATAGTCTTTCCTCCTCTTAAACAATTTCAAAAAATAACTTTCATCATTTTATTTTTACAAATATATAATTTTATCATTTTTTTATGTTTTTAATTGATATTATTCTTTTATGGAAGAGAAATAATATATCCACAACATTTTTAAAACAAATTTTAAGTGACAAGTTGTTACTGATTGTTATTGTTATGGCAAAAAAGTAATTTTAGTATTAGATTCAAATTTGAACTAATAACAACTAACCACCTATGATTTGTTGTAAAAATATTGTGGACATTACATCTCTCTTTATGAAATTGTCATATTCTTCTAACTATTTTTATTATGTGTTATATTTTTCTAATTTCTTTTGGTACAATTAAAATTTTTAAATTTTAAAGTCATTATTCAAATTCTCATTCTCCTAAGGAAATTATTTTGATAACCAAAACTTATCATATAATTACAATTGATATAACTCAAATAATTAATAGTAGTCCAAACCCATACTCGTTTTTTGTAATTCTTTTGTAGGTACACTAAATTGGACCGAAATGATTTGAAATGAACTAAATAGACCGAATGGACCAATATAAAGCGAATGGACCAATGTGGACCCAGTTGGATCGAATAGATCAACGTGGATTGAATTGATCAAATACGCGAAATTGGACCAAAGTAGAACGGATTGACCAAATTGGACTAAAATTGACCGAATAGATTGAATTGGGCTAAATTGATCGAAGTAGACCAAATGGACCCAATTAAATTGAAGTGGACCGAAGTATACCGTATTGGACCAAAATTGACCGAAGTGAACAAAAATAGACCAATATTATGATGGCGTTAACTTCAAACCTATCTACTAATCACCAATGGAGTTTCGAGATTTAAATTTTAGTTTAGATAATGGTGATACATGATCTTGAGACCTTCCATTGGATTAAATTTGCCATCACTATTTAGTGCCCTAATGACAGTTAGTTCATCCCTTATTTCTTAATATTGTATTAGTATTTTCCTTTATAAATATTTGTCAATTAAGGAAGTTGATGGAATTCATTGATGGCCTTTAATTGTAAAACAACTTGCTATTCATCAACACAATTACCAAATTGAAATTTAACTTTTAAGCCAGCTTTATAGGGTAAATGGTTATGGGGGGGTTTTGTAGAGGAAAGTGATCACTTTAGGAGGAATGTTTTTGTTTTTATTTTTATTTTTATTTTATAAATACTCTTGAAGGAATGTTATTGCTTCCTAAAATGGGGAAGCAGGGTATGGATGGACTACTTCGGTTATTTGTAGGCCACATGGGTGTAGCTTGTGGAGGGGAATTAAAAGGGGATGTCCTCTTAGATCTCTTACAAAATAGAAATGGTAGGAGGATCAGATTCTCTCATGATGTGTGGTGTGGTGACTAAGCCCTAAAGGAGATGCATCTAGACTTATTTCGATTGTTGTGAATAAGGATGCATCAATGCTTTCCTTTTTCTCTAAAAGGGATGAACTGGTCATTTTTTTGGAATTGTGGTTTGTGAATATTTAATTGGAGCCTAAATAGCAGTAAAGAGTTTAGTGTGTAATCATATTACTATAATGTTGGATTTCTTTCCCCAAAAAAAAAGATCGAAATGGACCAAAGTAGACTGAAGGATTGAAATGGAGCAAAGCGGACCACATGGATTGAATTGCACTGAAATGACCGGTGGACCGAATGAGACCTAAATGGACTGAAATGGACTGAATGTGGATAGGTTTTAGCTTTTAGATATTATATAGATATAGATTATTAGTAAATAATTAAATGGAGAAAGTTGGAATCAATGTAGAAATAAAAATGAATTCTTTTTCTTACCATGCTATGCATGTTATAATCCATCAAAATCACATATATTGACAATTTTGGAGAACGAATTCTTGAGATGCTTATATTCATTGTGTCAACCAACGAATTTGACAAAATGATTTATACTCGAATACACTAACGCTTCTTCCTTTGGTTACTATCTTCAATAGAGAAATTCTTCTCAAATTTGATATATGTCAAGCAACACCATCAAAGACATTTTTCAATAATTTAGAACACAATGTTATACATGAAAAACAGTATATATAATTTACACAAAATCAAGACATCTACAAGGAACATAAATTTATAAACTGAAATCAAAGATATGTTGCCAATGAGATCAGATTCGAAGTCTACTTCGGCAGACTTTCCCCATTTTGTGGCAAAAAATAAAAAACATGCAAATTTTTCTTCTAGGATACATGAAAACATCCACTTATTTACCTAATACCAGCTTCATATGATGAGGATGTTGCCTGGTTACGTGCACTTAATGCTAGGCATTGGTTCTCCCAGTACTGCTTTGCTTGTTGAATTCTCTCTACTCTTTCTCTCTAATGTCTTTGCTCCCGGTATTCATGGCAACTATTCAAATAGGCATTGATAGCAATACGGAACTTTAAGGGGGCCAAAAAAAAAAAAAAGCAACATATAATTATTCATCTTTTTTATTGTTTCTAACTTTTTATTAATTTTTTTTTATTTCAATGTTTTCAATTTACACCCTCACTACCACCCAACCTTGTATGGTAAAATAGATAGGAATATACAACTTAGAATGATATGAAGCTAAGTTTTCTCAAACAAAAGGATATAACTTGAGTAAAAATAACCCTATAGAAAAATATACCTTTGGCTTAAAAGAATATTGAGCTCATCCAAGTGTACAACACCATCAAAGACTCTCACCTAAAATCAACACAATAGAATTCATAGTCATTATTTCCAACTGCAGAGGCGCATTACAAGTCATGGTCCCATTAAACTTAAGCCTCAAGTGCACCCAAAACTTTGACGATAGCTCAGAAATTCATCCAACTCCCTAATCTGCAATATGGGACTAAGCCCATAGAACCTAAAAATTTTCTTTCCCTTTTTGCTAATAATGAAAAGCTTACTGAATAATCATACACATAATTTGATTGGTATGATTTGAATTTAATTATGTTAGGACATATGTGATTTATGTTTATGTTAGGAACATATGTCAATAATTAATTGGCTAATCCTTTGACAAAACGCACTTTACTTATAATTGGGTAGATTTAGGATGTGTTTGATACTCCAAGAAACCTTGTTTCAAGATCAAGTGTTAAAACGATGCAACTTTGTCCAAGATTCAAGTCAAGAAAGTGCCTGTCATTAAAGCTCAACAGCTAGCATCTATCGAGCTCAAGAAGCTGTTCCAGCCCCGTGGCTCGACAACTTCTTGACAGAAGCTATCTGTCGAGGTTTAAGAAAAACAGACTTTCTATTTCTGTTTTCTTGGGATTCGTGATTGTGTCTTTGGGTTTTCTTTTCTCCTAACCCTAGACATATAAAAAGATTTTTTTAAGAGCCGTCAAAGTGTTCGCAAATTGCACAAGCATTGAGTAAAGTCTGTTCAAGCAAATTCTGACCGGAAACAAAGTTTTGCCCTAGTTCATCTCTTGTGAAGAAGTTGATGTGTATGTGCACCGTAGGGTTTTGTGACCAAGCATCTTCTTGATCTTCATCGTGTGATGAACTGAAGAACTTTGCAGCCAACAAACTTCTCTAGTTGGTGATTGAAGTCACGTACTGGGATCCGCGCAATTGGTTAGTCACGTACTTAGGAGCCGTGCATCAAAATGAGAAATTGTCACTACAAAACAAGTCCAATTGTGTATTGGGGTAAGGGTTCAACTGTAAGTTGGTGTAAGGTATTGAGATTCCTTTACTTGTAACCGCTTGTTGTAATGATAGTGGAATTTCGGGAGTGGTGACCTTAAAATCACCCGGTGAGGTTTTTGCCTTGTAGGCTTTCCCCATTCATAAACAAATTACTGCGTCAATTTATTTCCGCTGCATACTTTAGTTATTTGGTGATTTGTTTGTGTTACCACACGCTTTGCATCTTAATTAACATAATTAATTCACTTGGCTAAATTAATTGGTTAATTTATCACATGGAGTCAATACGTTTTTGGCCTATCAAATTAATACCTCCACAATCCCTCCCCATGCTTTTGTTAAGTTCTGGAACAATGGGAGATAAAGAAATTTATATACCTCTCGGCATAGAGGGCATTTTCCTTTTGGCTCTGCCGCCTTGAGTCCGTCTATGATAGTCACTGACGCAGCTGAGCAAGCACACATGTAGCAGAATATATGGCCACAAGTGAGGGAAACTGGATCAAAGACTGTCTCCTTTTGGGAAAAAAAAAATCAACTGATTGGTGGTGTCACTTGAGCACCTTGATAAGTGAGCTTTTCTTCTCCATAAATTCTACTTTTAGTGATCATTGATGTTCATGAGATAGGGAAGAAGATGCTATTGGTGTTATGATGTAATTTTAAATCACAGAACTAAATGCTTTATGCATTTATATTGATCAAATATGCTTCATAATACTATAGGCGAGAGTTGATTCTTGGCACTGATCAAGGAAACATGACTTCTATAAATGGGAACTTACCAAGCATATAGAACAAGTCAAGTCAATATCAAGTTTGATGATGGATTCAAAGATTTCACAGGTCAGTGATGGTTTGCCGTCATTAAATATGAGGTTGCAGCCTTCAAATGATGGTGCCTTCTCTGACTTGACCTTGCTTTCCCTTGAATTGATGAGGAAAGCCATAAGCTCATAGAGCCAGGGACTCTGAAGAATTTCAATATGCATTCTTTGGGCCTGGGACTGGAAGGTCTGTCCTTGCTTAGAGTCATGGATCTGTAATCAACATGAAGTTCAAATTATACAATGAAAATCAACCACAGCTAGAATGTATTTCACTTTGTAAAGTTTCCAAATAATATGTATTGGCGTTTGGTTCATAATCTTTATTGTCAAAATTTACATTTATAATATCTTCATCTACCTTTCTTTTTCTCCCTAATTAGTTAGCAAAAAAATAAAAGAGGCAAAACTCAAAAGCAAGCCATGGACAGACCTTATCATATTTCTTCAATATTTTACGAATTGCAATGGCATTTATCAACGCATAAGAAACAAGGTCTTTCCCTTTCTAAATTAAGGAAGTATGGTCACTCTGTCGGTTGCCTCTTAACCAAAGGAAGTACTTTTGAAAGCCAGAAGCAATATGTAGCTCAAGCAATTTCTGTGCTTGCTCATTGAAGGAACCTACTACTGAAGACATGTCCTTGAGAAGAGAAGGGAAGATGGTTCTGTTGCACACTAGTCTCCAACAAAGCCATAGAAACACTAAGTTCTTTCGCCTTATATACATTTTGTACATAAGATCTTGTAAAGGTAAACTCTATTTCTATCAACATTATATACTATATTTTTAAGCCTTTACAAACAAACAAATTCATGCACAAAGAAACCCAAAAAATATATGAAATTAAAATGAAAGTAAAGCACTTGGAACACCAGGTGGGAACCTGTGCCGCATCTCCTTGGTTGGATGGTGCGAGTCAATTTCTGTTTGGGTGGAGTATGAGCGTTTGCATCCTGTGGCTGCTCAGCTTGGTCACATTGCCCCTGCTCAATGTCACTGTCATATAAATGCGTGGCTTGTGGAACATGTATCAAGGCAGAGGAGGTAGGAGTTGATTGTGTATGACTTGGGCTGGTAGACATGAGCTCAATGTGGGGTGTTTGAAGGCTAGGGGTGGGTATAATTGTCTAGGGGGAGCTATAGGACGGGGCTATAGGTGAGTTATGGTCAACGGTGGTGGTTTGTGGGGAGGACTCGAATTCAACATTGGTAAACAGCAAAGGAAATCCGGTGTTAATGGGAGGGATGGGTGGCATGGGAGGCTCGGTTGTGTCTTAAGGGGTGGAACAGGGGTCTCAGTGGCCAGAAGAGGGGTAAGGGGAGGTCGATGACGTGTCACTAGAGCAGCTAAGCTCGTACTAAGCCCTACATCTGGTACTTTAGTCTAGTTTGTTGCTTCGTCATTAGCTGGCACATCGATACGATCAACCTCATCAACATCCTCAAGGGCCTTCTTAATGAACTTGTATTCGTAAGGTTCTTCATTGAACTAGTTGAGGACAGCTAGTTGGGTTGCAAGTTGTCATTAAATCACCGGCATTATTAAGTACGACATATACATAATGTCAAACACAACATGCAAAACAAAATAAATTTATGCACATTACCAAAATTTCCATCTTAGTGCTATCGCGATTGATATACAGTTGCGTGATCCTACGATACCACACCATATATGGATGATGACATGACATCACCTCCTCCATTTCGAGTGCATTACAAACGTACTCGTCATGATCATTCCACTTCTGAATATGGACTGCATGTTCCACCGACCAATTTTTCTCTACCTTGCCCTTCGCATCTATTTTGTGCAAATCACGATTGGTATTAGCATCTCTGGGTTGTTCCTACTTTAGCCCAAACTGTAGTAGGACACGATCGGGTATGTGGAACTCTACAAGCCAAAAAAATATAAGTGGAACGGCCGACCTCCACATGTTACTTCTTTCGATGCGAAAACTAGGAGAAAGGTGGCTCAAGTCATTTCCATACGACTCCCACTTAACCTACAAAAGCCACCAAGTAAAGCAACCACATTCAGAAATTTTTCCATAATTTGCATAACAAGTAGAACAATAGTGGGCAATGAAAATTTTTTTGAAGGACATAAGACGTTATGGACGTATAAATACAAGTATTATACTTGTTCGGGCCGTGTCGTGGCAATTTGATTGCGATATGCGAAAAGCACGTTCGTGGGAGCATTCTTTGTACACATCGCCCCTGCCCACCTATAAGCAGGTAGCATCGCATGGTCATTAGTTGTTTACGTATAAAAATGTGGCATAATTCATGATAGCATACTAATTATGCAATATATACTTACTTCATAGCAAGAGGAATTGGTGGTAGTGGTGGACAATAAACACCCTCGGGTTGGGGCACCATTTGTGGGGACATATGTGGGAACCTAACTTATATCCACAATTGAACCAAAATCAATGGTCCGCCAATCTACTTTGCCTTCTTGTCAATTGCATTGCACAACCATTTGTACAATCATGATAAGGCTGCACAACCCCAACTATGCTTGTGTGGATTACAAAGGTTCCGCATGAACTCTAACCACATGAGATAGACCCTATCTCCAGACTTGTCAAGAAATACCATATCCCCTAGTAGGGCTAGTATATAGCAGCGAGCATACTAATGAACTTGAATCTCATTGGCATTTGGAGGCAATGGTTGTCTGATTCTTTCGACAAGTGTGGGTATCAGAATCCTTTGACCTTTTAGCACAATTTGAGGGCCATTTGGAATTTGAATTCCAAGCATTTCAGCACACGCATTTGTCCAAGTTCTTTTAGTGGGCCTAACCATTGCCTCACCCTCGATGGGCAACCCCTTGATAACTTCCACATCTTGTAATGTAATCATCATCTCACCATGTGGTAGGTGGAATGTATGGGTCTCTGGGCGCCATCGCTCTACAAATGCAGTGATCAATGCATGGTCAAGCTGTATGGATGGGACAAAATGCAGACCCTCTAGAACAAGCAACCTCACAATGGCAAGGACTGGATCATCTATCATAGGATCTCGAAATGTCAACTCTTTATGGCGACTTCGACAATCCAGTGTGCCAAGAGGATCTTACAAATATTATAACAATAGATAAAAATCTTATGCAAATATTTAGTATTTATGGCTAATTAGAGTTGTGACATGAATGCATAGTACAAGAAAACTCATGCAATTACTTGTCCCCCAGGGTTCCATAGTAACTAGAATCAATGTTTAACTTGTTCTGTCAATACACTGCGATCAATGGGTCCAGGATCTATCGTCATGCTGCAAAAAGTTTTTGTGTCATATCAGCTATAAATAATAGGTTTGTGTAATGTGCAATATTGGTTAGTGACATTGAATAGAGAGAGACTTACACCATATCTAGGTTTAATATTGTGACATTGAATAGAGAAAGACTTACACCATATATAGGTTTTTTTTTTGGGGTATTATTTATGTGTGGCATTATGATTTCCTTTTCTTTTCTTTTTCTCTGGATTGTTGTTGTCCCAATTTTGTTTTGTTCTTATTTTTTTATTCAGCGTTTCTTTGTGATATATATAACATTTTTTTTGGGAGCTAAAAACGATAAAAACTTTGATTAATACTATGGAATTATATAAGTAAAAACTGAGTTAAGAGAAAACTTAGCTAGGGGGAACACCTAACAAAGCGATATCCCCAGGAAAAGAGAAAGAAGAAATTGAATAAGGCCAAAAGAACATGAGGCCAGACAACAACTACCCTCTAGCTATCAGATTAGACCTGTGCTACCATCATGCTTTGATAGTTTTCCAATAATCCGCCAACACCCTGTATAATCACCCTTGGATGCACCTAAACTTGTTCAAAGTTGAACTTGTTTCTTGTGTTCCAAATAGCCCAAGCTTAGTTAAAATTCAAAGATGATAACAAGGAAACTAGGCTTTTGATTCATATTTAATTATTTATATCAATCTCTGAGTAATGCATTTAGGAAGCATATTGATTGTAATTTTTGGACACTACACAATATTCGGCTAATGTTGCCTTACATACAGAGCTAAAGACTTCAAATTGTGTGAATTAGCTTAATAGGAACATCATAGGCTTCCATTGGGCACAATACCAACAAATCTAGGTTGTTTCTTGTAATAGTCATACCATAATTCTTTGCTTGTGGCCCTACTGTTGCTCACCTATTCTTTTTGTTCTATGTATGTCTTTGTGGTGGCATTGGTGTAGGAATGCATCCGCATATGAAAAAGCATGATATGCTCAATGCTTTTATATTGGCATGCTGAAAAAAAAAGAAAAAAAAAAAGAAAAAAGAAAAAAAGAAGACTCACATTAGATTAAGAAAAAGAGAAAGAGAGAGAGAGAGAGAGAGAGAGAGAGAGAGAGAGAGAGAGAGAGAGAGAGTTGATTTCACATGTGCCTGAGATTTTCTTTCTATTTTATTCTCTTGTTATGTTTAGAATTGATTTTCTTTTGAGTATTTGGGTTAATCTCCATATTTATATTAACATTGTTTTCGTAGGTTTGGTTTTTGGGTTGAAATATCTACTAATTATTTTTTTTATTGTACATGGCAGATAAAACATCTCTATTTTTTTGGAGAAAAATTAAAGCTGCAACTTATGTCTTCCAACCTAAGGAACGATAAATTTTTATTTGGTATGTTATATATAAATTTGTTACCCAATTTTTTTGCGAGTTCGGATTGATTTTATTCAGAAATATAAAATTTTTTTTTTTTTCAGTGGGTTAGCTTATTTGTATGGATAAAAAGTAGTCTTTTGCACAATTATAGGTGTTGAACTCATAATAATAATATCATTTGTGAATGGATATGGTAAAATACATAAGATTTCAGGAACTTGTTCTCTCTATAAATTATGTTCTTTTTTTTTTAATGATATATATGATCCATTTTTCATTTTTACTCAATTAACGCTCTTTTGCCTTTCAACTAGTATTTCTTATTCTTTTTTTACATTTAGATGTTTCAAAATCTATTCTTTCCAAATTTCTCTCATTTGTGTGTGTGACAAGGGTTTATTTTATTTATTGGCTTAAAAGTGTTCAAAGGAATTTTTTTATATATAATAATTCTACTATAACTATTTAAGCCAGATGACTAAATCAACCTTTACTTAATATTCGGTACATTTATTTGTTTTCACTCTCTAACAAAGTCATTTTATTCATCTGAAGGTTGAGACTATATATAACATTATTGGTGTTGGAGTTATCACTATTGGTCTTTGTATTTTTTTTTTTCTCTTAAGTTGTAATTTTTATAAGTGAAAATTTACAACTTTTGTTCGACTCTTCCGTGCATCGCACAGGTTAGCGACTAGTAAATTACAATATTAAAAACCTTATTGCCCTTTTAGTAAAACAGAAAGAAATTGTAGTCACTTTTTCCACACACATACCCAAAAAAAAAAAAAAAAAAAAACCCACACATGACTCGACAAAGCATGCCATTGTTCACCTCCTAGTCTAATCTGACTTTGGGATGAACTATATTAAACAACATAGGGCACTCAAGACGGCGAGAAATGTAAACTGGGTGACATTCATGCATATCTAGCTTGCTTTATGTCAAATATTTATGGTAAACGTTAATGAATCTTAATGGTATTGATTTAAGAAATAATTTTTAAAAAAATTTTATGAAAAAAGAAAAAGAGTAACTGATTTTGTTTTATATTTTATGTAAAAATTTATTAAAACTTTTTTAAAATAATCATTAACAAATGTTGTTATCCGGACTCGTAATTTATATGCTGTTAAAGTCAATTTTGTGCAACAATGTGGATTGTCACATGCAAATGCGCAACGTAGACAAGAAGGTGCAAATTAATATTTGGTCAATTATATTATAAAAATAATAATTGGTCAATTATTAAATTTTAGTAGTTGAATATAGTGTATAAATATAAAATATTACGTCCAATATGTTGAGGATATTATACAAAGTAATAATGGAAAAACAAGGTTAACACAAAAGACAAAACGGAAAATTGATAATTTGGAGACACAATATCGTGTTCTTTGAACAATATTTGCCCCTCCCCCCCCCCCCCCCCCCCCAACACTATTGTTGCTAAAGGATTATCGTAAATTTGTCCCCAAGATACAACCAAGATGTTGGATTCTACAGATAGCAATTCTGGAGAATGACCACAGGATTTCTTATGTTTTTCTCGAACTTACTATTTTGTGAAGTTAAAATGTTTCATACCCATAGGGTTATATTTCATTAAAAGACAAGTATAGAGAGTTAAAATGTTTCATAAAACCGTTCACAAGGCTTGAAACCTCTTCAACCTTTCCGAACAGTCACCAGAGAAATTCTGCAGAAAAATTCAATTTTTGAGTTTCGATCTGTTGAGAGGTCCTTTCGATCGATCAAATACTCTTTTTGATTGATCGAACAAGAATCGAATAGCGATCGAACTAGGCAGATGCTTCAGGATTTTTTCTTTACCATTTCAATCGATCGAGCCAAAGTTTCAACCGATCGAAAATGCTTAATTCAGAATTTTCACTTAGAAAATTTTAGAACTTCAATTTTCACTTTATGAAACAATATTCTCTAAACTCAAACAACAGTATTGTTAGGTTCTAAGATTTTAGGAACTAAATGTATTAGAACTTCATTTTGTAATATGTTGGCAAACCATGATCAAAACATTGAGTCTAGTTTTAGGCTTGCTCCCATATCTACATCAGATTGGCTAAAATCACAAACATGAATTCAATTATGTGGCTTGATGCAAATGAGCTGCAAACAAATATTAATGATAAATACGGAAAAAAAAAATACTTTTGATACACTGAACCATGATCACAAAGGATTGGGAGTGGACCATGATTTCTCTAGCACAACAAATCCATAAGAGTCCACATAATAGGAAATCAAGACCACCAAAAAATGAAAAAAAAAATGAGAGAAAGAGAGAGAAATAACATTTTGTGTGTGAGAAAACTATGCACAGAACATAAGAGAGAATTGGAAATTTATAATAAGAAGATGAGAATAAGAAGAGCCAAAAAATAAAGAAAGATAAAGGGATAAAGGAAGAGAGATATTAAGGTAATTAGTAGTGGGAAGATGAAAAGGTAAAAGGGAGGGGAAAATGTTTGAGAATGTGTAACAATAAGCTAAGAAAATTAATAAAGAGAGAGAGAGAGAGAGAGAGAGAGAGAGAGAGAGAGAATTAGAAGTAAGTGGATGATGTGGCTGCTGATGTGTCTCAACAGAAGTATAACAACAATAAATATTATGCTTCAACTTTTAAATATAATATAGAATATAGATGGGGATAATTTTAGAAAAATCGTGCTTGGAATAAGAGAAGAGAAGGGAGATGATCAACTAGAGTTGGGTTGATGGGGGATACTTTTGTAAGCTTAGATTAGTACAAAAACTTTAACCAAAAAGCCAAAAGATATGGTTTTTGGGTTATCAATGCTCATTCATATTCTAGTGACTGTTCCCCATTCTTTATGATGTTCATGGATTTGATCACTCCAAGACATCAATGAGATTATCTCATTTAATCCACTCCCTTCATAGTTTGGAGGCAATCCTATGGATATTAGGAGTGATATCGCAATTCCAATGTTGGTAGGCAGGCATGAATCCACATCAATATGGAGGATTTGACTTGATTTACTGCATCTTATCAGTCAAGCTTCGTGCGCCTTGACCAACCTATCATGTCATTTGACTGAGTTGCCAATTGTCACATCAGCAATCTTTGACCTAAGTCAAAATAAGGTCGCATGTCATAATTTTCCTCATCACAAGCAATCAAATTTTTAAACACAAATTTGTTAAATAATTATCAATTTTTATACTTAAAAGTTTGGCTCATTTCTAATTTAGTCCATAGTTATTCCTAGTGTCGTTGGAAAGATAGAAGTCTACTTTGCAATGCATTTCATTTTGTACATTAGGGCATTAGCTACTCGGTTAGAAACTTAGATAGTTGCAACCCCCAACCAATCTTGGGTTTCGAGAGACTTTCCATTTTGCTTGTTATTTTTCTAACAAACCCTCTTCCTTAGAGAAGACCAACTCAATCAAGTTGTAGAGAATCAAAGCCTCTCAAATTAAAGGTTTTTTCTTTGCTTTATTTTGCTTTTCTCAACGATGTCTCGTTTGCACCAATTCATATTCTTTGACTTAATGTTAGTTTCACTCCCATCAGATGGTTAGATTTCATGTCACAATTTGGTCAAATATGTTTAAATCTAGACTTTGTCCATAAATCAATTTAACATTTGATTAAGGTAAACAAGTGTTGGGATTTCAATCAAACCCGGTTAACATTGGTCAATGTCAACAGTCAAAGTTTATTGTAGATCAGTGAATTCACTGTCCCTACATTTGATCAAGGTAAAATAAGTTCGATCACTTTCGATATGCAGACCCCAATGTGCCAAAGTGAGTGAATAAGAGATTTATAAAATTCTTTGATTATATGTTTATAAAATATTGCGTATTTTTTATGAAGAAATTTTGAGTAAAAAAGCAAAATATATTTACCCAATTGGTTTGATTAACGTTGTTTTTTCTTTTCTTTTAATTATTTTGTTACAAAATTTTTAAAATTTATCTTTTACAGATATGAAAATAAATTTATTCAAATAAAAAAAAAAAAAAAGCTTGGTAATTACTTTTTTTCTGAGAAAAAATAGCCAAGTAATAATTACTTAAAGTTATTAACTTATTACTAAATTTAAAATTTTGCCTACGTTGTTGAAAAATAATAACTTATATACTATTATTGATAAAGGGCCTATTGGCCTAGTCTTTGACATACTTTTGGGCCAGCCACCAGCTACTATTACTAGGCATAGTGACACCACCTCCTCAAAAAAAAAAAAAAAAAAAAAAAAAAAAAAAAAAAAGCATAGAGGCACCAAAAACAAGTCATCAAAATCTGCAAACTGCTTTTCAGCCTTGAGATTTAGGCCCTGTTTGGATTTTATTTTTTCCTTACTCAATTTTTGTCACTCATCACTAATCACTTTAAAATACCACACCCGTTTGGCACCATCACTCACTTGCCATTACTCAATATTTTTCACACTGTTTATGGGTCCCATACCTATCGCCCAAACCTAGTGAAAGAAGAAAGGGGAAAAAAAAAAGGAAACACAGATCACTGAACCCAGTGAAAGAAGAAGAAGAAAAAAAAAAAAAAAAAAAAAAAAAGCTGAAACCCAGAAACTCGAACCCAATGAAAAAAAAAACCCAGATCACCCGAACCTAGTGAAAAAAGAAAGGAAAAAAGAAGAAGGAAGAACTGAAGAAGACGAGCTGATCAGAAGAAAGGGAATAAAAAAAGAAGAAGGTAGATTGGTCAAAAGGTGCGACCGAGTTATGACTAGTGGATCCCTATGTGTGTTTAATTACAAAAATGTCATTGAGTAATGAGTTATAGAAACTGAAAATACCTAAAATGTGTTTTCAGTTTCCATAACTCATAACTCAAAAATTAGAGAATTGAGTGATGAAAACAAAAACTGGAAACAAAGTTATGGTCTCAAATGAACTTCTTGCTATAGGTCCCACCATTTTTGAGTTATGAGTTATGGAAATAAAGCGATAAGTTATGAAAATTGATGATCCAAACAGCCCCTTAGCTCTCGTTACTCTCTCTTGCTAAAACTTTTTTTTTCTCCTTTTATGTTTGCTTGATTTTAATTTTTTTTTATCTACTTAATTTGTTGATTTAATAATTCCAAACCCGTATAACAATTAAGAGGAGTGCATGTTTGTTCATGTATAAAATAGAATTTGAACCAATTTTCAGTCTTTCAACTCTACAATACATTTGTACACGTTTCTTATTCATTTAGAGCATCTACAGCAGTCTCTCTAAATTTTTGTACTGTTTAGAGAGTAAACAATGACATTTATCTTTTACCTACATACATTTTGAAATACATTTTCCAACAGACTCTCTATCCTTTCTCTATCTCATTTAAATATTATTTTTTCATTCTCTCTTTAATCTTTCTTTATTCTTTTTTAATTTTTTTTTTCATCCATACATTTCACTTCCTAGAATCATCTTTGTCTTCTTTTTTCTTTTTCTTTTTTCCTTCTTGTTGGGACACGCATACAACCGTGTCCAACAAGTTTCCTCTGTACTGTACAAAGAAAACATCAATAGAAACAAGAGTAGTAGACATATGTACAAGAGGAAGTGCAAACCCTTAGTGGCGCAAGCTTTGAATCCACCATATGTAGCAAACTGAAAATACACATACCCAGCAACATAGTTCATGATAAACGCTTCCAAGGAAAAAAAAATTCGACTCAAAAGAATATAAGAAAGAGAACGGCAAAATCAAATCAACCTTACATAAAAGGATGCAAACGCATCACCCCTAGAATTGAATAGATTATACAAAATAAAAAGTAAATACACAAGCATCATTTAACGAAAAATAAATTAATAAAGTAAAAGAGAAAATCAAAAACCCCAACGAACAAGCTAAAGTAGATTGGAAACAAGTGGTTAGGGTAGAAGCACAATCAAAAACTTAGGTAACTTAAAGCAAAATGCTAAAAAGATTATGATAAATAACAGTAAAGAGTGACTCAAAATGAGATTTATAACATGCGCTAAGAATGGCAAGGGTTGCAAAAAAACAAATAGAAAAACTAGCATATTACCCAACAAATATAAAGGTAATTCCAATTAACACTGAAAGCCAAGCTCTTATATGCTTCCTAAATAGTTGAAAACAAGGAAATTAATTAGCTAAAAACCAAGTTAACAAATTATGAAGTAAATCCAAACATAAGTTAAATCCATATATAATTCCCGAAAAGCCCAACTCATGCCAGTAGCCAATAAAAGAGAAAGCACTATTTTGATTTCCTTTTACGACCATATTCAAGTCACATTGTTATATCACTACCCCACACCTATAAGAGTCATTGTCGGATTAGCTATTGAAATTGATATTAAGGTTGCCAACACAGAGTGACCAAAAATTAAACAAGACAGACACAAAAAAGCATAAAAATTGCAAGAGAAATTTCAAACGCTTACTCACTGAGACTAGAGTTAATAATCAACCCAAAAAAATGGAAACAAAAGCTAGGAAAAAGTAACTAAAGAGCCTAATTGCAAATTGACACATGCATATGAGCACTATACGGTGGCACATTGCCTATCCTTTTAGACAAAGCAAACAGCCCAGAGAAATTTTGCACATTTTCTCACTAGCCAAATAAGGAAATAGAGAACCCCAATATGCCTTTTAACTACTAATGCATGCAAGTAGAACATAACAATCAACCAAATATATGATAATGATTACAACAACATAATGCACACACAATCATCACGATATATCGACTTTCATATTCAAGGAATCACCCAACAATAAAAATTTAATGTGTAAAATCAAGTCTCAACAGTTGCAAATTTGCAATCATTATTATTGCATCCAAAAACCACTATCATAGAGAGTCCCACATTCTAAATTGCTACATAGGGAAAAACTAATGCATTTTTTTTTCTAAAAACAAAAAAATAAAAAAATAAAACCTCAACAAAACAACTATAAACTTGAATCATACCAGATCTTAAACTTACCTGACAATGTGATATTCTCATCTACCATTCCTATGAACCACAATGAATAAAAGAACAAGAAATTCTGAACTTACCTCTTTGTCAACCAATATCTAACTTTCACAGTCGAGTTGTCTTTGTCCACTAATATCTGCTTCAAAGCTGTGTACTCCATTGTGATATAAATCTATAATATTTGAATATTCTAAACATCAGTAAAGTTTGTATATAACTTTGGAGAAAAATCTAGTGTTTGCAAAGAATGTACAAGTGACAATCTAATTTACACTATAAACAACTTTAAATAATTTTAAAAAATAGTATGTTTTACCCCTAGGCAGATTATCGAATATTTCTTTATATACAATATTTATTGTATGAAGTGATCGCCATAATCATTTTCTACAATATGTACCCTAAGGCCATTTTTACTTGTAACTCTGAAGACGGCAACATATAACTGTCCATGATTGAAAACTCGTCTATCTAAATAAAGTCCAACACGTTGCAAAGATTGACCTTGGCTCTTATTAATTGATAGCAACATGGTTTTGTTGTATATGTCTAAATTAACTGCTGCTGTATAGGATGTTTGTCATCAAGATGTAGGAAAAGCAATATGTGTGCGAGGTAGCTCTCTTTTTTTATATTCAATGATATAGACAAATGGTACCAAAATAGCAAGTTAATTATATCAGTTTAAAGTAATTAAAAGGCCCAAAGAGAAAGTTGAGGAAAATAAATGTAAAGAAGTTGGACAGGGGCTACACTGCATATTTAAATTTTTAAAAAGAAAAGAAAAGAAAAATGAGAACAAATAACTTAGGAACCAAAAAACAAAATCAAGCTGGTTACACACATACTAAAGTTTATAACAATGAAACAACTTTGAAAGGTACAGTACTATTGGAATCACTAAATATTAAAAAAAAAAAAAAAAAAAACTATCGTAGAAGCAAGTTAAAGAACCAAAAAGATATGAATAATGCAATTGCAGAAAAATGCTTCCTTCACATAAACCATACATGTCGCTTATATGCTCATTAGAAAACTCTTCATTGCAAACAAAGAATAACCTTGAGCAAATATTCAAAATCCCACAATTTCACTCCCCGTTACAAATAACAGAATAGGTAAGAGAGAAAACAAAGACCCTAAAATTAAAATGAAATTATTAAGTTTAAAAGAAAACCAACCATTAAAATTTAGATAGGATTTCATCTTGTAGGGTTTTCCCTGATTTCAACAAAATTGAGAGAAAAAGGGTTATGAATCAAAATTCTTAAATTGACAACAAACCATATTTGAAGAGAATATTAGGAAAAGAAATTAGTACCTTTGCTTTAATGATAACAGAAACTCTAGAATGTAGAAAGATTCCACTTCATTTCTGCAGAGAAAGAAATTGAATGATTTAAATCCAATAGAGACATTAAAAAAAAAAAAAACTATTACCAAAAATATTTAATAAAAATAGATTTTCCTAAATTCAAATTTGGAACCAAACCCAATTGAAATTGTAAAAGTTAAAAACATATAACAGATCTAATTTACCTTTTAAATATGTGAAAATAAAAGTCAGAGATAGAATAAGAACCCCATAGGACGCATTGTTTAAGAGGACTCTTTCGTTCTTGATGCCGTAGTCGACTTCATCATCCATCTAGAAATCAAAAAATCAGTGAACTCTGATCTTAGTTTTAGCAAAACTGAGACAGTTTTTTTGAGGGATTGAGAAACATTCTCTATGTCTCCTTAAATGTTTTAGGCTAATACGATGGTCCTTCCAAATGATAAGGAATTGGGCGAACACAATTGAAGGATGATACTTTCATGTACCAATCTAATTACGACTCTAGTATCTTAACAAAGATTGAGAGTACTAACAGAAGAAGATACACCAATACTACATGCTTTACTGAAGGCATATCCAAGTGAGAAGAATTTAAGAAACAAGGCAGTTCACCTAATGTCCTAGATAATGTTTCCTAACAATTACTTCTAAGATATCCAGTTGGAACACGTAAAACATTACCTCTAAGATAACAATCTCCCTACATCGATCAAGAAGTCACAACATAGGATTGTCATCAAGGTTAAATTACTCTTTAACTTTTCCAAGACACCAAGCAGTAAACCAGTAATATTTTCTTAATCTCACACCAAAGACAAAAAGGAAAAGAATTGCAATACATAATTGACAAAAGTTCTTATAAAAAAACAACTTTGCAACATCAGTAGATAAGCTCACTATTATACAAAAGCGTATTAATCCTGATACACTATTGATAGCGTTGAAGGTGTTAATGTCATTTACATAGTGCAGTTGCTAGAAACAAACCAAAGGAATGAAAGAATTACATTACCTTCTATTGAAGAACTCAGAAGATTCAATTCAACAATAACATCAGCCATATCAGAGCATTCGATGTCCTCAACTACAGTGATCAACACAATTAACACTGTTTTGAGTACATGTATGAAGAAACAAAATCAATATCTAACAATTTCGACAGTAAAAGAGAAGGAAGATTATGGACTATACCTCTTACACACACCTGAAAGCCCACCTCATGATATAGCAAAAACCCCATGTCAATAAATAAGATGTAATGGCAAACTCAAATTGTATTACCAAACTCCAAAACAAGGCACAAAAAGAAACTTCCTAGGATATCAGAGAACTTTTTATCACAATGACGCAGGACAAACCAAAACTTTATAACAGGAGATTAAAGAATAGAAAAATGTGAACATCACCCTGCACACAAGAATTACATGCAGGCGGTCAAATCAAGGGAAATTACAATCATCAAGAAACTTGAACATATCAGAACATGAATGGAATGATAAAGCAGTCATCCATTCACATAAGGAATACAATAAAAGTATCTTAAAACCCGTCATGGACCATTCTAACCCTTCAAATGCTCCATTGTTCTGCTCTCTCCGTATGACCTACATTAAACCTAAAGTACAGGTTTGCAAATTAACTAAACTAGTTCTGCCATCTGCCCTCCCCAGGGATGGCACAGAATTGTCACGCAACTCCCAACGCAAAATTCCCCCAAGAGATAAGTGTTTGAGAAAGAACAAAAGGCTACAACTAACAATGTACGGCACAATGTCAACAAAGGTCCAATACAATAATTCTAGAATGTAACCACCAAAATTAAATGGTTAATTAGTTTACTGTTGTTATGACAGTGCCATTTTATAAGCTGTATATGCATGCTGGATGGAAATTTCAACCCTCCACTATTAAAATGAGCACATCATGCTAACAAATTCTATCTTGCACAAGAATAAAACATTATTTGGTTTCTGCCATTTAATGGAAAATCAACAATTTACGAGTGCTTACATCCACATTTGTACTTAACAAAAAAGTGTTTACTACACATATCACGTAAATTAAACAGTCAACAAAAATTGACAAAACATATAAATGACCTGAATAATGCGAATTTTTTCTCCTAAGTCCTATTTAAAAGACCATAAAAAGAAGCAAGCATGGAGAATCAAAAGGAATTTGTTTCCACTGACATGCAATCAAAGTAAAAATGCACTTACACTGATGGCATTCACTAGTTCTTGTGAATGGTGCAATTTTTAATCAAGTTCGGTCTGCTGGTGTAAGCGTGGTGATTAGAGACCATGAGGGGAGAGTTACAGCAGCAATGAGTAAACTGAGTTTCCAACCACTGGGACCTTTCGAGATCAAAGCAAAGGCCACGGAGGAAGGAGTTCTCTTTGCTTGGGAGATGTAAACGAGATGTGTTTTTTGAATGTGATTCTCTTGGGGTTGTGCACCCCTCCCATTGTTGTAGCTAACATCCTAATTGAAATCGACCAAAGACTTGATGATTTTAGGACTGCTTAAGTCGGCCATGTGAAGAGGCGAGGCAATAAACCCTAGCACATATCCTGGAACAACATGGAAAACATTAATTAGTAGGTAAAACCATTTTTAATGAGTGTTTGAAAAGTTATGTCTGACAAGGTATGCTATTTTCCAGTCTAAGGCCACCAGCGCACTAAAAAAAGGGACACCAGTCAATTGGCTCACCAGTTTGCTGCTCCAATTCAGATAGGTTGGAAATTTAATCCTATCAATTAATCTACATTAAATTGATCACCCCTGCTACAATGTGAAGGAATGCAACACAAATTTGATTAATAATATCTCTTCAAACACATATATGGCAGGCAAGAAGAGCAAGCAGCAAGCTACTCCACTTCAGCTAAATACATCAATTACAGCTGGGGTTAGTTCTCTACATAAAGCAAGTACAACAAAACTAATATGAATTAAAAACTAAAAAAGAAACTTCAAATTAAGAGAATCATAAAAGTCTAGGAATGATTAGAAAATCAGAGTTTAACAAGGATAGTATCAATAATAAGTAGAGGCAACATAAATGATAAATTTTTATGGGAAGGAGGCTAATTAAAGACAAGATATCAAGGAAAAGGGATTTTATGTTGCCATTCCAGAAATTAGTAATGACAAAACAAAAGCGTTTCAACATCATTCTAAATTATTATTTTTACAGGAAAGCCACACCATGCAAATAAAGTGTGAGAACACAGTCTAAGAGGATACATGTTCTGGCACTCACATATAAAATTATGTTTCCAAGGAGCACCAAAGCAGCATCTACCTGCATGGAAATTAAAATGAACATTTAAAGTGGCAGCGCAAACAAGCAGTTAGAAAAACTTGCAGGCTATGTTAGTAAATTTTCCAAAAATTAGATCTTTTAGGCTGCGTTTATTTAATACTATCAACAAACCAAAGAAAGGTAGTCTATCATAATAACTATAATCAGTAAGGCCAAAACGTGTACTCCCTAATATTCGAAATCAAAAGCATCCCCATTCTAGACCCAGTTCTACCACCCAATGAGTGACACACCTAAAACCCTAAACCCCAAAAAAAAAAAACACATTATTACAAAAACATTTTCAAAAAGCTAAAAAATTGTGGAAAAATAAAAACCCCCTAACATTATCGACCCATTTCACATTTCAAATCAAACATTACAAATATAAAATTAGAAAGAATTAAAACGAAGTTGTCTGGCCTAAAGATTTGGCCATAAGGACCAAACCTACAGTTGTCCATGGTCCCAGGCTCCAAGTCCATCAGAACAGCATGAGGCACAAATTTACCAAAACTCGCTTCATTGTAGTACATGTTAACCCTCCCGAGTTGAAGTTCTAAGTCACTGCAATAGCGACCGATGGAATCTATGGCATGCTTGGCACAAACCACTTCCCAAAACTAGACACCGATTTGGTTCCCGCATTTGCAATATGACCAAGGTAATTAAAGAAGATAAATTCTTGAAATTTTGTATTTTGTTTGCTTGATTTTGTGATTTGTGTGCAAAATACTAGTTAACTGTACACCTACGGCATTAGATTAACAGGGAACAGAATGATGATTAAATCGTTTTTAATAGCTTGCATCAAGATGATAAACATATGTCATACTACAACTTAGCAAAATATTGGAATGGAGACCACATACTCTATACAATCTATGATATTGTTTTGTCTGCTTCCTACTTTTTCAAACCAAAACTCAAAAATCTGGTCCCATACCACTGCAGAAGACTTTGCATAGACTTTAAAATTAGGCAACAAAAACTGAGTAATAAACAGAGGATATATAGTAATAAGCTCAAAATAAACCACTCCATAGATCAAGGTAGAAGTAGTAATAATGTCTAGATGCTTATTTGGGAGCTAATAAGAGCCATTGCTAGCTTAGCCTATGAATTCAATATTAGAATCCACCCTAAAATCAAAACCTAAGAAAAGTAGTGAAGGACCCAAATATTAGAAAGAATTAAAACAAGCAAAAAATGATCCTCAAAATTCCTATGCATGTAGGAGAGATAAACAAATATGACAGGAAAAGAAGGCATATTGCCAAATGAGACTATGGCACACCAAAAAATCATGCTTCCTATAAACAAAAAATAAGTGGCAATCCAAACTAGACATGAAGTTTCCACCATAACAGGATGACCCAGTTCAACTAAAAGCAAGAAAACATCAACAAAAACTAAATGACAGGATAGATGAACAAGCACTACATAAAAGCACAAGCCCTTAGTGATGTTGGTATTGACTTTTCGCATGAGCTAATTGAAAAGCACAGAATCCTAGCTACACAGTTTAGGACAACTTTAAATTGCAATAATTTTAAGACTACTCAAAAGGATGTATCATTGACAAGCAACAAAATCAAATCAACCTTTGTTAAAGCACTGCAAATGCATCACCCCAAGGATTAAAGCAAACTCTAAGAATGCAACTAGAGAAAACACAAACCCTAAGCTCCAATAATAGAATATAGACTAAAAATGATTGTGGAATATACACATACACAAATACACATACACAAATATATATATATATATATATATATGCGAGTGTGTGTGTGTGTGAGAGAGAGAGAGAGAGAGAGAGAGAAAATCAATAAAATAACCTAAAAGGGTCAATCAAATAGTTAAGAGAGAATTAAGTTCAATCGTAAATAAAATCTAACATAGCGGCAACAAGGTTATCTATATTCAATATAAAATTTTTAAAACACAATAAGGAAAAAAGTACCGATATGAGATCATTGAGAAAACCAAAGAGAATTTTGATCTCAACCCTATGTCACCCAAGCAAATTCTTTTAACTTGCATCTTAATTCAATAAAGAAACCTTTAAATTTTAGGAAAAGAACATTGATATCCAGAGATAAAAAAGCATATGGCCTTAGGTCCCTATCCAACTTCATTGCCCTAGTAGATATATCGGTATTAAATTTTTTTAACATGGGAAATTGGGGTAGCAGAGTAATAAAACCTAAAAACATTCCCCTACATGGTCCAACAATAAAACACTAGTAAATGATTCAGGCTCACCAAATCGTTTCAGAGGAAGTTACCTTATGCAAGATTCCATGACCTAAAACTCAGCACAAAAGAAAAGTCACCAAAAACTTTCATTATGTAAAGAATAGAATAAAAAGATAGATTTCGAGGGAAAATAACTATAAGATTCCATATTATTTTTACAAAAATACCACAGGTAGGTGTTGTGTTATATCCAAAAGCCCTTGGAAGGGGATGTGGGGGTTAAGTGTAACACAATTAACGAGTTGACACATAAATCAATACCATATGGAGAGAAGAAAACTCACAAGGTT
Organism: Lithocarpus polystachyus; assembly: GCA_033629205.1. NCBI lineage: Eukaryota > Viridiplantae > Streptophyta > Magnoliopsida > Fagales > Fagaceae > Lithocarpus > Lithocarpus polystachyus. The sequence goes on along the minus strand of CM066165.1, from coordinate 43,960,893 downwards.
CAATTTTCTTAGGGAAAACCACCATGCACACCAGTGTAGTCAAAGGTGAGCCGGGCGCTCGCCTAGGCGCCTAGGCGAGGCGGGGCGCCACTTAGGTGCCTCAAAGGCTCTAAGGCGAGGCGCCTTTAGTTAGGCGCTCGATTTTAGAGCCTAGGCGAGCAAGGCGACCGCCTTAAGCCATGAAAAAGGCGCTAAGGCGAGAGCCTCAAGTTTTGTTTTTTTTTTTTTTTTAGAAGTTTGTTGTAAAACCTATTTTTAGACTATTAATTTCAAAAGGCCTGTTATAAAATCTATTGTTAGTTAAATTAATTTACAAATTTTTTTTTTAAGTCTTATTATTATATAGAAGCATATTGTAAAACGTATTGTTAGAACTAACTAATAGAGCCTAAACCATGTTAATCCTATTTTGAAATAATTTGATAGACCTAATTTCTTCATGCTACACATTAAAAAACACTTAAATTATAATATTATAATACACTAGGTACATATGATTTAAGTTCTATATGTATAATAAATATATTAAGAATTTGGCGCCTCGCTTTACTCGGCCTAGCGCCTTTTTGTCGCCTCACGCCTCGGGCGATACAAGGCCTTGACGCCTTAAGGTCGTCTTTCGCCTTTGACTACCTTGATGCACACTGAAGATGGGGGGGGGGGGGGTTGGTTTGAATATCTTTCCCAAATGAATACCTGTTCGAAAAGCCTCGTTTGCTACTTGGGAAGGAGACAATACGCACATGGTAGTTTCAAAATTTTACATAGTGCATTTAAAAATAACATAGGAAAGTGAGAATGACTTGTGATACCATAACAACAACAAATTTGTGTGTTGTAGGCTCTGGTCGAATGTGAGCACCTGTTCGAACAGATTATAAGGGACTTTTATCTTTGACATCAAATCAGAAGGGACTAACAGAAATAAAAACTTGACTAACCTGGATAGTTACATTTTTCAAAAATTTCTACGCCGCTATTGTAACAACCCAAGGAAAAGCGCTAGCCACGTCTGCGTTATACCTCAAAAGGACTAGTCACAATTAAGGCTCTTTGTAGTTGTTAATAAAGTCCAGATCTATTCAGTAAATACCCGATGTGGGACTCATCACACACTCCCACGTCACACAATCAATCAAATTAGGACATCACAATCTCCCCCCACTTAAATTCCTAACATCCTCATTAAGGCCCACTTTGTAGGGTAGTGTCTCTGAGCCCACAAAAGGGTTACTGGGTCAGCTCTAATATCATATGTAATGACCCAAGAAAAAGCGATAGTCACATCTGCGCTATACCTCAAAAGGACTAGTCACAATTAAAGCTCCTTGTAGTTGTTTATAAAGTTCAGATCTACTTAATAAATACCCGATGTGGGACTCATCACACACCCACACACATCATACAATCAATCAAATTGGGGCATCACAACCGTACTGTACCCATACCTATACCCATTCCATAAAGGTGCTTTCTAGTATTTTATACTTATGTCGTGTATAAACAAGCCATGACTCACCAACAAGATATTGATGGGTAGCTAAAACACAGAATATTGAGGGAATTGTAGATAGATCCAAGGAACCAGCTCTTGCAGTTAATAAAGCCGCATTCTTTTCTACAGTGGCAATAACTTCAAATCCAGTAGATCCATTAGCCCCCATGGACTCCAAGAGTGCCAGATGTAATTACAAAGATAAATCCACAAAGATAAGTCCAACAGCTTATGGATTCATGCTTTTAAAAAAATTCTAGGGGATTAAAAGCATAAAGAAAATTTGAATCCCACAAATGTATGACATCATAATTAGTTACCAGTAAACAATTTTAGGAATCACATTAGGCCATGACAACATTATCAACATCCGACTTGAATGTCAATGTACTACAAAATTGATAGAATATTATCCATGGTATCTATGGTATTTTAAAAAGGAACCAAGAGAATACCATTAAAATAAGCTAATTCTTGTAGCGTAGTTGGATAAAAAGTTTTTAAGTGCACACACAATGGAAGTGTTATGAAGCATCTATTAGAAATAACATTTTAGCACAAGAAAAGAGCTTCCCCTACCCCCCACAAAAAAATTATGAACTAAGCATTAGTCCTTTCTTGCAGGACAAATGGACAACGATGAGAAGGAAGAAGAATAAGCAAAAGACTATATAAGTGATTGGAGGTAGACAAAGAGCCAAAACCACTAGGAAACCGAAAGACTCATGATTATGATCAATGGGCATTAGAAACCGAATGCACAAAAGGTTTTGCTAAATTGTTTGAACAAATTCGATATCGATTTAGAAGCTTTTGATAAGTAGAAGATAAGAAAAGCACAACTCAGATAAAGACTATCTTAAGATTTGTGTATGTCTACATAAGTAGACCTCAACCTTTGCTCTGTTTTTCAAGTTAAACAAATTCTCCACACCAAAAAAAAAATTGCGAAAAAGAAAGAAATCATTCATGTAGATTATTATCCCATTAAAAAAACTACTTAAGCCATTGGTTAATAAGTCAATCAAAATGTCTCTAAATTAATCTTATAGACCCAAAAAAAAAAAAAAAGTGAACCAATGAAATACTAGTAAAAATAAGCAGATTCCAGCAAACAATCTTACTAGCTTTTCTCATAATCAACACCAACAAATTGGAAGGTTGGCAAATGATTTTGCCTTATTTGTGTTATAGAAATTTAACCAAAAAATAAACAATTATATTCTAACATAACTAAAAAATTATAATCAATCAATTGCAATTAAAACCAACACCACAACTGAGGGGTGTGGTTAACAATGGTTCATTTTGGGGATTTGAGGAGAAAGTGATAGGGGGGGAACGACGCATGCTAAAGACATAATATCAAACACAGAAAGAAGGATTATATAAAACAGTTTATAAATGTGAAATTTATGCAAGGTACTTGGAATATCAACCCAAACCAGGACCAATTCACATCAAGTGTAAGACCATCCACATGCTTAGTGAGGAAGGACAACGAAGCTTACCTGAATTTCTTGTTGGTGCTAATTAAGCCAAAGTAATAGAAGAAACTTTCATCACAAAAATTGTACTCTCTTTTTATGCTACAACCAGAGTGGAAAATTCACATTTACAACTAGCCAATATTAAGTCACTAACAGCATCAGTTAATATTTTAAAGAGATAATCTTATTGCATTTGAGACAAGGCAATACCAAAAGAATTTCATATATTTAGTGTAAAAGAAGTTTTCAGTATGCCAAAATGTTTAGAGGTGCAACCCATTAGATAATCTAGTCCTAAATTGGAGCTCGTTAGTAACTGTAATTTAAAGCATATCACAAAAACAAATACCTGGTATAATCGTGGTCCATAGTTATCAAACCCAGCAACCAGCAGAGAGACTCCAAAGGGCCTTACACCACTAGCAAGAAAAGTAAAGACTCAGTTGTATTCAACTTCATAAACAAATAAATAAATAATAAATCGCTTCCCTAATATTCTGATGCTTAGAAAAATATGGTGAAGCTTACTAACCTTAGTTCCATTCCCATAACAAAAGCAAGGCTGGTTGTTGCCTTGAAATAAAATAATGAAAAAGTCAGAGACAAGAAAGTTAAATAAAGAAATTTCTCAAATTTAATAATGACACTAAAAATGCAGGTTCTAGGAGCATTCAAAAGTTCTACAATTTCCAAAAAGAGAAAAAAAAATTATATTCCTAGAGCTTGTATCCTTTTTTCCTTTTCAAAATAGGTAATTTTGACCAACACGCCAAATATTTTGGTTTAGAAAAAAATGAATTTTTATAAATCTCTATACCAGGCAACAACAACAAAAATGCAGTCCCCAACTTTATGCTTTAGCAGGGTCACTTGCTCCATTCTAAGCAAACAAAGCATCACAAAATCTTTAAGGTCCTAGCCAATGAACTTTAGCTTAAATGGCACTTCTGCTTCCAACGATAATTGAAAGGAGTGTTAGGTCATGATTCAAGAACCGTCGAGTGCATGTATAACTACTTACCAATCCAAAAAAACAACAAAACTCTAAGGTTTCATTTGTTTTTGGCATAAACTGATATTGTATTTGCAAGTATTTGGTGTGTCAGAAAATTTTAGTCAATAGAAAATTACAGTATATAGGCAGAAAACATTTACACTTTTTTTATTATCTTTTTATAAATCAAAATCATTTACACCTTTAAAAACATAAACGGTTTTCTGGAAAAAAAAAAAAAAAGAAAAAAGAAAAAGACTTGCGTTTATCCCTACCGTCTTTATCCCTTTTAACTCCATATATTTCCAAACTAAAAAGGTAAAGAAGTGTTCTATGTAGCCCAAAATTTTCCATATATTTCCAAACATAATGTATTCAGGGCAGTTTAAATTAGTGAAGCTTTTATGGTTATCAATTGTATCCAAATTGTGCACCTTCATTCATGCTAGGTAAGTTTTTTTTTTTTTTTTAGTTGACATCGTAAAAACCAATTAGTCAACGGAAAAATGATGCCTAAGATCAAATAAAACTGAATAAAAATGTCAAAAAAGCAATGAATAAGTTTATCCAAAAAGACTTTCAATACCTATGAATAAGACTTTCACCTACACACAAATCAACCATAAAAACTTCGAATTTCAATACCTAGCAGGAATCAGTCAAACTCAATAGGCCAAGTGTTGGAACACATGCAACATTACCTCTAATATAACAATCTCCCTACCTCGATCAACAAGTCACAACATAGGATTGTCATCAAGGTTAAAGGACTCGATATTACTTTTTACTCTTCCAAGACACCAAGCAGTAAACCTGCAATATTTTCTCAATCTCACCCAAAAAACAAAAAAGGAAAAGAATTTCAATACTTGGTTGACAAAAGTTTTTATAGAAACAATTTTGCAACATCAGTAGAAGCTCATTTTTGTCCAACTAAAACCCAAAAGACATATGACAGAATTATTTACATCATATGTAAATTCTCCTTCAAAGGTATAACAAAGTCATAAAATTTCACCAAGAAACAAAAACAAACAATGAAGACAAACATAACAGGTCACAATCTACCAAATTTCAATACCAAAACATAAACTAATATTATTTTTGACTAATAACTTCAAGCAATGATAAAAATCAAGTATACTAGTTTTAAAATCAAATCAATAAGAAATGATAACTGTAGCAATATTACTCGGTGAACCACTGAATTACAATCTTGATAGTGCTGAAGGTGATAAGGACATTTACATATTAGAGTTGTTAGAAAGAAACCAAAGGAATGAAAGAACTACCTTACCTTCTTTAAAGGGCATTTGAAGCACTCAAAAGATTCAGTTCAACAACAACATTAGTTATATCGAAGCATTCGATGTCCTCAACTATAGTCACCAACACAGTTAATACTATTTCAAGTACCTGTATGAAGTAACAAAATCAATATCTAACAATTTCGAAAGTAAAAAAGAAGGAAGATTATGGACAATATCTCTTACACACACCTGAAAGCCCACCTCATGATAAAGCAGAAACTCCATGTCAACTCAAATTGAATTACCAAACTCCACAACAAAGCATAAAAGAAACTTCCTGGGATAATGGAGAACTTTTTTATCACAATGATGCAGGACAAACCAAAACTTTGTAACAAGAAATTAAAAAGCAGGAAAAATAGAGATGGATGAACTTGGACTCAGCACCTATGGTTGGCTAGAGATTTGATGCAGGACAGACCAGAATTGTACAACAAGAAAAATATGTAAATAAAGGATTGATAAGAACTGATTAAGCAAAGGAAAAATGGTGAGTGACTGACTAAGAGGGCAGCTGGCTACACTGATCTAATGATCTAACTAACTAACTAACTGTTAAGCACATGGCTCCTAACTAATCAACAATTAAGCACATGACACAATCAATTAATAAGCATGTGACCCTAACCTTCAATTACAAAGATGATACAAAACTTTACTAATAAACTGAGCTGCTGGTGTCTAGTACCAAGTGTTGATGCAACACTGTTGATGTTTCTATAGTGCATTTAAACTTAATTAGCCTTCATAAATAACATAGGAAAGTGAGGGTGACTAGTGATACCATAACAACAACAAATCTGTCTTTTGTAGGCTTTGGTCCAATGTGAGCACCTGTTCAAACAAATTATAAGGGACATTCATCTTTGAGATCTAGTCATACTAACAAATCAGAAGGGACAAACATAAATAAAACTTAACTAACCTGGATAGTTGCATTTTAGCAAATGTTTATAAAATTTGTCTTTCCAGTTGAATATTGACCTAGAAGACCATGGGTTTAGCAACAAAATCATTGTTCATCTGCAAAAATACAAATAAAAATCAATCCTCTGTTATAGAGGTCTTAAAAACTAGAGTTGAAACTTGACAACAAAGCTAGAAAGCTCAGAATATCTCCATTTTGCAAATGAAAGATATGCAACTTCTAGTGGCTTTGGCTTTTCAATGTACAATCTCTTCAAGCCATCAATAATTGATTCAACTGCATTGGGAGGAAGCTGAGCAAGAGACAATGAGAGAGGAGACACAATAGGCAACAAATGAAAATTAAGACATCCCCCCTAAAAAGAAGTATACATTGTACGATGCTTTGTATTTTTATAGGTAAAACATTTTCAATAAAAAGGTGCAATATAGGGCACAATCCTAGAACATGGCATGCATGTAAGAGAAGCACCAAAAGGTAAAGCATATATTGTATATCAAAAAAATATATTGCCAAACAGAGATTAGTTCTCAAAATAGAAAATATTTAAACATGAAGGAAACCTGATTTGTTTAGAGACGAAGAAAGAACAATGAATAAAAAACTCAACGATGAAAACTACTATCATTGACTTTTATATATATATATATATTTCCATCAAGCTCCACCAATGCCCTAGCTTTTACCATTCTAGCTGCTCCCTACCACAGCTTTTTAAATAAAAATATATTTAAAAAAATAAAAAATAAAAAAAACCTTAACATTCATTTGCCCCTCCTTCAGCATCAAAATAGCTGTATGCACAACATCATCAAGCTCCATATCATCAGTGTAACGAAATGGAAAGGGGAACTTAGTCAATATGAAGAATTGGAAAAACTTAACAAAAACAAAATTGGGGAAAAGAGAGGGGGTGAAGATGGTTTTGAAAGATAACTAAAGTTAAGTGAGAGATCCTACACCAGTTATTCTTAAGAAATGCATCCAATTGAATTACATATGTAGTAAATATAGATAAAAATTAAAGAAATATCACTACATGCATTTGAAGTTCAAATTTAATGGCATGGACAAATGTTTATGACCTGTGATATTACCTCTTGTTCTTTACAGAGTTGCACTTGATCTTTAAGCTGCAAAATTAACCATAGCCATGACACAAGCTTACCAGGACAAGTGAAAGTATGGAAGGTGCATCTCAGCAATATGATGGGTAATTGGCTTTTACATGATTCCAAAGGGGTGGCAAGTCAGCGAATCATTTCTTCGTATAAATCTCAAGAGACTTTGCATGCTTGAAAAAGGTGTGTTTCAATAAATTCCGCCTCTTTCTTGGATCTTTCACCAGACACATTGCAACCATTTCTTTAAAAGACTGTTCACATTTGGAAATCATGCAATTAGAGTATTATTCTATAAGAGAGACATTGAAAGATGACAATCACCAAAGAACACATCTTTTGAACACAAATACCTTAAAAACTTTCAAAATTACAAACAAACACACAAAAGACAAACCTCAAAAATATGTTTTCTAACATATTAAATATTTTTAAATAATTGTTAAAAAATCTTTTAGAAGCATATTAAAGTCTAGTCACTTATACTGTCTACCTAGATAATCAAAAAAGAACTGTAAAAAGTTGACAACCTGGCTTGATAGGTGGTAGACTTTTAACTCATAAAAGACAAAAAAAAAAATTGAAAAGAAACATCTATTTACACATTTTTTGTTCAAGAGGGTGGCTAGAGATAAAAGAGCTCTTAATGTGTGACACTGTGAGGTAGACAAAGCAATAAAAAGCACACTTGGACAGAAAGAGCAAAGGGGCAAAACTGTAAAAGTGAAATAGGATTATAGATCTAAGAGCTGAAGAAGAAGAGACCGGTGTGGTAGGGAGAAGAAGATCAGCGTGGGAGGAAGAAGAAGAAGAAGAAGAATAAGATCGGTGTGAGAGGAAGAAGTGGAAGGAGATTGGTGTTAGAGGTAGTGCGTTTCAGCCTTTTATTTTGGAGCAGAAAAACGGTTGGGACACACATGCAGCCACATCCAACAAGTTTCCTGTGTCCTGTACAAAGAAAAGAAAAAGTCAATAGAAACAAGACAAAGTAGACAAATTTACAAGAGGAAAGTGCAAACCCTCAGTGGCGCAAGCTTTGAATCCACTACATGTAGCAAACTGAAAATACACATACCCAGCTACATAGTTCAAGCAACATTTAACGAAAAATAAATTAATAAAGTAAAAGAGAAAACCAAAAACCCTAACAAGTGGTTAAAAGCACAATCAAACCTTAGGTAACCTAAAGCAAAATGTTAAAAGGACTATGATAAAAAACAGTATACAGTGACTCAAAATGAGATATATAACATGCACTAAGAATGGCAGGAGTTGCAAAACAACAAATAGAAAAACTAGCATATTGCCCAACACTTAGCAAACAAATGTACAAGAGGAAAGTGCAAACCCTTAGTGGCGCAAGCTTTGAATCCACCACATGTAGCAAACTAAAAAAACACATACCCAGCTACATAGTTCAAGAAAAACACTTCCAAGAATATAAAATATAAAAAATAACAAAGCAAATTCAACTTAGAAGAATATACGTAAGAGAACAACGAAATCAAATCACCCTTACATAAATTGCTGCAAACATAAAAGGATGCAAACGTATCACCCCTGGAATTAAATAGATTACACAAAACAAAAAATAAATACACAAGCATCATTTAATGAAAAATAAATTAATAAAGTAAGAGAGAAAATCAACAACCCCAACAAACAATTGTTAACGCTAAAGTAAATCGGAAACAAGTAGTTAAGGTAAAAACACAATTAGAACTTAGGTAATCTAAAGCAAAATGCTAAAAAGATTATGATAAATAACAGTGAACAGTGACTCAAACTGAGATTTATAACATGCACTAAGAAAGGCAGGAGTTGCAAAACAAAAAATAGAAAAACTAGCTTATTACCCAACTATAAAGGTAAATCCAATAACACTAACAGCCAAACTCTTCTCTAAACTGAAAGCCAAACTATAAAGACTTTCTGCAATGAGCAATATTCAAATAAAAGCAATAACAGAAGCGAGTATGCTAAATATGTTTTCAAAAGCTAAAATGCTAATGTAACGAATAGTTTTAACAATCCATACCTGAATAACCCTCTAAAAATCATCTATATGACACGGACCATTTGGGTTACGTGCAAGACTTCCTATAGGAACCCCCATAGAATAGGATTATACCTTTGTAAGACATGGCAGAAAAAATAAATAAATAAATAAAATTTATTCAAGCAAATAGAATGTAAAGAAACCTAATAATGTCATCCAATTTGGTCTCGTTAGTCTACCCCCACTTCCTTTGTCTAGGAAGAATGGGGAAAAGTTAAAGAATCACAAGCTGAACTTGAAAACAATCTTACAGGCAAGTCCAACTTTTCTCATCATCAACACCAGGAAATTGGTAGGTTGGCAATTAATGAACATGATTAAGATCAGCATTTAATTTTTTTTTTTTTAAGATGGAGCACAACTGATAAATCCTTCAATATACTCACTATTAGATATATAATAAATTTTTATAATAGTCTTTTCTTAAACCTATTAAAAAGTTACATGTAACAGAATGAGTATCCTTATGTAACTAATCAACAACAAAAAAAAAAAAAAAAAAAAAAAAAAAAAAAAAAAAACAGAGTATGCATATGTATAATCCATAAAATTATTTGTTTCATTTAACTATATTGCTAAGTAATTGGTTTCATTTATATATGTATTAGCCTAAAATTACAAGTCCCATGCAAGTGAACTGTTAGACTATTTTACCCGGGTTACAAACTGTGATCAGTTGACCATAGGTACATTTTTCTGTCACAATTCTTCAAGACCTGGCACACAGAAAAGATAAAAGCCATCTCATGAACATGCATAGACCAGAGCTACCCAGACACCAGTACTGAACTTTCAGCTTCAGGGAATAAACTTCAAAACAAAGGAATTGTGAGTAGCATGCCGTATGGAGAATGGTGATGCAGACACATTCTCCCAAAAATCTTAAAACATGCAATCACATGACCAATTTATATCCACTTGAAAAACAGTTTATAAATGTGACATTTATGCAAGGTATTTGGAATATCAACCCAAACCAAGACCAATTCACATCAAGTGTAAGGCCATCCACAAGCTTTAGTGAGGAAGGAAAACAAAGCTTACCTGAATTTCTTGTCAGTGCCAATTATTCCAATCCCAATGTTGATGCTCAAAATTTGTCCTTCAAATCTGATAAAAATAAATCCAACTAATTAGAAAAATCAAAATACATCACCTTAAAGTCTACAGGAGATTGGGACTGAACATAATACCTTAATAATTAGCAAAGTCTTGCAGTGTTTTGACTGTTAGGTTGGTATGCTACTCCCTCAAGTGTTAAAAATATTTTCTACATTTCTGTAATTATCAGCAAAGCAACCATATACATCACCTTCTTAACTAATTATTAGGTACAAAAATGTAAATTGTTAATAGTAGAAAATCTAAGTTACATTATCCTTTCCTGCTCCATATATGTGAAGAAATCATACACTAATCTAAACTCCTTTGGAAATACAGTAAGAAAATTGAATATAAGAGAATTCCTATATGAAAAATAAGAAAAGAAAAAATGATTACCACTAAGTTTACAAATTTGGCACAATTTGAACAAGGTCTGAATTTTAAGTTACGTTTGTTCCTTGCCTTAATCCATAATGTGTGTGACATCAAATAACTGATAAGTTCTCTAAAATAACAAAACCTCAACAAACAAGAACAGATTATTGATGTTTGGTTCTGAATAAAAAGTGAAACACCTGAAGTGGTTAAATATGCCATCAGATTCCAAACAGTATGTTTAAAAAAGAACATGGGTAATACTGCCTCAAGTTCGCATGGGACTCCACAGTCAAAAGAAGCAAGGGCTAAGGCTTAGGAGGCAGAGAAAGAGCCAAAATATCAACCACATAGCAAGCTAAAAGTTCTTATACTTTTGAGCACAGTGTTGCTCTAAAACTAACATTATTTGGAAAAAAAAAAAAATTAGAAAATGATGGTATCCTCAAGTCTTCAGTTATTATTCAGGCAGGAAAAAAAAAATTTTGTGTAATTTCTAATTGGGTAACACATAAAAAATCTGATCCAATCAATCCCTGAATTCTTTCGTACTTCTTTGACTTTAAAGTCAATCTTCAAACAAACAAGTGATGATGCAATAACCATCAGTTGTTAATGATGCAATGAGCAAAATATTATTTGTTTTGATAGGAAACAAATATGCGGGGAGTTTATATAAAAATAAATTTTAAAAAGGAACCAAGAGAATACCTTTATAATAAGCCAATGCTTGTAGTGTAGTTGGATACACAAATTTAAGAACACACAATACAAGTGTTATGAAGCATCTATTAGGAATAACATTTTAGCACGAGAAAAGAACTCCCCCACCCCATCAAAAAAAATTATGACCTATGCCATTTTTTTTTTTTAAACCCATTCTTGCAAGACAAGTGGACAACAATGAGAAAGAAGGAGAATAAGAAAAAGCCTATATAAGTGATAGGAAGTAGAGAAAGAGCCAAATACAACTAGGAAACAAATAGTCTCATGATTATATTCTATAATAACTAAAAAATTATAAATTGTGAATTCGTCAGATACTCGGTCAAAGATACCCTACATGTACAAATTAAACAGATATACTCAGTCAGAAAGAGAGGAAAAGATGCATGCAAAAGACAAAAAATCCAACACAAAAAGAGGGATTATATAAAACAGTTTATAAATGTGACATTTATGCAAGGTACTTGGAATATCAACCCAAACCAAGATCAATTCACATCAAATGTAAGATCATTCACATGCTTAGTGAAGAAGGAAAACAAAGCTTATCTGAATTTCTTGTCGGTGATAGTTATGCCAAAGTAATAGAAGAAAAGATGTAATTTTACTTTCATCTCTGAATAATATACAGAGGATATATAGTAATAGGCCCAAAATAAACCACTCAATAGACAGAGGATATATAGTAATAGGCTCAATTGGCTCACCAGTTTGCTGCTCCAATTCAAACAGGTTGGAAAGTTAATCCTATCAATTAATCTACATTAAATTGATCACCCTGCTACAATGTGAAGGAATGCAACATATATTTCATTAATGATATCTCTTCAAAGACATATGGCAGGCAAGAAAAGCAAGCAGCAAGCTACTCCACTTGAGCTAAATATCATCAATTTCAGCTGGGGTTAGTTCTCTACAAAAAGTAAGTACGACAAAACTAATATGAATTAAAAACTACAAAAGAAACTTCAAAATAAGAGAATCATAAAAGTCTAGGAATGATAAGAAAATCAGAGTTTATCAAGGATAGTATCAATAATAAGTAGAGGAAACATAAAAGATAAATTTTTATGGGAAGGAAGCTAATTAAAGATGATATCAAGGAAAACGGGTTTTATGATGCCATTCTGAAATTAGTAATTACAGAGTAGAAGCGTTTCATCATCATTCTAAATTAGTTTTTTTATTGGAAAGCGACACCATGTGAGTTTTAAATCCACGACCGCTGTCCCACTATTGAGGGAGAAGAAGTGCTAATCGAGCTAGAGCCCATTGGTGAAATTAGGTGGTATGCTTTTACCAAAAATTAACTAACGATATGAATATTTCTAATCATATCCATAGATTATATATGTTTTTTTAAGGTAAGCCAAGATTATATACCAATATGTGCATACTGTTACCAAAAATCATGTATGGTCCGGAGCTTCAACAAAATTTGTGATGTTCTATTAGCCTAGCATTACATGTCCCATGCAAGTGAACTGTTAGACTAGTTGACCTGGGAATTTAATTACAAATGTTTCATCAGAACTCATGAAACAAAAGAGAAGCTGCTCTGCATACTTGTAGACTGAGAAAGTAGTCGCTAATGCAATATGACAACAAAACATAACCAAAGGCTTATGAAAAAAACAAAAGATTGATGAGCATAATATTTGTAAAATGGAGCATACGAGTAACAAAATATGAATATTGATACCAACAAAAAGCACGATATTATATAGACAAACCCTAGTTTAAAGAAGATCTCTATTCTTTATCTGATGTGAAAAAAATTCTTCAACAATTAACTGTTAAGCACATGGCTTCTAATTAATCAACAATTAAGCACATGACACAATCAATTAATAAGCACGTGATTCTATCCTTCAATTACAAAGATGATACAAAACTTTACTAATAATTAATAAACTACCTCTTATAATAAGCTACTGGTGTCTAGTACCAAGTGTTAATGCTGCACTGTTGTTGTTACTGGTGCTTTCTGATACAAAACTTTACTTACTCATGCTTACTGGTGCTACATACATGATGCATTAGCTGGATCATATGCATTAAGTCAAGCTACTTCTCAGAGGTTCCTAACATGGAGAACAGTCAGTACACAAGCTTGCTTGCATAGCACCAAGCAAGGAAAAAAACCACTAGGAGTCAACACTTAGAGTTGGTTGGAGTCGGCACCAAACCATGGACTCAGTCTCAGAAGAAACCTTATTCATCAAAATAATCTCCCTTTCTTGGGGTACATACTTGGTTTATATAGACTATTATATTCTAATTCATCATAAAGTGACACAATACATGGAACTTATTACATAACAAATAACAATAAAATTAAAAATAGGTATCATTCATATAAAGATATTAACAATGGCACCATTAAGCATCCATATTAAAGAAAGTCACATTAAGTCCAGAAGTGTACTTCATACCATACTTAGGCGCCCATTGGCCACCAGTTGCCAACTAATTAGTGCCACCAACCACTGACCACCAACTGTCACATGGTCCACCTGAATCCAAGCAGGCCATCATTACATGCCCGTTGCCAACCATTGGCTACCAGCCAACACTTGGCCTGCCTGTGCCATCAATCATTGACCATGAAGAGTCCAAGTGACCTAATAGGGGTCAAATAAGTTTGCTTCATTTAATATTATATTTCTACAAAAGTTTGATTATCATAATAAGAATCGACCATAAATAATTATCAATTGTTAAATTATAACCTGAAACCATGAATGAAAACCAAAACCAAGAGATCTAAATCTAAATCTAATTATAAAATAAAAGCAACTTGCAATCATAATAAGTCTGTTTTTGTCTACATTCTCAGTCATAATAGAATTGACAACAGGCCTCTTTATTAGTCAAAGATCAGACATAAAATTGTAAAATATCAAACTGGGGTACTTAAACGGTAATCAAATAAAGAAAGATGAAGAAACTACACCATTTTGAAGACACATCTATAGTCAATATATTAAATAGCATTCCTTTTAACCGCAGTCTAATATGTTACGCATATTAGAAATCAAATATCAGGGACAAAACAGGGCAGCGCACATTCTAGTGTTTATAAAACGTGAGCAAGATTAGTAAATCAATGACAAACCCAGTAACCTAAAAAGAAAAAGACAGAAGCTTACATGGGAAAATGCATGTCCTCTGCAAGAACAACATTGTTCAATTTGCTGTTAACCAAATAATCAATTAAATTTTCCAATGACAAAATAGAACCATACAAAGAAGATTGTACATAGAGAACTTACAACAGCTATATTGACAATACAAAAGAAGATTCCATAAACAAACTTACAACTCCAGTTACTGATCTGACATTGGTATGGTAACCCATGCGAAGGACAACTCCCAATTACTTGCCAACTACAGTCAAACTGCAAAAGTTTCTCAAAAAAGTAAGTCAGTTAAGTATGAGGATAACAATATTAATTAGAACAATACAGAAGACACATATGATCATTAATAGGATTTATATTTTTGTGATACGTAAAAAGTTTTCTTGCAAAAAAAGAGGAACTCAACCACACAAAAGTGCACAGGAGAATCCCTTCAAGAAATTTATAGAACTTAAAAGTAATAGACTGGAACACAATTTAAATTTCCATAGTCATTTACAATATCTTAAGCAAAGACCCAAAGAAACAGATATACTCAATCAGAGAGGGGGAGAGAGAGAGAGAGAGAAACAAATAAACCAACCCCAGTTAATAAAAATTTATACAAAATTTAAGAGTCTAGTTAATAAAAATCAATAACATTCAAGAACCAGGAAATTCCAAAAGGCCAGAGACCAAAGAAAATCCAAAAATAAGTTTTTCATTACAAACAAGAACCAAATCAACAAGAACTTGAAATTCAATTCAAACAAATAAGAATCCTAAAAAAAAAAAAAACATTAGTCTAAACCATATGAAAGCACAAAAAAACCCATTAGTCTAAAGCAAATGAAAGCACCAAAAAAAAAAAAAAAAACCCAGCAGTCTAAAGCATATGAAAGCACAAAAAACCCATCAGTCTAAACCGTGTGAAAGCGCCAAAAAAAAAAAAAAAAAAAAAAAAAACCCTCAGTCTAAACCATATGAAAGCACAAAAAAACCCATATGTCTAAAGCATATGAAAGCACAAAAAAAAAAAAAAAAAAAAAAAAAAAAAAAAAAAAAACCCATTAGTCTAAAGCATATGAAAGCACAAAAAACCCATCAGTCTAAACCGTATGAAAGCGCAAAAAAAAAAACCCATCAGTCTAAACCATATGAAAGCACGAAAAAACCCATTAGTCTTCCTCTCTGACATAGGCATCATCGGCCTCGGCTTCCGTGCCAGCGGCGGCATGGAAAACCCCTCACCGGAAAAATATTGTTGTTGTTGTTCCCGCAGTCACTTTCCCGAGAAAATCTTCAAACCCTTTTCTTGAATTTCCAAGAAGAGAGAAAGGGTATCAGATTTTCTCCAAAACACAGACATGCGATATGATATGGAGAATTGTGATGAAACCCTAACCCTTTGGAGAGAGAGAGAGAGAGAGGGAAGTCTGGGATTTCAAATTTGGGGATTTGGGAGAGAGAATGAGAGAGCCGTTGGGATGTGGGATGCGATTTATATACAGAATTATGTATTGTATTTTACAAAACTGCCACCCGCCCCAATAAGTTGATTTTTTTTTTTTTTTTAATCCCGAATCCAAATTTTAACTTCTTTTTTTTTTTTTTTTTCTAAAAAGTTTTTTTTTAATTGATGCATTTTTTAATCACAAAATTAATTAAAAAAAATCACAAAAATACCTAAAGATGTGATGTGATTTATATACAAAATTATTTCACCAAAAAAATGCACAAATCATCACATTCCTCAGGTACTTTTGTCATTAAAAATCTAGCAATCTCAAATTATTAAAATTGAAAATTATTAACTTGTAGGGAAAAAATTGGAAATTAGACTTGACACACATGTGATTAGGCAAGTTTTGATAGTCTTTCCTCCTCTTAAACAATTTCAAAAAATAATTTTCATCATTTTATTTTTACAAATATATAATTTTATCATTTTTTTATGTTTTTAATTGATATTATTCTTTTATGAAAGAGAAATGATATGTCCACAACATTTTTAAAACAAATCTTAAGTGGCAGGTTGTTACTGATTGTTATTGTTAGGGCAAAAAAGTAATCTTAGTGTTAAATTCAAATTTGAACTAATAACAACTAACCACCTATAATTTGTTGTGAAAATGTTGTAAAAATGTTGTCGACATAACATCTCTCTTTATGAAATTGTCATATTCTTCTAACTATTTTTATTATGTGTTATATTTTTCTAATTTCTTTTGGTACAATTAAAATTTTTAAGTTTTAAAGTCATTATTCAAATTCTCATTCTCTTAGAAAATTATTTTGATAACCAAAACTTATCATATAATTATAATTGATATAACTCAAATAATTAATAGTACTCCCAACCTAGACTCGTTTTTTGTAATTCTTCTGTAGGTACACTAAATTGGACCGAAATGATTTGAAATGGACTAAATAGACTGAATGGACCAATATAAAGCGAATGGACCAATGTGGACCCAATTGGATTGAATAGATCAACGTGGACTGAATTGATTGAATAGGCGAAATTGGACCAAAGTAGAACGGATTGACCAAATTGGACTAAAATTGACCGAATAAATTGAATTGGGCTAAATTAATCGAAGTAGACCAAATGGACCCAATTAAATTGAAGCGGACCGAAGTATACCATATTAGACCAAAATTGACAGAAGTGAACAAAAATAGACCAATATTATGATGGCATTAACTTCAAACCTATCTACTAATCACCAATGGAGTTTCGAGATTTAAATTTTAGTTTAGATAATGGTGATACATGATCTTGAGACCTTCCATTGGATTAAATTTGCCATCACTATTCTATGCCTTAATGATAGTTAGTTCAACCCTTATTTCTTAATATTGTATTAGTATTTTCCTTTATAAATATTTGCCAATTGAGGAAGTTGATGGAATTCATTGATGGCCTTTAATTGTAAAACAACCTGCTATTCACCAACACAATTACCAAATTGAAATTTAACTTTTAAGCCAGCTTTATAGGGTAAATGGTTATGGAGGTTTTGTAGAGGAAAGTGATCACTCTAGGAAGAATGTTTTTGTTTTTGTTTTTATTTTTATTTTTATTTTTATTTTATAAATACTCTTGAAGGAATGTTATTGCTTCCGAAAATGGGGAAGCAGGGTATGGATGGACTACTTCGGTTATTTGTAGGCCACATGGGTGTAGCTTGTGGAGGGGAATTAGAAGGGGATGGAGGAAGTTGTCCTCTTAGGTCTCTTACAAAACAGAAATGGTAGGAGGATCAGATTCTCTCATGATGTGTGGTGTGGTGACTGAGCCCTACAGAAGATGCATCTGGACTTATTTCGATTGTTGTGAATAAGGATGCATCAATGCTTTCCTTTTTCTCTAAAAGGGATGATTGGTCATTTTTTTTGGAATTGCGGTGTGTGAATATTTGATTGGAGCCTAAATAGCAATAAAGAGTTTAGTGTGCAATCATATTACTATAATGTTGGATTTCTTTCCCAAAAATAACAAAATAGATCGAAATGGACCAAAGTAGACTGAAGGACCGAAATGGACCACATGGACTGAATTGCATTGAAATGACCGTTGGACCGAATGGACCTAAATGGACCGAAATGAACTAAATGTGGATAGGTTTTAGCTTTTAGATATTATATAGATATAGATTATTAGTAAATAATTAAATGGAGAAAGTTGGAATCAATGTAGAAATAAAAATGAATTCTTTTTCTTACCTTGCTATGCACGTTATAATCCATCAAAATCACATATATTGACAATTTTGGAGAACGAATTCTTGAGATGCTTATATTCATTGTGTCAACCAACGAATTTGACATAATGATTTATACTCGAATGCACTAACGCTTCTTCCTTTGGTTACTATCTTCAATAGAGAAATTCTTCTCAAATTTGATATATGTCAAGCAACACCATCAAAGACATTTTTCAATCATTTAGAACACAATGTTATACATGAAAAACAGTATATATAATTGGACAAAATTGGCCTATGACATTTTTAAAAAAATAATCCAACATTTTGCCTCATTTCCCAAACTAATTAGGGAAATACCTCTCTTTTGAAACTCGATTTTCTCAAAATCGAGTTAAGCCCTATAGCAGCGTTTTTAAGGAGCCTATAGTGACGTTTTCAGGACCTATAGTGGCGTTTTGAAACTCGAGCTCCATGAACTTGAGTTATAGGTAAAAAAAATAGAAAAATTTTCCTATAACTCGAGTTCATAGAGATCGAGTTACAAAACGCCACTATAGGTCCTGAAAATGTCACTATAATCTCCTTAAAACGCCGTTATAGGGCTCTAGAAATTTTTTTTTTAAACTCGATTTTTAGAAAATCAAATTATAAAAGAGGGGCATTTCCCTAATTAGTTTGGGAAGGGGGCAAAATGCCACTTTTTTTTGCACAAAAAGGGCATTTGCCCATTTTGTCCATATATAATTTACACAAAATCAAGGCATCTACAAGGAACATAAAATTTATAAACTAAAATCAAAGATATGTTGCCAATGAGCTCAGATTCGAAGTCTACTTCAGCAGACTTTCCCCATTCTGTGGCAAAAAATAAAAAATAAAAACATGCAAATTTTTCTTCTTGGATACATGAAAACATCCACTTATTTACCTAATACTAGCTTCCTATGGTAAGGATGTTGCCTGGTTACGTGCACTTAATACTACGCATTGGTTCTCCCAGTACTGCTTTGCTTGTTGAATTCTCTCTACTCTTTCTCTCTGATGTCTCTGCTCCCAGTATTCATGGCAACTATTCAAATAGGCATTGATAGCAATAAGGAACTTTAAAGGGCCAAAAAAAAAAAAAACATATATTTATTCATCTTTTTTATTGTTTCTAACTTTTTATTAATTTTTTTACTTCAATGTTTTCAATTTACACCCTCACTACCACCCAACCTTGTATGGTAAAATAGATAGGAATATAGTACTTAGAATGATATGAAGCTAAGTTTTCTCAAACAAAAGGATATAACTTGAGTAAAAATAACCCTATAGAAAAATATACCTTTGGCTTAAAAGAATATTGAGCTCATCCAAGTGTACAGCACCATCAAAGACTCTCACCTAAAATCAACACAATAGAATTCATAGAGTCAATATTTCCAACTGCAAAGGCGCATTACAAGTCATGGTCCCATTAAACTTAAGCCTCAAGCGCACCCAAAACTTTGACAATAGCTCAGAAATTCATCCAACTCCTTAATCTGCAATATGAGACTAAGCCCATAGAACCTAAAAATTTTCTTTCCCTTTTTGCTAATAATGAAAAGCTTACTGAATAATCATACACATAATTTGATTGGTATGATTTGAATTTAATTATGTTGGGACATATGTGATTTATGTTCATGTTAGGAACATATGTCAATATTTAATTGGCTAATCCTTTGACAAAACGTACTTTACTTATAATTGAGTAGATTTAGGATGTGTTTGATACTCCAAGAAACCTTGTTTCAAGATCAGGTGTTAAAACCATGCAACTCTGTCCAAGATTCAAGTCAATAAAGGGCTTGTCATTAAAGCTCGACAGCTAGCATCTATTGAGCTCAAGAAGCTGTTCCAGCCCCGTGGCTCGACAGCTGCTCGACAACTTCTTGATAGAAGCTATCTGTCGAGGTTTAAGAAAAACAGACTTTCTATTTCTGTTTTCTTGGGATCCGTGATTGTGTTTTTGGGTTTTATTTTCTCCTAACCCTAAACATATAAAAGGATTGTTTTAAGAGTCGTCAAAGTGTTCGCAAGTTGCATAAGCATTGAGCAAAGTCTGTTCAAGCAAATTGTGACCGAAGACAAAATTTTGCCCCAGTTCATCTCTTGTGAAGAAGTTGCTGTGTATATGCACCGTAGGGTTTTGTGACCAAGCATCTTCTTGATCTTCATCGTGTGATAAACTGAAGAACTTTGCAGCCAACAAACTTCTCTAGTTGGTGATTAAAGTCACGTACTGGGATCCGCGCAATTAGTTAGTCACGTACTTAGGAGCCGTGCATCAAAAGGAAAAATTGTCACTACAAAACAAGTCCAATTGTGTATTGGGGTAAGGGTTCAACTCTAGGTTGGTATAAGGTACTGAGATTCCTTTACTTGTAACCGTTTGTTGTGATGATAGAGTG
This sequence comes from Lithocarpus polystachyus, assembly GCA_033629205.1. Lineage (NCBI taxonomy): Eukaryota > Viridiplantae > Streptophyta > Magnoliopsida > Fagales > Fagaceae > Lithocarpus > Lithocarpus polystachyus. The sequence goes on along the minus strand of CM066165.1, from coordinate 43,940,018 downwards.
GTGACCTTAAAATCACCCGGTGGAGTTTTTGCCGTGTAGGTTTTACCCATTCGTAAACAAATTACCGTGTCAATTTATTTTTCGCTGTATACTTTAGTTATATGATGATTTGTTTGTGTTACCACGCTTTGCATGTTAATTAACTTAATTAATTCACATAGTTAAATTAATTGGTTAATTTATCACAACAGATCAATACGTTTTTGGCCTATCAAATTAATTCCTCCACAATCCCTCCCCATGTTTTTATTAAGTGCTGGAACAATGGGTGATAAAGAAATTAATATACCTCTAGGCATAGAGGGCATTTTCCTTTTGGCTCTGCCGCCTTGAGTCCATCTATGATAGTCACTGACGCAGCTGAGCAAGCACACATGTAGCGGAATATATGGCCACAAGTGAGGGAAACTGGATCAAAGACTGTCTCCTTTTGGAAAAAAAAAAAATCAACTGATTAGTGGTGTCACTTAAGCACCTTGATAAGTGAGCCTTTTCTTCTCCATAAATTCTACTTTTAGTATCATGGATGTTCATGAGATAGGGAAGAAGATGCTGTTGGTGTTATGATGTAATTTTAAACCACAGAACTAAATGCTTTATGTATTTATATTGATCAGATATGCTTCATAATACTATAGGCGAGAGTTGATTCTTGGCACCTGATCAAGGAAACATGACTTCTATAAATGGGAACTTACCAAGCATATAGAACAAGTCAAGTCAATATCAACTTTGATGATGGATTCAGAGATTTCACAGGTGAGTGATGGTTTGCCGTCATTAAATATGAGGTTGCAGCCTTCAAATGCTGGTGCCTTCTCTGACTTGACCTTGCTTTCCCTTGAATTGATGAGGAAAGCCATAAGCTCACAGAGCCAGGGACTCTGAAGAATTTCAATACGCATACTTTGGGCCTGGGACTTGAAGGTCTGTCCTTGCTTAAAGTCATGGATCTGTGATCAACATGAAGTTCAAATTATACAATGAAAATCAACCACAGCCAGAATGTATTTCACTTTGTAAAGTTTCCAAATAATATGTATTGGCGTTTGGTTTATAATCTTTATTGTCAAAATTTACAATTATAATATCTTCATCTACCTTTCTTTTTCTCCCTAATTAGTTAGCAAAAAAATAAAAGAGGCAAAACTCAAAAGCAGGCCATGGACAGACCTTATCATATTTCTTCAGTATTTTTCGAATTGCAATGGCGTTTATCAATGCATAAGAAACAAGGTCTTTCCCTTTCTGAATTAAGGCAGTATGGTCACTCTGTCGGTTGCCTCTTAACCAAAGGAAGTACTTTTGAAAGCCAGAAGCAAGTTGGAGCTCAAGCAATTTCTGTGCTTGCTTATTGAAGGAACCTACTACTGAAGGCATGTCCTTGAGAAGAGAAGGGAAGATGATTCCATCGCACACTAGTCTCCACCAAACTATGGAAACACTAAGTTCTTTCGCCTTATATACATTTTGTACATAAGATCTTGTAAAGGTAACCTCTGTTTCTATCAACATTATATACTATAGTATCATTGCATTGCATTTGGTTCCATCCTTTCAATAATATAACTTAGAAAAGAAGAAAATATGACTTTAAAAATGGGAAACTCCACGGTGACTTGGTTTTTATTTTCATTTAATTTTTAAGTTATTGCATAATTCACTAAAACAATCTTATATTTCAGTTAACAACTACTTCATTCTTGTTCATGGATAGGATGTGTATTGTTTACTAATTTTTTTTCTTTGGGCTCTATGGGCATCTAACTAATCCCAGGTGTGTCTCAAGGATTCAGGTATATATTCAGATGTGTTGTACGACTAACAATCATGTCATTACCCATCAGAGTATGGTAAAAAATAATCTACAAAGATAATTCTCCATTGCATGAAATGAATTATATCTCAAAGGGAAAATAAGTGTAATGGGCAATCTTAGAGATATCATGGCTCAATCTTATTTGTAGTTCAACTATCGTTAATCTAAGATTTAGTCTATTATAAATACCAATCAGTTCATTGTAAATCACATAACTTAATTGTGATGATGTAACAATAATGCGCTTACCCATGTTGATGTACACTTAAAAGGCCTGGTTAATTCTCTTCGCTCTCACTCTAACTTCTTTTATTTCTTTTTCATATACTTCTCATACAATTTGTCATATATTAAAGATGTCTTGTGTTTTCTAACATGGTATCAAAATTATGTTCTATCTTTTCTAATATGTTATCAAAGCCAAGATTGTGTGGTGTTTATTAATAATCCATATCTTTAATCACTAGATCAATGTTCCTCTTTTTATCGCTATTGCCAATCATTATGTAGGCTCATCCTTATCTACTCTGTGTAGTGGACGGCGTTAAGGTTCTCTCTTATCATTGTGCCGGCCATTTTGTAGGCCCATTCTAATTTATTCCATGTTATAGACAACATCCTAACATTCTCATATGTGTCTTTCTCACATATGGTATTTTATGACAAGAAGATCTTGGCAATTTCAATTATATTTATTGGGCATGTGCATCTTTCTTCTACACCTAGTCATTAGCCTTCTTTTTTATCATGTGTCCTCAACCATCTTGGCCGATTATCATGAATCATGTTGATGATTGATTGTGCCTCCTTTATCAGTTTTCTTTCTGGTCATGTGTCTCTATCATCTTTAAAGACCACACTACTCAAACCATTTCTCCTAATGAATAACCTTTATTGACTTTCTTTCTAGTCTCCATTATCGACTTTCTTTCTAGTCTCCATTATCGACTTTCTTTCTTGTCATGCCTCTTTATCATTTTCAGGCTATGTTACTTGAATCATTCTTCTAATTAGTAGTATTTATTGGCTTCGTATATCTACATCATTTTCATGTAGAGTTCAAGCCCCAATTATCTTACGCATCTTAATTGGTCAACTCCACATCCAATTTAGTCATGATTTCTTTCAATATCACTTTCTTTCTAAACTCAAATTGTCTTCCAACTTTCACCTTGAGTAACTTGAGTTTGAGGAGGGGAAAAAATTTAGGTGCTCCAAAAGCAATATTCCCTCCTCTCATATGAGGGGCGGGCCTATGTGTGGGGCTCACCCTTCATGTGAAAAGAGAGAGCATTGCTCCCGGAGTATGTAAGAATTACCCTCGAGGAGGATGTTAGAGATATCAAGGGGCAATCCTAGTCAAGGCACAAGTCTATTATCTCTTTTTAATTTAAGTTTATTGTATCTAATACTACTTAGAATACAAACAAAGTAAATTCTAGTTAGTCTTACTTACAGAGTTCTCTAATGCTACTTATAGAAGTATTTCTAGTAAGTCTAGGATTCAGATTACTATAAATACAATAGATTCATTGTGAGACACATAGCTAAGATGTAACAAAGAGAGATTTCAAGCGCAAGAATAAATCAAACAAATAATATATCAACAAACATTTGTAACTCTTTCTTAGATTTACCTGGGCAATGATCCGGGCAGGTTTGGCTGTCATGGAACCCATCAATGTTTTTCTTACATCGAAAGTCTCTCCTGCACTTCTTCATGACCTTCTTCAGCTTCTTGAAGCCAAGTACAGGGAGCGTTTCCTCTTTGCCCTGCATGTACTGCCTGTATTCCTTGCAAAACTTCATCCTGACCCAAAAAAAAAAAAAAAAAATGAAAAACTTCAAATCCTTCTCTAGTTTTTCTCAAGAAAGTTTCTTGTGTCTAACGAAGGAAAAAAGCTTAGTTATATATAAAGATTGACTTCGATAAGTTATATGATAAAGAAGTAGTTTTTCTTTAGTTTTTTGTGTGATGCTGAGGCTTTTGTTTTTTGTCTGAATGTGTCAACCTCTCAGCTTCTATTTATCCTCTCTGCGATGTGAACTATTTGGACTGTTGTTAAAGATTGTGATAATTAAAGACCTATACATAATAGGACAAAGATTTCCTGCACACAACTGTAGCAGTTGCTGCATATAGGGACAAATGTCAAACTAAAAAAGAGACACGTGTGCGAGGTCATGTGCAATGCACATGAGTAAACTTCTGTCAACTCTTAACGGGCAAAATTTGCCAAACAGTACAATTCTGGAAATATTTTAGGCGGATAGCATGCGTTCAAAGTTATTTAGTAAGTTGGACTCTTTTTGGAAGTCGAGTTTACTATACTCGACTTCCTACTCAAAATCACCTCTGACGTGGATAAAAAAAGAGGAAAAAGCCACGTAGAAGTCGAGTTCACTATACTCGACTTTCATTGAAAGTCGAGTATATCATACTCGACTTCCATGCTAGTGAATTACACCACGCCACCTATCTCAGGAGGATGTAGTGTATTGAAAATCGAGTACATGATACTCGACTTCCACTGAAAGTCAAGTATAGTATACTCAACTTCCAGGCTAGTGAATTGCACCACCTACCCTACCTGTCTCAGTTATTCGAGCACGGTAAAATTTTTTTTTAAATGGAACTTGAGTCTATCAAACTCAAGTTCCAATAAATTTTACACCAACCCAAACCATCTCAGATATAACTTTTGATACATTGATACACTTCATCTCCGAACTCTCACTTCTCCCAGCTCTCTCCCATGCCTAAACTCTCCCTTTCACACACATTGATCATTCTACAAACTAAAAAGCTGTTCTTCTTCTTCTTCAATTTGTAGGTAAATATTCAAAGCTTTTTATTTTTTATTTTTTTGGTTAGACCTAGCTAATATATATATACTCACTTTTTCATTTCGTAGATACACACACACACACACACACACACACACACACATACATACTACTTTTATATTGTTGATGAGTAATGCGTTGTTTGTAATAGTAATTTATTATCATTATTATTGTTTTTTGCATTTATTATTTATCCTTTTTAATGGGTTGTTATTTGAAATATGCAATGAGTTTTTCTATGTAATGTGTTGTTATGTATAATGCGAATGAATGGGTAAAATGTTATTTATTTGCAATATGTTGTAATGTGTAATGGTTTGTTAGTTTCACAGGTGTAACGAATATTAATTTTTTAAGGTTAGCGACCATGTACAAATTTGTTTGAGTTTAAAAATTTGTTTATAATTGTTTGGTGGACTATACAATGTTATCTTTATATTTGCCTTGAGGCAATATTTTGTAGTTCATATCGAATAAAGGTGTTATATTCGTCACTAACTTTTAGTAAACTTATTTAACTTATAGGCTTGTAATGAGTTTGATTGATTTATATCTATATTATGGTGGGGAGCCACGCAGTGATGTGACTTATGGAGTGACATATGAAGGGCTTGGTAAAAAGTTAGAGATTATGCAGCTAAAAAAATGGCGGGAGATCAATTTGAAGAAGTTAAAAAAGAAAATTATGAAAGAGCTGGATTGGGACCATCGGTTGCATGACATAAAAATTATATATCGTGCTCCTCATGCAGTGTTCAATGACCGTATTATCTTGATGCCTATTGAAATAAAAGGAGATAAGCATATTAAGATTATGTTTAAGAGGACAATCTCTACGCCCCAGTTAAAAGCTACCGAGTTGTATATAAGTGTGGAGCCTCGTAAAGAAGTTGGCGGTGAAGATGTGCAACAAACAACTTTGGAGGGTAGTGGCGGGGAAGAATTCCAATCATTACATGCGGATAGTCATCCGACTCTTACCCCGTGCACCACAGTTGGGGGTTATAAACTACCATGTCAAGAGACACCTACCTCAACCGTGGTTTGTGGATCTAGTTATCAACAAGAATGTATTCAATCTGTAGGAGGGGGGGGGGGGAAGACGAAGATGATGTTGATCATGGTAGAGATGAGTATGAAGAGATGATTGGTAGAGATGACTTTCACGAGGATTCAATTGATTTTCTTTCTCCTTTTTAAACGAAAAACTATGTAGAACTCTATTATTTTATTTTATTGATCCTATCTTCTGCATGTCCAAACTAAGTTATCATTGTACAGTGAACAAAAATCTGACATAATGTAAGAACCCAAAAACACACTGGATTTTAGTTTGTACTTACATTAAGAATCTCAAGACTGCAGCAACCCTTATAGGATTTCAACATATTAGGCTGCACCCTCCCTGCGTTTACTTCTTTTTTGGTTGCGTCTAGTGTACTGCTTGGCCGGAACATGCTCTGTTACCTATTCATAATGTTATATTTTTAAGCTTTTACAAACAAACAAATTCCATGATGCACAAAGAAACCCAAAAAATATATGAAATTAAAATCAAAGTAAAGCACTTGGAATACCAGGTGGGAACCTGTGTCGCATCTCCTTGGTTGGATGGCGAGAGTCGATTTTCGTTTGGGTGGAGTGTGAGCGTTTGCATCCTGTGGCTGTTCAGCTTGGTCACATTGCCCCTGCTCAACATCATTGTCATGTGGATGCGTGGCTTGTGGAACATGTATCAAGGTAAAGGAGGTAGGAGGTGATTGTGTATGACTTGGGCTGGTAGACATGAGCTCAACGTGGGGTGTTTGAAGGCTAGGGGTGGGTATAACTGTTTAGGGGGAGCTATAGGACGGGGCTATAGGTGAGTTGTGGTCAATGGTGGTGGTGTGTGGGGAGGACTCGAATTCAATATGGTAAATAGCGAAGAAAATCCGGTGTTAATGGGAGCGATGGGTGGCATGGGAGGCTCGGTTGTGTCCTGAGGGGTGGACACAGGTGGAATAGGGGTCTCAGTAGCCAGAAGAGGGGTGGGGGCAGGTCGATGATGTGTCACTAGAGCAGCTAGGCTCGTACTGGGCCCTACATCTGGTATTTTAGTCTGGTTTGTTGCTTCGTTATTAACTGGCACATCGATACGATCAACGTCATCCACATCCTCAGGGGCCTTCTTAATGAACTTGTATTCGTAAGATTCTTCACTGAACTAGTTGAGGACAGCCAGTTGGGTTGCAAGTTGTCATTAAATCACCGGCATTATTAAGTACGACACATACATAATGTCAAACACAACATGCAAAACAAAATTAATTTATGCACATTACCAAAATTTCCATCTTAGTGCTATCGCGGTCGATATACAGTTGCGTGATCCTACGATACCACACCATTTATGGATAATGATGTGACATCACCTCCTCCATTTCGAGTGCATTACAAACGTACTCGTCATGATCATTCAACTTCTGAATATGGACTGCATGTTCCACCAACCAATTTTTCTCTACCTTGCCCCTCGCATCTATTTTGTGCAAATCGCGATTGGTATTAGCATCTCTGGGTTGTTCCTACTTTAGCCCAAACTGTCGTAGGACACGATCGGGTATGTGGAACTCTACAAGCCAAAAACATATAAGTGGAACGGCTGACCTCCACATGTTACTTCCCTCAATGCGAAAACTAGGAGAAAGGTGGCTTAAGTCATTTCCATATGGCTCCCACTTAACCTACAAAAGCCACCAAGTAAAGCAACCACATTCAGAAATTTTTCTATAATTTGCATAACAAGTAGCACAATAGTGGGCAATGAAATTTTTTTTGAAGGACATAAGACGTTATGGACGTATAAATACAAGAATTATACCTAGTTGGGCCGTGTCGTGGCAATTTGACTACGATATGCAACAAGCACGTGCGTGGGAGCATTCTTTGTACACATCGCCCCTACCCACCTATAAGCAGGAAGCATCGCATGGTCATTAGTTGTTTAAGTATAAAAATGTGGCATATTATATGATAGTACACTAATTATGCAATATATACTTACTTCATAGCAAGTGGAATTGGTGGTAGTGGTGGACCATAAACACCCTTGGGTTGGGGCACTATCTGTGGGGACATATGTGGGAACCTGACTTATCCACAATTGGACCAAAATCAATGGTCCGCCAATCTACTTTGCCTTCTTGTCAGTTGCATTGCACAGCTATCTGTACAACCATGATAAGGCTGCACTACCCCAACTATACTTACGTGGATTACAAAGGTTCCGCATGAACTCTAACCACATGAGATGGACCCTATCTCCAGACTTGTCAAGAAATACCATATCCCTTAGTAGGGCTAGTATATAGCAGCGAGCGTACTAATGAACTTGAATCTCATTGGCATTCGGAGGCAGTGGTTGTTTGATTCTTTCAACAAGTGCGGGTATCAGAATCCTTTGACCTTTTAGCACAGTTTGAGGGCCATTTGGAATTTGAATTCCAAGCATTTCAGCACACACATTTGTCCAAGTTCTTTTAGTGGGTCCAACCATTGCCTCACCCTAGATGGGCAACCTCATGATAACTTCCACATCTTGTAATGTAATCGTTATCTCACCATGTGGTAGGTGGAATGTATGGGTCTCTGGGTGCCATCGCTCTACAAATGCAGTGATCAATGCATGGTCAAGCTGTATGGATGGGACCAAATGCAGACCCTCTAGAACAAGCAACCTCACAATGGCAAGGACAGGATCATCTATCATAGGATCTCGAAGTGTCAACTCTTTATGGAGACTTCGACAATCCAGTGTCCCAAGAGGATCCTGCAAATATTATAACAATAGATAGAAATCTTATGCAAATATTTAGTATTTATGGCTAATTAGAGTTGTGACATGAATGCATAGTACAAGAAAACTCATGCAATTACCTGTCTCCCAGGGTTCCATAGTAACTCAGATCGATGTTTAACTTGTTCTGTCAATACACTACGATCAATGGGTCCAGGATCTATCGTCATGCTGCAAAAAGTTTTTGTGTCATATCAGCTATAAATAATAGGTTTGTGTAATGTGCAATATTGGTTAGTGACATTGAATAGAGAGAGACTTACACCATATCTAGGTTTAATATTGTGACATTGAATAGAGAGAGACTTACACCATATATAGGTTTTGTTTTTGGGGTATTATTTATGTGTGGCATTATGATTTCCTTTTCTTTTCTTTTTCTCTGGATTGTTGTTGTCCCTATTTTGTTTTGTTCTTATTTTTTAATTTAGCATTTTTTTGTGATATATATAACATTTTTTTTGGGAGCTAAAAACGATAGAAATTTTGATGGACACTATGGAATAATACAAGTAAAACTGAGTTAAGAGCAAACTTAGCTAGGGGGAACACCCAACAAAGCGATATCCCCAAGAAAAGAGAAAGAAGAAATTGATTAAGGCCAAAAGAACATGAGGCCAGACAACAACTACCCTCTAGCTATTAGATTAAACCTGTGCTGCCATCATGCTTTGGTAGTTTTCCAATAATCCGCCAGCACCCTGTATAATCACCCTTGGATGCACCTGAACTTGTTCAAAGTTGAACTTGTTTCTTGTGTTCCAAATAGCCCAAGCTTAGTTAAAATTCGAAGAAGATAATAAGGAAACTAGGCTTTTGATTCATATTTAATTATTTATATCAATCTCTGAGTAATGCATTTGGGAATCATACTGATTGTAATTTCTGGACACTACACAATATTTGGCTAATGTTGCCTTATATACAGAGCTAGAGACTTCAAATTGTGTGAATTAGCTGAATAAGAACATCATAGGCTTCCATTGGGCACAATACCAACAAATCTAGGCTGTTTCTTGTAATAATCATACCATAATTCTTTGCTTGTGGCCCTACTATTGCTCACCTATTCTTTTTGTTCTATGTATGACTTTGTGGTGGCATTGGTGTAGGAATGCATCAGCATATGAAAAATCATGATATGCTCAATGCTTTTATACATCATTAATTGTTAGCATGTACACCACATGACACTGGTTTTAGTTTAGATGCCTACTGATTACTGCATTTTGTATCCTTCATCTTACCCCCAAAAAAACTATCAAACTAAATAGTCCCACAAGCCACAATCACAAAATTCCATCAATTTCCCACGCATCAATCACATTCTCTATCCCCCTACTCTTCTCAATCACACCCAGTAAACACAATCACAAAAATCAAACAGCTATGATATGAGTTTATGACTCCAGCTAATATAAATATTTTTTTGGAACAAATATATGTAATAGCACAGTAAAATTGAAATAGCACAGTAAACAAAAACAAATAAAAACTAAACCCAAATCTCTAAATCACTAAACCTAAAAAGCATATCAAAACACATTTCAACCAATAAATAAAGAAAAAGAAATTGCATTAGAGAGAGAGAAAACGAACTTGCTAGTTGAGTCAGATTCCTCGCCACAGTGGAAGATGATGGACGGAGGAAACGGCGTAGGAAGAGAGAGACACCGGAGAGAGAGAAGATTGGAGTCTCCCTCAAAATCGATTTTAGTATACTTGGATTCCCGTTTTTACCCCCATGAAATTTTATTTAACCTAAGCTTATGGAAGTCGAGTAAGCTATACTCGATTTTCAGTAGTTCCACATGGCTTTTTCCTCTTTTTTTTGATCCACGTCAGAATTAATTTTCAGTAGGAAGTCGATTTTAACAAACTCGACTTCCAAAAAAAGTCCAACTTTCTAAATAACTTTGAACGCATGTCATCCGCCTAAAATATTTCCAGAATTGTACTGTTTAGTAAATTTTGCCACTTTTAACATTAATGATCTCTCTTTAGTACATGGTAACAAATCACTCTCTCATCAAAACCCTTTCAACGCCTCTTTCTCTCATCCTCGACCTTCGTTCTTATCAGGAACTCCAGCCAAAAAAACCACTACCACATACTTAGGTGGTCGATCCTAGTGACCATGTCTCCACTATTCCCTCCTTTTAGCCAACATGAAGACCTGCTCTGGATAAAATTCTCAGCTTCAATCTCCAAAAAAAAAAAAAAAAAAACCATAGTAAAGCAAATAAAGTGTACCTTTCCCATAAAATGAAAAATTGTCCTAGAACTTAAATTAGAGAGTATTGATTATTTCAAGAAGAAGCAAAAGCATTGAAATAGTGTTCTCTACTTTCCCACTTTTCTTCTTAGCAATATTGCTCCAATCCGATCTAATCAATGTGTGGGTTATTGTTCTAGTTTTGTTAATATATATCTCTAACAAGTTTTAAAGAAGGATTGATAAGTATATATAGTCTACAATCTAGAAAAGGGGAAAATGAAACTGAAATATTGAGGCGGAACTAGAGCACCAATATTACAAATCTGGGTTGCATTGCGTGAGAGGAGATGAACTTGGTTGGGTCGGAAAGGAGGGTTGGGTCGTGGATCTCACCCTCGCCCATAAGTCCGTCATACTTGTCCTTGGATTCAACTCTTCTTTGCCTGATTATCGTGTCAAAATCTGACCTAAAGGAGAAGGAGGATGAGAGAGAGAAGAAAGATGAGTTGATGGTTTTAAAGATAGAGAGAGGGGTGTCATCACTGCCGTGCATGTGTGAGAGAGAGAGGTGTTGAAGGGTTTTGAAGAGGGAGTGATTTAATTGTTGCCGTGTACTTTAGGGAGAGAGACTAGAGACAGAGATAGAAACTATCAACGTTAGAGTTGACAGAAGTTTTCTCTTAGTATTGGTCATGTGTTTTGCACATGACCTTACATATGTGTCTCTCTTTTAGTTTGACATCTGTCCTTGTATGCAACAACTGTTGTAGCTTTGTGTGCAAGAAATCATTGTCCTTTATAATAAGGACAACTTGGGAAGTTCATTGCGAGAATATAAGTCAAATCGATTATGGAGAATATCATCCCCTTCTGACAAATTACATAGTTTAAACTATGTTTAAATTAAGTCTCAAATCTTTGATTCTGTAAATTAAATTGTTTCAACTTGAGTTCATTTTCATTATTCATTTTTGTTATTTTGGGTAACAACAAAACAAAGTTTGTGGAAACATAAAACTTCCCCCTTAAGTTTATATATAGGGTAAATTCCATTAACTACCCTTGAGGTTTGGGCTAATACCAGACAGGTCCAAAACATTTTAAACCTAACCAAATTGGTCCATAAGCCCAACTTAGTTCCTAACACCGTTAGCCCACCCGTTAGTGATTTTCTTCATCTCTTAGACTTGTCTCTTCTCTCTTTCTCTATATGACTTTCTCCCCTTTTGACCCCTCTCTCTTAGACCTTAAATTTGCTAAAACCAAAACACAGCCATACACAATAACAAAACCTAAAATTAAGAAATTCGAAAAACCCACAACAATACCACCACCATATTGGAACCCACTACATGAATCAAACAATCACCACGGATCAACACAGTGGGAGATCAATATCGGCCTTGACGAGGTTGAGGAAGAACAATTTGAAGACGCAATCGAGAGCGGGCTCAACGACTTTGGCGTAGCCGGATTCAAGAGCGAGAATGACAGGTTGTAGGACGCAATCGTTTCTAGGTTTGAAGACACAATCATTTCTTGTCTCTCATCTTTGATCTCTATTTTCACTCTCTTCTCCTCTCTATCTTCGTCTTTGTGGTGGAGCTGGTGGGGGGTTTGTTGATTTCTTCTCTCCCTTCCTCTTTGTTGTGGCGTCATGGTGGTGGGTTTGTTGATTTCTCCTTTCTTTTCGTCTTTGTTGTGGTGGTTTGTGGTGATTTATGGGTTTTTGTTAGGTCGGTGTTAGAGGATTTAGGTTTTTTGTGGGCCTATTTTGGTTTGGATTGGCATTAGAAATCTGGTTTTCTGTGGGTGTGGAGGAGTTTTGTGTGTTTTAGTTTGACATGTTTGTTTGTGAATTTGCTGATGCCAGTGGTCTGTGGTCACTGGTTTTGGGTTTGTGAGTGGGTTTTGTTGACGTCGATGCCGATGTTGATGTTTTGCTGCTGGGTTTGTGGGTTTCGTTGATGGTTAGTGGTTGGTAGTTCTGGGTTTATGGGTTTGTGCCTTATGGGTTTAGCTTATGAATGTGTGGGTGGTTGGTGGTCGTTAGGTTCATTCAAGCTTTTTTTTTTGTTTGTTTACAGAGAAAGAGGTTCTTCAATTTTTTTCCTCTTCTAATCTATTTGAATAGAGAAAGGGAAGAGAAAGAGACAAGTCTGAGAGAGGAAGAAAATCACTAAAGGCTGGGCTAACGGTGTTAGGAACTAAGTTGGGCTTATGGACCAGTTTGGTTAGTTTTAAAATTTTTTGGACTTTACTGGTATTAGCCCAAATCTCAGGAGTAGTTAATGGAATTTACCCTTATATATAATAGTAGTAATTTTTAAAAAATATATATAGAATATTCTGTAAGGAAAATCAGGTATAAACTTATTTGTCATATTTATAGAAACCTGACAATGAGAGAGTATTATTTAATTTATACATACATTTGAAGAGAATGTCATTTTGATAAACTTTAAAAGGGAGAAATAATTATTCTAAAAAAAAAGGGAGAAATAATTTACTACAACATTTTGTATATTTTTACACTCACACATAAGGGTGTGAGAGCAATTTTTGTGAAATCTAATTATATTATTGACCATTTTAGGGAAAACTCTATTTTAGAGAACCCAATATCAATGCTCTCATTTATATTTTTCCCAAATATTGAAGAGAAAAAACGTTTTACTTCACATCCAGCCATGCACACACCTCTTTCACATTATATATAGGGGAAATTATAGGTTTACATTGTACTATCAATATAAATCTTATATTGTATACTAAATAAATATGTACAATATTATAAATATTTGTTTAGTCTACAATCTAAATCTTAGATTGTTAATACAATATAAACTAAAAAATTTTCTTTATACGTAAAATATGAAGTCGTGAACATCATTCCGCATATTTTTCACACATTTTAACAAATGTGAGCATGGTTGGATGTCAAGTACTAATCTATATATATATATATATATATATATATATATATATTTATATAAAATCAAAGCCTCTAAAGCTCCCACAATTTTCCATGTCACCACTATTTTCTCTTTCTTTTTATTTTAGGTTTTATATCTTATATATTTATTATTTCTTTTCAACGTGTAATTATCTTATCAAGTGTTATAATAGTTTAGTTTAAGTAAAACTCTATTAGATATATGTTTCAAGAGCTTGAAAATTCTACTTCAACTAAAATTCTATAACAAAAATTTCAATAAATATAAACCGTGAAGTTTTGCCTCTTTTTCTATAGATTAATATTCTCATTGGAGTGTGATTATAGAAAATTCCTTTTACAACACCAATTAAGGTATATGCATTATTCTGAACGTATGATTATAATCTAATCTCTGTTGTTGTGATACTTTCCAAACAAAACAATACTTTGGGAACTAAATACTCATATATTTAGTTTTATGGTTGATTTTTTTGTGATAATTTCCAAATTCAGTTTGTATTCTTTGCCTTACGCTTTATTAAAAATTAAATAAAAAAAATTGAATTATTAATTGCAATGTACAGATGTTCTTGCCAGGGAATGGCTCTTGGAACCGTCCTCATGGCTCATGCTCCCCAGATATGTATCGTACGTGTAACTTGCTTCACGGCCAAGCACTCTTCAATTTGCCTACTAAATAGCAAATAAGAATATATATTGTGATCATGAGTAGTTCATTGACTAATTATGGTAAACCAATGTGATACACATTGTCATTGGTACTAATATTTTTCGTACATCTATGAATTCAATAAACATGTAATGTAAGTGGAGAGTTTTGATTAAGGACAGAAAATACCGCTTGATAATTAGCCACATTGGTAAGGAATATGTGAGCCATCGTGTGTGTGTGTGTGTGTGTGTGTGTGTGTGTATATATATATATTGGCATGCTGAAAAAAAAGAAAAAAGAAAAAAGAAAAAAAGAAGACTCACATTAGATTAAGAAAAAGAGAGAAAGAGAGAGATAGAGTTGATTTCACTTGTGCCTGGGATTTTCTTTCTATCTTATTCTCTTGTTATGTTTAGAATTGATTTTCTTTTGAGTATTTTGGTTAATCTCCATATTTATATTAACATTGTTTTCGTGGGTTTGGTTTTTGGGTTGAAATATCTACTAATTATTTTTTTTTTATTGTACATGGCAGATAAAACATCTCTATTTTTTTGGAGAAAAATTAAAGCTGCAACCTATGTTTTCCAACCTAAGGAACGATAAATTTTTATTTGGTATGTTATATATAAATTTGTTACCCAATTTTTTTGCAAGTTCAGATTGATTTTATTCAGAAATATAATTTATTTTATTTTATTTCAGTGGGTTAGCTTATTTGTATGGATAAAAAGTAGTCTTTTGCACAATTATAGGTGTTGAACTCATAATAATAATATCATTTGTGAATGGATATGATAAAATACATAATATTTCAGGAACCTGTTCTCTCTATAAATTATGTTCTTTGTTTTTTTTTTTTTAATGATATATATGCTCCATTTTTCATTTTTACTCAATTAATGCACTTTTGCCTTTCAACTAGTATTTCTTATTCTTTTTTTACATTTAGATGTTTCAAAATCTATTCTTTCCAAATTTCTCTCATTTGTGTGTGTGATGAGGGTTTATTTTATTTATTGGCTTAAAAGTGTTCAAAGGAATTTTTTAATATATAATAATTCTACTATAACTATTTAAGCCAGATGACTAAATCAACCTTTACTTAATATTTGGTACATTTATTTGTTTTCACTCTCTAACAAAGTCATTTTATTCATCCGAAGGTTGAGACTATATATAACATTATTGGTGTTGGAGTTATCACTATTGGTCTTTGTATTTTTTTTTTCTCTTAAGTTGTAATTTTTATAAGTGAAAATTTACAACTTTTGTTCGAATCTTCTGTGCATCGTACAGGTTAGCGACTAGTCTAGTCCCCAGCAAAAAAAAAAAAAAGGGCTTAGTTTAACAATTAACTAGTAGCAAACCCATGCGATGTGTGAGAGTAGATAATTATTTAATAATTGTGGTATAAAATATAGTTTATTTTCTAAATTTTGTTGAAGATAATGTGATAAAAAAACTCGAAAATATAATACTAAAATGTATTAACCCAAAATAAAGTTTTAAAAAAATATAATGATCTTTTAACCTAAAGTAGAGTTCCAAGAAAGAATAAAAAATCGAGTGAGAGAGAGAGAGAGAGAGAGAGAGAGAGAGAGAGAGAGAGAAACAAATTTATAAAAATGAAATCTATGATGTGGCTTGATGCAAATGTGCTGCAAACAAATATTAATGATAAATACAGGAAAAAAAATTGATACATTGAACCATGATCACAAAGGATTGGGAGTGGACCATGATTTCTCTAGCACAACAAATCCATAGGAGTTCACATAATAGGAAATCAAGACCACCAAAAAATGAAAAAAAAAAAAAAATGAGAGAAAGAGAGAGAAATAACATTTTGTGTGTGAGAAAACTATACATTGAATGTGAGAGAGAATTGAATTTATAATAAGAAGATAAGAATAAGAAGAATCAAAAATAAAGGAAGAAAAAGAGATAGAGGAGGAGAGATATTAAGGTAGTTAGTAGTGAGAAGATGAAAGGGTGAAAAAGAGGGTGAAAAAGAGGGTGAAAAGAATAAAAATATAAGATATAGTAATAAATATCAAATTATTCAAGTCATGTTATATAATATAATAATGATATATTCTTATATACTATATTTATAATATAATAAAATGGCATCTATTAAATCAAAGAAAAAAAAATACCATTGTAAAAATACAAAACTAAATCACATTAATCTAAAGTGAAGTTCTAAAAAATATAAAAATTCATCAACTTAAAGTAAGTTTCGAAAACAGCTTACGTTGATAATATGAGACTGAATAATTCAATAACTTACAACAAAACGTTAATTATTCAATAACTAAAAATATACTTGCATTTTTTTTATAGTGTTATATGAGGCTAGCCATACCACATCAATCACATTATAGGATGTAAAAAAATTTAAAAATATATATAAAAAAGAAGGAAAATAATTATGAAAATTTTCAATTCACAATTATCAATAATACTTTGGAAAGAAACTCATAAGGATATGCATTTCAAAATTTAGCATGGTCATGTTCAACTTAGGCCAAGTATATAGGTTCATTACTTTAGTTCAACACATAACAATGATAACATAAATACCAATTGTAATTAACAGTTAACAGTAGTATACTTAGGCTTCCCAAGCGTTAGTGTTATACTTATTCCTTACTCCCATATCTACATCAGATTAGCTAAAATCACAAACATGAATTCTATGATATGGCTTGATGCAAATGAGCTGCAAACAAATATTAATGATAAATATGGAAAAAAAAAAACTTTTGATACACTGAACCATGATCACAAAGGATTGGGAGTGGACCATGATTTCTCTAGCACAACAAATCTATTGTAGTCACATAATAGGAAATCATGACCACCAAAAAATGAAAAAAAAAAAAAAAAAGTTTGAGAGAAAGAGAGAGAAATAATATTTTGTGTGTGAGAAAACTATGCACAGAACATGAGAGAGAATTGAAAATTTATAATAAGAAGATGAGAATAAAAAGAGCCAACAATAAAGGAAGATAAAGGGATAAAGGGATAAAGGAAGAGAGATATTAAAGTACTTGGTAGTGGGAAGATGAAAAGGTAAAAGGGAGGGGAAAATGTTTGAGAATGTGTAACAATAAGTAAGAAAATTAATAAAAAGAGAGAGAGAGAGAGAGAGAGAGAGAGAGAGAGAGAGAGAGTTAAAAGTAAGTGGATGATGTGGCTGTTGATGTGTCTCAACAGAATTATAACAACAATAAATACTATGCTTCAACTTTTAAATATATATAGAATATAGATGGGGATAATTTTAGAAAAATCGTGCTTGGAATAAGAGAAGAGAAGGGAGATGATCAACTAGAGTTGGGTTGATGGGGGATACTTTTGTAAGCTTATATTAGTACAAAAACTTTAACCAAAAAGCCAAAAGATATGGTTTTTGGGTTATCAATGCTCATTCATATTCTAGTGACTGTTCCCCATTCTTTATGATGTTCATGGATTTGATCACTCCAAGACATCAATGAGATTATCTCATTTAATTCACTCCCTTCATAGTTTGGAGGCAATCCTATGGATATTGGGAGTGATATCGCAATTCCAATGTTGGTAGGCGGGCATGAATCCACATCAATATGGAGGATTTGACTTGATTTACTGCATCTTATCAGTCAAGCTTCGTGCGCCCTGGCCAACCTATCATGTCATTTGACTGAGTTGCCAATTGTCACATCTGCAATCTTTGACCTAAGTCAAAATAAGGTCGCATGTCATAATTTTCCTCATCACAAACAATCAAATTTTTAAACACAAATTTGTTAAATAATTATCAATTTTTATACTTAAAAGTTTGGCTCATTTCTAATTTAGTCCATAGTTATTCCTAGTGTCGTTGGAAAGATAGAAGTCTACTTTGCAATGCATATCATTTTGTACATTAAGGCATTAGCTACTCGGTTAGAAACTTAGATAGTTGCAAGCCCCAACCAATCTTGGGTTTTGAGAGACTTTCCATTTTGCTTGTTATTTTTCTAACAAACCCTCTTCCTTAGAGAAGACCAACTCAATCAAGTTGTAGAGAATCAAAGCCTCTCAAATCAAAGGTTTTTTCTTTGCTTTATTTTGCTTTTCTCAATGATGTCTCGTTTGCACCAATTCAATGTCATTTGACTTAGTTTGCACCAATTCATATTCTTTGACTTAATGTTAGTTTCACTCCGATCAGATGGTTAGATTTCATGTCACAGTTTGGTCAAATATGTTTAAATCTAGACTTCGTCCATAAATCAATTGAACATTTGATTAAGGTAAACAAGTGTTGGGATTTCAATCAAACCCGGTTAACATTGGTCAATGTCTAACAGTCAAAGTTTATTGTAGATCAGTGAATTCACTGTCCCTACATTTAATCAAGGTAAAATAAGTTCGATCACTTTCGATATGCAGACCCCAATGTGCCAAAGTGAGTGAATAAGAGATTTATAAAATTCTCTAATTATATGTTTTTAAAATAATGCGTATTTTTTATGAAGAAATTTTGAGTAAAAAAGCAAAATAAATTTACCCAATTGGTTTGATTAACGTTGTTTTTTCTTTTTCTTTTTTAATTATTTTGTTACAAAGTTTTTAAAATTTATCTTTTACAGATATGAAAATAAATTTATCCAAATTAAAAAAAAAGCTTGGTAATTACTTTTTTTTTTCTGAGAAAAAATAGCAAAGTAATAACTACTTAAAGTTATTAACTTATTACTAAATTTAAAATTTTGCCTAAGCTGTTGAAAAATAATAACAACTTATATACTATTATTGATAAAGGGCCTATCGGCCTAGTCTTTGACATACTTTTGGGCCAGCCACTAACTACTATTACTAGGCATAGTGGCACCACTTCCTCAGAGATAAAAAAAAAAAAAAAAAGAGCAAAGAGGCACCAAAAATGAGTCGTCAAAATCTACAAACTGCTTCTCAACTTTGAGATTTAGGCCTTGTTTGGATTTTATTTTTTCCTTACTTAATTTTCGTCACTCATCACTAATCACTTTAAAATACCACACCCGTTTGGCATTATCACTCACTTGCCATTACTCAATATTTTTCACACTGTTTGTGGGTCTCATACTTGTCACCTGAACCCAGTGAAAGTAGAAAGGGAAAAAAAAAAAAAAAAGGAAACACAGATCACCAAACCTAGTGAAAGAAGAAGAAGAAGGAAAAAAAAAAAGCTGAAACCTAGAAACCCGAACCCAATGAAAAAAAAAAAAACCCAGATCACCTAAACCTAGTGAAAAAAGAAAGGAAAAAGAAGAAGAAGAAGAAGGAAGAACTGAAAAAGACAAGCTGATTAGAAGAAAGAGAATAAAAAAAGAAGGTAGATTGGTCAAAAGGTGTGGCTAAGTTATGACTAGTGGGTCCCAATATGTGTTTAATTACAAAAATGCCATTAAGTTATGAGTTATGGAAACTGAAAATACCTAAAATGTGTTTTCAGTTTTCATAACTCATAATTCAAAAATCAGAGAATTGAATGATAGAAACAAAAAACTGGAAACAGAGTTATGGTCCCAAACGGACTTCTCGCTATGGATCCCACCATTTTTGAGTTATGAGTTATGGAAACAGAGTAATGAATTATGGAAATTGATGATTCAAACAGCCCCTTAGCTCTCATTACTCTCTCTTGCTAAAACTATTTATTTTTTTTTCTCCTTTTATGTTTGCTTGATTTTAATTTTTTTTATCTACTTAATTTGTTGATTTAATAATTCCAAACCCGTATAACAGCTAAGAGGAGTGCATGTTTGTTCATGTATAAAATATAATTTGAACCAATTTTCAGTCTTTCAACTCTAAAGTACATCTGTACACGTTTCTTATTCATTTAGAGCATTTACAGCAGTCTCTCTAAATTTTTGTACTGTTTGGAGAGTAAACAATGACATTTACCTTTTACTTACCTACATTTTGAAATATGTTTTCTAATAGACCCTCTATCCTTTCTCTATCTCATTTAAATATTATTTCTTCATTCTCTCTTTAATCTTTCTTTATTCTTTTTTATTCATTCTTTTTTAATTTTTTTTTTCATCCATACATTTCACTTCCTAGAATCATCTCTATCTTCTTTTTTCTTTTTCTTTTTTCCTTCTTGTTGGGACACGCATACGGCCGTGTCCAACAAGTTTCTTGTGTCCTGTACAAAGAAAACATCAATAGAAACAAGACGAGTAGTAGACATATGTACAAGAGGAAGTGCAAACCCTTAGTGGCGCAAGCTTTGAATCCACCATATGTAGCAAACTGAAAATACACATACCCAGCTACCTAGTTCATGATAAATACTTCCAAGAAAAAAAAAAATTTGACTCAAAAGAATATAAAATATAAGAAAGAGAACGACCAAATCAAATCAACCTTACATAAAAGAATGCAAACATAAAAGGATGCAAACGCATCACCCTTGGAATTGAATAGATTATACAAAATAAAAAATAAATACACAAGCATCATTTAACGAAAAATAAATTAATAAAGTAAAAGAGAAAATCAAAAACCCCAACAAACAATTGTTAAAGCTAAAGTAGATTGGAAACAAGTGGTTAGGGTAGAAGCACAATAAAAAACTTAGGTAACTTAAAGCAAAATGCTAAAAAGATTATGATAAATAACAGTAAAGAGTGACTCAAAATGAGATTTATAACATGCGCTAAGAATGGCAGGGGTTGCAAAAAAACAAATAGAAAAACTAGCATATTACCTAACAAATATAAAGGTAATTCCAATTAACACTGAAAGCCAAGCTCTTCTCTGCTTCCTAAATAGTTGGAAATAAGGAAATTAATTAGTTAAAAACCAAGTTAACAAACCAAGCAAATCCAAAACATAAGTTAAATCCATATATAATTCCCGAAAAGCCCAACTCATGCCAGTAGCCAGTAGAAGAGAAAGCACTATTTTGATTTCCTTTTACGACCATATTCAGGTCACATTGTTATATCACTACCCCACACCTATAAGAGGCATTGTCGGATTAGCTATTGAAATTGATATTAAGGTTGCCAACACAGAGTGACCAAAAATTAAACAAGACAGACACAAAAAAGCATAAAAATTGCAAGAGAAATTTCAAACGCTTACTCACTGAGACTAGAGTCAATAATCAGTCCAAAAAAATGGAAACAAAACCTAGGAAAAAGTAACGAAAAAGCCTAATTGCAAATTGACACATGCATATGAGCACTATACGGTGGCACATTGCCTATCCTTTTAGACAAAGCAAACAGCCCAGAGAAATTTTGCACATTTTCTCACTAGCCAAATAGGGAAATAGAGAACCCCAATATGCCTTTTAACTACTAATGCATGCAAGCAGAACATAACAATCA
This sequence comes from Lithocarpus polystachyus, assembly GCA_033629205.1. NCBI lineage: Eukaryota > Viridiplantae > Streptophyta > Magnoliopsida > Fagales > Fagaceae > Lithocarpus > Lithocarpus polystachyus. Next base: position 43,918,321 of record CM066165.1, on the reverse strand, counting down.
ACCAAATATATGATAATGATTACAACAACATAATGCACACACAATCATCACGATATATCGACTTTCATATTCAAGGAATCACCCAACAATAAAAATTTAATTTGTGTAAAATCAAGTCTCAACAGTTGCAAATTTGCAATCATTATTATTGCGTCCAAAACCCACTATCATAGAGAGTCCCACATTCTAAATTGCTACATAGTGAAAAACTAATGTATTTTTTTTTCTAAAAACAAAAAAACAAAAAAATAAAACCTCAACAAAACAACTATAAACTTGAATCATACCAAATCTTAAACTTACTTGACAATGTGATATTCTCATCTACCATTCCTATGAACCACAATGAATAAAAGAACAAGAAATTCTGAACTTACCTCTTTGTCAACCAATATCATATCAAGACTGATCAGGTCATGGCCATTTGCTATGTTAACTGCATCCCACATTTGAAAAACTCTAAGTTTCACAGTCGAGTTGTCTTTGTCCACTAATATCTGCTTCAAAGCTGTGTACTCCATTGTGATATAAATCTGTAATATTTGAACATTCTAAACATCAGTAAAGTTTGTATATAACTTTGGAGAAAAATCTAGTGTTTGCAAAGAATGTACAAGTGACAATCTAATTTACACTATAAGCAACTTTAAATAATTTTAAAAAACAGTATGTTTTACCCTTGGGCAGATTATCGAATATTTCTTTATATACAATATTTATTGTATGAAGTGATCGCCATAATCATTTTCTACAATATGTACCCTAAGGCCATTTTTACTTGTAACTCTGAAGTTGGCAACATATAACTGTCCATGACTGAAAACTCGTCTATCTAAATAAAGTCCAACACGTTGCAAAGATTGACCTTGGCTCCTATTAATTGATAGCAACGTGGTTTTGTTGTATATGTCTAAATTAACTGCTGCTGTATAGGATGTTTGTCATCAAGATGTAGGAAAAGCAATATGTGTGCATGAGGTAGCTCTCTTTTTTTATATTCAACGGTATAGACAAATGGTACCAAAATAGCAAGTTAATTATATCAGTTTAAAGTAATTACAAAGGCCCAAAAAAGAAAGTTGAGGAAAATAAATGTAAAGAAGTTGGATAGGGGCTACACTGCATATTTAAATTTTTAAAAAGAAAAGAAAAATGAGAACAAATAACTTAGGAACCAAAAAATAGAATCAAGCTGGTTACACACATACTAAAGTTTATAACAATGAAACAACTTTTAAAGGTACACTACTATTGGAATCACTAAATATTAAAAAAAAAAAAAAACTGTTGTAGAAGCAGGTTAAAGACCAAAAAGATATGAATAATGCAATTGCAGAAAAATGCTTCCTTCACATAAACCATACATATCACTTATATGCTCATTAGAAAACTCTTCATTGCAAACAAAGAATAACCTTGAGCAAATATTCAAAATCCCACAATTTCACTCCCCGTTACAAATAGCAGAATAGGTAAGAGGGAAAAAAAGACCCTAAAATTAAAATGAAATTATTAAGTTTAAAAGAAAACCAACGATTAAAATTTAGATAGGATTTCATCTTGTAGGGTTTTCCCTGATTTCAACAAAATTGAGAGAAAAAGGGTTATGAATCAAAATTCTTAAATTGACAACAAACCATATTTGAAGAGAATATTAGGAAAAGAAATTAGTACCTTTGCTTTAATGATATTAGAAACTCTAGAATGTAGAAAGATTCCACTTCATTTCTGCAGAGAAATAAAGTGAATGATTTAAATCCAATAGAGACATTTAAAAAAAAAAAACAATTACCAAAAATATTTAATAAAAATAGATTTTCCTAAATTCAAATTTGGAACCAAACCCAATTGAAATTGTAAAAGTTAAAAACATATAACAGATCTAATTTACCTTTTAAATATGTGAAAATAAAAGTCAGAGATAGAATAAGAACCCCATAGGACGCATTGTTTAAGGGGACTCTTTCGTTCTTGACGCCGTAGTCGACTTCATCATCCATCTAGAAATCAAAAAATCAGTGAACTCTGATCTTAGTTTTAGCAAAACTGAGACAGTTTTTTTGAGGGATTGAGATACATTCTCTATATGTCTCCTTAAATGTTTTAGGCTGATACGATGGTCCTTCCAAATGATAAGGAATTGGGCGAACACAATTGAAGGATGATACTTTCATGTACCAATCTAATTACGACTCTAGTATCTTAACAAAGATTGAGAATACTAATAGAAGAAGATACACCAATACTACATGCTTTACTGAAGGCATATCCAAGTGAGAAGAATTTAAGAAACAAGGCAGTTCACCTAATGTCCTAGATAATGTTTCCTAACAATTACCTCAGATATCCAGTTGGAACACGTGCAACATTACCTCTAAGATAACAATCTCCCTACATCGATCAAGAAGTCACAACATAGGATTGTCATCAAGGTTAAAGAACTGGATATTACTCTTTAACTTTTTTTAAGACACCAAACAGTAAACCAGTAATATTTTTTTAATCTCACACCAAAGACAAAAAGGAAAAAAATTGCAATACATAATTGAAAAAAGTTCTTATAAAAAAACAACTTTGCAACATCAGTAGACAAGCTCACTATTATACAAAAGCGTATTAATCCTAATACACTATTGATAGCATTGAAGGTGTTAATGTCATTTACATATTGCAGTTGCTAGAAACAAACCAAAGGAATGAAAGAATTACATTACCTTCTTTTGAAGAACTCAGAAGATTCAATTCAACAATAACATCAACCATATCGGGGCATTCGATGTCCTCAACTACAATGATCAACACAATTAACACTGTTTTGAGTACATGTATGAAGAAACAAAATCAATATCTAACAATTTCGACAGTAAAAGAGAAGGAAGATTATGGACTATATCTCTTACACACCTGAAAGCCCACCTTATGATATAGCAAAGAGCCCATGTCAATAAATAAGATGTAATGGCAAACTCAAATTGTATTACCAAACTCCACAACATGGCACAAAAAGAAACTTCCTAGGATATTAGAGAACTTTTTATCACAATGACGCAGGACAAACCAAAACTTTATAACAGGAGATTAAAGGATATGAAAATGTGAACATAAATTACATGCAGGCGGTCAAATCAAGGGAAATTACAATCATCAAGAAACTTGAACATATTAGAACATGAATGGAATGATAAAGCAGTCATCCATTCACATAAGGAATACAATAAAAGCATCTTAAAACCCGTCGTGGACCATTCTAACCCTTCAAATGCTCTATTGTTCTGCTCTCTCCGTATGGCCTACATTAAACCTAAAGTACAGGTTTGCAAATTAACTAAACTAGTTCTGCCATCTGCCCTCCGCAGGGATGACACAGAATTGTCACGCAACTCCCGACGCAAAATTCCCCCTAGAGATAAGTGTTTGAGAAAGAACAAAAGGCTACAACTAACAATGTATGTCACAATGTCAACAAAGGTCCAATACAATAATTCTAGAATGTAACCACCAAAATTAAATGGTTGATTAGTTTATTGTTGTTATGGCAGTGCCATTTTATAAGCTGTATATGCATGCTGGATGGAAATTTCAAACCCTCCACTATTAAAATGAGCACATCATGCTAACAAATTCTATCTTGCACAAGAATAAAACATTATTTGGTTTCTGCCATTTAATGGAAAATCAACAATTTACGAGTCCTTACATCCACATTTGTACTTAACAAAAAAGTGTTTACTGCAAATATGACGTAAATTAAACAGTCAACTAAAATTGAGAAAACATATAAATGACCTGAATAATGCGAATGTTTTCTCCTAAGTCCTTCTATTTAAAAGACCATAAAGAAGCAAGCATGGAGAATCAAAAGGAATTTGTTTCCACTGACATGCAATCAAAGTAAAATGCACTTACACCGATGGCATTCACTAGTTCTTGTGAATGGTGCAATTTTTAATCAAGTTCGGTGTGTTGGTGTAGGCGTGGTGATTAGAGACCATGAGGGGAGAGTTACAGCAGCAATGAGTAAACTGAGTTTCCAACCACTGGGACCTTTCGAGATCGAAGCAAAGGCCACGGCGGAAGGAGTTCTCTTTGCTTGGGAGATGTAAATGAAATGTGTTTTTTGAATGTGATTCTCTTGGGGTTGTGTACCCCTCCCATTGTTGTAGCTAACATCCTAATTGGAATCGGCCAAAGACTTGATGATTTTAGGACTGCTTAAGTCGGCCATGTGAAGAGGCAAGGCAATAAACCCCAGCACATATCCTGGAACAACATGGAAAACATTAATTAGTAGGTAAAACCATTTTTAATGAGTGTTTGAAAAGTTATGTCTGACAAGGTATGCTATTTTCTAGTCTAAGGCCACCAGCGCACTAAAAAAAGGGACACCAGTCAATTGGCTCACCATTTTGCTGCTCCAATTCAGATAGGTTGGAAATTTAATCCTATCAATTAATCTACATTAAATTGATCACCCCTGCTACAAAGTGAAGGAATGCAACACAAATTTGATTAATAATATCTCTTCAAACACATATATGGCAGGCAAGAAGAGCAAGCAGCAAGCTACTCCACTTCAGCTAAATACATCAATTACAGCTGGGGTTAGTTCTCTACAAAAAGCAAGTACAACAAAACTAATATGAATTAAAAACTAAAAAAGAAACTTCAAATTAAGAGAATCATAAAAGTCTAGGAATGATTAGAAAATCAGAGTTTAACAAGGATAGTATCAATAATAAGTAGAGGCAACATATGTGATAAATTTTTATGGGAAGGAGGCTAATTAAGGACGAGATATCAAGGAAAAGGGATTTTATGTTGCCATTCCAGAAATTAGTAATGACAAAGCAGAAGCGTTTCAACATCATTCTAAATTATTATTTTTACAGGAAAGCCACACCATGCAAATAAAGTGTGAGAACACAGTCTAAAAGGATACATGTTCTGGCACTCACATATAAAATTATGTTTTCAAGGAGCACCAAATCAGCATCTACCTGCATGGAAATTAAAATGAACATTTAAAGTGGCAGCGCAAACAAGCAGTTAGAAAAACTTGCAGGCTATGTTAGTAAATTTCCCAATAATTAGATCTTTTAGGCTGCGTTTATTTAATACTATCAACAAAACAAAGAAAGGTAGTCTATCATAATAACTATAATCAGTAAGGCCAAAAGGTAGTCTATCATAATAACTATAATCAAAAGCATCCCCATTCCAGACCCAGTTCCACCACCCAATGAGTGACACACCTGAAACCCTAAACCCCCCCCCAAAAAAAAAACACATTATTACAAAAACATTTTCAAAAAGCTAAAAAATTGTGGAAAAATATAAACTCCCAAACATTACCGACCCATTTCACATTTCAAATCAAACATTACAAATATAAAATTAGAAAGAATTAAAACGAAGTTGTTTGGCCTAAAGATTTGGCCATAAGGACCAAACCTCAAGTTATCCATGGTCCCAGGCACCAAGTCCATCAGAACAGCATGAGGCACAAATTTACCAAAACTCGCTTCATTGTAGTACATGTTAACCCTCCTGAGTTGAAGTTCTAAGTCACTGCAATAGCGACCGATGCAATCTATGCCATGCTTGGCACAAACCACTTCCCAAAACTAGACACTAATTTGGTTCCCACATTTGCAATATGATCAAGGTAATTAAAGAAGATAAATTCTTGAAATTTTGTATTTTGTCTGCTTGATTTTGTGATTTGTGTGCAAAATACTAGTTAACTGTACACCTAAGGCATTAGATTAACAGGGAACAGAATGATGATTAAATCGTTTTTTATAGCTTGCATCAAGATGATAAACATATGTCATACTACAACTTAGCAAAATATTGGAATGGAGACCACATACTCTATACAATCTATGATATTGTTTTGTCTGCTTCCTACTTTTTCAAACCAAAACTCAAAAATTTGGTCCCATACCACTGCAAAAGACTTTGCATAGACTTTAAAATTAGGAACAGAAACTGAGTAATAAACAGAAGATATATAGTAATAAGCCCAAAATAAACCACTCCATAGATCAAGGTAGAAGTAGTAATAATGTCTAGATGCTTATTTGGGAGCTAATAAGAGCCATTGCTAGCTTAGCCTGTGAATTCAATATTAGAATCCACCCCAAAATCAAAACCTAGGAAAAGCAATGAAGGACCCAAATATTAAAAAGAATTAAAACAAGCAAAAAATGATCCTCAAAATTCCTATGCATGTAGGAGAGATAAAAAAATATGACAGGAAAAGAAAGCATATTGCCAAATGAGACTCTATGGCACACCAAAAAATCATGCTTCCTATAAACAAAAAATAAGTGGCAATCCAAACTGGACATGAAGTTTCCACCATAACAGGATAACCCAGTTCAACTAAAAGCAAGAAAACATCGACAAAAACTAAATGACAAGATAGATGAACGAGCACTACATAAATGCGCAAACCTTTACTGATGTTGGTATTGACTTTCGCATGAGCTAATTGAAAAACACAGAATCTCAGCTACACAGTTTAGAACAACTTTAAATTGCAATAATTTTAAGACTACTCAAAAGGATGTATCATTGACAAGCAACAAAATCAAATCAACCTTAGTTAAAGCACTGCAAATGCATCACCCCAAGGATTAAGCAAACTCTAAGAATGCAGCTAGAGAAAACACAAACCCTAAGCTCCGATAATAAAATATAGACTAAAAATGATTGTGGAAGATACACACACACAAATATATATATATATATATATACATATGCGTGTGTGTGTGTGTGTGAGAGAGAGAGAGAGAGAGAAAATCAATAACCTAAAAGGGTCAAGCAAATAGTTAAGAGAGAATTAAGTTCAATCGTAAATAAAATCTAACACAGCGGCAACAAGGTTATCTATATTCAATATAAAATTTTTAAAACACAAATAAGGAGAAAAGTACCGATATGAGATTATTGAGAAAATCAAAGAGAATTTTGATCTCAACCCTATGTCACCCTAGCAAATTCTTTTAACTTGCATCTTAATTCAATAAAGAAACCTTTAAATTTTAGGAAAAGAACATCGATATCCAGAGATAAAAAAGCATATGGCCTTAGGTCCCTATCCAACTTCATTGCCCTAGTAGATATATCGGTATTAAATTTTTTAACATGGGAAATTGGGTAGCAGAGTCATAAAACCTGAAAACATTCCCCTACATGGTCCGAAAATAAAACACAAGTAGTAAATGATTCAGGCTCACCAAATTGTTACAAAGGAAATTACCTGTGCAAGATTCCATGACCTAAAACTCTGCACAAAAGAAAAGTCACCAAAAACTTTCATTATGTAAAGAATAGAATAAGAAGATAGATTTTGAGGGAAAACAACTATAAGATTCCTTATTATTTTCACAAAAATACCACAGGTAGGTGTTGTGTTATATCCAAAAGCCCTTGGAAGGGGGTGTGGGGGTTAAGTGTAACACAATTAATGAGTTGACACATAAATCAACACCATATGGAGAAAAGAAAACTCACCAGGTTCAATTTTCTTAGGGAAAACCACCATGCACATTGAAGAGAGGGGGGGGGGGGGGGGATTGGTTTGAATATCTTATCCAAATGAATACCTGTTCGGAAAGCCTCGTTTGCTACTTGGGAAGGAGACAATACGCACATGGTAGTTTCTGTCTAAACCAAGGTAGTTTCAAAATTTTACATAGTGCATTTAAAAATAACATAAGAAAGTGAGAATGACTTGTGATACCATAACAACAACAAATCTATGTGTCATAGGCTCTGGTCGAATGTGAGCACCTGTTCAAACAGATTCTAAGGGACTTTTATATTTGACATCAAATCAGAAGGGACTAACAGAAATAAAAACTTGACTAACTTGGATAGTTACATTTTTCAAAAATTTCTATGCTGTCGTTGTAACGACCCAACAACACAATTGAGGCTCCTTGTAATTGTTAATAAAGCCCAGATCTATCCAGTAAATACCCGATATGGGACTTATCACACACCCACACACGTCACACAATCAATCAAATTGGGGCATCACAACCTCCCCCCCACTTAAATTCCTAAACGTCCTTGTTAATGCCCACTTTATAGGGTAGTGTCTCTGAGCCCACAAGGGGTTACTGGGTCGGCTCTAATACCATATGTAACGACCTAAGGAAAAGCGACAGCCATATCTGCGCTATACTTCAAAAGGACTAGTCACAATTAAAGCTTCTTGTAGTTGTTAATAAAGCTCAGATCTACCTAGTAAATACCCGATGTAGGACTCATTACACACCCACACACATCACACAATCAATCAAATTGGGGCATCACAGCCGTACCGTACCCATACCTATACCCGTTCCATAAAGGTACTTCCTAGTATTTTATACTTATGTCGTGTATAAACAAGCCATGACTCACCAGCAGGATATTGATGGGTAGCTGAAACACAAAATATTGAGGGAATTGTAGATAGATCCAAGGAACCAGCTCTTGCAGTTAATAAAGCCGCATTCTTTTCTACAGTAGCAATAGCTTCAAATCCAGTAGATCCATTAGCCCCCATGGACTCCAAGAGTGCCAGATGCAATTACAAAGATAAGTCCACAAAGATAAGTCCAACAGCTTATAGATTCATGCTTTTAAAAAATTCTAGGGGATTAAAAGCATAAAGAAAATTTGAATCCCACAAATGTATGACATCATAATTAGTTACTAGTAAACAATTTTAGGAACCACATTAGGCCATGACAACATTATCAACATCCAACTTGAATGTCAATGTACTACAAAATTGATAGAATATTATCAATGGTATCTGTGGTATTTTAAAAATGAACCAAGAGAATACCATTAAAATAAGCTAATTCTTGTAGCGTAGTTGGATAAAAAGTTTTTAAGTGCACACACAATGGAAGTGTTATGAAGCATCTATTAGAAATAACATTTTAGCACAAGAAAAGAGCTTCCCTTACCCCCAACAAAAAAATTATGAACTAAGCATTAATCCTTTCTTGTAGGAAAAGTGGACAACGATGAGAAGGAAGAAGAATAAGCAAAAGACTATATAAGTAATTGGAGGTAGACAAAGAGCCAAAACCACTAGGAAACCGAAAGACTCATGATTATGATCAATGGGCATTAGAAACCAAATGCACAAAAGGTTTTGCTAAAATTGTTTGAACAAATTCGATATCAATTTAGAAGCTTTTGATAAGTAGAAGATAAGAAAGGCACAACTCAGATAAAGACTATCTTAAGATTTGTGTATGTCTACAATAGTAGACCTCAACCTTTGCTTTGTTTTTCAAGTTAAACAAATTCTCCACACCAAAAAAAAATTGCGAAAAAGAAAGAAATCATTCATGTAGATTATTATCCCATTAAAAAAACTACATAAGCCATTGGTTAATAAGTCATTCAAAATGTCTCTAAATTAATCTTATAGACCCCAAAAAAAAAAATGAACCAATGAAATACCAGTAACAATAAGCAAATTCCAGCAAACAATCTTACTAGCACTTCTAGCTTTTCTCATAATCAACACCAACAAATCGGAAGGTTGGCAAATGATTTTGCCTTATTTGTGTTACAGAAATTTAACCAAAAAATAAACAAATTATATTCTAACATAACTAAAAAATTATAAATTGCAAAACCGTCAGATACTCGGTGAAAGACTCATAAAACTCAAAGATACCCTACATGTACAAATTATACAGATATAATCAATCAATTGCAATTAAAACCAACACCACAACAGAGGGGTGTGGTTAACAATGGTTCAGTTTGGGGATTTGAGGAGAAAGTGATAGGGGGGGAACGATGCATGCCAAATACATAATATCAAACACAGAAAGAAGGATTATATAAAACAGTTTATAAATGTGAAATTTATGCAAGGTACTTGGAATATCAACCCAAACCAAGACCAATTCACATCAAGTGTAAGACCATCCACATGCTTAGTGAGGAAGGAAAACGAAGCTTACCTGAATTTCTTGTCGGTGCTAATTAAGCCAAAGTAATAGAAGAAACTTTCATCACAAAAATTATACTCTCTTTTTATGCTACAACCAGAGTAAAAAATTCACATTTACAACCAGCCAATATTAAGTCACTAACAGCATCAGTTAATATTTTAAAGAGTAAATCTTATTGCATTTGAGACAAGGCAATGCCAAAAGAATTTCATAAATTTAGTGTAAAAGAAGTTTTCAGTATGCCAAAATGTTCAGAGGTGCAACCCATTAGATAATCTAGTCCTAAATTGGAGCTAGTTAGTAACTATAATTTAAAGCATATCACAAAAACAAATACCTGGTATAATCGTGGTCCATAGTTATCAAACCCAGCAACCAGCAGAGAAACTCCAAAGGGCCTTACACCACTAGCAAGAAAAGTAAAGACTCAGCTGTATTCAACTTCATAAACAAATAAAATAAATAATAAACTCGCTTCCCTAATATTCTGATGCTTAGAAAAATATGGAGAAGCCTACTAACCTTAGTTCCATTCCCATAACAAAAGCAAGGCTGGTTGTTGCCTTGAAATAAAATAATGAAAAAGTCAGAGACAAGAAAGTTAAATAAATAAATTTCTCAAATTTAATAATGACACTAAAAATGCAGGTTCTAGGAGAATTCAAAAGTTCTACAATTTCCAAAAAGAGAAAAAAAAATTATATTCCCAGAGCTTGTATCCTTTTTTCCTTTTCAAAATAGGTAATTTTGACCAACACGCCAAATATTTTGGTTTAAAAAAAGATGAATTTTTATAAATCTCTATACCAGGCAACAACAACAAAAATGCAGTCCCCAACTTTATGCTTTGGCAGGGTCACTTGCTCCATTCTAAGCAAACAAAGCATCACAAAATCTTTAAGGTCCTAGCCAATGAACTCTAGCTTAAATGGCACTTCTGCTTCCAACAATAATGAAAAGGAGTGTGAGGTCATGATTCAAGAACCGTCGAGTGCATGTATAACTATTTACCAATCCAAAAAACAACAAAACTCTAAGGTTTCATTTGTTTTTGGCATAAACTGATATTGTGTTTGTAGGTATTTGGTGTGTTAGAAAATTTTAGTCAACAGAAAATTACAGTATATAGGCAGAAAACATTTACACTTTTTTTATTTTTTTTTTTTATAAATCAAAATCATTTACACCTTTAAGAAACATAAACGGTTTTCGGGGGGGGGAAAAAAAAAAAAAGACTTGCGTTTATCCCTACCATCTTTATCCCTTTTAACTCCATATATTTCCAAACTAAAAGGGTAAAGAAGTGTTCTATGTAGCCAAAAATTCTCCATATATTTCCAAACATAATGTATTCAGGGCAGTCTAAATTAGTGAAGCTTTTATGATTATCAATTGTATCCAGATTGTGCACCTTCATTCATGCTAGGTTAGTTTTTTTTTTTTTTTTTAGTTGACATCGTAAAAACCAATTAGTCAACGGAAAAATGATGCCTAAGATCAAATAAAACTGAATAAAAATGTCAAAAAAGCAATGAATAAGTTTATCCAAAAAGACTTTCAATACCTATGAATAAGACTTTCACCTACACACAAATCAACCATAATAACTTCGAATTTCAATACTTAGCAAGAATTAGTCAAACTCAATAGGCCAAGTGTTGGAACACGTGCAACATTACCTCTAATATAACAATCTCCCTACCTCGATCAAGTAGTCACAACATAGGATTGTCATCAAGGTTAAAGGACTGGATATTACTTTTTACTCTTCCAAGACACCAAGCAGTAAATCTGCAATATTTTCTCAATCTCACCCAAAAAACAAAAAGGAAAAGAATTTCAATACTTGGTTGACAAAAGTTTTTATAGGAACAATTTTGCAACATCAGTAGATAAGCTCATTATCGTCCAACTAAAACCCAAAAGACATATGACAGAATTATTTACATCATATGTAAATTCTCCTTCAAAGGTATAACAAAGCCATAAAATTTCACCAAGAAACAAAAACAATCAATGAAGACAAACATAACAGGTCACAATCTACCAAATTTCAATACCAAAACATAAACTAATATTGTTTTTGACTCAACTTCAAGCAATGATAAAAATCAAGTATACTAGTTTTAAAATCAAGTCAGTAAGAAATGATAACTGTAGCAATATTACTCGGTGAACCACTGAATTGCAATCTTGATAGTGCTGAAAGTGATAAGGACATTTACATATTAGAGTTGTTAGAAAGAAACCAAAGGAATGAAAGAACTACCTTACCTTCTTTAAAGGGCATTTGAAACACTCAAAAGATTCAGTTCAACAATAACATCAGTTATATCGAAGCATTCGATGTCCTCAACTATAGTCACCAACACAGTTAACACTATTTCAAGTACCTGTATGAAGTAACAAAATCAATATCTAACAATTTCGAAAGTAAAAGAGAAGAAAAATTATGGACAATATCTCTTACACACACCTGAAAGTCCACCTCATGATAAAGCAAAAACTCCATGTCAACTCGAATTGAATTACCAAAGTCCACAACAAAGCACAAAAGAAACTTCCTAGGATAATGGAAACTTTTTTATCACAATGATGCAGGACAAACCAAAACTTTGTAACAGGAAATTAAAGAGCAGGAAAAATAGAAATGGATGAACTTGGACTCAGCACCTAGGGTTGGCTAGAGATTTGATGCAGGAAAGACCAGAATTGTACAACAAGAAAAATATGTAAATAAAGGATTGATAAGAACTGATTAAGCAAAGGAAAAATGGTGAGTGACTGACTAAGAGGGCAGCTGGCTACACTGATCTAATGATCTAACTAACTAACTGTTAAGCACATGGCTCCTAACTAATCAACAATTAAGCACATGACACAATCAATTATAAGCACGTGACCCTAACCTTCAATTACAAAGATGATACAAAACTTTACTAATAAACTGGGCTGCTGGTGTCTAGTACCAAGTGTTGATGCGACACTGTTGTTGTTTCTATAGTGCATTTAAACTTAATTAGCCTTTGTAAATAACATAGGAAAGTGAGGGTGACTAGTGATACCATAACAACAAAAAATCTGTCTTTTGTAGGCTCTGGTCCAATGTGAGCACCTGTTCAAACAGATTATAAGGGACATTCATCTTTGAGATCTAGTCATACTAACAAATCAGAAGGGACAAACATAAATAAAACTTAACTAACCTGGATAGTTGCATTTTAGCAAATGTTTATAAAATTTGTCTTTCCAGTTGAATATTGACCCAGAAGACCATGGGTTTAACAACAAAATCATTGTTCATCTGCAAAAATATAAATAAAAATCAATCCTCTGTTACAGAGGTCTTAAAAACTAGAGTTGAAACTTGACAACAAAGCTAGAAAGCTCAGAATATCTCCATTTTGCAAATGAAAGATATGCAACTTCTAGTGGCTTTGGCTTTTCAATGTACAATCTCTTCAAGCCATCTATAATTGATGCAACTGCATTGGGAGGAAGCTGAGCAAGAGACAATGAGAGAGGAGACACATTAGGCAACAAATGAAAATTAAGACATCCCCCCTAAAAAGAAGTATACATTGTACGATGCTTTGTATTTTTATAGGTAAAACATTTTCAATAGAAAGGTGCAATACAAGGCACAATCCTAGAACATGGCATGCATGTAAGAGAAGCACCAAAAGGTAAAGCATATATTGTATATCAAAAGAATATATTCCCAAACAGAGATTAGTTCTCAAAATAGAAAATATTTGAACATGAAGGAAACCTGATTTTTTTAGAGACGAAGAAAGAACAATGAATAAAAAACTCAACGATAAAAACTACTATCATTGACTTATATATATATATTTCCATCAAGCTCCACCAATGCCCTAGCTTTTACCATTTTAGCTGCCCCCTACCATAGCTTTTTAAATAAAAATATATTTCTTTAAAAAAAAAAAAAACTTAACATTCATTTGCCCCTCCTTCAGCATCAAAATAGCCGTATGCACAACATCATCAAGCTTCATATCATCAGTGTAACTAAATGGAAAGGGGAACTTAGTCAATATGAAGAACTGGAAAAACTTAACAAAAACAAAATTGGGGAAAAGAGAGGGGGTGGGGATGGTTTTGAAAGATAACTAAAGTTAAGTGAGAGATCCTACATCGGTTATTCTTAAGGGGGCCGGCTCCCCTCCCGTTCTAATTTCTCCTGTTGTCTCCCATTTTTACACAAATGAGAGACACGTGGTTAACAACAAATCCAAGGCTTAAAAATAAGCCACGTCTAACATTATACCCTCTCATTCTTTCTCAACCCTTTTTAGCAGCAACCTAGAAAAACCGCCGTCCACATGCCACCGTAATGCCTTTCTTCAACAAGATCAAAACTTGATTGGAGTCGTGGGGACACATGTTATCAAGCATTTTTCATTAGGTGGTGACCAATCAAACAACACCAAATCAAAATTTAAATTTAAAATAGCGGTTATACTATTAAAGTTCCATTTTTTTTTTCTGGGTTTGTATAACCTGTAACAAAAAGTGATCTTTCAAAATGACCTTTGATGGTTTCCACTAGTACAGAATGATCAGCCACTCCAAACCCATCTCCAGCATGCTCAAAACTCTTTCAGGAGCTGCAACAATTTGATGGGGAACAGAACAATGGATTGGGTCTTTGAATTGGGTTTTATTAATTGTGATTCAAATGTTAAGAGAAAGGGCAATTAATTGGATAAATGAATAAACAAAGTAATGAGTAAAAGATTAGAACTTGTGAAAGAAACCATGAGTTGGATGAAGGAGTGGTTTCGGCAGAGCATATATCATGGCAGCTTTCAAGAAGGAGAGGAAGCTTTTAAAGCTTCCATGAATGACTCTTTCACAGCTCAGTAAACGATTCCAATGAAGTCTCATCCATTAGCAAAACGATGAAGATCTTCTTTGCCAGCTTCAACTAAGAGGAGAGCAAGTTTTGGTGGAGTGTGGGAGGTGGTTTTTCTAAGGAATTAGGAAGCTGCTGAAAAGAGTTGGAGAGAGAGGGCATTATGTTAGACGTGGCTCATTTTTAAGCCTTGGATTTGTTGTTAGCCACGTGTCTTTCATTTGTGTAAATATGAGAGACAATGGGAGAAATTAGAACAGGAGGGGAGCCGGCCCCATTCTTAAGAAATGCATCCAATTGAATTAAATATGTAGTAAATATAGATAAAAATTAAAGAAATATCACTACATGCATTTTAAGTTCAAATTTAATGGCATGGACAAATGTTTATGACCTGTGATATTACCTCTTGTTCTTTACAGAGTTGCACTTGATCTTTAAGCTGCAAAATTAACCAAGCCATGAGACAAGCTTACCAAGACAAGTGAAAGTATGGAAGGTGCATCTCAGCAATATGATCGGTAACCGACTTTTACATAATTCCAAAGGGGTGGCAAGTCAGCGAATCATTTCTTCATAGAAATCTCAAGAGACTTTGCATGCTTGAAAAAGGTGTGTTTCAATAAATTCCGTCTCTTTCCTCGATCTTTCACCAGACACATTGCAACCATTTCTTTAAAAGACTGATCACATATGGAAATCATGCAATTAGAATATTATTCTATAAGAGAGACACTGAAAGATGACAATCAACAAAGAACATATCTTTTGAACATGAATACCTTAAAAACTTACAAAATTACAAACAAACACACAGAAGACAAACCTGAAATATATGTTTTCTAACAAAAATATTTTTAAATAATTGTTAAAAAATCTTTTAGAAGCATATTAAAGTCTAGCCACCTATAATGTCTACCTAGATAATGAAAAAAGAATTATAAGAAGTCGACTACCTGGCTTGATAGGTGGTAGACTTTTAACTCATAAAAGACAAAAATTTGAAAAGAAACATCTATTTACACATCTTTTGTTTCAACAGGGTGGCTAGAGATAAAAGAGCTCTTAATGTGTGACACTGTGAGGCAAACAAAGCAATAAAAAGCACACATGGACAAAAAGAGCAAAGGGGCAAAACTATAAAAGTGAAATAGGATGATAGATCTAAGAGCTGAAGAAGAAGAAGAGATCGGCATGGTAGGAAGAAGAAGATCGGCATGGAAGAAGAAGAAGAAGAAGATCGGTGTGAGAGGAAGAAGTGGAAGGAGATTGGCGTTAGAGGTAGTGCGTTTCAGCCTTTTATTTTGGAGCAGAAAAACGGTTGGGACATGCATGCAGCCACGTCCAACAAGTTTCCCGTGTCCTGTACAAAGAAAAGAGAACGTCAATAGAAACAAGACAAGTAGACAAATTTACAAGAGGAAAGTGCAAACCCTTAGTGGCGCAAGCTTTGAATCCACCACATGTAGCAAACTGAAAATACACATACCCAGCTACATAGTTCAAGCAACATTTAATGAAAAATAAATTAATAAAGTTAAAGAGAAAACCAAAAACCCTAACAAGTGGTTAGAAGCACAATCAAAACTTAGGTAACCTAAAGCAAAATGCTAAAAGGACTATGATAAATAACAGTAAACAGTGACTCAAAATGAGATATATAACATGCACTAAGAATGGCAGGAGTTGCAAAACAACAAATAGAAAAACTAGCATATTACCCAACATTTAGCAGACATATGTACAAGAGGAAAGTGCAAACCCTTAGTGGCACAAGCTTTGGATCCACCACATGTAGCAAACTGAAAAAACACATACCCAACTACATAGTTCAAGAAAAACACTTCCAAGAATATAAAAAGATAAAAAATAACAAAGCAAATTCAACTTAGAAGAATATACGAAAGAGAACAACAAAATCAAATCACCCTTACATAAATGGATGCAAACATAAAAGGATGCAAATGCATCACCCCTGGAATTAAATAGATTATACAAGACAAAAAATAAATACACAAGCATCATTTAACGAAAAAATAAATTAATAAAGTAAAAGAGAAAATCAACAACCCCAACAAACAATTGTTAAAGCTAAAGTAAATCGGAAACAAGTAGTTAAGGTAAAAGCACACTCAGAACTTAGGTAATCTAAAGCAAAATGCTAAAAAGATTATGATAAATAACAGTGAACAATGACTCAAAATGAGACTTATGACATGCACTAAGAAAGGCCGGAGTTGCAAAACAAAAAATAGAAAAACTAGCATATTACCCAACAACTATAAAGGTAAATCCAATTAACACTAAAAGCCAAGCTCTTCTCTAAACTGAAAGCCAAACTATAAAGACCTTCTGCAATGAGCAATATTCAAATAAAAGCAATAACAGAAGCGGGTATGCTAAATATGTTTTCAAAAACTAAAATGCTAATGTAACGAATAGTTTTAACAATCCATACCTGAATAACCCTCTAAAAATCGTCTATATGGCATGGACCATTTGGGTTACTTGCAAGACTTCGTATAGGAACCCCTAGAGAATAGGATTATACCTTTGTAAGACATGTAAAGAAACCTAATAATGTCATCCAGTTTGGTGTCATTAGTGTAACCCACTTCCTTTGTCTAGGAAGAATGGGGAAAAGTTTAAGAATCACAAGTTGAACTTGACAACAATCTTACAGGCAAGTCCAGCTTTTCTCATCATCAACACCAAGAAATTGGAAGGTTGGCAATTGATGAACATGATTAAGATGAGCATTTAATATTTTTTTTAAGATGGAGCACAACTGATAAATCCTTCAATATACTCACTATTAGATATATAATAAATTTTTATAGTAGTCTTTTCTTAAACCTATTAAAAAGTTACATATAACAGAATGAGTATGCTTATGTAACTTATCAAAACCAAAAAAAAAAAAAAACAAAGAGTATGCTTATGTATAATCCATAAAATTATTTGTTTCATTTAACTATATTGCTAAGTAATTTGTTTCATTTATATATGTATTAGTTTTACCCGGGTTACAATCTGTGATCAGTTGACCATAGGTACATTTTTCTGTCGCAATTCTTCAAGACCTGGCACACTGAAAAGATAAATGCCATCTCATGAACATGCATAGACCAGAGCTACCCAGACACCAGTACTGAACTTTCAGCTTCAGGGAATAAACTTCAAAACAAAGGAATTGTGAGTAGCATGCCGTATGGAGAATGGTGATGTAGACACGTTCTCCCAAAAATCTTAAAACATGCAATCACGTGACCAGTTTGTATCCACTTGAAAAACAGTTTATAAATGTGACATTTATGCAAGGTATTTGGAACATCAACCCAAACCAAGACCAATTCACATCAAGTGTAAGACCATCCACAAGCTTTAGTGAGGAAGGAAAACAAAGCTTACCCGAATTTCTTGTCAGTGCCAATTATTCCAATCCCAATGTTGATGCTCAAAATTCGTCCTTCAAATCTGATAAAAATAAATCCAACTAATTAGAAAAATCAAAATACATCACCTTAAAGTCTACAGGAGATTGGGACTGAACATAATACCTTAATAATTAGCAAAGTCCTGCAGTGTTTTGACTGTTAGGTTGGTATGCTACTCCCTCAAGTGTTAAAAATATTTTCTACATTTCTATAATTATCAGCAAAGCAACCATATACATCACCTTCTTAACTAATTATTAGGTACAAAAATGTAAATCGTTAATAGTAGAAAATCTAAGTTACATTATCCTTTCCTTCTCCATATATGTGAAGAAATCATACACTAATCTAAACTCCTTTGGAAATACAGTAAGAAAACAGAATATAAGCGAATTCCTAAATGAAAAATAAGAAAAGAAAAAATGATTACCACTAAGTTTACAAATTTGGCACAATTTGAACAAGGTCTGAATTTTAAGTTACGTTTGTTCCTTGCCTTAATCCATAATGTGTGAGACATCAAATAACTGATAAATTCTCTAAAATAGCAAAACCTAAACAAACAAGAACAGATTATTGATGTTTGATTCTGAATAAAAAGTGAAACGCCTGAAGTGGTTCAATATGCCATCAGATTCCAAACTGTATGTTTAAAAAAGAACATGTGTAATACTGCCTCAAGTTCACATGGGACTCCACAGTCAAAAGAAGCAAGGGCTAAGGCAGAGAAAGAGCCAAAATATCTACCACATAGCAAGCTAAAAGTTCTTATACTTTTGAGCACAGTGTTGCTCTAAAACTAACATTAGTTGAAAAAAAAAAAAAAAAAGTTAGAAAACGATGGTATCCTCAAGTCTTCAGTTATTATTCAGGCAGGAAAAAAAAAATTTAATCTGTAATTTCTAATTGGGTAACACATAAAAAATCTGATCCAATTAATCCCTGAATTCTTTCGTACTTCTTTGACTTTAAAGTCAGTCTTCAAACAAACAAGTGATGATGCAATAACCATCAGTTATTAATGATGCAATGAGCAAAATAATTATTTGTTTTGATAGGAAACAAATATGCTGGGAGTTTATATAAAGATAAATTTTAAAAAGGAACCAAGAGAATACCTTTATAATAAGCCAATGCTTGTAGTGTAGTTGGATACACAGATTTAAGAACACACAATAGAAGTGTTATGAAGCATCTATTAGAAATAACATTTAGCACAAGAAAAGAACTCCCCCACCCCAACAAAAAAAATTATGAACTGTGCCATTTTTTTTTTTAAACCCATTCTTGCAGGACAAGTGGACGATAGTGAGAAAGAAGAAGAATAAGAAAAAGCCTATATAAGTGATAGGAAGTAGAGAAAGAGCCAAAAACAACTAGGAAACAAAAAGTCTCATGATTATATTCTATAATAACTAAAAAATTATAAATTGCGAATTCTTCAGATACTCGGTCAAAGATACCCTACATGTACAAATTAAACAGATATACTCAGTCAGAAAGAGAGGGAAAGATGCAATGAAAAGACAAAAAATCCAACACAGAAAGAGGGATTATATAAAACAGTTTATAAATGTGACATTTATGCAAGGTACTTGGAATATCAACCCAAACCAAGATCAATTCACATCAAATATAAGATCATTCACATGCTTAGTGAGGAAGGAAAACAGAGCTTATCTGAATTTCTTGTCGGTGATAGTTATGCCAAAGTAATAGAAGAAAAGATGTAATTTTACTTTCATCTCTGAATAATAAACAGAAGATATATAGTAATAGGCCCAAAATAAACCACTCAATAGATCGAGGATATATAGTAATAGGCTCAATTGGCTCACCAGTTTGCTGCTCCAATTCAGACAGGTTGGAAAGTTAATCCTATCAATTAATCTACATTAAATTGATCACCCTGCTACAATGTGAAGGAATGCAACATATATTTGATTAATAATATCTCTTCAAAGACATATGGCAGGCAAGAAAAGCAAGCAGCAAGCTACTCCACTTGAGCTAAATATCATCAATTTCAGCTGGGGTTAGTTCTCTACAAAAAGTAAGTACCACAAAACTAATATGAATTAAAAACTACAAAAGAAACTTCAAAATAAGAGAATCATAAAAGTCTAGGAATGATAAGAAAATTAGAGTTTATCAAGGACAGTATCAATAATAAGTAGAGGAAACATAAAAGATAAATTTTTATGGGAAGGAGGCTAATTAAAGATGATATCAAGGAAAAGGGGTTTTATGCCGCCATTATGAAATTAGTAATGACAAAGTAGAAGCGTTTCATCATCATTCTAAATTAGTTTTTTTATTGGAAAGCGACACCATGTGAGTTTTAAATCCATGATCTCTGTCCCACTATTGAGGGAGAAGAAGTGCTAATCGAGCTAGAGCCCATTGGTGAAATTAGGTGGTATGCTTTTACCAAAAATTAAGTAATGATATGAATATTTCCAGTCATATCCATAGATTATATATGTTTTTTTAAGGTAAGCCAAGATTATATACCAATATGTGCATACTGTTACCAAAAATCATGCATGGTCCGGAGCTTCAGCAAAATTTGTGATGTTCTATTAGCCTAGCATTACATGTCCCATGCAAGTGAACTGTTAGACTAGTTTACCTGGGGATTTAATTACAAATGTTTCATCAGAACTCATGAAACAAAAGAGAAGCTGCTCTGCATAATTACTTGTAGACTGAGAAAGTAATCGCTAATGCAATATGACAACAAAACATAACCAAAGGCTTATGAAAAAAACAAAAGATTGATGAGCATAACATTTGTAAAATGAAGCATACGAGTAACAAAATATGAATACTGATACCAACAAAAAGCATGATATTATATAGACAAACCCTAGTTTAAAGAGGATCTCTATTCTTTATCTGATGTGAAAAAAATTCTTCAACAATTAACTGTTAAGCACATGGCTTCTAATTAATCAACAATTAAGCACATGACACAATCAATTAATAAGCACGTGATTCTAACCTTCAATTACAAAGATGATACAAAACTTTACTAATAATTAATAAACTACCTCTTATAATGAACTACTGGTGTCTAGTACCAAGTGTTAATGCTGCACTGTTGTTGTTACTGGTGCTTTCTGATACAAAACTTTACTTACTCATGCTTACTGGTGCTGCATACATGATGCATTAGCTGGATCATATGCATTAAGTCAAGCTACTTCTCATAGGTTCCTAACATGGAGAACAGTCAGTACATAGGCTTGCTTGCATAGCACCAAGCAAGGAAAAAAACCACTAGGAGTCAACACTTAGAGCTGGCTGGAGTCAGCACCAAACCACGGACTCAATTTCAGAAGAAACTTTATTCATCAAAATAATCTCCCTTTCTTGGGGTACATACTTGGTTTATATAGACTATTATATTCTAATTCATCATAAAGTGACACAATACATGGAACTCATTACATAACAAATAACGATAGAATTAAAAATAGGTATCATTCATATAAAGATATTAAAAATGGCACCATTAAGCATCCATATTAAAGAAAGTCACATTAAGTCCAGAAGTGTGCTCCATACCATACTTAGGCGCCCATTGGCCACCAGTTGCCAACAAATTAGTGCCACCAACCACTGACCATCAACTATCACATGGACCACCTGATTCCAAGCAGGCCATCATTACATGCCCGTTGCCAACCATTGGCTACCAGCCAACACTTGGCCTGCCTGTGCCATCAATCATTGACCATGAAGAGTCCAAGTGACCTAATAGGGGTCAAATAAGTTTGCTTCATTTAATATTATATTTCTACAAAAGTTTGATTATCATAATAAGAATCGACCATAAATAATTATCAATTGTTACATTATAACCTGAAACCATGAATGAAAACCAAAACCAAGAGATCTAAATCTAAATCTAATTATAAAATAAAAGCAACTTGCAATCATAATAAGTCTGTTTTTGTCTACATTCTCAGTCATAATAGAATTGACAACAGACCTCATTATTAGTCAAAGATCAGACATAAAATTGTAAAATATCAAACTGGGGTACTTAAACGGTAATCAAAGAAAGAGAGATGAAGAAACTACACCATTTTGAAGACACATCTGTAGTCAATATATGAAATAGCATTCCTTTTAACCACAGTCTAATATGTTACGCATATTAGAAATCAAATATCAGGGACAAAACAGGGCAGCGCACATTCTAGTGTTTATAAAACGTGAGCAAGATTAGTAAATCAATGACAAACCCAGTAACCTAAAAAGAAAAAGACAGAAGCTTACATGGGAAAACGCATGTCCTCTGCAAGAACAACATTGTTCAATTTGCTGTTAACCAAATAATCAATTAAATTTTCCAATGACAAAATAGAACCATACAAAGAAGATTGTACATAGAGAACTTACAACAGCTATATTGACAATACAAAAGAAGATTCCATAAACAAACTTACAACTCCAGTTACTGATCTGACATTGGTATGGTAACCCATGCGAAGGACAACTCCGAATTACTTGCCAACTACAGTCAAACTGCAAAATTTTCTCAAAAATGTAAGTCAGTTAAGTATGAGGATAACAATATTAATTAGAACAATACAGAAGACACAAATGATCATTAATAGGATTTATATTTTTGTGATACGTAAAAAGTTTTCTTGCAAAAAAAGAGGAACTCAACCACACAAAAGTGCACAGGAGAATCCCTTCAAGAAATTTATAGAACTTAAAAGTAATAGACTTGAACACAATTTAAATTTCCATAGTCATTTACAATATCTTAAGCAAAGACCCAAAGAAACAGATATACTCAATCAGAGAGGGAGAGAGAGAGAGAGAAACAAATAAACCAACCCCAGTTAATAAAAATTTATACAAAATTTAAGAGTCTAGTTAATAAAAATCAATAACATTCAAGAACCAGGAAATTCCAAAAGGCAAGAGACCAAAGAAAATCCAAAAATAAGTTTTTCATTACAAACAAGAACCATATGTAAGCACAAAAAAAACCCATTAGTCTAAAGCATATGAAAGCACAAAAAAAAAAAAAAACATTAGTCTAAACCATATGTAAGCACAAAAAAAAACCCATTAGTCTAAAGCATATGAAAGCACAAAAAAAAAAAAAAAAAAAAAAAACCATTAGTCTAAAGCATATGAAAGCACAAAAAACCCATCAGTCTAAACCGTATGAAAGCGCAAAAAAAAAAAAAAAAAAAAAAAAAAAAAAAAAAAACCATCAGTCTAAACCATATGAAAGCACAAAAAAACATTAGTATTCCTCTCTGACATAGGCATCATCGGCCTCGGCTTCCGTGCCAGCGGCGGCATGGAAAACCCCTCACCGGAAAAATATTGTTGTTGTTGTTCCCGCAGTCACTTTCCCAAGAAAATCTTCAAACCCTTTTCTTGAATTTCCAAGAAGAGAGAAAGGGAAGTCTGGGATTTCAAATTTGGGGATTTGGGAGAGAGAATGAGAGAGCCGTTGGGATGTGAGATGCGATTTACATACAAAATTGCCACACGCCCCAATGAGTTGATTTTTTTTTAATCCCGAATCCAAATTTTAACTTTTTTTTTTTTTCTAAATGGTTTTTTTTTTTAATTGATGCATTTTTTAATCACAAAATCAATCAAAAAAAAATCACTAAATTAGCTAAAGATGTGATGTGATTTATATACAAAATTATTTCACTGAAAAAATGCACAAATCATCACATTCCTTAGGTATTTTTGTCATTAAAAATCTAGCAATCTCGAATTATTAAAAATGAAAATTATTAACTTGTTGGGAATTGGAAATTAGACTTGACACACATGTGATTAGGCAAGTTTTGATAGTCTTTCTTCCTCTTAAACAATTTCAAAAAATAACTTTCATCATTTTAAGTTTACAAATTTATAATTTTATCACTTTTTTTTTTATGTTTTTAATTGATATTATTCTTTTATGAAAGAGAAATGATATATCCACAACATTTTTAAAACAAATTTTAAGTGACAGGTTATTACTGATTATTATTGTTATGGCAAAAAAGTAATCTTAGTGTTAGATTCAAATTTGAACTAATAACAACTAACCATCTATGATTTGTTGTAAAAATGTTGTAAAAATATTGTGGACATAACATCTCTCTTTATGAAATTGTCATATTCTTCTAACTATTTTTATTATGTATTATATTTTTCTAATTTCTTTTGGTATAATTAAAATTTTTAAATTTTAAAGTCATTATTCAAATTCTCATTCTCTCAAGGAGATTATTTTGATAGCTAAAACTTATCATATAATTACAATTGATATAACTCAAATAATTAATAGTACTCCAAACCCAGACTCGTTTTTTGTAATTCTTTTGTAGGTACACTAAATTGGACCGAAATGATTTGAAATGGACTAAATAGACCGAATGGACCAATATAAAGTGAATGGACCAATGTGGACCCAGTTGGATCGAATAGATCAACATGGACTGAATTGATCAAATAGGCGAAATTGGACCAAAGTAGAACGGATTGACCAAATTGGACTAAAATTGACCGAATAGATTGAATTGGGCTAAATTGATCGAAGTAGACCAAATGGACCCAATTAAATTGAAGTGGACCGAAGTATACCGTATTGGACCAAAATTGACCGAAGTGAACAAAAATAGACCAATATTATGATGGCGTTAACTTCAAACCTATCTACTAATCACCAATGGAGTTTCGAGATTTAAATTTTAGTTTAGATAATGGTGATACATGATCTTGAGACCTTCCATTGGATTAAATTTGCCATCACTATTTTGTGCCCTAATGACAGTTAGTTCAACCCTTATTTCTTAATATTGTATTAGTATTTTCCTTTATAAATATTTGCCAATTGAGGAAGTTGATGGAATTCATTGATGGCCTTTAATTGTAAAACAACTTGCTATTCACCAACACAATTACCAAATTGAAATTTAACTTTTAAGCCAGCTTTATAGGGTAAATGGTTATGGGGGGTTTTGTAGAGGAAAGTGATCACTCTAGGAGGAATGTTTTTGTTTTTGTTTTTATTTTATAAATACTCTTGAAGGAATGTTATTGCTTCCTAAAATGGGGAAGCAGGGTATGGATGGACTACTTCGATTATTTGTAGGCCACATGGGTGTAGCTTGTGGAGGGGAATTAAAAGGGGATGTCCTCTTAGATCTCTTACAAAACAGAAATGGTAGGAGGATCAGATTCTCTCATGATGTGTGGTGTGGTGACTGAGCCCTAAAGGAGATGCATCTAGACTTATTTCAATTGTTGTGAATAAGGATGCATCAATGCTTTCCTTTTTCTCTATTCCTTTTTCTCTAAAAGGGATGACTGGTCATTTTTTTTGGCATTGCGGTGTGTGAATATTTAATTGGAGCCTAAATAGCAGTAAAGAGTTTAGTGTGCAATCATATTACTATAATGTTGGATTTCTTTCCCAAAAAAAAAAAAAAAAGATCGAAATGGACCAAAGTAGACTGAAGGATCGAAATGGAGCAAAGTGGACCACATGGATTGAATTGCACTGAAATGACTGGTGGACCGAATGAGACCTAAATGGACTGAAATGGACTGAATGTGGATAGGTTTTAGCTTTTAGATATTATATAGATATAGATTATTAGTAAATAATTAAATGGAGAAAGCTGGAATCAATGTAGAAATAAAAATGAATTATTTTTCTTACCTTGCTATGCATGTTATAATCCATCAAAATCACATATATTGACAATTTTGGAGAACGAATTCTTGAGATGCTTATATTCATTGTGTCAACCAACGAATTTGACAAAATGATTTATACTCGAATACACTAACGCTTCTTCCTTTGGTTACTATCTTCAATAGAGAAATTCTTCTCAAATTTGATATATGTCAAGCAACACCATCAAAGACATTTTTCAATAATTTAGAACACAATGTTACACATGAAAAACAGTATATATAATTTACACAAAATCGAGGCATCTACAAGGAACATAAATTTATAAACTGAAATCAAAGATATGTTGCCAATGAGATCAGATTCGAAGTCTACTTCGGCAGACTTTCCCCATTTTGTGGTGAAAAATAAAAAACATGCAAATTTTTCTTCTAGGATACATGAAAACATCCACTTATTTACCTAATACCAGCTTCATATGATGAGGAAGTTGCCTGGTTACGTGCACTTAATGCTAGGCATTGGTTCTCCCAGTACTGCTTTGCTTGTTGAATTCTCTCTACTCTTTCTCTCTGATGTCTTTGCTCCCAGTATTCATGGCAACTATTCAAATAGGCGTTGATAGCAATAAGGAACTTTAAAGGGGCCAAAAAAAAAAAAAAAAAAAAGAGCAACATATATTTATTCATCTTTTTTATTGTTTCTAACTTTTTATTAATTTTTTTATTTCAATGTTTTTAAATTACACCCTCACTACCACCCAACCTTGTATGGTAAAGTAGATAGGAATATAGAACTTAGAATGATATGAAGCTAAGTTTTCTCAAACAAAAGGATATAACTTGAGTAAAAATAATCCTATAGAAAAATATACCTTTGGCTTAAAAGAATATTGAGCTCATCCAAGTGTACAGCACCATCAAAGACTCTCACCTAAAATCAACACAATAGAATTCACAGAGTCAATATTTCCCACTGCAGAGGCGCATTACAAGTCATGGTCCCATTAAACTTAAGCGTCAAGCGCACCCAAAACTTTGACGATAGCTCAGAAATTCATCCAACTCCCTAATCTGCAATATGGGACTAAGCCCATAGAACCTAAAAATTTTCTTTCCCTTTTTGCTAATAATGAAAAGCTTACTGAATAATCGTACACATAATTTGATTGGTATGATTTGAATTTAATTATGTTAGGACATATGTGATTTATGTTCATGTTAGGAACATATGTCAATATTTAATTGGCTAATTATTTGACAAAACGCACTTTACTTATAATTGGGTAGATTTAGGATGTGTTTGATACTTCAAGAAACCTTGTTTCAAGAGCAAGTGTTAAAACCATGCAACTCTGTCCAAGATTCAAGTCAAGAAAGTGCTTGTCATTAAAGCTCGACAGCTAGCATCTATCGAGCTCAAGAAGCTGTTCCAGCCCCGTGGCTCGACAACTTCTTGACAGAAGCTATTTGTCGAGGTTTAAGAAAAACAGACTTTCTATTTCTGTTTTCTTGGGATCCGTGATTGTGTCTTTGGGTTTTCTTTTCTCCTAAGCCTAGACATAAAAAAGGATTGTTTTAAGAGCAGTCAAAGTGTTCGCAAGTTGCACAAGCATTGAACAAAGTCTGTTCAAGCAAATTGTGACCGGAGACAAAGTTTTGCCTTAGTTCATCTCTTGTGAAGAAGTTGTTGTGTATGTGCACCGTAGGGTTTTGTGACCAAGCATTTTCTTGATCTTCATCGTGTGATGAATTAAAGAACTTTGTAGCCAACAAACTTCTCTAGTTGGTGATTGAAGTCACGTACTAGGATCTGCGTAATTGGTTAGTCACGTACTTAGGAGCTGTGCATCAAAAGGAGAAATTGTCACTACAGAACAAGTCCAATTGTATATTGGGGTAAGGATTCAACTGTAGGTTGGTATAAGGTACTGAGATTCCTATACTTGTAACCGCTTGTTGTGATGATAGTGGAATTTCGGGAGTGGTGACCTTAAAATTACCCGGTGGGATTTTTGCCGTGTAGGTTTTCCCCATTCGTAAACAAATTACCGTGTCAATTTATTTTCCGCTGCATACTTTAGTTATTTGGTGATTTGTTTGTATTACCAGGCGCTTTGCATGTTAATTAACTTAATTAATTAACTTGGCTAAATTAATTGGTTAATTTATCACAAGGGGTCAATACGTTTTTGGCCTATCAAATTAATACCTCCACAATTCCTCCCCATGCTTTTGTTAAGTGCTGGAACAATGGGAGATAAAGAAATTTATATACCTCTCGGCATAGAGGGCATTTTCCTTTTGGCTTTGCTGCCTTGAGTCCATCTATGATAGTCACTGACGCAGCCGAGCAAGCACACATGTAGCAGAATATATGGCCACAAGTGAGGGAAACTGGATCAAAGACTGTCTCCTTTTGGGAAAAAAAAATTCAACTGATTAGTGGTGTCACTTGAGCACCTTGATAAGTGAGCCTTTTCTTCTCCATAAATTCTACTTTTAGTGATCATGGATGTTCATGAGATAGGGAAGAAGATGCTATTGGTGTTATGATGTAATTTTAAATCACAGAACTAAATGCTTTATGTATTTATATTGATCAAATATGCTTTATAATACTATAGGCGAGAGTTGATTCTTGGCACTGACCAAGGAAACATGACTTCTATAAATGGGAACTTACCAAGCATATAGAACAAGTCAAGTCAATATCAAGTTTGATGATGGATTCAAAGATTTCACAGGTGAGTGATGGTTTGCCGTCATTAAATATGAGGTTGCAGCCTTCAAATGCTGGTGCCTTCTCTGACTTGACCTTGCTTTCCCTTGAATTGATGAGGAAAGCCATAAGCTCATAGAGCCAGGGACTCTGAAGAATTTCAATACGCATACTTTGGGCCTGGGACTTGAAGGTCTGTCCTTGCTTAGAGTCATGGATCTGTGATCAACATGAAGTTCAAATTATACAATGAAAATCAACCACAGCCAGAATGTATTTCACTTTGCTAAAGTTTCCAAATAATATGTATTGGCGTTTGGTTCATAATCTTTATTGTCAAAATTTACATTTATAGTATCTTCATCTACCTTTCTTTTTCTCCCTAATTAGTTAGCAAAAAAATAAAAGAGGCAAAACTCAAAAGCAGGCCATGGACAGACCTTATCATATTTCTTCAGTATTTTTCGAATTGCAATGGCATTTATCAATGCATAAGAAACAAGGTCTTTCCCTTTCTGAATTAAGGCAGTATGGTCATTCTGTCGGTTGCCTCTTAACCAAAGGAAGTACTTTTGAAAGCCAGAAACGAGATGTAGCTCAAGCAATTTCTGTGCTTGCTCATTGAAGGAACCTACTACTGAAGACATGTCCTTGAGAAGAGAAGGGAAGATGGTTCCATCGCACACTAGTCTCCAACAACAAAACCATAGAAACACTAAGTTCTTTTGCCTTATATACATTTTGTACATAAGATCTTGTAAAGGTAAACTCTGTTTCTATCAACATTATATACTATAGTATCATTGCATTGCATTTGGTTCCATCCTTTCAATAATATAACTTAGAAAAGAAGAAAATATGACTTTAAAAATGGGAGACTCCACGGTGACTTGGTTTTTATTTTCATTTAATTTTTAAGTTATTGCATAATTCACTAAAACAATCTTATATTTCAGTTAACAACTACTTCATTCTTGTTCATGGATAGGATGTGTATTGTTTACTAATTTTTTTCTTTGGGCTCTATGGGCATCTAACTAATCCCAGGTGTGTCTCAAGGATTCAGGTATTGCAGATGTGTTGTACGACTAACAATCATGTCATTACCCATCAGAGTATAGTAAAAAATACTCTAAAAAGATAATTCTCCATTGCATGAAATGAATTATATCTTAAAGGGAAAATAAGTGTAATGGGCAATCTTAGAGATATCATGGCTCAATCTTATTTGTAGTTCAACTATCATTAATCTAAGATTTAGTCTATTATAAATACCAATCAGTTCATTGTAATCACATAACTTAATTGTGATGATGTAACAATAATGGGCTTACCCATGTTGATGTACACTTCTAAGGCCTAGTTAATTCTCTTCGCTCTCACTCTAACTTCTTTTATTTCTTTTTCATATACTTCTCATACAATTTGTCATATATTAAAGATGTCTTGTCTTTTCTAACATGGTATCAAAATTATGTTCTATCTTTTCTAATATGTTATCAAAGCCAAGATTGTGTGGTGTTTATTAATAATCCATATCTTTAATCACTAGATCAATGTTCCTCTTTTTATCTCTATTGCCAATCATTATGTAGGCTCATCCTTATCTACTCTGTGTAGTGGACGGCGTTAAGGTTCTCTCTTAACATTGTGCCGGCCAGTTTGTAGGCCCATTCTAATTTATTCCATGTTATAGACAACATCCTAACATTCTCATATGTGTCTTTCTCACATATGGTATTTTATGACAAGAAGATCTTGGCAATTTCAATTACATTTATTGGGCATGTGCATCTTTCTTCTACACCTAATCATTAGCCTTCTTTTTTATCATGTGTCCTCAACCATCTTGGCCGATTATCATGAATCATGTTGATGATTGATAGTGCCTCCTTTATCAGTTTTCTTTCTGGTCATGTGTCTCTATCATCTTTAAAGACCACACTACTCAAACCATTTCTCCTAATGAATAACCTTTATTGACTTTCTTTCTAGTCTCCATTATCGACTTTCTTTCTTGTCATGCCTCTTTATCATTTTCAGGCTATGTTACTTGAATCATTCTTCTAATTAGTTGTATTTATTGGCTTTCTTTCTAGTCGTATATCTACATCATTTTCATGTAGAGTTCAAGCCCCCATTATCTTACGCATCTTAATTGGTCAACTCCACATCCAATTTAGTCATGATTTCTTTCAATATCACTTTCTTTCTAAACTCAAATTGTCTTCCAACTTTCACCTTGAGTAACTTGAGTTTGAGGAGGGAAAAAAACTTAGGTGCTCCAAAAGCAATATTCCTTCCTCTCATATGAGAGGCGGGCCTATGTGTGGGGCTCACCCTTCATGTGAAAGGAGAGAGCATTGCTCTCAGAGCATGTAAGAATTACCCTCGAGGAGGATGTTAGAGATATCAAGGGCCAATCCTAGTCAAGGCACAAGTCTATTATCTCTTTTTAATTTAAGTTTATTGTATCTAATACTACTTAGAATACAAACAAAGTATTTCTAGTTAGTCTTACTTACAGAGTTATCTAATGCTACTTATAGAAGTATTTCTAGTAAGTCTAGGATTCAGATTACTGTAAATACAATAGATTCATTGTGAGACACATAGCTAAGATGTAACCAAAGAGAGATTTCAAGCGCAAGAATAAATCAAACAAATAATATATCAACAAACATTTGTAATTCTTTCTTAGATTTACCTGGGCAATGATCCGGGCAGGTTTGGCTGTCATGGAACCCATCAATGTTTTTCTTACATCGAAAGTCTCTCCTGCACTTCTTCATGACCTTCTTCAGCTTCTTGAAGCCAAGTACAGGGAGCGTTTCCTCTTTGCCCTGCATGTACTGCCTGTATTCCTTGCAGAACTTCATCCTGACCCAAAAAAAAAATGAAAAACTTCAAATCCTTCTCTAGTTTTTCTTAAGAAAGTTTCTTGTGACTAACGAAGGAAAAAAGCTTAGTTATATATAAAGATTGACTTCAATGAGTTATATGATTAAAAAAGTAGTTTTTCTTTAGTTTTTTGTGTGATGATGAGGCTTTTGTTTTTTGTCTGAATGTGTCAACCTCTCAGCTTTTATTTATCCTCTCTGCGATGTAAACTATTTGGACTGTTGTTAAAGATTGTGATAATTAAAGACCTATATATAATAGGACAAAGATTTCCTGCACACAACTGCTGCAGTTGCTGCATATAGGGACAAATGTCAAACTAAAAAAGAGACACGTGTGCAAGGTCATGTGCAATGCACATGAGTAAACTTCTGTCAACTCTTAACGTGCAAAATTTGCCAAACAGTACCATTCTGAAAATATTTTAGGTGGATGGCATGCGTTCAAAGTTATTTAGTAAGTTGGACTCTTTTTGGAAGTTGAGTTTACTATACTCGACTTCCTGCTCAAAATCACCTCTGACGTGGATTAAAAAAAGAGGAAAAAGCCACGTAGAAGTCGAGTTCACTATACTCGACTTCCATTGAAAGTCGAGTATATCATACTTGACTTCCATGATAGTGAATTACACCACCCCACCAATCTCAGGAGGACGTAGTGTACTGAAAATCGAGTACATGATACTTGACTTCCACTGAAAGTCGAGTAGAAGTCGAGTATGGTATACTCGACTTCCAGCCAAGTGAATTGCACCACCTACCCCATCTGTCTCAGTATGGTATATTTTTTTTAAAATGGAACTCGAGTCTACCAAACTCAAGTTCCAATAAATTTTACACCAACCCCAACCATCTCAAATATAACTCTTGATACATTGATACACTTCATCTCCCAACTCTCACTTCTCCCAGCTCTCTCCCACGCCTAAACTCTCCCTTTCACACACATTGATCATTCTACAAACTAAAAAGCTAATTTTTTAAGGTTAACGACCCTGTACAAATTTTTTTGAGATAAAAATTTGTTTATAATTGTTTGGTGGACTATACAATGTTATCTTTATATTTGCCTTGAGGCAATATTTTGTAGTTCATATCGAATAAAGGTGTTATATTTGTCACTAACTTTTAGTAAACTTATTTGACTTATAGGCTTGTAATGAGTTCGATTGATTTATATCTATATTATGGTGGGGAGCCCCGCAGTGATGTGACTTATAGAGTGACATATGAAGGGCCAGGTAAAGAGTTAGAGATTATTCAGCTAAAAAAAGGGCGGGAGATTAATTTGAAGAAGTTGAAAAAAAAAATTATGAAAGAGCTGGATTTGGACCGTCGGTTGCATGACATAAAAATTATATATCATGCTCCTCATGCAGTGTTCAGTGACCGTATTGTCTTCACGCCTATTGAAATAAAAGGAGATAAGCATGTTAAGATTATGTTTAAGAGGATAAACTCTACACCATAGTTAAAAGCTGCTGAGTTGTATCTAAGTGTGGAGCCTCATAAAGAAGTTGGCAGTGAAGATGTGCAACAAACAACTTTGGAGGGTGGTGGCGGGGAAGAATTCTAATCATTACATGCAGATAGTCTTCCGACTCTTATCCCGTGCACCACAGTTAGGGGTTATACACTACCATGTCAAGAGACACCAACCCCAACCGTGGTTCGCAGATCTAGTTATCAACAAGAATGTATTCAATCTCTAAAGGGGGGGGGGGGAAGACGAAGATGAAGATGAAGATGATGTTGATCATGGTAGAGATGAGTATGAAGAGATGATTGGGAGAGATGATTTTCACGAGGAATCAATTAATTTTCTTTCTCCTTTTTCAAATGACAAACTACGTATAACTCTATAATTTTATTTTATTGATCCTATCTTCTGCATGTCCAAACTAAGTTATCATTGTACAGTGAACAAAAATCAAACATAATGTAAGAATCCAAAAAACACACTGGATATTAGTTTGTACTTACAATAAGAATCTCAAGACTGCAGCAGCCCTTATAGGATTTCAACATATTAGGCTCCATCCTCCCGCATTTACTTCTTTTCTGGTTGCGTCTAGTGCACTGTTTGGCCCGAATATGCTCTGTTACCTACTCATAATCTTATATTTTTAAGCTTTTACAAACAAACAAATTCATGCACAAAGAAACCCAAAAAATATATGAAATTAAAATCAAAGTAAAGCACTTGGAATACCAAGTGGGAACCTGCGCCGCATCTCTTTGGTTGGATGGCGCGAGTCGATTTTCGTTTGGGTGGAGTGTGAGCATTTGCATCCTGTGGCTACTCAGCTTGGTCACATTGCCCCTACTCAACGTCACTGTTATGTGGATGTGTGGCTTGTGGAACATGTATCTAGGTAGAGAAGGTAGGAAGTGATTGTGTATGACTTGGGCTGGTAGACATGAGCTCAACATGGGGTGTTTGAAGGCTAAGGGTAGGTATAACTGTCTAGGGGGAGCTATAGGACGGGGCCATGGGTGAGTTGTGGTCAACGGTGGTGGTGTATGGGGAGGACTCGAATTCAACATGGGTAAACAGCGACGGAGATTCGGTGTCAATGGGAGGGATGGGTGGCATGGGAGATCTGGTTGTGTCCTGAGGGGTGGACACGGGTGGAACAGGGGTCTCAGTGGCCAGAGGAGGGGTGGGGGCAGGTCGATGACATGTCACTAGAGCAGCTGAGCTCATATTAGGCCCTACATCTGGTATTTCAGTCTGGTTTACTACTTCGTCATTGGCTGGCATATCGATACGATCAACCTCATCCACATCCTCAAGGGCCGTCTTAATGAACTTGTATTCGTAAGATTCTTCACTAAACTAGTTAAGGACCAGCCAGTTAGGTTGCAAGCTGTCATTAAATCATCGGTATTATTAAGTATGACACATACATAATGTCAAACACAACATGCAAAACAAAATAAATTTATGCACATTACCAAAATTTCCATCTTAGCACTAGCGTGGTTGATATACAGTCGCGTGATCCTACAATACCACATCATATATGGATGATGACGTGACATCACCTCCTCTATCTTGAGTGCATTACAAACGTACTCGTCACGATCATTCCACTTCTGAATATGGACTGCATGTTCCATCGACCAATTTTTCTCTACCTTGCCCCTCGCATCTATTTTATGCAAATCGCGATTGGTATTAGCATCTTTGGGTTGTTCTTGCTTTAGCCCAAACTATTGTAGGACACGATCGGGTAGGTGGAACTCTACAAGCCAAAAACATATAAGTGGAACAGCCGACCTCCACACGTTACTTCCCTCGATGCGAAAACTAGGAGGAAGGTGGCTTAAGTCATTTCCATATGGCTCCCACTTAACCTACAAAAGCCACCAAGTAAAGCAACCACATTCAGAAATTTTCCCATAATTTGCATAACAAGTAGCACAATAGTGGGTAATGAAATTTTTTTTTGAAGGACATAAGATGTTATGGACGTATAAATACAAGTATTACACCTGGTCGGGCCGTGTCGGGGCAATTTGATTGCGATATGCAGAAAGCACGTGCGTGGGAGCATTCTTTGTACACATCGCCCTGCCCACCTACAAGCAGGTAACATCGCATGGTCATTAGTTGTTTATGTATAAAAATGTGGCATAATACATGATAGCATACTAATTATGCAATATATACTTACTTTAAAGCAAGAGGAATTGGTGGTAGTGGTGGACCATAAACATCCTCGGGTTGGGTCACCATCTATGGGGACATGTGGGAACTTGACATATATCCACAATTGGACCAAAATCAACGGTCTACCAATTTGCTTTGCCTTCTTGTCAGTTGCATTGCACAGCTATCTGTACAACCATGATAAGGCTGCACTACCCCAACTATACTTGGGTGGATTACGAAGGTTTTGCATGAACTTTAACCACATGAGATGGACCCTATCTCAAGACTTGTCAAGAAATACCATATCCCCTAGTAGGGCTAGTATATAGCAGCAAGCGTACTGATGAACTTGAATCTCATTGGCATCTGGAGGCAGTGGTTGTCTGATTTTTTCGACAAGTACGGGTATCAAAATCCTTTGACCTTTTAGCACAGTTTGAGGGCCATTTGAAATTTAAATTTCAAGCATTTCAGCTAAACATTTGTCCAAGTTCTTTTAGTGGGCCAAACCATTGCCTCACCCTCGATGGGCAACCCCATGATAACTTCCACATCTTGTAATGTGATCGTTATCTTACCATGTGGTAGGTGGAATGTATGGGTCTCTAGGCGCCATCGCTCTACAAATGCAGTGATCAATGCATGGTCAAGCTGTATGGATGGGACCAAGTGCAAACCCTCTAGATCAAGCAACCTCACAATGGCAAGGACACAATCATCTACATAGGATCTCGAAGTGTCAACTCTTCATTGCGACTTCGACAATCCAGTGTGCCAGGAGGATCCTGCAAATATTATAACAATAGATAACAATCTTATGCAAATATTTAGTATTTATGGCTAATTAGAGTTGTGACATGAATGCATAGTGCAAGAAAACTCATGCAATTACCTGTCCCCCAGGGTTCCACAGTAACTTAGATCGATGTTTAACTTGTTCTGTCAATACACTATGATCAATAGGTCCAGGATCTATCGTCATGCTGCAAAAAGTTTTTGTGTCATATCAGCTATAAATAATAGGTTTGTGTAATGTGCAATATTGGTTAGTGACATTGAATAGAGAGAGACTTACACCATATCTTGGTTTTGTTTTTGGGGTTTTATTTATGTGTGGCATTATGATTTCCTTTTCTTTTCCTTTTCTCTGGATTGTTGTTGTCCCTATTTTGTTTTGTTCTTATTTTTTTATTCAGTGTTTCTTTGTGATATATAACATTTTTTTGGGAGCTAAAAATGATAGAAACTTTGATTGATACTATGGAATAATACAAGTAAAAACTAAGTTAAGAGCAAACTCAATTAGGGGGAACACCCAACAAAGCGATATCCTCAGGATAGAGAAAGAAGAAATTGAATAAGGCCAAAAGAACATGAGGCCAGACAACAACTACCCTCTAGCTATCAGATTAGACTTGTGCTGCCATCATGCTTTGGTAGTTTTCCAATAATCCGCTAGCACCCTGTATAATCACCCTTGGCTGCACATGAACCTGTTCAAAGTTGAACTTGTTTCTTGCGTTCCAAATAGCCCAAGCTTAGTTAAAATTCAAAGAAGATAATAAGGAAACTATGCTTTTGATTCATATTTAATTATTTATATCAACCTCTGAGTAATGCATTTGGGAAGCATATTGATTGTAATTTCTGGACACTACACAATATCCGACTAATTTTGCCTTATATACAGAGCTAGAGACTTCAAATTGTGTGAATTAGTTGAATAGGACCATCATAGGCTTCCATTGGGCACAATACCAACAAATCTAGGCTGTTTCTTGTAACAGTCCTACCATAATTCTTTGCTTGTGGCCCTACTGTTGCTCACCTATTCTTTTTGTTCTATATATGTCTTTGTGGTGGAATTGGTGCAAGAATGCATTAGCATATGAAAAAGCATGATATGCTCAATGCTTTAATTCATCATTAATTGTTAGCATGTACGCCACATGATACTGGTTTTAGTTTAGATGCAAACTGATTACTGCATTTTGTATCCTTCATCTTACCCCTAAGAAAACTATCAAACTAATTAGTCCCACAAGCCTCAATCATAGAATTCCATCAATTTCCCACGCATCAATCATATTCTCTATCCCCTTACTTTTCTTAATCACCAAACACAAGCACCCATTTAACATTATCGCAAAAATCAAATATCTAACACAGAACTACAACCATTGTCACAAGCAAAACACAAACAAAACACAGCACCCAGTAAACACAATCACAAAAATCAAACAGTTATGATATAAATTTATGACTCTAGCTAATATAAATATTTTTTTGGAACAAATATATGTAATAGCACAGTAAAATTGAAATAGCATAGTAAAAAAAACAAATAAAAACTAAACCCAAATCAAATAAAACCCAAATCTCCAAAGCACTAAACCTAAAAAGCAAATCAAAACCCATTTCAGCCAATAAATAAAGAGAAAGAAATTGCATTAGAGAGAGAGAGAGAGAGAGAGAGAGAGAGAGAGAGAGAGAATGAACCTGCTGGTTGAGTCGAATTCCTCGCCACAGAGGAAGATGATGGACGGAGGAAACGGTGTAGGAAGAGAGAGACACCAGAGAGAGAGAAGATTGAAGGCTCCCTCAAAATCGATTTTAGTATACTCAGATTCCCGTTTTTACCCTATGAATTTTTTTTTTAACCTAAGCTTATGGAAGTTGAGTAAGCTATACTTGATTTTCAGTAGTTCTATGTGACTTTTTCCTCTTTTTTTTAATCCATGTCAAAACTAATTTTCAATAGGAAGTCGATTTTAACAAACTCGACTTCCAAAAAGAGTCCAACTTACTAAATAACTTTGAATGCATGCCATTCGCCTAAAATATTTCTAGAATTGCACTGTTTGGCAAATTTTGCCACTCTTAACGTTAATGATCCCTCTTAAGTACACGGTAACAAATCACTCTCTCATCAAAACCCTTTCAATGCCTCTCTCTCTCATCCTCGACCTTCGTTCTTATCAGGAACTCCAGCCAAAAAAACCACTACCACATACTTAGGTGGTCGATCCTAGTGACCATGTCTCCACTGTTCCCTCCCCTCAGCCAACATGAAGACCTTCTCTGGTTAAAATTCTCAGCTTCAATCTCCAAAAAAAAAAAAAAAACCATAGTAAAGCAAATGAAGTGTACCTTTCCCATAAAATGAAAAATTGTCCTAGAACTTCAAAAAGAGAGTAATGATTATTTCAAGAAGAAGCAAAAGCATTGAAATAGTGTTCTCTACTTTCCCGCTTTTCTTTTTAGCAATATTGCTCCAATCCAATCCAATCAATGTGTGGGATACTGTTTTAGTTTTGTTAATATATATCTCTAACAAGTTTTAAAGAAGGATTGATAAGTATATATAGTCTACAATCTAGAAAAGGGGAAAATGAAACTGAAATATTAAGGTAGAACTAGAGCACCAATTTTACGAATCTGGGTTGCATTGCGTGAGAGGAGCTGAGCTTGGTTGGGCCGGGAAGGAGGGTTGGGTTGTGGCCTTCACCCTCACCCATAAGTCTGTCATGCTTGTCCTCGGATTCAGCTTTTCTTCGCCTGATTATCGTGTCAAAATCTGACCCAAAGGAGAAGGAGGATGAGAGAGAGAAGAAAGATGCGTTGATGGTTTTGAAGATAGAGAAAGGGGTGTCATCACTGCCGTGCACGTGTGAGAGAGAGAGAGGTGTTGAAGGGGTTTTGAAGGGGGAGGGATTTAATTCTTGCCATGTACTTTAGGGAGACAGACTAGAGACAGAGATAGAAACTATCAATGTTAGAGTTGGCAGAAGTTTTCTCTTAGTATTGGTCATGTGTGTTGCACATGAACCTTACATATGTGTCTCTCTTTTAGTTTGACATCTGTCCCTATATGCAACAATTGTTGCAACCTTGTGTGCAGGAAATCCTTGTCCTTTATAATAAGGACAACTCGGGAAGTTCATTGCGAGAATATAAGTCATATCGATTATGGAGAATATCGTCCCCTTCTGACAAATTACATAGTTTAAACTATATTTAAATTAAGTCTCAAATCTTTGATTTTGTAAATTAAATTGTTTCAACTTGAGTTCATTTTCATTATTCATTTTTGTTATTTTAGGTAATAACAAAACGGAGTTTGTGGAAACATAAAACTTCCCCCTTAAGTTTATATATAAGGTAAATTCCATTAACTACCCTTGAGGTTTGGGCTAATACCAGACAGGTCCAAGACATTTTAAAACTAACCAAATTAGTCCATAAGCCCAACTTAGTTCCTAACACTGTTAGCCCACCCGTTAGTGATTTTCTTCCTCTCTCAGACTTGTCTCTTCTCTATTTCTCTATGTGACTTTCTCCCCTCTTGACCCCTCTCTCTTAGACCTTAAATCTGCTACAACCAAAACACAGCCATAACCAAAA
Organism: Lithocarpus polystachyus; assembly: GCA_033629205.1. NCBI lineage: Eukaryota > Viridiplantae > Streptophyta > Magnoliopsida > Fagales > Fagaceae > Lithocarpus > Lithocarpus polystachyus. The sequence continues at coordinate 43,878,664 of CM066165.1, read as the reverse complement.
CACAGCCATACACAATAACAAAACCTAAAATTAAGAAGCTCAAAAAACCCATAACGATACCACCACCATATTGGAACCCACTACATGAATCAAACAATCACCACAGATCAACACAGTGGGAGATTGATCTCGGCCTTGACGAGGTTGAGGGAGAACAATTTGAAGACGCAATCGAGAGCAGGCTCGACGGCTTTGGCATAGCCGGATTCAAGAGCGAGAATGACAGGTTTTAGGACGCAATCGTTTCTAGGTTTGAAGACGCAATCGTTTCTTGTCTCTCATCTCTGATCTCTATTTTCACTTTCTTCTCCTCTCTATCTTTGTCTTTGTGGTGGAGCCGGTGGGATGTCATAATTTCTTCTCTCCCTTCGTCTTTGTTGTGGTGTCGTGGTGGTGGGTTTGTCGATTTCTCCTTTCTTTTTGTCTTTGCTGTGGTGGTTGGTGGTGATTTATGGGTTTTTGTTAGGTCGGTGTTAGAGGATTTAGGTTTTTTGTGGGCTTGTTTTGGTTAGGATTGGCATTAGAAATCTGGGTTTTTTGTGGGTGTGGAGGAGTTTTGTGGGTTTTAGTTTGACATGTTTGTTTGTGAATTTGCTGATGCCGGTGGTCTGTGGTCACTGGTTCTGGGTTTATGAGTGGGTTTTGTTGACGTCGATGCCAATGCCGAAGTTGATGTTTTGCTGCTGGGTTTGTGGGTTTTGTTGATGGTTAGTGGTTGGTAGTTTTGGGTTTATGGGTTTGTGCCTTATGGGTTTAGCTTATGAATGTGTGGGTGGTTGGTGGTTGCTAGGTTCATTCAAGCCTTTTTTTTTTTTTTTTAAATTGAGAAAGAGGTTCTTCAATTTTTTTCCTCTTCTAATTTATTCAAATAGAGAAAGGGAAGAGAAAGAGACAAGTCTGAGAGAGGAAGAAAATCACTAACGGGTGGGCTAACGGTGTTAGGAACTAAGTTAGGCTTATGGACCAATTTGGTTAGTTTTAAAATGTCTTGAACTTGACTGGTATTAGGCCAAACCTCAGGGGTAGTTAATGAAATTTACCCTTATATATAATAGTAGTACTTTTAAAAAATATATATAGAATATTCTGTAACGAAAATCAGGTATAAACTTATTTGTCATATTTATAGAAACCTGACAATGAGAGAGTATTATTTAATTTATACATACATTTCAAGAGAATGTCATTTTGATAAACTTTAATTGGGAGAAATAATTATTCTAAAAAAAAAGGGAGAAATAATTTACTACAACATTTTGTATATTTTTACACTCACACATAAGGGTGTGAGAGCAATTTTTGTGAAATCTAATTACAATATTGACCATTTTAGAGAAAACTCTATTTTAGAGAACCCAATATCAATGCTCTTATCTATTTTTTTTTTTTTTTCCAAATATTGAAGAGAAAAAACGTTTTACTTCACATCCAACCATGCACACACCTCTTTCACATTATATATAGGGGAAATTATAGGTTTACATTGTACTATCAATATAAATCTTATATATTATACTAAATAAATATGTACAATATTATAAATATTTGTTTAGTCTACAATCTAAATATTAGATTGTTAATACAATATAAACTAAGAATTTCCTTTATACGTAAAATATGAAGTTGTGAACATCGTTTCACATATTTTTCACACATTTTAACAAATGTGAGCACGGTTGGATGTCAAGTACTAATAAATCACAATATTAAAAACCTAATTGCCCTTTTAATAAAACAGAAAGAAATTGTAGCCACTTTTTCAACACACATACCCAAAAAAAAAAAAAAAAAAAAACAAAACCACACATGACGCAACAAAGCATGCAATTGTTCACCTCCTAGTCTAATCTTACTTTGGGATTAACTATATTAAACAACATAGGGCACTCAGGACAGCGAGAAATGTAAACTTGGTGCAATTCATGCATATCTAGCTTGCTTTATGTCAAATATTTATGGTAAATGTTAATGAATCTTAATGGTATTGATTTAATAAATGTTGAGGGTGGAAAAGTTTTCCTTTCGACAAATAAGATTTATGATGGGTAGGGGCCTAAACCGAAACTCGACAATGGGCTTGATGCGCGGCCCAAAGGCTATCAGCGAAGATCCAAAGAATTCAATGTATTTTTATGCCTTGGGCCTAGATCAGGACTGACAAGAATGGCCACAAAAAATCCCTACAGCGAACACGTCAGCATGATTAAAAAACATATTGTAAGAGATAACCCAGCGGTAAAATATTTCTGCAGAAAATAGCGCAGCGGTAAAATGTTTCTGCAGAAAATGGCCCAGCGGTAAAGTGTTTTTGCAGAAAACAGCCCAGCGGTAAAGTGAGACAGAACATAATACAACTATTTCATGAATCAAGGAAAGTTTCTATATTTCAAACTCATCATCTGTTAGCTCTGGAGAAGAGTCTTCTAATACGATAATATGAGGGAAAAATTCTATAGTAACAGTTACACCATAGCCATCAATAGTAAATGAATAAGTAAATATCATAGGTTCCATTATAACAAATAATAGGGAAGACTTAGTGTGAGATAAAGGGAGAGAGAGAGATTCCAGCTAGCGCAGCAAGATCATTATGGTGCCAAGGCATGCTCATGGATATAGTATAAGCAGTGAGTAGTGAGAGACATTTCGAGTAGTATGTGTAGTATGGAATAGTGTTCAGTAGAGTTGCTGGGACTTTCTATTGGGGTAGATAAGTGTTTGTGAGTAGAGGTATGAGGAGCATTTCGAGCTAGGAGCTGGGGGAACTTAGTTTCTAAGCTTGAAACTAAGAACTTACTGACATTTTCAAAACGTAGAGAAGGATTTTTTTGTAGAAAGATTAAGAGGGAGTTCCTTTTGGGTGTATCCTTGTATGTTCTTGTGTGTTGGTGAAGCATTAATGGAGAGTTCCATTTATAGTTGGATTTTAGGGGGTGATTAGCAAATAATCTTTGCTAAATCTTGCTCAATCTTCAGAAAAATCTTTAGAGAATCGTTCTCAGGATTTTAGCCAATAGTGGTAGAAAGATTTTTGCTGTTTTGGGTAAGATCAGTTGGGATTCTGCCTTAGCATTGAATGCTGATTAGCCTTAGCTGATGGGATTAGAACATGTATTAGGCTAATGACCTTGGTTATGTTGCTACTAGTATTAGAGTTCCCTAGGGCAGGTTGCATCACCCCAAGCCGGGTGTCAACCTTGGAGCCCTTGCTGGGAATTCTGCTGGGATCTCCTTGGTACCCTCCAAACCACATTTTCCTAAGTTTTCCCATTTGGGGTTCATGTGCTTGGTCCATGAACCAGAAAACATGCGTTTTTGGTATGAAAATGAACTGATTCCAAGTTGTTTCAGGAGCTTTAGTGGTCTGATTCATGGTTGCTTGATGACTCTTGACCAGCCGGGTTGAAGAAGAAAGAAAGGACAGCTGGGACAGCTGGCTGAAGCTTCCCAGCTTTCTGTCACATCAGTTTCAGCTTTATGTCGCATGGGGAATGATGGAAGTTCAGCTTGTAGAGGAAGGTTTCACCCCTGATGGACACGTGTCCCCCTTTTAATCTGATTGGACAAGTTAGGACTTAGTGGCAGTGGGCTCCAGCTGATTAGATTGTGCTGAATTTGGCTGTGTAGCTCACGTGAGCCTCAACTGTTGGGATTTGTACATATGCTGGGTTGGCTTAGCTGGGCCTTGTATTTAAACTCCTTTGGGCTTAGTTAACCCTAAAAAATGAAGACTTTTGCCATGGGTAATATACATGGGCTTTCATAAATTTTGTAAATATGTGCCAAAGTAGCATTTGAGCTTTTATGGAATAGTTGCAAAAATGGGTATAGTGCCAAAATGATATTTGGGCTTTGTAAGACTAGTGCCAAAATAGTTTTTGAGCTTAGTAAAATAGGTGCCAAATTATTATTTGGGCTTTAGTAAATAGTGCCAAATTAGTATTTGAGCTTTAGTAAAATAGTTTAAGATTTTGGAGAAATATTGCTGTGTAGCAACGGAGTTTTAGAGATGCCGTGTAGCAATGGGCTTTTAAGAGATGTCGTGTAGCAACGGGCTTTGTAAAGGTGTCGTGTAGCAACGGGCTTTTAAGAAATGCCGTGTAGCAACGGGCTTTGTAAGGTGCCGTGTAGTAACGAGCTTTTAGAGATGCTGTGTAGCAACGGGCTTTTGATAGGTGCCGTGTAGCAACGAGCTTTGTAAAGGGTATTGTTGGGCTTTCTTTTGAGTCTTGCCCACAAGTTAAGTGGTTTTGAGCTTTTATTGTGGAGATAGTGTAATCTTGTGGCCCAATATTGGTAGTAATATGATGGGTATTTTTTGTGGAAAATCTAGATTGGATAATATGTGGATAATATGTATAAGAGGGCCCAAGGTAATTTATGGGGCTCATATAGGGATATTTGTGGAGGCCCAATTACATGGAGAATATTTGGGTAATATATATATATATATATATATGGGGAATATTTATGTGGGTTTAAAATAATGTGTGGGCTCATGTGGGTATTTTGTGAGTGGGCTAGAGAAATTAGGGCCCAAAAATTTGTACCTCAACAAGAAATAATTAGAAATAAAATTTATGAAAAAAGAAAAAAAGTAACTGATTTTGTTTTATATTTTATGGGTATGTTTAGTACTCTGAATGAAGATTATGACATGAATTGTAATCTTTATTACTAGTAATAAAGTGTGTTGTAATGTGATAACTAAACATATTCATTAGGGCACGTTTGGTACACTGTAATGATTATTACATGGGAATAATAATAAATATTACAAGGAAAACATTAAATTGGAATGTAATAACTAATAAGTATTACTATTTATTAGTTTGGTAACCATTTAAGAATAGAATTATGAATATGCATCCACAATTTGGTAGAATATAAAAAAAAGGTGTAATTAAATCATTTTTAAGTCAAATTTCCTAAAATACACTTATTTTAGGTTGTTCAAATTAGAGTTAATAATTACCAATAAGGAAAATTTATTTTCTTTCCTTTTGAAAATGTGGCAACTAATAGCTTTTTAGTAATTATTTTTTTAAAAGTTATTACATAAGGTGAAGGAATAGATATTCAATACTTTTGATAATGAATAGTTATTCTTCATTTTGAAGAATAGCTATTCATAAAGAACAACTATTCATAAGGAATGACTATTCATTGAAATAAAAACATAACCAAACAACCGAATAGTTATGCTATAGGAATATCTATTACATTACAGTGTCTATTATAGTCTACTAAACATGCCCTTAGTTTGATTGTAAGTTATAACATTAGAATGAAACTTAACATTTATTTTAGGAAATATCTTACTCATACAATTTTATCTCCTTAAAAATTGTTATTTTTAAATTTAAGAGAGATATGTGTTATTTTTTATGATTTTTTATTTTTATAATTGTAAGATGTATATAGAAAGTTTGTTTATTTGGAAATATACTAAGTTTTGAAATTATTGCACTTATTAAGGAATAGCTAATAAAACCTTTTAAAAAGGAATAGTTATTCCTCATTTTGAAGAATAACTATTCATAAGAAATGACTATTCCTTATAATTAAAGCATAACCAAACTAAAGAATAACTATACCATAGGAATAACTATTACATTACAGCGCCTATTATAGTCTACCAAACATGTCCTATGTAAAAATTTATCAAAACTTTTTTAAAATAATCATTAACAAATGTAGTTAACCAGACTTATAATTTATATGCTGTTAAAGTCAATTTCGTGCAACAATGTGGATTGTCGCATGCAAATGCACAATGTAGACAAGAAGGTGCAAATTTATTTTGGTCAGTTATATTATAAAAATAATAATTGGTCAATTATTAAACTGTAGTAATTGAATACAGTGTATAAATATAAAATATTACGTCCAATATGTTGAGGATATTATACAAAGTAATAATAGAAAAAAAAGGTTAATACAAAAGACAAAACAGAAAATAGATAACTTGAAGGTACAATATTGTTTTCCTTAAACAATATTTGCCCCTCCAACACTATTGTTGCTAAAAGATTATCGCAAATTTATCCTCAGGATACAATTAAGATGTTGGGTTCTACAGATAGCAATTCTGAAGAATGACCATAGGATTTCTTATGTTTCTCTCTAACTTATTATTTTGTGGAGTTAAAATGTTTCATACCCATAGGGTTATATTTTATCAAAAGAAACGTATAGAGAGTTAATATGTTCCATAAAACCGTTCAGAAGGCTTGAAACCTCTTCAACCTTTCCAAACAGTCATTAGAAAAATTCTGCAGAAAATTCAATTTTCGAGTTTTGATCGATCGAATACTCTTTTCGATCAATCGAACAAGAATCGAATAGCGATCGAACTAGGCAGAAGCTCCAGGATTTTTTCTTTACCATTTCAATTGATCGAGCCAAAGTTTCGACCAATTAAAAATGCTTAATTCAAAATTTTCACTTGGAAAATTTCAAAACTTGAATTTTCACTTTATGAAACAATATTCCCTAAACTCAAACAACAGTATTGTTAGCTTCTAAGATTTTAGGAACTAAATGTATTAGAACTTCATTTTGTAATATGTTGGCAAACCATGATCAAAACATTGGGCCTAATTTTAGGCTTGCTCAAAGTGTGTTTATTTGTAAAATTGGAATCGAGTGAGTGTAGAATTTATTAGACTAAATCTGTAAGGCTTGATCGATCGAAAATTAGACTCAAATGATCGAACCACGTACAGATTTATTTTTCTACAGAATTTTCAATTTAGCTTAAGCCCGGTTTGATGTGTAGGGTTTTATGTTTTACTCCAAGTATAAAAGGAAAAACCCTAGCTATGTTTTATAAGTCTTTTATGTGCTGTGTGTTGAAGCTATTGTGAGATCTAAAAGTGTTTACCTTTATACACACTTAAGGATATCAAGATCAATAACTTGGTGATCGCTTCAGTTGTTGCTTAAAGGACATTAAAGAAGATCTGAAATCTTTGAGTGGAGTCTCAAAGTCACAAGTAAAAGAAATTATGGTTGCAGTAGATCAAGGAAAGAAGTAGTCCATGAACTCGAAACTGTCACGTGATCGTGGTTGTAAGTTTTCTACTCGAGGTAGCAATAGAATGCTAGTAGTCTAAGTTCTATTGTACAAACTTCAATTCTTTCATAGTGGATCTGTTATACCTTGAGGATAGCTAGGTTAAATCCTCCCTAGGTTTTTTACTGGTTTGGTTTTCCTGGGTTATCATATCGTTGTGTTCTTTATATTTTCGCATTATTTACATGATATGATTTTATTGTGTTAACGTAGATCTGAATAATTTATCTAAGTATTCACTTGGTTAAATAACTAGGTCAAACAACTTGTGTTAAGAGGTCTAAAAACGTACAATTATTAAAATTTATCCTTGTATATACCTATATATACAACACAATATATTCTTATCTAAACGAACTGGTAGTTGAGATTGCACTATTCTAATTTATTGAAATGTATATATATATATATATATATATATATCTATATATATATAATAGCGGAAGCCTTTTAACCAGGTGCTGCCACGTTAGGAAAAATACCCCCTTAAAATGCTGACACGTTTACAACTTAAACTAGAAAAAATCGCACGGTGCGTTAGGAGAGGCACCCTTTCAGACACCAACCCGCCTCTTGGTATAAATTACAATGGTCCAGTAGGTTGAAACACTGTTTGGAGCCTTTTGATATAAAAAAGAAACTAACCGCTTAAAAAAAAGAAGAAGAAAAAGATTGGTACACGGGAGAGAGAGATGATGCGCGCCGAAGACCCTAACACACAGAGAGACCGAGATCGAGAGTGAGAGATACCAACAATGGTGACACGTTTCAAGGAGAAAGGAGAGAGAGATCGAGAGAAAAGAGAATTCCTCCTTTCCTAATCATTCGACAATTTCCCCTCTCTCTTCGGTCTGATCTAAACGCAGATCTCTGGGTTTCATCCTCAATAAAAGTAAGACACTTCCTTTTTCAAAATCTGGGTTTATCATTCTCTCTAAGGTATTAGCCCAAACTGCTTTCAGTTTGAGTATTGTTGATTCCAATTAATTTACCCCTAAGAATTTCTTAAATTTATTTTTTAAATTTGATTTCTTTCTTTGTTTTCGTAGCCAATAAATCCTGTTCTTCTTCTTCATCATCTTTCTCCTCTAACCCAGGTTAGTTAACTTACCTAGCAACCTCATCTTATCAGCCTCCGCCTAACAATATCTTTCTTCAAAAAAAAAAAAAAAAGCACCGACACTCCGATCCAGAGAAAGGGAAGGAGAAAAAAGGAAAAAAATTACGATCCAGTGGAGATTCATACGGCGATCGAACGTCTCGAAGGTATTGAGATACAAAGATAGAGATCGGCCGTTAGGACCGCTGCTCATATGTTCTGCTTTTAATTTTAGGAAGCAGGGTTTTAAATTGGGAGATCTATTTGGGCTTTTTTTTTTTTTTTTATTCGGGTATTTTGGTTTGGTTGGTTATGATTTACGTTTTGGGGTTAGGAGTAGCTTTGTTTAATTAAAGTAAATAGATGGATTGGACTTGGTTTAATCTCTTAGCCTATTATTTTCTTTAGGTTTACTATCAATTTGGGGATTTCAGGTGCGGACATAGCGATCGGCACAACTCCGTGACCAACATAATCGGCTTTAGACATGGCCAAACGAAAGGTGCGTATCAAATTCCTGTGTTCGAATTTGAATTGAAATTTGGATGTTCATTCTCTTTCTTTAGATGCATTAAATTTTCGGTTTTGTTTTAGGATCTAGACCAAATGTGTTTTTGTTTAAAAAAAATGCATTCCATGATTCTTTTTCAACTAACCTGTAAAATTGTTATGTTTTTTTTTTTTTTTTGTTGGTGTCATGCTTTGTGATCAACTTCCTTATAATGATTACTTCTGCTTCTTTTTGTAGACTTTGTTTCACCTTAGGACGGCCTTACTATCCTTTTTTTAGGCTTTACATTTCAATCTACCTCAAAGATTAAATTTTCTTGATTCTGAGGGATTTCAGTTGCTATTTGTGATGATTCTGTGAATGAAACTTTCAATTTCAAATAGAGCTCCTATCTATCAAATTAGTATCTATTTAATTGTTAGCCTCTATCTTGCATACTGTTGAGTATTTTGTTTTGTTAAGTAGTGTTGTTCTCAAAGTTGTTGGTTTGTAAGTGAATGGTTTGATTCAAGTGCTAATTTGATAGATAGGTTTTCTATTTGTCACTGCATATTCTGACCATGTACTTACCTTATCGGAGCCACAATCTTAGAAGACATGACTGGTAGAAGGCTATTTGAAAGTAAATACTTATGAAATGTATATCGTCTTTTTATTTCTTTCCAGAATCAAGGACAATAAAATGTGCAAAACTTCAGAGAATTTAATGCCTTCATAGTCATGAACCGCATCTTCACTAAAAATGTTTAAGGGAGCTGCTGTTGAAGTGCAGATAACGATATCATAACAGGATAATGGTGTTTCTCAGACACTTTTATCTGCTGCCATGTCCAAATAGCTTGACCTTAATGGCTTTAAGGAGATCTCTACTAGATTGAAACTGGCTGTGTGCTTGCTATCTTATCTCTTCTCGAAAACTTTAGATCAAGTCCTTGCTAATCATATTTTTCTTTTTAAATTATTGATTTTATTGATAAATCTCCATTTTCTGATTCAGATTTAATTGACAGGCTTCTGGGAGCTGTTGTTGTGATAGCAGCAAATGCAGGTGGTGCATGGACTCCCATAGGTGATGTTACCACTACTATGCTGTGGATACACGGTCAGATATCAACTTTGCAGACAATGAAGGTCTTTTAACATCATTCTAACTAAAATATCACATGTACAGAATATGCCTGCATTTATGTGTTACATTGTTCATATATGGGACTTATGCATGATGCGTGTGATTTATTCTCACCAAGGTATTCATTATACTGTCTTGACACAATACATTTCATGCTGCTGTTGCATATTTAATCCAATGAGATCCAACCAAAACATCTGCATTAGCTGACTGTCTTCCCCTAATGTCACCAAAACATAATAGTATATAAAATTTTTGAATTTTATGACCTAACTGCAGTACTAGGAGTACGGTTCACAAACTGGATATGTGTGTGGTTGGATGCGCATGTGTGCTTGCGTGTTCCAAGTAGCTAAATATACATTATGTAAAAGGTGAAGCTTGCAAGATTTTAGCGTTTAATGTAATCAACTCATACTTGCTCTCTCTTTATCTGCTGCGTATGTGTCCGAGAAAGAGAGCTAAGCAGGATCCTATCATGAGCTGGTCCAAATGAATCTATGTTGAAAAAAACTGAGGGTGTAAATGCTGTATAATGTGAGTTAACTGTAGTGGTGAAAAACACTTTTCTGTTCAAACTTTAGACTTCAGGTATGTTAAGCTTTTCTAACTCTCGGAGTTGAAATTTCTCCTGTAAATTTATGGAATTCACTTTTTTAATAAAAGTTAATTTTATTGATGATGATTTTAAACTACAGCAAAGTTGAGTGTCAATCACTTCACTCATAAAATCTACTCTTGGTGTTAGTTCTTGAGTTTTTATTGAAAATTTTACTTTGCAACCCAATGAACGGATAAAAAGAAGATAGTGGGTTGATTTTGAATCAAAAGAAGGGGTCTTATATTAGGTTTCACTGGGTTTATTGTGCTTAAAAATAAGCTAGACAAAAGTACATTTGTACCTAAAAAAGTAAAGCATTAATAGAGTTGTACATAAGCTAAACCAATCTGCCGGATTTTTAGATTGGTGGGTTGGGGACTCGGCGGCAGAATTGGAGTTTTCCCAGCCCACCATTGGTTGGTTAGTTAAAAATATTGACCTCCACCAGACTAATCCAACCTTTGCTCACTCCTATTTCTAAGTAGATACAATCAAGTTTATTAATCCCTAACATACGTTTACTTTAAAAATCAGTGCAACTTTTTATTCTTATATAATTATCTGAAGAAATATTCAATATTTTCAGAAGTATAATGAGTTTTTTTGATCGGCAGGTGGCTGACAACTTTCATTGTGATTTGATGGTTGGGTTGTGTACATGAAAGCTTCTTAGAAAGCAAATTGGCTATTGTTGGTGGCCGTGTACAGTTAATGAGGAAGGATTGTCAAGGTAATAAAAAGTTTCCACCTGTTCTTGAGTGTGAAAGGATTGTGTGCTGTTTTTTATTTTTTGGTTCTAATGGGTTTTCTTAATTCTTTCATGTTAAAGTTTATTGTATTGATTTTAGCAATGCTAATGAATTTTTTTGGGGGTAGGGTTTGTGTATAATATGATTGAGAAAATTCCTCAATGAAGGAGTGGTACTGGTATACTATACAGATTAAAAAGAGTTGTAGCTATAGTTTCCTTTATTTTAATTTTTGTTTGTTAGATCACCAAGGAGATTAAATAAACATAATATCTATAAGAGTGTCAGCTAGCAACCGTGTGTTAGTTTGGAACAGCAGTACAAGAGAAAGAACTGTAAGAATGATAGACTGCCCAGGCCCATCAAACACTCAATTGTAGTGGGCCCACTTTAACAATGACTGAGCCACCACATTCAGGGAGAGTATAGGACAGACTGGGCAAGGCCACTGATGAGGATTAAAACCAGATCAAATCCATGAGTTTAGCCTCTGATAATGATTGTTAAGAAATACCGGTTGATATATATAGAATAGGAGGGATTGGACAAAGTATGCATCAAGATACTACAAAAATAATGAAGGATGCAAAATTCAATATGTAATGGCTAAATGAGTGGTAACTTACAAACAAGCATGACACTGAATCTGATTTGTGGTTTAGCTTTGGATTGGTTGACTTTTAGAAGAACAAAAATTCAGTTCAATTTTGGATCTTCTAGCATTTTTCCCTCAATAAAAATATCATTTATTATTTAGAGATGGTATCAAAGAAACTTAATGGTGATGGTAATGACAGCAGAAATGATAGATATAAAATCTGAATATTCAGAATACTGTTATAACATTACAATACAGTAAGATGCATAAAAACCATCTTAATAAGTATTCAGTATACTGTTATAACATTATAATACAGCAAGATGCATGAAAATCGCCTTTCAGTATACCGATGATGCAATTAGAACTGAGCCACAAATGGGATGTTGATGTCAGCACTGACTGTTGTTCTGAGATTGTTATAATTATATTTTCAACACTTCACAGCACAATCTATGACTTTGTAGACAAAGCATTAACATAGCAAAGACATAATGTGATAAGTCACATTATTGACATTGTGAGATGAGCTCTTTCTTTTTCTACATTTACATTGTAATACGTTTTACGTGTATCACTTTCGTAGGCTTTTCTGATCTCTCCTATGGTTGTGACTGATGCAATTACTTCACTTTAATATAATCTGTAGATATTTATTTAAAATGTTAGCCTTAGGTCTTGAGTTTATGTATGTGGAATAACTTCAGAATTTACTTCATTCTCATCTCTCATGGAGACTTCCCTGAAAAAAGAAAAAAAAAAGAAGAGGGAAGCTTACACAATCTTATTTTGCATTTATTTATTAATTGAACCAGATATTATATGTAGTGGTTGGATTTGCTGAGTCTCTATTGAAAGAAGCAGAGTGGTTGAGAGACAAATTAATGCCATCTTTGGATGAATATATGATAAATGGAGATCTCAGATTTAGCAGTAAGAAAAACAGTCCTAATGCTGAGAAAATCTTAATTTCAAATATTACTGTTTGAACCTAACAGAATTTGTCTTGCTTTTTTAAATTTCTTTGGATTGGTTAGTCAAAATATTTTGGTTCCGTTTGATTTTGGTTGATTCTTAAAACTCTATTACCATGCTCAAGATCCATATCTAAATTTTGCATTTCTCTTTTTAATCTGATTGCATGCTGCAGGTGGGCATCCATTAAATTAGGTATAAACATGCCAGCACGGGTTGAGCAGATAGTCAGAAGAAATGACTATGATTTCATCTTCAGAGTTTTTCTAGAAGACACTTGAAGCTATAGAGGTTGACCCATATTTTTCAATTTTCAGCTCATGGCCATCCGTGTACAGTTGGTTTTTGAAGAAAATGACATTACTTAACAGAAAGAGGTTACTATATTTTCGCCATTAACATGCTCATTGGATTGGAGAGTGTTTTGTGGTTGCAAGAGATACATGCTTTGTAACATTCTGCATTGCAATTTTCCCCTCATTATCTTTTCAAATTATAGTTATGAAAGTATGATATGTTCAAGGTATAGATTACAGTTTTAACCAAAGCTTTTTAGCCTCTTCCAAATGTAAGCAATTCCAACTATTTATTTATGTACAAAGATTTACATGAACAGAAATAGACTGTTAGAAAAGTATTTTCAATCTCATTACTTCAATAGAATAATTATAATAGATATGTGTGTGTATGGCTTGCGGAAAAATGTGTTAATGCTTCTACCAGCACTTCAGTTTTGTAATTTCCTGCACAGGTTCTAAAAATTAAAATGGTAGTGTGTTGAATGAATGGTCCAAACTCCATTTTTTGGGCAAAAATCCAAGTTGACAAAGAGACATAAATGTGGTATTAATTACTGGTGTTTTATCAGTGATAGTAATTTCTAAAATTTGCAAAATAAACCAATTTGATTGCCATGCCAATCTAGACACTAATGTGTCATGAATATGGCATATTAACAACAATATTCTGGAATTTATGATTAATTCTCTTAACCATCAAACATTACAACCTTTTCCTATTTTTATATTTATGTTCTTAAATTATTGAAAGAATATCTTTTATAAATCCGTAAAACTAATTACTTTGTAGACATTCAATAAGACCATTGCATATTCCCAAATCAGACAATTACCAAATACACATAAATCTCAAAATTAAAGTTCCAAATAAATTCTTATTGTGGGTTTATAACAATTGCCAATTTCCACGTGGGAAGACCAATACCTTAAGCTAAAAAAGCCCAATCCATTTCATGAGAAAATCATATACAATGAGAACCAATCTCAAGCCCAGCCTGACTCATGGTAAAGAAATGTCATTAATTGTATGATTGATTAAGCCCAAAGTTAAATAGGCCTTCGGTGAGAACCATTAAAAGCTGGAACAAATTATGGGTCCGTAAAATAAATCTTTGGTGAGAACCATAATAGGCCCGTCAGAATAAATTGATCAAACCCAAAGTTAGTGAACCACCCATAGTCATGCGACAACTTAAAATCTTCAAACAACACATATATTCGGCCAAACACACAAAAACAAATAGAGAATCCCTCCTTCAATTATTTCAACTGCCGTTCCTTCACTGCAAGACAGCAAAATATTCAGAAGCCTTTTCTGCAACAACAAACTATTTAGAAGGTGACCATGATTTTTTTCTATTCAATAATCGTTCCTAATTGTCTATAACTGTCCACAGATCATTTTCCCTCTATTGAATTTAATTTGCTAGCGTTTTTCTTTTATCTCTATTGAAAAACATATAAGTTCTAATTTTCTTCTCTTTTTTTTCCTTTATTCTTAACCACTTCACAGATTTTTGATTGGCTTTCACTTTCTTTTAAAAAAATTCTCCTGAAAAACTTTTATGCTTTGTCGAATATTGAAGAGTGTAGATTTGTTGATGGTTTTCCATGAACTAAAATTGCGGTTTCCCTAGAATTAATTACTGTATATTAAATACTATTTTGCTGCATTACTCAATAATGTTTAATACTTGGCAACTTTTTTCTCTAATTTTCCATTTATTTTTTCAATTTTTTTAGTTCTTTTTGATCGATTATTGTAATGATTAAATATTTTTTTTATTTTACAGATTATTATTACAAATTTTAACAAATTATTACCCTTGCATTGAATGATTTACGCAGACGTTACACATACTGTTTATTAATTTGAATATGTCTATAAATTAGATTGGTTGAATATGGATTACACAAACTGTTTACATTGTGCAGGTAATACAAATTCATACGAAAATGGAGTACACAACATTGAAACAGATATCAAGTGACAAAGATAACTCAAAAGTGAAAGTTATGGTTTTACGAATGTGGGATGCAATTAATATAGCAAACAATCATGATCTGATCAGCCTCGATATGATATTGGTTGAGAAAGAGGTAAATTCATAATCCATTTCCTTTTAGAATAAATTTTATAAATTTTATTTCATTAAAATTTGTAGCCAGCTAATGTAAATTAATTGTTATGTACTGCTCCTATTGATTAAGGGATAATTCATTTAAAATATTCGTAGGGAACATTGATACATGTTAGCATTAGAAAGAATCTTGCTCAAAGTTATCGTCCACAACTAAATGAAGGAAGCATATATACAATTACAAATTTCTTGGTTGAAGAAACTAAAGGGAACTATCGTCCAGTACATAACAAACTCAAAATACTTTTTAATTCAACAACTTCAGTCTCAAAATTCAGCGAATTTGATCATTCAATACCTCAATCCCAATTTGAATTTGCTGATTATGGAGTGACAGCTTCCCGTTGTTATGACACTACTTACTTGATTGGTGATTTTAATTGTTTTATAAGCCAAGCATCTATTTTTACGGAGTTAAAAAATGATGCAATTCATACTGACTCTTATTTTTTTTTTTAAATGTGTTCTTACCAGATGCGATTGGCATATTGGACTACATTGGAACCATTGAGGAGATCAAAGCAAGAGGGCGCCCAACAAAAAAAAGAAACATTCAACTATTGTTAGAAGAGTAAGATATATATAGATTCTTTTAAACTCATATGTTTTAAATTTTAAATAATTCAAACTTACATATGAACAACTTCAGGAACAAATCAGTTCAGACAACTTTGTGGGGAAATACTACACAACAAATAGATGAAGATTTCTAAAAAAACAAATAAAGGGTCATTCATTGTAATAGTCACTTCAACCATTGTGAAAACTTTCAGAGGTAACAAATGGTTGACTCATTTATCAAATACATAATATTTATGTATCTATAATGCTTATAAGTAGTTACAACTTTTTTGTAGGTGACTATCAACTATCATCCACTTTTGCAACAAAACTATATATCAATTTAGACATTCGTGATTTGATGGTTGGGTTGTGTACATGAAAGCTTCTTAGAAAGCAAATTGGCTATTGTTGGTGGCCGTGTACAGTTAATGAGGAAGGATTGTCAAGGTAATAAAAAGTTTCCACCTGTTCTTGAGTGTGAAAGGATTGTGTGCCGTTTTTTATTTTTTGGTTCTAATGGGTTTTCTTAATTCTTTCATGTTAAAGTTTATTGTATTGATTTTAGCAATGCTAATGAATTTTTTTGGGGGAAGGGTTTGTGTATAATATGATTGAGAAAATTCCTCAATGAAGGAGTGGTACTGGTATACTATACAGATTAAAAAGAGTTGTAGCTATAGTTTCCTTTATTTTAATTTTTGTTTGTTAGCTCACCAAGGAGATTAAATAAACATAATATCTATAAGAGTGTCAGCTAGCAACCGTGTGTTAGTTTGGAATAGCAGTACAAGAGAAAGAACTGTAAGAATGATAGACTGCCCAGGCCCATCAAACACTCAATTGTAGTGGGCCCACTTTAACAATGACTGAGCCACCACATTCAGGGAGAGTATAGGACAGACTGGGCAAGGCCACTGATGAGGATTAAAACCAGATCAAATCCATGAGTTTAGCCTTTGATTTAAGCATTTTGGTGGTATAGTGAAAAAACATGTTTGTTTTGTGTCAATGTAATTTGTTAGGATCTTCCATAAATACCACCAAAAAAATTAACAAATTGATAACGAACATATCTTTCAAACTTCACAACAAATTTTTACTTTAAAAAATGATTTTATTAACCAAATTTCTTTTATACTTACGAGATTTTAAATGATCCCGCGCATTGCGCGGGTTAAACACTAGTATTACTAATAGTGGAAGCTTTGAATTGAATGCATCAGGCAATTGATGTAGATACAGTAGAGTGTCATGACTCATGATGTCACGGAAGTATACATTGAAGGTCCATGTCTATTTATTTGTGGGTTGTGTTAACGAATACTATAAGGTATTAGTTAAGAAATAGTTTTATGTCAAATTTTTTTACTTTATGTCAATTTTTTTACCAGCTTTAGAGTATAGATTGTGGAGCCAATGGAACTAACTTTTTGAGTTCTACTTGTCACTAGCTTCAGTAGTATTTTCAGTCCCCTCATCAATTCATATTAATTAGTCAGAAACCCATGCGATGCACATAAAAACTTTGCCTAAAGTACGTTGGTCTCAAGTTTTGCATAAAAAGTTTAATTAAATTATATTGATCTCAATCTGAAACAATAAATACTACAGGAAGACTTTAAAAAAATTTTTGGTGTGCATCTAACTAAAAGTTTCTATAGTTCTTTATAGTTTCTACTATGGAATACCAAAATTATTTTGCATCATAGATGTTATGCCAAATATTTGTGGCTAGAATCCTATAAATTGTTTAGATTTTCAGAAAGGACAAATGCTATTAGAATCTATTATTGCAGTATCTCAATTCTTTGTCAATCTTTGAACTTATGATCATCTTTATGCTTATGATATACCTACCAGTTTCATGCATTTGTTTAAAAAAAAAAAAACCTGCATTTTGAAGGCACACAAACAGTTTGCACCAACTTATTGTGAATTTCTTTATCGGTTGTAGAAGCATATCAAAAGTCGTTAACAAATTGGTTTTCATACCTAGTACCATAGCATCACACCAACACAAAATTCAATATGAATATAGTTGAATGTAATATGACTATTGGTGACTATGTCATATCACATAGCATTTGACTTTTTTTTCAATATAGAAAATTTTTAGGTACTTTCTGTGCGTTTTTAGATCCCTGTAAACTAGATTGTTTAACCTAATTAATTAACCAAGTGAATACTTAGGTTTATTATTTAAATCTAAGTTAAACACAAATAATCATAAACAATAAAGCAGTGGAAAAATAAATAACACAACGATATGATAACTCAGAAAAACCAAACCTGTAAAAATCTTAGGGAGGATTTAATCTAGCTATCCTCAAGGTAAAAAGCAAAACTACTATGAAAGAATTGAAGTTTACACAATAGCGACTTAGACCACTAACATCTTATTACTACCTCGAGTAGGAAACTTACTACCACGACCAAGTGACAGCTCCAAGTCCACGGATTACTTCTTTCCTTAGCCTTTGCACAACATAAACACCCACACTTGTGACTTTGAGATCCCACTCAAAGGTTTAGCAACACAAACTCTCCTTTTTGTGACTCCAAGACTACCCTTGAAGGTTTAGATCATCACCACCTTTGATGACTAGAAAAGGTAGATTTTCTACAACACCGGATCTTGAAATTCTTCAAGGAACAATATTGGTAGAAGATATGAGAGAGCTTTTTGGGTACAAAACCCTAGATACAAAAGAGGCACACTTTTCTCTCTCTCAAAAGCCGTATAAAAACGTGCTTAGGGTTTCCTTTATATAGTGGGAGAAGTAGATCTGAAACCCTAATCCTTAATGGGCTTGAATTGCTGTTTGGGCTTAATTAAAATTCTGCAGATACGACTTTTGATCGGTCGAGCCTGTCTTTCGATCAATCGAACCAGGCAATTTCTGAAATCTTCTTTCTGCAGCTTACTTGTTCTTGAATCTTGACTTGAATCACCTTGAGCATTATCTAATAATACCTATGGACTCTAGGATCTATATCTAGATAAGTTTGTGTTCACGATTTGCCAATTGTTCTAAACTTTTAGAACCTAACAATCTCCCCCTTTGGCAATTCGTGACAAAACTCACATACAAAATGAAATGCTCAAATATAAGAACAACCCAATACAATAAAATGCCCAATTACATCACAAATCCCAATCTAAAACTCCTAACTTAGAAGTTGCAAGAAGAGGTAGAAGGTCTTGTTCAGAATGTACTTGTCTTTCCTGAAGAACACTAAAAAAAGCACATTACCGCATGTGTGGAAAGAAAGACATATAAACAATAATATGAAACAAAATATAAAAACAAAAGTAAATTCTTACTCTCCCTAAGTTAGATACATAAAAAAGCTTTTTTTATTCTCCCCCTTTCAAAAACAATTTTATCTCCCCCTAAACAAAACATTTTGATCTCCCCCTAAACAAAAGAAAAAAAAAAAAAAAACAATTTTATCTCCCCCTAAACAAAACATTTTTAAATTTTTTTTTAAACAAGACAGGATCCCACATTTCATTAATTCTCCCCCTTTTTGTCATGTGTTGACAAAGACAACTTAAACAAAGAGTAAACAAAAAACATACGCAACAAAAGTTAAGAGAAAATAGAGAATCAAGGAAACAAATGAATCTAGCTCTATTGAGAATAGAGGTTACTCTCCCTATAAACAACAAAGGTTAAAAACAAGTTTCTCCTCCTATAAAAGTAGGAAAAAGAAAACATGTTTAAGAAAAACAGCTTTGGGGAATTTAGGAGGTGAGGAAAATAAAGACACATAAACCAAACTTAAAAACTAAGTTGAGGATACACATGAAGAAAAATATTCTCTCTTTCAATAAATGCAAACTTGACACCAAGTGACCCATAAATAGTTGCATGAGTAGAGAAAATATTTGCACATTGATTATCTATTATATCTCTTAAGAAAAATATCTTTCGTAGTTCACACATAAAAAATAGCATATGCTAAAATGTACAAAGGACTCAAAAATTAATCGATAAATTTTTAAATCAAGTTGAGTACCCAATTTAGCAAAGTGTATGCATGTTATGTGTGAAAACAATGAGAGATATAACTGCAAAACTGCAAGATGGATACAAAAAAAAAAAAAAAAAAAACAATGCAATGCATGTGAATCCTAAACATAAATGATGCATAAAAAAAATTTGGTCAAAAACTTAGAAACTGAAAATTTTTCAGTTTCGATTGATCGAGCGTCGATCAAATATTAATCGAGTCAGGCAGATTCAAACCAAAATTTTTATCGCAATTTCGATCGGTCAAGCAACAGGTTCGATCTATCGAAAATCTAGAAAACTTAATTTTTTTGAAAAACAGAACAATTTTATGCAGAAACTCCTCAAAGCACAATATTTCATGAATGAAATGCATGAGTATGAGATTAAAAGTTTTTCAAAAACACATGAATTCAACCCAGATCTCTAAAAAACAAGTTTTTCAATCAATTTGACCTCAAAACTCAAATATTAAACACATTTTGCATTAAAATCAAGGAACATATAATCTTGGATGGCCAAAATAAATTCACACAATATCATGTACTAAGTTTAGCAAAGAGTAACTTGTGTAGTGTGTGCAACTAGTAAAAGCTTGAGATGCATGTGAGATGATATATGAATAGTGATCAATCACATTTTCTACAAAATTCATCACATAAGTTTGAAAGAGACTATCACCTAAAGAGTTACATCATATAACTGTCACATCTCCTAGAATAAAAGCTTGCAATTATGCAAGTTTCTAGATTTACCTCATAATGTACACACCAATTTTATTTGATTAGAAACTTATTAAAATAGCCGGGATAATGTACACGTCAATTTTATTTGATTTGTGAAGTTATTATACACCAATTTTAGCATTTAAACTGAGGCTATACCTTATTTTCTTTTTGTGCATGTGCTACATTCTGGAGCACAAAATGTTACGATATGCACTAAGGTGTTCATGATTGGTTAGTAAACAGTGGTGAGATAGTTATTTATGTGTATCTCAAAAAGTTCAAGTCCAACAATCAAAGACATGTGACTTCAAGATCAAGACAAAGTGATCAAAAACTATAAACAACTCCCACACAACATACACTACAAAGCTAAAACTAACAAAGTGCAATAAAATAAGATCATCCAAGCTAAACAAAGTACATAAACTTGTTATGTAAAGATAATAGGCCAACCTTGATTACAAATTCATGATGTGTAATACAAAACAAATAAAAATCTTTTTGGTTTTAAAAAATTTATAACAAAAAACAAAAAACACACATTATGCTAAATAAACAATGCAAAGCTATGCATGATAGTGCTTAACTAAGTTATAGAGGGCACACAAATAAGAAATATCAATTTCTTAATTAATCCTTGAGTACATGTACAAACTAGTACACACTCACACAAAATCAAAAATAGCTTAGCACTAATAGAACACATACTTTTTTTGTTTCTCTACAATATCAAGCATGTTCTAAATCAAGAGAGAGATATCATAAATCATGTAATCCAAAAAAAAAAAAAAAAACTAGACACAAAATAAAATATTTTTGTCTTTTTGAAAATTTTCAATTTTTTTTGGATTTTTTAATAATAAAAAACAACCTAAGAAAATAAAACAACCAAAAACTAAAAAAAATGTCCACAATTAATTGAAAGAATTAAATCAAGGACAAGTAAACAACACTTACCTTAGAGAATCTTTTCTCACCCATATAGCATGAGTCTTCGGCGTTGTAAATGAAAATCCATGTGAAACAGAGTGTATTTGAGAGATTATACAAATCTTCTAAGAACGACTAAAATCTTGCAATTTCCTTTCACAAGCCAACAAGCTTAAATTTTTCAAAAGAATATGAAACAATTTGTATGCACTTAGGGCAGGAGAAATATCATCACATATCCTAGATTGAAATACAGAATGTTTAAATTTCAATTTATGACAATTAAGACGAATGTGATCGGAGACACCACAACAGTGACAAACAGGAACAAATTTAGGAGCATTAGTATTCCTAACAGTAAATTTAGTCTCAGATTTTGGGTTTTGCCTCAACAAAGAACAATTTGGTCTACTAAGACCAACACCACAAAGGTGACAGGTAGGTACAAAAACAGAATTATTATGCTCTTTAACAGTAGGCTTAGACTTAGGTTTAGAAATTTCAGCGTCTACATCAGAACTTTTACCTTTATCTAACCTAGCAAAATAAGTCTTTTCTTTATTATTCTTCTTGAAAGGAGGGATATAAACTTTTTCAGTTTTAGGCTTAAAAGAACAAAAATACTTTTGTTATCAACAGCAGGCTTGGTACTAGTCAAATTTTCAATTTTAATTTTAGATTCAACTAACTCTTGTTCCAAGCTTTTCATTTTCTCATCTTGAAAGGAAATTTGATTTCTTAAAAATTCATTTTTTTATTAGATTCATCTAATCTCACAATCAATTCATTTTTTCAAGATTAGCCAATTTTAACTCTTCTTTGAATTTCTTAGCAATTTTCAAAGACTTAGATAATTCCTTACGAAGAGTTTCACTGGCATTAAAAAGATCAACAAAAATAATAGTGTCATTTTTATTCAAATCATCACAAACATGAGCAGAAAGACAATTCAAATTATTCATGATAACAGGGATTAAGGATCAACTCTTAGATCAAAAAGATCTAAAATAAAAGAGCTAACCCACTCTGATACCACTTGTACATTTTTAGATCACTGTAAACTAGATTATTTAACCTAATTAATTAATCAAGTGAATACTTAGGTTTATTATTTAGATATAGGTTAAACACAAATAATCATAAACAATAAAGCAGCGGAAAAATAAATAACACAATGATATGATAACCTAGGAAAACCAAACCGGTAAAAAACCTGGAGAAGATTTAACCTAGCTATCCTCAAGGTAAAAAGCAAAACCACTATGAAAGAATTGAAGTTTACACAATAGCGACTTAGACCACTAACATCCTATTACTACTTCGAGTAGAAAACTTACTACTACGACCACGTGACAACTCCGAGTCTATGGACTACTTCTTTCCTTAGCTTTTGCACAACACAAACACCCACGCTTGTGACTTTGAGATCCCACTTAAAGGTTTAGCAACACAAACTTTCCTGTTTGTGACTCCAAGACCACCATTGAAGGTTTAGATCATCAGCACTTTTGATGACTAGAAAAGGTAGCAACTTCTACAACACCAGATCTTGAGATTCTTCAAGGAACAATACCGGTAGAAGATATGAGAGAGCTTTTTGGATACAAAACCCTAGATACAAAGGAGGCACACTCTTCTCTCTCTCAAAAGCCTTATAAAAACGTGCTTAGGATTTCCTTTATGTAGTGGGAGAAGTAGATCTGAAACCCTAATCCTTAATGGGCTTGAACTGCTGTTTGGGCTTAATTAAAATTCTGCAGATACGACTTTCAGTTGGTCGAGCCTGTCTTTCAATCGATCGAACCAGGCAGTTTCTGAAATCTTCTTTCTGCAGCTTACTTGTTCTTGAATATTGACTTGAATCACTTTGAGCATTGTCTAATAATACCTATAGACTATAGGATCTATATCTAGACAAGTTTGTGTTCACGATTTGCCAATTATTCTAAACTTTTAGAACCTAACACTTTCATAGTATAGTAAAATGGTGCTCTCTCCTCTCACATTCATTATGGACCCCACCATGAATTTAATGAGTGAACCCTACCATAAACATGAGATAATGAAGCACTATTTATCATGCTCTAGGAGTACCTAAGAATTACTCTTGTAACACAGCAAGAGAAGCACTCGTTATCTTAGTAGACTATCTTTCCAATGTGTAACCCATTGGTAAGATTGAATAATATTTTCAATTTGGGGAATCCTAATATAGCACTCAAAAGAGAGAGAGAGAGAGAGAGAGAGAGAGAGAGAGAGAGAGAGAGAGAGAGAGAGAGAGAGAGAGAGAGAAGTTTTGGAAGAGGAAGAGAAAATAGAGTAGTGGGATTGTTGAGATTAGACTGTACATTTCTTTTTTATTTTTATTTTTATTTTTTAGAGTGATTGTATATCTTCCTTGACCATAAATCTCCATTTGTTTACACAATGATTGAATTAAGGCTTGAGAAATGAGTAGGAACATTGGTTTGGTCAGATAGGATCAATGAATCTGAACTACAAACCATTGTTTGTAAAGAAGTTGAAGAGTGTGTGTAGTCTAAAGGGAAGCTTGTATGAAGAAAGAGAGCTACTAAGTGAGTTAGGGTCTTGGCTTTCAAGTTTTATCTACGCATGGGGAAAAAGAAAGAGAGTTTGTAAGTGGGTTAGGGTCTGGGCTTTCATCTATACATGGGAAAGGATCATGCTTACGTCATAATATGTAAGGGAATAAGTGGGCTTGGGCTTTTCATAAGGTTTAGTTTAATTTTCAACAACATCCCATCTTTTAGATAATAGTAAAAAGAAGTTAACGTAATTTTTTGAATAACAGTAAAAATAACTTAATGAGAAGAGGTTAAAAAGGTTAAATGCAATATTAGAGTGTCACATGGCAAGAGCTCATGCATTTTCACATAAGGTCTCTACTTTAATATATATTGATTGATTGGACCCCACAATAACTCATCCTTAATGAACACCTTACAATGCTTGTAAAAATTTCCCTTTATTTTATTTATCTTTCATAAAAGTTAGAAACGTGTTTATTTATTTTTTACCATGAGTATTTCTAGTCTGATATTGTTCCCACTCTTTGATATCATGTGTAAAATGTAGATACTAGATTTTCCCTTTTTACTCATTTAACATAGTACATACACTTCTGAATGTGAGGTAATAATAATAATTTTTTTTTGTGAGGTCTACATATTTTTGAATTCTTAATTAATTATTATTGCGAAATTTGAACCCATATGCAGATAGTCTAGTCCCTAGCAAAAAAAAAAAAAAAAGGGCTTAGTTTAACAATTAACTAGTAGCAGACCCACGCGATGCGTGGGAGTAGATAATTATTTTGATAATTGTGGTATAAAATATAATTTTTTTTTCTAAATTTTGTTGAAGATAATTTTGTTCTCTATAAAAATTAAACAATTTTTAAAATTATTTCATCTTTCTAACTTTACCAATATATCATTCGATTATTTTGGGTTGCGCTTGATTGATATTATTCCTTTATGAGATGGTCCATATTATTCGAAATTATGTTATAGTGCACTATGTTTTTTTTTTTTTTTTTGTGTGCAATTCAACTATTTAAGTTCTGAATAAATCATTCAAATTCCTCGTTCTCTTAAAGAAGATTAATGTTACTCAAATAATTGATAGACACATTCAAATGTAGATTCAAGACTTTATTTTTTATTTATTTTTATATAAATTCAAATTCTCACTTACAAAATAACTAACTCAAACAAAAATCAAACCAAAACAATTAGAGTGAGAGAGATTACTTGTGATAGAAAACTCGAAAATATAACACTAAAATGTATTAACCCAAAATAAAGTTTTAAAAAATATAATGATTTGTTAACCTAAAGTAGAGTTGCAAGAAAGAATAAAAAATAGAGAGAGAGAGAGAGAGAGAGAGAGAGAGAGAGAGAGAGAGAGAAATTTTATAAAAATGAAATCTATGATGTGGCTTGATGCAAATGTGCTGCAAACAAATATTAATGATAATATGGGAAAAACAATTGATACACTGAACCACGATCACAAAGGATTGGGAGTGGACCATAATTTCTCTAGCACAACAAATCCATAAGAGTCCACATAAAAGGAAATCAAGACCACCAAAAAATGAAGAAAATAAATGAGAGAGAGAGAGAAATAACATTTTGTGTGTGAGAAAACTATGCGCAGAATGTGAGAGAGAATTGGAATTTATAATAAGAAGATAAAAATAAGAAGAACCAAAAATAAAGGAAGATAAAGAGAGAGGAAGAGAGATATTAAGGTAGTTAGTAGTGGGAAGATAAAATGGTGAAAAGGAGGGGCAAAAGAATCAAAATATAAGATATAGTAATAAACATCAAATTATTCAAGTCATGTTATGTAATATAATAATGATATATTCTTATATACTATATTTATAATGTAATAAAATGACATCTATTAAATCAAAGAAAAAAAAACCATTGTAACTTAATCACATCAAACTAAAGTGAAGTTCTAAAAAATATAAAAATTCATCAACTTAAAGTAAGCTTTGAAAATAGCTTACGTTGATAATATGAGATTGAATAATTCAATAACTTACAACAAAACGTTAATTATTCAATAACTGAAAATATACTTGCATTTTTTTAATAGTGGTATATGAGGCTAGCCATACCACATCAATCACATTATAGGATGTAAAAAATTTAAAAATATATATAAAAAAGAAGGAAAATAATTATGAAACTTTTCAATTCACAATTATCAATAATACTTTGGAAAGAAACTCATAATCTCAACCAAAGAAAAAAAAAATGAAAACTTAGAAACTCATATGATCTAGGCATATTTGATAACTCAAAAGGATATGCATTTCAAACTTTAGCACGGTCATGTTCAATTTAGGCCAAGTATATAGGTTCATTACTTCAATTCAATACATAACAATGACAACATAAATAATAATTGTAATTGACAGTTAACAGTGGTTTACTTAGGCTTCCCAAGCATTAGTGTTATACTTATTCCTTACTCCCATATCCACATCTAATTGGTTGAAATCACAAACATGAACTCTATGATGTGGCTTGATGCAAATGAGCTGCGAACAAATATTAATAATAAATACGGAAAAAAAAAAAAACTTTTGATACACTGAACAATGATCACAAAGGATTGGGAGTGGACCATGATTTCTCTAGCACAACAAATCCATTGGAGTCACATAATAGGAAATCAAGACTACCAGAAAATTAAAAAAAAAAAAACTTTAAGAGAAAGAGAGAGAAATAACATTTTGTGTGTGAGAAAATTATGCACAGAATGTGAGAGAGAATTGGAAATTTATAATAAGAAGATGAGAATAAGAAGAGCCAAAAATAAAGGAAGATAAAGGGGTAAAGGAAGAGAGATATTAAGGTAGTTAATAGTTGGAAGATGAAAAGGTAAAAGGGAGGGGAAAATGTTTGAGAATGTGTAACAATAAGCTAAGAAAATTAATAAAGAGAGAGAGACAAAGAGAGAGAGAGAGAGAGAGAGAGAGAGAGAGAGAGAGTTAGAAGTAAGTGGATGATGTGGCTGCTGATGTGTCTCAACAGAAATATAACAACAATAAATACTATGCTTCAACTTTTAAATATATATATATATATATATATATATATATATAATATAGATGGGGATAATTTTAGAAAAATCGTGCTTGGAATAAGGGAAGAGAAGGAAGATGATCAACTAGAGTTGGGTTGATGGGGGTAGCTTTTGTAAGCTTATATTAGTACACAAACTTTAACCAAAAAGCCAAAAGATATGGTTTTTGGGTTATCAATGCTCATTCATATTCTAGTGACTGTTCCCCATTCTTTATGATGTTCATGGATTTAATCACTCCAAGACATCAATGAGATTATCTCATTTAATCCACTCCCTTCATAATTTGGAGGCAATCCTATGGATATTGGGAGTGATATCGCAATTCCAATGTTGGTAGGCGGGCATGAATCCACATCAATATGGAGGATTTGACTTGATTTACTGCATCTTATCAGTCAAGCTTCGTGTGCCCTGGCCAACCTATCATGTCATTTGACTGAGTTGCCAATTGTCACATCAGCAATCTTTAACCTAAGTCAAAATAAGGTCGCATGTCATAATTTTCCTCATCACAAACAATCAAATTTTTAAACAAAAATTTGTTAAATAATTATCAATTTTTATACGTAAAAGTTTGGCTCATTTCTAATTTAGTCCATAGTTATTTCTAGTGTCATTGGAAAGATAGAAGTCTACTTTGCAATGCATTTCATTTTGTACATTAGGGCATTAGCTACTCAGTTAGAAACTTAGATAGTTGCAACCCCCTACCAATCTTGGGTTTCGAGAGACTTTCCATTTTGCTTGTTATTTTTCTAACAAACCCTCTTCCTTAGAGAAGACCAACTCAATCAAGTTGTAGAGAATCAAAGCCTCTCAAATCAAAGGTTTTTTCTTTGCTTTATTTTGCTTTTCTCAACGATGTCTCGTTTGCACCAATTCAATGTCATTTGACTTAGTTTGCACCAATTCATATTCTTTGACTTAATGTTAGTTTCACTCCGATCAAATGGTTAGATTTCATGTCACAGTTTGGTCAAATATGTTTAAATCTAGACTTCGTCCATAAATCAATTTAACATCTGATTAAGGTAAACAAATGTTGGGATTTCAATCAAACCCGGTTAACATTGGTCAATGTCTAACTGTCAAAGTTTATTGTAGATCAGTGAATTCATTGTCCCTACATTTGATCAAGGTAAAATAAGTTCGATCACTTTCGATATGCAGACCCCAACGTGCCAAAGTGAGTGAATAAGAGATTTATAAAATTCTCTGATTATATGTTTATAAAATAATGTGTATTTTTTTATGAAGATATTTTGAGTAAAAATGCAAAATATATTTACCCAATTGGTTTGATTAACGTTGTTTTTTCTTTTCTTTTAATTATTTTGTTACAAAATTTTTAAAATTTATCTTTTACAGATATGAAAATAAATTTATCCAAATTAAAAAAAAAAAGCTTGGTAATTACTTTTTTTCTGAGAAAAAATAGCCAAGTAATAATTACTTAAAGTTATTAACTTATTACTAAATTTAAAATTTTTCCTAAGCTGTTGAAAAATAATAACAACTTATATACTATTATTGATAAAGGGCCTATCGGCCTAGTCTTTGACATATGATTACTAGGCATAGTGGCACCACTTCCTCCAAAAAAAAAAAAAAAAAAAGGCATAGAGGCACCAAAAACGAGTCATCAAAATCTGCAAACTGCTTCTCAGCCTTGAGGTAAGGCCTTGTTTGGATTTTATTTTTTCTTTACTCAATTTCCGTCACTTATCACTAATCACTTTAAAATACCACACCCGTTTAAAATACCACACCCAAATCACCCAAACACAGTGAAAGAAGAAAGGGGAAAAAAAAAAAAAAGGAAACACAAATTACCGAACCCAATGAAAGAAGAAGAAGAAAAAAAAAAAAAAAAATGAAACCCAGGTCACCTAAACCTAGTGAAAAAAGAAAGGAAAAAAAGAAGAAGGAAAAATTGAAGAAGACGAGCTGATCAGAAGAAAGGAAAAAAAAGAAGAAGGTAGATTGGTCTAAAGGTGCGGCTGAGTTATGACTAGTGGGTCCCCATGTGTGTTTAATTACAAAAATATCATTGAGTTATGAATTATAAAAACTAAAAATACCTAAAATGTGTTTTCAGTTTCCATAACTTATAACTCAAAAGTCAGAGAATTGAGTGATGGAAACAAAAAACTGAAAACAGAGTTATGGTCCCAAACGGACTTCTCGCTATAGGTCCCACCATTTTTGAGTTATGAGTTATGAAAACAGAGTGATGAGTTATAGAAATTGATGATCCAAACAGCCCCTTAGCTCTCGTTACTCTCTCTCTCTCTTGCTAAAACTATATGTTTTTTTCTCCTTTTATGTTTGCTTGATTTTAATTTTTTTATCTACTTAATTTGTTGATTTAATAATTCCAAACCTGTATAATAGCTAAGAGGAGTGCATGTTTGTTCATGTATAAAATAGAATTTGAACCAATTTTCAGTCTTTCAACTCTATAGTACATCTGTACACTTTTCTTATTCATTTAGAACATCTACAGCAATCTCTCTAAATTTTTGTACTGCTTGGAGAGTAAATAATGACATTTACCTTTTACCTATCTACATTTTAAAATACATTTCCAACAGATTCTCTATCCTTTATCTATCTCATTTAAATATTATTTCTTCATTCTCTCTTTATTCTTTTTTATTCATTCTTTTTTAATTTTTTTTTCATCCATACATTTCACTTCCTAGAATCATCTCTATCTTCTTTTTTCTTTTTCTTTTTTCCTTCTTGTTGGGACACGCATACGGCCGTGTCCAACAAGTTTCCTGTGTCATGTACAAAGAAAACATCAATAGAAACAAGACGAGTAGTAGACATATGTACAAGAGGAAGTGCAAACCCTTAGTGGTGCAAGCCTTGAATCCACCATATGTAGCAAACTGAAAATACACATACTCAGCTACATAGTTCATGATAAACGCTTCCAAGAAAAAAAAAATTCGACTCAAAAGAATATAAGAAAGAGAACAACAAAATCAAATCAACCTTACATAAAAGAATGCAAACATAAAAGGATGCAAATGCATCACCCCTGGAATTGAATAGATTATACAAAAAAAAAAAAAATAATAATAAATACACAAGCATCATTTAACGAAAAATAAATTAATAAAGTAAAAGAGAAAATCAAAAACCCCAATGAACAGTTGTTATAGCTAAAGTAGATTGGAAACAAGTGGTTAGGGTAGAAGCACAATAAAAAACTTACGTAACTTAAAGCAAAATGCTAAAAAGATTATGATAAATAACAGTAAAGAGTGACTCAAAATGAGATTTATAACATGCGCTAAGAATGGCAGGGGTTGCAAAAAAACAAATAGAAAAACTAGCATATTACCCAACAAATATAAAGGTAATTCCAATTAACACTGAAAGCTAAGCTCTTCTCTGCTTCCTAAATAGTTGGAAACAAGGAAATTAATTAGCTAAAAACCAAGTTAACAAATTATGAAGCAAATCCAAAACATAAGTTAAATCCATATATAATTCCTGAAAAGCCTAACTCATGCCAGTAGCCAGTAGAAGAGAAAGCACTATTTTGATTTCCTTTTACGACCATATTCAGGTCACATTGTTATATCACTACCCCACACCTATAAGAGGCATTGTCGGATTAGCTATTGAAATTGATATTAAAGTTGCCAACACAGAGTGACCAAAAATTAAACAAGACAAACACAAATAAGCATAAAAATTGCAAGAGAAATTTCAAACGCTTACTCACTGAGACTAGAGTTAATAATCAGCCCAAAAAAATGGAAACAAAACCTAGGAAAAAGTAACGAAAGAGCCTAATTGCAAATTGACACATTCATATGAGCACTATACGGTGGCACATTGCCTATCCTTTTAGACAAAGCAAACAGCCCAGAGAAATTTTGCACATTTTCTCACTAGCCAAATAGGGAAATAGAGAACCCCAATATGCCTTTTAACTACTAATGCATGCAAGCAGAACATAACAATCAACCAAATATATGATAATGATTACAACAACTTAATGCACACACAATCATCACGATATATCGACTTTCATATTCAAGGAATCACCCAACAATAAAAATTTAATTTGTGTAAAATCAAGTCTCAACAGTTGCAAATTTTCAATCATTATTATTGCGTCCAAAACCCACTATCATAGAGAGTCCCACATTCTAAGTTGCTTCATAGGGAAAAACTAATGTATTTTTTTTTTCTAAAAACAAAAAAATAAAAAATAAAACCTCAACAAAACAACTATAAACTTGAATCATACTAGATCTCCTGACAATGTGATATTCTCATCTACCATTCCTATGAACCACAATGAATAAAAGAACAAGAAATTCTGAACTTACCTCTTTGTCGACCAATATCATATCAAGACTAATCAGGTCATGGTCGTTTGCTATGTTAACTGCATCCCACATTTGAAAAACTCTAACTTTCACAGTCGAGTTGTCTTTGTCCACAAATATCTGCTTCAAAGCTGTGTACTCCATTGTGATATAAATCTGTAATATTTGAACATTCTAAACATCAGTAAAGTTTGTATATAACTTTGGAGAAAAATCTAGTGTTTGCAAAGAATGTACAAGTGACAATCTAATTTACACTATAAGCAACTTTAAATAATTTTAAAAAACAGTATGTTTTACCCCTAGGCAGATTATCGAATACTTCTTTATATACAATACTTATTGTATGAAGTGATCGCCATAATCATTTTCTACAATATGTACCCTAAGGCCATTTTTACTTGTAACTCTAAAGATGGCAACATATAACTGTCCATGACTGAAAACTCGTCTATCTAAATAAAGTCCAACACGTTGCAAAGATTGACCTTGGCTCTTATTAATTGATAGCAACGTGGTTTTGTTGTATATGTCTAAATTAACTGCTGCTGTATAGGATGTTTGTCATCAAGATGTAGGAAAAGCAATATGTGTGCATGAGGTAGCTCTCTTTTTTATATTCAACGGTATAGACAAATGGTACCAAAATAGCAAGTTAATTATATCAGTTTAAAGTAATTACAAAGGCCCAAAAAGAAAGTTGAGGAAAATATATGTAAAGAAGTTGGACAGGGGCTACACTGCATATTTAAATTTTTAAAAAGAAGAGAAAAATGAGAACAAATAACTTAGGAACCAAAAAATAGAATCAAGCTGGTTACAGAATCAAGCTGTTTATAACAATGAAACAACTTTGAAAGGTACACTACTATTGGAATCACTAAATATTAAAAAAAAAAAAAAACTGTTGTAGAAGCAGGTTAAAGAACCAAAAAGATATGAATAATGCAATTGCAGAAAAATGCTTCCTTCACATAAACCATACATGTCACTTATATGCTCATTAGAAAACTCTTCATTGCAAACAAAGAATAACCTTGAGCAAATATTCAAAATCCCACAATTTCACTCCCCGTTACAAATAACAAAATAGGTAAGAGTGAAAACAAAGACCCTAAAATTAAAATGAAATTATTAAGTTTAAAAGAAAACCAACCATTAAAGTTTAGATAGGATTTCATCTTGTAGGGTTTTCCCTGATTTCAACAAAATTGAGAGAAAAAGGGTTATGAATCAAAATTCTTACATTGACAACAAACCATATTTGAAGAGAATATTAGGAAAAGAAATTAGTACCTTTGCTTTAATGACATCAGAAACTCTAGAATGTAGAAAGATTCCACTTCATTTCTGCAGAGAAAGAAATTGAATGATTTAAATCCAATAGAGACATTTAAAAAAAAAAAAAAACCATTACCAATTATATTTAATAAAAATAGATTTTCCTAAATTCAAATTTGGAACCAAACCCAATTGAAATTGTAAAAGTTAAAAACATATAACAGATCTAATTTACCTTTTAAATATGTGAAAATAAAAGTTAGAGATAGAATAAGAACCCCATAGGACGCATTGTTTAAGGGGATTCTTTCGTTCTTGACGCCGTAGTCGACTTCATCATCCATCCAGAAATCAAAAAATCAGTGAACTCTGATCTTAGTTTTAGCAAAACTGAGAGTTTTTTTGAGCGATTGACATACATTCTCTATGTCTCCTTAAATGTTTTAGGCTGATACGATGGTGTCCTTCCAAATGATAAGGAATTGGGCGAACACAATTGAAGGATGATACTTTCATGTACCAATCTAATTACGACTCTAGTATCTTAACAAAGATTGAGAGAACCAACAGAAGAAGATACACCAATACTACATGCTTTACTGAAGGCATATCCAAGTGAGAAGAATTTAAGAAACAAGGCAGTTCACCTAATGTCCTAGATAATGTTTCCTAACAATTACCTCTAAGATATCCAGTTAGAACATGTGCAACATTACCTCTAAGATAACAATCTCCCTACATCGATCAAAAAGTCACAACATAGGATTGTCATCAAGGTTAAAGGACTGGATATTACTCTTTAACTTTTCTAAGACACCAAGCAGTAAACCAGTAATAATTTCTTAATCTCACACCAAAGACAAAAAGCAAAAGAATTGCAATACATAATTGACAAAAGTTCTTATAAAAAAACAACTTTGCAACATCAGTAGATAAGCTCACTATTGTACAGAAGAGTATTAATCCTAATACACTATTGATAGCGTTGAAGGTGTTAATGTCATTTACATATTGCAGTTGCTAGAAACAAACCAAAGGAATGAAAGAATTACATTACCTTCTTTTGAAGAACTTAGAAGATTCAATTCAACAATAACATTAGCCATATCGGAGCATTCGATGTCCTCAACTACAGTGATCAACACAATTAACACTGTTTTGAGTACATGTATGAAGAAAAAAAATCAATATCTAACAATTTCAACAGTAAAAGAGAAGGAAGATTATGGACTATATCTCTTAAACACACCTAAAAGCCCACCTCATGATATAGCAAAAACCCCATGTCAATAAATAGGATGTAATGGCAAACTCAAATTGTATTACCAAACTCCACAACAAGGCACAAAAAGAAACTTCCTAGGATATCAGAGAACTTTTTATCACAATGACGCAGGACAAACCAAAACTTTATAACAGGAGATTAAAGAATAGGAAAATGTGAACATCACCCTGCACACAAGAATTACATGTAGGTAGTCAAATCAAGGGAAATTACAATCATCAAGAAACTTGAACATATTAGAACATGAATGGAATGATAAAGCAGTCATCCATTCACATAAGGAATACAATAAAAGCATCTTAAAACCCGTCGCGGACCATTCTAACCCTTCAAATGCTCTATTGTTCTGCTCTCTCCGTATGGCCTACATTAAACCTAAAGTACAGGTTTGCAAATTAACTAAACTAGTTCTGCCATCTGCCCTCCCCAGGGATGGCACAAAATTGTCACGCAACTCCCAACGCAAAATTCCCCCAAGAGATAAGTGTTCGAGAAAGAACAAAAGGCTACAACGAACAATGTATGTCATAATGTCAACAAAGGTCCAATACAATAATTCTAGAATGTAACCACCAAAATTAAATGGTTGATTAGTTTACTGTTGTTATGGCAGTGCCATTTTATAAGTTGTATATGCATGCTGGATAGAAATTTCAACCCTCCACTATTAAAATAAGCACATCATGCTAACAAATTCTATCTTGCACAAGAATAAAACATTATTTGGTTTCTGCCATTTAATGGAAAATCAACAATTTACAAGTGCTTACATCCACATTTGTACTTAACAAAAAAGTGTTTACTACACATATCACGTAAATTAAACAGTCAACTAAAATTGACAAAACATATAAATGACCTGAATAATGCAAATGTTTTCTCCTAAGTCCTTCTATTTAAAAGACCATAAAGAAGCAAGCATGGAGAATCAAAACGGATTTGTTTCCACTGACATGCAATCAAAGTAAAATGCACTTACACTGATGGCATTCACTAGTTCTTGTGAATGGTGCAATTTTTAATCAAGTTTGGTGTGCTGGTGTAGGCATGGTGATTAGAGACCATGAAGGGAGAGTTGCAGCAGCAATGAGTAAACTGAGTTTCCAACCACTGGGACCTTTCGAGATCGAAGCAAAGGCCACAGAGGAAGGAGTTCTCTTTGCTTGGGAGATGTAAACGAGATGTGTTTTTTGAATGTGATTCTCTTGGGGTTGTGTACCCCTCCCATTTTTGTAGCTAACATCCTAATTGGAATCGGCCAAAGACTTGATGATTTTAGGACTGCTTAAGTCGGCCATCTGAAGAGGTAAGGCAATAAACCCTAGCACATATCCTGGAACAACATGGAAAAAATTAATTAGTAGGTAAAACCATTTTTAATGAGTGTTTGAAAAGTTATGTCTGACAAGGTATGCTATTTTCTAAGGCCACCAGCGCATTAAAAAAAGGGACACCAGTCAATTGGCTCACCAATTTGCTACTCCAATTCAGATAGGTTGGAAATTTAATCCTATCAATTAATCTACATTAAATTGATCACCCCTGCTACAATGTGAAGGAATGCAACACAAATTTGATTAATAATATCTCTTCAAACACATATATGGCAGGCAAGAAGAGCAAGCAGCAAGCTACTCCACTTCAGCTAAATACATCAATTACAGCTGGGGTTAGTTCTCTACATAAAGCAAGTACAACAAAACTAATATGAATTAAAAACTAAAAAAGAAACTTCAAATGAAGAGAATCATAAAAGTCTAGGAATGATTAGAAAATCAGAGTTTAACAAGGATAGTATCAATAATAAGTAGAGGCAACATAAATGATAAATTTTTATGGTAAGGAGGCTAATTAAAGACGAGATATCAAGGAAAAGGGATTTTATGTTGCCATTCCAGAAATTAGTAATGACAAAGCAGAAGCGTTTCAACATCATTCTAAATTATTATTTTTACAGGAAAGCCACACCATGCAAATAAAGTGTGAGAACACAGTCTAAGAGGATACATGTTCTAGCACTCACATATAAAATTATGTTTCCAAGGAGCACCAAAGCAGCATCTACCTGCATGGAGATTAAAATGAACATTTAAAGCGGCAGAGCAAACAAACAGTTAGAAAAACTTGCAGGCTATGTTAGTAAATTTTTCAAAAATTAGATCTTCTAGGCTGCGTTTATTTAATACTATTAACAAACCAAAGAAAGGTAGTCTATCATAATAACTATAATTCAGTAAGGCCAAAACGTGTACTCCCTAATATTCGAAATCAAAAGCGCCCCCATTCCAGACCCAGTTCCACCACCCAATGAGTGACACACCTGAAACCCTAAACCCCCCCAAAAAAACACATTATTACAAAAACATTTTCAAAAAGCTACAAAATTGTGGAAAAATAAAAACCCCCAAACATTACCGACCCATTTCACATTTCAAATCAAACATTACAAATATAAAATTAGAAAGAATTAAAAACGAAGTTGTCTGGTCTAAAGATTTGGCCATAAGGACCAAACCTCAAGTTGTCCATGGTCCCAGGCTCGAAGTCCATCGGAATAGCATGAGGCACAAATTTACCAAAACTCGCTTCATTGTAGTACATGTTAACCCTCCCGAGTTGAAGTTCTAAGTCACTGCAATAACGACCAAGGTAATTAAAGAAGATAAATTCTTGAAATTTTGTATTTTGTCTGCTTGATTTTGTGATTTGTGTGCAAAATACTAGTTAACTGTACGCCTAAGGCATTAGATTAACAGGGAACAGAATGATGATTAAATTGTTTTTAATAGCTTGCATCAAGATGATAAACATATGTCATACTACAAATTAGCAAAATATTGGAATGGAGACCACATACTCTATACAATCTATGATATTGTTTTGTCTGCTTCCTACTTTTTCAAACCAAAACTCAAAAATCTGGTCCCATACCACTGCAGAAGACTTTGCATAGACTTGAAAATTAGGCAACAGAAACTGAGTAACAAACAGAGGATATATAATAATAAGCCCAAAATAAACCACGCCATAGATCAAGAGAGAAGTAGTAATAATGTCTAGATGCTTATTTGGGAGCTAATAAGAGCCATTGCTAGCTTAGCCTGTGAATTCAATATTAGAATCCACCCCAAAATCAAAACCTAGGAAAAGCAGTGAAGAACCCAAATATTAGAAAGAATTAAAACAAGCAAAAAATGATCCTCAAAATTCCTATGCATGTAGGAGAGATAAACAAATATGACAGGAAAAGAAAGCATATTGCCAAATGAGACTCTATGGCACACCAAAAAATCATGCTTCCTATAAACAAAAAATAAGTGGCAATCCAAACTGGACATGAAGTTTCCACCATAACAGGATAACCCAGTTCAACTAAAAGCAAGAAAACATCAACAAAAACTAAATGACAGGATAGATGAACAAGCACTACATAACAGCGCAAACCCTTAGTGATGTTGGTATTGACTTTTCGCATGAGCTAATTGAAAAACACAGAATCCCAGCTACACAGTTTAGGACAACTTTAAATTGCAATAATTTTAAGACTACTCAAAAGAATGTATCATTGACAATCAACAAAATCAAATCAACCTTAGTTAAAGCACTAAAAATGCATCATCCCAAGGATTAAGCAAACTCTAAGAATGCAGCTAGGGAAAACACAAACCCTAAGCTCCAATAATAAAATATAGACCAAAAAAGATTGTGGAAGATACACATACACAAATATATGTGTGTGTGTGTGTGTGTGTGTGTGTGTGTGTGTGTGTGTGTGTGTGAGAGAGAGAGAGAGAGAGAGAGAGAGAGAGAGAGAATCAATAACCTAAAAGGGTCAATCAAATAGTTAAGAGAGAATTAAGTTCAATCGTAAATAAAATCTAACACAGCGGCAACAAGGTTATCTATGTTCAATATAAAATTTTTAAAACACAATAAGGAGAAAAGTACCGATATGAGATTATTGAGAAAACCAAAGAGAATTTTGATCTCAACCCTATGTCACCCTAGCAAATTCCTTTAACTTGCATCTTTATTCAATAAAGAAACCTTTAAATTTTAGGAAAAGAACATCGATATCCAAAGATAAGGGAGCATATGGCCTTGGGTCCCTATCCAACTTCATTGCCCTAGTAGATATATCGGTATTAAATTTTTTTAACATGGGAAATTGGGGTAGCAGAGTCATAAAACCTGAAAACATTCCCCTGCATGGTCCGACAATAAAACACAAGTAGTAAATGATTCAGGCTCACCAAATCGTTTCAAAGGAAATTACATGTGCAAGATTCCATGACCTAAAACTCTGTACAAAAGAAAAGTCACCAAAAACTTTCATTATGTAAAGAATAGAATAAGAAGATAGATTTTGAGGGAAAATAACTATAAGATTCCATATTATTTTCACAAAAATACCACAGGTAGGTGTTGTGTTATATCCAAAAGCCCTTGGAAAGGGGTGTGGGGGTTAAGTGTAACACAATTAACGAGTTAACACATAAATCAATACCATATGGAGAGAAGAAAACTCACAAGGTTCAATTTTCTTAGGGAAAACGACCATGCACATTGAAGAGAGGGGGGGGGGGGGGGGGGGAGGGGCGGGGGGTGGGGTTGGTTTGAATATCTTTTCCAAATGAATACCTATTCGGAAAGCCTCATTTGCTACTTGGGAAGGAGACAATATGCACATGGTAGTTTCTGTCTAAACCAAGGTAGTTTCAAAATTTTACATAGTGCATTTAAAAATAACATAGGAAAGTGAGAATGACTTGTGATACCATAACAACAACAAATCTGTGTGTTGTAGGCTCTGGTCGAATGTGAGCACCTGTTCAAACAGATTATAAGGGACTTTTATCTTTGACATCAAATTAGAAGGGACTAACAAAAATAAAAACTTGACTAACCTGGATAGTTACATTTTTCAAAAATTTCTATGCCGCCGTTGTAACGACCCAAGGAAAAACGCTATCCATATCTACATTATACCTCAAAAGGACTAGTCACAATTGAGGCTCTTTGTAGTTGTTAATAAAGCCCAAATCTATCCAGTAAATACTCGATGTAGGACTCATCACATACCCACACACATCACACAATCAATCAAATTGGGGCATCACAATCTCCCCCCACTTAAATTCCTAACGTCCTCGTTAAGGCCCATTTTATAGGGTAGTGTCTATAAGCCCACACGGGGTTACTGGGTTGGCTCTAATACTATATGTAACGACCTAAGGAAAAGCGATAGCCACATCTACGCTATACCTCAAAAGAACTAGTCACAATTAAAGCTCCTTGTAGTTGTTAATAAATCTCAAATCTACCTAGTAAATACCCGATGTGGGACTCATCACACATCCACACATCACACAATCAATCAAATTGAGGCATCACAGCCGTACCATACCCATACCTATACACGTTCCATAAAGGTGCTTCCTAGTATTTTATACTTATGTCGTGTATAAACAAGCCATGACTCACCAGCAGGATATTGATGGGTAGCTGAAACACAGAATATTGAGGGAATTGTAGATAGATCCAAGGAACCAGCTCTTGCAATTAATAAAGCCGCATTCTTTTCTACAACGGCAATAGCTTCAAATCCAGTAGATCCATTAGCCCCCATGGACTCCAAGAGTGCCAGATGCAAGTCCACAAAGATCCAACAGCTTATGGATTCATGCTTTTAAAAAAATTCCAAGGGATTAAAAGCATAAAGAAAATTTGAATCCCACAAATGTATGACATCATAATTAGTAACTAGTAAACAATTTTAGGAATCACATTAGGCCATGACAACATTATCAACATCCAACTTGAATGTCAATGTACTACAAAATTGATAGAATATTATCAATGGTGTCTATGGTATTTTAAGAAGGAACCAAGAGAATACCATTAAAATAAGCTAATTCTTGTAGCGTAGTTGGATAAAAAGTTTTTAAGTGCACACACAATGGAAGTGTTATGAAGCATCTATTAGAAAAAACATTTTAGCACAAGAAAAGAGCTTCCCCTACCCCCAACAAAAAAATTATGAACTAAGCATTAATCCTTTCTTGCAAGACAAGTGAACAACGATGAGAAGGAAGAAGAATAAGCAAAAGACTATATAAGTGATTGGAGGTAGACAAAGAGCCAAAACCACTAGGAAACCGAAAGACTCATGATTTTGATCAATGGGCATTAGAAACCGAATGCACAAAAGGTTTTGCTAAAATTGTTTGAACAAATTCTATATCAATTTAGAAGCTTTTGATAAGTAGAAGATAAGAAAGGCACAACTCAGATAAAGACTATCTTAAGATTTGTGTATGTCTACATTAGTAGACCTCAACCTTTGCTCTGTTTTTCAAGTTAAACAAATTCTCCACACAAAAAAAAAAAAATTTGCGAAAAAGAAAGAAATCATTCATGTAGATTATTATCCCATTAAAAAAATTACTTAAGCCATTGGTTAATAAGTCATTCAAAATGTCTCTAAATTAATCTTATAGACCCCCCCAAAAAAAAAGTGAAACAATGAAATACCAGTAAAAATAAGCAGATTCCAGCAAACAATCTTACTAGCACTTCTAGCTTTTCTCATAATCAACACCAACAAATTGGAAGGTTGGCAAATGATTTTGTCTTATTTGTGTTACAGAAATTTAACCAAAAAATAAACAAATTATATTCTAACATAACTAAAAAATTATAAATTGCAAAACCGTCGAATACTCGGTGAAAGACTCATAAAACTCAAAGATACCCTACATGTACAAATTATACAGATATAATCAATCAATTGCAATTAAAACCAACACCACAACAGAGGGGTGTGGTTAACAATGGTTTAGTTTGGGGATTTGAGGAGAAAGTGATAGGGGGGGGGGGGGGGGAACGACGCATGCCAAAGACATAATATCAAACACAGAAAGAAGGATTATATAAAATAGTTTATAAATGTGAAATTTATGCAAGGTACTTGGAATATCAACCCAAACCAAGACCAATTCACATCAAGTGTAAGACCATCCACGTGCTTAGTGAGGAAGGAAAATGAAGCTTACCTAAATTTCTTGTCGGTGCTAATTAAGCCAAAGTAATAGAAGAAACTTTCATCACAAAAATTATACTCTCTTTTTATGCTACAACCAGAGTGGAAAATTCACATTTACAACTAGCCAATATTAAGTCACTAACATTGCATTAAGGCAATGCCAGAAGAATTTCATAAATTTAGTGTAAAAGAAGTTTTCAGTATGCCAAAATGTTCAGAGGTGCAACCCGTTAGATAATCTAGTCCTAAATTGGAGCTAATTAGTAACTATAATTTAAAGCATATCACAAAAACAAATACCTGGTATAATCGTGGTCCATAGTTATCAAACCCAGCAACTAGGAGAGAAACTCCAAAGGGCCTTACACCACTAGCAAGAAAAGTAAAGACTCAGCTGTATTCAACTTCATAAACAAATAAATAAATAATAAACTCGCTTCCCTAATATTCTGATGCTTAGAAAAATATGGTGAAGCTTACTAACCTTAGTTCCATTCCCATAACAAAAGCAAGGCTGGTTGTTGCCTTGAAATAAAATAATGAAAAAGTCAGAGACAAGAAAGTCAAATAAATAAATTTCTCAAATTTAATAATGACACTAAAAATGCAAGTTCTAGGAGCATCCAAAAGTTCTACAATTTCAAAAAAGAGAAAAAAAAAAAATTATATTCCCAGAGCTTGTATCCTTTTTTCCTTTTCAAAATAGGTAATTTTGACCAACACGCCAAATATTTTGGTTTAGAAAAAGATGAATTTTTATAAATCTCTATACCAGGCAACAACAACAAAAATGCAGTCCCCAACTTTATGCTTTGGCAGGGTCACTTGCTCCATTCTAAGCAAACAAAGCATCACAAAATCTTTAAGGTCCTAGCCAATGAACTCTAGCTTAAATGGCACTTGTGCTTCCAACAATAATGAAAAGGAGTGTGAGGTCACGATTCAAGAACCGTCGAGTGCATGTATAACTACTTACCAATCCAAAAAACAACAAAACTCTAAGGTTTCATTTGTTTTTGGCATAAACTGATATTGTGTTTGTAAGTATTTGGTGTGTTAGAAAATTTTAGTCAACAGAGAATTACAGTATATAGGCAGAAAAAATTTACACTTTTTTTTTATAAATCAAAATCATTTACACCTTTAAAAAACATTAACGGTTTTCTGGAAAAAAAAAAAAGAAAAAAGAAAAAGAAGACTTGCGCTTATCCCTACCGTCTTTATCCCTTTTAACTCCATATATTTCCAAACTAAAAAGGTAAAGAAGTGTTCTATGTAGCCAAAAATTCTCCATATATTTCCAAACATAATGTATTCAGGGCAGTCTAAATTAGTGAAGCTTTTATGATTATCAATTATATCCAGATTGGGCACCTTCATTCATGCTAGGTTAGTTTTTTTTTTTTTTTTTTTAGTTGACATCGTAAAAACCAATTAGTCAACGGAAAAATGATGCCTAAGATCAAATAAAACTAAATAAAAATGTCAAAAAAGCAATGAATAAGTTTATCCGAAAAGACTTTTAATACCTATGAATAAAACTTTCACCTACACACAAATCAACCATAATAACTTCGAATTTCAATACCTAGCAGGAATCAGTCAAACTCATTAGGCCAAGTGCTAGAAACCGTGCAACATTACCTCTAATATAACAATCTCCCTACCTCGATCAAGAAGTCACAACATAGGATTGTCATCAAGGTTAAAGGACTGGATATTACTTTTTACTCTTCCCAGACACCAAGCTGTAAACCTGCAATATTTTCTCAATCTCACCCAAAAAACAAAAAGGAAAAGAATTTCAATACTTGGTTGACAAAAGTTTTTATAGAAACAATTTTGCAACATCAGTAGATAAGCTCATTATTGTCCAACTAAAACCCAAAACACATGACAGAATTATTTACATCATATGTAAATTCTCCTTCAAAGGTATAACAAAGCCATAAAATTTCACCAAGAAACAAAAACAAACAATGAAGACAAACATAACAGGTCACAATCTACCAAATTTCAATACCAAAACATAAACTAATATTATTTTTGACTCATAACTACAAGCAATGATAAAAATCAAGTATACTAGTTTTAAAATCAAGTCAGTAAGAAATGATAACTGTAGCAATATTACTCGGTGAACAATTGAATTGCAATCTTGATAGTGCTGAAGGTGATAAGGACATTTACATATTAGAGTTGTTAGAAAGAAACCAAAGGAATGAAAGAACTACCTTACCTTCTTTAAAGGGCATTTGAAGCACTCAAAAGATTCAGTTCAACAATAACATCAGCTATATCGAAGCATTCGATGTCCTTAACTATAGTCACCAACACAGTTAACACTATTTCAAGTACCTATATGAAGTAACAAAATCAATATCTAACAATTTCGAAAGTAAAATAGAAGGAAGATTATGGACAATATCTCTTACACACACCTGAAAGCTCACCTCATGATAAAGCAAAAACTCCATGTCAACTCAAATTGAATTACCAAACTCCACAACAAAGCATAAAAGAAACTTCCTAGGATAATGGAGAACTTTTTTTTCACAATAATGCAAGACAAACCAAAACTTTGAAACAGGAAATTAAAGAGCAGGAAAAATAGAGATGGATGAACTTGGACTCAGCACCTAGGGTTGGCTATAAATTTGATGCAGGACAGACCAGAACTGTACAAGAAGAAAAATATGTAAATAAAGGATTGATAAGAACTGATTAAGCAAAGGAAAAATGATGAGTGACTGACTAAGAGGGCAGCTGGCTACACTGATCTAATGATCTAACTAACTAACTAACTGTTAAGCACATGGATCCTAACTAATCAACAATTAAGCACATGACACAATCAATTAATAAGCACGTGACCCTAACCTTCAATTACAAAGATGATACAAAACTTTACTAATAAACTGAGCTGCTGGTGTCTAGTACCAAGTGTTGTTTCTATAGTGCATTTAAACTTAATTAGCCTTCATAAATAACATAGGAAAGTGAGGGTGACTAGTGATGCCATAACAACAAAAAATCTATCTTTTGTAGGCTTTGGTTGAATGTGAGCACCTGTTCAAACAAATTATAAGGGACATTCATTTTTGAGATCTAGTCATACTAACAAATCAGAAGGGACAAACATAAATAAAACTTAACTAACCTGGATAGTTGCATTTTAGCAAATGTTTATAAAATTTGTCTTTCCAATTGAATATTGACCCAGAAGACCATGGGTTTAGCAACAAAATCACTGTTCATCTGCAAAAATACAAATAAAAATCAATCCTCTGTTACAGAGGTCTTAAAAACTAGAGTTGAAACTTGACAACAAAGCTAGAAAGCTCAGAATATCTCCATTTTGCAAACGAAAGATATGCAACTTCTAGTGGCTTTGGCTTTTCAATGTACAATCTCTTCAAGCCATCAATAATTGATGCAACTGCATTGGGAGGAAGCTGAGCA
Organism: Lithocarpus polystachyus; assembly: GCA_033629205.1. Taxonomy (NCBI): domain Eukaryota; kingdom Viridiplantae; phylum Streptophyta; class Magnoliopsida; order Fagales; family Fagaceae; genus Lithocarpus; species Lithocarpus polystachyus. The sequence goes on along the minus strand of CM066165.1, from coordinate 43,834,187 downwards.
AGAGACAATGAGAGAGGAGACACATTAGGCAACAAATGAAAATTAAGACATCCCCCTAAAAGAAGTATACATTGTACGACGCTTTGTATTTTTATAGGTAAAACATTTTCAATAAAAAGGTGCAATACAAGGCACAATCCTAGAACATGGCATGCATGTAAGAGAAGCACCAAAAGGTAAAGCATATATTGTATATCAAAAGAATATATTGCCAAACAGAGATTAGTTCTCAAAATAGAAAATATTTAAACATGAAGGAAACCTGATTTTTTTAGAGACGAAGAAAGAACAATGAATAAAAAACTCAACGATAAAAACTACTATCATTGACTTATATATATATATATATATATATTTCCATCGAGCTCCACCAATGCCCTAGCTTTTACCATTCTAGCTGCACCCTACCACAGCTTTTTAAATAAAAATATATTTCTTTAAAAAAAAAAAAAAAAAACTTAACATTCATTTGCCAGTCCTTCAACATCAAAATAGCCGTATGCACAACATCATCAAGCTTCATATCATCAGTGTAACTAAATGGAAAGGGGAACTTAGTCAATATGAAGAATTGGAAAAACTTAACAAAAACAAAATTGGGGAAAAGAGAGGGGGTGGGGATGGTTTTGAAAGATAACTAAAGTTAAGTGAGAGATCCTACATCGGTTATTCTTAAGAAATGCATCCAATTGAATTAAATATGTAGTAAATATAGATAAAAATTAAAGAAATATCACTACATGCATTTTAAGTTCAAATTTAATGGCATGGACAAATGTTTATGACCTGTGATATTACCTCTTGTTCTTTACAGAGTTGCACTTGATCTTTAAGTTGCAAAATTAACCATAGCCATGACACAAGCTTACTAGGACAAGTGAAAATATGGAAGGCGCATCTCAGCAATATGATGGGTAATTGGCTTTTACATGATTCCAAAGGGGTGGCAAGTCAGCGAATCATTTCTTCATAGAAATCTCAAGAGACTTTGCATGCTTGAAAAAGGTGTGTTTCAATAAATTCCGCCTCTTTCCTGGATCTTTCACCAGACACATTGCAACCATTTCTTTAAAAGACAAAAAAAAAAAAAAAAAAAAAAAAAAAAAAAAAAAAAAAAAAAAATTGAAAAGAAACATCTATTTACACATCTTTTGTTCAAGAGGGTGGCGAGATAAAAAAGCTCTTAATGTGTGACACTGTGAGGTAGACAAAGCAATAAAAAGCACACATGGACAGAAAGAGCAAAGGGGCAAAACTGTAAAAGTGAAATAGGATTATAGATCTAAGAGCTGAAGAAGAAGAAGAGATCGGTGTGGTAGGAAGAAGAAGATCGGCGTGGGAGGAAGAAGAAGAAGAAGAATAAGATCGGCGTGAGAGGAAGAAGTGGAAGGAGATTGGTGTTAGAGGTAGTGCGTTTCAGCCTTTTATTTTGGAGCTGAAAAACGGTTGGGACACACATGCAACCACATCCAACAAGTTTCCCGTGTCCTATACAAAGAAAAGAAAAAGTCAATAGAAACAAGACAAGTAGAAAAATTTACAAGAGGAAAGTGCAAACCCTTAGTGGCGCAAGCTTTGAATCCACCACTAGCAAACAGAAAATACACATACCCAGCTACATAGATCAAGAAACATTTAATGAAAAATAAATTAATAAAGTATAAGAGAAAACCAAAAACCCTAACAAGTGGTTAGAAGCACAATCAAAACTTAGGTAACCTAAAGCAAAATGCTAAAAGGACTATGATAAAAAAAAAGTAAACAGTGACTCAAAATGAGATATATAACATGCACTAAGAATGGCAGGAGTTGCAAAACAACAAATAGAAAAACTAGCATATTGCCCAACACTTAGCAAACAAATGTACAAGAGGAAAGTGCAAACCCTTAGTGGCGCAAGCTTTGGATCGACCACATGTAGCAAACTGAAAAAACACATACCTAGCTACATAGTTCAAGAAAAACACTTCCAAGAATATAAAAAATAAAAAATAACAAAGCAAATTCAACTTAGAAGAATATATGAAAGAGAACAACCAAATCAAATCACCCTTACATAAATGGATGCAAACATAAAAGGATGCAAACGCATCATCCCTGGAATTAAATAGATTACAAAAAACAAAAAATAAATACACAAGCATCATTTAACGAAAAATATATTAATAATGTAAGAGAGAAAATCAACAACCCCAACAAACAATTGTTAAAGCTAAAGAAAATCGGAAACAAGTAGTTAAGGTAAAAGCACAATCAGAACTTGGGTAATCTAAAGCAAAATGCTAAAAAGATTATGATATATAACAGTGAATAGTGACTCAAACTGAGATTTATAACATGCACTAAGAAAGGCAGGAGTTGCAAAACAAAAAATAGAAAAACTAGCATATTACCCAACAACAATAAAGGTAAATCCAATAACACTAAAAGCCAAGCTCTTCTCTAAACTGAAAGCCAAACTATAAAGACTTTCTGCAATGAGCAATATTAAAAAAAAAAAGCAATAACAGAAGCGGGTATGCTAAATATGTTTTCAAAAGCTGAAATGCAAATGTAACGAACAGTTTTAACAATCCATACCTGCATAACCCTCTAAAAATCGTCTATATGACACGGACCATTTGGGTTACTTGCAAGACTTCCTATAGGAACCCCCAGAGAATAGGATTATATCTTTGTAAGACATGGCAAAAAAAAAAAAAAAAAAAAAAAAAAAAAATTTATTCAAGCAAATAGAATGTAAAGAAACCTGATAATGTCATCCAATTTGGTCTCGTTAGTGTACCCCCACTTCCTTTGTCTAGGAAGAATGGGGAAAAGTTTAAGAATCACAAGCTGAACTTGAAAACAGTCTTACAGGCAAGTCCAGCTTTTCTCATCATCAACACCAAGAAATTGGTAGGTTGGCAATTGATGAACATGATTAAGATCAGCGTTTAATAGTTTTTTTTAGATGGAGCACAACTAATAAATCCTTCAATATACTCACTATTAGATAGATAATAAATTTTTATAATAGTCTTTTCTTAAACCTATTAAAAAGTTACATGTAACAGAATCAATATGCTAATGTAACTTATCAAAAAAAAAAAAAACAAAGAGTATGCTTATGTATAATCCATAAAATTATTTGTTTCATTTAACTATATCGCTAAGTAATTGGTTTCATTTATATATGTATTAGCCTAAAATTACAAGTCCCATGCAAGTGAACTGTTAGACTATTTTACCTGGGTTACAAACTGTGATCAGTTGATCATAGGTACATTTTTCTGTCACAGTTCTTCAAGACCTGGCACACAGAAAAGATAATCTCATGAACATACATAGACCAGAGCTACCCAGACACCAGTACTGAACTTTCAGCTTCAGGGAATAAACTTCAAAACAAAAGAATTGTGAGTAGCATGCCGTATGGAGAATGGTGATGTAGACATGTTCTCCCAAAAATCTTAAAACATGCAATCACATGACCAGTTTATATCCACTTGAAAAACAGTTTATAAGCGTGACATTTATGGAAGTTATTTGGAATATCAACCCAAACCAAGACCAATTCACATCAAGTGTAAGACCATCTACAAGCTTTAGTGAGGAAGGAAAACAAAGCTTTCCCGAATTTCTTGTCGGTGCCAATTATTCCAATCCCAATGTTAATGCTCAAAATTTGTCCTTCAAATCTGATAAAAATAAATCCAACTAATTAGAAAAATCAAAATACATCACCTTAAAGTCTACAGGTGATTGAGACTGAACATAAAACCTTAATAATTAGCAAAGTCCTGCAGTGTTTTGACTGTTAGGTTGGTATGCTACTCCCTCAAGTGTTAAAAATATTTTCTACATTTCTGTAATTATCAGCAAAGCAACCATATACATCACCTTCTTAACTAATTTTTAGGTACAAAAATGTAAATGGTTAATAGTAGAAAATCTAAGTTACATTATCCTTTCCTTCTCCATATATGTGAAGAAATCATACACAAATCTAAACTCCTTTGGAAATACAATAAGAAAACAGAATATAAGAGAATTCCTAAATGAAAAATAAGAAAAGAAAAAATGATTACCACTGAGTTTACAAATTTGGCACAATTTGAACAAGGTCTGAATTTTAAGTTACGTTTGTTCCTTGCCTTAATCCATAATGTGTGAGACATCAAATAACTGATAAGTTCTCTAAAATAACAAAACCTCAACAAACAAGAACAGATTAGTGATGTTTGGTTCTGAATAAAAAGTGAAACACCTGAAGTGGTTAAATATGCCATCAGACTTCAAACTGTATGTTTAAAAAAGAACATGTGTAATACTGCCTCAAGTCCACATGGGACTCCACAGTCAAAAGAAGAAAGGGCTAAGGCTTAGGAGGCAGAGAAAGAGCCAAAATATCAACCACATAGCAAGTTAAAAGTTCTTATACTTTTGAGTACAGTGTTGCTCTAAAATTAACATTATTTGAAAAAATAAAAATAAAAAGTTAGAAAATGATGGTATCCTCAAGTCTTCAGTTATTATTCAGGCAGGAAAAAAAAAATTAATCTGTAATTTCTAACTGGGTAATACATAAGACATCTGATCCAATCAATCCCTGAATTCATTCGTACTTCTTTGACTTAAAAGTCAATCTTCAAACAAACAGGTGATGATGCAATAACCATCAGTTATTAATGATGCAATAAGCAAAATAATTATTTGTTTTGATAGGAACAAATACGCGGGGAGTTTATATAAAGATAAATTTAAAAAAGGAACCAAGAGAATACCTTTATAATAAGCCAATGCTTGTAGTGTAGTTGGATACACAGATTTAAGTACACACAATAGAAGTGTTATGAAGCATCTATTAGAAATAACATTTTAGCACAATAAAAGAACTCCCCCACCCCAACAAAAAAAAATTATGAACTGTGCCATTTTTTTTTTAAACCCATTCTTGCAGGACAAGTGGACAACAATGAGAAAGAAAAAGAATAAGAAAAAGCCTATATAAGTGATTGGAAGTAGAGAAAGAGCCAAAAACGATTAGGAAACAAAAAGTCTCATGATTATATTCTATAATAACTAAAAAATTATAAATTGCGAATTCGTCAAATACTCGGTCAAAGATACCCAACATGCACAAATTAAATAGATATACTTAGTCAGAAAGAGAGGGAAAGACGCATGCAAAAGACAAAAAATCCAACACAGAAAGAGGGATTATATAAAACAGTTTATAAATGTGACATTTATGCAAGGTATTTGGAATATCAACCCAAACCAAGATCAATTCACATCAAATGTAAGATCATTCACATGCTTAGTGAGGAAGGAAAACAAAGCTTACCTGAATTTCTTGTCAGTGATAGTACCAAAGTAACAGAAGAAAAGATGTAATTTTACTTTCATCTCTGAATAATAAACAGAGGATATATAGTAATAGGCCCAAAATAAACCACTCAATAGACAGAGGATATATAGCAATAGGCTCAATTGGCTCGCCAGTTTGCTGCTCCAATTCAGACAGGTTGGAAAGTTAATCCTATCAATTAATCTACATTATATTGATCACCCAGCTACAATGTGAAGGAATGCAACATATATTTGATTAATAATATCTCTTCAAAGACAAATGGCAGGCAAGAAAAGCAAGCACCAAGCTAATCCACTTGAGCTAAATATCATCAATTTCAGCTGGGGTTAGTTCTCAACAAAAAGTACAACAAAACTAATATGAATTAAAAACTACAAAAGAAACTTCAAAATAAGAGAATCATAAAAGTCTAGGAATGATAAGAAAATCAGAGTTTATCGAGGACAGTATCAATAATAAGTAGATGAAACATAAAAGATAAATTTTTATGGGAAGGAGGCTAATTAAAGATGATATCAAGGAAAAGGGGTTTTATGCTGCCATTCTGAAATTAGTAATGACAAAGCAGAAGCGTTTCATCATCATTCTAAATTAGCTTTTTTATTGGAAAGCCACACCATGTGAGTTAGGGGTTTTATGCTGCCATTCTGAAATTAGTAATGACAAAGCAGAAGCGTTTCATCATCATTCTAAATTAGCTTTTCTATTGGAAAGCCACACCATGTGAGTTTTAAATCCACGACCTCTGTCCCACTATTGAGGGAGAAGAAGTGCTAATCGAGCTAGAGCCCATTGGTGAAATTAGGTGTTTTGCTCTGTTTTTCGAGTTAAACAAATTCTCCACACCAACAAAAAAAAAAAAAAAAAATTGCTAAAAAGAAAGAAATCATTCATGTAGATTATTATCCCATTAAAAACACTTCTTAAGCCATTGGTTAATAAGTCGTTCAAAATGTCTCTAAATTAATCTTATAGACCCCAAAAAAAAAAAAAGTGAACCAATGAAATACCAGTAAAAATAAGAAAATTCCAGCAAACAGTCTTACTAGCACTTCTAGCTTTTCTCATCATCAACACCAATAAATTGGAAGGTTGGCAAATGATTATGCCTTATTTGTGTTACAGAAATTTAACCAAAAACAAAAACAAATTATATTCTAACATAACTAAAAAATTATAAATTTCAAAATCGTCAAATACTCGGTGAAAGACTCATAAAACTCAAAGATACCCTACATGTACAAATTATACAGATATAATCAATTGTAATTAAAACCAACACCACATCAGAGGGGTGTGGTTAACGATGGTTCAGTTTGGGGATTTGAGGAGAATGTGATAGGGAGGGAAAGACGCATGCCAAAGACAAAAAATCAAACACAGAAAGAAGGATTATATAAAACAGTTTATAAATGTGAAATTTATGCAAGGTACTTTGAATATCAACCCAAACCAAGACCAATTCACATCAAGTGTAAGACCATCCACATGCTTAGTGAGGAAGGAAAACGAAGCTTACCTGAATTTCTTGTCGGTGCTAATTAAGCCAACGTAACAGAAGACACTTTCATCACATAATTATACTCTCTTTTTATGCTACAACCAGAGTGGAAAATTCACATTTACAACTAGCCAATATTAAGTCACTAACAGCATCAGTTAATATTTTAAAGAGTAAATCCTATTGCATTTGAGACAAGGCAATGCCAAAAGAATTTCATAAATTTAGTGTAAAAGAAGTTTTTTGTATGCCAAAATGTTCAGAGGTGCAACCCATTAGATAATCCAGTCCTAAATTGGAGCTAGTTAGTAACTATAATTTAATGCATATCAGAAAAACAAATACCTAGTATAATCGTGGTCCATAGTTATCAAACCCAGCAACCAGCAGAGAAACTCCAGAGGACCTTACACCACTAGCAAGAAAAGTAAAGACTTAGCTGCATTCAACTTCATAAACAAATAAATTATATTCCCAGAGCTTGTATCCTTTCTTCCTTTTCAAAATAGGTAATTTTGACCAACACGCCAAATATTTTGGTTTAGAAAAAGATGAATTTTTATAAATCTCTATACCAGGCAACAACAACAAAATGCAGTCCCCAACTTTATGATTTGGCAGGGTCACTTGCTCCATTCTAAGCAAACAAAGCATCACAAAATCTTTAAGGTCCTAGCCAATGAACTCTAGCTTAAATGGCACTTCTGCTTCCAACGATAATAGAAAGGAGTGTGAGGTCAAGATTCAAGAACCGTCGAGTGCATGTATAACTATTTACCAATCCAAAAAACAACAAAACTCTAAGGTTTCATTTGTTTTTGGCATAAACTAATATTGTGTTTGCAGGTATTTGGTGTGTCAGAAAATTTTAGTCAACAAAAAGAAACCAAAGGAATGAAAGAACTACCTTACCTTCTTTAAAGGGCATTTTGAAGCACTCAAAAGATTCAGTTCAACAATAACATCAGCTATAGCGAAGCATTCGATGTCCTCAACTATAGTCACCAACACAGTTTTCAAGTACCTGTATAAAGCAACAAAATCAATATCTAAAAATTTCGAAAGTAAGGAGAAGGAAGATTATGGACAATATCTCTTACACACACCTGAAAGCCCACCTCATGATAAAGCAAAAACTCCATGTCAACTCAAATTGAATTACCAAACTCCACAACAAAGCACAAAAGAAACTTCCTGGGATAATGGAGAACTTTTTTATCACAATGCTGCTGGACAAACCAAAACTTTGTAACAGGAAATTAGAGAGCAGGTGTCTAGTACCAAGTGTTGATGTGACACTGTTGTTGTTTCTATAGTGCATTTAAACTTAATTAGCCTTCGTAAATAACATAGGAAAGTGAAGGTGACTAGTGATACCATAACAACAAAAAATCTGTCTTTTGTAGGCTCTGGTCCAATGTGAGCACCTGTTCACACAGATTATAAGAGACATTCATCTTTGAGATCCAGTCATACTAACAAATCAAAAGGGCCAAACAGAAATAAAACCTAACTAACCTGGATAGTTGCATTTTAGCAAATGTCTATAAAATTTTTTTTTCCAGTTGAATATTGACCCAGAAGACCATGGGTTTAGCAACAAAATCACTGTTCATCTGCAAAAATACAAATAAAAATCAATCCTCTGTTACAGAGGCCTTAAAAACTAGAGTTGAAACTTGACAACAAAGCTAGAAAGCTCAGAATATCTCCATTTTGGAAACGAAAGATATGCAACTTCTAGTGGCTTTGGCTTTTCAATGTACAATCTCTTCAAGCCATCAATAATAATTGATGTAACTGCATTGGGAGGAAGCTGAGCAAGAGACGATAAGAGAGGAGACACATTAGGCAACAAATGAAAATTAAGACATCCCCCCTAAAAAGAAGTATACATTGTATGATGCTTTGTATTTTTATAGGTAAAACATTTTCAATAAAAAGGTGCATTACAGAGCACAATCATAGAACATGGCATGCATGTAAGAGAAGCACCAAAAGGTAAAGTATATATTGTATATCAAAAGAATACATTGCCAAACAGAAAATAGTTCTTAAAATAGAAAATATTTAAACATGAAGGAAACCTGATTTTTTTAGAGACGAAGAAAGAACAATGAATAAAAAACTCAACGATAAAAACTACAATCATTGACTTATATATATATATATATATATATTTCCATCAAGCTCCACCAATGCCCTAGCTTTTACCATTCTAGCTGCACCCTACCACAGCTTTTTAAATAAAAATATATTTCTTTAAAAAAAAAAAAAAAAACTTAACATTCATTTGCCAGTCCTTCAACATCAAAATAGCCGTATGCACAACATCATCAAGCTTCATATCATCAGTGTAACTAAATGGAAAGGGGAACTTAGTCAATATGAAGAACTGGAAAAACTTAACAAAAACAAAATTGGGGAAAAGAGAGGGGGTGGGGATGGTTTTGAAAGATAACTAAAGTTAAGTGAGAGATCCTACATCGGTTATTCTTAAGAAATGCATCCAATTGAATTAAATATCTAGTAAATATAGATAAAAATTAAAGAAATATCACTACATGCATTTTAAGTTCAAATTTAATGGCATGGACAAATGTTTATGACCTGTGATATTACCTCTTGTTCTTTACAGAGTTGCACTTGATCTTTAAGTTGCAAAATTAACCATAGCCATGACACAAGCTTACCAGGACAAGTGAAAATATGGAAGGCGCATCTCAGCAATATGATGGGTAATTGGCTTTTACATGATTCCAAAGGGGTGGCAAGTCAGCGAATCATTTCTTCATAGAAATCTCAAGAGACTTTGCATGCTTGAAAAAGGTGTGTTTAAATAAATTCCGCCTCTTTCCTGGATCTTTCACCAGACACATTGCAACCATTTCTTTAAAAGACTGATCGCATATGGAAATCATGCAATTAGAATATTATTCTATAAGAGAGACATTGAAAGATGACAATCACCAAAGAACATATCTTTTGAACATGAATACCTTAAAAACTTTCAAAATTACAAACAAACACACAGAAGACAAACCTCAAATATATGTATTCTAACATATTAAATATTTTTAAATAATTGTTAAAAAATCTTTTAGAAGCATATTAAAGTCTAGCCACTTATATTGTCTACCTAGATAATGAAAAAAGAACTATAAAAAGTTGACTACCTGGCTTGATAGGTGGTAGACTTTTAACTCATAAAAGACAAAAATTTGAAAAGAAACATCTATTTACACATCTTTTGTTCAAGAGGGTGGCTAGAGATAAAAGAGCTCTTAATGTGTGACACTGTGAGGCAAACAAAGCAATAAAAAGCACACATGGACAAAAAGAGCAAAGGGCAAAATTGTAAAAGTGAAATAGGATGATAGATCTAAGAGCTGAAGAAGAAGAAGAGATCGACATGGTAGGAAGAAGAAGATCGGCGTGGGAGGAGGAAGAAGAAGAAGAAGATCGGTGTGAGAGGTAGAAGTGGAAGTGCAAAGAAAAGAAAACGTCAATAGAAACAAGACAAGTAGACAAATTTACAAGAGGAAAGTGCAAACCCTTAGTGGCGCAAGCTTTGAATCCATCACATGTAGCAAACTGAAAATACACATACCCAGCTGCATAGTTCAAGCAACATTTAACGAAAAATAAATTAATAAAGTAAAAGAGAAAACCAAAAACCCTAATAAGTGGTTAGAAGCACAATCAAAACTTAGGTAACCCAAAGCAAAATGCTAAAAGGACTATGATAAATAATAGTAAACAGTGACTCAAAATGAGATATATAACATGCACTAAGAATGGTAGGAGTTGCAAAACAACAAATAGAAAAACTAGCATATTACGCAACATTTAGCAGACAAATGTACAAGAGGAAAGTGCAAACCCTTAGTGGCGCAAGCTTTGAATACACCACATGTAGCAAACTGAAAAAACACATACCCAGCTACATAGTTCAAGAAAAACACTTCCAAGAATATTAAAAAATAAAAAATAACAAAGCAAATTCAACTTAAAAGAATATACGAAAGAGAACAACAAAATCATATCACCCTTACATAAATGGATGCAAATGCATCACCCCTGGAATTAAATAGATTATACAAGACAAAAAATAAATACACAAGCATCATTTAACGAAAAATAAATTAATAAAGTAAAAGAGAAAATCAACAACCCCAACAAACAATTGTTAAAGCTAAAGTAAATCGGAAACAAGTAGTTAAGGTAAAAGCACAATCAGAAGTTAGGTAATCTAAAGCAAAATGCTAAAAAGATTATAATAAATAACAGTGAACAATGACTCAAAATGAGATTTATGACATGCACTAAGAAAGGCAGGAGTTGCAAAACAAAAAATAGAAAAACTAGCATATTTCCCAACAACTATAAAGGTAAATCCAATTAACACTAAAAGCCAAACTATAAAGACCTTCTGCAATGAGCAATATTCAAATAAAAGCAATAACAGATGCAGGTATGCTAAATATGTTTTCAAAAACTAAAATGCTAATGTAACAAATAGTTTTAACAATCCATACCTGAATAACCCTCTAAAAATCGTCTATATGGCACGGACCATTTGGGTTACTTGCAAGACTTCCTATAGGAACCCCCAGAGAATAGGATTATACCTTTGTAAGACATGGCAGAAAAAAATAAAATAAAATTTATTCAAGCAAATAGAATGTTAAGAAACCTGATAATGTCATCCAATTTGGTCTCGTTAGTGTACCCCACTTCCTTTGTCTAGGAAGAATGGGGAAAAGTTCAAGAATCACAAGCTGAACTTGAAAACAATCTTACAGGCAAGTCCAGCTTTTCTCATCATCAACACCAAAAATAGAAAGGTTGGCAATTGATGAACATGATTAAGATCAGCATTTAATATTTTTTTTAAGATGGAGCACAACTGATTAATCCTTCAATATACTCACTATTAGATATATAATAAATTTTTATAGTAGTCTTTTCTTAAACCTATTAAAAAGTTACATGTAACAGAATGAGTATGTTATGTAACTTATCAAAAAAAAAAAAAAACAAAGAGTATGCTTATGTATAATCCATAAAATTATTTGTTTCATTTAACTATATTGCTAAGTAATTGGTTTCATTTATATATGTATTAGTTTTACCCGGGTTACAAACTGTGATCAGTTGACCATAGGTACATTTTTCTGTCAATTCTTCAAGACCTGGCACACAGAAAAGATAAAAGCCATCTCATGAACATGCATAGACCAGAGCTACCCAGACACCAGTACTGAACTTTCAGCTTTAGGGAATAAACTTCAAAACAAAGGAATTGTGAGTAGCATGCCGTATGGAGAATGGTGATGTAGACACGTTCTCCCAAAAATCTTAAAACATGCAATCACACGAGAAAAGAACTCCCCCACCCCATCAAAAAAAATTATGAACTATGCCATTTTTTTTTTTAAACCCATTCTTGCAGGACAAGTGGACAACAATGAGAAAGAAGAAGAATAAGAAAAAGCCTATATAAGTGATAGGAAGTAGAGAAAGAGCCAAATACAACTAGGAAACAAATAGTCTCATGATTATATTCTATAATAACTAAAAAATTATAAATTGCGAATTCGTCAGATACTCGGTCAAAGATACCCTACATGTACAAATTAAACAGATATACTCAGTCAGAAAGAGAGGAAAAGATGCATGCAAAAGACAAAAAATCCAACACAAAAAGAGGGATTATATAAAACAGTTTATAAATGTGACATTTATGCAAGGTACTTGGAATATCAACCCAAACCAAGATCAATTCACATCAAATGTAAGATCATTCACATGCTTAGTGAAGAAGGAAAACAAAGCTTATCTGAATTTCTTGTCGGTGATAGTTATGCCAAAGTAATAGAAGAAAAGATGTAATTTTACTTTCATCTCTGAATAATATACAGAGGATATATAGTAATAGGCCCAAAATAAACCACTCAATAGACAGAGGATATATAGTAATAGGCTCAATTGGCTCACCAGTTTGCTGCTCCAATTCAAACAGGTTGGAAAGTTAATCCTATCAATTAATCTACATTAAATTGATCACCCTGCTACAATGTGAAGGAATGCAACATATATTTCATTAATGATATCTCTTCAAAGACATATGGCAGGCAAGAAAAGCAAGCAGCAAGCTACTCCACTTGAGCTAAATATCATCAATTTCAGCTGGGGTTAGTTCTCTACAAAAAGTAAGTACGACAAAACTAATATGAATTAAAAACTACAAAAGAAACTTCAAAATAAGAGAATCATAAAAGTCTAGGAATGATAAGAAAATCAGAGTTTATCAAGGATAGTATCAATAATAAGTAGAGGAAACATAAAAGATAAAATTTTTATGGGAAGGAAGCTAATTAAAGATGATATCAAGGAAAACGGGTTTTATGATGCCATTCTGAAATTAGTAATTACAGAGTAGAAGCGTTTCATCATCATTCTAAATTAGTTTTTTTATTGGAAAGCGACACCATGTGAGTTTTAAATCCACGACCGCTGTCCCACTATTGAGGGAGAAGAAGTGCTAATCGAGCTAGAGCCCATTGGTGAAATTAGGTGGTATGCTTTTACCAAAAATTAACTAACGATATGAATATTTCTAATCATATCCATAGATTATATATGTTTTTTTAAGGTAAGCCAAGATTATATACCAATATGTGCATACTGTTACCAAAAATCATGTATGGTCCGGAGCTTCAACAAAATTTGTGATGTTCTATTAGCCTAGCATTACATGTCCCATGCAAGTGAACTGTTAGACTAGTTGACCTGGGAATTTAATTACAAATGTTTCATCAGAACTCATGAAACAAAAGAGAAGCTGCTCTGCATACTTGTAGACTGAGAAAGTAGTCGCTAATGCAATATGACAACAAAACATAACCAAAGGCTTATGAAAAAAACAAAAGATTGATGAGCATAATATTTGTAAAATGGAGCATACGAGTAACAAAATATGAATATTGATACCAACAAAAAGCACGATATTATATAGACAAACCCTAGTTTAAAGAAGATCTCTATTCTTTATCTGATGTGAAAAAAATTCTTCAACAATTAACTGTTAAGCACATGGCTTCTAATTAATCAACAATTAAGCACATGACACAATCAATTAATAAGCACGTGATTCTATCCTTCAATTACAAAGATGATACAAAACTTTACTAATAATTAATAAACTACCTCTTATAATAAGCTACTGGTGTCTAGTACCAAGTGTTAATGCTGCACTGTTGTTGTTACTGGTGCTTTCTGATACAAAACTTTACTTACTCATGCTTACTGGTGCTACATACATGATGCATTAGCTGGATCATATGCATTAAGTCAAGCTACTTCTCAGAGGTTCCTAACATGGAGAACAGTCAGTACACAAACTTGCTTGCATAGCACCAAGCAAGGAAAAAAACCACTAGGAGTCAACACTTAGAGTTGGTTGGAGTCGGCACCAAACCATGGACTCAGTCTCAGAAGAAACCTTATTCATCAAAATAATCTCCCTTTCTTGGGGTACATACTTGGTTTATATAGACTATTATATTCTAATTCATCATAAAGTGACACAATACATGGAACTTATTACATAACAAATAACAATAAAATTAAAAATAGGTATCATTCATATAAAGATATTAACAATGGCACCATTAAGCATCCATATTAAAGAAAGTCACATTAAGTCCAGAAGTGTACTTCATACCATACTTAGGCGCCCATTGGCCACCAGTTGCCAACTAATTAGTGCCACCAACCACTGACCACCAACTGTCACATGGTCCACCTGAATCCAAGCAGGCCATCATTACATGCCCGTTGCCAACCATTGGCTACCAGCCAACACTTGGCCTGCCTGTGCCATCAATCATTGACCATGAAGAGTCCAAGTGACCTAATAGGGGTCAAATAAGTTTGCTTCATTTAATATTATATTTCTACAAAAGTTTGATTATCATAATAAGAATCGACCATAAATAATTATCAATTGTTAAATTATAACCTGAAACCATGAATGAAAACCAAAACCAAGAGATCTAAATCTAAATCTAATTATAAAATAAAAGCAACTTGCAATCATAATAAGTCTGTTTTTGTCTACATTCTCAGTCATAATAGAATTGACAACAGACCTCTTTATTAGTCAAAGATCAGACATAAAATTGTAAAATATCAAACTGGGGTACTTAAACGGTAATCAAATAAAGAAAGATGAAGAAACTACACCATTTTGAAGACACATCTATAGTCAATATATTAAATAGCATTCCTTTTAACCGCAGTCTAATATGTTACGCATATTAGAAATCAAATATCAGGGACAAAACAGGGCAGCGCACATTCTAGTGTTTATAAAACGTGAGCAAGATTAGTAAATCAATGACAAACCCAGTAACCTAAAAAGAAAAAGACAGAAGCTTACATGGGAAAATGCATGTCCTCTGCAAGAACAACATTGTTCAATTTGCTGTTAACCAAATAATCAATTAAATTTTCCAATGACAAAATAGAACCATACAAAGAAGATTGTACATAGAGAACTTACAACAGCTATATTGACAATACAAAAGAAGATTCCATAAACAAACTTACAACTCCAGTTACTGATCTGACATTGGTATGGTAACCCATGCGAAGGACAACTCCCAATTACTTGCCAACTACAGTCAAACTGCAAAAGTTTCTCAAAAAAGTAAGTCAGTTAAGTATGAGGATAACAATATTAATTAGAACAATACAGAAGACACATATGATCATTAATAGGATTTATATTTTTGTGATACGTAAAAAGTTTTCTTGCAAAAAAAGAGGAACTCAACCACACAAAAGTGCACAGGAGAATCCCTTCAAGAAATTTATAGAACTTAAAAGTAATAGACTGGAACACAATTTAAATTTCCATAGTCATTTACAATATCTTAAGCAAAGACCCAAAGAAACAGATATACTCAATCAGAGAGGGAGAGAGAGAGAGAGAGAGAAACAAATAAACCAACCCCAGTTAATAAAAATTTATACAAAATTTAAGAGTCTAGTTAATAAAAATCAATAACATTCAAGAACCAGGAAATTCCAAAAGGCAAGAGACCAAAGAAAATCCAAAAATAAGTTTTTCATTACAAACAAGAACCAAATCAACAAGAACTTGAAATTCAATTCAAACAAATAAGAATCCTAAAAAAAAAAAAAAACATTAGTCTAAACCATATGAAAGCACAAAAAAACCCATTAGTCTAAAGCAAATGAAAGCACCAAAAAAAAAAAAAAAAACCCAGCAGTCTAAAGCATATGAAAGCACAAAAAACCCATCAGTCTAAACCGTGTGAAAGCGCCAAAAAAAAAAAAAAAAAAAAAAAAAACCTCAGTCTAAACCATATGAAAGCACAAAAAAACCCATATGTCTAAAGCATATGAAAGCACAAAAAAAAAAAAAAAAAAAAAAAAAAAACCCATTAGTCTAAAGCATATGAAAGCACAAAAAACCCATCAGTCTAAACCGTATGAAAGCGCAAAAAAAAAAACCCATCAGTCTAAACCATATGAAAGCACGAAAAAACCCATTAGTCTTCCTCTCTGACATAGGCATCATCGGCCTCGGCTTCCGTGCCAGCGGCGGCATGGAAAACCCCTCACCGGAAAAATATTGTTGTTGTTGTTCCCGCAGTCACTTTCCCGAGAAAATCTTCAAACCCTTTTCTTGAATTTCCAAGAAGAGAGAAAGGGTATCAGATTTTCTCCAAAACACAGACATGCGATATGATATGGAGAATTGTGATGAAACCCTAACCCTTTGGGGAGAGGGAGAGAGAGAGAGAGAGACAGGGAAGTCTGGGATTTCAAATTTGGGGATTTGGGAGAGAGAATGAGAGAGCCGTTGGGATGTGGGATGCGATTTATATACAAAATTATGTATTGTATTTTACAAAACTGCCACACGCCCCAATAAGTTGTTTTTTTTTTTTTTTTAATCCCTAATCCAACTTTTAACCTTTTTTTTTTTTTTTTCTAAAAGGTATTTTTTTTTAATTGATGCATTTTTCGATCACAAAATTATCTAAGAGTGTTATGCAATTTATATAAAAAATTATTTCACCAAAAAAATGCACAAATCATCACATTCCTTGGGTGATTAAACAAGTTTTGATAGTTTTTCCTCCTCTTAAACAATTTCAAAAAGTAATTTTCATCATTCTATTTTTACAAATATATAATTTTATCGTATTTTATGTTTTTAATTAATATTATTCTTTTATGAAATTCTGATATTCTTCTAACTATTTTTATTATGTATTATATTTTTCTAATTTCTTTTAGTACAATTAAAATTTTTAAGTTTTAAAGTTATTATTCAAATTCTCATTCTTTTAAGAAGATTATTATGATAACTAAAACTTATCATATAATTACAATTGATATAACTCAAATAATTTACAGTACTCTCAACCCAGACTCATATTTTGCCATTTTCCTGTAGGTATACTAAATTGGACTGAAATGATATGAAATGGACTAAATAGACCAAATGGGCCAATATAAATCGAATGGACCAATGTGGGACCCAATTGGACCAAATAGATCAACGTGGACTGAATTGACCGAATAGGCCAAATTGGACCAAAGTAGAATGGATTGACCAAATTGGACTAAAATTGACAGAATAAATTGAATTGGGCTTAAATTGATTGAAGTAGACCAAATGGACCCAATATATATTGAGGTGGACCAAATTGGACCAAAATTGACCGAAGTGAACAAAAGTAGATCAATATTATGACGGCGTTAACCTCAAACCTATCTATTAATCACCAATGGAGTTTCGAGATTTAAATTTTAATTTAGATAATGGTGATATATGATCTTGAGACCTTCAATTGATTAAATTTGCCATCACTATTCTGTGCCCTAATGACAGTTAGTGCAACCCTTTTTCTTAATATTGTATTAGTATATTCCTTTATAAATATTTGCCAATTGAGGAAGTTGATGGAATTCATTGATGGCCTTCAATTGTAAAACAACCTGCTATTCACCAACACAATTACCAAATTGAAATTTAACTTTTAAGCCAGCCTTATTAGGTAAATGGTTATGGAGGTTTATAGAGGAAAGTGATCACTCTTGGAGGAATGTTTTTGTTTTTATTTTTTATTTATAAATACACTTGAACGAATGTTATTGCCTCCTAAAATGGGGAAGTAGGGTATGGATGGACTACTTCGGTTATTTGTAGGCAACATAGGTGTAGCTTGTGGAGGGGAATTAGAAGGGGATGGAGGAAGTTAACCTCTTAGATCTCTTACAAAACAAAAATGGTAGGAGGATCAGATTCTCTCATGACGTGTGGTGTGGTGACTGAGCCCTAAAGGAGATGCATCTAGACTTATTTCGATTGTTATGAATAAGGATGCATCAATGCTATCCTTTTTCTCTAAAAGGGATGATGGCCATTTTTTTTGGAATTTAAGATTTATTCGTGGTTTTTATGATTGGGAATTGCGGTGTGTGAATATTTGATTGGAGCCTAAATAGCAATAAAGTGTTTAGTGTGCAATCATATTACTATAATGTTGGATTTCTTTCCCAAAAAAAAAAAGATTGAAATGGACCAAAGTAGACTGAAGGACCGAAATGGACCAAAGCGGACCACATGGACTAAATTGCACTAAAATGACCGGTAGACCGAATGAGACCTAAATGGAGTGACCATTGCGCCAAGAGTGTGTGGTGGTATATATTCCATTTCTTTATATGCAAAAAAACCATAAACTACTACTCCGTAATGATAGTTGCTAATTAATATTATAATTTTTTTAATAATCTCATTTGTAACGCTTTTTCCATTATCATATATTTACTAACCGATGATTTGCATAACAAAGACGTTAAATGAGAGGTAGTATCACTCATTAGATTTTTGAAAAATAACAGTGTATGAAAATTAAATATATATATATATATATATATATATATATAAAAGGTTAAATGAAATGTCAAAAAAATGATTTTAAAAATTTCTAATTTTTTCTTATGCAATTTCTATTATTACTGGAGAACATCGCTTTTTTGGTTATGATTGGAAGTATGGTTTCCATGATTAAAGTTTGGTTAATTTTAAGTTTAAATTTAATACTATGATTTTAATTAATTGTTGATTATTGATTTAATTTTTTAAGTGAATGTAACGATTTATTTTACTACATTGTAAAGTTTGTAATATTCTTTGTATGGACATCTCTATTTTATTTTTTACTTCTCCTTATAGCCTCTTTGTTTTCCAATTAATGTCTCCTAATGACGTTTGATTATTTTTTTCTTTATTTACTCTTTATTACTTTGTATTTTTTTTTCTTTACCATCTCTCTCTGTCTCTCTCTCTCTCCATTGGCAATTTATCGTTTTCCAAAATTTGATGATGATTCTATACATTAAATATGCATTATTAGTTTCTTTATGTTATATTTGGTTTGATATCCTCATTAATTTTTTTTTAATTAAGTGTTTCTAAATTGACATTTGTTTTGCATTCCATTTTTTCCTTTAATGTATTAGGTGTGAGAATGAGTGTTTCCCTAACATGACTCCACTTTATGATGACAATTTTATTTCATGAATTTAAGTAAAATATTATATGTTTAATTTTTTAATATAAAAAAGTAGAGGAAATATAAATAATTTATGATATGGAGGATGTAGCTAAATTTAAATGTTGAATAAAATAATAAGAGAAGGAAAAAAGTAAAAATAAAAGATATAACAATAAACATCAAATTATCAAAAGCATGCTATGTAATATAATAATAATATTTTTTATAAACTACTTTAATTATTTATAATGCAATATGATAATATTTAACAACCAAAGTGAACTAAAAAAACAAAAAAACAAAAAACAACTTAAAATACAAAACTAAATTGCATCAATCTAAAATAAAGTCTAAAAATCATAAAAATTTATCAACCTAAAATAGAGAAATAACCTTTTTTGTGAGGAAAAATTATGCATAGAATAGAAACAGTGAATGACAAATTTATGCTAAAAGGATGATAATAAGAAGAAATAAAATAAAGAAAGATAAAGTGAAAGACAAAGAGAAGGAGTGATATTAAGGTATAAGGTTTAGGGAGATGAAAAGATAAAGGGAATGAGAAAAGTTGGAAAAAGTGTAAAAATATTATATTTTTAATTTTTTAAATAAAAAAGATGAGACAATATAAATAATTTATGATATGGAGGATCTCATCTTATTTCAATGTTGAATAAAATAAGATGAGAAGAAGAAAAAAAAAAGTAAAAATAAAAGATATAACAATAAACACTAAATTATCAAAATCATTATATGTAATAAAATAATATTATTTTTTATATACTATCTTTTATTCTTCATAATGCAATAGGGTAAAATTTAACAATCAAAGAAAAAAAAAACTTAAAACACAAAAGTAAATCTCATCAACCCAAATTAGAGTTCTAAAAAATACAAAAATTTATCAATGTAAAGTAGATATGCAAGAAAAATTAAAAAATCCACCAAAAGAGAGAGAGAGAGAGAGAGAGAGAGAGAGAGAGAGAGAGAGAGAGAGAAATAACCTTTTTGTGAGGAAAATCTATGCAAAAAATGGAAGAGAAGATGACGGAGGCTGTACCAATTTGGCTAGTGGTACGATATATTTCGGGTACCGGTCAATACCGGTGTACCGTTTCGGATTTACCGCTATTTTTTACTATTTTATATAATATACAAAGTTATAATAATTTTTTTTATAAACATTTAGTTATAATGATTATTTTATTGGTATGTTTAATGTTTTATATAATACTTTGGAGTAAATAAAGAGAGGTTTTTTTTTTTTTTTTGAGAAAAAAAAAGTAAATAATGAATACTATTCAAGAAATTGTATAGAAAAGTGCCTACTCTAAAAAATCTGAATTAACAAAAAAAAGATATAAAATTCTCAACTCATTAAAATCAAATGTCTACTCACTGTCACGTCACTAATTCAAGTCTTAGCATTGGCTTTTTTAAATTAAAGATAATTTAAATAAATAATGAAAAAGCCAACTCATTTCCCACTAAAATTATGGTTTCCAAGCAATCTGACGTAGATTTTCAAGCAATCTAATAAACTCCTTTCCAGTCCTTTGCTTTTTCTTCCCAACCCACTTCTCAATTTTCTTCTCTTCCTCTCCCCACTTCTCTGTCTGTGTCTTTCCCAGTTCCTCAAAAAATCTGTAACAACAAAGTCTCTTTTACAGGTTCGGTCTTTCATTCACTCTACCTCTTTCTCTCTCCCAAAAGTGGAATTTCTGGTTTTGTAAGTTTAAAAAACAGGAGTGTTCATCAGTTACCTTTTGCATTTTTTTTCATTGTTCTCCTTTTTTTCTGCTGGGTTTTCTTGGCTTACTCAGATTTGTATTTCGTGTTTCGGCCCGGTATCTATTTACCAGCTGAAACAGCCGGATTTCGCCGGTACGACCAGTATGCGACCGGTATGGCCGGTATTTTTTCCGGTACGAAACAGGGGGTGTACCTGTACCGGAGTACTGGCCGGTACGGTATAATATCACCCACACTGGAATAAGAAGATACAAAATAAAAGAAGATGAAAGGAAAGATAAATAGTAATATTAAAGTAGAGGTTAGTGGGGAGATGAAAAGGTAAGGAAGGGAGAATAGTTATAGTAAGTGTAATTATTAGAAAAATAAGTGAATGTTAAAAAAAATTGTAAGAAAATTGGAATGAAAAGTGGATAATAACGTGAATGCTGATGTGGCTTAACTGGAGCGTAGCAATAATAAATGTTACGCTTCAGCTTTTAGATAGAATATAGATATAGATATAGATATAGATTATTAGTAAATAATTACATGGTGAAAGTTGGAATCAATGTAGAAATAAAAATGAATTCTTTTTATTACCTTGCTATGCATGTTATAATCCATCAAAATCACATATATTTTTGGAGAACGAATTCTAGAGATGCTTATATTCATTGCGTCAACCAACGATTTTGACAAAATGATGTATACTTGAATTCGAATACACTAACGCGCTTCTTCCTTTGGTTACTATCTTCAATAGAGAGATTCTTTTCAAATTTGATATATGTCATGCAACACCATCAAAGACATATTTCAATAATTTAGAACACAATGTTATACATGAAAAACAGTATATATAATTTACACAAAATCAAGGCATCTACAAGGAACATAAAATTTATATACTGTAATCAAAGATATGTTGCCAATGAGTTCAGATTCGAAGTCTAGTTTGGCAGACTTTCCCCATTCTGTGGCAAAAAATAAAAAATAAAAAACATGCAAATTTTTCTTATTGGATACATGAAAACATCCACTTATTTACCTAATACCAGCTTCCTATGAAGAGGATGTTGCCTGGTTACGTGCACTTAATGCTAGACATTGGTTCTCCCAGTACTGCTTTGCTTGTTGAATTCTCTCTACTCTTTCTCTCTGATGTCTCTGCTCCCAGAATTCATTGCAGCTATTCCAATAGGCATTGATAGCAATAAGGAACTTTAAAGGGGCCAAAAAAAAGAAAAGAAAAAAGAGCAACATATATTTATTCATCTTTTTTATTGTTTCTAACTTTTTATTAATTTTTTGATTTCTATGTTTTCAATTTACACCCTCACTACCACCCAACCTTGTATGGTAAAATAGATAGGAATGTAGAACTTAGAATGATATGAAGCTAAGTTTTCTCAAACAAAAGGATATAACTTGAGTAAAAATAACCCTATAGAAAAATATACCTTTGGCTTAAAAGAATATTGAGCTCATCCAAGTGTACAGCACCATCAAAGACTCCCACCTAAAATCAACACAAAAGAATTCATAGAGTCAATATTTCCAACTGCAGAGGTGCATTACAAATCATGGTCCCATTAAACTTAAGCCTCAAGCACACCCAAAACTTTGACGATAGCTCAGAAATTCATCTGACTCCCTAATATGCAATATGGGACTAAGCCCATAGAACCTAAAGATTTTCTTTCCCTTTTTGCTAATAATGAAAAGCTTACTGAATAAACATACAAATAATTTGATTGGTATGATTTGAATTTAATTAATACCTCCACAATCCCACCCCATGCTTTTGTTAAGTGCTGGAATAATGGGTGATAAAGAAATTAATATACCTCTCGGCATAGAGGGCATTCTCCTTTTGGCTCTGCCACCTTGAGTCCATCTATGATAGTCACTGACGCAGCTGAGCAAGCACACATGTAGCAGAATATATGGCCACAAGTGAGGGAAACTGGATCAAAGACTGTCTCCTTTTGGAAAAAAAATAAAATCAACTGATTAGTGGTTTCACTTGAGCACCTTGATAAGTGAGCCTTTTCTTCTCCATAAATTCTACTTTTAGTGATCATGGATGTTCATGAGATAGGGAAGAAGATGCTATTGGTGTTATGATGTAATCCTAAATCACAGAACTAAATGCTTTATGTATTTATATTGATCAAATATGCTTCATAATACTATAGGTGAGGGTTGAGTTTTGGCACTGATAAGGAAACATGACTTCTATAAATGGGAACTTACCAAGCATATAGAACAAGTCAAGTCAATATCAAGTTTGATGATGGATTCAAAGATTTCACAGGTGAGTGATGGTTTGCCGTCATTAAATATGAGGTTGCAGCCTTCAAATGCTGGTGCCTTCTCTGACTTGACCTTGCTTTCCCTTGAATTGATGAGGAAAGCCATAAGCTCACAGAGCCAGGGACTCTGAAGAATTTCAATACGCATAGTTTGGGCCTGGGACTTGAAGGTCTATCCTTGCTTAGAGTCATGGATCTGTGATCAACATGAAGTTCAAATTATACAATGAAAATCAACCACAGCCAGAATGTATTTCACTTTGCTAAAGTTTCCAAATAATATGTATTGGCGTTTGGTTCATAGTCTTTATTGTCAAAATTTACATTTATAATATCTTCATCTACTCCTCTTTTTCTCCCTAATTAGTTAGCAAAAAAATAGAAGAGGCAAAACTCAAAAGCAGGCCATGGACAGACCTTATCATATTTCTTCAGTATTTTTCGAATTGCAATGGCGTTTATCAATGCATAAGAAACAAGGTCTTTCCCTTTCTGAATTAAGGCAGTATGGTCGCTCTGTCGGTTGCCTCTTAACCAAAGGAAGTACTTTTGAAAGCCAGAAGAAAGATGTAGCTCAAGCAATTTCTGTGCTTGCTCATTGAAGGAACCTACTACTGAGGACATGTCCTTGAGAAGAGAAGGGAAGATGGTTCCATCGCACACTAGTCTCCAACAAAACCATAGAAACACTAAGTTCTTTCGCCTTATATACATTTTGTACATAAGATCTTGTAAAGGTAAACTCTGTTTCTATCAACATATATACTATAGAATCATTGCATTGCATTTGGTTCCATCCTTTCAATATTATAACTTAGAAAAGAAGAAAATATGACTTTAAAAATGGGAAACTCCATGTCCATGGTGACTTGGTTTTTATTTTCATTTAATTTTTAAGTTATTGCATAATTCACTAAAACAATCTTATATTTCAGTTAACAACTACTTCATTCTTGTTCATAAATAGGATGTGTATTGTTTACTAATTTTTTTCTTTGGGCTCTTAAGGGCATCTAACTAATCCCAGGTGTGTCTCTAGGATTCAGGTATTTATTGCAGATGTGTTGTACGACTAACAATCATGTCATTACCCATCAGAGTATAGTAAAAAATACTCTACAACGATAATTCTTCATTGCATGAAATAAATTATTTCTTAAAGGGAAAATAAGTGTAATGGGCAATCTTAGAGATATCATGGCTCAATCTTATTTGTAGTTCAACTATCGTTAATCTAAGATGTAGTCTATTATAAATACCAATCAGTTCATTGTAAATCACATAACTTAATTGTGATGATGTAACAATAATGGGCTTACCCATGTTGATGTACACTTATAAGGCCTAGTTAATTCTCTTCGCTGTCGCTCTAACTTCTTTATTTCTTTTTCATATACTTCTCATACAATTTGTCATATATTAAAGATATGTCTTGTCTTTTCTAACATGGTATCCAAAATTATGTTCATATCTTCAATCACTAGATCAATGTTCCTCTTTTTATCGCTATTGCCAATCATTATGTAGGCTCATCCTTATCTACTCTGTGTAGTGGACGGCGTTAAGGTTCTCTCTTAACATTGTGCCGGCCAGTTTGTAGGCCCATTCTAATTTATTCCATGTTATAGGCAACATCCTAAGATTCTCATATGTGTCTTTCTCACATATGGTATTTTATGACAAGAAGATCTTGGCAATTTCAATTACATTTATTGGGCATGTGCATCTTTCTTCTACACCTAGTCATTAGCCTTCTTTTTTATCATGTGTCCTCAACCATCTTGGCCGATTATGATGAATCATGTTGATGATTGATAGCGCCTCCTTTATCAGTTTTCTTTCCGGTCATGTGTCTCTATCATCTTTAAAGACCACACTACTCAAGCCATTTCTCCTAATGAATAACCTTTATTGACTTTCTTTCTAGTCTCCATTATAGACTTTCTTTCTTGTCATGCCTCTTTATCGACTTGAATCATTCTTCTAATTAGTAGTATTTATTGGCTTTCTTTCTAGTCGTATATCTACATCATTTTCATGTTGAGTTCAAGCCCCCATTATCTTACGCTTCTTAATTGGTCAACTCCACATCCAATTTAGTCATGATTTCTTTCAATATCACTTTCTTTCTAAACTCAAATTGTCTTCCAACTTTCACCTTGAGTAACTTGAGTTTGAGGAGGGGAAAAAACTTAGGTGCTCCAGAAGCAATATTCTCCCTCCTCTCATATGAGGGGTGGGCCTATGTGTGGGGCTCACCCTTCATGTGAAAGGAGAGAGCATTGCTCCCGGAGCATGTAAGAATTACCCTCGAGGAGGATGTTAGAGATATCAAGGGCCAATCCTAGTCAAGGCACGAGTCTATTATCTCTTTTTAATTTAAGTTTATCGTATCTAATACTACTTAGAATACAAACAAAGTATTTCTAGTTAGTCTTACTTACAGAGTTATCTAATACTACTTATAGAAGTATTTCTAGTAAGTCTAGGATTCAGATTACTATAAATACAATAGATTCATTGTGAGACACATAGCTAAGATGTAACCAAAGAGAGATTTCAAGCGCAAGAATAAATCAAACAAATAATATATCAACAAACATTTGTAATTCTTTCTTAGATTTACCTGGTCAATGATCCGGGCAGGTTTGGCTGTCATGGAACCCATCAATGTTTTTCTTACATCGAAAGTCTCTCCTGCACTTCTTCATGACCTTCTTCAGCTTCTTGAAGCCAAGTACAGGGAGCGTTTCCTCTTTGCCCTGCATGTACTGCCTGTATTCCTTGCAGAACTTCATCCTGACCCAAAAAAAAAATGAAAAACTTCAAATCCTTCTCTAGTTTTTCTCAAGAAAGTTTCTTGTGACTAGCGAAGGAAAAAAGCTTTGTTATATATAAAGATTGACTTCGATAAGTTATATGATAAAAAAGTAGTTTTTATTTAGTTTTTTGTGTGATGCTGAGGCTTTTGTTTTTTGTCTGAATGTATCAACCTCTCAGCTTCTATTTATCCTCTCTGCGATGTAAACTATTTGGACTGTTGTTAAAGATTGTGATAATTAAAGACATATATAATAGGACAAAGATTTTCCGCACACAACTGCAGCAGTTGCTGCATATAGGGACAAATGTCAAACTAAAAAAGAGACACATGTGCAAGGTCATGTGCAATGCACATGAGTAAACTTCTGTCAACTCTTAACAAGCAAAATTTGCCAAACAGTACAATTCTGGAATTTTTAGGCGGATGGCATGCGTTCAAAGTTATTTAGTAAGTTGGACTCTTTTTGGAAGTCGAGTTTACTATACTCGACTTCCTGCTTAAAATCACCTCTGACGTGGATTAAAAAAAGAGGAAAAAGCCAAGTAGAAGTCGAGTTCACTATACTCGACTTCCACTAAAAGTTGAGTATATCATACTCAACTTCCATGCTAGTGAATTACACCACCGCACCTATCTCAGGAGAACGTATTGTACTGAAAATCGAGTACATGATACTCGACTTCCAGGCTAGTGAATTGCACCACCTACCCCACCTGTCTCAGTTATTCGAGCACGATAAAATTTTTTTTAAATGGAACTCGAGTCTACCAAACTCAAGTTCCAATAAATTTTACACCAACCCCAACCATCTTAGATATAACTCTTGATACACTGAAACGCTTCATCTCCCAATTCTCACTTCTCCCAGCTCTCTCCCTTTCACACACATTGATCTTTCTACAAACTAAAAACCTGTTCTTCTTCTTCAATTTGTAGGTAAGTATTCAAAGCTTTTTATTTATTTATTTATTTATTTTTTTTGTTAGACCTGGCTAATATATATACTCACTTTTTCATTTGGTAGATATATACACACACACACACACACACACACACACATACATACCACTTTTATATTGTTGATGAGTAATGCGTTGTTTGTAATAGTAATTTATTATCATTATTATTGTTTTTTGCATTTGTTATTTGTGCTTTGTAATGGGTTGTTATTTGAAATATGCAATGAGTTTTTCTATGTAATGTGTTGTTATGTATAATGCGAATGAATGGGTAACATGTTATTTATTTGCAATGTGTTGTAATGTGTAATGGTTTTTTTGTTTCACAGGTGTAACGAATATTAATTTTTTAAGGTTAGCGACCATGTACAAATTTGTTTGAGTTTAAAAATTTGTTTATAATTGTTTAGTGGACTATACAATGTTATCTTTATATTTGCCTTAAGGCAATATTTTGTAGTTCATATCGAATAAAGGTGTTATATTTGTCACTAACTTTTAGTAAACTTATTTGACTTATAGGCTTGTAATGAGTTCGATTGATTTATATCTATATTATGATGGAGAGCCCCGCAGTGATGTGACTTTTGGAGTGACATATGATGGGCTTGGTAAAGAGTTAGAGATTATTCAGCTAAAAAAAAGGGTGGGAGATCAATTTGAAGAAGTTGAAAAAAAAAATTATGAAAGAGCTAGATTTGGACCGTCGGTTGCATGACATAAAAATTATATATCGTGCTCCTTATGCAGTGTTTACTGACCGTTTTGTCTTCACGCCTATTGAAATAAAAGGAGATAAGCATGTTAAGATTATGTTTAAGAGGATAAACTCTACACCCTAGTTAAAAGCTGCCGAGTTGTATATAAGTGTGGAGCCTCGTAAAGAAGTTGGCAGTGAAGATGTGCAACAAACAACTTTGGAGGGTGGTGGCAGGGAAGAATTCCAATCATTACATGCGGATAGTCATTTGACTCTTACCCCGTGCACCACAGTTAGGGGTTATACACCACCATGTCAAGAGACACCAACCTCAACCGTGGTTTGCAGATCTAGTTATCAACAAGAAGGTATTCAATCTCGGGGGGGGGGGGGGGGGAGAAGACGAAGAAGAAGACGAAGATGATGTTGATCATGGTAGAGATGAGAATGAAGAGCTGATTGGGAGAGATGACTTTCACGAGGATTCAATTAATTTTCTTTCTCCTTTTTCAAATGACAAACTATGTATAACTCTATAATTTTATTTTATTGATCCTATCTTCTGCATGTCCAAACTAAGTTATCATTGTACAGTGAACAAAAATCAGACATAATGTAAGACCCAAAAAACACACTGGATATTAATTTGTATTTACAATAAGAATCTCAAGACTGCAGTAGCCCTTAGAGGATTTCAACATATAAGGCTACACCCTCCTTGCGTTTACTTCTTTTTTGGTTGCATCTAGTGTACTGTTTTCCCGGAACATGCTCTGTTACCTACTCATAATGTTATATCTTTAAACTTTTACAAACAAACAAATTCATGCACAAAGAAACCCAAAAAATATATGAAATTAAAATCAAAGTAAAGCACTTGGAATACCAGGTGGGAACTTGTGCCGCATCTCCTTGGTTGGATGGCGCGAGTCGATTTTCGTTTGGGTGGAGTGTGAGCGTTTGCATCCTGTGGTTGCTCAGCTTGGTCACATTACCCCTGCTCAACGTCATTGTTATGTGGATGCGTGGCTTGTGGAACATGTATCAAGGTAGAGTAGGTAGGAGGTGATTGTGTATGACTTGGGCTGGTAGACATGAGCTCAACGTGGGGTGTTTGAAGGCTAGGGGTGGGTATAACTGTTTAGGGGGAGCTATAGGATGGGGCCATGGGTGAGTTGTGGTCAACGGTGGTGGTGTATGGGGAGGACTCGAATTTAACATGGGTAAACAGCGAGGGAGATTCGGTGTCAATGGGAGGGATGGGTGGCATGAGAGGCCTAGTTGTGTCCTGAGGGGTGGACACGGGTGGAACAGGGGTCTCAGTGGCCAGAGGAGGGGAGGGGGGGGGGCAGGTTGATGCCGTGTCACTAGAGCAGCTGAGCTCGTACTGGGCCCTACATCTGGTATTTCAGTTTGGTTTGCTGCTTCGTCATTGGCTGGCGCATCGATACGATCAACCTCATCCATATCCTTAAGGGCCTTTTTAATGAACTTGTATTCGTAAGATTCTTCACTAAACTAGTTGAGGACAGGCAGTTGGGTTGCAAACTGTCATTAAATCATCGGCATTATTAAGTACGACACATACATAATGTCAAACACAACATGCAAAACAAAATAAATTTATGCACATTACCAAAATTTTCATCTTAGCGCTAGTGTGGTCGATATACAGTCGCACGATCCTACGATACCATACCATATATGGATGATGACGTGACATCACCTTCTCCATCTTAAGTGCATTACAAACGTACTCGTCACAATCATTCCACTTCTGAATATGGACTGCATGTTCCATCGACCAATTTTTCTCTACCTTGCCCCTCGCATCTATTTAGTGTAAATCACGATTAGTATTAGCATCTCTGGGTTGTTCCTGCTTTAGTCCAAACTGTCGTAGGACACGATCGGGTAGGTGGAACTCTACAAGCCAAAAACATATAAGTGGAATGGCCGACCTCCACACGTTACTTCCCTTGATGCGAAAACTAGGAGGAAGGTGGCTCAAGTCATTTCCATATGGCTCCCACTTAACCTACAAAAGCCACCAAGTAAAGCAACCACATTCAGAAATTTTCTTACAATTTGCATAACAAGTAGCACAATAGTGGGCAATGAATTTTTTTTTGAAGGACATAAGACGTTATGGATGTATAAATACAAGTATTATACCTGGTTGGGCCGTGTCGTGGCAATTTGATTGCGATATGTGGAAAGCACGTGCGTGGGAGCATTCTTTGTACACATTGCCCCTGCCTACCTATAAGCAGGTAACATAGCATGATCATTAGGTGTTTACGTATAAAAATGTGGCATAATACACGATAGCACACTAATTATGCAATATATACTTACTTCATAGCAAGAGGAATTGGTGGTAATGGTGGACCATAAACACCCTCGGGTTGGGGCACCATCTGTGGGGACATGTGGGAACCTGACATATATCCACAATTGGACCAAAATCAATGGTCTGCCAATCTGCTTTGCCTTCTTGTCAGTTGCAATGCACAGCAATCTGTACAACCATGATAAGGCTGCATTACCCCAACTATTCTTGGGTGGATTACGAAGGTTTCGCATGAACTCTAACCACATAAGATGGACCCTATCTCTGGTCTTGTCAAGAAATACCATATCCCCTAGTAGGGCTAGTATATAGCAGCGAGCGTACTGATGAACTTGAATCTTATTGGCATCCGGAGGCAGTGGTTGTCTGATTCTTTCAACAAGTGTGGGTATCAGAATCCTTTGACCTTTTAGCACAGTTTGAGGGCCATTTGGAATTTGAATTCTAAGCATTTTAGTACACATATTTGTCCAAGTTCTTTTAATGGGCCCAACCATTGCCTCAACCTTGATGGGCAACCCCATGATAACTTCCACATCTTGTAACGTGATCGTTATCTCACCATGTGGTAGGTGGAATGTATGGGTCTCTGGGCGCCATTTCTTTACAAATGCAGCGATCAATGCATGGTCAAGATGTATGGGTCTCTAGGCGCCATTTCTTTTAATGGGCCCAACCATTGCCTCACCCTTGATGGGCAACCCCATGATAACTTCCACATCTTGTAACGTGATCGTCATCTCACCATGTGGTAGGTGGAATGTATGGGTCTCTGGGCGCCATTTCTTTACAAATGCAGCGATCAATGCATGGTCAAGCTGTATGGATGGGACCAAGTGTAGACCCTCTAGACTAAGCAACCTCACAATGGCAAGGACACGATCATCTACCATAGGATCTCGAAGTGTCTACTCTTCATGGCGACTTCGACAATCTAGTGTGCCAGGAGGATCCTGCAAATATTATAACAATAGATAAAAATCTTATGCAAATATTTAGTATTTATGGCTAATTAGAGTTGTGACATGAATGCATAGTACAAGAAAACTCATGCAATTACCTGTCCCCCAGGGTTCCACAATAACTCAGATCGATGTTTAACTTGTTCAGTCAATACACTATGATCAATGGGCCTAGGATCTATCGTCATGCTGCAAAAAGTTTTGTGTCATATCAACTATAAATAATAGGTTTGTGTAATGTGCAATATTGGTTAGTGACATTGAATAGAGAGAGATTTACACCATATCTTGGTTTTATTTATGTGTGGCATTATGATTTCCTTTTCTTTTCTTTTTCTCTATGAAGAGGATAAAATTCAGTATGACGAACGGATTCTATTTGAGGTGACGGGAGAAAATATGTATACCTGATATGGACGGATCCAGGATGAACGGACATAAATAAGACGGGTTCGGAGTACACGTGTCAACTCTTTATAAATAGAAACAACTTGCGTCTCACGCATAGCCAGGGTATGTAGAATCCCAATAGGAATAGAATCCAAATATAAAAAGGGTTCCACAATATCCTCCCAATTAATGACAAGTCCTATATGGAAAAAACTTCTTTTACAAGGAAAGAAGGTCGGTTCTACACTACTATAAAAACCCCAAAGGCTCTCACAAGCAAAGGTACGCATACTATTCCCCAACTCTGGCACTCTAGGGTTGTAAGCATCTTCTAACTTAATCTTCGGAGGGTCTTTGGCCGGTACCATATCGGTACCCTTTTAAGGTATTTTTTGCTTTGTGTTTTGCAGGTGCATCGAGTGCGGGTGAGAGAACCTTGTAGCTTACTGACGATATTTTGAGCATCATCAGTTAGCGCCGCCTGTGGGAAGCGCAACGAAAAGTCATAACTTTGAGCTTTCTAGACAAAAAGTTGCATGTTACTCACACGCTTGATGGCGACCACGACAAACGATCAAGGAGAAACACACACAACAGCCCTCGAAAGGCAAGTTCAAACCCTCGTAACAGCGGTAGAACGCCTCACGAAACGTAACCACGACCTAGAAGAGCAATTGCGCCAGAATGACGCAATACTCAACACTCAGGAGGAAGAGCAGGAGGCTAGCAACGCCGAAAAGAGAAATTAGCAGGGGCCGGAAGGAAGCAACGCTCAAAGCAGGCTCGAATGACAAGACACGATCCGACCATCAATGGCAGACCATGTTCCGTTACATATGGTTGCAGAGATGCAGATAATGAAGGAGCGCATGGATTTTATGATGCACGCTCTCAAAGGACGAGTATCTAACAAACTTGATGACTTGGTTCATCGGACGGATTCACCATTCACAGTGACCGTCAACTCGTACCCTCTTCCTCAAAAATTTCACATGCCTCAGATTGAAAGCTATAACGGATCTAAAGACCCGTTGGATCATCTGGAGACCTTTAAGACGCTGATGCATCTGCAAGAAGTAGCAGACGAAATAATGTCCAGGGCCTTCCTTACGACATTAAGAGGTTCCGCAAGGGTTTGGTTCAGCAGATTGACGCCAGGCTCTAAGTGTTCAATTTGCTTCGCATTTCATCGGAGGCCACAGGTCCCAAAGGTCCACCGTGTGCTTGATGAACATCAAACAGCGAAAAGACGAAACACTGAGGTCATATATCGCCCGCTTTAACAAAGAGGCATTTTCAATCGATGAAGTGTACGATAAAATACTGGTAGCCGCATTCACAAACGGACTGAGGAAGGGTAAGTTTCCGTTCTCCTTATATAAGAATGACCTAGAAACCATGTCCGATGTACTTTATAGGGCGACCAAGAATATGAAAGCGGAGGATGCGCTCTTGGCCCGAGAAGAAAAGCCTTTTAGGAAGAGAGAAAGGCAGGATGAAGTACATCAAGACAAGGGGTGAAAGACCGCAAGAACGAGAGACAAAAGGGAAGAAAGGCGCTCTAAACCCTCAACTGGGAGGTTCACAAACTTCACTCCGCTTACATCCCCAATAGACCAAGTCTTGATGCAGATTAAAGATGAGGGGGCCCTTACTTTTCCAGGTAAGCTAAAAGGAGACCCCAATAAAAGGCCTCGGGACAAATACTACCGCTTTCATAGGGATCACGGCCACGACATAGCAAACTGCTATGACTTGAAGCAACAAATAGAAGCACTCATAAGGCAAGGAAAGTTGCAAAGGTTCGTTAGCAAGGAAAAAAAGGACCCACCACAGGAAAAGATTCCCCGACAAGAGAACGAATTCCCAAGACCACCGATAGGGGAGATAAGGATGATTGTAGGGGGCACAGCGACCTCTGGGTTGTCCAAAAAGGCTCGAAAAACTTACCACAAAACGGTCCAAAGCATCCAGCTAACGGACTTCGTTCTAAAGACACCATAGGCCAAAACACCCATCATCGGATTCTCGGAAAACGACGCTTGATGTCTCCACCACCCGCATGACGACGCACTCGTTGTTAGCATACGAGTAAGGGATTACAACATACCGGATCCTGATTGACAACGGAAGCTCCGCCGATATCTCTACTACCCGGCATTTCAGCAAATGAAGATCGATAAAGGACAGCTGATCCCAATGAATGCTCCCTTCGTTGGGTTCGAAGGAAGTAAGGTATACCCTTTCGGCATAATCACTCTACCCGTAACCATTAGGGAGTATCCCCAGCAATTTACCAAAGATGTCACGTTCCTGGTGGTTGATTGCTTGTCTACCTATAATGCTATAATTGGACGACCAACTCTTAATTCGTGGAAGGTCGTAATTTCGACTTATCATCTAATGGTCAAGTTTCCTACTAAATGCGGGACAGGGGAACTACGTGGAGACCAGGCTGCTGCGCGAGAATGTTATGTGGCGATGATGGAGATGGATGATCAGATGTAGACAATGAGCATCGAAGAACAACGGATGGTGGCAGAACCTGTTGAGAAGCTTAGGGAAATACCTCTAGATGATTCTATGCCGGAACGAACGACACGGATTGGCACCCTCGCCAGACTGACGATCCTACAGGCACTTGTAACGTTTCTTAAAGCGAACCAGGACGTTTTTGCATGGAGCCATGAAGACATGCCCAGGATTGACCCCTCAATCATGGTCCACAAGTTGAATGTATCTTCTGCCTTTCCACCAGTTCGCCAGAAGAAGCGCGTTTTCGCACAAGAGAGAGATCAATCTATAGCGGAGGAAGTCCGCAAGTTACAGGAAGCAGACTTTATAAGAGAGGTCTATTATCCCGATTGGCTGGCAAACGTAGTAATGGTCAAGAAAGTCAACGGGAAATGGAGGATGACTTCACGGACCTGAATAAAGCATGTCCCAAAGACAGCTACCTTCTCCCCAGGATTGACGTCCTAGTAGATTCAACGGCCTAACATCAGTTGCTAAGTTTCATGGATGCCTTTTCTGGCTACAACCAAATCAAGATGGACGAGGCAGATCAGGAAAAGACCTCGTTCGTTACAAGTCAAGGCCTCTTCTGTTATAAGGTGATGCCGTTTGGCCTTAAGAATGCCGGCGTGACATATCAAAGGCTCATGAACAAGATGTTTACAAAACAGATTGGAAGGAAGGTCCAGGTGTACGTAAACGATATGTTGGTAAAAAGCCGGAAGGAGGACAACCACTTGGACGATCTCAAGGAAACTTTTGACACTCTTCGATTGTACAACATGAAGCTCAATCCAAGCAAGTGTGCATTTAGAGTGACAATAAGAAAATTCTTGGGATTCATGGTGTCCCAAAGGGGGATTGAAGCCAACCCAGATAAAATCCTCGCGGTATTGGAGATGACGTCCCCGAAAAATGTGAAAGAGGTGCAAAGCCTCAACAGCAAGGTTGTTGCATTAAATAGATTCGTAGCAAGAGCGACGGATAAATGTCTACCGTTCTTCCACACATTGAAGAAATCCTTTGAATGGACAGCAGAATGTCAGCAGGCCTTCGATGATCTGAAGACCTATCTTTCTTCCCCACCACTGCTAAGCCCCAGCCAAAGAAGGAGAAGAATTATATTTATACTTGGCCGTGTCATCGATTGCAGTTAGCGTAGCCTTAATTCGAGAAAACGACAAGATTCAGAAGCCCGTGTACTATACTAGCCGGGCATTTTGTGGCGCAGAAGAAAGGTACCCGACGGTGGAAAAGCTCGCCTTTGCCTTGATCACGGCGGCTCGCAAACTCAAGCCCTACTTCCAAGCCTACACAATAGTCATCTTGACGGACAAGCCACTAAGACAAGCCTTAGGCAATCCTGAAGCCACCGAACGGGTGGCACTGTCAGCGATTGAGTTAAGTGAATTCGACATACAGTACCGCCCGCGTTCAGCCATGAAGGGGCAAATAGTCGCTGATTTTATTGCGGAGTTTACTTGTTTAGAAGACCAGGGGGCAGATGAGCATCCTCCGTGGAGTGTTCATACGGACGGCTCATCCAATAAGCAAGCGGGCGGAGCGGGTGTCGTACTTCGATCTTCGCAAGGCGATGAGGTAGAGTGTATGATCCGCCTCAATTTCCCTACGACGAATAATAAGGCGGAGTATAAAGCATTGATCGCTGGTTTAGATCTTGCAAAAGCTGCCGGTGCCACTAACGCAATTATCCGCTGTGATTCTCAGGTCGTCGCCAATCAGGTGAACGACGAATACGAGTGCAAGGGCACAAGGATGAAGATGTACCTAGAACAGGCGAAAAGGAAGGTGAACGACTTGCACGCCAAGGTCGTACAGATCCCGAGAGGAGAAAATGAACAGGCCGATCGTCTGGCAAAGGCCGCATCAACAGATCACATGATCATACCTGATAAGGTACTTTCCTTTGTTCAACCTTCACCTACTATTGATATCTTCGACATGCAGGAGATAGGTTCTGAAAGTAATTAGACCACGCCAATAGTCGCCTACTTGAAGGAGGGCAGGCTGTCCGACACCAAAGAAGCCGCTAGGAAGCTGAAGGTCCAAGCAGCACGATTCATCCTGATCAATGGTGTCTTATACAAAAAAGGATTTTCGCGCCCGTACCTAAGGTGCCTGGGCCCCGAGGAAGTAGATTACGTCATGAGAGAAGTACATGAAGGGGTTTACGGGAACCATTCAGGATCCTGGTCGTTAGTTCACAAGCTGATCCGAGCTGGATACTACTGGCCTACCATGCAAAAGGACGTCCAAATATACATCAGGACTTGCGACAAATGCCAGAGATTTGGCAATTCCATAAGGCAGCCAACGGAGGAACTCACACCAATGACGGCCCCATGGCCGTTCGCTCAATGGGGTTTGGATATAATGGGCCCTTTCCCCACTGCAGCTAGACAGTTGAAGTTCCTAGTTGTCGGCATTAATTACTTCACTAAATGGGTAGAAGCAGAAGCACTAGCTATGATCACAGAAACGAATGTGCGCAACTTTGTATGGAAGAATATCATTTGCAGGTACAACATACCTAGAGTTTTGGTCTCGGACAACGGGAGGCAGTTCGACAACAACTCTTTCAGAAACTTTTGTTCAGAACTTGGGATCAAGAACTATTATTCGTCCCCCGCACAACCTCAAGCCAATGGTCAAGTTGAAGTCACGAACCGATCCTTGCTAAAGATTATCAAAACTCGGCTTGAGGGGGCAAAGAGTATATGGCCGGAGGAACTTCCTAGAATACTATGGGAATACAGGGTGACGACGAGGACACCTACAGGTGAGACACCGTTCCGGTTGGCATATGGAAGTGAAGCAGTCATTCCAGTAGAAATTGGACTCACCAGTTATAGGGTAAATACCATGACAAAGGAAGAAACGACGAGGCCATGCGTCTCCAGCTCGTCCTAATAGACGAAGTCAGGGCAACAGCTGAACAAAGGCTTGCAAGATATCAGGATCTCATGGCCAAGTACTACAACTCTAGGATCAAACACAGAGACTTCAAGGTCGGAGACCTCATGTTAAGAAAGGTAATGGGCAATACCAGAGATCGTACTCAGGGTAAGCTTGGTCCAAATTGGGAAGGCCGCTACAGAGTCACCTCATGGGTAAGAAAAGGCACCTACCACCTGGAGACCCTGGACGGACAAAGATTGCTTCACCCGTGGAACACTGAGCACCTCAAGAAATACTATTAGTAGAAGAGAAAACAGATAAGGCAATGCTCCATGGTCTACTTTTTCCTAGTTTTTTCCTAGTTTTTAATTCAACAGTCATTTAAGGTTTATTTAAATTTTTTGCTACAATATTATTTTAAGCCCAAGAGGCAGGTTTTCTATTTACGCATAAGGAGTTTATTCAGACAGTTTTCTACTTTCATTACAATGTCCACGAGGAAGTAAATAAATATGACAAGTTCTCAAATGGACAGGAACATCTCATGGGGATGTAAAAATGTCCTTAAGTGGATGGATGCACCCCAGGAGGGTGTGAAATTATTAAGTCCTCAAATGGACGGGAACATCCCATGAGGATGTAAAAATGTCCTTAAGTGGACGGATGCACCCCAGGAGGGTGTGAAATTATTAAGTCATCAAATGGACGGGAACATCCTAAGAGGATGTAAAAAATTATGGTCCATAAAAAGTGGATGGATCAATCCACTAAATACAACGACATTGCCAAATGCATAATAGATAGACGGATCAATCCTATGAGGATATGGAAAATGTTGTTTAAACTGACGGGTACATAAAAATGCCTGACAGATGCAATTATAAGAACGGACTCGAACGGGCTCTAATGCCGTCTAAAACGATTCCCGTTCATATCTAAAACGGGTTCAAAATATGTTTTGTTAGCACAATGTACTGAAAGCACACATAATAAACTGAGACTTTAATAAAAATAAATCTCAATAAAAGTTTAAAAGAAAACAATCAGAGTACATGAATAGAAGTGCCACAAAAGGAATTTGTTCATGACGGTACAAATATAATTTAAAAAACCTTACTAAAACTTTACAAAAAAGAAAAGAAAAGAAAAAGTCAAGCAATTGGACGGGGGAATCATTGGCTTTCTCTTCAACTTGAGCATCTTCAACATGGGCCGGTACCTGAATGGCAGTCTCACCACCATCACCGTCATCACGAGCCTCAGTAAATAAACCTTCAGTGCTCTCTAAGGAGGCAGGAAGGACGGATGTTTGTGCCTGGGCCTCATCGATGTTGATGTGAGACAGGTCCAGTTCAGGATGAGAAGCCTTCACCTGGCCCAAGGCATCATCGAACCCGTCAGCAAAGGTGCCACCCAACTTCATCAAGTACGCCTCGGAGTCACGGTATTCCTTCACCGCGTCTTCTTTGGCCTGACGGAGCTGGTCCTTGACAGCTTTGATTTCCTTCTCTTTGTCCTCAAGGACCCTTTGCAGCACCTCCTTCTGTTGCTCCTGTTCACCCTTGACCTGCTTCAACAAGGCCAGCTTCTTCTCTTGGCCCACCCTCCAGGCATAGAGCTGAGCTAGTTCCTCCTCCGCCTCCACAGCTTTAGCCCATATGCGGTCCAAAAGCCGTCTCGTGATGAAGGCAACGGTCCATCAGCCCTTTCATCATCAGCATGGCTTGAACAATTAAATTGTTAGAAGCATAAAATTGATGGAGGTAAAAGTAGGAAATGGACGGATGTAAGGATACCTGGGCAATATTGAATAGACCGGTCTCCCCCATCGCCTCTGTCGCGTGATTTCCAAGGTCTTCATAATCGTCGGGGGTTAGAATTGACGACAGCTTCCCCAGAGCGTACCTGGAATCTTCATGAAGGAGGACGAGCGGTTTCTCAGCCGGAGGTGCCTGGCCACCCATCATTAGGCCTTTTCCTTTTCCGTGTTTAGGAGGGACCGTCTTTTTCACCTCCGCCTGAAGACCCATGACGGTCTCAGTTGTATCCTTTGGCTTTTTGGATTGACGATCAGTTTCCAGAAAGGGTTTTCTTTTGGTTCCGGATGGCTTGAAAGTATCCGTCCCACCTGTCTAGCCACTTTTCTTTTTGTCAGCAGCCTGTTACTTAATGAACGCCCTCCTCTTGGCATCGTCCATTTCTGCAAAAGAGGACGGTGTAAGGTTTAAAAGAGTAAAAAAAAAAAAAAAAAAAAAAAAACTTACGTTGTTGAACTTGTTTCTCATATTGGAGGGCTGCCTTTGACGGTTCTGGTTCGTCACAATACCAGTTTATGGTCTCTAAATTGACTAACTTGGCCCAGGACCTTTCTTCTAGTTTGGTTTTTTGAAAAATCCTTTCCAGAAAACTCCACTCCTCCAGTGAAACTTGTGGACGGTCTTAAGCTGCAAGAAGAAGACGGTTAAAAATACCGACGGTGTACATAATTTGAAACTACATAGAGATCGGATACATACCAAACGGGGGTAATATGCCCCATGTTATGTCAACTGGCATGAACTCTGTGTTGCCAGGATAACACATCCACTCATTATCGTCCATAAAGAAATACCTAGACTTCTAGTCTCTATTGGAATTTGGAGTATCACTCACAAGACGTAGCAACGGACTCTTTGCCACGAAGCTGTACATCCCTTTGGACTTTGCAATTTCAACTGGACGGTAACAGTGGAAGAACTCCTCCACTGTTAGTCTTCTCTTCCCGCCGGACATAACCCCGTACAAAAGTTCTACGTTGAGGAAGACCTTCCATGCGTTTGGGGAAACTTAGGTGACAGATAAACCCAGGTATTGAAGAATTCAACGGTGAAGAGGACTCAAGGGAAACCTTAACCCAGCTTTGAGCATCTGCTCATAAACCCCGACACCTTCGACGTTGTCATAATAACACTTCTCCGACTTGTAGGGCAAACGGAGGGGTATGTTGACGGGTATCTGGTATTTATCTCTTAAAGTTTTAAGTGTGATTCCTTAATTGAGGACGTAAATTCATTGACCGTCCATATTGGAAGCATTATGAACTTCCTCATCTTGTCAGGACCGATGACGGACTGGACTGGATGTTCACTTTCACCTAGATCGTCACTAAGGTTACTCTCTGTCATATCCTCACTCCTTGAGGAAGGAGAGGTAGCAGATGAACTCTCCTCACTTGCGTCTCACGCATAGCTAGGGTATGAAGAATCTCAATAGGAATAGAATCCAAATATAAAAAGGGTTCCACAATATCTGCCCAATTAATGACAAATCCTACATGGAAAAAACTTCTTTTACAAGGAAAGAAGGTCGGTTCTACACTACTATAAAACCCCCAAAGGCTCTCACAAGCAAAGGTACGCACACTATTCCCCAACTCTGGCACTCTAGGGTTGTAAGCATCTTCTAACTTAACCTTCGGAGGCTCTTTGGCCGGTACCACACCGATACCCTTCTAAGGTATTTTTTGCTTTGTGTTTTGCAAGTTGCATCGAGTGCGGGCAAGAGAACCTTGTAGCTTACTGACGATATTTTGAGCATCATCACTCTAGATTGTTGTTGTCCCTATTTTGTTTTGTTCTTATTTTTTTATTCAGCGTTTCTTTGTGATATATATAACATTTTTTTGGGAGCTAAAAACAATAGAAGCTTTGATTGATACTATGGAATAATACAAGTAAAAACTGAGTTAAGAGCAAACTCAGCTAGGAGGAACACCAAACAAAGTGATATCCCCATGAAAAAAGAAAGAAGAAATTGAATAAGGCCAAAAGAACATGAGGCCAAACAACAACTACCCTCTAGCTATCAGATTAGACCTGTGCTGCCATCATGCTTTGGTAGTTTTCCAATAATCCGCTAGCACCCTATATAATCACCCTTGGATGCACCTGATCCTGTTCAAAGTTGAACTTGTTTCTTGCGTTTCAAATATCCCAAGCTTAGTTAAAATTCAAAGAAGATAATAAGGAAACTAGGCTTTTGTTTCATATTTAATTATTTATATCAACCTCTAAGTAATGCATTTGGGAAGCATATTGATTGTAATTTCTGGACACTACACAATATCCGTCTAATGTTGCCTTATATACAGAGCTAGAGACTTCAAATTGTGTGAATTAGCTTAATAGGACCATCATAGGCTTCCATTGGGCACAATACCAACAAATCTAGGCTGTTTCTTGTAACAGTCATACCATAATTCTTTACTTGTGGCCCTACTGTTGCTCACCTATTCTTTTTGTTCTATGTATGTCTTTGTGGTGGAATTGGTGCAGGAATGCATTAGCATATGAAAAAGCATGATATGCTTAATGCTTTTATACATCATTAATTGTTAGCATGTACGCCACATGACACAGGTTTTAGTTTAGATGCCAACTGATTACTGCATTTTGTATCCTTCATCTTACCCCCAAAAAAACTATCAAACTAAATAGTCCTACAAGCCTCAATCACAGAATTCCATCAATTTCCCATGCATCAATCACATTCTCTATCTCCTTACTCTTCTCAATCACCAAACACAAGCACCCATTTAACATTATCACAAAAATCAAATATCTAACACAGAACTACAGCCATTGTCATAAGCAAAACACAAACCAAACACAGCACCAAGTAAACACAATCACAAAAATCAAACAGCTATGATATGAGTTTATGACTCCAGCTAATATAAATATTTTTTTGGAACAAATATATGTAATAGCACATTAAAATTGAAATAGCACAGAAACAAAAACAAATAAAAACTAAACCCAAATCAAATGAAACCCAAATCTTCAAATCACTAAACCTAAAAAGCAAATCAAAACCCATTTCAGCCAATAAATAAAGAGAAAGAAATCGCATTAGAGAGAGAGAGAGAGAGAGAGAGAGAGAGAACGAACTTGTTGGTTGAGTCGGATTCCTCGCCACAGAGGAAGATGATGGACGGAGGAAACGACATAGGAAGAGAGAGACACGGGAGAGAGAGAAGAATGGTGTAGGAAGAGAGAGACACCAGAGAGAGAGAGAAGATTGAAGGCTTCTTCAAAATCGATTTTAGTATACTCAGATTCCCGTTTTTACCCCAAGAAATTTTTTTTAACCTAAGCTTATGGAAGTCGAGTAAGCTATACTCGATTTTCAATAATTCTACGTGGCTTTTTCCTCTTTTTTTTTTAATCCACGTCAAAACTAATTTTCAGTAGGAAGTCGATTTTAACAAACTCGACTTCCAAAAAGAGTCCAATTTACTAAATAACTTTGAATGCATGCCATTTGCCTAAAATATTTCTAGAATTGCACTGTTTGGAAAATTTTGCCACTCTTAACGTTAACGATCTCTCTTAAGTACATGGTAACAAATCACTCTCTCATCAAAACCCTTTCAACGCCTCTCTCTCTTATCCTCGACCTTCGTTCTTATCAGGAACTCCAGCCAAAAAA
This sequence comes from Lithocarpus polystachyus, assembly GCA_033629205.1. Lineage (NCBI taxonomy): Eukaryota > Viridiplantae > Streptophyta > Magnoliopsida > Fagales > Fagaceae > Lithocarpus > Lithocarpus polystachyus. Next base: position 43,791,583 of record CM066165.1, on the reverse strand, counting down.
ACCACTACCACATACTTAGGTGGTCAATCCTAGTGACCATGTCTCCACTGTTCCCTCCCCTTAGCCACCATGAAGACCTTCTCTGGATAAAATTCTCATCTTCAATCTCCAAAAAAAAAAAAAAAAAAAAAAACCGTAGTAAAGCAAATGAAGTGTACCTTTCCCATAAAATGAAAAATTGTCCTAGAACTTAAAAAAGGGAGTATTGATTATTTCAAGAAGAAGCAAAAGCATTGAAATAGTGTTCTCTACTTTCCTGCTTTTCTTCTTAGCAATATTGCTCCAATCCGATCCAATCAATGTGTGGGATATTGTTTTAGTTTTGTTAATATATATCTCTAACAAGTTTTAAAGAAGGATTGATAAGTATATATAGTCTACAATCTAGAAAAGGGGAAAACGAAACTGAAATATTGAGGCGGAACTAGAGCACCAATATTACGAATCTGGGTTGCATTGCGTGAGAGGAGCTGAGCTTGATTGGGCCGGGAAGGAGGGTTGGGTTGTGGCCCTCATCCTCACCTACAAGTCCATCATACTTGTTCTCATATTCAGCTCTTCTTCGCCTGATTATTGTGTCAAAATCCAACCCAAAGGAGAAGGAGGATGAGAGAGAGAAGAAAGATGTGTTGATGGTTTTGAAGATAGAGAGAGGGGTGTCATCACTGCCGTGCACGTGTGAGAGAGTGAGGTGTTGAAGGGGTTTTGAAGGGGGAGTGATTTAATTGTTTCCATGTACTTTAGGGAGAGAGACTAGAGACAAAGATAGAAACTATCAACGTTAGAGTTGACAGAAGTTTTCTCTTAGTATTGGTCATGTGTGTTGCACATGACCTTGCACATGTGTCTCTCTTTTAGTTTGACATCTGTCCCTATATGCAACAACTGTTGCAGCCTTGTGTGAAGGAAATCCTTGTCCTTTATAATAAGGACAACTCGAGAAGTTCACTGTGAGAATATTAGTCAAATCGATTATGGAGAATATCGTCCAAGTTCTGACAAATTACATAGTTTAAACTATGTTTAAATTAAGTCTTAAATCTTTGATTTTGTAAATTAAATTGTTTCAACTTGAGTTCATTTTCATTATTCATTTTTGTTATTTTGGGTAATAACAAAACGGAGTTTGTGGAAACATAAAACTTCCCCCTTAAGTTTATATATAGGGTAAGTTCCATTAACTACCCTTGAGGTTTGGGCTAATACCAGACAGGTCCAAGACATTTTAAAACTAACTAAATTGGTCCATAAGCCCAACTTAGTTCCTAACACCGTTAGCCCACCCATTAGTGATTTTCTTCCTCTCTCAGACTTGTCTCTTCTCTCTTTCTCTATGTGACTTTCTCCCCTCTTGACCCTTCTCTCTTAGTCCTTAAATCTGCTACAACCAAAACATAGCCATACACAGTAACAAAACCTAAATTAAGAAACTCAAAAAACCCACAACAATACCACCACCATATTGGAACCCACTACATGAATCAAACAATCACCACAGATCAACACAATGGAAGATCGATCTCGGCCTTGACGAGGTTAAGGGAGAAAAATTTGAAGACGCAATCTAGAGCGGGCTCGACGACTTTGGCGTAGCCGGATTCAAGAGCAAGAATGACAGGTTGTAGGATGCAATCGTTTCTAGGTTTGAAGATGCAATCGTTTCTTGTCTCTCATCTCTGATCTCTATTTTCACTCTCTTCTCCTCTCAATCTTTGTCTTTGTGGTGGATCCGGTGGGGTGTTTGTTGATTTCTTGTCTCCCTTCGTCTTTGTTGTGGCGTCGTGGTGGTGGGTTCGTTGATTTCTCCTTTCTTTTCGTCTTTGCTGTTGTGGTTTGTGGTGATTTATGGGTTTTTGTTAGGTTGGTGTTAGAGGATTTAGGTTTTTTGTGGGCCTGTTTTGGTTAGGATTGGCATTAGAAATCTGGGTTTTTGTGGGTGTGGAGGAGTTTTGTGGGTTTTAGTTTGACATGTTTGTTTGTGAATTTGTTGATGCCGGTGGTCTGTGGTCATTAGTTCTGGGTTTGTGAGTGGGTTTTGTTAACGTCGATGCTGATTTCGAAGTTGACGTTTTGCTGCTGGGTTTGTGGGTTTTGTTGATGGTTAGTGGTTGGTAGTTTTGGGTTTATGGGTTTAGCTTATGAATGTGTGGGTGGTTGGTGGTCGCTAGGTTCATTCAAGCCTTTTTTTTTTTTGTATGTTTACTGAGAAAGAGGTTCTTCAATTTTTTTCCTCTTCTAATCTATTCGAATAGAGAAAGGGAAGAGAAAGAGACAAGTCTGAGAGAGGAAGAAAATCACTAACGGGTGGGCTAACGGTGTTAGGAACTAAGTTGGGCTTATGGACCAATTTCGTTAGTTTTAAAATGTCATGGACTTGACTGGTATTAGCCCAAATCTCAGGAGTAGTTAATGAAATTTACCCTTATATATAATAGTAGTAATTTTTAAAAAATATATATAGAAGATTCTGTAAGGAAAATTAGGTATAAACTTATTTGTCATATTTATAGAAGCTTGACAATGAGAGAGTATTATTTAATTTATACATACATTTGAAGAGAATGTCATTTTGATAAACTTTAAAAGGGAGAAATAATTATTCTAAAAAAAAAAGGGAGAAATAATTTACTGCAACATTTTGTATATTTTTACACTCACACATAAGGGTGTGAGAGCAATTTTTGTGAAATCTAATTACAATATTGACCATTTTAGAGAAAACTCTATTTTAGAGAACCCAATATCAATGCTCTTATCTATTTTTTTTCCAAATATTGAAGAGAAAAAACGTTTTACTTCACATCCAACCATGCACACACCTCTTTCACATTATATATAGGGGAAATTATAGGTTTACATTGTACTATCAATATAAATCTTATATTGTATACTAAATAAATATGTACAATATTATAAATATTTGTTTTATCTACAATCTAAATCTTAGATTGTTAATACAATATAAACTAAGAATTTTCTTTATATGTAAAATATGAAGTTGTGAACATCGTTTCACATATCTTTCACACATTCTAACAAATGTGAGCACGGTTCGATGTCAAGTACTAATAAATTACAATATTAAAAACCTAATTGCCCTTTTAATAAAACAGAAAGAAATCATAGCCACTTTTGCCGCACACACCCAAAAAAAAAAAAAAAAAAAAAACCCACACATGACGCTACAAAGCATGCCATTGTTCACCTCCTAGTCTAATCTTACTTTGGGATGAACTATATTAAACAACATAGGGCACTTAGGACGGCGAGAAATGTAGACTTGGTGCAATTCATGCATATCTAGCTTGCTTTATGTCAAATATTTATGGTAAACGTTAATGAATCTTAATGGTATTGATTTAAGAAATAATTTTAAAAAAATTATGAAAAAAGGAAAAAAGTAACTGATTTTGTTTTATATTTTATGGGTACGTTTGGTACTCTGAATGGAGATTATGACATGAATTGTAATCTTTATTACTAGTAATAAAATGTATTACTAGTAATAAAATGTATTGTAATGTAATAACTAAACATATTCATTAGTTTGATTGTGCGTTATAACATTAGAATGGAACTTAACATTTATTTTAGGAAATATCTTACTCATACAATTATATCTCCTTAAAAATTGTTATTGTTAAATTTAAGAGAGATATGTGTTATTTTTTTATGATTTTTTATTTTTATAACTGTTAGATGTATATAGAAAGTTTGTTTATTTGGAAATATGCTAAGTTTTGAAATTATTGCACTTACTAAGGAATAGCTAATACAACATTTTAAAGAGGAATAGTTTTCCTCATTTTGAAGAATAGCTATTCATAAGAAATGACTATTCTTTGTAATAAAAACATAACCAAACTAAAGAATAATTATACCATAGGAATAACTATTACATTACAACGCCTATTACAGTCTACCAAACATGCCCTATGTAAAAATTTATCAAAACTTTTTTAAAATAATCATTAACAAATGTTGTTAACCAGACTCGTAATTTATATGCTGTTAAAGTCAATTTCGTGCAACAATGTGGATTGTTGCATGCAAATGCGCAATGTAGACAAGAAGGTGCAAATTTATTTTGGCCAATTATATTATAAAAAAAATAATTGATCAATTATTAAATTTTAGTAGTTGAATACAATGTATAAATATAAAATATTACGTCCAATATGTTGAGGATATTATACAAAGTAATAATGGAAAAACAAGGTTAACACAAAAGACAAAATAGAAAATAGATAACTTGGAGGTATAATATCGTTTTCCTTAAAAAATATTTGCCCCTCCAAAACTATTGTTGCTAAAGGATTATCGCAAATTTGTCTCCAAGATACAACCAAGATGTTGGGTTCTACAGATAGCAATTCTGGAGAATGACCATAGAATTTTTTGTGTTTCTCTCTAACTTACTATTTTGTGGAGTTAAAATGTTTCATACCCATAGGGTTATATTTCATTAAAAGGCATATATAGAGAGTTAAAATGTTTCATAAAACCGTTCACAAGGCTTGAAACCTCTTCAACCTTTCCGAACAATCACTAGAAAAATTCTGCAGAAAATTCAATTTTCGAGTTTCGATCGATCGAGAGGTCCTTTCGATCGATCGAATACTCTTTTTGATCAATCAAACAAGAATCGAATAGCGATTGAGCTAGGTAGAAGCTCCAGGATTTTTTCTTTACCATTTCAATCGATCGAGCCAAAGTTTCGACCAATCGAAAATGCTTAATTCAAAATTTTCACTTAGAAAATTTCAGAACTTAAATTTTCACTTTATGAAAAAATATTCTTTAAACTCAAACAACAGTATTGTTAGGTTCTAGGATTTTAGGAACTAAATGTATTAGAACTTCATTTTGTAATATGTTGGCAAATCATGATCAAAACATTGAGCCTAGTTTTAGGCTTGCTCAAAGTGTGTTTATTTGTAAAATTGGAATCGAGTGATTGTAGAATTTATTAGACTAAATTTGTAAGGCTCGATCGATCGAAAATTAGACTTGAACGATTGAAACACGTACAAATTTATTTTTCTACAGAATTTCCAATTCAGCTTAAGCCCGGTTTGTCGTGTAGGGTTTTATGTTTTACTCCAAGTATAAAAGGAAAAACTCTAGCTACGTTTTAGAAGTCTTTTACGTGCTGTGTGTTGATTCTTTGTAAGATCTAGAGGTGTTTACCTTCATACACACTTAGGGTTATCAAGATCAATAACTTGGTGATCGCTTCAGTTACTACTTAAAGGATATTAAAGAAGATCTGAAACCTTTGAGTGGAGTTTCAAAGTCATAAGTAGAAGAACTTGTGGTTGTAGTAGATCAAGGAAAGAAGTAGTCCATGAACTCGAAGTTGTCACGTGGTCGTGGTTAAGTTTTCTACTCGAGGTAGCAATAGGATGTTAGTAGTCTAAGTTCTATTGTATAAACTTCAATTCTTTCATAGTGGATCTATTTTACCTTAAGGATAGCTAGGTTAAATCCTCCCCAGGTTTTTACTGGTTTGGTTTTCCTGGGTTATCATGTCGTTGTGTTCTTTATATTTCCGCATTAATTACATGATATGATTTTATTGTGTTAACGTATATCTGAATAATTTATCTAAGTATTCACTTGGTTAAAGAACTAGGTCAAACAACTTGTGTTAAGATGTCTAAAAATGTACAATTATTGCAACCTATCCTTGTATATACCTATATATACAACACCAATATATTCTTATCTAACCGAATTGGTAGTTGAGATTGCACTATTCTAATTTATTGAAATATATATATATATATATATATTTTTTTTTTTTAATAATAGTGGAACCTTTGAATTGAATGCATCAGGCCATAGATGTAGATACAATTGAGTGTTATGACTCATGATGTCATAGAAGTATACATTGAAGGTCCATGTCTATTTATTTATGGGTTGTGTTGACAAGTACTATAAGGTATTAGTTAAGAAATAGTTTTATGTCAAATTTTTTTACTTTATGTCAATTTTTTTACCAGCTTTAGAGTGTAGATTGTGGAGTCAATGGAACTAACTTTTTGAGTTCCACTTGTTACTAGCTTCAGTAGTATTTTCAGTCCCCTCATCAATTCATATTAATTAGTCAGAAACCCATGCGATGCACTAAAAAACTTTGCCTAAAGTATGTTGGTCTCAAGTTTTGCATAAAAAGTATAATTAAATTATATTGATCTCAATCTAAAACAATAAATACTACAGGAAGACTTTAAAAAAAATTTGGTGTGCATCTAACTAAAACTTTTTGTAGTTCTTTATAGTTTCTACTGTGGGATACCAAAATTATTTTGCATCATAGATGTTATGCCAAATATTTGTGGCTAGAATCCTATAAATTGTTTAGATTTTTAGAAAGGACAAATTCTATTAGAATCTATTACTACAGTATCTCAATTGTTTGTCAATATTTGAATTTATGATCATCTTTATGCTTATGATATACCTACCACTTTCATGCATTTGTGTAAAAAAAAAAAAAAAAAAACCTGCATTTCAAAGGCACACAAACAATTTGAACCAACTTGTTGTGAATTTCATAATCGGTAGTAGTAGCATATCAAAAGTCGTTAACAAATTGGTTTTCATACCTAGTAAAATAGCATGACATCGACACAAAATTCAATATGAATATAGTTGAATGCAATATGACTATTGGTGACTGTCATATCACATAGCATTTGACTTTTTTTTTAATACAGAAAATTTTTAGGTACTTTCAGAGTATAGTAAAATGGTGCTCCCTCCTCTCACATTCATTATGGACCCCACCATGAATTTAATGAGTGGACCTTACCATAAACGTGAGATAAGGGAGCACTATTCACCATGCTCCAGGAGTACCTAAGAATTACTCTTGTAACACAGCAGGAGAAGCACTCGTTATCTTAGTAGACAATCCTTCCAATGTGTTACCCATTGGTAAGATTGAATATTATTTTCAATTTGGGGAATCCTAATATAGCACTCAAAATGAGAGAGAGAGAGAGAGAGAGAGAGAGAGAGAGAGAGAGGTTTTGGAAGAGGAAGTGAAAATAGAGTGGTGGGTTGTTGAGGTTAGACTGTACATTTCCTTTTTATTTTTATTTTTTAGAGTGATTGCATATCTTCCATGACCATAAATTTCCATTTGTTTACACAGAAGGACTGAATTAAGGCTTGAGAAATGAGTAGGAACATTGGTTTGGTCAGATAGGATCAGTGAATCCAAACTACAAACCATTGTTTGTAAAGAAGTTGAAGAGTGTGTGCAGTCTGAAGGGAAGCTTGTACGAAGAAAGAGAGCTTCTAAGTGAGTTAGGGTCTTGGCTTTCAAGTTTTATCTATGCATGGGGAAGAAGAAAGAGAGTTTGTAAGTGTGTTAGGGTCTGGGCTTTCATCTACACATGGGAAAGGATCATGCTTATGTCATAATATGTAAGGGAATAAGTGGGCTTGGGCTTGTCATAAGGTTTAGTTTAATTTTCAACAACATCCCATCTTTTAGATAATAGTAAAAAGAAGTTAACGTAATTTTTTGGGTAACAGTAAAAACAACTTAATGAGTAGAGGTTAAAAAGGTTAAATGCAATATTAGAGCATCACGTGGCAGGAGCTCATGCATTTTCACATGAGGTTTCTACTTTTATATATATTGGTTGATTGGACCCCGCAATAACTCATCCTTAATGAACACCTTACAATGCTTGTTAAAACTTCCCTTTATTTTATTTATCTTTCATAAAAGTTAGAAACGTGTTTATTTATTTTTTACCATGAGTATTTCTAGTCTGATATTGTTCCCACTCTTTAATATCATGGTGTAAAATGTAGATACTAGATTTTTCCCATTTTACTCATGTAACAGAGTACATACACCTTTGAATGTGAGGTAATAATAATAATAATTTTTTTTATGAGGTCTACATATTTTTGAATTCTTAATTAATTATTATTGGGAAATTTGAACCCATATGCAGATAGTCTAGTCCCCAGCAAAAAAAAAAAAAAAAAAAAGGCTTAGTTTAACAATTAACTAGTAGCAGACCCATGCAATGCGTGGGAGTAGATAATTATTTAATAATTGTGGTATAAAATATAATTTGTTTTCTAAATTTTGTTGAAAATAATTTTGTTCTCTATAAAAATTAAACAATTTTTAAAATTATTTCATCTTTCTAACTTTACCAATATATCATTCTATTATTTTGGGTTGCACTTGATTAATATTATTCCTTTATGAGGTGGTCCATATTATTCGAATTTATGTTATAGTGCACTATGTTTTTTTTTTTTTTTTGTGTGTGCAATTCAACTATTTAAGTTTTGAATAAATCATTCAAATTCCTCATTCTCTTAAAGAAGATTAATGTTACTCAAATAATTGATAGACACATTCAAATGTAGAGTCAAGACTTTATTTTTTTATTTGTTTTTATATAAATTCAAATTCTCACTTACAAAATAACTAACTCAAACAAAAATCAAACCAAAACAATTAGAGGGAGAGAGATTACTTGTGATAGAAAACTCGAAAATATAACACTAAAACGTATTAACCCAAAATAAAGTTTTAAAAAAATATAATGATTTGTTAACCTAAAGTAGAGTTGCAAGAAAGAATAAAAAATCGATAGAGAGAGAGAGAGAGAGAGAGAGAGAGAAACAAGTTTATAAAAATGAAATCTATGATGTGGCTTGATGCAAATGTGCTACAAACAAATATTAATGATAAATACGGGAAAAAAAATTGATACACTGAACCATGATCACAAAGGATTAGGAGTGAGCCATGATTTCTCTAGCACAACAAATCCATAAGAGTCCACATAATAGGAAACCAAGACCACCAAAAAATGAAAAAAAAAAAAAGAGAGAAAGAGAGAGAAATAACATTTTGTGTGTGAGAAAACTATGCACAGAATGCGAGCGAGAATTGGAATTTATAATAAGAAGATAAAAATAAGAAGAAGCAAAAATAAAGGAAGATAAAGGGATAGAGGAAGAGAGATATTAAGGTAGTTAGTAGTGGGAAGATGAAAGGGTGAAAAGGAGGGGGAAAAGAATCAAAATATAAGATATAGTAATAAACATCAAGTAATTCAAGTCATGCTATGTAATATAATAATGATATATTCTTATATACCATATTTATAATGTAATAAAATGACATCTATTAAATCAAAGAAAAAAAAAATACCATTGTTAAAATACAAAACTAAATCACATCAATTTAAAGTGAAGTTCAAAAAAATATAAAAATTTATCAACTTAAAGTAAGCTTTGAAAATAGCTTACGTTGATAATATGAGATTGAATAATTTAATAACCTACAACAAAACGTTAATTATTCAATAACTGAAAATATACTTGCATTTTTTTTATAGTGTTATATAAGGCTAGCCATACCACATCAATCACATTATAGGATGTAAAAAATTTAAAAATATATATAAAAAAGAAGGAAAATAATTATGAAACTTTTTAATTCACAATTATCAATAATACTTTGGAAAGAAACTCATAATCTCAACCAAAGAAAAAAAAAAAATGAAAACTTAGAAACTCATATGGTCTAGGCATATTTGATAACTCAAAAGGATATGCATTTCAAAATTTAGCACGGTCATGTTCAATTTAGGCCAAGTATATAGGTTCATTACTTTAGTTCAACACATAAGAATGATAACATAAACAACAATTGTAATTGATAGTTAACAGTGGTATACTTTGGCTTCCCAAGCATTAGTGTTATACTTATTCCTTACTCCCATATCTACATTAGATTGGCTAAAATCACAAACATGAATTCTATGATGTGGCTTGATGCAAATGAGCTGCAAACAAATATTAATGAAAAATACAAAAAAAAAAAAAAAAAACTTTTGATACACTGAACCATGATCACAAAGGATTGGGAGTGGACCATGATTTCTCTAGCACAACAAATCCATTGGAGTCACATAATAGGAAATCAAGACCACCAGAAAATGAAAAAAAAAAAAAAAAACTTTGAGAGAAAGAGAGAGAAATAACATTTTGTGTGTGAGAAAACTATGCATAGAACGTGAGAGAGAATTGGAAATTTATAATAAGAAGAGCCAAAAATAAAGGAAGATAAAGGGATAAAGGAAGAGAGATATTAAGGTAGTTAGTAGTGGGAAGATGTGTTAGTTCGTTTAGACCCCTTAAACCTAACAGATTAACCTAGTGAATTAGCCAAGTGATTAACTTAGGCAATTTAATTAAAACTAGGTTAACACAAATAATCAAAAATAACAAAGCAGCGGAAAATCAACAACACAAAGATCTGATGACCCAGGAAACCACACCGGTAAAAACCTGGGGAGGATTTGACCTAGCTATCCTCAAGGTAAACTGAATCCACTATGAAAGAATTGAAGTTTATACGACAAGACTTAGACCACTAACATCTTGTTGCTACCCAAGTGTAGGAAACTTACTACCATGACCCCATGATAGCTCCGAGATCCACGGACTCCTTCTTTCCGGAATTCTTCAGCAAATCCACAAGCGCACCTGCTTGTATATCTTTGTGCTCTATTGATTCTGCAACTGTATGATTTACACAACTCTTGACATAAATCTCAAGTTTGTAAACCCTAAGTGTATGTGAAGGTAAACACCTCTAGATCTCACAAAGAGATTCACAAACACAGCAAAACAGAACCCTAAAAACGTGGCTAGGGTTTTCCCTTTTATACTTAGGGCAAAACATAAAACCCTATACATTAAAACGGGCTTGGGCTGAGTTAGAATTTTCTGCAGAAAAACGTTCTGCACGATTTTCGATCGATCGAGTCTAATTTTCGATCGATCGAGTCATACAGAAAGTTAAAGGTAATTCTGCATAAAAACTCGATTCCAACTTTACATTAAGACCCATACTTTGAGCAAGTCTAACACACGACTAAACATTGTTTTGATCATGGTTTGCCAACATACAAATTGAAGTTCTAAATACATTAGTTCCTAATCTTTAGAACCTAACAAACTCCCCCTTTGGCAATCCGTGACAAAACACAAACTTAACAAAAAGCTCAAAGTTACAATTTGAAATAGCCCATTACAATAAATAGCCACTTAACAATTCAACCTAAACTACTATCTAACTGTTGCAAAGCAGACAGCAGCTCGACTGAAAGCAACCTGTATATTCCTGTAACACTTAACAAACACATAAACGCATGTGTGGAAAAAAAACAGGAAATACATAAATAAAAATTTCTTGATTTCACATGACACAAAATAAAGACATATATCATGAATAACATCATCAATATAAATCAATAAGCAGAGTAGTATAGTGAAATAAGAAACATATACATAAAAATGTATCTCAACAAAATATCATGTAAACAAGAGCTAAAAATGAGAATACACAGTGAAGCATCTAGATACAATCTAATAACTCCACAAGCTCCACAGTTTCACTACCAAGTAAACAAAAAACTCCCCCTAAAATGTAAATCTCCACAAAAAAAACTCCTAGATACAATGAACTATGTACTCCCCCTTTTTGTGACGAATTGCCAAAGGGCACTCACTCATCATCAAAAGGAGGCGGAGGAGAATGACGAGAGCTCGCCAAATCCGCTCGTAACGCACGTAGCTCATCAAGGATGTCCACCAAAAGCTAACCATGAGCCGCCTGAACGGTCACGACAGTATCAAGAGTCCGACGAAGGTCAGAAACCTCATCAAACGATAGAGGAACATCAGCAGCAGCAGCAGCAACAGCGGGATCAGAAGACGTCCCAGCTGCATGAGTATCTGTAGAAGAAGAAGGGGGTGGAGTGACACCAGAAGGCTCTACCCTAAGACGCTTAGAGCTAGCTCGAAGTTGAGCAGCCCTTTGCCTCAAAAAGGTAGCACCGATGGGAGCGATAACATGGACAGGCTCAGAAGCAGGAAACTCACCAAAACCAAGAAAAAGGAGAATCCTATGAATAAAAACAGGGAAAAACAAAGCATGAGCCGTAGAACTAGACCTATGAACCTCGTTCAAAGAACGAAGGAACAGATGCGAAAAACTGATAGGAGCATCAGTGACCAAGGCATACAAAAAGACACACCTCTCAAGAGGAATGGTGTGGACATGCGAAATAGGCCACAAAGAATGACACGCTATCCTAAAGAAAAGATAGTGCAGCTCAGACAGCTCAGCAGAAGTGATCCGAGGATCAGAACCCCACTGGATAGAAGACCCAGTGATGTAGGACAGGACGTCATCAAGGGGTGGAGACTCCTCGTAAGGAAAAATGGGATGGTCCACAATAGGCACCCCAAGAGCATCAGACACTACCGAAGGGGTAATGCGATACTTCACACCACGTAACCACACCTTTACTAAGGTGTCGTTATCGTAGACATGAATAGAGAGGTTCGAATAGAACTCTCTAATCAAGGTGGCAGGAGGAGGAGAATGCTCATACTCGAGCAAAGGTAACCAACCCCGACGTGAAAAGTTACGACGCACCTCAGGATCCAACTCATCTAAGATAACCTTACGCTCAGCCCAAATTTGACGCCTAAGGTTCAGAGTCTCATAGGTGACTTGGTTTGACTCACTAGGGAACCGCTCAGTGTCAAAAGAAGGAGAAGGATCAGAAGTCCTATGGGCTCTAGTTTTCCTAGGCATAGTGCTAAGGAAAAGATAGACACAGAAAGAAAAGAGCAAAAAAAAATACCAAGGGCAGACTGCAAGTTAGCACAGCAGAAAAAAAATTCTATATGATGCATGAGCATGAACATAACATGATGCATGTACTAATGCAGTGACATGTTCAATTGTGATCCAAATTAACAAAATTGGCTTGAGCAAGCAATATTTATCAAAAACACCCAATTTGAAAAACCTAATTTTTCAAAACACAACAAATTGATAGATTGATCAATACAATAGTTAATTAACACAATATAATGATCAAATTTACCAAACTAACAAGCCAATTTCATCAAGTTCAATCAAATTGAACAAAACCCCCAATTTTCTCAATTGTAAGCCCTAGAATTTCAAATTTCCTTCAAAACACCAAAATAATCAAATTAAACCACATGTAGAGTTTAGGTAAGGTGTCCCCACAAAAACCCATAAAAAATTTGAGAAAGAAACATTCAAAAACACTTCCTAATTTGCCACAACAATAATTCCGAAAATAACAACAAAAATGCATGAAAAATGCATGGTTTTCGAAAAATAAATGCAAAGGAAGGGGCATAAATGTCTTACCAGACTTGAAGAGGAGAGATTGTGCGAAAGAATTGGAAGAAAGCGACAAAAACTCCAAGAAAGGTGCTTGACCGGTTGGTAGGGAGACAAAAACTTTTGAAAAAGTTTTGAAAAGTGTAAAGACACGTGAGAAAGAGCCATTGTTAAAAACAGTCATCCCGATTTTCGATTGATCGAAGGTTACATTCGATCGATCGAAAATACCTTCGATTGATCCAAAACAAGCTGGGATCGATCGAACCAACCAGAGAGTTTTCTGAGCAATTTAAAACATTTTCGATCGGTCGAAAATCAGTTTCGATCGATCTAAATTCTGGAAAAATCACAGTTTTGAAAAACTAACATTTTTGATCAAAAACTCCTCAAAGCATTAGATTTTATGAGAAAAAATGCATGAGTATGAGATGAGATGTTTCCCAAAAACATATGTATTCAATCCAGATTTCTCAAGGCAACAATTTCTCTCAATATACCCAAAAAAAACAAGCAAACATATTCTGCATCAATTTCTAGAAATTCTCAAACTTGGTTGGTCAGGCCAAAAACACACACAATATCATGTACACAATTCTAGCAAAGAATAGCTTGTGTAGTGTGTGCAACTAGCATAAACTTGAGAAACATGTGAGGTGATATACACATAGAGATCAATCACAATTTCTACAAAATCCATCACATGAATTTGAAAGAGACTATTACTTAAAGAGTTACATCCTATAACTCCCACATCTCCTAGAATAAAAGCTTGCAATCATGTAAGTTTCTTGATTTGCCTCAATATTCAAATTTATTGATTAGAAACTTAATAAAAGCCTGGATAATGTACACACCAATTTTATTTGAATTTGTGAGATGATTATAGCCCAATAATGTACACACCAATTTTATTTAGAGGCTACACCTTATGTTCTTTTTGTGCATGTGCTACACTTTCTCGAGCACAAAATCTTACGATATGCACTAAGGTGTTCATGATTGGCTAATAAACAGTGGTGAGATGGTTATTTATGCCTTTCTCAATAAGACCAAGTCCGACAATCAAAGACATAAGACTTTAAGATCAAGATCATGTGATCAACAATTATAGCATCTTCCCACACAACATGCACAACAAGACTTTAGCTAGTAAAGTGCAATAGAAATAAGTGCATCAAAGCTAAACAAGGTACACACTTATGACATGTAAATTTTGATTGACCAACCTTGTTTTCAAATTCAAAGAAAAATAGCAAAACACAATTTGCAAAAAAATTTTTTTTTTTTTTTTTTTTTTATGTAACAAAGAAACAAACATCCTAGAATGAAATGCATGAATGTAATGCAATGCAAATCCTAGAAACAAAGGTCACAAAAGATTGAGCAATGAAGCACAAGGACCATGTCAGACAGACTCAATTAGATTGAGCCTTTTGCATCCAAGAATTCTTAGATGCAACTCTTGCATTGGAGTTATGATTCACATTAGAATTCTGAGCAACTCCAGGATTGGAATAAAGGTTTAACGCCTTTACCAATTCACCAATAAGTACCATAGGATCATGTGCTTGAGGCACAGGTACTTTAGTTTTATTTGCTCGTTTCGCAGCTTGCAACTTAAAACAATTTGGACGAATGTGTCCAGGTTTTCCACAAAAATGACAAAGCCATGCAGGCTTATCATGCAATTTGCCCTTAGTAGAAGTAGAAGCTCTAGAATGAGAAGCTTGAAGATCAACCCTAATCTTTCTAGGTGGAGTAACATTAACAGGTTTGACAGGTTCACTCACCAAGGGTTTAACAATCTCACTCTTAGGAGGTTCAGAAGAAGGAAAAAATTTAGTGGAAGAAGGTTCAAGCACAGAAATACTTTCCTCATAACCTAAACCAGTTTTATCAGACGGAGACTTTTGAATACTTAGCATGTGATCAAGTTTGGAGTTTGCAGACCTATTAGTTTGTTCTCTAGCAACAGATAAATCAAGTTCCAAACATTTAACTTTATCAAGTAAGAGCATGTTCTCAGTTTTCACATTATTCAAAAGCTCATTTGCATCAAACAATTTAACAAGTAAATTTTTCTTTTCAAGTTCTAAAGATGCAATTTTCTTCAAGCCTAACTCAACATTCATGGCATCCTTTGCAGCAACTTTGCAAAGTTTATTGTAGGCTTCCTGTAAATCTGCATCCTCAGAGAGTTCCCCATCAGAAGGGTTCTCTTCAACAGACATGCTTTCATTGACTACAGTGGTAGCAGTGAAAGCAATGAAGTTTCCATCCTCATCACTAGCGGATTCATTGTCGGAAACTTCGTCATCACTAAGGGTTACAGCCATAGCCTTACCCTTAGACCTCAAATAAGTAGGACATTCAGACTTTAAATGACCATACCCTTGACAACCATAACATTGTTGTCCCAAAGAATTATTAGAAGACTGACCTACTTTCTCCTTAGGTTTTTCAATGTTATTAACCTTAGTGGGTTCATTCTTCCTAAAATTTCTAGGTTCAACAGTGTTCTTGCCTCTTGCCCTTCTGTTATTATTCCTCAGAAAGTTTCTAAAATTCTTGGCAAGATAGGCAATCTCTGTAGTAGAGAGTTCATCATCAAATCCACCATCCTCAACATCATCAACAGATTTAAGAGCCATTGATTTGGATTTGTTAGTCTTGGGGAGGTCTAACTCATAGGACTGAAGAGATCCTACAAGTTCATCCACAGGGATGGAGTCCACATCCTTGCTCTCAGTGATGGCAGTCACTTTGGGTCTAAAATCCTCAGTCAAAGATCTAAGAATCTTCCTAACAATTTTAGGTTGATCATAGATTTCACCCAAATTATAAGCAGAATTAACAATGTCATTCAATTTAGCATAGAATTCATCAAAGGATTCATCATCATTCATTCTAATGCTTTCAAATCTAGAGGTTAATTGCTGCAACTTATTAATTTTAACTGCCTTCGTGCCTTCATGCACAGTCTGAAGGATTTTCCAAGCAGTATGAGCAACCTCAACATTAGAGATTCTCTTAAATTCCTCCATGGAAACAGCATTAAAAATAGCATTCATAGCTTTGCTATTAAAAGCGGCTGCCTCCTTTTGAGAAGTTTGCCACTCACTCACAGGAGTAGTGGGCTTCTCCCATCCGTATTCAACGGAATTCCAAACTCTCTCATCAATGGATTTCAGGAAAGCTTTCATCCTTACTTTCCAATAAGCATAGTTATTTCCATCAAAGTGAGGTGGAACAACAAGAGAGTGTCCGTGTTCCATGACAGCAGGGGTCAAGGATCAGCTAAAAGATCAAAGGATCAAAAACAAAAGCTACCCGCTCTGATACCACTTGTCAGTTCGTTTAGACCCCTTAAACCCAACAGATTAACCTAGTGAATTAGCCAAGTGATTAACTTAGGTAATTTAATTAAAACTAGGTTAACACAAATAATCAAAAATAACAAAGCAGCGGAAAATCAACAACACAAAGATCTGATGACCCAGGAAACCACACCAGTAAAAACCTGGGGAGGATTTGACCTAGCTATCCTCAAGGTAGACTGAATCCACTATGAAAGAATTGAAGTTTACACAACAAGACTTAGACCACTAACATCTTGTTGCTACCCAAGTGTAGGAAACTTACTACCATGACCCCATGATAGCTCCGAGATCCACGGACTCCTTCTTTCCGGAATTCTTTAGCAAATCCACAAGCGCACTTGCTTGTATATCTTTGTGCTCTGTTGATTCTACAACTGTATGATTTACACAACTCTTGACATAAATCTTAAGTTTGTAAACCCTAAGTATATGTGAAGGTAAACACCTCTAGATCTCACAAAGAGATTCACAAACACAGCAAAACAGAACCCTAAAAACGTGGCTAGGGTTTTCCCTTTTATACTTAGGGCAAAACATAAAACCCTATACATTAAAACGGGCTTAGGCTGAGTTGGAATTTTCTGCAGAAAAACGTTTTGCACGATTTTCGATCGATCGAGTCTAATTTTCGATATATCGAGTCATACAGAAAGTTAAAGGTAATTCTGCATAAAAACTCGATTCCAACTTTACATTAAGACCCATACTTTGAGCAAGTCTAACACACGACTAAATATTGTTTTGATCATGGTTTGCCAACATACAAATTGAAGTTCTAAATACATTAGTTCCTAATCTTTAGAACCTAACAAGATGAAAAGGTAAAAAGGAGGGAAAAATGTTTGAGAATGTGTAACAATAGCTAAGAAAATTAATAAAGAGAGAGAGAGAGAGAGAGAGAGAGAGAGAGTTAGAAGTAAGTGGATGATGTGGCTGCTGATATGTCTCAAGAGAAATATAATAACAATAAATACTATACTTCAACTTTTAAATATATATAGAATATATATGGGGATAATTTTAGAAAAATTGTGCTTGGAATAAAGGAAGAGAAGGGAGATGATCAACTAGAGTTGGGTTGATGGGGGATACTTTTGTAAGCTTATATTAGTACACCAACTTTAACCAAAAAGCCAAAAGATATGGTTTTTGGGTTATCAATGCTCATTCATATTCTAGTGACTGTTCCCCATTCTTTATGTTGTTCATGGATTTGACCATTCCAAGACATCAATGAGATTATCTCATTTAATCCACTCCCTTTATAATTTGGAGGCAATCCTAAGGATATTGGGAGTGATATCGCAATTCCAATGTTGGTAGGCGGGCATGAATCCACATCAATATGGAAGATTTGACTTGATTTACTGCATCTTATCAGTCCAGCTTCGTGCGCCTTGGCCAACCTATCATATCATTTGACTGAGTTGCCAGTTGTCACATTAGCAATCTTTGACCTAAGTCAAAATAAGGTCGCATGTCATAATTTTCCTCATCACAAACAATCAAATTTTTAAACACAAATTTGTTAAGTAATTATCAATTTTTATACTTAAAAGTTGGCTCATTTCTAATTTAGTCCATAGTTATTCCTAGTGTCGTTGGAAAGACAGAATTCTACTTTGCAATGCATTTCATTTTGTACATTAGGTCATTAGCTACTCGGTTAGAAACTTAGAGAGTTGCAACCTCCAACCAATCTTGGGTTTTGAGAGACTTTCCATTTTGCTTGTTATTTTTCTAACAAACCCTCTTCCTTAGAGAAGACCAACTCAATCAAGTTGTAGAGAATCAAAGCCTCTCAAATCAAAGGTTTTTCTTTGCTTTATTTTGCTTTTCTCAACGATGTCTCGTTTGCATCAATTCAATGCCATTTGACTTAGTTTACACCAATTCATTTGACTTAATGTTAATTTCACTCCAATCAGATGGTTAGATTTCATGTCAGAGTTTGGTCAAATTTGTTTAAATCTAGACTTCGTCCATAAATCAATTTAACATCTGATTAAGGTAAACAAGTGTTGGGATTTCAATCAAACCCGATTAACATTGGACAATGTCTAACAGTCTAAGTTTATTGTAGATCAGTGAATTCACTGTCCCTATATTTGATCAAGGTAAAATAAGTTCGATCACTTTCGACATGCAGACCCCAATGTGCCAAAGTGAGTGAATAAGAGATTTATAAAATTCTCTGATTATATGTTTATAAAATAATGTGTATTTTTTATGAAGAAATTTTGAGTAAAAAAGCAAAATATATTTACCCAATTGGTTTGATTAACGTTGTTTTTTCTTTTCTTTTAATTATTTTGTTACAAAATTTTTAAAATTTATCTTTTACAGATATGAAAATAAATTTATCCAAATTAAAAAAAAGCTTGGTAATTACTTTTTTTCTGAAAAAAATAGCCAAGTAATAATTACTTAAAGTTATTAACTTATTACTAAATTTAAAATTTTGCCTAAGCTGTTGAAAAATAATAACAACGGGTTTGTTTGGATACCGTTTATTTTGCTAAAAACTGAAAACTTATTGCTGAAAACACTGTAGTAAAATAATTTTTAAATCTAAAAACAGTGTATAACACTTGCTGTATTTTTTTCTGGGCTGCTGGTTCATGAACAATACATGAGCCCAGGCTCCAAAACACCAAATGCAGCATTTACTCTAAAAAACCTCAATCCAAACGCATGCTTACTATTATTGATAAAGGGCCTACCGGCCTAGTCTTTGACATACTTTTGGGCCAGCCACTAACTACTATTACTAGGCATAGAGGCACCACTTCCTCAAAAAAAAAAAAAAAAAAAAAAAAAAAAAAAGGCATAGAGGCACCAAAAACGAGTCATCAAAATCTGCAAACTGCTTCTTAGCCTTGAGATTTAGGCCCTGTTTGGATTTTATTTTTTCCTTACTCAATTTCTGTCATTCATCACTCATCACTTTAAAATACTACACTTGTTTGGCACCATCACTCACTTGCCATCACTCTATATTTTTCACATTGTTTGTGGGTCCCATACCTGTCACTCGGTGCAGCTTTTTTTTTCCCCCCCCAGTACCCAGATCACTAGAGCCCAGTGAAAGAAGAAAGGAAAAAAAAAAAGAAAAAAAAAAAAAGGAAACCCAGATCACCAAACCCAGTGAAAGAAGAAGAAGAAAAAAAAAAAAAAAAAAAAAAGCTAAAACCCAGAAACCCAAATCCAATGAAAGAAGAAAGGAAAAAAAAAAAAACCTAGATCACCCGAACCTAGTGAAAGAAGAAAGGAAAAAGAAGAAGAAGGAAGAATTGAAGAAGACGAGCTGATCAGAAGAAAGGAAAAAAAAAAAAAGGTAGATTGGTCAAATGGTGCGGCTGAGTTATGATTAGTGGGTCCCCATGTGTGTTTAATTACAAAAATGCCATTGAGTTTTAGGTGTTTTCAGTTTCCATAACTCATAATTCAAAAATC
This sequence comes from Lithocarpus polystachyus, assembly GCA_033629205.1. NCBI lineage: Eukaryota > Viridiplantae > Streptophyta > Magnoliopsida > Fagales > Fagaceae > Lithocarpus > Lithocarpus polystachyus. Next base: position 43,771,516 of record CM066165.1, on the reverse strand, counting down.
AGAGAATTAAGTGATGGAAACAAAAAACTAGAAACGGAGTTATGGTGCTCTCAAACGGACTTCTCGCTATGGGTCCTGCATTTTTGAGTTATGAGTTATGGAAACAGAGGGATGAGTTATGGAAATTGATGATCCAAACAGCCCCTTAGCTCTCCTTACTCTCTCTCTCTCTCTAGCTAAAACTATTTATTTTTTTCTCCTTTTATGTTTGCTTGATTTTAATTTTTTTATCTACTTAATTTGTTGATTTAATAATTCCAAACCCGTATAACAACTAAGAGGAGTGCATGTTTGTTCATGTATAAAATAGAATTTGAACCAATTTTCAGGCTTTCAATTCTACAGTACATCTGTACACGTTTCTTATTCATTTAGAGCATCTATAGTATTCTCTCTAAATTTTTGTACTGTTTGGAGAGTAAATAATGACATTTACCTTTTACCTACCTACTTTTTGAAATACATTTTTCAATAGACTCTCTATTATTTCTTATCTCATTTAAATATTATTTCTTCATTCTCTCTTTAATCTTTCTTTATTTTTTTTATTCATTCTTTTTTAATTTTTTTTCATCCGTACATTTCACTTTCTAGAATCATCTCTATCTTCTTTTTTCTTTTTCTTTTTTCCTTCTTGTTCTTTCTCCTCCACACACAAACCCATTCTTCTCCTATGTATCTACTTTTTTGTTTCTTCTCCACACATGAATCCCATTCTTCGATTTCTCCTCCTCTTATGTGCTTACCTTTTTGTTTTTATTTTCTTTCCTCTTCGGCTCACTTCACACACACACACAGTCGACCATGATCTTTTGACTTCTCCTCTATGTTTTTTATTTTTGTTTTTTATTTTCTTTCTTCTTCATCTCACTTTACTCACACACACAGTCGACAAAGAGAGTTGACCTTTGTCTATCTTTGTTTTCTGATGAGAAGAGAGAGAGTTTTTTTATTTTTTTATTTTATGAGAAGTGAAAGAGAGAGCAAGGAAGAAAGAGAAACGGAGGAAAGAGAAAAAAATTATTTTTTATTCATCTAGGTGATTGTTTTAATAGAAATTTTTTTAAGGTGTTACAGTAAACGCTACAGTGTTCTCTATTTTAGGAGAGGTGCTGTAGTAATTCCATTCCAAAATATAGAGATAGAGAATCTGTTGGAGTGAATTTCTGGTGTGTTTGTTCTCCAAAATTGGCTTTAGAGAGCCTATTGGAAATGCTCTAATCAGATCACTTGCATATGACTCGAGAACTTTCTTCTTTTGCTTTTTGATTACTTCGTTATTAAAATGGTAAAAAAGAGTGCAGCGGATAACTTTCAAGTTTTCATTTTTGGAGGCATTTGGGAATTGTGGAAATAAGTTTTGCTGTAAATAGTCTAGCTTTTAATTTTAATTTTTTTTGTATTTTCTAATAAATTAGCTTTTAGCTTTTTGTAATACATTTAATATAGTAGTTATCAAAAATTATATATTTTTTTAATAAATACTATGCAAATAAAGTACTAAAAATAAGCAAATCTAACACAAGTCATTTTATTATTGTTTGTTTGTTTTTCTTAATTATATAAACTCATACTTTCTTAGTTAATGCCTTAATGGAATATTAAAAGAGATTTATATTTTAGTATCTAGGGAAATTAAATTAAGTACATATTTTCTAACATTTCATCTTTCTTTACTAAAATTTCATATCTGTCCTTTTTTTTTAATGTAAAGTTTCATGTCTATTCAAGATATTTGATTTTTACTACATATATAGAAGAATATATTAATAATTAGTAATTTTGAATTTCAAAATGAGAGAAGAACGAATTTTTACTGAAAATAAACATATTATAAATATTATTTAACTAATAAAAAGGCCCCAAATTTATTTTTCACCGTAGGCCCCAAAATGCATGAAATCGGCTCGTTATAGTTTAGGGAAGGAGGGTCAAATGTGTTGAGCCCATAAAAAATGTCGTAAAACATGAATTGGAGTTTCCACTTGATCACACCTTGGCCATTGATTTTCATTTTCGCTGTTAGATAAAAACACTATTGGTGCACTTGGATGGCATAGTTTGGGCATTTAGATTTAGATTTAGATTTAGATTTGAGTGATTAAATTCTAAATATATTGTTTGAACAATTTAAAATCAAGACATTTCAAATTTATTCACTTAAAATTCAACTCAAAATAAAAATTTCCAAATGCAACCTATAGTTTCTATAGCTATCCTATTATGAACACATTTGCAAAGAAAAAAGCCGGATCATGGGGGTGCACGTGGCCGTCCAAAGGTAATTAAACTTAGGCCCTTCTCATTGATTTGAGCGTGTGTTTGGGATGCTTATTTTGCTGTTGCGATTGCGTTTTTTTTTTTTTTTTTGGCCGTGATTGTTGACTTTTCTGTGTGAACAATGCACCCATGCACTGTTCACGGGATCCAGAAACATAACTTTTTATGCAATTTTTTTTATTAAAAATGGGTCCTACGGTACTATTCACATATTTAAAAATTATTTTGTTACAGTGTTTTCAGTTGTATCCAATTGTTTAAAATTTTGAAGGAAGACTTGATTGTACTCAATTCCCATAAACATAAGAGCATTACTATCAGGTGTGCCAAACAAGGAAGTTAATTTTGTATTGTACCGGCTGGTATGACCGGTATTACCGTACCGGCTAGTGCACCGGTATAGGTACACCCCCTGTTTCGTACCGAAAAAAATACTGGCCGTACCGGTCGTACCGGCCTTGTACCGGTGATATCTGGCTGTTTCGGTCGGTAAAGATGTTTTGGACTGGTACAAACAAGAAGAAAAAAGAAAAAGAAAAAGAAAAAGGAAGAAGAAGATGAGAAAATTGGGTCTGTGATTCGCCTTTTTTTTTTTTTTTTTTTCCAATCCTTAAAGCCACTGTCTCTCCTAGCTTTAAATTTGTCTCTAAAAATTTCTGGAAAAGAGATTAGCACAAGCATTTCTTGAAGAGAATTCTGCAGTATAAGTAGAGGCACTCTTTGGAGCTGACTATAACGGGAGAGGAGAGGAAGATAGAGACCAGTAGAAGACTACCATCAGGAAGAAGAGAGAGCCTAGATTGTTTAGAGAACTGAAGTCCGAAAAGCTAAAAAGGAGAAAGGAACTTCAAAGAAGAAAAATTTGAATACACGGTTGGGATGGGATTTGGGAATTGGGATGTGGGAATATTGGGATTTGGTAGAGATAGGACTTAAGAGAAAAAGGAGGATAAGGGAAGAAAAATTTGAATACATGGTTGGGATGGGATTTGGGAATTGGGATGTGGGAATTTTGGAATTTGGTAGAGATAGGACTTAAGAGAAAAATGAGGATAAGGGAATACGTAAGAAAGAGAAGATGGAGAAATGCATAAAAGAATTGGTAGGTGGGGTGGGGGCCGGTTTTAGAGTGCAATGACTACAAGAGAGAGTAATATATATATATATATATATATATATATATATACTTTGTTAAGTCTTGATATGAATAATGATTTGTTTTAAATTTTTTTATGTAATGACTAATACTTTGTATTATGTAATATATATTTACAATTATATGAAAAATTATGCTTGACAATATATAGAAAATATAAATAAAAATATTTTTAATAATTTTTTAATCGCTACACCCACATTCTACTTTGTTGGTTTTTTTTTTTTTTTTTTTTTTGATGAACTTGTTGGTTTCTCTAAAGTATCTATTATTATTATTATTATTATTATTATTATTATTATTATTATTATTATTATTATTATTATTATTATTATTATTATTATTATATTATTATTATTATTATTATTATTATTATTATTATTATTATTATTATTATTATTATTATCGATTAGATGAGTGACATAAATTTATCATTTTAAAATTTTATATACATATATATATATATATATATATATATATCTATATTAGCGGTAATCCCGAAACGGTACACCGGTATTGACTGGTAACCGAAATATATCGTACCGCTGGTCAAACCGGTATAGCCTCCGGTACAGTATTGACTTCCTTGGTGCCAAATGCCAAATATTTGGCATTTGGCACACCAAACACCAAAAACACACCTTCATGAGGTGTGTTAAATTTGTCAAAAATATGAGACATGCTACAGTATCGTGATAAATTTGGCATGGTATGAACAGATGTGTTAAAATTTTTTTTTATTCAACTTTTTCTCTCTCCTCTCTATATTTTATTCAACTTTTTCTCTCTCATCTCATAGATTCAACCCGTGTTCTCTCTCTTTCTTCTTCAGATCAAATTCCCGCACCCCCCCTCACCCTCACCGATCCCCACCGATCCCCTCACCCTCCCTCACCCTCATCGATCCCTTATAGATCAAGCCACCACCATCGTCGCTGATCTGAAGACTCCATCGCTGCCGATCTGAAGCCGCCATCGCCACTGCTGATCTGAAGCTCGCCTTTGGTTTTATTCAACTTTTTGATGCACATCTCAGCCATGCCTCGCTGATCTGAAGCTCGCCGATCTGAAGATGCGTTGTCCTCCACAGCTTTTGCCGCCGATGGTTGGTTGAGTTTGGTCATTGATTGATCTATTGGGTTGGGGTTTTGTTGAAGATTTTGAGTTTTTTTTTTTTTCCTCTTTTGTTTAGGATTTTGGATTTTGGAATTTGTTGGAGGAACCGGTGATTGTGGTTGTAGTTTGTGGTGGTGGTTGTAGCGGTGGTTGTTGGTTCTTGGGTGGTGGTGACTACCACTGGGCTGTGCATTTGTGTATTTGCTGGGTTTTGTGTTTAATGTGTTGGAAATATTATTATAATGTATAGAATTGAAGAATAAAATATTTGATAAATGGGATATTGTAAAATGATGTAGTAAAATAAAAAAGTAGGCTTTTGATTTGTCAAAATGACATTTTTTATAAGACAGCTGATGGTAATGCTCTAAGGCCATACGCCCACATATGGCGATCAAGTAGTGTGCAAAAAAGGTATTAATGTCGTTTCAACACTAAGCCCCGTAAAGATTAAAGAGTTAGTGATATTGATGTTAGCTTAAGTTATAAGGGTTAGACTTAAGTCCAGTGTCCAGTAGTACTGGACCTGTTGAGATGATGACATATATCAACTTTTGGACATGTGTCATCATTTGACCGGGTCTAGTGCACTGATGCACTGGACCTAAACCAAGTCCAAGTTATAAAATGTAGAGAATATTAGTTCGACCAAGATATTTGAAGGTACTAAAATATTTTTTTCTTGCAATTTTCATGATATTGACTATACCAAGTTTTTCATTATATTGCTATTATGTATATAATTTTAAAAAATTATTATTGGATACTACATATGCAATATCAATTCACAGTCACTTTTCATGAAATTCTACTAAATACAACACAAAAATAAAAGAATAAATTGATCCAATAGTATCTCCTAAATTGAATGAAAATAGGTGCATAAAATCATTCAATTCAATTACAATTTGTTACATTCAAGATCCTAATATACAAAATATCTAAATAGAAATAGTATAAAAAAATACGCTTATTAGTTCAGAGAAAAAATAACAGTAAAAATCTAAATAATTTAATTTGTATAGAAAGCTAACAAAAACAAAATTCAATTTTTGAATCTAATTAAATTTTCTCTAAGTATGAGTAGGTTTTTTTTTTTTTTTTTTTTTTTTATGATTTATTTATATTGAACTCCTTGTTTTCTATATTGAATTAACTCATTTGGCATGAAAATTAAAAAAAAAGTTACATTAGATGAGAAACGTGGCACAAAATTAAACTCTAATTGAATTCTTTTTTTTAGACTGAAATAATTAATTTGACACAAAAATTTAAAATTTTAGATTAGACGGGACACACGACGTTAAATTAGACTTTAATTGAATTCCAATTTGAAATCTAATTGGATTTTCTCTTAGCTTTACCTATATATATATATATATATATAGATATATTCCTAAACCTCCTTGAGATTCATGCTAACCCGATGAATTCTTTTTGAAAATTCAATTAGTGTGTAAAACACTAATGAATGTTTAGATCCCCAATTTCAAATTAAACCAACACAAGCTTATACCCAAACAATATATGTTCAGAATAATAGGTACAAGCAGAAACCTAAACAAATAAACAACTCTACACCATAATTAATTACGACATAGCAGCAATTAAAAGGTAAGAGTAAGGGTTAGAGAGATGCAAACACAAAGATAACACAGGCACGTGTTATCGAAGAGGAAACTGAAGAACTCGACGAAAAACCTCTCCGCCGCCCTCTAAGCGGTGAAATGATCCATTAAAGAATAACGTTAGGATACACGAACAGCAATAGACCCTCCAAGCCTAGTCTACCCAATGCACCTAAGCCCTCTAAGCTTCTTGCTCAACAAGGTTACGCCTAACCATGTCTTTTTTAGCTTCCTGGATCCCGCAATAAGCCCATTACATCAACCAAGTGAATCGGTCATCTCCGAATTGCTTCCCAAGCACCAAAATACCTCCTCACTGATATAGGTATGGTGAGATAAGGATTTGGCAAGTGTACCTCTCAAGGATATGTCAATGGAGAGGGTGAGAGTAGAGCAATTTGGAGAATCAAATGTCTAAGATTGTGGATGAGTTAATCTTGGTTTTCTCTAGGGTTTCTTTTTCAAAATTCTCTTTGGAAGCTCTCTATATTTCGTGGGTATAAGGGTATTTATAGTAGCGTATGTGAGAAATGTGAAAAGTTAGTTTTCAGCAAAACAGGGCATTCTGGTGACTTGGCCTCGCAACTCGTCCCAGCTGCAAGTTCTAGTCGCGAGATAACTAACTGGCTAAACTGTCATTTTTTTCCTGTAGTACTTTAGCTGTCGTGACCTTTCAGCTTCCTGCATGCTTCACACGTGTGGCATTTTGGTGAGTTGCTAGTCGTGAGTCACTTGCGAGATCCAGTTGCGAGAAACCTCCAAATGCACACATTCTTGAACTTCTTCACATTCTCTCACCACAACCCTTGCATAATTCCCACCTAAATACAGGGTATCTAATTGTAAAATTACAAGTAAATTTTGTATGGAATAAAGTCAACATATGTTGAATAAATTCACCCTTACACTTTTGCTTGTTCAACTGTGTCCCAAAAGGAAATTGCGACTCAAATCATCTATTAGATTTGAGGGTTGAAGAGTAGTTTAGGAATGGATGAGGTTACTGCTTAAAAAAAGTTAACCTCCCAGCAATCAAAAGGTATTTAACTTGCCATCCTCGGATTTTACTTTGGATTCGATCTACTAAGGTATATACTATATGGTTCCCAAGTGTTTCAGGTTACAAAAATCAGACCAAGGAAATCCATATAACCATTTGTTTTTCTTGCTTTTCATCTTTGAATTGACTTTGAGGACTTTTCTCTAATTTTGTTTTGTTGTGCATTCATGTCGTTGAGCAATGCCTTATCATTTATACTCGTTTGGATGGAGGGAGAAGGAAGGGGAGAGGAGGGGAGTAAAGTAGAGTTGGTTGAAAATAGATTAATTTTGGGCTAAATCTACTTTACTCTACTCCCCCTTAATCCAAACAAACGCCTGTTCAGTTGGGACGGTGAAAAAGTGGGAGGATAGAAAATAGAGAAATGATGGAAAAGTTGGAGGATAAAAAAAATTTTAAGTTTCTTCATTTGTGTTTGGTTGGAAGGGTGGAAAAGTGGAGGGATAGAAAACTTTTTTATTTGGTTGAAAATAAATTTTGTCTAAATTTACTATCATGTCCTTATTAAATAAAACAAAAAGTAATACATTATACTTTAAAAAAAATTGTGTATAGATAGACACTTCATTAAAGTAAATATATATATATATATATATAGCATAAGAAATTAACCCAAAACTATTTTCTTAAAAAAAAAACAAAATGAGAAATTAAACAAATGGGCACCCAAAAAGAAAGAAAGAAAGAAAGAAAGAAAGAAAGAAAGAAAGCTACACGTTTAGCAAAAATCAAAGGAAAAAAAAAAGCCAACATGTTAGTTAGTAACAGAGAAAGAAAAAATCAAAGAAAAAGAAAAGAAAAAAAAAAGGGAAGCCAACACATTAGTTAGTAATAGAGAAAGGATAAATCAAAGGGGAAAAAGAAAAAGAAAAAAAGGAAGCCAAACACGATAGTTAGTAACCAAAAAAAAAAAAAAAAAAGAAAAAAAAAAAAAAGAAAAAAAAAAAAGAAAGAAAGAAGAGAGGAAGCCAACACATAATAGAGAAAGAAAAATTCAATGGAAAAAAGAAAAAGAAAAAAGAAGCTAACACGTTGGAGACTTGGAGGTGAATTCCAACATGAGGGATATTTTTGGAAGCTCATTTCATGAGCATCCTCCTCCCAATTTTCTTCCATTTTGTGGAGAAAACTTTTTGGTAGGCCCAAAAAAAAAAACATCTAGGCTTCACCATTTATTTTTCTTCCTTTCCACCCAACCAAACACAATCCCAAAAAGTTTCTCTTCTTATTTCCTCTCCAAAGTTTTTCATTTATCCTATTTCACCTCCAAACAAATACACTCTTAATGTTTTTTAGGATTGCCGCTACTGAATGTTTTCGCTCACAAAACATTTCAAAGACCTAGATGCAACACCATAAGTCATTATAAACATCAAATATGAGAATTCTAGAAAAATAAATTCCACGAACAATCATTAAGTTAAACTGCATCTAATTACGATAAAGCCATCCAATACTCATTTCATTAGAAAACTAATAAAAGAAGTTGTTGTTTAACCTTTACTGGCGCCTGACCACCTCCAAGAGCAAGGATTGTGTCTCGGAACTTCTACCCCAGTCTTACCATAACCTGTATCATAATCTCATCATGTTGCAAGACATAAAATTCACTCTCAATATAAAATGTAGTAAGACATTTTACTTCTAATTGTTACAAGAAAACCCATGAAAGATGCACCAGATAACGAGCCTTCAAAAACCTTTTGGGGCAGTGTTTAGTCTCTAAAATTATGTCGCCATATATCACACCAAGACTGAAAAGTGTATGCACATTTGTATGCAAAATTAATAAAATTTCATTTGTTTGATAACTTTCTCTTAATGAGTCATTATGTATGGGATTGGGCTCAATTCAATTAATATTTGGTTTGCCAATCAAAGTAGGACACTTCTAGCATGTTGTGGGTGATAATGTAGTTACTGCTGTATTGGATTATCTGAATTCTGGTATCGTGATTCCTGGTATTAATCATACTACTATTGTGCTGATTCCTAAAGTGAAGACACTTGAGAAAATGTCTGATTTCCAGCCTATTACTCTCTGTAATGTCATTTATAAAATTATTTCCAAGGTTTTGGCTAATCGGTTGAAACAGATCCTCTCGGATATTATCTCCCCTACTCAGAGTGCTTTTGTCCCGGGGCGATTAATTACTGATAATGTTCTAGTGGCATATGAGACTTTTCACACTATGCACTCCTAGGAAAAAGGTAAAAAAGGGTCATTGGAATTGAAGCTTGATATTAGTAAAGCATATGATAGGGTTAAATGGCCTTTCTTGCAGGGTATAATGGCTAAATTGGGTTTTCCTAAAAAGTGGATCAGTTGGGTGATGGGCTGTGTAACTACGCCTTCTTTTTCTGTTCTCATTAATGGTAAACCCTATGGCAATATCCATCCAACTAGAGGGATTCGCCAAGGTGATCTTTTATCACCATATTTATTCCTTTTGTGTGCTGAGGGGTTTACTTTCTTACTGGCTAAGGTAGAAGTGGAGGGACGTATTAAGGGTGTTTCTATATGCAGAAGGGTGCCCAAAATTTCAAACCTAATATTTGCTGATGATTCTTTACTTTTTTGCCGAGCCACACAAAGTGAGGTTGCTGTGGTCAATGAGGTTTTGCAAACTTATGCCAATGCATTTGGCCAATGTATAAATATGGAAAAGTCATTAGTCTTCTTCAACAGTAATACCCCTGCCAGTCAAAAAGTGGAGATTATGTCAGTCCTAGGTGTGAAGGAGGTGGAGTGTTTTGAATCCTATCTAGGATTACCAACATTGGTGGGCCGGGCAAAATACCAAACCTTTTCTTTTTTAAAGGATTGAGTTTGGAAAAAGTTGCAAGGTTAGAAAGGCAAGTTGTTGTCTAAGGCTGAAAAGGAGGTGCTCATTAAGGCGGTTGCTCAATCCATTCCCATTTATGCTGTGGGAGTTTTCCAATTGCCATTGAAGTTGTGTGATGAGCTAAATGCTTTGTGTGCTAAATTTTGTTGGGGTTAAGTGGGGAATGCGAGGAAAGTTCATTGGAAGAGTTGGGTTTATCTCAGCCAAAGAATGATGGTGGGATGGGATTTCGGGATTTGAGAAGCTTCAACCTTGCTATGCTAGCTAAGCAAGGGTGGAGGCTATTGCATGACCATGATTCACTCCTTTTTAAGTGTTTCAAAGCTAGGTACTTTCCAAGGTGTCATTTCCTAGATGCTGTGGACTCGCCTAATAGTTCTTATGTGTGGAAAAGTATTGTGGATTCACTACCAATTTTAATGAGTGGCTGTTGTTAGAGGGTAGGAATTGGTGTGTCCATTGGAGTGCACAAGGATAATTGGACTCCTAACTATCTAGCAAATAAAATTCTTCACCCAGCTCAGGAGGAAAGTGAGGAGTGGCTGGTGTTCGAGCTTATTGATTCATTTTCACACTGCTGGAGGCGTGATGTTATCATGTCTAGTTTCCATAGGGAGGATGTTGAAGCTATTTGCAAAATACATTTGAGCCATAGACAAGTACCTGATTCTGTGGTGTGGCTGCACAATAGGAAAGGAGTGTATTTAGTTAGGTCTGGGTATTATATAGCAAGAAGGGTGATGCGAAAAGAGGATTGGGCAGAAAGTTCAAGGGGTCCTGGTGGTTTGCAGATTTGGAAGAAGCTGTGGAAGTTACGGGTTCCTAATAAAATTAAGGTTTTTGGATGGAGGGCTTGCCATGAAATTCTACCAACTCGTGTCAACCTAGCTCGAAGAAGAATCATATCAGATCCGGTGTGTCATTGTTGCAAATCTCTTCCGGAATCTACTGTTCACACTATATGGGAGTGCGGTGCTGCTCAAGATGTGTGGGCAGGAAGTTCAATCAATCTGCAAAAGTGTTTAACTAACCAATGTGATGTTATTCAGCTATTTGAATTTCTTTTTGACAGGCTATTTGATGCAGATTTTGAGTTGTTTCTTGTTCAATTATGGCTTATATGGAATCAAAGAAACAAGGTGGTGCATGGAGGACAGATGATGGATCCAAGGTGGCTGAATAAAAGGGCAATGGACTACCTCGATGAGTGCAAAAAATCATAGGTTCAGCTAGCTATACCAGGCACGGCACCTGCTAGAACTTCCTGGCAACCTCCACCTCCATCTGTCTATAAGCTGAACTTTGATGCAGCAATCTTTTCTGATTTGAACTGCTCTGGATTTGGGGCAATTATCCGCAATCAAGAGGGTGAGGTGATGGTTGGGATGTCAGTCAAGGGTCCTTTTGTTCATAACAGTGTAGAAGCTGAAGCTTGGCGTGTAGGAGAGCTGCTGAGTTTTCCATTGAAGCTGGTTTCTCAAGGTTGGCCATTGAAGGGGATAATGCATTGGTGATGAATGCAAAATCATGCTTTGCAGAGAACAACTCCTTGCTGGGACACATTTTTGAAGACATCCAAAACCTTGTTTGTGGGCTGTAATATGCTTCAATCAGTTGCATTAAAAGGGGTGGTAATATGGTTGCACACTGTTTAGCTCGACACGCTAGGAATATTAGTGATGAAATGCATTGCTTGGAAGACTCTCCACCGCCTGCTATGGATGCTTTGTATCAAGATTTTTTACATATTAATGAATGAATGAATTGTTTGGTTTCAAAAAAATACCGAGTGTTTTGAGTATTGAAACAAGATACTTATCCATATATATATATATATATATATATATATATTTTGAAGCACCACTTGGTAGGAAGGATACTCAAAACAAAAATTTCTAATCCTTTTATCATTATTCATGGCATTGTTCAAAGTTTGTAGGAATATTTAAATTTTGTTCATACTTACCATTTTTTTTAATAGGTTACATCTTTGTAATCCTAAATCAAAATTTTCTCTTCCACACAAAACCCTAGTCATGTTAAACCCAAACCCTTCTTTCTAAAGGTTCTAAACCATAAATTCACTAATCATCCTAACCCTAAGCCTACCATAAGCACACATGACAAATTTTCTAATATTTCTGTTGATGCCCGTGTTTGACAAAGGACCCAACATCAGAAGAAGCCCAACAATAGAGAAGGTAAGAAGGAAAAATGGTAAAGAAATAAGGAAACAAGCCCAATGAACTGAAGTAGCAGAATTGATGGCCAGTAGGCCCACGAAAATAAAAAAGAGGTAAAGAAGTAAATGGGTTGAGGAAGCCCAAGGAAAGAAGTAGTAAGCCCATAGAAATAATAAGAGGTAAAGAGGAAGTAAACAGGCTAGGGAAACTTAGGAAACGAATTGGTAAACTCAATAGGTTGGCTTAAAGGCTAATAAGCCTGAAAGTAATAAGAGGTAAAGATGTAGTAATTGCGTGAGGAAGCCGAAAGAATTTAGCAAAAAGCCCATAAGAGTAAAGGAGGTAAAGAAGAAGTAAATGAGCCGAGGAAGCCCGGGGAATATAGTAATGAAATGGGTTGGCATAACAGGAATGTTGGTTAACAAGCCTAAAAGAGGTAAAAATGTGGAAAGTGGGCTAAGGAAGCCCTGAGTAAAAGATTGATGAAGAAATTGGTTGACAAAGTAGGAACATCAGCCTACAAGCTCACGAGGTAAAATAAAATAAAAGGAGAGGTAAAGTTATAGCAGACACGATGAAGTGATATGGCAAGATCAATGCCCAAAAGGCCCACGGTCATAGAGAAAAAAAGGCACAGGCTCAACAGGAAGATAAATGGTTATGCCTAAGCAATACTCAGTCCTAGAAGGGATAAAAGGAAGAAAATATGAGCCCAAAAGCCCATACATCCTTCATGCCACAAGAGATAAACATCAACTAGTACGTACAGCAAAATCAAGCAAACGCAGAGACAGCAGAAATAGTGTGAAGGCCAGAAAGAAACAAATGCAGACAGAGTGGAGCATGCATAAAGGGCTAGGACACCATCTACTTGTACCCAGCCAATACATGGGAGGTAGGCCACGGGTCAAGGCTTTCAAAGGGTGTGGTTTAGTGGGGGGGAGAAAAGGGGGCCTATTCTAGGTTCTCGCTCAAGCTTTTTTGGGAGAAATGTCCTGCTGGGATGACATCACCCAAAAGAGGTAAGTATGGGCTGTGACCACTTAATGCATGACATAGAGGTATGTGATGAGGTAGGTTAATCCTTATCCGGATGGGTGAAGTAAAAATTGAGAGAGGTAAGAAACAAGACAAGTAATTTTATTTGGGAATGGAGAGTGGTGCAACCAACTTACTTTGAGCAGAGGTAGTGGTTGGGTAGCTGGTAGGGTAATGGACAGTCTTGGTAGAATACCTTTAAGGAGCCAAAAATAGTTGAGGGGTAAAAATGGTAAATTCCACAATGACAGATGGTAGAAAAAGGGGGTAGTGTGAACAGTGAAAGGAACAGGAGGAAAGGTAGAAAGAAAAGAAAGAATAGAGAAAAGGAATACACAGAGAAAAACCAGAGTGAGGAAAAATATGAATGGTAGGAATAGAGACATGCATCAATAGACCACTTTTTTTTTCTCCCTTTTGACAGATCTACTCTCTGAGGGATTGGGAATCAAAATTTAAACCATTTATGTCCTTTTTCCAAAGTGTGTAACTTCTATGGTAGGAGCCTTTCTTAAGGTTGCCTATTAGGGCTGTAATCGGTTTGGTTTGGTTGGTTCTTTTAGAGCTGGCCAACCGAAATCGAAATTTTTGGTTTGTAAAGTCCTCAACCGAAACTGACCGAAATGGTTGGAACTCAATCAGTTTCGGTTTCGGTCGGTTTTTGGTCGGTTGTTGGTTTTTGTGCCTTGAGTTTAGGTTGATTGGGCTCTTGGTTTTTTTCTCCAAAAATTTTCTATTTAGGCTTTAAAAAAAATGCAGTATTCAAGCCAGTTGTTTTTTTTTTGCCCTTTTTGGGCTTTTTATGCTCTTTGTTATTAAGTCTTTTTTAGAAACCTGTTGTAGGCCTTTTTTAGGAACTAGTTTTGGCCCAGAGTTGGGCCTTTTCTATTTTGGCCATTTTTGGGCCATTTTTAGGAATTTGTTATGGCCTTTTTTGGGTCTTTTTACACATCGATAAAGCATTTTACAAACAAGAAAAAATCACAATCTGCTTTTGCATTTTACATTTTTCATAACCTGCTTTTGCTCAACGACGAAAATCCAAAAATACACATTATAGAAGATTCATAAAAAAAAAAAAAAAAATCACAACCTGTTATAGATTCAAAAATCCAAAAATACACATATAGCAGATTCATAAATCACTACCTATCATAGATTCATAACCTGCTTTAGAGCTTTTATTATTCTCATTAAAATACACATATTCATAAATCCAAAAATAACCTATCAACAATACATTTGCACAACTTGTCAACACAAATTCATAAATCCAAAAATAATCTAGAGCAAAAAATTGCTCCAATGCTCAAATTAATCCGTAACTTGTTACAGGTACCCATCAAATACAAACAAGATTAAAAAATAACTTGTATAAGTCAAAATAAAATAACTAGTGCAAATTTCATTACTTCATTAGTAATATGTCAATGTCCACACATTGTCCATATGTCAATACCTATATAACAACATTATAGTCAAATACTCAAAATAAATTGGTCATATGTCAATGCCAACATATACTGTCTATATTTAATATTTGGCCAAATATCATATATTGTCTATGTCATATATTGCCTATTGCCTAATATCATATATTGTCTATGTATAGGCTACTGTCAAAGCTTAAAATAAAATCCCATATCTATGTGTAGGCCACTGTCTATTAGTGTCTAATAGCAAAAAGTCCATGTATTAATATGTCAAGTTGACACATCAATATGTTGTCAAAATAAAAACTAACAAAACCCAATATGTCATCATCAATACCCCCCGTCCAAAGAGCAAAGAGCAATGTTCAATCATCAACTTCAATAGGTGTTGGTGTGGTCATGTCTAGTTCCGATCTTAATGTAGCATCATTCACAAGTTCTACAAACAAAAAAATGAAAAAAAAAAAAAAAACATAAAAGTTACTTGTACAATAAAACAATAAATATGCCAAGAATCCAAAACATGCATTTTTTTTAAATAAAGAAAGAAATAGACATGCAGAATGTACAATAAAACAATAAATATGCCAAGAATCCAAGAAATTCAGTTTTTTTTTTTTTTTTAATAAAGAAAGAAATAGACATTCATATTTTTTCAAAATATAAAAAATAATAGTCATATGTCCATCAAGCTTTTCAAACTCTCCAACATCATCCATGATAGCTCCAAGGGTAATTGGAGCCGATGAAGAACGGAGCCAATATTGACCACAAATGAGGGCTTCCACCATAAGTGGAGACAATGAACTCTGGAAGAGATCAAAAACACGACCAGTTATACTAAATGCAGATTCTGAAGCCACAGTGGATACTAGAATTGCAAGAACATGTTGTGCAATTCTTGAAAGCACATGGCGTCGTGGAGAATTAACCTTCCACCAAGCCAAAATGTCAAACTTCTCATCCAAGACATCTTCACAACTCTCTGCCAAGTATTTATCAACCTTTGATTTGATATTTGAAGAATCAATACCCTTCAAGTGCTTATTAAATCCCATCATCCCTCATTGCCTTCACATCCACAACCACACTAGAATCATCTCTCTCCATTGATCCACTTGGTTTTTGGCCTTGGGCTTGTGCAGTAGCACTTGCACTACTACTCTCCACTTGATTTTGAGTATAAGCATCATACAAACTCACCAAAATAGCCTTATTCTTTCTGCCATATCAGTAGCCTTTTGGTTCTCATACAAAGTACCAAAACAATACTCAAGATACTACAACTTGTATCGAGGATCAAGAACTAACCCTACATACAACAAATGATTCATATTATCAAAGTTCCCCCAATACTTTTCAAATTTGTTCTTAGCATAATCAGCCATTTTTCTCAACAAATAACCATCTTTTTCATACTCCAAGTCAATTGTGTTATGAATTGACATTAGCTCCGAAAAAAAAGAAAAAGAAAAAAAGAATTACTAGTGACATAATTAGCACCCAAAAACCACAAGGTTGCATCATAGAAAATTTTAAGAAATTTCAAAAAGATCCTAATCTTTTCCCAATCCACATCATCCATTTCCAAAGCAACCTCATGTCTATCATTTCCTGCTTTCTTTGCCTCCTCTCTAATTGTCCTAAGATAATTTAGATCTTCTTCCTCCAATCTCTCAAAAGCCTTTTAATACCCCTCGGCCTTCTCCAACATCAAATAGGTGTAGTTCCACCTAATGGGCACATCTAAGCACAATTGACTTTTGAAGCCAACTTTCTCCTTCTCCGCACATAAGTTAAATGTGCATTGTCTTTGTGGAGATGATCTCACATATCGCACAGATTTCCTCACCTTCACTATTGTCTCATCCATTTCAGTTAACCCTTCACGAACAATTAAGTTCAAGATATGAGCACTACAACTCATATGCAAGCATTTATGCTCTAAAATTGTTGCCTTCCTATGTTTAGTCTTTTATTGAATAAAAGATATGAGCCCATTATTAGGCGCAACATTATCAACCGTAATAGTTAGAATCTTGTCTATCCCACAATCAAGCAAATACATCTCAACATCTTCCCAAGTGTTTGACCCTTGTGATTTTCCACTAAATGAAAAATAAGAATCATCTTGTGAATTTTTCCAATCACTATCTATAAAATAGGCAATGAGACACATGTAATTCAAATTTTGAATGGATGTCCATGTATCTATGGTAAGGCAAACCCGCTACTCTCTTAGGGCTTCTTTCAACATCTGTTTCTCATCCAAAAACACCCTAATGAAAGCTTTGTCTATTGTTGTGCGGCAATGGATTGGATGGAACCTAGGTTGGGCAACAGACATAAACCTTCTAAAACTAAGACCCTCCACAAACCTAAAAAACAGCTCATCTAGAATAATCATCTTTGCCAATGCTTTCTTACATGCCTCGAAATTAAACACGAGGCACAAGTCTCCCATTACTTTCTCCTTCTTCTTTAGGTTTGAATGCTAAGGTTGATTGGGTTTTTTCCTCTTTCCTATAAGGATATTTTAGACATTGTGATTGTATGTAAGTTTTCATGGTTGTAGTGCCATTCAACTTACTACCACAAGCATAAGTTGTGCCACAGTAGTTACAAGTTGCCTTGGGTTTTTTTCCCCCTTCAATATTAGTGAAATGACTCCAAACAAAAGATCTTTTTTTACCAGTATTACCTGCTTTTGGTGGGAGTTTGTCTTCATGCACATTGGTTGCCCCTTGACTCGCTTCATTATCAAAAACTAACTTCACAAAAAGCCAAAAAGCTTATTTGTTTTTGCTTGAAAACATAAATAAAGGAATTTGCTAGCTCCACCAATAGCTTCTATATTCTGGGTTCAATGTGATGAGATTTGATGACATCATAAGGAGGGTTGTGGAACTCTCACTACACAAAGTCTATTATTCAAAGCTGTAAATTGTATTTGGAGTTTATTGCAAATAAAGAAAAAATTATTGTATAAACCTATTACATCAAATTTTATTACAACACTCTGCATCAACTATTGCAATGACTCTAATGTTATTGCAACGATTATGAAATAAATGTTCAAAATGTCTCTTTAAAATATGATTTCAACCTAGTTAGGACCTACTATACTTAGATATTTTAGGTATTTTGTTACTATACTTGTTTCGAAAAGCATCTTAGATATTTTGTTAGTATATTTAATTCTTTAGCATGGAATATTATTATCGTCATGACCTGTTATACTTGGATATTTTATTACTATACTTAATTCAAAATTCAATTTAGATATTTTGTTACTATACTTAGTAAAATCATCTTAGATATTTTGTTACTATTCTTAAAAAAATATTTAGTATTCTCCAAAAAAAAAAAAAAAAAAAAAAAGAATGTTCATATCGTTCAAAAAGCTTCTTAGATATTTTGTTCCTATACTTACTTTTCCAAAATGGAATGTTAGAGCACTGGCAATAGTGGTGCTAAAAAGCTAAAAAGTTATTTTTAGCACCACTACACCTAAAAAAGAGGGTTGCAATAGTGGAGCTAAAGGTAAAATTTTTACCTTCATTGCTACAGTGCACAGCTATAAATGGCTGTAACTGTGCACTGTAGCTGAGAGCTAAAAAAGAGATTGATTTTTTATTCTCCATTCAGTTTAAAATAATATTTGTTTGTTTATTTTTTTTTTCTATTCTTGTATTCTCCAAACTGTGCTCTCTGAAGACAAAACCTTCTCTCTCAACCTCACTCTCAACTCACTCTCTCAAACTCTCACCTCTCTGTCTCACCTTCTCTCAAAACCTCTCAAACTCACTCTCTCAAACTCTCACCTCTTTGTCTCATCGTTGCTTTACAAGTAACGCTATATAAACCACCCAAAAATGAAACTTCCTAAAACCCTAGAAATTATCTCTCGTTTTTTAATCCTCTGTTTGGTTTCTAAGAAAACCAAAAGGAAAATATAATATTCCTTTGTGTTAATGGAATTGGAAACAATTTACTGAACAAAAGAAAAAAAAAATAATAATAACAAAAGCTTTTAGAGAGATTGCAGAAATTCATTGTCTTTATTCTTTGATCGGTTGCAAGGAAACTGAAGGAAAGGAAAATAGAAAGTTAGTGTGTGTCAGTGAGAATTTAAGCTTGATTAGTTTGCTAATTTTGGTTGCTTTCTTCAAAGTTTCTGGAGAGATTTTGGAAATTTTATTTCCTTATTCTCTGTTTGTTTCCTGAGAAAATGAAGGAAATGGAATAAAATGTTGCTGTGTCAGTGATATTTAAATGTGATTAGTTTACTTGTTGTAGTTGATTTTGAAGAATTATAGAAATTTTGTAATTTTGTTTCTTCATTCTTTGTTTGTTTGCGTTCATCTGCTTCTTAAATTACACATTAAGCTTCAATACCTACACCACCAGGCTCCAAATGTCACGGAAAAAAACTAGCACACATTTCATACACAATTCCTCCACCAACATTAAAAAGAAAGAAAAAGAAAAAAAGAAAAAAGACAATTGCCATTTTGGACATCAAAGGGAAATCGGCAATGTCCTAGAATGAATAGAAATTAACCCAGAAGAGGGCAATGTGACCCTGGCACAATAATAATAACAATTTTAGGTCCAATTTAATATAGTATAAATATAATCAAGTTGACATCAGCACAAAGAGGATCATATTCGTACTAGTTAACACTCTTGTTACTTAGGAAAACCAATGTATTAGTATAATTCGAGGTTAAAAAAAATCACTGTTAACACAAGACGATTATTTGCTATCATGTGGTGGCGGCGGTGGGGGCGACGGTAGCGGTTGTAGTGGTTCTGATTGTCGTTTATTGTAGTAGATATATTATTTTATTGTGATATTTATATTATTTTATTGTGTTGAAAGCTAAAATAGATCCACTGCTGCTGGATGTTTTGTAAAGTGAGTAGATAAAATAGATAAAATAACTTTTTGTGGTGCTAAATAGCTAAATTTTTAGCTCCATTGCTATGGATGCTTTTAGTGTAGTTTAATTCAGCAACATTTATTTTAGTATCATAGAATTCTTCTAAATGTTTCATCTCTGCAAAGATCAAACATGTAATTCTTAGATATTTTTAACATAAAATTATGTCTTGAACATTGGCATAAAAAGTATTATTTAAGGTTTACAAAATTGCACTTCCTTCAATCGCAATATTGAGGTCAGCACTTGAACAAGAAGTAGATTTTAGGTCTTTTGAAAGTCCGCCTGTGGAGGTTTTTAATGTTTTTGAGTAAGATCTTAATGGTTTGTACTTTAATAGGCTTTGCCCTGAAACCGCTGGAGTTTCTTAGTTTAATGAATTGCCTATTTCAACCCAAAAAGAAAAAAAAAAAAAAAATATTGAGGTAAGCACCACAAAGTTCATCCAAAAAACCATTTGCACTTTCAAATATAACAACCATTTTTTTTTCTATGCTAAACTGAATATGTATAAAAGTCAGCAAGCCTTTCATGAAACAAAACTTTTGGGATTGCTTTAGTTGAGGGATACGAAAAGGTATGAAGAAACTGCTTTAAAAAAAAATGTTCAAAATGCCTCTTTAAAAACTGATTTCAAGCCTAATCACGACCTACTATACTTAGATATTTTAGATACTTTCCTACTATACTTAAGTTCAAAAAACATCTTGCATATTTTCTTACTATACTTAATGAAGAGGGTAAAATCATGCCAAGTTTTGATGACGGAAGAAAATGAATGTACCTGATGTGGACGGATAGATGATGAACGGACATAATGCTGACGGTTATGAGGTACACGTGTCAACACTTTTTAAATGGAAACAACTTGCGGATCACGCATAATTAAGTATGAAGAATCTCAATCGGAATAGAATCCAAATGTCAAGGGAATTCCGTAATATTCGCTAAATCAATGACAAGTCCTATATGGAAAAGACTTCTTTAACAAGGAAGGAAGGTCGGTTCTACACTACTATAAAAACCCCCAAAGGCTCTCACAAAAAAGGTACGCATACTATTCCTCAACTTTGGTACTCTAGGGTTGTGAGCATCTACTAACTTAACCTTCGGAGGGTCCTTGGCCGGTGCCACACCGGTACCCTTTCAAGGTATTTGTTGCTTTGTGTTTTGCAGGTTGCATTGAGTGCGGACGAGAGAACTTTGCAGCTTACTGACGATATTTTCACCATCATCAGTTGGCGCTGTCTGTGGGAAGCGCAAGGAAAAGTCATTGCTTTGAGCTTTCTGGACAAAAAGTTGCATGGTACTCACACGCTCGATGGCGACCACGACGAACGATCAAGGGGAGACACACACAACAGCTCTTGAGAGGCAAGTTCAAACCCTCGCAGCGTCGGTTGAACACCTCATAAAATGTAACAACAACCTAGAAGAGCAATTGCGCCAGAAGGACGCAATGCTCAATACTCAGGAGGAAGAGCAGGAGGCCAGCAGCGCCGAAAAGAGAACCCACCACGGGCCGGAGGGGAGTAACGCCCATAGCAGGCCAGAACGGTAGGATACGAATCGACCCTCGACTACAAAATAGGTCCCTTCTAGTGTAGTGGCAGAGATGCAGATGATGAAGGAGCGCATGGATTTTATGATGAACGCTCTCAAATGACAGGTATCCAGTGACCTAAACGACCTGGTTCATCGAACCGATTCACCATTCACGGTGTCTGTCAATTCATACCTTCTCCCTCAGAAGTTCCGCATGCCTCAAATTGAAAGCTATGACGGATCTAAGGACTCGTTAGATCATCTAGAGACCTTCAAGACGCTGATGCATCCGCAAGGAGTGGTAGACGAAATTATGTGTAGGGTCTTCCCTACGACATTGAGAGGCTTTGCAAGAGTCTGGTTTAGCAAATTGACGCCAGGCTTTATCAGTACTTTTAAGGAGCTAAGTGCTCAATTCGGTTCACACTTCATTGGAGGGCATAGGTACAAGAAGTCCACCGCGTGCCTAATGAACATTAGACAACGGAAGGACGAAACGCTAACGTCATACATTGCCCGTTTTAACAAGGAAGCACTTTCAATAGATGAAGCGGACGACAAAATATTGGTAGCCGTATTTACAAATGGACTACGAAAGGGTAAATTTCTATTCTCCCTATATAAGAATGACCCAAAGACCATGTTCGATGTACTATACAGGGCAACCAAGTACATGAACGCGGAAGATGCATTCTCGGCCCGAGAAGAAAAGCCCTTCAGGAAGAGAGAAAGGCAAGACGACGTACATCAAGACAGGGGACGAAAGACTGCAAGGACAGGAGACAAAAGGGAAGAGAGGCGCTCTAAACCTCCAGCTGGGAGGTTTACACATTTCACTCCGCTTACAGCTCTGATAGACCAAGTCTTGATGCAGATTAAAGACGAAGGGGCCCTTACGTTCCCAGGAAAGCTGAAAGGAGATCCCAATAAAAGGCCTCGGGAAAAATACTGCCGCTTTCACAGAGACCACGGGCATGACACGGCGAACTGCTATGACTTGAAGCAACAGATAGAAGCACTCATAAGGCAAGGAAAGCAGTAGAGGTTCGTTAGCAGGGAAAGAATGGACCCACCGCAAGAATAGATTCCATGACAAGAAAAAGAGCGCCCAAGACCACCCATAGGGGATATAAGGATGATTGTAGAGGGCACAGCGACATCCGGCTCGTTAAAGAAGGCTCGAAAGACTTACCTCAGGACGGTCCAGAACATCCAGGAGACAAGCTTCGTTCCCAGGAAAGAACAGGACGAAACACCCATCATTGGGTTCTTAGAGAACGACGCTCGACGTCTTCACCACCCACATGACTACGCACTTGTTGTTAGTATACACGTGGGAGATTACAATATGCACCGAATCCTGATTGACAACGGAAGCTCCGCTGATATCCTTTATTACATGGCTTTCCAGCAGATGATGATTGGTAAAGAGCGGCTGACTCCAACAAATGCTCCCCTTGTCGGGTTCGGGGGAACCAAGGTATACCCCCTCGGCTCGATTACTTTACCCGTCACTATCGGTGATTACCCCCAGCAAACTACAAAAAACGTCACGTTTCTCGTGGTCGATTGTTCTTCCGCATACAATGCCATAATTGGACGTCCCACTCTTAACTCATGGAAGGCCGTAACTTCGACCTACCATCTAATGGTCAAATTTCCTACTAAGTACGGAGTAAGAGAACTACGTGGAAACCAGGTCGCCGTGCGAGAATGTTACGTAACGATAATGGAAATGGATGACCAGATGCAGACAATGAGCATCGAAGAACAACGGACGGTGGCGGAACCTGTTGAAAAGCTTAGGGAGATACCCCTAGACAACTCAATGCGGAGCGAACGACCTGAATTAGCACCCTCGTTAGTCTAACGACCCTGTAAGCACTCCAAGCATTCCTTAAGGCAAACCGAGACGTTTTTGCATGGAGTCACGAAGATATGCCCGGAATCGATCCCTCCGTTATGGTCCATAGGTTGAATGTATCTCCCGACTTTCCACCTGTTCATCAAAAGAAACGTGTTTTCGCATGAGAAAGAGACCAAGCTATAGCAGAAGAAGTCCGCAAGTTGCAGGAAGCGAACTTTATTAAAGAAGTCTATTACCCCGATTAGCTGGCAACCGTAGTGATGGTTAGAAAAGCCAACGTGAAATGGAGGATGTGTGTAAATTTCACGGACTTTTATAAAGCCTGTCCAAAAGACAGCTACCATCTCCCAAGAATTGACACCTTAGTCGATTCAACTGCACAACATCAGTTGCTAAGTTTCATGGAGCCTTTTTCGAGTACAATCAGATCAAGATGGAGGAGGCAGATCAGGAAAAGACCTCGTTCGTAACAAGTTAAGGCCTCTTTTGTTACAGAGTGATGCCGTTTGGCCTCAAGAATGCCGACGCAACATACCAGAGAATTATGAACAAAATGTTCGCAAAACAAATTGGAAGGAACGTCTAGGTGTACGTAGACGATATGCTGGTTAAAAGCCGTAAGGAAGACAACCACTTGGACGACCTCAAAGAAACTTTCGACACCCTTCGATCATACAACATGAAGCTCAATCCAAGCAAATGCGCATTCGGGGTAACAGCCGAAAAGTTCTTGGGGTTCATGGTATCCCAAAGGGGGATTGAAGCCAACCCAAATAAGATCTGCGCGGTATTAGAGATGACGCCCCCTAAGAATGTGAAAGAAATACAAAGCCTCAACGGTAAGGTCCTTGCGTTGAATAGATTCGTATCAAGAGCAACGGATAAATGTCTACCATTTTTCCGCACGTTGAAGAAATCCTTTGAGTGGACGGAAGAATGTCAGCAGGCGTTCAAAGATCTTAAAACCTATCTTTCTTCCCCTCCACTGCTGAACTCAACCAGAGAAGGAGAAGAGTTGTTCTTATACTTGGCTGTTTCCTCAGCTGCAGTCAGCACAGCCTTGATCCGGGAGGAAGACAAAATTCAAAAACTCGTGTACTATACTAGCCGTGCATTTCGTGGCGCAGAAGAAAGATACCCGCTGATGGAAAAGCTCGCATTTTCCTTGATCACGGTTGCTTGAAGACTCAAGCCCTACTTCCAGGCTCACATGATAATCGTTTTGACAGACAAACCACTAAGACAAGCCTTGAGCAATCCCGAAGCCGCTAGAAGGATGGCGCTGTGGACAATTGAGTTAAGCGAGTTTGATATACAGTACGTCCCGCGTATAGCCATGAAGGGACAAGCAATCGTCGACTTCATTGCAGAGTTTACAAGTCTAGAAGACCAGGGGGCAGAAGAGCATCCTCCATGGGATGTTTATACTGACGGCTCGTCCAATAAGCAAGCTGGTGGAGCAGGCATCGTACTTCGATCTCCGGAATGCGACGAAGTGGAATGCATGGTTCGCCTCAACTTTCCTACGACGAATAATGAAGTAGAGTACGAAGCTTTGATCGTAGGATTGGACC
The DNA here is from genome assembly GCA_033629205.1 of Lithocarpus polystachyus. NCBI lineage: Eukaryota > Viridiplantae > Streptophyta > Magnoliopsida > Fagales > Fagaceae > Lithocarpus > Lithocarpus polystachyus. The sequence continues at coordinate 43,746,844 of CM066165.1, read as the reverse complement.
TTGCAAAAGTAGCTGGTGCCACCAATGCAGTTGTCCACTGTGATTCACAGATAGTCACCAATCAGTTGAACGGGAAGTACAAATGTAGGGACACGAGGATGAGGATGTACCTAAAGTAGGCAAAAAGGAAGATGAGTGGCTTGCAGGCACAAATTGTGCAAATTCCAAGAAAGGAAAACGAGCAGGGCGATTGGCTAGCTAAGGCCGCATTAGCAGACCATATGACCGTCCATGATAAGGTACTTTCCTTTGTTCAACTTTCACCTGCTATTGATAACATAGACATACAGGAGATAGGTTTTGAAAGTAATTGGACCACGCCAATAGTCACCTACTTGAAGGAAGGCACGCTACCTAATGCCAAAGAAATTGCTAGGAAGCTGAAGGTCCAAACGGCGAGGTTCATACTGATCAACGGTGTCCTATACAAAAGAGAGTTTTCATGCCCATACTTGAGATGCCTAAGCCCCGAGGAAGCGGATTACGTAATGAGGGAAGTACATGAAGGGGTCTGCGGGAACCATTCAAGGTCGCGGTCATTAGTTCACAAGCTCATCCGAGCCGGATACTACTAGCCTACCATGCAAAAGGATGCCTAGGTATACGTCAGGGCTTGCGGCAAATGCCAGAGATTTGGCAATTTCATAAGACAACCAACGGAGGAACTCACTCCGATGACGGCCCTGTGGCCGTTCGCCTAATGGGGTTTAGATATAATGGGCCCTTTTCCCACCGCAGCCAGGCAGCTGAAGTTCCTAGTCGTCGGCATCGACTACTTCACCAAATAGGTAGAAGCAGAAGCGCTGGCTACAATCACGGAAACAAATGTGCGCAACTTTGTATAGAGGAATATCATTTGCAGGTATGGCATACCTAGAGTTCTGGTCTCAAACAACGGGAAACAATTCGACAATAACTCTTTCAGAAATTTTTGCTCAGAACTTGGGATCAAGAATCATTATTCATCCCCCGCACACCCTCAAGCCAACGGCCAAGTTTAAGTTATGAACCGATCCTTGCTGAAGATCATCAAAACTCGGCTCAAGGGGGCAAAGGGTATATGGCCAGAGGAACTTCCTAGCATGCTATGGGCGTAAAAGATGATGGCAAGAACTCCTACAGGCGAAACATCGTTCCGTTTGGCATATGGAAGTGAAGCAGTCATCCCAGCAGAAATCAGACTCACCCGTTATAGGGTGAATAACTACGACGAAGGAAGAAACAATGAGTCTATTCGTCTCCAGCTCGACCTAATAGACGAAGTCAGAGCGATAGATGAACAAAGGATTGCAAGATATCATGGCCAAGTACTACAACTCTAAAATCAAACACAGAGACTTCAAGGTTAGGGACCTCGTTTTAAGAAATGTGATGGGTAATACTAGGGATCCAACTTAAGGGAAGCTTGGTCCAAACTGGGAAGGCCCCTACAGAGTTACTTCATGGGTAAGAAAAGGCACCTACCACCTGGAGACCCTGGACGGACAGAGATTGCTTCACCCGTGGAACACTGAACACCTCAAAAAGTACTACCAGTAGAAGAGAACGCAGAGAACGATGCTCCATTTTTCCTAGTTTTTAAATTCAACAGTCATTTAAGGATTATTTTTTGCTACAATACTTTTTAAGCCCAAGAGGCAAGTTTCTACTTATGCATGAGGAATTTATTCATATATTTTTTCAACATTGCTTACAATACCTTTGTAATGGACTGAATTAGGTGTGACGGTAATTCGACGTCCATATAAATATGGACGGATACACCCCAAAAGGGGATAAAAACTACAGTCCTTAAGAGGACGGACAAATCCCAATAAGGGTGTAATTATTCAAGTCCTAAAAAGGACAGATGCATCCCAATGGGGTGTATAACCTTAGTCCTTAAGAGGACAGACAAATCCCAATAAGGGTGTAATTATTCAAGTCCTAAAAAGGACGGATGCATCCCAACGGGGTGTATAATATTAGTCCTTAAGAGGACGGACAAATCCCAATAAGGGTGTAATTATTCAAGTCCTAAAAAGGACGGATGCATCTCAATGGGGTGTATAACCTTAGTCCTTAAGAGTATGGACAAATCCCAATAAGTGTGTAATTATTCAAGTCCTAAAAAGGACGGATGCATCCCAACGGGGTGTAAAACTATTCAAGTCCTTAACAGGACGGATGCATCCCAACGGGGTGTATAATCTTAGTCCTTAGGAGGACGAATACATCCCAAGAGGGTGTAAAACTATTCGAGTCCTTAACAGGACGGATACATCCTAACGGGGTGTACAAACCATAGTCCTTAGGAGGATGAATACATCCTAAGAGGGTGTAAAACTATTCAAGTCCTTAACACGACGAATACACCCCAAGAGGGTGTAAAACAACAAATCCTTAAAAGGACGGATGCCCCTTAACGTTAGAAAAATTATTAGGCACCGACAAAGACAGATATATAAAGAGTGCATAAACATTAAAAGGACGGGTATCAATGCCGTCTAAAGTATATGTAGACGGATCCAAAATAAAGACCAGTTCAACACAATAATAGATGAGAGAGTTCAAAGGAAAACACTTAAAAGTACTTGAATATAAATGCCAACAAGGGCAAATTGTTCACGACGGTACAAATATTGTTCAAAAAATTTTGCATAAAATTTTTTTTAACTACTGAATGGGAGGATCCTTGACTTTCTCTTCAGCTATAGCATCTTCGATGTTAGCCTAAGACTGGAGGGCAGTTTGAGCATCGTCACCATCTTCATGAGTACCGTCTCCTTGGCCATTAAAAGCCTCGGTGAAAATATCTTCAGTATTCTCTGAGGCGGCGGGGAGAACGGAGGTCTGGCCTTGAGCATCTATAGAAAAACTTGATACGTCTAGGCTCGGGTAGGCAGACTTCACCTGACGGAGACAGTTGTCAAAACCATTAGCAAAAGTACTGTCAAGCTCTATCAGATAGGCCTCAGAGTCACGGTACTCGAGGATCGCGTCGTCCTTAGCTTGACGAAGCTGGTCCTTTATGATTTTGATTTCTACCTCCTTATCTTCAAGGACCTTCTGTAGTATCTCCGTCTGCTTTTCAAATTCCTCACGAGCTTGCTCCGAGCAGGCTAATTTTTTCTCCTGAGCCACCCTCCAGGTGTGAAGCTAAGCTAATTCGTTCTCCATCTCTACAGCTTTGGCTCTTACACAGTCCAAAGTCGTCTCATGATGAACACAACGGTCCATTAATCCTTTCATCATGACCATGGCCTTAAAAAAAGGAAGGGGAGTTAAGACAAGAAGATGATAATAGAAAAAGGAATTGAAGGAGGTTGACAGACAAAATTTTCACCTGGGCAATGCTGAAAAGGCCTGTCTCTCCCATGGCTTCAGTAGTATGGTTGCCAAGGTTCTCATAGTCTTCAGCCATGAAGAGTGATGAAAGCCTTTCCAGGGCGTATTTAGAATCTTCGCGAAGTAGGACGGGTGGCTTCTCTACCAGAGGAACCATACCACCCGTCATCAGGCCTTTTCCCTTTCCGTGTTTGGGAAGGACCGTCTTCTTAACCTCCGCCTGGAGACCCACGACGGTCTCAGTTGTATCCTTCGGTTTCTTGGACTGACGGTCAGTCTCTGTAGCATTTTTTCTTTTTGTTCCAGACGGTTTGGAGGTATCCGTCCCACCTGTTTGGCCAATTTTCTTCTTCACAACCGCCTGTTGCTTAATTATTGCTCTCCTTTTAGCATCGTCCATTTCTGCAGAGGACGGTATTTGAATTAAGAGAAGTGAACGGGAGGAGATAAGTAAAGCAAAATTCTTATAAAACTTACGTGCGTGAATTTGTTTTTTGTACTTAAGGGCTGCTTCTGACGGCTCTGGTCTGTCGCAATACCAGTTTATGGTCTCAAGTCTAACCAATTTGGCCCAAGACCTTTCTTCTAGCTTGGTTTTTTGAAAATTTTTTTCAAGAAAACTCCAATCTTCTAGTGAAATTTGTGGACGGTTCTGAGCTGCAAGAAGAAGACGGTTAAAAAGCATTGACGATATATATAAATTGAAAATAAATAGAGAACGGGTACGTACTTGACGGGGGTAATATACCCCATGTAGTATCCACAGGCATGAACTTTGTGTCACCAGGATGATACATCCATTCATTACCGTCCATGAAGAAGTACCTAGACTTCCAGTCCCTATTGAAATCTAGAGTATCACTCACCAAACGTAACAATGGACTCCTCGCTACAAAACTATACATACCCTTTAATTTTGTAATTTCAACTGGACAGTAACAGTGGAAGAACTCTTCCACTGTTTATCTTTTCTTCCCTTTGGACATTACCCCGTACAGGACTTCTACGCCGAGGAAAACCCTCCATGCGTTTGGGGAAACCTGGATGACGGATAAGCCTAAGTATTGAAGAAGCTGACGGTGTAAAGAACTTAGGGGAAATCTTAACCCAGCTTTGAGCATTTGCTCATAAATTCCAACACCCACAACGCCGTCATAATAGCACTTCTCCGATTTGAAAGGTAGACGGAGAGGTATGTTGACGGGTATCTGATATTTTTCTCTCAAAGTTTTAAAGTGAGACTTTTTAATTAAGGATGTAAAGTCATTTACCATCCATTGTGAGAGCATTATGAATTTCCTCATCCAGTCAGGACCAATGGTGGACTGCAGTGGAGGCTCACTCTCACCTAGACCGTCACTAAGATTACTTTCCATCCTACCCTCATCCCTTGAGGAAGAGGAGGTGGTGGATGAACTCTCTTCACTTGAAGTGTCAGGATCTCTTGGACCCGACGGGCGTACTTCATCATAGCCCGCTCCGTCACGGACAAACGATTGGTTACTTGACGCGCTAGACATCTATCACCTACACGTGACAGTAAACCCTAAGACACTAGCGAATCTAAAGGCATTCAACGGTGATAAAAATGAATGAATTAAAGAGAGTAAGTGCTTACCAGTTATATTGCAGTTGGGAAATTCGAGTGACGGATAAATTAATGCGATGGGTTGGTGAAACTTGACGAATTAATGAACATGATGGATTGAGTGTTTGACAAAGTGAACGGATGCGCTCTGGCCTATTGATTTCTGTGAAAAGCAAGAAATGAGGAGGAAAAGGGCAAGCTTATATAGGGGAATGGCACAGAAGACGAAGGGACGTTTCGTTCCTGCCAAACAGCCACTAGAAAAGTGACACGTGTCCGACAGCATTAATTGCCCGTATTGATTACTCCATGTCCTAATAATAAACCAGATATCTTTGAATCGTCACCCCATACGTCCATCCCCTGAGAGGTCACGGACCCATGGAGTGAGGAGGCAGCTGAAGAGGGTAAAATCTCATGCCAGGTTTTAATGACCGGATAGATGATGAACGGACATAATGCTGACGGGTATGAGGTACACGTGTTAACACTTTTTAAATGGAAACAACTTGCAGATTATGCATAATTAAGTATGAAGAATCTCAATCGGAATAGAATCCAAATGTCAAGGGAATTCCGTAATATTCACCCAATCAATGACAAGTCCTATATGGAAAAGACTTCTTTAAAAAGGAAGGAAGGTCGGTTCTACACTACTATAAAAACCCCCAAAGGCTCTCATAAAAAAGGTACGCATACTATTCCCCAACTCTGGTGGTCTAGGGTTGTGAGCATCTACTAACTTAACCTTCGAAGGGTCCTTGGCCGGTGCCACACTGGTACCCTTTCAAGGTATTTGTTGCTTTTTGTGTTTTGCAGGTTGAATCGAGTGCGAACGAGAGAACTTTGCAGCTTACTGACAGTATTTTCACCATCATCACTTAGTTCTCTAGAATGGAATATTCATATCATTCAAAAAGAATCTTAGAGATTTTGTTACTATACTTAGTTCTTTATAATGGAATGTCTGTGAACTTTTATTTTAGTATCGTAGAATTCTTGTAAATGATTCATGTCACGCGGTTTGCATGTTTGATGAAAAGAGTGGTGCTAGATTGCTCAAATCCTCCTCACATATGACAAAGTTAATGTATGAGCTAAAATTCCAACGTGGCCCAAGCCCTTATTTATGCTCAAGTATTTTGTTCTACTCAACCAATTTTTGTTTGATTGAATTTTTGTTTATTTTTGGATAAATTTGTCTGAAAAAATGTTAATACTTGATAAAGGATTGGCTAAAGAACTTTGACATAATCAGTTTTTGCCTTAAGCTCCTCAAGTATGTGATAGCCCTAGAAGATGGGCTGCCTACCTCCCTTTCATTACTGAGCAATTGTTGAGTATTATTCTTTGTTGAAGGAACAGTAGCGGTGCAAGATATCTCACTTTCCCAATGTGAAGTCGGTGGCTTGATTATCCTAATCCATGAATGCTTTGGAGTGGCATGCAAGCCTTGATTTCCAATTTCAAGTACAACACTACTTCGTAATTGTTTTAGGAGTAGTCTTTGTTGGTGTAAACACAATAATAATGGAAATAACACAAAGAGAAACTAAATAATACTTCTGAATATTATTAATATGAAGAGAAAAAACACAACACTATTTGGACTGAGATGCGACACTCGCTCTCTTTAAGGAGATTAAAGCCCTTGGTTGGCTAAACTTTGTAACCGGTGCAAACCTTTTCTGACTTGTCTCCTCCAGAATACAATAGTCCAACAAATGTTGTATGGCTAGAACAGCTTTTGCACAAAGTGTTTAAGCCTAAAGCTCCACCAGAAAGAACACCTCTCCACTCGAACTGCTAATGTAGGCTTTTTTTTGCAGTAACTTGGACTGGGTTTGAATGAGTCTATTTATAGGCTCAATGGGTTTTTTTAGTGTATATTTTTTTTTGCAGTAACTTGGTACCTCCACTTTTCACCTCCCCCTTGCGCATGTATTTAGCCCAATATCTGAGACAATTCATGTTAGCCTATTAATCACCACAATTAAAAAGAATAAAATAGTCTCTCTCCTTTTCAATGTGGGATTAAACATTCTCACTAACTCCTTATCTTCCATATTCACTTCCACAATTTTACATTTATATTATAACATTTATTTTAATTATTTTTTTAGTACAAGATAGAATTTTTACTCTAGCCTAATCTAAGTGTATATGTGTGTGAAGCTCCCTTTTGGAGACTTGAACCTCGGCCCTTGTCCCCCACACTCTACAAGCATTTATACTTGTAGAATGACCACCACACCAAGGGTGTGCGGTGGTATTTATTTTAATTATTTAATATTAAAATGCTTCAACAGTTTTCATAGCATGTTGAATTCCCAACCGGCTTAGATATCCAATTCAACTTGTAATTGATATTTGGACCTCACGTGCTGAATAGATGAGAATTAGAGTCCTACTTGAAGTAGCGTCTTTACTTGGAGTAGCACGTGAATATATGGGAATACAATTCTATTCCTTGAAGGAATAGTATCTTTGCCGACTTGATATTCTATATAAGCCGAAATTGTTTCAGCAATTGTAGAGAAGAAAATAGAATGAAATAGTGAGATTGGCTGGTGCATATTATTGTGAGGGTTCTCTAGTTTAGCATAGGATGCAAGGTCTTCTCTATTCCATAATTTTTTGTGAGAGAGCTATTGGGTGTATTGGGGATTTTGTGTGTGAGAGTATTGGAAGAAAATGGGATTTTGCCTTTTTTTTAAAAAAAAAATCCAGCATTTTGCCCTATTTCCTAAACTAATTAGGGAAATGCATTTCTTTTGAAACTTGATTTTTGAACAATCGAGTTATAACAAACTGAAAATTAAAAAAAAAAAAAAAATTCCTGGGGCCCTATAGTGGCGTTTTAAAGACCCTATAGTGGCGTTTTGAAACTCGAGCTCCATAAACTCGAGTTCTATGCAAGTTTTTGTTTTTTGTTTTGTTTTTTTTTTTTTTTTGTTTTGTTTTGTTTTGTTTTTTTGTTTGATCGCCACATACCTATAGTGGCGTTTTAAGGAGCCTATAATGACATTGAAGCTCAATTATGATAATGTCGAGTTACAAAAGAGAGGCATTTCTCTAATTAGTTTGAGAAAAATGCTAAATTTTTTTTTTTTTAAAAAGGGCATAGGCCAATTTTGTTCGAGAGTATTGATACACCAACTTGTATATGTCCATATTTTGATTAGTGGAATTTTTTCGTCGTTGCCCGTGGACGTAGGCTAAAAGCTGAACTATGTAAATCTTTGGTGTTCTTTTGTTTGTGTGTGTTTATTTATTTTCAGATTTTGGGTTTGTTTCGTTCCTATTGTTTTATTTCTTGGAGATTTTTCTATAGTCATAATATTTTCACAATCAGTATCGAGGCGGGAGTGCTATCAGGAGGTGCTTTCCTACAACACCCAGCATATTAATTGATGATGAAGTGTATAAAAAAAAAATGATGATGAAGTGATCACAAGAGCCAAAAGTAGTATAGAACGAGTCCTAATTTGTGGTTTGTCGATCCACATGTTCTACAAAAATCAGTTAGTCGTTACCCTTTTTATTGGATAAATCATAATTGATGAACAGGACACTTTCTGCAATTTCTCAACTTTGTTGTTCTAATGCGTGCTTCTATCAGATATCCATTTCATTGTCGGTGCTCAATGTATATGTTGACTTTTAAAAGATCCCCATTTAAAGATTCCTTTGCTCACCAATGTATTTGTTGATTAACAGATTCTTGTAACAGTTTATTAGTATAACTAGTGTTGTCAGCATGTGCAAGGCATGTGCTTTGTCTATTAATGGATTTCATTTTACCAAATATTACTTAGCGCTAAATATATGCAAATCACACAATTATATGTCACAAAATAAATACAATTGTTCTTGTATGCAATGTTGTTAAATATAAAATTTTGGATAAGAAAAAGAGAGATTTACGTCTATAACATTTTCACATCATAGGTGGTTAGTTGTTATTAGTTCAAATTTGAACCTAACGTTAAGATTACTTTTTTGCTCCAATAATAACAACTAATAACAACCTGTTACTTAAAATTTGTTGTGAAAATGTTGTGGACATATCATTTCTCTAAAAAAAAAATACCTCTGTTTTGCTTTTTAAGACAACCAAAAAAAGCGCTAAGACTTCTATCCTTTTGAGCTTAGGAAAGAAGTTTTTTTTTTTTTTTTTTTCCTATAGATCCCCCCCAAAAAAATCCCTTAAAAATTCTTCTTTTCTCCAAAGTTTAAACACATATTTTTAGTTTTTAAACAACATTATATGTACCACTTATTTTTTCACTCACACGTATTTCCAAAAAAACTGAAAACTGTTGTTTAAACACACGTACCAAACGGGCCATGTATCCAAAGACAGAAAGCTGGGCTGTTTCAAAGGCTTCTCTTAGGGGTGGAGACTAGAGAGGAATTCATGGAGGAAAATAAAAGAATGAGAAGAGAGATTTTATGGTGTATTTGTTTGGAGGTGAAATAGGATGGATGGAAATCTTAAGAAAGAAAATGGGAAGGAAAACTTTTTTGGTGGGTGTTTTGTTGGAGGGAGGGGAGGGAAAAAATTGGTGAGGCTCAGGTGTTTTCTCCTCGGGCCCACCAAAATATTTTCTCTCCAAAATGGAGAGAAAACTGAGTAGGGGGAATTTGATAGGTAAATGATGAAAATATCTATGTGCAGTTGCACATGGGTGTTGCTTTTTCTTTTTGGTTTGGACGTTGCCTCTTACTTCTTCTTCTTCTTCTTCTTTTTCTTGAGCAGGCTTCGTCCAGTTGCTCTTCTTCTTCTTCTTCTTCTTTTTTTTCTTTTGTGATTTTTTTTATTAGACGTGATTTTTATTTCCTAATAAATTTGGGTAATTGCTTTTTTGTTTGGGTCACTTTTTTTGTTTTAATTGGGCATATTTTTTAACAAAGGTATATGAGTAAATTTATACAAATACATTTTTTCCATTCCACCATTTTTCCACCCCCAACCAAACAAATAGGAGGAAAATTAAAATCTTTTCTATCCACCCACTTTTCCACCTTTCCACCATTTTCTATACTCTCACTTTTTCACCTCTCCAACCAAACAGACTCCTAGGGAAGAACGTGTAAGAGTAATACTGAGCAAGTAATCCCTCTTTGCTCCCATTATTTCTTCCATCTCCCTCCCACCGTCTACCTGTGATGTCCCATTTCTTGTCTTTACTTTACTTCCATCTACCCATCCACTTTGCTCTATTCAAATTGGTCGATATACCACCATAGACGTCTAAAAAACAGCCATTGAAAATACTATTTAAATTGATTATAGATCATGCATGTTATGCCTAGAATCAATATATTAAATATTTACACACAAAAATAAAAAATACAAAGACCTAACATTTTTGCCAAAAAATCAAAAGCATACATTTGTGAGGCTGATAGATCAGTCCCTACTTTTGAATCGCTCAGCTTTGCTTGGTGGTTGAAAATCAAATATAACTCATTAGAACTCCAAAAAATTTATTTAAACAAAAAAAAAAGGGGAGATTATATATTCGTAAAATAGAGAGAATGTCATGGGATTAGGTGAAAATGAACAAAAATGAACCAAATTATGACCAGTGAAGCTTCAAACTTAAATTTTGAGAGAGAGAGAGAGAGAGAGAGAGGGCTTACCTGTCTTGTGTTAGCTGAAAATACCAAAAATGGAACCAAATCCCCCTTTCTTTATTATCTTTTTCTCTATCCCTCTTTCAATCTCTTCTCACCTTAGAGTCCATGTAAGAGTTAAGAAGAAAAGAAGCCAAAGACACCCAAAGTAATTATTTAAGATCAATACCATAAAACTAAAAGACCCAAATTAGCAAACAATCAAAAATTGAAACTCACGGAAACATATACAAACGTAGATTTAATATATATATATATATATATATACACATATAAACTTTGAAGAAACGAAAAAAAAAAAAAATTACTTACTGGTTGCACTTTGTTCTTCCCTCTTTGTCTCCCAATTTTTCTTTGGATAGAAATTTGATTTGGGTGAGTAGATCTGGTCTAGATAGAGAGTAAGCAAAAAAGCAAAGTGAGAGAGGACATGAAGAGAGCAGATATTTCCCCCCTCTCTCTTGCTCTGATTCTCTCTCTTTAATTGTTATCTTCAACCAAACGCATTTAGAGACTCAACAAATGAACAAAACTTGAACAAACGAAAGTTACTATAGACAGAGCTATTCGCTCATTTTATATAGTCAGTAGATATGTGTTTGTGGCATTTGATGTGGCTAATATAGCAGGCATTTAGACGAAGTCGAGGTTTCAAGCAACCCCTAAGAAGCACAAACACAAATACGGACACGGGAAATAGTGTCATAGGTATGATAGGATGCGTCTACTAAATAATTATTAAATATATTTTTATTCACATTTCTGTATATTATTAATCATTTAATTTCATATAATGTTTTTTTTTTTTTTGAGAAATTTTTAACTTATGACGTCCGCTTCTGATGATAGCTCTTTATTATTAGACTAAGACACCAATCGGTTTTTGGTGTAGGCGGGGATTGAACCTCAGATTTCTTATTCAATCATAAGAGACTTTACCAGTTGAGCTAATTGGAACCCACAATTTCATATAATGTTAAATACACACACAGATATATATATATATATATATATCAAACTAAAAGTAACAACATATAATAAAGTAAATTCTTTACTATTAAAGGATGTTTAAAAATTAGAATTAAAACAAAAGATATCTATTAAATTTTCAAATTCACTATTACTATTAAGAGTATGAATGCGCTCTTCGTTTTGTAAAATGGTATTAGATTCTTCTTGTTCTCTTGTGCTAACTGTGTCCTATATTTAAAAATAAATAAATAAATAACACGGTTGGAACAGGCATGTAGAAATATCTGAGGAGTATCAAGTGTCCGACGCGTGTTTGTGCTTCCTAGAAAAACCCCCCATTTTGGGTTCTTACCGCATTAAACATTTTCCATAGCAGATGACAACTGCTTTGTCTGACAATGCTGGTCATTGTTCCATAGTGCTTGCTTTCTTTTTGTTGATACGCTAGAGATTTCCTACATTGTTCAAATTAAACCTCACTAAATTACAAATGTCACAGTAAACACAATTAAATATAAAAATAAAATCTTAATAGTAAAATAAATTCCTTCCATCCTTTTAGTTCTAGTAAATCCGCCCCTATACTCTTAGAAGGTCTGGATTTAAATCTAGGGAAGCATGTTCCCTTACTCTGATGAAAAAAAGAAAAGACAAAATAAAACAGATCATCAAGACCTTCTATATGGTCTGTGCCAACTGAACTGACTGACAAGTACTGATGGATTGGGCTGCCGCATGTTGGGTCCGGCATCAGTTAGAAAGATTATAATCATAATTTTGGTTCTCAACCTTAGTAGGGGTGTCTCAAGACTCTCATCTCTTTTTATGTAAATGTTTTAATTAAACCTCAAATGTTAACCACAAGATGAAATATATCGATTGAAAGAAAAATAACTTTTTTTTTTTTTTTAAATTTAAAAATGATCACTCTTTGTGGGCTGTGCATTCTCAATTCGACTCTTCAATTTTCTTTGTGTGTTTATCTTACTCTTAATTTTGCTTTATGTTATGGGTAGAACTTAGAAGTTCTTTTGTTATAGAGTACCGTGGGTGGCAACTCGTGTTCGCATGTCGGATTCGTGTCGTGTCAATTCATGAGTATTCGACTATATAAGTCAATACTAACCTGACATATTTATTAAACAAGTCAAAACTTCTTAACCCTAACATGACCCATTTATTAAACGGGTCAATCGTGTTGACCTGTTTATCAGATTTTATCAAAATGAAAAAAAAATTATGAAAAAACAAACAAATAAACATTTTTAATATAAAAATCAAAACTAATGAGTAATTGTATCACAAATAGTCATTCAAAATTAAAACATATCTCAATATTACAAATAATCAATCACAATATGTCAAAGAAAATAAACTACAACTAATAATATGTCAAAGAAAATAAACCACAACAACTAATAAGTTTATATACATAAGGTTTGAAGGGTATATTGGTAAAATGTCATAGTTAAACGGGTCAAATGAGTTTCATATGTTGAACACTAATCCAGCCCATTTATTAAATTGATCAATCGTGTCAACCCAAATATGACACAAATCCATTAAGCCCCAACCAATATCTTGTTAATTTCGTGTTGTATCGTGTCGGGTTCACGGGTTGTGTCCAATTTTGCCACCCATAGAGTATTGTAAAATGTCTTTCTTTTTCTCGCTCCGAACAAAAATAAAATCAAAATCCTACATGAAAAAAAAAAAAAAACTAAAATTTAGTCTCAAACCTCAGTTTCTTAGTCTCAAATTTAGTGTTTTTTTTTTTGGGACCAACCATTACAGAATCTGCAAATTGCTTCTCAGCCTTGAGGTTTAGCTCTCATTACTCTCTCTCTCTCTCTCTCACTCTCTCTTTCTCTCTCTCTCTCTCTCTCTAAAACTATGTAGCTTTTCTCCTTTTATGTTTGCTTGATTTTACTTTATTTTTTTTATCTACTTAATTTTTTGACTGAGTAATTCTAAACCCATGTAAAAGCTACGAGGAGTGTATGTTTGTCCGTGTAAAAGAGAATTTGAACCAATTTTCAGTCTTTTTTCTGGGGACAAAATTGGCCTGTGCCCTTTTTAAAAAAATAATCCAGCATTTTGCCCCCTTTCCCAAACTAATTAGGGAAATGCCCCTCTTTTGAAATTCGATTTTCTCAAAATCGAGTTAAGCCCTATAGTGGCGTTTTTAAGGAGCCTATAGAGACGTTTACAGGACCTATAGTGGCATTTTATAATTCAAGCTCCATGAACTCGAGTTATAAGTTAAAAAAAAAAAAATTTGCCTATAACTCGAGTTCATGGAGCTTAAGTTCAAAACGCCACTATATATAGGTCATTAAAATGTCATTATAAGCTCCTTAAAATGCTGCTATAGGGCTCCAGAATTTTTTTTTTAAACTCAATTTTTAGAAAATTGAGTTACAAAAGAGGAGCATTTCCTTAATTAGTTTGGGAAATGGGGCAAAATATTACTTTTTTTGCACGAAAAGGGCATTTGCCCATTTTGTCCTTTTTTCTGGTCCCAGACTTGCATTATCTAATTCTTAGTACATGTTTCTTATTCATTTACTGATCACTTGGGTAAAATTTGATGACTTTCTTCTTTTGCTTTTTGATTACTGCGGTAGACTGGTAAAAAAGAGTGCAGCGGATAACTTTTCAAGTTCTTGTTTTTGGGGGGGGGGGGGGGGGGGGGCATTTGGGATTGGTGGAAAATAGTTTTGGTTTAAACAATAGTTTTTAGTTTTATTTCCTTTTGAGAACCACTTATTTAGGTTTTAATTGTAAATGTTTTTGTTAAAAGTGTGTCAAAGTATACCTGTAATTTTGTACTTTAAAAAAGTAAGAAAAAAATGAGATTTTAAAAAGATATACATAAAAATCAAAAACCAAAAGGCTAACTTATAAGGAAATTCTAAACACACATTTATCTTTTTTTTAATAAATTAGTTTTTAGTTTTTTTGTAATACATTTAACATAAAAGTTATATATAATATATATATATATATATATATATAAAAGTTGTAGAGAATTTCACATATTTCAATAAATTATGTGATTTTTGGATCATTTTTGTGTGCAGTGTTGTTGCCTGATTTTGTACCAAAAACTGCCAATGAAACTTTTCAATTTTTATGCATTTGATTGACTTGATGACCTTTTCAACCTCATTATGGCAAGTTTAAAGCCGATGCTTCAATGCTATTAAGACTGTTACTTAAAGTACTCTTCCAATTTGAAAGTTACAATAGTGGGAATGTAGCAACTCGAATACTTATTGGTCAAAATTTCACATTTTGCATTTTCATCAGTTTGGGCAACTCAATCTAATTCCTCAACTCATAGCCCCTCATATTGAAGGTTTGTTTGTTTGTTTTTTTATTTTATATTTTTTTATTAAATTTTTAATGCTGTTTTCCAACGATGTCTCGTTTTCCAAAGACAAGTTAAAGTCTTTTTGGCAATTAATTAGTAGAATATCAAAATCGAAGGCAAGTTCATTTTCTTTGAAAATGATGTTTGTATCACTCCAATCAAATTGTTAGATTTCGTGTCAAAGTTTGGTCAAATTCGTTTAAATTAGAATTTGGTTAAAAAATGAAATCAATCAACTTGACATCTGGTTAAGGCAAACAGGTGTTTAGATTTCATTTCAGTAAAACCCGGCTAATTGGTCAATGTCAAAGTTTGATTGTAGAAAGATTAGTGAATTCATTGTCCCTAAATTTGATCAAAGTGAATAAGTTCGGTAATTTTAGATAAGTTCGGTAATTTAGATGCAGTTCAGTAAAACCCGGCTATTGCCCAAGTTTTGGAATTTGAAAAGTTTTGATCCTGAAGATATACACCTCCCTAGTTACGTTCGGCCTGTGCTAGAAGAAACAAGAATGTATTTTTTGATATGAGACTATGAGTTAGTTGATTAGTTTAAAGTATGTCTCATATGTACACCCCAATGTGCCAAAGTACGTGAATAAGAGATTTATAAAATTCTCCAGTTATATGTTTATAAAATAATAATGCATATTTTTTATGAAGTAATTTAGAGTAAAAAAGAAAAGAAAAGAAAAGAAAAGGAAAAGATATTTACCCAATTGTTTGCAAAATTTCTTTTTTGTTGCTTTTATTTATTTTGTTACAACTTTTTAAAAATTTTTTTTTTTTTTTGCCTTGATATAATTATACAATTTATCTTTTACAGACATGAAATTAAATTTATCTAAATTAAAAAAAAAGCCAGGTAATTTTTTTTTTTTGAGAAAAAATAGCCAAGTAATTACTTTTTTTTTTTTTTTTTTGTGAAGGATCCAAGTAATTACTTAAAGTTGTTATTATATTAAAACGTTGCCTAAGTTGAAAAATATTACTAATAACCTATTTGATAAAGGGGCTAGTTCGTATTTGACTTACTTTTGGGCTGGCCACTAATAACTACAGCTAGACATTGAGCCGCCAAAAAAATAATAATAAAAAAAAAAAAGAAGAAACTTTCGAAAGTCTTATTCAACATTCCTTTTCTGGCCAATAGAATCGTGCAAAATTGGATTGAATCATTTATTTATTGAATTTTGTATGTATAACTAACAGTCCCAGCTCAAAAATAAAAAAACTAACAGTCATGCGAAGTCTATTCAGTAATTACCTTTATTTATTTTTGTTTCTGTCTAGGTTGGAAGTCAATACATAGGAATTATCTCAGATAAGGCCCTCACAGGGTTCTCGATCCGCAAGCGAAAGTGACCAAGTTTCTCAAGTAACTATGACCACCATGAATTCCAAGGGGTAATTTGACAATTTTCAGGTCACGTGTGATCTGTAATCCATTGGATTCAATTTTTACTTTTCACCAATATACTTTGGGATCATAATTAAAGGATTGTTCCTTATAATTATCTAGCGTGTAGCATGTGAAGGATAAGAGATTATGCTAATGAAAATTCTAGAAACACACTAATAGAAAAATAAAAGAGAAAATAAATGGCACGTTTGAATCTTGATCTTTAAAATTTGTGATTATTTTTATCTTCATCTATTTAGATTGAGACTTTTCATTTTAGTTCATTTAATTTGATTCAAATGAGTATTTTGTTCATTCATGTTCACGACTAATTTAACTGTTAACAACTTGAGAAAGAGATCATTTAATTTGATTCTATTTTCAAAATGAGTTTGTCCATTCATGTATACGAGTCGCGACTAATCTACCACTTGATAAAAGTTTGAGAGAGAGAGAGAGAGAGAGATGTCATATAATCCATAATAAATAACGCGTAGCTTAATTGGATGACCAAGTCATAGCCGGAAAATTTTTCCGTACTTTGACTCTTGATTATTTCAACTAGCATCTGGATTACCAACATTCCAACCAACGCCTGTATATGCCCAAACAAAGCCACGTCAAGACCATACCTAACAGATCACATATATATATAACCTTATACCCTTCCTTCAACTTCATCCAAGTCTAAGTTTCAATCTCATTCTTTGTTCTCTAAAACTTTTTCTTATCTTCAATTTGCATTCATTCTTATTCTTTTCCACCAAGCCTAACATAGTTTTCTACACTTACAAAGATTGTATACCAGATCCATGGCTGATGTTCATGTAAGTCCTAGGCCTGAAGGGTATCCACCAAATGAGGGTATGAAGAGGAGTATCATGTCCTTGGCTAATGAGGTTCATCAATTTTTGGAGAGGCCAGAAGGGTATCCATCACCATCAGGTGAAGCAGTGGAAGTCTCTACAAGCACAGAAAACCATGCATTTTTGGGCAATTACAATGATATGTCCCTATTAGAAAGTGGTCTCCTTCAAACAAATATTGGGGACATGGATGAAAATTGCTTTACTTTTCAAGACAAGCTTGGAAAACCAATTGATCCCAGGTTGCTATCTGTGTTGGAATATTTCAGAGAACTCTTCGTTCGAAGAGAGGAAGTTTTCAAGAAAATATTTCCCTCAGGGCTTCAGGAGGAAATTGTGGAGTTGCTTAAGAAATTTGGTACAATTGTATCCCAAGTAAACTCAGAAAAAATGAAAGTCCGGACCTTGCAAAGGAGTCTGAGCATTGACTCGCCAAGAACACCCTTTAGAAAAGGAGGGGAAGTACCATTGAAGCTCGAGTATTTCAAGGTCAAGACTGTGGTTTTAGATAATGGCTGTGGACAAGGTCAACAAGGTAGCCAAAGCAAGTAGTTGTGGTGACAATAATTTTGGTAGTTGAAAAGAAGGCCACTTTACATAGCAAATTATTAATTATATTGATTTGTTTATTTATTTATTGACAAATTGTAAGTGAAGAATGGAGTTCATAATTTTAATTTATTCAGTAAAAGAAATTTTATTTTTACTTAATTACTTCTCTGAATATTCTTATTTATTTTTCTGGGAGGATTGTATTATATTATATCTAAAACGCGTCTAATTCAATCATGTACTGCGCCTAATTCGGGTGAATTCAATTGTTTGCATATAAAGTGGAATCCAAATCTTCTGTTCCACTTTTCCTGCTCCACTCTGTACTCCACCAATAAATGCTTACCACGTGCTAACTTAATTAATTAAATACTATCATTATTGACTTATTAATAGTATTTAATTAATTAAGTTAGCACGTGGCAAGTATTTATTGGTGGAGTATAGAGTAGAGCAAGAAAAGTGGGACAGAAGATTTGGACTCAATAAAGTGGAGGTTTATTGGGGAAGAGTACCAGAAGTTTATGTTATTAAAGAGGGTTCCTTCCCCTTTCCAATTAGGCAAGTTCGTATTGTTTTATTATGGTCAAATTAAAACAAATAAGGACACAATGAATATATAAAAATATATCTATATATATATATTTATATATATTCGTAAAAAGCTATATAAAAAAAAAAAAAAAAACCACATATGTACAGATATGAATTTCTATTGGGCTATTAACAATAATGTTTTGTTTTTTGGTAAATTTCAGTATCATACCTTGAGATTTGGAATAATGTCAATAGGTTCAAAACATTTCAAAATACCAACCAATTTAGCCCCTAAACCCAAAAATAATTACAGAGTCCAAAAATAACAATAATAAAAAAAATTAATTAAAGAGCCCAAAAAATAATGGCTGACTAAGCCCTAGCCCACAAATAAATAAATATATGACTGCAAATTACAAACTATTAATCTAACACCCCCTTAAATTCAAATGCTTTGAAGGAAACATATGAATATATACTAGGGTAAATTGCAAAGTACACCCCTAACGTTTGGGGGTGATTGGATTTTACACCCCAACGCTTCGAAACTTTGATTTTACATCCCAACGTTTAGTTTTGTTAGCAAATCACCTCCCTGGTTAGTTTTTGCTGTTAACTGCCAACTCATTTTGCTGACTTTTTTTTTTTTTTTTGCCAAATAAGCTCAAAACGACACAGTTGCAATGGAAATGATGTGATGGCTTGGCACATGCTAAACGGCACCATTTTGCCCAAAGAGAAAACAAACAGAAAATCTCAAAATCCTAAATCTAAACCCACGAACCAGCCCTTAGCTCCCTAATCCACGAACCCAACCCTTGCCTCCCTAACCCTTATGAACCCAGACCACCCATTGGCTCTGCACATAGAGAGTTCTTGCAACAAATCCATCACCCAAAAAATTTAACAAAAACCCCAAACATTATGTGCATTCAGCAACAAAATCCAAAAAAAAAAAAAAAATTGAACAAAAACCTCAACAAACCCAAACAACAAAAGCCCCAGCAAACCCAACAAAAAACCCAAAATTCCAATCTAGCAATGGCAACAAAAATCCAAAAAGAGAGAAAGAAAGAGAGCCATCGATGACCTGGAGATGACTTGTTGCCGCCGCTGTTGCCGCCTTGGAGCTGGAGCTGACCTGTTGCCGCCACTGTTGGCCGTACCCGTCACTGCAGCTGTTGCCGCCTTGGAGCTGACCTGGAGCCATCGATGAACTTACTCACGTCTGGGTTCATAAGGGTTAGGAAGGTAGGGGTTGGGTTCGTGGGTTAGGGAGCTAAAGGCTGGGTTCGTGGGTGAGATTTTTTGTTTGGTGGGGAAACGGTGTCCTAGCAGATTTTTTGTTTGTTTTCTCTTTGGGCAAAACAGTGTTGTTTAGCATGTGCCAAGTCATCACATCATTTCCATTGCAATTGTGTCATTTTGAGCTTATTTGGCAAAAAAAAAAACACGTCAGCAAGATGAGTTGGCAGTTAATAGCAAAAACTAACCGAGGGGGTGATTTGCTAATAGAACTAAACGTTATGGTGTAAAATCAAAGTTCCGAAACATTGGGGTGTAAAATTCAATCACCCTTAAACGTTAGGGGTATACTTTGCAATTTACCCTATATACTAAATAGCGAACGCAAATGGAGGAATAAGAATTCACCAAAAAAAAAAAAAAAAATTCAAGCTGAGAAGAAATAAGAAGCAGAAAATGACACTTTCATGCAAAAAATCAAAGAAAGAAGACAATTATGCAATTTTCTTTCTTCATGCAAATTATGAATAAAATGACTCCTTCATGCAACCAATTGTGAATAAAATGACAATATATCTCTATATCTCTGGTGCGCTTATGAAAAACAATGTTATGTGTTACTAACAACAATAATTGATAAATAAATTGAATTTTATTATATTCAAAATATCATTTAAATAATAATAATAATTCACATAAATTATAATCTATATATATATATATATATATATAAAACCGAAACTTTTGAAGCTCCCACAATTTTCCACGTCAACACAATATTAAAAAAAAAAAACATAATATATCTTTTCTAAAACCCGACCCCGATGCTCTGTCTTCTCTTTCTCCAAATTCACGCTCTGCCTTCTCTCCTTCTACCAGCTCCCCAAACCCAACACTCCCTATGCTCCTCCTCCACCAGCTCCCCCAACGATCAGACCCACGGCAAACCAACAGCAAAGCATCTAAAGACACCATACCCACAAATTCCTTAATCAAAACCCACCATACCCACAAACCAACAGATATCTTCTTCCTCAAAACAGAGGTCGATGTCCTGAAGAAGTAGAGGAAGAAGAATGCTTCCTCAGAACAGAGGTTGGCATGGACCAATGTTTTGAATATAGTTCCGTTCCGGTCGGGCTGAAATGTGAATACTGAAAATTTTTCATACCTTGAGAGTGAAATCTTGGGGAAGAAGGGAGATGGGAGAAAAAAAATTGATAAAAAGGAAACTATGAGCCTGGATCTGCAGCATGAAACGCAGGCTTGAGAACTGAGAAGAACAAATTGATGGTGATAACAACTGGTGGGAGTTACGGTGCTGCAGAAGGAAGAAGGAAAGAAGCAAAAGGAAGAAGTAAAAATAAAGAGTGAATGAATGTGCGGTAGGAGTTTGGAGAGAGAGAAGAAAATGTAAATAAAATAATGATTGGCAGGAGAAATTGGCAGGAGAAATATTGGCTTTGCTGAGAAGTTGATGTGACAATTGGCAAGCACGGGGGACGGAATACAGGATGAAATTGGCAGGAGAAATTTTGTTTTGGGCTTAAGCTTAACTTTTAGTTGGGTTTGGGTTTAAGCGTAGCTTTTGTTCTATTTAAATCAACTCAAAATTAAAATATAACCTAACAAAGATAATTATTTTATTATTATAATACAAAATTACAAATAAAGGTAAAATAAACTAAATTGAGAATTTTATTTATATTTTATAATTTATTTACAAAATTACAAATAAAGGTAAAATAAACTAAATTCTAGGCATAAACGTATTTTATGTTTAAAAATATTTGAAAGTCTTGAACCTCTTTCTTTACTAGGTCTGAAAACCAAACCACATTTCATTTCAATTTTGAGATCCTCCATTCCACCATGTAATATGTATGTCATGTTTCTCTCTTTTTTTTTTTGTCAACCTATTCTTCTTCTTTTTCTTTTTCTTTTTTTTCATTAATTTTAGGTTCATTTTATAAATATTCTAGAAAATGTAGTTATTATTATTATTATTGGGTAAAGATTTGGGTATGGTATTAATATATTAGTTAAAACATCTTTAAAAAGTTATGTGAATTTTGACCAATAATATATAAAGAAATATATGTCTCTATATTAAATTGGACTATTTTAATTAATTTTCTATTTGTACTAATTCAATATATTTATTTATATTTTGAATTGGACTATTATTATAATGAAACCTTTTAAGTTGGACTATTTTAGTTAATTTTTTTATTTATACTAATTTAATATATTTTTTCACATAAGGCTTTCTTTCTTTGTGAACAAATTTAAAATCCATTCCATAGGTTTGTCTCAAATTCTTCATTCATTGTTAGTTTTTTTTTTTTTTTTTTTTTTTTATAGTCAATAATTTTCCCGTGCATCGTACGGATTAGCGACTAGTATACTATAAAATTAGAGAATAATGAAGAGATATTACCTAAATGATGTTTCAAATTAATCTCATAACATCCGAAGCAAATTACCGTCAATTCATAAATGTTTTTAGATGGCGGGGTTGAGGCGTGGATCATGTCACTCTCTTGAAATGATACACGCGTCTACAAGATTTCCAGTGTAGTATACTAAAACATTGTGTGTGCTGTCCCTGGATACAACCCCACCACCTTCGCTAATTATCCTTACAAGGCTACAATGCTTGTAGGATAGAAGCTCTCAATAGTACTTTCTTATTACCCAAAAAAAAATTAGTGTTGTAGGGATATATACTTTTTCAAGTGAAGAAAATTGACAAATAAAATATATCATAGTTTTCAATTGCATGAAAATATATTGGGATAAAAAGTTGCTTTTCTATATTTTACAACATAACCGGACATATAGGGTTGTTTATAGGGCTAGCTCTATAAAAGCAAGGGAGGCAGTCGCCTAAAGCCCTTAATAGAAAAAGGCCCCCAAATTTTAACCAATAGAATAATTTTTTTTATTAAAAAAGTATTTATTAAGCCCAAATATTAGCCAATAAATAAAATAATATTTTTTTATCAAATGAAAAACAAGAAAAAGGAAAAAAAAATGTTACGTCCACAACATTTTTCACAACAAATCCTAAGTGGCAAGTTGTTATTGGCTATTATTGGTGGGGAAAAAAAGTAATTTTAGTAGTGGGTTCAAATCAAAACTAGTAACAACTTAATACTTAGGATTGGTTGTGAAAATATTGTGAATATAGCACTTTTTACAAAAAAAAAAAAAAAGAAAAAAAAAAGAGCAAAACACAAAGAATTTCACAACATTTTTCATAACAGTTGAGTTGACAAACTTTACTAATTTTCATTTGGATCTATTACTAACATCACTTTTTTATTTATCACTACTAATCTGCCACATCAATAACTATGAAAAGTTTTGTCAATTTTTTTGTGTCTATAGATTTCATAAGAGAAAAAAAAAATTCTACATGGTTAATTAGTAATTTTGCATCGAAAAGAAGATAATAGAATTTAAGTAATATTAAATTTTTTTCTAAAAAAAAAATCATATTTAAATATTGACAAAGTTTGGCTACAAAATTGGTTATAGCCTAAGGCTACAACTTTACTCAAAATCTTTTTATTGGAGGTAAATTTTAATAAATCTACTGTTGAATTACATATTCTTCTTATATTCTTCATACTTGCAAAATTTCTAGAAAATTAAAGATCAATAACTATGTCATCAATAAATTGTTTAAATTGCAAGTTCTTGTAAATTAAAATTATGCATAGACTATAAACTTATAGATCATATAGTAAATAATATCTGATTGACACAAAATTTGACATGTATATTAAGAGTATAAAGAACATGCAATTCAACGGTTACATTTTCAAAATATGTAGTAATAATAATATTTATTTTATTGAGTAAGATTGTAGCTTAAGGCTATAATCAATTTTATAGCTAAACTTTGTCCTTAAAATATATAAAAAAAAGTCGCAAATCAATTTTTGTTTAAGGCCCCCAAATGCATCAAGCTGCCCTGGCGGTATATATAGAAAAAATATGTTCCATTATTCATTACATACCAAGTTTAATGACATTAACATTAGACATAACTTCTTTCCATATATTATTTGACTCATCAAATCAAAGATAAAAAGCTAACGTTGATGTCCTTTGACTATCCTATAAATGGATGGTAAAAGGCAATTAAATTGAATCAAATACACATAATATAAAAACGGTAACTAAATAGCTGTACAACTCAAAAAAACGTTTGACATTTACAAGCCAATTAAGGCATAGGTTAAAACCAGTTAATTAAAAATGAATAAATATTAAATTACTTAAATCGGATATTAATTAATATTTAAAATATTGTATTTTATATAAAAATATTCCAACAATCCCCCACTTATTTTTATAAAAATCATAGATACATGTGGGTTCCAGCTAGCTCAACTAGTAAAGTCTCTGATGGTTGAATAAGAGATCTGGGGTTCAATCCCTGCCTATACCAAAAACTGATTGGTGTCTTGGTTTGATGATAAAGAGCCATCATTAGGAGCAGACGCCATAGGTTGAAACTCTCTCTCAAAAAAAAAAAAAAATCATAGATACATAATTTTGAGTTAAGATAGAATATTATGCATAATGAGGGTGCCAATAATTTAAATCCTTATTTAGTGTTTCAGCAATGTAGTTCCAAAGTCAATAGTGAGCTAAGTCTTGAACTATGACTTTTTATGTGGAAGCAAGGCATTACATCACACATAATATCGCAGTACTCTGCCATGAGCTTCTAAGCCAGCACATTTACGGCCTTGTACTTGATCCTAGCTTTCATGAGCAATTTAGAGAATCAACCCTATTCTCAAAGGAAGCGACCCCACTTCCATGCTCAATTAGGTGTATCTATCAAAGGATGCTCTTGTAACTCTTGTGCGCACCAAAGTGGAAGGATGGATGGGCCAACCTTCACTTGGGCTCACAATCTATTTTCTGATGTGGGATTTGGATTTCCCACTTCAGGTGGTCCTCTATACTGAGATCCTACGACCCTATCTTCTCCATCCCCTATTTCGCCCTTTTTCTTGTGTACTCTCCTTTTTGTGTTCTCCCTTCCTTCGCCCATCCTCCCCTACTTCTTCCTTAGCTCCTCATATTTATACCCCCAAAACTAGTGGGGTGCTATGATTACTTTGATGGTTTGTGGAAGGAGAGGTCCAATGTTATCATGGTTAAGTGGGTGTTTTGGTGGGAGTGGAACGTGGTGGGAGTGGCCTTGGAACTAGTTCCCATCTCAGTGGGTTGCTTGACGCAATACAACCTAAGGCGTTGCTGGGCACTTGGTAAGTAATTCCATTGCTCGAGAGGTAGTTCACTAGGCGTGAGCCCAATAAATGAGCCGTGACATGTGTCGAGCGTCACTTGTTTGATGGGTTCAGGGTAGCCCAATGCACGGGCCCAAGATCTTATGGGCCGTTTTGCTGGAATGAGGCTTAAGGTCCCAATGGGCCTGGACACCCCGGCACCGTACAACTCTAACATCCCACTCATAAGAGCTATAGATCACATTAAGAGTTTTTTAATATAAAACACATCCTACATAATGTTACGAAATACATGCATTTACATCATAGCAAGGCACAAGAGTAATTGTACTCAAAATTTAGTGCAGGTTATACAAACTATGATTCATTCTTCCATTTGAACCTAGTTCTTGGGATTTCCAGTCCCTAGGTAGGGTATCTTCATTGGTAATTTATTTTCTTTGGACTAAGTCCCATCCCCCTCAATGTACATCTAGACCTTCGACTCTAAATAGAGATTTTATCATTTCATTTACATAATAACTCAAAAGTTTTGGGAAACAACACTTTATTTTATATAACAATATTATAATAAATAGTGTAATATAAGATAGATTCATCTTTTCTCAAAACCATAAACATAAGCTATTTGCTTCTTCACTAGCTTAAGTTTAATTAGCTTTTTGATAGTATCATCATATACATGGCTAGTGGTAATCACATTCATTTATTTTTTTTCATCACTATATATTCAACATAGTTGTATTCTATAATGTATGTGTTTCTAGTATAGTAGAAACCACTTTATACATGATATATCATTTTTTTTTATTACTCTTGCTCTTGGTGGTTACTTAAGCACAAAATTTATCTCATTAAATCTGATCCACTAGCTCAAAATACTAGTTGGATAATTGTTTAAAAACTTAAATTATTTTCCACCATTTCTCAACTCATATATGTATGGCAAGAGATGTAGATTTTATTAGCATCTACATAGGATTAGTAGTCACTAACTACTAGGAAGTAGGAACCATATTTTGGAACAAAAAAATGTTCATAATTTCACAAGAATAAGGGACTTAATATTTTTGTAAAACTTGTCATTATTATACCACAATTGTATAATTAGAATGCCTACTTATTCTCATTTTATTTTTGGCACAAATACAAGTGTCTACCCTTTTTTTTTTTTTGAGAGAATTTCAACCTATGGCGTTCGCTCCTGAT
The DNA here is from genome assembly GCA_033629205.1 of Lithocarpus polystachyus. Taxonomy (NCBI): domain Eukaryota; kingdom Viridiplantae; phylum Streptophyta; class Magnoliopsida; order Fagales; family Fagaceae; genus Lithocarpus; species Lithocarpus polystachyus. The sequence goes on along the minus strand of CM066165.1, from coordinate 43,720,851 downwards.
GATTGCTCTTTATCATCAAACCAAGACACCAATTAGTTTTTGGTATAAGCGAGGATTGAACCCCAGATCTCTTATACAACCATCAGAGACTTTACTAGTTGAGCTAACTGGAACCCACAATACAAGCGTCTACCTTATACAATGACATCATTGTATCTTTCATAATATACAATAGGAATACCAACTTGATATGACACCATTGTTCTTACTTAATAATAGGAGTGCCCTTTTTACAATAAGGATAAACTTTTTCACACTTAGGCCGAAACATAATTTTTTATTATTATTTTAATTCTCAAGAGAATTCACATGAATCAACATTATCATCATTATTTTATGAGTCGCAAATAGTATTTCTCAAAACACCTTTTTTTTCTCAATCTCATATTCCTCAAGTTCAATACCCCCACTATTTGAGAAAATTTAAATTAAAAACGTGTCATATAAAGTTTTTAATTTTTAAAAAGCACGTGAACTCTTCTCAAAATATGGTTCTTGAAAATAGAAACACCATAATTTGTGGGGTTCAAAAAATTCATGAGATTTTATTTTTTCAAATACTCATAAATCCCATCAAAATTTTTTCTTGTATGAAACATGAGCATTTTTCAATTATTCCAAATTTCACATGAAACTCAAGACATAGCTGTAGAAACGTATAACCATTATACATGTATATAGACACATTTGTCAATAAGATTCAGTAAGGAAAACATTTATGACAGCAGGCATCATAATGCATTATTTTTTTATTTTTATTTTTTTGAGAAACACACACACACACACACACACACACACACACATATATATATATATATAGGAGAAGGGGGATGAGATAAGGGAATGCACTCACACGCCAACACCAAAATTGCATGCATAATGCATTAATTGATTGGTAATTTTCAAGATTCTATATGTGTGTGTGTGCGCGTGTGTGTGTGTATATAAGATGAGTTCAAGTTACATAAGGTGTAACTTACTAAGAGTTATAAATTTTTAAGAGCATAGATTTCTTATAGAGTTAATGGTTAAAAAAACGACATTAAATTCTAATGCTTTACACCTGTAATAACATTTTTATTTCTCTCTCCTTATTATTTATTTAAAACCTCATTAAATTTAAACAGCACCTGGCCTTTTTTTTGGGTTAATATATACTACTATAGTTTAGTATTTTATAAGGAGATAGGTTCAAATTACACTTGGTGTAACTCTTGTAAAGTTATACCTTTTTTACACCGTAGATTCATAAGAGATCTAACAGCTAAAAAAATATCATTAAATGTTATTGGTTTCCAACTCATTCATAATTAATATTAGCATTTACTCTCTCTCCTTGTATTAATTTGAACCAATTTCAAACGTGGGGTTAAAAGAATAATGCTAGAAATACAAACTATTTTACAAAAAAATTTACAAACTGCTGATGTGGCCAGTGATTATTGGTAAATGAAAAAGTGATATTAATTGTAGGCCTAAATGAAAACTAATAAAAGGCTGGCCACATCAACAGTTTGTAAAAAGGTTGTAAAATAGTTTGTGTCTGTAGCACTACTCGGGGTTAAAAATGGGGAAGTGTCACTGTTTTCTTTAAAGTGTCTTCTTCTTCTTCAAAGTAATAACTGCTGGATCAAGAAAAATCTCTCCCTCTCTTGCAGACACAGAGTTACATCCACGCAATATGCACATACAAGTGGGATCATAACAGTTAACACAAACACAAAATAAAATATGCTGAGGACCACCAAGCTTCATATCCTTATATTGGATTTGGAGGATTTGATATAGATTTAATAACTGGAGGTATATATAATTTCCATGAAAAATCTAAATGTAACCAAAGCAGAAAACAAAAAAAAAAAAAACAAAAAAAATGCCAATGAACTTTGGTCCAGTTGATAACTTCCTTTTTTTTGTATATAAATATATATATTTTTTCAAGTATAGAAATGCAAGTTGTTAAAAATGGTAGTATGCCCATTAATCAAGTGGAAAACAATAAATAAGGAGAGAGAGAAAATGCTAGTATTAATTATAAATGAGGTGGAAACTAATAGTATTTAATGATATTTTTTAGCCGTTAGATCTCTTATGAATCTACGGTATAAAAAATGTGTAACTTTACAAGAGTTACACCAGATGTAACTTGGACCTATCTCTTTTATAAGAAGCCAGAGCATAACTCCATTCACAATTGAAAGTATTACTAGCTAAAAAAGAAAAAGAAAAAAAGAGAGTATTATACTCACAGTTATTCTTAAGATAAATACTAGGATATTTATATTTTATTTGAACTTGTATTTATTTAGTGTTTATCACTTTATAATTTAATTTATATAGAATAGAACTCATCAGTAACAATATATATATGGTAAATACTAAATATTGATCACTTTGATAAGGTCTTGAAATTAATTTTTTTTTTCTCACTACACTGTCCAGAGCTCGCCAAGCAAGTTTTTTTTAATTCTTTCAATGATACCACATAAGAGGTCATAGAGTAACTATCGGTGTTTGCTAAGTGCCATGGAGATCAACTGAGGTGGGGAGATACATGTTTATGTTGGCAAAAAGGGACAAAATTAATTATAAGAAAACTTGATAGGAAAATTATAGTAAAGAAAGGAAATTTTTTGAATTTTCTATAAGGTTACAAAATATTTAATAAGATGTTGGAGAGAGTTAATGACACTTTCTATCAACCATTAGATTTAATAAGAATTAATGGTTTAAAAAGGGTGTAACTTGAACCTCTCTCTCTCTCTCTCTATATATATATATATATATATATATAGAGAGAGAGAGAGAGAGAGAGTTAGGTTCGATGTTACACCACCTAATAACTTATTACTAAATTAATCTTTTGAAAATCTAACCGTTGAATTATATGTTCTATATGTTCTTAACATGCATGCCAATTTTCATTTCAATCAGATTTTATTTACCATTTGATCCATAAATTCATCTTTTATGTATTATTTTAAACTACAAAAACTTGAATTTTAACAATTGATTTATGGCATGGATATTAATTTTTTATCACCTTGAAATTTTGTAAGAATGGAGAATATATGAAGATAATGTAATCTAACAGTGGATTTGTCAATATTCGCATCCAATTAAAAAATATTGAGTGGTATAATATTACTGAAAGTTACACCAGGCGTAACTTGAATCCAACTCATATATATATATATATATATATATATGAATCTTATGTTTATATTCAGCCTAATGCTAGGCATTAAAGAAAATTCCAAATATAGCTAATGCTAAGATTTGAAATTAATAAGAAACTACCGATACTGAAACAAAACTTATAATGGGAATTCAGACATTACAAAAGGCTTAAATTTTTCCCATTAAACTACATAGCAAATTGTTATGGAAATCGCAAGTATATATATAGCTATATCAATTACTACCCATATTTCCTTAACAAGATTAGGAATTTCAGAAATACATATACACTTAGATTAAACTAAAATAGAAATTCTATCTTGTATATAAAAAAAAAATACAGATTCATTATATTTTCAATTCTCATGTAGATATCTAATTATATGTCATGATAAATTTTTTTTTAACAGTTGACCTAAATTAAATTATTATTATATATACACATATTTAGGCCATAGCAAAATATTTTAGGTGTTTGCTTCAAAATTTTATTCTTATATGGTATTAATATATCAAATAAAATAAGAGATATTTTATCGCATACTCATAATTTCTTGCTTTTTAGATAGCTTTTCATTTGAGGGCTTGTTGAGATTTCTACCATCGATCTCCAAGGCTTCAAAGTTGAATCTCCAAGAAATTCTTATTCCACAGCCACCATTCCATATGCCACCACAAACAATTTATTAATACATTTATAACCAATAAATTCAAAGAAAAATCTAGAATGATTTTATTCATGGACAAGAAATATATATAGTAAGTTCCCTAATTTTTCAAATATATATATATATATATATATATATGTAAGGATGCAATTTGGTTCCTAGGTCCAAAAGATGGATGAATTTAGGCCCAAAAAGTCCAATACAATGAATTTGTAGAGAATGGATTGGAAAACTAGGCCTTGATGAGTTAGAACAACAATTAAAGTGGATCCAGATGACAAGAAAACAAAGATAAAATGGTTTTACCCAAATAAAATCGTTCTCAGCACAATCCGAAAAGATTAATTCTAGTATATCTTTCTTTGAATTTGATTACAAGTTTAGCTTTTATTGCTATAGTGTTTTTCTTTCAAATCTCCGACCTCTTTTCCTAAGGGATTTTTTTCTATTTTATACTATCTTCTTTCTTTCATCTCTACCTTCCACGTGTAGATTAGATTGTTGGTGTTCATCATTGTCTCATTAACACCTTCTTAAAGTTTTTGGGAGTAGGTGTAAGGCTGGAAATTACTGTTCAGGTATCACTTTCTCATTAATGTGGCCAGAGAGTCAGCTACAGAGCATTTAATGCGGTGGTAGCAGCTTTTCCTCAGATATTTCTCACTTTCTTTTTACCTTATCCCTTTTTGATGCTCATCCTCTCCATTAGAACCGCCCTGAACATTGCCGTTGACATCATGTCGGCTTTTTTGACCTCTGCTCTATTAATCCGAGGATTCATCTATCCTCAGCCTAACTTCTCGTAACCTTATGACTAGCCGCCTTCCATCATTCACTAGCCCGTACCTATATATTAATGTTCCTTTGTCCTCAGACAACCAAGTACCCTCGGATAGGACTCAAGGCCCAAAATACACTCCTGGGCCTACTCTTCCTACAATAGCCCCTCAGAATCCTCTTCTTTTGCTCCTCGAAAGAAAAAAAAGGAGGATTTTGATATTATCGCCAATACTTTAATCCTATCACATGTCATCTCTGCCCGTTTTGGCGTCTTTTCAACTGCTTGAAGCACGCTTCTGACGATTCGGCATCCAGGACGCACTAGCATTTAATTTTTGTGGCTCTATGCTCCCCTCGTTCTACAGCGCGATGGAGATCGAAGGGCCGGAGATTTCATGGGGATCAGTGTGGGAATTTTCCCGCTCATTTTGTCCCACTCATATATATAACGCCTAGAAGTTTCGCATGCTACATTTTTTGCACTCTTAAAACTCAAGAGCTAGTCCGAGGAGCTTTTCTTCTTTTCTATAAGTCATTTCTAGTATTTTCTGCTTTTCCTCTCATTCCTTTTCATTTTAGAGCCCTTCCCTCCTTGGCCCCCTAACTTCCTTTCACCTTTATCTCACCTTCACCTATCTCGAACAAAATGGGTAGATTTGCTCATCTAGTACACTCCCTAGAGAAAATATAGAGCTTCAAAGCTCGATATGGAATCCCACAAGGGGTCTCCATTAAATATTGTATATAAGGGGGTTGGTTCACCCAGAGGCAAGATGGAGAAATGGTAATCTTGATGATTGTCTTCATAGAAGGGGGAATGAGAATCCCTATGGGCAGGGTCACTAGGGATTATCTGATAGCCCATAGGCTAGCCCCCACTCAGTGTGCCCCCAACATGTTTAGAATCCTAGATAGTATTGATGCCCTTAACGAAAAGATGGTTGTGAACCTCACCCATCATGACATTAATTGGGTTTACAACCGCCATAAACTAACAGGGCAAAGATATTACCTAAAAGCTAGAGAACCTGTAGTTAGGCTTATATCATGTCTCCTTGAGTCCAATAAGGGCATGAATAAAGACTTCTTAATTGTCTCAAGAGAGTGGCACATTGGGCTTCATTGCCTGACTAGAGAAGGGACACTAGGTGGGGTAATGTGGATCTAGGTTTATTGTTCTTAGTAATACATCCCCCTTTCCTTACCTACATCTCCTGTGCTTATTATTATTATTATTATTATTATTATTATTATTATTATTATTATTATTATTATTATTATTATTATATATTTTTTTTTTGCACTCACAATTTCAATTTCATCTGATTTGTGTTGTCTTTCTCTATTTTCCTAATAGTGTTTTTTTTTTTGTGATGGTTTTGCAGATCAGCACGCTGCTATTCCGAACATAAACCTTGTTAATAAGACAGATTTAGACAAGGTACTCAAGTCCAAGGTCTTTGTCCACAGTGACGAGCAGTTAAGAGCGGCACATCTAATCCTCAGCTACACCCCTCTCTCATAGAGCTTCTAGGTGCCAAAGTGCGTGATAAAGGCCAAGGATCCACGCTTGCACCAGATAAGCGTTGCTGCCCCAAGTTTCCTCACGACCGACCCTATTCCAGAAGGTGTACTTGAAGTAGCCCTACCACCTCAGTATACAATCGGAGAAGCCACCTGTTCCCATCTTGTTATCAAAGAAGAGGAAGAAGAAGAGATAGTTGATGTTCTGGACTCAAAGGACGACTCTGAGGTCTTCAACCACCCCCAGTCCCTAGAAATCCTAACTGGTGATCTTGGCCACCCCCTTCTAGCCTAAGTCAACCATAACCAGGAAGCCACTGATATTCCAGACGCCATGGGGATACAGCGCAGGACCAGGTCAAGCCTTCCAGAACTGTTGAAGTCTCAAGCTGGTGGAAACACGCTAGGGAAGGCAGCCCAGGCCAAGCCTCCCACCCTTTCAGCCACCCAATCCCTCCGACCCGACCTTGTTGACCATAAGAGGAAGAAGGAACAAAAGGGCAAAAAGGTGGTGGAAGGAGGAAAAGGCCACTCCTCCCAAGAGGCTGAGCCCCAGAGGGGGGCCAAACAAGCCAGGGTGGTGCAGACGGTGGCAGAGAAGAGGAGTGATTCTCAAATTGGACCCCCAGCTTAAACCCCTACCTTAATTTTGGACGAAGCTCCCTTGCCCGCCAACGCCTCTATAAGAGACTTCCAGTAAGGGAAGGCCGACACGGTTGAACAGGCGCTACTTCTTCTTGGGGACATGGCCAATCTAAGGTCCATGAGGAAGCACGAGGTGTTCTTTAGTTTAAAAAGGGACCTCACTCTGGTAAGTCTACTAACCGCCCTTTTTTTTTTTTTTTTTAATACTTGTACTTGTTCTTCCTAAAAAGGCTATCCAAGTTGCGCACAGAGCCGAGAAAATAGTGAACAGCTCCCATCGAATAATGAAGGATGAAGAAGCTAGGCGCATTGCCACCGTGGAAGCCTTCAAAATGGAGGAGAGAAAGGTCCAGAAGATGAATACAAAGCTGATCGAGGCAAATCGGGAAAAGAAAAATGTTGAGGCCGCCTTGGAAGGTGCTAAAAGACAAGCTGAAAGTCAACAGAGGCAACTTCACCAGACCGAGGACCAGTAGTCCACCTCCAAGAAGTAGATCGTGGCCCTTAAGAAGAAATTAGAGGAGGCTGAGAAGGCTCGAGACCAGGTTGAGCAAGACCGGTATGACGTGGGGGTGGCAGAGATTGAAGAGGCCCTTCGGGCTGAGGTCTTGGAGGTGTGTAGAAACTACTACCTCCAAGTGTGGAATGAGGCCCTTAACTAAGCCGGGGTTGATGCCTCTTCTACCCTTAGGAAAGCAGAGAGTGTATACTAACCTCTTGCCATCCATGAGTCAAATTCTACTAGCTCCAAGGCTAACACTGCCTCCAAGGAGGCAGATGTTGGCTGGGATAGCCCAGCCAAGGCCCTTCTTCCTCCAGATAGTCCTTCCAAGGTGGCCAAGTAGCCTGGGGTTGTTGAGAAAGAAACAGACATAACCAAAGGGTGTGGCCCCTAATGCCACGAAGCCCCCAGCTGCTCTGTAATACCCTAATTTTGTTTTTATGATTATCACCGTACCTTGTCATTTTTAATATATAACTGAGGTACTATATGTGTGTACATAGTAAGATGGGAGTAGACAATTTTGTGGTGCTACAAATAGGTGAGAAAATTGAAGTTTTAGTACATACAATTTAGTGTGGCTATTAAAATAATAAATAAATAAATAAAAGAGGAAGATGTTTTATGGGCCTCTTGGAGACTGAAGAGATAAGATCAAGTGGGTTTTAAACTCCCACCCACTACCCCACCAAGCCCACATCTCTGATGCATTAAAATATAAGATGAAGGAAAAGATAAATTAGGGTTTTAATAAGAAGGGTTTTATCACTAAAAAGGCTAAGAGGTGTTTTTCCCGTGGAGTTTAGAGCATATTCAATTGAAGAGGCAATCAAATTGTTCAATTTATGATTTCTCACCATTAGAAACAATGAATTAAGAGGTCATAATTTTATCATGGAATCGGTTTGTGATGTTAGATTGTTCAAAAGGTTAGATTCGGTCCTAAAATTCTAATTATACTTTTATGATTTAATTTGCCCATTGTGTGTATCCATGAACAAAGTCATGGATCAAATCTTAACTCGTGTGCCTGTTACGTTTTCATTGTGATATATATATATATATATATATATATATATATATATAATCCTAGATTGGGGCCACAAAATTTCAAGGATCTCTGATTATGGCTTACGTCTTCCTTCAGATTTGTACATAAATATATATATATATATATATATATATATAAATAAGTCAATGATTTTGCCACTGTTTTTGTTGAGGTTATGCTGTTAAACCCATTGAGATTATATGTTAAATCTTGGAATTGGCTTCTGTGGGTATGGCTCTCGCGTAGTCCTCTGTGGGTCTCTAGAACAAGTGAATGTTGCCATCAGGTCTTCTTTTGGATTTGTATACATTAGGTGGCTTTAACTTTTGGGGTTATGTATATTAATTTAAATCCTAAAGTATTAGCTGCTGCCTCTGAGTTTTGATAAATTCAAGGAAACACATTTCTGGGTAGAGATACTTTGCATTAGTGCTATCATTTAGTTCAGCAAAGTATTTTATTAGTGAGTTAGTTTGTATAGTTCAATAAACTTTATATTTTGTGGAGAATATTAAGTAATTTCCATGATTGATTATAGGCCGTATTAAAGTGTTTTGAGACTTTTTGGAGGTTGTTTCAACTGGACTTTCAGAGTGATTCAAGTGCTGTAAGTAATTAAGCATAATATGCACAAGTTTTGTCATTTAGGTTCTTAGATGTCAAAGGCTTCCAAAAGTTATATTTTTAAGCTATGTTTTCTAAAGTTTATCAAAAGCATTTTTTTTTTTTTTTGTGTCATTGAAAGAGAAACTTCGACTTTCAAATAATGTTTTAAAGAGAAACTTTGGATTTTAAATAAAGTTTTGAACATCTAAATCTTATTTTAAAAGATGATTTCTAAACTAAACTATTTTTAGAAAATAATTGAGTTTCAAAGTAAGTTTTCTAAAAAGATTCTTCTTCTTTAAGTTCGTCTAAAACCAAGTGATTTCAAAGTCATATTCTTATTTTTCAACTGGTATTTAAGACGTTTCTTTTAGTAAATTGGGTTTTCAAACTTACTCAAGAATTATAAAAATATTTATATAAACTTTTCAGTTCTTATTCATTCCCTAAGAGAGTCAAGCATCCTTTGATTCGGTTTCAATTCAATATTGTGATATTTGATATGTCTCTATATCTGGAATAATTGTTAATATTAAGAAAATTATTCTATTTAGTATATATTTTGTTTTGTGATATGTGACTCAAAATGAGTATTTTTTGAATTGATCAGATATATATATATATATATATATGTAAATCCGCTCACAGGATTGTATGTGAGAATATGTGTTGATCTTTCACCAGCAGGGGTTAGATGTTGGTATCCGTTCACAGGATTGTATGTGAGAATATGTGTTGATCCCTCACCAGCAGGGGTATCCATTCACAGGATTGTATGTGAGAATATGTGATGTGTATATGTGACATTGTACTCTGATCAATTATATGTATGTGTTCTCTAATGATTTTAAGATGTAATTACATATGTATTAAGTGATTCATTATATTTTTTGGCATAATTATTTTTGATATCATTGAATGAGTTTGTGAAAAATCAAAATACTCGTACTTTGCTTGACTCTATTCCATTGTGTATTCTGTATAATTACTTACTAGATGTGTGGCTCACCCCATCAATTACTATTTTCAGATTTAAATGTAGTTGGGAATATAGAACCTTTGGATGGCTTTGTAAGGTGCAAGGTAAAGCGTGGAAGTTGTAGGCAACTTCAGTATTACTTGAAGACTTATAGAATTTTTAGTTACCTTTATTTTGTAATTCATGTTTTATATAGTGGAGATTATTTCCAACTTGTGGAGTTTAGATTTTTGTAAAAGTTTTTTTTAAGAGTATTATTTCTTGAGAGTTTTAATTTATCTTGGATTAATTATGTTTATGGAGTTATATAAGATCAACAAGTTGGTCATGCATCTAAATTCATGTTCCATGGATTTGGGTCGTGACATGCTCCCCAGGACCTCCCCAAAGAGAAAGAAGTCCCATCCAAGATGGAGATTGTCTTGGCAACCCGTCCAGTGCCTGCCAAGGGTGACCTGATGTAACGATCCCGCCCTAAATGTGTAGATATTGTCCACTTGTAGTGACCCAAAAGGGGGTCCTGCATTCCATGGAATCCCACATCGCCTAGGGAAGCACATGGAAATGTGTTTATAAAGAATGACCTCCCTTTAATGTGTAGAGGCCTTTTCTCCCACTGCCGTGTGCTTTGAGGGAGAACAAAATCGTGAGGGGCATGGGCCCCAAAACGGACAATATCTACACATTTGGGGCGGGGTCGTTACACCTGAAGGGTAAGGACTCAGAATCTTCAAAGGCAGCACTCTCCCAGTCTACCAAGGCCCCGGCTAAGGATAAAATTGTAATAAAAAAGAAGTAGTTAAGAGTAGCTTCTTTTTTTTTTTTTTTTTTTTTTTTTTTTTTTTTTTTTTACTGTTGTTTTTGTTCCCAGAACTTGTAATTCAGTTTGATCTTTTGTAAGCATTTTGCCTTTTTCTAAGGCTCAGATCTATGATAATTATAAGTTTTTCTTTCATATTTGTGATGTTTATATTGATCCTAACATAGTTTCTGTTTTAATTAACACTTAAATAACTTAATAATGAGATATAGCTCCATTTGGTTATCTGCAAAAGTGGTAGCACAGTTACCACACCCCACATGATTAGCAACAGAATAGGTTAAACCTACTAAGTCCACAATCTCAACAAAGAGTAACCTTAACCTCAAAAACATACATAATGGTAGAGCATCCATTCATGTTAGGCTCCACCCAATTCTCCACTTATCAGTAAGTCTAAGGAATTGAAGATGATAATTAGTTCTTAAACAGATCATAGATATATTTTCAAAGGCTTTAAGTGGTGCTCATGAATGTCCATTTGATCATGTCACTACAATGAATATCTCTACCATTCATCATGATTGGTTCTATTTGAAACTTATATAAATAACAGGAAGTATTAATTTGTCCAAGGCATGTGGTTCGAGGAATCAGACATGACCAATGTTCTATTTAACACTCAGAGAAATAATTTACAATATCAATTTACCCAAGGTATGTGGTCCGAGGGACCAGACATGACCAAGGTTCTGTTTAATACTTAGAGAAATAATTTGAAGTGTTAATTTACCCAAAGTATGTGGTTCGAGGAGCCAGGCATAATTAAGGTTCTGTTTAACACTTAGAGAAATAATTTAAAACATGAATTTACTCAAGGTATGTGGTCTGAGGAGCTAGGCATGACTAATATTTTGTTTGATACTTATAAAATTAATAAATGCAACACATAATGTAATAAAAATATGGCAAAAATGACTTTCATTAATAATAATACATTCGCAGGTTATTTACATTCTAGGGGTATGGTACAACTTTTTCGTCCAGATCTTCGAGGTAATATGTACCTATTCCAACCATCGAGGTGATATGATATGGCCCTTCCTAGTTGGAACTTTCCCCATGTTGGGTTCTTTGTAGTCCCCAAAACCTTTCTTAATACCAAGTCTCTAGGCACTAGTGGCCTTACCCTCACATTTGAGTCGTATCCCTACTTGAGCTTGTGTTGATAGTACGCCAATTGCACCATGACATTTTCTCTTCACTCTTCAATTAAATCTAAACTTTTTTCTAGCAGCCCATCGTTGTTGTTCAGAATGAAAGAACTCATCCTTAGCGTTGGGAATCTGGTCTCTAAAGGAATTACGGCCTCAACCCCATAGGTCATTGAAAAGGGTGTTTCCCCCGTGGATCTACGAGGCATAGTCCAATATATCCAAAGGACGTGTGGTAGTTCTTCCATCCATTTTCCCTTTGCATCATCCAACCTCTTCTTAAGTCCATTCACTATGACCTTATTGACAGCCTCTGCATATCCATTCTCCTATGGATAAGCCGGGGTAGAATATCTATTCGTAATGCCCAAGTCACAGCAATATCTCCTAAGGCTTTGCTATTGAATTGAAGACCATTGTCCGAGATGAGTGTACGAGGAATTCCAAACCAAGTGACAATATTTTTACAGACAAATCTCTTGGCAACCATGTCCCTGATATTTGCCAGTGGTTTAGCTTCAATCCATTTGGTGGAGTAATCTGTGCTGACCAGTAACCATCTTTTATTCCCTATTGCCTTAGGGAAAGGCCCTAAAATATCCAAGCCCCATTGAGCAAAAAGCCAAGGGCTAGATAGAGGATTAAAGACACCTCCCAGTTGATGAATGTTTAGGGTAAATCTTTGGCATTGGTCACATTTCTTCACATACTCTTGTGCTTCCTTTTGCATATTTGGCCACCAATATCCCTGAGTGAGGGCCCTGTGAGACAAGGATCTGTCTCCTGTGTGCTTCCACAAATTCCTTCATGTAACTCTTCTAAGAGTAGTTTTACTGCCTCAGGGTGTATGCATAGCAAATATGGTCCTAAAAAGGAGCGCTTTTACAACTTTTGGTCCTCAGATAACCAAAACCGAAGAGCCTTTCTCAGTACTTTGTCAGCCTCAGACTTCCCCTCGGGCAAGATTTCCTCTTTAAGGAATAGCACAATAGAATCCATCCAACTAGGTCCCACCCTTATTTGATGAATATGGACCATCTCTCTCCTTATTCCAACAGGTTTACATAAGTCTTCCACAAGGATAACTTTAGGTAAATTTTGTGCCGAGGAGGTTGCAAGCGTGATAAGAGAGTCAGCATGGGTATTCCTACTTCTAGGGATTTGCAAGAAGGTGAAAGACTCAAATCCTGACTGCAAGTGTATAACTTGACTTAAGTATTCTTGTATTCTCATATCCCTAGCCTCTAACTTTCCTTTCACCTGGCCTATAACTAGTCTTGAATATGAAAATATTTCCACTGTTCTTCCTTCCATTTTCTGAACCATAGCCATCCCAACCAGTAGAGCCTCATACTTGGCCTCATTGTTTATGGCCGAGAATCCCAATCTTAAGAATTTCTCAATAGCGATCTTCTCAAGAGATATTAAAACTAGCCCCACTCCAGATCCTCTTTGATTTGCTGCACCATCAACATACACTCTTTAGGATAAAGGCTCTTGTAGGGAAACCATGCCAATTGATTTTCCATCCATATTCTGCTTTTCAAGTTTTTCTTCTAATAGGGACTCGACAAACTTGGCCACCAAATCTGCGAGGACCTGACCCTTGACAAAAGTGTGAGGCATGTACTTGATATCAAAAGCCCCTAGGATCGTCCCCACTTGGCAACCCTGCCAGTGTAATTAGCACTCCGAAGTAGAGATTTAAGTGGAAGTTGGGTTAAGACAATAACTCTGTGGGATTGGATGTAGTGGGGGAGCTTACGCGTAGCATGCACTACTACCAAAATGGCATTTTCCAGTGGTAGGTAATGAACCTCGGCCTCATGTAGTGACTTGCTCACATAATGAACTGGCCTCTGCACGCCATTATCTACTCGTATCAGCACCAAGCTCACCGCATGGAAGGTCACAGTAATATAAGCAAACAAAACCTCATCCATCTCGAGCCTAGACATAATGGGTGGTCGAGAAAGGTATTCCTTCAACTGCTGGAAACCCAGGGTGCACTCCTTATTCAATTCAAATCCTTTCCATTATTTAACAACTGAAAGAAAGGCCTACACTTATCTGCTAACTAAGAGATGAATCGGTTTAGAGTAACAGTCATCCCTGTTAACTTCTGGACCTCTTTGAAATTCTGAGGTGGTTGCAAATTGTTAATTGCCTTAATTTGGTCAGGATTGACTTCAATTCCACGGTGAGTGACCATGTACCCCAAGAACTTCCCTGAACCAATGCTAAAAGAGCACTTAGAAGCATTTAGTCATAGCTTGTGTTTCCTCAAGATCTCAAAGATATTCCCGAGGTTGTTGATATGCTCGGATTCTAACTACTCTTTACCACCATATCATCTATTTAAACATCAATATTTTTTCCTAGTTGTGGCTCAAACATCCTGGTCATCATCCTCTGATAGGTAAACCCTGCATTCTTCAAACCAAAAGGCATCACCTTGTAACGGTAGTTTCCGGTAAGAGTAACAAAAACTGTCTTCTCTTGAACTTCCAAAGCTAAAGGAATTTGATGGTATCCTTGAAAGGCATCTAAGAAACTCATCCGAGGATGGCCTACAGTAGCATCTACTAATTGGTCTATTCGAGGCACGGGGAAAGGATCCTTAGGGCAAGCCTTGTTCAAGTCTGTGAAATTCACACATACTCACCACTTCCCATTTTTCTTCTTCACCACCACAGTATTGGCTAACCATTCAGGGTAGAACACTTCCTTAATAGCCCCAGCTTGCCTAAGCTTACTCACCTCTTCCTTGACACCATCAGAATATTTTTTAAATGAACGCCGATATGGTTGCTTTCTGGGGATGACAGCTGGGTTGACATTTAAATGATAGCAAATGAAATTTGGGTCCACCCCCGAAGCTTCATAAGCACTCCATGTGAACACATCAATATTCCTTTTGAGAAACAATACCGGCTCTTCCTTCTCTTAAGGTGGCAACTGAGTTCTGATCTGAAAAAACTTCTCCATATCACCACCTATAACAATTTCCTCTAACTTCTCACATTTTGCCCCTTCTGACACCATATTCAGGGATAACACCAGAATCCTTGATTGTTACAAAACCCTATAAGCAGAGGCCGAGGACTTGGCTCCAGGTTGATGTATAATTGTAGCCACCAAGCACTGCCTAGCTATGAACTAGCTCCTAACTGACTCCCAACTAGCTCCTTAATTTGATCTCTGGACGGATATTTCACTTTCAAATACATGGTGGATGAAACAGCCTCCTGGGCACGAAGCCAAGCTCTTGCCACGATGGCAGTATAGGGAGAATAGGCATCCACCACGATGAAATCCACCTCCACCACCTCTGAACCTGCTTGCACAGGTAATCTAATCTGGCCCCTTGAAATAACAACCTTCCCATCAAAACCTACCAAAGGTGAATCATAATCTGTCAAATCCTCAGATTTTAAGTTTAGCCCTTTGTACAAATCAGGGTACATAATCTCTGCCCCACTATCTAGATCCACCAACACCCTCTTCACATCATACCCTTCTATCTTGAGGGTGACCACTAGGGTATCATCATGTGGCTGTATGGTTCTAACCTTGTCCTCATCCGAAAAACTCAATGCTGGTCAGATCTCCATCCTAGCCCTCTTTGGCTCAAGGTTAGAGTTCTCGGTAGGTGGCCGAGCTACAGACATAACCCTAAAGGGGTGAGAACTAGTTCTCCCCGAAGTAGCGAAGATGGCATTAATTGTGCCCAAAGGTGGCCTTGAAGAAGCATCTTTCTGAGTTCCCGACCTTGCTTGGTCCTTTTGGGTCAATACAAAAATTGTTTTAACCTTCCCTTTTTGACCAGCTGTTCCATTTGATTCCACAAAGTTATACAGTCCTCGATGGTATGTCCTCGCTACTGGTGGTATTGGCAACGGAGGCTTTGATTGCATTTCATGGGGCCCCTCTTATCTTATTTGGCCATTTGAAGTATGACTCATTCTTAATCTTCTTTAGGACCTGATGTACTAGTTTTTGGAACACCGTGTTAACCACCTGGGCAGCAGTAGACCCAAAGTGCCCAGAAAAGTCTCTTCGGAGTCGGTTATTATTGTATCGGTCTGACCTGAAATCTCTCATATCCTAAGGGATAACCTTAGCTTTCCCTTTCCCTTGTTGCTGGTCTTCCTCGACCTATTTATACTCATCAATACAGTCTATGACCTGACGTACACTCCTCACAGGCCTCTTAGTCAACAACTTTCTTAAATCATGCTTGGTGGGTAGGCTGACCTTGAAAGTCCATATGGCCACATCATCAAAATCTCCATTGATCTCGATGAACATCTCCCAGTATCTATCTAAGTACGTTTTCAGGGTTTCCTCTTCTCGCATGGTCAAGGATAACAAAGAATCTAAGGACCGAGGAATCAATAGAACTTGCTCCCAGGCCATCAAACCACCTCATTGCCACCGGCCCCAAACTAGATGGGAATACCTTGCACATCAGGGCCTCATTCTTGGAGTGCACGACCATTCTTTGGTTGAAGTGGCTTACATGTTCCACAAGGTCTGTACGACCATTGTACATGGTAAACGTTGGCTGAGTGAAGCGCTGAGGAAGTTTTCCTCCCTCAATCCTGCATGTGAAAGGTGATCTGGAAATTTAGTTTAATGCCTTACTCATAGCGTCGTTTCCCAGACCTTTGTAGGATGGATTTTTAACCCTACACCTACGGTGGTAATCCTCATCGCACGAGAAAGACTCACTAGGGGGAGTTCTCGACCTGGGTCTGTAACTGCCATTTTCTTCCCCACTAGAAGAAGAAGTAGAACTTGAGGGAGTTCTCCTCCGCTGTTCGCGTCACAACTTCCTCTGCAAATGATTAATCTCCAGCTGCATGTTTCTAGCATTTTCCTCACGAGAGTCGTGGCTCCCACTTCGAGATTGACTTCTACTAGTATGGGTAGTATGCACACTTTCTTCCCGGTCCCTTCTTCGTTCAAGATGAAGGAAATGATCTTGACGTTGGGACCCTATAGATTCCGTCTAGTTTGGACCTGAACTTACCATAATTGAACGCTAAACTCACTACAACACCAGAATTTCCCACAGACGGCACCAATTGTAAGTACACAATTTAGTTCCCAAGCCCAAAGAATGGATGGATATAGGCCCAAAAACCTAATACAATGAATTTGTAGAGAGTGGATTGGAAAAGTAGGCCTTGATGAGTTAGAACAACAATTAAAGTGGATCCAGATGACAAGGAAACAAAGATAAAATGGTTTTACCTAAAGAAAATCGTCTTTGGCACAGTTCGAGGAGATTAATTCTAGTATATTTTTCTTTAAATTTGATTACAAGTTCAATTCTTGTTTCTACAGTATTTTTCTCTAAAATCTCCGACTTCTTTTCCTAAGGGACTTCTTTTTATTTTATACTATCTTCTTTCTTTCATCTCTGCTTTATTAATCCGCGTATCCATCTGTTCTTGGCCCAACTTCCCGTAACCTTATGACCAACTGCCTTCCACCATTCACTAGCCCATACCTATATATTAATGTTCCTTTGTCCTCGGACAACTAAGCACCCTCGGATAAGGCCCAAGGCCCAAAATACACTCCTGGGCCTATTCTGGGCCTACCCTTCCTACAATATATATATATATATATATATATTTATATATATATATATATAACAAGAATATATATAATCACATCATATTTCCCGTAAACATTGTATCATCTCAAATTGTTGTTCCTAAGAACAATAATTAATAAATAAATTGAATTTCATAACATTCAAAATATCATTTAAATAATAAAAATTCACATATATTATAATATACCATAAAATTTGAGAATATTGGCGAGATATTACTTCGATGATGCTTCAAATTAATCCAAAACATCAGAAGCAAATTACTGTCAATTCATAAATGTTTTCAGATGGCGGGGTTGAGGCGTTCACCATGTTACTCTCTTGAGACGATACACACATCTACAGGATTTTCGTTGTAGTAGACTAAACATTGTGCGTGCCGTTCTTGGGATACAATAATCCAGCCATCTTCGCTGATTATCCTTACAAGCTTACATTGCTTGTAGGATAGAAGTTTTCAATAGTACGTTCTTATTACCCAGAAAAAATTGTAGTGTAGTACGGATATATACTTTTTTTTTTTTTTTTTTTTAGAATTTCAACATATGATATTCGTTCCTGATAATAGTTCTTTATTATCAGACTAAGTCACCAATTGATTTTGGTGAACCCAGGAATATATACTTTTTCAAGTGAAGAAAACTAACAAATAAAATATATAATAGTTTTCTATTGCATGAAAATATATTAGGTTAAAAAGTTGTTTTTCTATATTTCTCAACATAGCCAGACATATAGGACTGTATATATAGAAAAGATATGTTCTTTATTTTTTAGAGAATTTCAACCTATAGCATTCGCTCTTGATGATGTCTTTTATCATCAGATCAAGACACCAATTGATTTTTAGTGTAAGCGAGAATTGAATCCCAAATCTCTTATTCAATCATTAGAGACTTTACCAATTGTGCTAATTAGAATCTACAAAAAAAATATGTTCCATTAGTCATTATGCACCAAGTTTAATGACATTAACATTAGACATTACTTCTTTCCATATATTATTTGACTCATCAAATCAAAGATAAAAAGCTAACGTTGATATCCTTTTTTTTTTTTTTTTTTTTATACAACGTTGATATCCTTTGACTCTCTTATAAATGGATAGTAAAAAGAAATTAAATTGAATCAAATACACATAATATAAAAACGGTAACTAAATAGCTGTACAACTCAAAAAAAAAAAAAAAAAACGTTTGACATTTACAAGCCAATTAAGGCAAAGGTTAAAACCAATTAATTAAAAATGAATAAACATTAAATTACTTAAATCAGATATTAATTAATATTTAAAATATTGTATTTTATATAAAAATATTCCAACATTATGTACTACTTGGATTGTGCTCTTGCTATCAATATAACTGGAGTAGGATTAGAAACACCAACACTATTATCTTTGAGTAACTGTCAAAGCTAAATAAGTTTGAATATTAATTAACGTTGGCTAGAGTTCTATATATTTTGTGCATCATCATTCGGACCTTCAGCCAGTTGTTGCACACTTTGACCTTGTTCCATCGGTTTGGGTGCCATTTCATGCATGGGGCACAAATCATGCAACATCCCATGGAAGTCACCGTATTGATTTAGGGAGTCTTGCACATGAGTACTCCCACATTCGGTAGCCGTTGGTGCAGCTGCCGATTCCCCTTGAAATTTCCAATGTTTGTAACTTTGAAGAATCTCCTTACTCCACATATGATCATGTGCCAGAAATGGCGGTACTAAATTTAGATTCACATATTTGGTATAAGGACATAAGATCTTCCCATCGCGCGCATGTAAAGATGCAAATTCCACAAATCTGACTACACCTTGAACATATTCCATGTCACCCCTCCTCTTCTCCATCCAACTTTTATCCATTGCTATACAAGATGTACAGAATTTGACCTACAACAACATTTGGTATTGCGGAGCCAATAAACCTTAAAATTAGATTCATAGGTGATTTGTTAAGAACAAACATACCCAAGTACGCTTAGATTTTCTTAGAACATATAACACTAATTCAAGAGTAACCTATGCTTTAAATTTTCTAAATCATAACACTAAATCAAGCTTAACTTAGTGTGATATGTTCTGGAAAAATTTAAGCATAATTGTTGGAGGATATTAACAAATCACATATTAATAGCTCAGTAATAATAGGAGTCTTCAGGTATACAGCCTGAATACTTCTTAGATTCCTCTTGTGTACATTTGTTTCTTCTTAATACATGTCGTTATTACCTACAAAAAAACAAAAACAAGACAGAATTTTTGACTTTCTTCCTTCAAGAAAGTGTTTCTCCACCTTTTACTTATGATGGGAAATGCTAACAAGTGCCCTAAGGGTACTCATTAAGAATCCATTTAAAAAACGTTTATATGGGAAATGAAAAAAAAGTAATTAATATTTTAACAACTTTTTACATTTCCCATAAAAGTGAAATAAAAACTTTCTTTAAATACATTCTTAATGAGTGCCCTAAGAGCACTCATTAGCATTTCCCTTTACTTATTTATTCAAACTCATGTAGTGAGAAAACACCTTTATTACAATGGTACAACAGAATTTTCTCTGCTTTTTGTCCCTGTAATTAAGTAAACTTTGAATAAAAAGTCCCAACAAGAGGCACAACTGTAGCATGTGCGGGACTAGGATCCTCTCCATTTTGCTTTAAAATAAACTGGAAACATTTCATGTTTAAGATATAATTTGAAAAATCTAATTGTGTATAAAGTGCCTATCATATAAATCTCATTCCACAAAATGAGGAACAATAATTTATGGTAAGTGATGTTAAATGACACAGCATCATGTACTAACTATAGATTTTTGAAATTTAAATCTTTACTGTTGAATGGCATCCATCTATGTCATAAAATAATGCAATAACTACTTACTGAAATAAACTTAGAAAATAAACTTACTAGTGGCATCGATCCGAACATTAAGATTGAAGAAATAGGAACTTTAACTCCAAAAATTATTTTTTAACAAACCCTCACAAGTCTAGGTATTTCACTTTCTCCGCACACACCACATAAGACATGGATGAATTGCCTTTCAAATTCCACTACTGTACTTCTCTTCAACAACGCCAAGTACCTTGCTTTGAAAGATTTATCTTGCTTTGCCATGAGGCGAAGCATTATTTACGCTTTGCAGTTGTTATATATTTTCTATGAGATGACAATGAGCTCTAGCTCAAATGACACCTCCTCCCATAAGTTAACATGGAGGGAAATGTTGTGTATTCAAAATGCACTAGATTTTTTGTAAGCTTACCAATCAAGTAAATATATTTTCTATGAGATTATGTACTAATTATTTGATAAAAAACCCAGTCTCTTTTGAAAATAAAATAAATCCAAGCCACATGGTAAATGTAGTAGAGTAAGCAGGAAAACAAAGGTAACTAAGAACCAAAAGGCAAGATAATTATAAAAAAGATGACTGGAAGATATAAAAAAACACAAAGAGATTAATGAAAAGAATAAATTTAAGAAAAAATAAAATAAAAAACATAATCTAGAAGTATAGAACAACGAGTACCTTTAAGAAGTGCTAGAGCAAGGACCTCAAAGAGTAATGAAACTATTACAGAGAACAAGATAAAGACCTGTATAATGGGGCAGACAAATTTTAGAAACAAAAAGGCTAAAAGTTATTAGCATACCAAAGTGAAGAAGATTAATCTTTGTTATTTATTTATCTTCTTCCTTCTCTGTTTCCACTGTTTGACAATTGAATAATGGAAGGATTAACACATAATAAGTATATATGAATGAATATAACTTTACTAAGAAATGCCAGGCATAGAAGAATATATAAACACAGTTAATCAAATTAAAGAAACTTCCATTTAAATTTGTTATCATTTACCAGAGTTAAGTTTCCTAGATTATAAAAACACAGACCTGTAAAACTAAAAAGGAGAAGCACAGAGTATCCAATAAATGTTACCCCTGTGATGTTAAGCTCATGATTATCTGTTGCATGTTCCAAACCCAAGTAGGAAAGCCTAAGTGATGTAAATGGAAGCATTATAAAGCAAGGATTTTTGTCGAATTCAAACCCAAGTTTTTAAGAGGAAAAAAAACTAAAAACTTCTTTAGGATGCTGAAAACACTAGCATTCTGAGAAGGTAGGGTGTTTAAGTAACCAAAGCCTACAGTTCTAGAAGAAACTAACAAGCACAAAGCAATTTTATTTACAATAAAGAATAGTTGTGTTGCGGTATCTTAATCTTGTATCATAAAAAGACCAAACCCCTTTTTTTATAATTATAACCAAACCCCTTATAACAACAATGAAGCCTTTTGCCAATATTTTTTACATTAGGCATGATTGTATTGAGCCACATAATGCAGTTATACTGCCCAACATAATGCGAATTATTATAATTTGCTAAGGCCCAACCAAATTGAGCAGGTACAAGGAAAAATAATCAGATAAGAATGGTGAGCTTCGTAAAGATGCTTTGAAATAAATTTCCCTTGCCTACATACTTAGAAATTTGCATCATAGTGGAAATTCAGTATGTGTGATATAATTTCTGTGAAAGACATATACAATAATAATACATAAGTATTAAATTTGAGCTCATAAGTAATTTAAGCTAGACGTTTACTCACTGAGTACTTATTGGAACCTATCAGCCTCTAAAAGACCCTGAAATAGTATAGCAGGTAGAGTCCAAACAACAATTCTGGTGTAGATGAAAAGGCAAAAACTGATGCAATTAACTTCCAAATGCGAAGCTTACCAAAAATATCCTGCCATTAAGATAGAATGATTTACAAAAATGCTTACTCATAGTAAAGCTGAGTTCAGGGCACGTTTCTAGAGGAGGAGAAAAAACATGTAATCATATCTGACTTTAAGGTTAGTAACGTTCACATACAGTGCTCCATTACAAGTGCATATTTGCTTAGCAAAAAAAAAAAAAAAAAAAAGTGCATATTTAATGTGGCTCACTAGAAAAACAGTCAGCACATGAAATATTATGATTAGGGAGTTACTACATGGGAAGATATTTTACAGGAAAGTTTTGGAAATGCCTCTTCAAATATTAATTGTATATATCTTTTTGTTTATTCATGTATCTATCTATCTATCTATCTATCTCTTACATAAAAAAATTTTCATGAATAAGAGAATATCTGGAAAATAATCTACTATGGCAAACCATGCCATGGGGAAAACGAAAACATCAATTATAAGTTGTGAGGGAGCAGATGGAAAAATTTATATATGAACAAAAGCAAACTTATTATTGCATATTAGATAAATAATACACTACACACATACTCTTTCTTGAGTTTGTAATTTATGAATAAATATGACTCTTTTACATAACCAGAAATTCACTAATGTCATGCTGTTTCAGAAACTTTTCCAGTTTCATAAACCATCCAGGAGTGGCATAGTAATAACAGGACCATGAGAGAACGATTAAGGGACAATTTTTTTTTTCTTTTTCCTTTTTTCATCAAGCAACTAAAGCACGCTTTCCTTCATCATCCATTACAAGATAGTGAATTCTCATATAATACTTTAAGGAAGGCCTCCATCTTAGTTGGAGGTGTAATACGGCTATAGATTTTACAAAGGCTAAGACTTAAACAAGGTAAAAAGGTATAATGTTTGAGCATGAACATACACATTCTTATCCCACATTCACATCCATGTCTCTTGATTCAACCATATGACGTTCTTATCCAATCCCCAAAAAAGTATAGACAAACTCATCCCCAATCCCCAAAAGAGTCCACAAAATAATAAAGGGGAAATGGGAGTTCTCAAACATATAAAACATTTCTTGATTCAAAAGTAAATTTGTTATAATGCTCTCATAGTCCTCTTCTATGCTAAATCAGCCATATGCAAAAAAAAAAAAAAAAAAAAAAAAAAAAAAACACTACTGAACCAATACAAAACTAAGTATTTACAACTACCATAATAAATAAATAACACTGTTAAAAACAAAATACCCAGATTTTCAAAATACCCAAATATTCAAAATATGTAAAAATGTAAAGAGATGGAGACAGATGATTACAGCTAAGCGCAATTTCTTGATCAAACCCCTCTCTCTGAAACCACTTCTCGGCGGCGTGGGAAGATCAAGGGACGCCAGTGGCTTTAGATTGAGGTTCTCGGCGCTTGACAGTGTGGCTCGGAGCACGGCAGCATCGTGGATCGAGAGATGATGTATTTACCGTTGAGGGTTGAGGGTTTCTGGGAAATGCGAGCTAGGTTAGAGTGATCTGAGCTTGTGTGGAATTGAGGGGTTTTTCAAATTTTTTTAATTTATACCAAGCCTATAGCTGCGTTTATAAAACGCAGCTATAGCTATAGCCACATTTTGGAGAAATTATACTGCTCTCACAGTGGACCATGTTACTTATTTACTATTTTACTAAAAAATTCCCACTTGTTTAGAAAAATTTTCTAAATTAGCAATTTTAAAAATGGACCACGTCGCTTATCCATTATTTCACTAAAAAATTTCCACTTGTTCAGAAAAATTTCCTAGGCTAACAATTTTAAATAGGAGGAGTCGGACACCTTTTTTAAAATAAACAAAATTTGGTTGGGCTTATAGTCGCACTTTTTAAACACAGCCATAGTCCCTACTCTAAAAACGCGGCTACAAATCTTATCTATAGCTGCAATTTTTGTAAATACGACTAAAAAAAATGCCCCTATAGAATAGAACTACAAAAACCTGTTGTAGATTGACTAACTATGACATCAATCCCCAATGCAATCAGAATCAGGGTAAGCATTAGGTTTGCATCTGGAAGAACAAGAGAATAATGTTAGGTCCACAACTTTTACCACAATGTAAGCAAGTTACAAAAGTTATTACAGAAGCTGTGATCTTAGCATTTTACAAAAGAAGATAATAAAAATTTGTCAATTATAATAAGAGTGGGATCATACAGACAAAAATTCCTTGTCAATGGATAATAATGAATTTTCGTGTTTCTTTTGCCAACAACTCACTCATATAAAACAACATCAACAAAGGCACGAGCGGTACAAGGAAAAATAGATTCTCAAATCAACTCAAAATCTTCCTGCATTTTCATTAAGAACTGAACAAGATGTGTTTCCTTCCTATACTAAGAATATAAGTTGGCATCAAACTTCTATTCTGGTTCCATGTGCTAATTGATCGATCCCAAAGAACCTGTTGCTGTTGGGTGCCAACACCCATGTAGATATGTAGATGGAGGTCCAGCACACACTCTTTGTCAAAGCTCCTTAAATGGGAAAACTTTCACATGAGCCAGGTGCATGGGGTAAATGAGCTTGTACAAGAAGCATGCCAAAGAGTAAAATGAAGTCTACTTTTTCACTATTATTATATACAAAAGTCAAGCCACATGTGTGAAGATGTGTGTTGTCTTGTTCATGTCCTACAAGTTGGAGAAGAAAGAAAAAGCTGAAGAAATTAGGGGAAAAAGATACCATTTTTTATTGTTTGGTTCACAAGGTTGAGAGAAAATTGTGGGTCCGATTTTTTGCCCGAGCTCACCAAAATGTAGTTCTCTCTCTCTCTCTCTCTCTCTCTCTCTTAATGTCACCTGCACCAATTCTGCTAGTGGACGCTACTTTATTTGAGCGAAATACGATAGGATTTCATTAAATATAATAATAGTATACAAGTATAACTAGATAAACACTAGTTTTGGGGGGCAACAACAGGTATGCAACCTGTGATGTCCCGGGAAAGTAAAAATGACCAAAAACACGTGTACAGTACAAGGGAAAACTCATTCCCTCACAGATTGCGCTGCACTTAAGCATTGATACTCCTCCAATAAGCCCATTGCGCTGTCAAAAATACACCTCGGGTGTAGTTGTGTCTGCTCAAAATAGAACCTATTCCTGGCATTCCATATCATCCAAGCCGTGATTGCCCACTTTTCCAACTCAAAAGAGCAAAGCTTCTGCTGCAGCGTTTTGAACAGAAGGAAGAAGTCACCTGTTTCATTGCTGCACTTTTGGATTGTCCCTTTAAACAGAGCCCATACATTTCACGCCAGTGGGCATTCCCACAACACATGACTTGTTGTCTCACTATGGTGGTAGCACAGCTCACATCGTTCTTCTTCACTGATTCGTTTTTTGTGGAGGTTCTCCCTTGTGGGCAAGCATCCTGTACATACCCTCCACAGAAAGGTATGGACCTTAGGTGGCACCTTCAGCTTCCATATCCCCCTCCAAGTGGACCCGTGCGCATGCACCGATGAGTGTTCAGCCTGGTTTGAATGTTTTAACCGGAGAGCTACCTAATACGCCGAGCAGACCGTAAATCTTTGTGATTTGTTTTCCTTCCATATCAGCTGATCCTAGGGATTCTGTTGATTAAGAGGTAGCGCTAAAATGGTCTCACATGTTCTCCTATCAAAGGTAGCAAAAAGCGTTCCCCTATCCCATTGCCAAGTGTCTTTGTCAATTAAATCCACCACCTTCATATCCTGTGAGGGTGTATTCAAGAAAACTGGTGGGTGAGGCAGCCAAGAGTGAGATGCCACGGAAATTTTTCTGCCATCTCTAATTGTCCATCTAGACCCTGCATTGATAATATCCCTAGCCGCCAGTAAGGATCGCCACACAAATGAAGGATTAGTGCCCAACTCAGCCTCCAAAAAGGAAGAATTCGGGAAGTATCTTGCTTTATACACTCTAAAAAACAGCGACCCATTATTATGAATTAGGCACCATGCTTGCTTGGCAAGCATCGCAGGGTTAAAAGCATGAAGGTCTCTAAAGCCCATTCCCTCCTTCTTTGAAGTGCATAGTTTACTCCAATTTATCCAATGGATTTTTCTCTCCTCCCCTTTTTGACCCCACCAATATCTTGCGACCATGGAGTTGATACTATCGCATATTGACCGTGGGAGTTTGAATAAACTCAAAGAGTATGTAGGGATGGCTTGTGCCACTGTTTTGATAAGGATTTCATGCCCCGCCTTAGAAATAAATTTCTCCTTCCACCCCAACACTCTTTTCGTTATTTTTTCTTGGAGCTCTTTGAATGTTCCCACCTTGGACTTCTCACTCGGCATTGGGAGACCCAAATACTTCTCACATTCTGACATAACATGAGCTCCCAACATTTGCTGAATATCATTCCTTACTTCCTGCCTTGTATTCTTGCTGAAAAATAAGGTTGTCTTTTGTCTGTTTATTGCTTGCCCAGATGCCGCTTCATATTTGTCCAAAATAGCTAACAATCTTTGACACTCCTCAACTGTGGCTTGACAAAATAACATACTATCATAAGCAAAAAAAAGATAGGAAATGCATACCCCCTGTCGGCTGGACAACACGCCCTTCAATGCCCGGGTCTCTTTAGCTTTCCTCAATAGAGTAGATAAGCTTTCAGCACATAGGAGATACAAGTATGGGGAAAGCGGATCTCCTTGTTTTATTCCTCTTGTGAGAGTAATAAAACCCTTCGGTTCTCCATTGATAAGGACTGAATAAAATGATGTGGTAATTGTCTCCATGGTCATATCTACCCATTTGCGGTCAAGGCCAAGCTTTAGCATTATATTCTGCAAAAATCCCCACTCAACCCGATCGTAAGCCTTGCTAATGTCCAATTTCACCACCATTTGTCCCATCTTGCCTTTTCTTTTATTCCTTATCCTATGTAGTAATTCATAGGCTATAGTGGTATTGTCAGTGATCAACAGGTTTGGAACAAAAGCACTTTGGTTGTCGGATATCACATTTGGCAGCACAAGCTTTAATTTGTTTGCAATCACCTTAGATAAAATTCTAGAGACAACATTAGCCAAATTATAGGCCTATAATCATACATCAGTGTTGGGTCATTCTTTTTTGGAATAAGCACTATATGAGAATAATTCATTTTATGCAACATATGTCCAGAATTTAAGACTGAAAGGATAGCATCAGTTACATCAACCCCCACAATATTCCAAAATTTCTGAAAGAAAAAAGGAGACATACCATCGGGACCCAGGGATTTCGATGGGTGCATTTGGAAAAAGGCTTGTCTGACTTCTTCAGCTGTGTATGGTTGTAATAAAGAATTGTTCATCTCCGTTGTAAACCGCTTTTCCACGACATCCAGTACACCCTCCATATCTGTGGGATTCTCTGAAGTGAAGAGATCGTGGAAATATTTTTCTGCAACCTGTGTAATCTGATCCTCAGATGTACCCCAACTACCATCTACATCCTGAATACCAAATATTTGATTTTTGCGGCGCCTTTGACTAGCACGTTGATGAAAAAATTTAGTATTTTTATCACCTGAAGGTAGCCAAATGGAACGAGATCTTTGTCACCAAAAAAGTTCATCTTGGTGTAGAATAGTGTTAATTTATGCTTTCATTGTTCTAATTCTTTGCATGTGGTCAGCCTTATTCTCCCTTGATAACTCTTCAAGTGTGACTTGTTTCTCATGTAATTTTGCTTTAAAATTCCCAAAATTAGACCTGCTCCAATCCACCAAGGCTTGTCAACATTGTTTGATTTTTTCAAATAATCTAAACATTGGACTCCCATTTTGGATTGGCCCTCCCCAAGCCTCACGGATCACTCTCTCACAATCAGGATGAGTAACCCACTTTTCCTCAAAACACCTTGGCAACCTCTTTCTCCTTATATGGTTGAGTGGTTCTGTTGATATTAAAATAGGTACATGATCCGAATATGATACTTGGAGGTGACTAACTTTGTCTTGAGGAAAAATGTCTCTCCACTCCATATTGGCACACACCTTGTCTAAACTTTCTTGCACCAAGTCTTCGCCCAACCTTCCATTGTCCCAAGTGAAAATATTGCCACAAAAACCCAAGTCTGCTAGCCCACAGAATAATAGTGCCTCCCTGAAATTCTGCATCGGCCTTAGAGGCCGACGAATTCCGCCTTGCTTTTCTTCCATACACAAAATTTTGTTGAATTCTCCACAACATAGCCATGGATACGAACTCCTAGAGTGAAGGTGTCTCAGCAATTGCCATGATTCATGTTTCCTTTGCCTTTCATGCCAACCATAGAAACCAGTTAATCTCCAAAAAGAATTGTCTTTTGTAATCAGAGCATCTATATGATTTGGTGAGTAGGTTTGTACATGCAAATCAACCTCTGCCATCCATAAAAGGGCCAAACCACCCCTTCTATGAACACTTGGAACAGCTACCATACAGCAGTAAAGTAAGTCCGCCTATATCCTTCTCATCTCTGCCACAGATTGCTTTGTCTCCATGAGAAACAAAACATTAGGAGCTTTCTCCCTCACTAAATGAGAGAGTACATCAACTGCCGTTTGGTTCCCAAGCCCACGGCAATTCTAGCTGAGGATCTACATTGGGCTCGGCAGGGCTAGTCATCAGCCTCCGCCGTTGTATAGTTGTTGTCATGGTTGTCTGCTATGGTCTTTCCCCGTTTCCTGCTCTTGCTGAAACCATCCACCTTGCTGTCATCCCTCTCAGTTAATGTTTCTTGGAATAGCCTCTTTGGACCCACGGTTTCAAAGTTCACAGGAGGGGCATGTGTGGAGAAGTGTGGGTCACGTGCTATTCTTCTCCAAGTTTTCTCCATGTGAGCATTAAGTGACTCACGTGCTTCCTCACTTGAATTCTCATTGAGAATGGGCTGTTTTACTTCCACACCAACGTAGTCAACCGGTACACTAATTAGATTTTCGATTTCACATGGATGTGCCATCATTGACGCAACCGTTTCTAAAGCAGCAACGTTCATGCTCAAAGTTTCTCCCTCATTTGATGAAGCGGTTTCCTTTTGAGTCACAATACTTCCCATGATTAATTGGTCCGTTGCTACATTATTGGCCTTGTAATTATCCTCATAATTATTCCTTCCCATTAATCTAGCACCTGACTCATACGGAGGATCAGTAACATTTCCTGTATTACCGTCGATGCCAGTTGGACTCCTAACAGCACCAGTCCCTGGCGTGTGTGTGGGGTGGGATGGACCCCTACCGCCGTGAAACCCCTCATCTCCATTGTCACAGTGTGATGGTTGTCCACTCCGTCCAACTCGCTTGCTAACAGACCCCCTAAACCCCACCTTCAGCCATTCCCCGTATGGAAGCCCACGTTGATTTTTGTCTCTTGGGCAGGAGCATTCCCTAGCTTTATGGCCAATTTTCCCACACTGATAGCAAAAGCCAACTAGTCTTTCATATTTGAAACCTATCCGAACCATATCGCCTTCAGGATTAGCTACTACTCCACTCTGCCGTAATGGTTTATCAGGGGGTATTTCGACCCTTACCCAAACAAAGCGAGCTTGCTCCGATGAGAAAGCCTTGTTGTCAATCTCCACTATTGACCCCAGTCCTCCACCAATGTCCCTAGTCGCTTCATCTGATATTAAATTGAACGGTAAACCCCACACTTGAACCCACAGTGGAATAGAGTTGAAAGTGACCATCTTAGCCGTCATCCCCTTCTCCCATCTCCTCAAGACTAGAGGATGATTTTCAAAACTCCACGGGCCATTTTGGATAACCCACTTCAACTGACTTTCGAGTGCAAACTTGAACTTCAAATCAGCCCCCATCTTCCATACCGAGCGAAGTAGTGATTTGGCTGCACTTTGGTTGTACGGCCTTGTTGTTAGAAAGCGTCCAAGAAGGCTAAGTGAACATGCTTCAAGTATTTTGTCCATGTGTGTACTTTTGACCTTAATCACCTCCCCTTCTTCCTCAGTCAAAGTTATATTCTTCACCCTCCTAAGGAAGTCTGAATCCATATTACCTCTAAAGAGAATTTGGTTCTCCAAAGTAACTGAAAGTAAGTACCTTGACATAGAAAAGACAACTCACCTATAGTGGGAAGTAGAAAGACCTCTTCAGACGTAGGAAGGAAGGCTCACCAGTCGTGAGAAGGAAATGCTGGTGGACGCTACTTAGGCTTTCTCTTTTTGTTTATTATTATATTTTTTTTATAACATCATAATTTGTCAATTAAACGAATTTATTAGTAAAAAAAATTATTTTTATTCAATATATAGAGGGACATAATAGTAAACTCATACAAATAACATTTTCTATTATATTTTCTTCTTCAATATATAGAGGGACATAATAGTAAACTCATACAAATAACATTTTCTATTATTTTTTTTTTCTCAATCAAACAAAAAAGCTTTTCATTCCTCTACTTTTCCACCCCCAACCAAACACATAAATGAAGGAAACTAAAATTTCTTCTGTCCTCCCACATTTTCATCACCTTACAATTTCCCACTTTTCCATCTCCCTAACCAAGCAAAGCCTAGAAGAGAAGTCATTCCGCTATTTGGAAAAAAGTCCCAGAGAGTTAAAAAATCTATCATGTATCCACCCTTTCACATGGGGTGGTTCCCATAATTATGTGGTTCACCCAAGTGTGAAACTTGATGTAATACCACCTCCAAAGAAAGAGAGTGAGGTGAGTGCAATTTTTGAAGAATTGCATGAGAGAGGGCAAGCAGAAAAGATAAACACAAGGAGCAAGCGGAAATTGTGAGAGATATACAATGAGGGAGAGATTGGTGAGTGAAAAAGAAAATGATAGTTTTTTTCTTTGCTCAACTTGTATTTCTAATTTATTGTTAACTCAAGTTTGTCATAAACTTGAGTATTATAGTCTCTATTTTATATAGTGAAATTATTTGAAATTTGTCTCATAGTTTTTTTCTTCAAGGAGAAAGGGTGTTTTCACATAATATTTGGTGTTCCTATGTATTTTGTTTCCGTTGTGCTTGTTGAAATTTATTTTGATTTATATAGAATTTTTTCCAATAGAACCGACATTTCAGAATGAAAATTAGAGACAAATTGTCCTTTTTCTTGTTTTAAACCAGAAAAATCTAAATTCAAGTTTGTATTTTCATTCAAAATAAGTCTTGACATAGCATTTTGCAAGAAAATCTTAGACTTCTACAATTTCATGCTTTCCACGTTGCATGCCAATTGAAGGATTCACAATTTAAAATCTTCATTCTTTCTGCATTTTTTTTTTGGGATATTTTTTCACCAATAACATATTTCTATAAATTTGTTTACTTCAAAAGTGCCGCACATAGAGTTTTAGACAACCCTAAATCCTCAAAAGATAGAAAGCGAGAGATTTATCCACGACACACTCCAAAATCTCTAAAAGAAAAGAAATTATCTTTATGCACATCTTCACCCATTAATATGGAGTGTGAAGACTGATTAAACCAGAAAGTGATTCTTTAGTGGTGGAAAGCCAATTGAGAAAAAGAGAGAGGAAATTAGTAGACAAAAATACGTGGGTTGTGAGTGAGTCATTAATGTGGGAATGTGAGGCATTAATGTTAGGTTTTCTTGATAGTTTGAGAGAGAAAAAAAAAAAAAAAAAAAAAAAAAAAAAAAAAAAAAAAAAAAAAAAAAAAAAGAAAGAAAGAAAGAAAGAAGAAGAAGACACATCTCGTCTTTTTAATTTGTAGAGCATAGAGCAGAGAATAATATTTGGGGTAGAAGTATTTTTTTAATAATTCAATAATTGAGGGAGGGGTGGTTTTGAACCATGAATGTCAAGATTGAAATGCCAAGAGGTACGAGCCAAATGAGCTACAAGTCTCTTGGCATTGGAGTAGAAGATTAATTATTAGGGAATATTTCAATCCCAACACCAAAAAAAAAAAAAAAAAGAATTAAAAACATCTCACCATGGCATGGTATCTATATAATAAGGTAGCTCAACCCTCAACTATCAAGCATATTATATATATATATATATATATATATATGTAAGGACGCAATTCGGATTCCTAGCCCACAAGATGGATAGACCTAGGTCTAAAAAACTCAAAACAATGAATTTGTAAAGAGTGGAATGGGAAAACTGGGCTTTAATGTGTTGAGAGCAAATCCGAGGAAACCAATTGAATAAGGACAGAATAGATTTATCCAAAGAAAAACATCCTCGGCTCAATCTGAGGAGACTAGCTTCTATATAATGATTCACAAGTTAATTACAAATTTAGTTCTAGGTTGCTACAATGTTTCTTTCTTCCTTTTTCCAATTCCTTGCTCTCTGGGTATTTCTTTCATTTTATACTCTCTTTCTTTCTTCCATTTGCCCTTCACGTGCAGGCTTGATGGTTGTTGTTGATACTTGTCCCATCAGCACCTTCCGGAAGTCTTTATATAATAGCTGTAAGGCTGAAAAATACTGTTCAGGTATCACTTTCACATTAATGCGGCTAGAGGGTTAGCTGCAGAGTATTTAATGCAGTGGTAGCCGCTTTCTTCTTTGATATTTTAGGACTTTTGTATTTGTGAGGGCATAAGTGAACTAGGTAAGTTGATAGGTTTAGTGTATGTATGCAAGAATGAAGTGAATGCTAAGATAAGATAACTGATTGATTTGAAAAGTATTTATAGCAAAGAAAGAATTGGGAGCGGGAAAATTCCTGCTCAGTACCCCACAAATCCTCAGCCGTTGATTTCTCATCATGTCGTAGAACGTAGGGGATAGGGAACCGTAAAAATTTAATGGAGACACACCTCGAACACCATAGCATCAGAAGCACGCCTTGGGTAATTAAAAAGGAGTCTTCACAGGTAAAGGTGGGGTGCAATGGGTTCAGGGCAGCTCTAGGGATATCGAAATCCTCCTTTCTTCCTGAAGAGCCAGAAAGAAGTATTCGAGAGACTATTGTAGGAGCATTGGCCCCATGAGTTCATTATCCATGTATATAAGGGAGAACTAGAAGTAGGCCCAAGCTGAGAACTAGAAGTTGTCTGAGGGTGGGTAAACTTTATTAAGGGAGTCAGTGTTAGTAAATAAAAAATTAGCTTTGGATATAATGACCCATGAGGGAGTGTCAAGGATGAATCACACGTCGGCTAACCAAAGCCGACGTCTGTGTAAGTGGTCTGCCATTCAAGGAAATATCCCAGAGAGTTCTATTGGTACGGATAAGTATTACAGAAACGTATGGCGGGGAAGAGTCCTAAAATATCAAAGGAGAAAGCTGCTATCACCGCATTAAATACTCTACAGCTAACCCTCTGGCCACATTAATATGAAAGTGATACCTAAACAGTGTTTTTCAGCCTTACAGCTATTATGTAAAAACTTCCGGAAGGTGTTGATGAGACAAGTATCAACATCAACCATCAAGCTTGCACGTGGAGGGCAAATGGAAGAAAGAAAGAGAGTATAAAATGGAGGAGATACCAGAGAGCAAGGGAATTGAAAAAGGAAGAAAGAAACACTATAGCAACCTAGAACTAAATTTGTAATCAACTTGTGAATCATTATACAGAAACTAGTCTCCTCAGATTGAGCCGATGACATTTTTCTTTGGATAAATCTATTCTGTCCTTATTCAATTGGTTGTTTGGATCTATTATATTTGCTCTCAACATATTAAAGCCCAGTTTCCCAATCTACTCTCTACAAATTCATTGTTTTGGGCTTTTTAGGCCTAGGTTTATCTATCTTGTGGACTAGGAATCCAAATTGTGTCCTTACAATATATATATATATATATATATATAAAATGTTGTAAAAATATTGTTGATATAGCATTTATATATATATATATATATATATTTCAATTGTAAAATTTCTTATGGCTGAATGATGGATTTAGATTCAAATTTTATCTTAAAAAATTATAAAAATAAAAATAAAAAACTAAATGATGTTGTTGGGCCAAAATATTGGTTTTTGTTCAAACAGATGTCTAGGCCCTCCTGAATAAGGCAAGTATTTACGAGGGTCATATAAATCAAATCCACAAAAAACTTTTCTGTAAAGCTGCAATCTTAAAAGAATTTAACCTAGAAAACAAAACAATCCTAATGGATCTTCAATAGCATGCATGTACGTGTACTGTTGATTAGTATATACCTCTCTGAAAAATCAAGGGCTAAATAAGTACAACTTGCAATACAACTACTTCTCTTTATGCTAAATGCCAAAATTTTGGCATTTGGCACACCAAACACCAATATCATTATTTTGGCATTTGGCACACCAAACACCAATATCATTGCTTCGTGAGGTCTTTTAAATCTCAAAATTTTTTGAGACATGCTACAGTACCATTCTAATTATAAAAGGGCACTGTAGCAAAATCTCAAAATGTTTAATACTTTTATATTCAATGTGGGCCCAGCCAACTATGGAAAAAGATTTTTATTTTCTTTTTTTAATTGGTCTTCTCTCTCCTCTCTAATCTCCATCTCTCTCATTGCTCCCTATTTCTTTCTCACTCTCATTGTTTTATCTCTCACTCTCTTCCTCTCTCGTCCTCACTTTACTCTGCCGACTTCAAGCAGCTACCGTGCCATCAATCTCGCCTGGAGCCGTTGCTAGCCGATCTTACCTAGAGCTGTTGATCTCTCCTCTCTCCACTCCTTGCCGATCTCTCTCTCTCTCTCTCTCTTGGTGGTTATGGCAGTGTTTCTAATAATGGTTGGTTGTTTTGATTGTTGGTGGTTGGCTGATTTTGGTTGATGGTGGTGGGTTTATCGGGTTGTGGGTGTGAGATTTAGGATGGTCTTAGATGTGTTGTTTTTGTGGCTGTGGATGGGTCTCACTAGTGCCACCGCCAATATTGGTTGTGGTGGTTGATGTTGTGGTTTTTTTTTTTTTTTTTTTTTTGGGTTGCAATGGCTGATATTGGTGGTCGGTGGTTGATTTTGTGGGGTGGTCAGTGGTTGTGGGCTGTGGCGGTTGATCTGTGGGTGTGGGTGGTGGAGGATTTTGTGTATATATATATATATATATATATATATATATATTTGTAAAAGTTTTTGTAGATTATTTTAATGTGTTGGATATATTAATGGTTGTTTTAATTGTTGGTGGTTGGCTAATTTTGGTTGATGGTGGTGGGTTTATCGGGTTGTGGGTGTGAGATTTGGGATAGGTTCAGATGTGTTGTTTTTGTGGCTGTGGATGGGTCTCACCAGTGCCGCCGCCGATATTGGTTGTGGTGGTTGATGTTGTGGTGTTTTTTTTTTTTTTTTTTTGGGTGTAAGGGCTGATATTGGTTGTAGTGTTTGTTTGAGTTGTTGTTTTTTTTTTTTTTTTTGGTTGCAATGGTTGATATTGGTGGTCGGTGGTTGATTTTGTGGAGTGGTCAATGGTTGTGGGCTATGACAGTTGAATTGTGGGTGTGGGTGTGGGTGGTGGAGGATTTTGTATATATATATATATATATATATATATATTTGTAAAAGTTTTTTTAGATTATTTTAATGTGTTGGATATATTATTTTAATGTGTTTAAGGAAAAAAATAAAATATCTGATGAATGGGGTATTATAAAGTGGTGTGTTAAAATAGAAAAAATAGGATTTTATATGTGAAAAAATGGCATTTGAGATAGAAGAGTTGATGAGAATGCTCTAAAGGAAAGAAAAAATCTATCAAATTGTCAAAAGAAAAATCCATATAGAACAAGTACTTTATCCGCGAGAAAATTTAATGAATGCGCTCAGGATATTAGAGTCCATTTGGATACCACTTATTTTACTGAAAACTGAAAACACTATAACAAAATAATTTTTAAATGTGTGAATAGTACTGTGGGACTCATTTTTAATGAAAGTTTTGTTTAAAAAATAGGTTTGTGGGTCCTGTGAACAGTGCACAGGAACCACTGAAAAGTTGAAAACGCGCTTAAAAAAAAAAAAAAAAGTGGCCTAAATGCAGATGTTGAATGCAACATCAGTATCCAAACGTACACTTAATTTAACAAATATTTATAAAAACTTTTTATGGGAAAAGAAAATTAAAGTATTTAAATTATAGCAAAATAATTTTTAAATGTGTGAATAATACTATGAGACTCATTTTTAATGAAAGTTTTGTTTAAAAAATAGGTTTGTGGGTCCTGTGAACAATGCACAGGACCCACTGAAAAGCTGAAAATGCGCTTAAAAAAAAAAGAAGTGGCCTAAATGCAGATGTTGAATGCAACATCAGTATCCAAACGTACACTAAATTTAACAAATATTTATAAAAACTTTTTATGGGAAAAGAAAATTAAAGTATTTAAATTTTTTTTACAACTTTTTATATTTTCCATGAAAGCGATATAAAAACATTCATAAATTGGTCGATTAACAAATACCTTATGGCACCATATTAATATGGCCCTTTATTATATATTTAAATGAAAGGCGGTAGTCATCTCCTTGATCTTGCTGTTTATCCAATGCTTTATGTAGAGCTTCCGGACTTAGTATTAGCACCTTGACCACCATGGTTGCCTGCTTGGTCATGTTGTTCAGCACTTCCATTTATGATTATAGTCCGCATCTTGAAACGCTCAAGCTTCAATTTCAGTTCATCTCCCTTTTTAATTGGAGGTGTTCGTGTCGATCCAATGCTTGAACTCCTTTCAATGCTTCGAACTTTCATTTGATGCGGGTTCACCTGGGGTGCCCCTTGATTTAATTTCTTAAGCAACCTTCTATGAACTGATTTTCCCACCTTATTCCCTTCAAATTTACGATAGTCGTCACCCAAGTTGTCGTTCACCTTTCTTTGAAGCAGTGTACCTTGACCTAACAGATGCATATCATTATTTTTAGCACCCAAAATGGTTGAATTCTGGGTGCTTGTCCCCGGAGTGGTAGTTAAGACTACCATTCCGTCATCTAAGAGATACCCTTCGGGCAGCTGATCAACCTCATGAAGATCAGCCATGGAGATTGTACTCTTTAGAAGAAATGTTGAGCTATAGGTATATAAGGCTTTGTGGATGATATATAGAATATGTACTATGATATATATGAGTAAGCGCTTTGTGGAAAAGGATATATATGAGAACGGAAAGAAATAATGTTGAAGTAGTTGGGGGACTAATGATGTTATGACTTGGATGTTTGGCCTTGGCAATATATATAGAGGAGCCAAAAGCTGGGTTTCTCTTGTTTGTTTTATTTAATGTTGAGAAATTAAAAAAAAAAAAAAGAGAAATCAAAAATCAAAAAACGAGTTTTTCCAAGCTATATGACTTGGTCTTTTGGAACTAAGCAACTTGTCAGTGACCTATCCATATCAATGGACCGCTAAGCTACACGCATGAAGCTTCCTCTCATTTGAATCTGTAAGCATACGTATAGCTGTAATTTAACTTATGACTAGATCAACAGACGTGTTATCCAAGATGTTAAAACTAGTAGGTCCGGCTTGGAGTTTCTAATTATCTGAATAAGTGAAAATATTAACGAGTTAGATTAATAAGTAAATTAACAAAACGAATGAAAACAAAAAAGAAAGTTAATTTTTTTTCTTTTGAGCGAAAGTTAATTAATAATATATTATCAAAATGTTCACATTTACCAATCGTAACTTTTCTACTCATCAAGATATATATTAATGCATACTCATGTTAGTTGAGCACGTGAGCTACAGCCTGACCTCAACGGCTCAACCTCCCATTGAGCACTAATTGTTTCAACAAGTGAAAGCCTATCCCACATAAAGACTCTAACCATTAATTAGACCATAACTCTATATGGTAAGATTGAAAATGAGTTCACTAAAGTTTTTATGAACATGTTTAGAGTCTTCAGCTTCAACAACCAATAAGAAAATGAAATTAGTTCTTATTATATACAATACACATTACATATTTAACTCAATCAGCTAAGTAAGTCATATGTATTGTACATGATGTAACATGTGTTGTTTTTTTATTGGTGATTAGAGTAATCTAAACATATTTGGAGCCAAACTTTCTATACTTTTCAGATTAATAAATTTTTTCACATGCTCTTTTACTTAAAAAAAAAAAAACACGAAAAAAAAATCATCTTTAGTTTTAATGTCAAAATTAAATTTTAAAAATATTTTGAGAGTAATATTTGAAAACCCAAACCAAACTGCACTAAGTCTTTTGTTATTTATAATTTTTTTTTTAAAAATATGGTGGAGCCTCAATCCATACTATTTCCTCTTCTAACAAATTAGCTTTTTGTGCAACTATACTACTGCATGAACCTCCCTCAGTATTAATTTTGATGTCTCGTAGTGGTTGTTGTTCTACAAAACTGGGTCGTGCTAATTGCTTTCAGATCAGGGTTACAATAATTTTTGGTCCGAATTGTTCTCGTTATCAATTTTGTCCTTGAAGTTGTATTCGTTGTCAGTATAACCCTCATGTGCAAATCCATTGACATTGTTCTGTTAAATATTATATGACATATATGTACATGTTGAAAAAAATTTCACTTGACTAAAACAAGAGGAGATTACAAAATTTTCCTTTTAAAGATTACGATAGAAATGATAATCTTGTGAATAGTAAATAAAAATGTCTGGCAACATTACTTGTATAGAGCATTAATCATGAAAGCAACCTTCATCTATATGAAAGTTATCTTCCTTTCAACTAAAAACAAAACTCAAAGGTTATGCATATATTGTTGGGTTCGAATCGATTTGAGCTCCAATTTGGGCTTTGTAAGTTTTTTTTTTTTTTTTTGTTCGTTTTGTTTTTTTGTTTTAAGTTGTACTATTAAGTTTGGAACCGAAATCTTTTTTCTCACATATTGTGCTCCACTCTACATTAGTAAAAAGATGATAAGTGTCTTTTTTTCTTTTTTTTTTTTTCTTTTCTTTTCAAACTAATGAGAAAGTCTAAAGCTAATGCCTAAGAGCATTCACATCAAATATGTTAAAATAGCTAAAATGTAATTTTAATACCTAAAATCTTTATAAAAAAAATCCACTGCATCAATAGTACAAAAGTCAAAACTTTTAGTACCTAACTATAGTAAAGTGTCATCTTTGATACCTTAATGTAGCTAGATGGTAAACACAGAAATTATTATTTAAATGAAAGTTAGAGAGAGAGGGACTTGAGTGGTTAAAGAAAGAATAAAGGAAAAATATTTAAATAAAGTGATAAAAAATAGAATTTTTAATGTTGGATGTATTTAAAATGGTGTTTTAAAATATATAAAATAATTTTTTTAAGTTGTTAAAAGTTAAAATTTTTAAAACCTTTGATATGAGGATTTTAGGTTCTAAAGAATTAGGAACTAATGTATTAGAACTTCATTTCGTAAGGTTGGCAAACCATGATCAAAACGGTTTTAGTCTTGTTTAGACTTGCTCAAAGTATGTGTTTTATATGTAAAGTTGGAATCGAGTTACTGCAGAAGTTACTGTGCAAATCTGTCAGGCTCGATCGATCGAGAATTAGACTCGACTGATCAAAAGTCGTGCAGATTTTTTTTCTGTAGAATTTCCAACTCAGCCCAAGCCCGTTTGACGCGTAGGGTTTTATGTTTTACCCTAAGTATAAAAAGGAAAATTCTAGCCACATTTTTAAGGTTCTGAATGCTGTGTGTGTGAATCTTATTTGTGAGATCTAGAGGTGTTTGCCTCCACATACACTTAGGGTTTTCAAACTCAAGATTGATGTCAAGAGCTTGGTGATCATCCAGTTTCAGATTCAAGAACTTCAAGATATACAAGCAGGAGTGCTTGTGCTTTGCTGTGAATTCAAGAAAGAAGTAGTCCATGGACTCGGAGTTGTCACGTGGTCGTGGTAGTAAGTTTCCTACTCGATGTAGCAATAAGATGTTAGTGGTCTAAGTTGCTATTGTGTAAATTTCAATTCTTTCATAGTGAATTCTGTTTTACCTTGAGGATAGTTAGGTTAAATCCTCCCCAGATTTTTTACCGGTTTGGTTTTCCTGAGTTATCATATCATGTGTCCTTTATTTTTCGCACTTTGCATGATATGATATATTTGTGTTAACCTAGAACTGCTTAAATTTACCTAAGTTAATCACTTGACTAAATATCTAGATTAATTTGTTTGGGTTTAAGGGGTCAAAACTTTTTACAAGTGGTATCAAAGCTGGTAGCTTTTTGTGTAGACCTTTTGATCTTAAAGCTGATCCTTGACCCCGATTGTCATGGAACACGGACACTCTTGTTATTCCACCTCATTTTGATGGAAATAATTATGCTTATTGGAAAGTAAGGATGAAAGTTTTCTTGAAATCTATTGATGAAAGAGTCTGGAATTCTGTTGAGTATGGATGATAGAAGCCCACTACTCCTGTAAATGAGTGTCAAACTTCTCAAAAAGAGACAGCCGCTTTTAATAGCAAAGTTATAAATGCTATTTTTAATGCTGTCTCTATGGAGGAATTTAAGAGAATCTCTAATGTTGAGGTTGCTCATACTGCTTAGAATATCCTCCAGATTGTGCATGAAGACACAAAGGCAGTTAAAATTAATAAGTTGCAGCAATTGACTACTACATTTGAAAGCATTAGAATGACTGATGATGAATCTTTTGATGAATTCTATGCTAAATTTAATGATATTGTTAATTCTGCATATAATTTGGGTGAAATCTATGATCAACCTAAAATTGTTAGGAAGATTCTTAGATCTTTGATTGAGAATTTTAGACCCAAAGTGACTGCCATCACTGAAAGCAAGGATATGGACTCCATTCCTGTTGATGAACTTGTAGGATCTCTTCAGTCCTATGAGTTGGACCTACCCAAGACTAATAAATCCAAATCAATAGCTCTTAAGTCCGTTGATGATGTTGAGGCTGGTAGATTTGATGATGAACTCTCTGCTACAGAGATTGCCTATCTTGCCAAGAACTTTAGAAATTTTCTTAAGAACAATAACAGAAGGACAAGGGGTAAGAACACTGTTGAACCTATAAATTTTAGGAGGAATGATCCCACTAAGGTTAATAACACTGAAAAACCTAAAGAGAAAGTAGGTCAACCTTCTAATAATTCCATAGGACAACAATTTTTTGGATGCCAAGGGTATGGTCATGTGAAATCTGAATGTCTTACTCACTTGAGGTCTAAGGGTAAGGCTATGACTGTAACCATTAGTGATGATGAAGTTTCTGACAATGAATCAGTCAGTGAAGAGGATGGAAACTTCATTACTTTCACTGCTACTGCTGTAGTTAATGAAAGCATGTCTGTTGAAGAGAACCCTTCTGATGGGGAGCTCTCTGAAGATGCAGATTTACAGGAAGCCTATAATAAACTTTGCAAAGTTACTGCAAAGGATGCTATGAATGTTGATCTTGGCTTAAAGAAAATTGCATCTCTTGAACTTGATAAAAAAAATTTGCTTGTGAAACTATTTGATGCTAATGAACTTTTGAATAATGTGAAGACTGAGAACATGCTTTTACTTAATAAAGTTAAAAATTTGGAACTTGAATTATCCGTTACTAGAGAACAAACTAATAGGTCTGTAAGCTCCAAACTTGATCACATGCTAAGTATTCAAAAGTCTCCCTCTGACAAAACTGGCTTAGGTTTTGTGGAAAGTATCTCTGTGCCTGAATCTCATTCCACAAACTTTGTTCCTGCTATTGAACTCCCTAAGAGTGAGATTGTCAAACCCTTTGTGAGTGAAGCTGCTAAATCTGTAGAAGTAACATCTCCTAGGAAGGTTAGGGTTGATCTTCAAGAGTCTAAATCTAAGGCTTCTAATTCTTCGAAAGGCAAGATGCATGATAAGCCTGCATGGGTTTGTAACTTTTGTGGAAAGTCTGGGCATATTCGTCCAAACTGTTTCAAGTTGCAAGCTGCTAAGCGAGCAAATAAACTAAAAGTATCTGTGCCTCAAGCACAAGATCCTATGGTACTTATTGGTGAATTGGTAAAGGCATTAAACCTTTATTCCAATCCTGGAGTTGCTCAGAATTCTAATGTGAATAATAACTCCAATGCTAGAGTTGCATCTAAAAGGTTTTGGATGCAAAAGATTTGACCTAATTGAGTCTGTCTGACATGGCCCTTGTTCTTCACTGCTTTATCTCTTGTAACCATTTTCTTTAAGATTTGCATTGCATAACATTTATGCATCTCATTCTAGGAAATTTTTTTTAAAAAAAAGGGATAACAAGATTGTGTTTTGCAAAATGTGTTTTGTAGTATTTTTTTCTTGATTTTGAAAACAAGGTTGGTCAATCTATTCTTACATAACGTGTTTATGTACCTAGTTTAGCTTTGATGAGCTTATTTTATTGCACTTTACTAGTTTGAGCTTTGTAGTGCATGTTGTGTGGGAAGATGTTTATAGTTGTTGATCACATGACCTTGATCTTGAAGTCACATATCTTTGATTATTAGACTTGATTTTATTGAGAAAGGCATAAATAATCATTTCACCACTATTTATTAGACAATCATGAACACCTTAGTGCATATCGTAAGATTTTTTGCTTAAGAAAGTATAACACATGCACAAAAAGAATATAAGGTGTAGATTCAGATTAAATGCTAAAATTGGTGTATACATTATTGGGCTATAATAATTTTACAATTCAAATAAAATTGGTGTGTACACAATCCCGGCTATTTTAATAAGTTTCTAATCAATTGAAATTAGTGTGTATATTATGAGGCAAATCAAGAAATTTCCATGATTGCAAACTTTTATTTTAGGAAATATGAGAGTTATATGATGTAACTCTTTAGGTGATAGTCACTTTCAAATTTATGTGATGAATTTTTTTGAAATTATAATTGATTTCTATTCACATATCACCTCACATGTTTCTTAAGCTTTTGCTAGCTGCACACACTACACAAGTTACTCTTTGCTAAACTTTGTACATGTTATTGTGTGTATTTTTGGTCTGACCAACTAAGTTTGATAATTTCTTGAAATTGATGCAAAACATGTTTGATGTTTGAGAATTTGAGGAGAATTAAGTGAAAATCTTAATTTTGGAAAACTGGGATCTAAACAAATGTTTTTTAAAAATATTTTATCTCATACTCATGCATTTTATTCATAAAATTTAGTGCTTTGAGGAGTTTCTGCATAAAAAATTGCTTTGGTTTTCAAAAAATTGGTTTTTCCAAAATTTTGATCGATCAAATCTGTTTTTCGACCGATCGAAATTGCACTCAAATCCCTTTGTGAGCTTTTGTTTGTTTCGATCGGTACTTGATTGGTAATGGATCAATCGAAGTATTTTCGATCGATCGAATCTATTTTTCGATCAATTGAAAATCGGGCTGTGAGTTTTTTTTAAAAAAATAAAAGATTTTTCTCCACGTGTTCTTCACTTTTCTAAAAAAAAAAAAAAAAGATTTTTCTCCACGTGGTCAAGGCTCCAACAAAGTTTTTTGTCGTTTTCCTC
Organism: Lithocarpus polystachyus; assembly: GCA_033629205.1. Lineage (NCBI taxonomy): Eukaryota > Viridiplantae > Streptophyta > Magnoliopsida > Fagales > Fagaceae > Lithocarpus > Lithocarpus polystachyus. The sequence goes on along the minus strand of CM066165.1, from coordinate 43,677,158 downwards.
CAAATCTTTTGCAAGGTTTTTCTCTCCCAAAGCCGGTAAGACCTTTATACCCTTTCTTTTCCATTTATTTTCATTTTTCAAGCATTAAATTATGCATTTTCTTTGGTATTTTCGGACCTATGAAAATTTGGAGTTTTTAATGATTCAAGCTTTTTCTTTGTAAATTAAACATTGGGTTTTTGTTGGGACACTATATACAACTGATCCATATGGTTTAATTTGATTAATTTGATGATTTGTGAAAAATTGAAAATTCTAGGGCTTGAAATCGTCGAATTTAGGGCTTTTGTTCAATTTGATGTAAATTGATGAAATTGGCTTTGTTAGATTGACTTATTTGATCATTATATTGTGTTTTCTAACTTGTGCAATGATCAATTTCTCAATTTGTTAGGTTTTGTGAAAATGGGTTTTTCAAATTTTGGGATTTTTGATAGAAAATTCTTGCTCAAGTCAATATTATGAATTTGGATCATATTTGAACTGTTTTTTATTACATTAAACCATGCATCATTTAATTTTTCTGCTCATGCATCATATAGGATTTTTTTCTGTTGTTTTGGTGCTAATCTTGCTGTCTGCCTTTGGTTTTCTATTGTCTCTTTTCTTTCTGTGTCTCTCTATCTGGTCTTAGAATCATGCCTAGGAAAACTAAAGCTCATAGGACTTCCTCTTCTTCACCGTCTTTCGATAGTGATAGATTCTTGAGTGAGAAACATCAGGAGACATACGAGACTCTTAACATTAGGAGAAACATTTGGGGTGAGCGTAGGGTCTTTCTAGATAAGGTCGATGATGAGGTGAGGCATAACTTTAAGCGTCGGGGTTGGTTACTCTTGGTAGACATAGGTCATCCGCCTTCGGCTACCCTGATTAGAGAGTTCTACTCGAACCTCTTTATCCACATCTATGATTCCAACACTTTAGTGAAGAGTTGGATACGAGATGTAGAGTATCGCATTACTCCTTCAGTAGTGTCTGGTGCTCTTGGGGTACCCCTGGTTTCTTATCTTGTCTATCCTTATGATGAGTCTCCTCCCCTTGACGACGTGATGTCATACATCACTGGGTCTTTTATCTAGTGGGGTTCTGATCCTCGGATCACGTCTGCTGAGCTTTCTGAGTTGCATTATCTTTTCTTTAGGATTTTTTGTCATTCCTTGTGACCTATCTCTCATCTACACACTATCCCTATTAAGCGATGTGTGTTTCTTTATGCTCTTGTCACTGATGCTCCTATCAGTTTTCCTCATCTTTTTCTTCGTTCTTTGAACGAAGTGCATAGGAGTAGTTCTACTGCTCATGCTTTGTTCTTTCTTGTTTTTATTCATAGGAATCTTCTTCACTTAGGATTAGGTGATTTCCCTACTTCTGAGCCTGTTCGTATCATTGCTCCCATAGGTACCACCTTTCTTAGGCAAAGGGCTACTCAGCTTCGAGCTAGCTCTAAGCGTCCTAGGGTAGAGCCTTCCGGTGTCACTTCTCCTCATTTCTCTTCTACAGGTGCTCCTATGGCAGAGAAATCTAATGATCCGACTGCTGCTACTGTTGCTGTTCCTCCACCTTCTCCTTCGGATGATTCGGACATTCGTTGAATATTGGACACTATCATGACCGTCCAGGCAGCTCATGGTCAACTTTTGGTGGATGTGCTTGATGAGATTCGAGCGTTGCGGGCAGATTTGGAGAGTTTTCGACGTTCTTCTCTGCCACCTCCTTTTGATGATGAGTGAGTGCCCTTGGGCAATTCGTCACAAAAAGGGGGAGTACATTATGTAATGGAGACTGACTATTCTTTGTAGTAGAGGAGTTTTTATCTTAGGGGAGATTTTGTTTATTTTTGTGATACTATGGAGCTGTGGAGCCTTTAGATTGTATCTAGGTGCTTCATTGTGTATGGCTCTTTTTTGGCTCATGATAGGGGGAGTTATATGAGATACATTTTTTTGTACATGTTTCTTGTTTCACTGTGCTACATTGCTTATTGATTTATATTTATGAGGTTATTCATAATATATGTCTTTATTGTATGTTATATGAAATCAAGAAGTTATTTTCTATGTTACTTGTATTTTCCACACATGCGTTTATGTGTTTGTTAAGTATTACAGGAATATACAGATTGATTCAGTCGTGCTGCTGTCTACTCTTACAACTGATAGATAGTAGTTAAGTTGAATTTGTTTAGCTGGGCTTTTGTTTTGTAATGGGCTGCTTATTTTGTAAACTTTGAGCATTTTGTTATGTTTGTGTTTTGTCACGGATTGCTAAAGGGAGAGTTTGTTAGGTTATAAAGAATTAAGAACTAATGTATTAGAACTTCATTTTGTAAGGTTGGCAAACCATGATCAAAACGGTTTTAGTCTTGTTTAGACTTGCTCTAAGTATGTGTTTTATATATAAAGTTGGAATCGAGTTACTGCAAAAGTTACTGTGCAAATCTGTCAGGCTCGATCGATCAAGAATTAGACTCGACCGATCGAAAGTCGTGCAGCTTGTCTGCAGAATTTCCAACTCAGCCCAAGCCCGTTTGACGTGTAGGGTTTTATGTTTTGCCTAAGTATAAAAGGAAAAACTCTAGCCACGTTTTTAGGGTTCTGAATGTTGTGTGTGTGAATCTTATTTGTGAGATCTAGAGGTGTTTGCCTTCACATACATTTAGGGTTTCCAAACTCAAGATTGATATCAAGAGCTCGGTGATCATCTAGTTGCAGATTCAAGAGCTTTAAGATATACAAGCAGGAGTGCTTATGCTTTGCTGTGAATTCAAGAAAGAAGTAGTCCGTGGACTCGGAGTTATCACGTGGTCATGGTAGTAAGTTTCCTACTTGAGGTAGCAATAGGATGTTAGTGGTCTAAGTCGCTATTGTGTAATCTTCAATTCTTTCATAGTGAATTCTGTTTTACCTTGAGGATAGCTAGGTTAAATCCTCCCCAGGTTTTTTACCGATTTGGTTTTCTTGGGTTATCATATCATGTGTTCTTTATTTTTCGCACTTTGCATGATATGATATATTTGTGTTAACCTAGAACTGCTTAAATTTACCTAAGTTAATCACTTGGCTAAATATCTAGGTTAATCTGTTTGGGTTTAAGGGGTCTAAACTTCTTACAAAACGGTTTTAGAAAGCCATGTTAATCCTCAATCTCTGTTTGCCACCTGCCCACCTACCATTTTCACTCTTATTTTCAACGGCTAGCTGCTGTAGGTAGAGGCAATTTCTTCTCTTTTGGTGACTTTGGGGTTTGTTGAGGGCAAATCTCTCAATTTCTTCACTTTTGAATTTCACTAGGAAAAGATGAATATGATAAGTAGATCTTGGGCTGGGTTTTGCATTTACATTGGGTAGGTGTGGGCTTAAATTAAGTTAACTTATTGGAGATTTTAGAAGGATCCAATAAGTTTTTTTCTAAAATTTTGGGCTTTGACTTGAGCCTTTTTTCTATTTTTTTTAATAAAAAAATAAAATTATTGGGTCTCTACTACTTTAATCCTATACAAAAACCTAAAATTTTTAGACCACACATTGGCCCCACTTTTCATATTTTCTTTTCCTTGACACTCCAACTCTATATATTCTTTTTGGACTATGAACATGAATTCCATTAGGATAAGATGAATATGATAAGCAGGTCTAGGCTAGGCTAGGGTTGGGTTTTTTGGTTGCGATTGGGTAGGCGTGTGAAAAAATTTTATTTTGACTTATATATTATGTATTGATAATTTTACATTTGACAAATTTGGATATCAATGTTATAAATACATTTTATTTGATTTACTTGGTTTGTTTTGTCAAATATTAAAATAGTCAATAGTCGTATGTGTTCTAATTTTATATTCAGTATACAATTTATATATATATATATATATATATATATATATTCTGTAAATTTTACATATTGTTTGTGTATCTTATGATACACTATACAACACGATACATAAAAAAGAAAACATGATTCATGATACAATTAGTGTTTTGACAACTATGTCTCTCATTTAATTTGGCAATTATAGAGGGAGGATATAGAGAGAAGAAACGGGGTTTAGCTCTAGGGTTTTAGGATTATCTCTAACTCTTCAACGTGAGAATCGGGGTTGCAAATTTTATGGGAAATGAGGCTTATATAGAAAGAGGCTAAGGCTTAGATTTTAAAGAAGTTCATAACTAAATTCTCTCAAGTTCAATCATATTCGTGCTTAAGCCAATGAGAGATGCGAGAAAGGTGAAATTGCAATCTTAATTGAATTTTAACAGGTGAACTCACTTGGCAAATTGCTCGGCCCTCTGAATTGTGCTTGTGAAGAATTCCTTTGCATGCAACTCTAAACTATAGCTTTTGATTTCTTTCAAGCCATTGCAATTTAACTCACTACTGGGCAGAGAACTCTTTGAGAAAACTCCAATGGAATAGTTAACATAACATATAGTAATACAATTTAACCCAAAAATGTTAAAGCTTATAAGTTTAGGCTCAATTATGTTATACTAATATATAGCCCCGTGCATATGCATGAATATAATTAAAAACAATCACAATTATACATTTTTTTGAGAAGAGATTCAAATTGTAAATAGTATTAGCTTACACTTTTTTAAAACCATACATTTTGAAAATATGTTATTGTTTCTCATTATATATATATATATATATATATATATGTCATTTAGAATTTAATTAGATTTATACTCTTTTGTTTTTTTTACTTAAAAATTCACTTTCCACAAAAATTTAAAAATAAATGGACACGTGGCGGAAAATTAGACTCCAATTGAAATCTAATTGGATTTAGATTCTTCGATTTTTATACACAATAATTCACTTTGAACAAAATTAAAAATTAAATAGAACATGTAGCACAAAATTGAGAATCAAATTAAAATTTAATTGAATTTTCTCTAAGTGTTGGCTATTAATATATACTAGCTTGTAACCTCATGCATATGCATGGATACACTTAAAAATATACATTAAGATGTATAATATATTTCCTATATATCTAATTTAAATACTACTGATAGTCATTTTTATATTTTGTTAACTCTTAAAAAATTTTGTAAGGATATAATTAGGTATAAAATGTAAATTGTCCATGTTTTCTTTTTTTAAATTATTTTGAAGCACTTTTTTTTTGTTACAATTTATTTATTCTAGACTCTTTGGTTTTTGTACTTAATAACTCACTTGGATGAATATTTATGATATGGTTTCACATTTGGTTATACAATTAAGAAATAAAACTCTTTTAGAATAAATAATTTTAAACAAATGGCACAAAATTAAAACTCTAATTTAGAATTTTAATTTGAGTTTCTCTTAACTTCACCTATTATTATATATATATAGACTAGTATGTAACCCATGTTTACGCATGTGAATGCTGAATTGTAGTAGTGCTATTGATGTTAGCTTGGGTTATTAAATATATAGGATATAGTTTGACTAGGACATTTGGATTTATTAAAATATTTTTTTTCTTGCAATTTTCATAATATTGATTGCGCCAAGTTTCTCATTTCATTGCTATTATGTATATAATTTTGAAAATCACTATCGGATACTACATATACAATATCAATTCACAATTACTGTCTGTGAAATTCTACTAAATACAACACAAATAAAATAATAAATTGATCAAATAGTATCTCCTAAATTGAATGTAGATAAGTGTATGAAATTTTTCAGCTCAATTACAGTTTATTACGTTCAATATCTTCACATACAAAATATTTGAAAAGAAACTGTACAAAAAATATGCTCGTTAGTTCAAAGAAAAAATAAAAGCAAAAATTTAAGGGTATGTTTGGTAACTGTTTTTTCTTCTTATTTTCTGTTTCCAAAAACAATTTTCCATTTTTGAAACTAAAAAACTTGTTTGGCAACCAAAAATGGACAAAAAACAAAAACTATTCTCAAAACTTAATTTGTGAAGGAAGTTGAAAACATGCAAAAAACTGTTTTTAGTTTCTAATTTTCAAAAGTCAATAAAAACACGCATTTAATTTAATGAATCTGTCTCATTTAATGAGTTAGCATTAGAGTTCAAATCCTAATAACAACATATTTTAGTATTTTCTATTTTTTTTTTCTTCAAAAAACTATTTTTCAAATTTCAACTAACCAAAACATGTTTTTGATTTCAACAATACAAGAAAATTGTTTTTTTCTTTATGTTCCCCAAAACAAGTTTTTGAAAATAAAAAACAAAAACTGTTACCAGACAAAACCTAAACAATTTAATTTGTATGAAAAACTAACAAAAGCAAAATTCAATTTTGTTTCTAATTTAATTTTCTCTAAACTTTGATTTGAAATATATATACATATATATATATATATATATATATAACCAAGTTAGTAATTGATTGTACATAGTTATGGTATATTATACAAATGACTTACAAATTTGAATTATTTTTAGTTATATGATTAGGTTTTTTTTTATATTTTATTTATATTGGACTCATCATTTTCTACCCTAAATTAATTCATTTGACACAAAAATTAAAAAACTTTGATTATATGGGACACGTGGAGCATGTAGTCTGTGCTTACGCACAGAAATATTAACAATTATAATGATAAGATATTCATCTTGGTAGATTCAGTTTCCACATTGAACTTGGAATCTTCTTGGAAGCGCCAATGAAGCGATAATGTATGAGAGTGTGAAGTAAGGAAAAGTGGAATTGAACATTATATTTGAACCCGGCCTTGTTTTTAGAAATCCAAAAGGAGGAGGAGATGATAGTGTGTGGATCTAGTTGGTGGAGGTTGAGAGAGAATGAGGAAACATGGGATGAAAATATGACATTAGGAGGAGATGATGTTTTACTTTTTTAGGCTTTCTCGTTGGGCTTCTTAGTTCTGGTAGTGGGCAGGTGAGATGTTCACCTATAAAAGTGTGCAAGTGAGATGTTCTTGCTTAGGCCAATGAGCATTATTATTGTGATTTTCTTGGCTTCCATATTAAATATTAATGCATCATTTATTTGGGCACAAATATTAGAAAATTTAGATAAGATACATGGCATAAAATTGGAGTCCAATTTATAATTTAATTAAATTTTTTTTTTTTTTGAGTGTTGGTTAGGACAAGTGGCGCAAAATTAAGAATCCAAATCTAGACACATGGCACAAAATTGAAACTCTAATTTGGAATTTTATTTGAATTTCTCTCTGTTTCACCTATTATTATATATATAGATATATAGATTAACTCAATTGATACAAAAATTTAAAACTTAGATTAAATGGAACACGTGGCGTAAAATTATACTTTAACTAAATTACAATTTGAATTCAAATTGGATTTTCTCTCAATTTTACCTATATATATTCTCATTATTATTATTTAATGTAGGACTTTACTCATACATTTATACCCAATACCAACAATAATACAAAGTACATTGAAATTAAAGATCAAACAATAAAAATACATTGAATCAAGTATTTTGTTCTATTAATATACATGAAATGCAGTAGTTTTTTTCATGATCTCTCTATTAACCCAATGCTTTATGTAGAGCTAGTATTAGTTATTTTCTTGAAAAATTCAGGTTTTTGTTCCAGTTTTTCATCCTTTTTATACGGAGGTGTTCGTGGTGATCCAATGCTAAAACTCCTTTGGAGGCTTAGAACTTTCTCAATGTTCAAACTGCTTTGGAGGCTTCGAACTTCCATTTGGTGCGAGTTCACCTCAGTGGCAGCTCCATAATTTTTTTTTTTGTTGGGTGGTTATTATGAAACTTAAATTATACAAAATCTAATAAAAGGAAAACTTTATATATTGACAAAAAAAAAAATGCAAATACATAGAATCTTACAATTCCCTTCTATGATCGAGTTTTCTTATTTTGAAATTGTTGCATGATAATTTCCTTATCAATACTACAAATTCCATCTCTTTTAAAATTTTAGCTCAATAAATTTTTCTTGGAGTTTTATTTTTGTTTGTAAGGGCCTAATATATTATTAAGTGGGATCAAAGTTTAAGGACAAAATTTGGCTACAATTTTAGTTTTAGTTTTTGGTTACAGCTCTTACAAAAAAAATTAACATGACTACATTTTTTTAAATCTAACAATTTAATTACGTGTTCTTTATATTTTTGAAATATATGTCAAATTTCATGTCAATCAAATGTTATTTGCTATTCAATCCATAAATTTATTTTATATATATATATATATATATAATTTTAGACTACAAAATCTAAATTCAAATGTTTCATTAATGGCATATATGTTGATCTTTGATCTTATTGAAATTTTGTATGTATGGAAAATATAAGAAGAATTATAATCTAATAGTGGATTTATCAAAATTCATATCTATTAAAAAAATATTAAGTGAAGTTTTAGTCTTAATTTGCAATCTAGTTTATTGTGAAACTCAGTCCAAAGTTTAATTATATTGGGCCTTAAAAATTTTCGGATGGTCACAAATTTAGTTTAAGGGTAAAAAATCATATTATTTTTTAAATTTATATATAATAATTAATTTTTTTTTTCGGATCAGGTGATTTGTGACCACTGTGGCTTCAATGTGGAGCCACCCGTAGTTTACCTGGGGTGCGAGTTTGTTAGGGAAGTCGTTGATCTTTCTTCGAGAAACACCTTTTCTTAATAGTGACATATCATTTTTTGGTTATTGCCGAATAAGGTTGAATTCCCGGTGCTTGGTGCTGGATTGTTGGTTAAGACTTAAGACGATCATTCTATCATCTGATCAGAGATACCCTTCAGGGGGCATCACCTCATGCCATGGAGCTTATACTCTTAGTCATTAGAGGGCAGAGGTTCATGTTAAAAAAAAAAATCAAAAATCAAAAAACGAGTTTTTTCAAGCTATGACTTGGTCTTTGGAATTAAGCAACTTGTCAATGACCTATGACCTATCCATATCAATGGATCACTAAGCTACATGCATGCAGCTTCCTCTCATTTGAAGCTGTAAGAGTACGCGTATATAGTTGTAATTTATGACTAGATCAACAGACGTGTTATCCAAGATGTTAAAACTAGTAGGTCAGGATTATCTGATTAAGTAATATTTTGAAAATACTAACGAGTTAATTAATTCACTCACAGTGCACTACAAAAAAAAGGACTTTAGGCCGCGTTTTTAAAACGCGGCCTAAGGTCCGAAAAACGCGGCTATAGGCCCAATAGGGCTATAGCCGCGGTTTTTTAGGCCACGTTTTTAAATGTGGCCTAAACCCCGCAACTATAGGTCTATGGCCGCACTTTTAGAAACGCGGCCTAAGACCAAGGCCTATTCAAAAAAAAATAATGCTGAAAATTTTCAAAAATATTCAAAAAATATATAATTCAGATTAAGCAATAAATATAAACGCAATTTAAATTAAACACAAACCCAGCAATTTGAACACAAACCCAGTAAAAAATTTGAACACAAACACATTACATATTTGAACACAAACCCAGCAAAAAATTTGAACACAAACACATTACATATTTGAACAAACACAAACCCAGCAAAAAATTTGAACACAAACATATTACATATTTAAACAAACACAAACACAAACAAATTAAAACCCAGCAAATTTAAACAATAACACATTACATATTTGAACAAGAACATAAACACAGTAAAATTAAAACCCACCCAATCTGGCTTCGAGTTCTGCACGCCGGTCCAAGCCGCCACAACCCACCCAATCTGGCTTTGTGGCTCGGAGATGGAGCTCTCCAAGCCTCGATCTCCGATCTGATCGGAGATGGAGGCTTGGAGCTCCAAGCCTCGATCTCCGATCCGCCGATCGGAGATGGAGATTGGAGATCGAGATCGAGGCCGATCGGAGATGGAGATCGGAGATGGAGATCGAGGCCAATCGGATCGAGGCTTGGAGCGCCTTCATCTCCATCTCCGAGCCTCGATCTCGGATCGGAGATCGGAGATGGAGGCTTGGAGCCTTCATCTCCATCTCCGAGCCTCGATCTCGGATCGGAGATCGGAGATGGAGGCTTGGAGCTCCAAGCCTCCATCTCCAATCGGATCGGAGATCGAAGCCGATCGGAGATGGAGATCGAGGCCGATCGGAGATGGAGATCGAGGCAGATTGGATCGAGGCTTGGAGGGCTTGGAGGCGTGATGAGCAAAAAATAGGTGATGAGCAAAAAATAGGCTTGGAGGCGTGATGAGCAAAAAATGGAGATGGAGATGGAAATTATTTGAGAAAAGGGCATCAGTAAAACGCTGAGGCCGTGTCTCCAAACGCGGCCTCAAACTCTTTTTTTGGGCCGCGTTGAAAAAACGCGGCCTCAAGCGAATATTGTGGGCCGCGTTTACAAAAACGCGGCCCGTTGAATGGACTTAAGCCGCGTTTTTAAAAACGCGGCTTCAGTCCGTTTTGGGCCGCATTTTCGCAAACGTGGCCCAAAAAATCGGGGCCTAAAGGCCCCGTTTTTTGTAGTGGTGATTAATAAAGTAATTTAACCAAAATAATGGTGTTTCTCAAAATTAAAAAAAAAAAAAAAAAAAAAAGAATGGAAACAAAAAAGAAAATTAATGTATGAAATATCAACAAAATGTTCATAGTGGTGAGTGGAGACTAATAACTTTTCTATTCATCAAGAAACTAATAATAATAATAATAATAATAATAATGTCTAAGGGGACTGAGCTGGGATGGGGTCCTTTAGCCTGATCTCAACCTGACATCAAGCACTAATTTTTTCGAGCAGTGAAAGGCAATAGTTCTCGAGTCAAACTAGCATTATCATTCCGTCGTGCCAGAAGCTCGAATTCACCTATACCACAAAAAGACCCTAACCATTGGAGTCCACGACCCTATATAGTCCTTAAGTCACATTAAGCACTCAATGTTTCAAGCAGTGAAAGGCAATAGTACTTACGTCAAACTAGCATTATCAGTTTATCACAAGTTTATCACTTTGTCACACTTAAAACTCTGAATTAAATCCTATCTCACATGTTAGAATTTAGACTCCTGTAAAACATAGGGTGTTTAACCTAATATATTAGTCAAGTTGTTACTTAGGTTGGTTATTCAGATTTAAGTTAAACATTTATCACAAGAAATAAAATACAGTGAAAAAGTAAATAACACAAGATGTGATGACTCATGAAAACCAATGAGACAACTTGTTTCAAGGTAAAAACTTGGGGGGAACTAGCCCAATAGAAAAATCCACTGTATCAAGTTAAGATTTACAATCAAGAATACCAATTTATAGTAAATCTAACACAATTGACAAATTGAGCTCTGAACTCCATTGAATTCCTTGATTTGGATCTTGTTCTCACATGAACCACCTGTTCATGCTTTGATCCTCAATATACTAGATAGCTGAAGGCTTGGCAGCAACTTTACTTCACCAGTACTAATAATATGAATTTGACCTCCGGTAGGTGTTGGTAGAGTTAGAAGGTTACAGAACCTCACAAATCTCACGGGAATAACTCTCAAAAATTGAAAAACGTGCATTAGGGTTTGCTTTTATATCTAGTAGTGTTGGACTCAAACCCTAAACGTTTTGAATGCTGTTTGGCCTTATTTAAAACTTTGCAAATTCGTGTCTCAATCGGTCGAGTTTGACAGATTCTCAATTCTTCTTTTTGTAGCTTATATGTTCTTAAATTTGGATTTGTATCAACTTGAGCAATGTCTAAAACACTACTAGGACTCAAAGATCTTATACTAAACATGTTTTTGTTCTCGGTTTGCCAACATACAATAAAATTAGAACTGTGGGCGCAGGGGCCCAAGATCATGTACTAAGCCACATAACACTTAGAATCCCAAGATCACACTTTGGGCCTTGCAGGGGTAAAGGCTCAAAGACGTCCGCTAGGCCCAACAGTGTCCGAGGACGAAGTCAGGTTCGAGGAAATGAAGAACACATACACAGACTCCCAGAATATATTAGTGCATTCTGGAACAAATAGAGGCGGCCGAGGAGTATACCTAACCCCTAATGAGTGGAACTCCTTAAAATATCTAAGAAAAGGCTGCCACAATCGCATTAAATGTGCTACACCCACTTTTCTGACCGCATTAATGTGGAGAAGACCCCTGAACAGTGTAATCTTGGCCACCGCAACTCCAGAAGACAAAAGAAGATACAGGAAGGGACAGCTATTCAAGGGGAGACTGGAACAATCGACAAGTGGAGGGTGTAGATGATTTAGAACAAGATATATAATGTAAAGGAATCCTTTTAGAGAGGAGAGAGAAAAAGAAGGACAGAAAAGCTTGTGTAAAAACTAAGGATAGTTAAATTGAACCTCATATCCTCGGACCATAGCCGAGGACAGTTTATTGTATTACATCTTGCATTCTATCCTTTTTGAGCAAAAAGTCTATCCAGTTGATTGTTTAGCCCATTCTAGCCCAGTTTTCGCTTCCTATTTCTCTACAAATTCATTATTGTTGGGCTCTTTGGCCTGGTCCATTCTCCTTTGGGCCAGTACGCCGAATTCGTGTCCCTACAATTGGCGCCGTCTGTGGGGAGCTGGTGGTTTAGAGTGTTAGACAGTCAGTCATGGTAGGGTCAGGTCCACACCAATTCGAATCTATGGGATCTCGTGGGGAAGGCCATTCTCGAAAAGGTCAGGAAGGAAGTGTGCATACCATCCACTCCGGTGAAAGTCAGTCTAAGGGTGATAGCCATATTTCCCAGGATGAGCGCGCCAGGACCATGCAGGAAGAGATTGATTACTTAAAGAAGAAGTTACGCCAAGAGCGGAGGAGGCGAAGTCCCTCAGTCTCTGACCTTTCTACAAGTAGCGAGGAAGGTAATGAATACAGGCACAGATCAAGGTCACCCCCGAGCGAGACTTTCTCGTATGAGTCGGATGATCGCCGAGAGTGCAGGGGAGGTACATCTTCTAGGGGCATGGGGAATGATGCCATGAGTAAAGCACTCAACAGAATATCTAAATCTCCTTTTTCGTGCAAGATTGATGGGGGACTACTCCCTAAACGATTCACTTAGCCTACGTTCACTCTCTACAATGGTCGTACTGACCTAGTTGAACACGTTAGTTATTTCAACCAGAGAATGGCCGTGTACTCTAATAACGAGACCCTTATGTGCAAAGTATTCCCATCTAGCTTGGGACCAATAGTGATGAGATGGTTCAATGGACTGAGGGCGGGTACTATTAACTCTTTCAAGGAGCTCACACAGGCATTTGGATCCCGTTTCATCACCTGCAGTAGAGTCCCTCGGCCTCTGGATTCCTTGCTGTCCTTGTCCATGAGGGAGGGGGAAACTTTGAAGGTGTACTCGGACCGATACTGGGATATGTTCAACGAGATAGAAGGCGATTTTGACGACGTGGCCGTCAGGAACTTTAAGGTCGGCCTGCCCACTGAGCACAGTCTGAGAAGATCTCTAACTGAAAAACCAGTCACTAGCGTGCGACAGCTCATGGACCAGATTGACAAGTATAAGAGGGTCGAAGAGGACCAGCAACAGGAAAAGGGCAAAAGTAAGGGTATCCCTCACAAGAAAAGGGATTTCAGGTTGGATCGTTATAACAACAATCGCCTTAAGAGAGATTCCGGAGCCCCAGCTACTCAGGCTATTAATACTCTGTTCCGAGAACCGATACACCAAATCCTGGAAAAAAATTAAAGAAGAGCCATATTTCAGATGACCGAGCAAACTGATCGGAGACCCTGCAAAGCGCAATCAAAGTCTTCATTGCCAATACCACAAGGAGCGGGGTCATACGACCGAAGACTGTAGGACCCTATGGGGTCATCTGCAGCAGTTGATCCGAGAGGGCAAGCTCAAGCAGTTTCTGACCCAGCCCGGCGGGTAAGGCAACCAGACAACTCCAGGGGCTCAAAGGGGTGCATATTCTAGACCCCCTTTGGGAGTCATCCACGTCATTCTAGCCGCGCCAGGTAGAACAGGGTCCTGCCCCTCTCGGGTAATGTCAATTGCAGGTTCACAGGCTGAGACCTATGGACCTGAACCCAAAAGGACCAAAACAGAAGCTCACCCAGCATTAAGCTTCTCGGATGAGGATAAGGTCGGAACCATATAGCCACACGATGACGCCCTAGTTGTAACCCTCAGAATCGGTAGCTACGACATTAGGAGAGTATTGGTGGACCAGGGCAGCAGAGTCGAGATCATGTATCCAGATCTCTACAAGGGGCTTAATCTCAGCAAGAGGATTTGACTAGTAATGATTCGCCTTTAGTCGGCTTTGATGGAAAGGTCGTTGTTCCACGTGGACAAATCAGATTGCCAGTTTAGGCCGGCTTCAAGGTGGTAGAGGTGGACTTCATTGTGGTGGATGCCTACTCCCCGTACACAGCCATCGTGGCACGGCCTTGGCTCCACGCTCTAGGGGTCGTCTCGTCTACCCTTCATCTCAAAGTGAAATATCTTTCCGGGGATCAGGTTGAAGAGCTGGTTGGAAGTCAATCTGTGGCCAGGCAGTGTCTGGTGGCAGCTATAACACGCCGACCGGAGTCAGAGTCCTTGACTTCCTCCAGTAAAGTATTATAGCAATCAGAGATTGGTGCCTCTTTTCCTGTTGTGCATTCACCCCGAAGCGGTGGAGATTCTCCTGGAAGAACTACAAGAAGGGATTTGTGGCAGTCACACGGGGGGAAGATCTTTATCTCATCGAGCTCTCACCCAAGGATATTGGTGGCCCAACATGTACAGAGAAGCCCAAGCCTATGTAAAGAGATGTGATCAATGCCAAAGGTTCGCCCCGAACATACACCAACCTAGGGGAAAGCTCAACCCCTTATCCAGCCCCTAGCCTTTTGCCCAGTGGGGCTTGGACATTGTCGACCCTTTCCCTAAGGCTGTAGGAAACAAGAGATACCTAGTGGTCGGCACAGACTACTTCACCAAATGGGTCGAAGCTGAGCCTTTGGCCAACATCCGAGATGCCGACATAAAGAGGTTCATCTAGAAAAACATTATCACTCGGTTTGGAGTCGCCCACACCCTCATCTCGAACAATGGTCTTCAATTCGACAGCAAATTTTTTCGAAGGTATTATTGCGAGTTAGGCATAACTAACCGGTACTTCACCCCGACCTACCCTTAAGGGAACGGGCAGGCCGAGGCCACTAATAAGGTCATTGTAGGCGGATTCAAAAAGAGGTTAGAGGACGCCAAAGGAAGATGGGTCGAGGAACTACCACACGTGTTGTGGACGTATCGGACCACCCCGCGAAAATCCACTAGAGAGACCCCTTTTTCACTAACTTATGGGGCCAAGGCGGTCATCCCATTAGAAACTGGGTTCCCTACACTAAGAACGAGCTCTTTCACCCCTGACCAGAACAACAATTTACTAGAGAAAAATCTGGATCTAATTGATGAACGAAGGGAAATCGCAGCGGTCCGACTAGCCTACTATCACCACAAGCTAAAACGAGGATACGATGCCAAGGTGAAGTTGAGGCCTTTGGCGTCGGGAGATTTGGTACTGAGGAAAGTAGTCGGAACTGCAAAGAACCCTGCCGGGGCAAGCTGGGGCCAAACTGGGAAGGGCCATACCGAATCACGTCTGTAGCCAGAATAGGAGCATACTACTTGGAGGATCTGGAAAATCAAGCAATGCTCCATCCATGGAATGTAAATAACCTAAAAAGGTATTATTATTAATAAGAATGTGCTTCATTACAAGTTTCGTATTTCTTTGCATTATGAATGATGTTTAACTGCTCCAAATTAGAAGAGTCAATAGAGCCTTGGTCATAACTGGTCCCTCGGATCATATGCCTTGGGCCACTAAGTGTTAAACAGATTCTAAGCTACGCCTGACCCCTCGAACCACCTGCTTTGGAAAAATTAACACGCTGCTATATTTTTCTAAGTGTTAAACATATCCTAAGCTACGCCTAGCCCCACGGACCACCTGCTTTGGAAAAATTAACACGCTGCTACATTTTTCTAAGTGTTAAACAGATCCTAAGCTACGCCTGGCCCCTCGGACTACCTGCTTTGGAAAAATTAACACGCTACTACATTTTTCTAAGTGTTAAATAGATCCTAAACTACGCTTGGCCCCTCGGACCACCTGCTTTGGAAAAATTAACACGTTGCTAAATTTTTCTAAGTATTAAACAGATCCTAAGCTACGCCTGGCCCCTCAGACCACCTGCTTTGGAAAAATTAACACGCTGCTACATTTTTCTAAGTGTTAAACAGATCCTAAGCTACGCCTGGCCCCTCGGACCACCTGCTTTGGAAAAATTAACACGCTGCTAAATTTTTCTAAGTGTTAAACAGATCCTAAGCTACGCCTGGCCCTTCGGACCACCTGCTTTGGAAAAATTAACACGCTTCTACATTTTTCTAAGTGTTAAACAGATCTCAAGCTACGCCTGGCCCCTCGGACCACCTGCTTTGGGTAAATTAATACGCTACTGAATTTTCCTAAGTGAATCGAGTCAACACCTAATTACGGTTTAGAAAACGTATGTTGAAATTGCTTGTTCAGCCCTACGAATCAACACGTCATGATTGGCACAGACTTGTTTAAAATAGTTAGAGGAATCATAGCATAAAGTACAATAAACAAACACGTAACAGATAAAGGAAAAAGCTTCTTCATTTATAAAGTCAAAAATACACCGGGAGTTTGCAACAATATGCGTACATCAAAAAAAAAAAGAAAAAAAATCCTAAGCCCTAAGCCTCGGGAGCGGGAGGATCATCTGTCTAGCTCGGCTCACCCTTGGCCGTCGTTTCATCGCCTTCGATCAAGATTGCGCCTGGAACCTCGGAGACCGCATCCTTAGCCTCGGCTTCCTTAGCTGTGGCAGCATCTGGGGCATCCAAGAGAGAATCATCCGTAACCTCGCGAATGTTAGGATGATAGTGCACCTTCTCGAAACCCCTTAGGGCCGAGTCTGCAGGAACTCTGGCGGCAATAAGGGCTTTGGCCCATGTCGCGTTGCAAAATTCCCTGCAGGCCTCGGCCAGTTCTTCAGTGAGCCTGGCTTGTGTTTCTTCCATGCCCAACTGATAAGACGCCTGCTTCTCAGCTTCGAAAGCCTCCTTGGCCAGTTGCGCAGCCTCCTTGGCTCCTTGAAGCTTGGCCTTCAGATCCAACACGAGTTGCCTCGACGCTACTGTTAGGAAATATACATGTTTGTATCGCATACAAAACATACGCAGCGGAAAATAAACGGATCTACTTCATTCGCAATTGATAACATGCACTATGTAGGTTTCAGAAAATAAGAACAAGAGAGTGTACCTTGATGCAGTGAAATTCAAAACCGAATGAAGAAGTACTCGGGAACACTTTCAATCTTCACTCCAATTCCACTTGATGCCCAAGATGTGTGGTCTCTCAATCATTTCTATGTTTTCTAGAGAGAATATGAAAGAGTGTCTCTCTTCCTTATATTATCTCATTATCTTTTAAACATACAAACTATTTTATTTTATATAAAATTCTGTATGTTTCTCTCTACATAACTGATTATCTAATTGGGCTAGCCTTTTGGGCCTTCCCAATTGGGCTCTAGTGTGTGGCTTGGAGTGGGACCAAAAGGGAAAAAATAAGACACTAGCTCCAATGGGCCTTGGGCTTTTCTGTCAACTCTTGACAAGTCCAAAGTTACCATTAATTATATTTAATACCACTATATAAATATAATTGCACTCTAGGCCTCATTAATAAATTATATCCCAAGACTTTATTATACATGCAACCCCTTCATAAAATATTCGTAGTAATACAAAGTCATGAATATAAACTGCCACATTGTAAATTACTACATCTTAATCCTTGAGTACCCGGTTTAATCCTTTTGAGTTATTCACCATATATTTATAAAATCCAATTTCATAAATATATACTTTAGTCTTACTAAAGTGGTTAGGCCTAACTCTCTGAATAACTGTACCCATTAAACTTATCTCAAGGGAATATTTTATATCTCCGTTAAGAGACTATGAATTCCATCTTGAGAATATATGTTTCATCAACACTAAATGTGATTGCCCAACATACTGAGATTTTGACCGTTACTTTAGATCTCACTCTTGATATATCAAAGCAACCTACATTTCATGATTAGGTCCATTATTCTCTCAGGATTAAGAGTTCATGTGAATACAAGTCGTGAGATTTATTATTCAATTGACAGTCATTAGGAGAATAATAAATCTCACAGCGGTCCAATTCAATATGTCTTAATTCTTAAAACATATCAACATATTAACTAGAAGTCACCACTTCCATGATCAAGACAAATCATCGTAGTTAATATGTTATAGTCTTCGCAGATGAAATGCCCAATTTCATCACCGACTACGAACCAAAATTCTGAGTTTACAAAGAATTTGTGATCTATATCTTCTGTGACTAAATCACATAAATCACATACTATGCATCTCATGGACTATTTGATAATGTCCGAATATTCATGTTACCATTATTTTAAATAAGAATAAAACAACTTTATTAAACACAATATTAAGTCATACATGATTTCTCACATAATGTCATACATAATATCATACATAGCATCATACAATAGGATTTAAGGACACATATCCTAACAATCTCCCACTTGCCCTAAAGACTATTGTGCACTAATCTAACTCCCATTCCCTCCAAATGTGACTCGAAGGTCCTTTGAGGCAAGGCTTTGGTAAAGAGATCTGCTAGATTATTTGCACTTTCAATCTTTGCTACCACCACATCTCCACAAGCAACAATGTCTCGAATGATGTGGTACTTTCTCTCAATGTGCTTTCCTTTCTTGTGATTCCTTGGATCTTTGGATTGTGCAACCGCTCCACTATTGTTACAAAACAATGTGATAGGAACTTGCTCCATTCTCACTACACCAAGATCAGAAAGGAATTTCTTGAGCCAAACTGCTTCCTTTGCCGCCTCACAAGCAGCAACATATTCAGCTTCCATGGTGGAGTCCGCAATACAAGATTGCTTAACACTCCTCCAACTTATGGCTCCACCTCCCAAGGTAAATACACATCCTGACGTGGACTTTCTGAAATCTAGATCCGATTGAAAGTCTGAATCTGTATAGCCAATGGGAATCAAATCCTCACAACGGTAAACAAGCATATAATCTCTCGTTCTCCGTAGATACTTGAGAATATGCTTTACAGCTTGCCAATGTTGTGGTCCTGGATTTGATTGATATCGGCTGACCATGCCAACTGAAAAACAGATATTCGGTCTAGTACAAAGCATGGCATACATGAGACTTCCTACGGCAGAAGCATAAGGAACTTGTCTCATCATATCTACTTCCTCTTGAGTCTTAGGCCTTTGGTCATCAGACAGAGGAACTCCATGTCTGAAGGGAAGTAATCTTTTCTTGGAGTTTTGTATGCTAAATCGTTCTAGTACCTTATCTATATATCCAGCTTGTGATAAGCCTAACATCTTATTCTTACGATCTCGCCAAAGCTTGATCCCTAGAATAAAGTTAGCCTCACCCAAGTCCTTCATATCAAATTAGCTTGACAACCAAACCTTTACTGATGACATTACACCTACATCATTTCCAATGAGTAAAATATCATCAACATAAAGCACTAGGAACATTACTACTTTGTCTTGATGTCTTTTGTACACACATGGTTCATCAAGATTTTGTTCAAAACCAAATGATTTGATTGCTTGATCAAATCTAATGTTCCATGACCTAGATGCTTGCTCAAGTCCATAAATGGACCTATTCAACTTGCAAACCATATGCTCTTGGTTCTTTGCTATGAAACCTTCTGGTTGCTTCATATAGATTTCCTCTTTAAGATTGCCATTAAGAAATGCAGTTTTGACATCCATTTGCCAAATATCATAATCATAATGAGCAGCAATGGATAAGAGAATTCTGATAGATTTAAGCATTGCTACTGGTGAAAAGGTTTCCTCATAATCAATACCTTCTTTTTGAGTATACTCTTTTGCCACTAGCCTTGCTTTAAAGGTTTCAACCTTTTCATCTATCCCTCTCTTTCTCTTATAAACCCATTTGCAACCAACAGGTTTAATGCCATTAGGCGCCTTTACAAGATCCCAAACTTGATTGGAATACATGGAATCTAATTCTGATTTCATAGCTTGGACCCAATGATGTTCATCTATATCATTCATCGCTTCTTCATAAGTGTAAGGATCAGTTTCGGCCTCCTCTGAGATAGCCTCATAAGTCTCTCCAAGACCTATGAATCTTATAGGTGGCCTAACATTCCTCCCACTACGACGAGGCAACTGTGTACTAGACATCTCATGAGTAGTATCTTGTGGTGTATCCAATACAGCCACATCGTCCCTAGTTTCAACCATTGGTTGTTGAATTATAGGTTCATTCATTTCAGCCAAGACAACTCTACTTCTAGGGTTAAAATTATTCACATAATCATCTTCCAAAAATTTGGCATGAGTGCTAACAAACACTTTGTTATCCTTATGATTATAGAATAAATAACCCTTGGTTTCCTTTGGATACCCTAAAAACATGCATACTTCCGTTTTAGCTTCCAACTTATCAGACTTCCCTTTCAACACATATGCTGGACATCCCCAAATGTGGAGATATTTCATACTAGGCTTGCGCCCACTCCACAATTCCATAGGTGTGTTGGGAACAGATTTTGATGGAACTAAATTCAAAATATGTATTGCAGTTTTTAGTGCATATCCCCAAAAGGAAACTGGTAAAGTTGAGTAACTCATCATGGACCTAACCATTTCTAAAAGAGTCCTGTTCCTTCTTTCTGCTACACCATTCTGTTGGGGAGTTCCAGGTGCAGTCAATTGGGATACAATCCCATTTTAAGTTAAGTAATCCTTGAAATCCCCAAGAAGGTATTCGCCACCACGATCAGATCGAATGGCCTTTATGTGTTTACCCAATTGATTCTCAACTTCAGCCCTAAACTCTTTAAATTTTTCAAAGGCTTCAGACTTCCGTCTCATTAGGTACACATAACCAAATCTAGAGTAATCATCGGTGAAAGTGATGAAGTACTCATAACCTCCTTTTGCTTGGGTTGACATAGGACCACAAACATCCGTATGAACTAAGTCTAGCAACTCTTGGGCTCTTCTACCTTTTGCATTAAAAGGTCGTTTGGTCATTTTGCCTTCCAAAAAAGATTCACAAACTGGAAATTCATCAAAGTCCAATGGCTCTAAGAGACCATCTTTGATCAGTCTTTGAATTCTGTTTGGATTAATATGACCCAAACGCAAGTGCCAAAGATATGCATCATTAGTAGAAGGAAACTTTCTCTTTAATGATTTTACATGAGAGTTATTATCTAATTCAGAATTGTATACTACATGCTTATCAGGAGTTAAAATATAAAGACCATCCACAATATTGCCAGAACAGATAAACATTTTATCCTTCTTTATTACAACATTGTCTTTAAGGATAACACAATATCCATTTTTACCTAAATAAGTTGCAGAAATTAGATTCCTACGAACATTAGGTACATATAGACAGTCATTTAATATTAAAACTCTTGATTCAAAACATAAATTAAACATTCCAATAGCTACAACTGGAATCCTACTCCCATCAGCCAAGGTCAGAAACAACTCTCCTTCTTTAAGTCTTTTGGTCTCCTGGAACCCCTGCAAAGAATTGCAGATATGATTAGTACAACCTGAATCCACACACCAGGAATCCGTGGGATTTTGTACCAAACATATTTCAAGAAGGAATGAAATTTTCATACCCTTATTAGCAGCCTTGAACTTTGAACAATTCCTCTTCCAATGTCCTTTCTCACCGCAATGGAAACATTTTCCTTTCAGCTTCTTTCCTTTGTCGGCAACCCCTAAGACAATTTGTTTACCCTCTTGCTTAGTGAAGTCCTTCTTCTTCTTCTTCTTCTTACCCTTGCCTTTCGACTTAGGTTGAGAAGTAGAAGCTTCATCCACATTGGCTTCAACATTAGAAGTACCAAGGATGCCTTCCGCCGCTACCAACTCATTCATTAATTCAGACAAAGAATAAATCTTTTTGTTCATATTATAATTAAGTCTGAATTCCTTGAATGATTTCGGTAGTGACTGGAGTATCATATCCACTTGGGATTCTCCATCAATGTCGGCACCCAAAATTTTTAAAGTATTCAGATTAGAGATCATTGTAAGACAATGTTCTCTCACTGAACTACCTTCAGCCATCTTGGTATTATAAATTTGCCTCATGATTTCTTGCCTTGCAGAACGGCCTTGCTCACCAAACATCTCCTTCAGACTTAGCATAATAACTGAAGCTAGTTCTACATCCTGCATTTGATGCTGTAGAACATTTGAGATGGACGCTAGGATGTAGCACTTGGCAATTTCATTAGATTTCTGCCAACGATCATATCATTGTTTTTCCTCGGGAGGAGCATCTAATGAAGGAAAGCTAGGACATGGTTGAGTAAGCACATATTTGTGCTTTTCAGCTGTGAGAACTATGTCCAAGTTTCTTTTCCAGTCAACATAATTGGTTCCAGTCAGTTTGTTTTGATTAAGAATGCTAACAAGTGGGCTAAATGATGCCATGTTTAAATCTGAAATAATAAACATAAATATAATAAGTAAACTGGACATTATCAATTTAGCATATAAACATATAATATGGAACCTTCATAAAACCATAATATAATATATGCAACGACAACCCAATCCCGCAATTAATATTTCTCGGTAGCGAGGTCATACCAATCACTATGATTAAGCGAGGATTATCCTCATTATTAATGCTATCATGGTAACTCTTACCAAACAAAAATAATTTGCCGCTTTATCTTTAGCCTCTAAGTAATAATGACATAGCTCCTTTGGGAGGTTAACATTAAACTTAGTCTAGTGTATACCATTATCTAGAATCATGTGTAGCCACATTTCATCTTCCTTTATGATGTTTAAACTTGTAGTACCATAGAACAAAACACCCTCCTTTGGGATCGCGAGGCATATACACCAAGATGAGATGCTTGTCGACAATACTTTAAACGGGTAAGTTCAATCCTGTAGTACTATGAAGTAAACACCCTCCTTTAGGATCGCAAGGCATATACGCCAAGACGAGGTGCTTAGCTCGCACTACTATGAACCGATAATGAAGGCCGTGAGATCCAACCCTTGTATCTCTCTCCCACTAGATGTTTTAAATTAAAGGTTTTTATCTTTTAAACATGCATAAACTAATTATACTCGATCGCCTCTCGATCGCTCAAAAAGAAAATTCGATCGATCGACTAGCAATCGAATATCAATCACTCCAAAAAGATTGGTCTCTGTTTTACTCGATCGATCGAAAGTAAATTTCGATCAATCGAAACTCGTAAAACTCGAATTTCCAGAAATTCTTCTAAGGCAATTTTCAACGGTTTTGCATGAATTAACAACCATCATATGAACATGATAGACAGAGATTGATATCAAAACTGAAATCTATTGATGCTATAACCTTAAAGATCAATTTAACATTCTTAAATTCATATTTAAACAACATCATAACATCAATATCAGTTTTTATCAAATCATAGTTTCAACAACCATGCAGAAAATTAAATGTATAATCTTCTATCAACTTGAAACTATTATCTCTAATTCCAAAACGAACAAAACATGTTATATAGATTCGAAATGAAAACCTGGCTCGGATACCAATGTTAGGAAATATACATGTTTGTATCGCATACAAAACATACGCAGCGGAAAATAAACGGATTTACTTCATTCGCAATTGATAACATGCACTATGTAGGTTTCAGAAAATAAGAACAAGAGAGTGTACCTTGATGCGGTGAAATTCAAAACCGAATGAAGAAGTACTCGGGAACACTTTCAATCTTCACTCCAATTCCACTTGATGCCCAAGATGTGTGGTCTCTCAATCAGTTCTATGTTTTCTAGAGAGAATATGAAAGAGTGTCTCTCTTCCTTATATTATCTCATTATCTTTTAAACATACAAACCATTTTATTCTATATAAAATTCTGTATGTTTCTCTCCACATAACTGATTATCTAATTGGGCTAGTCTTTTGGGCCTTCCCAATTGGGCTTTAGTGTGTGGCTTGGAGTAGGACCAAAAAGGAACAAATAAGACACTAGCTCCAATGGGCCTTGGGCTTTTCTGTCAACTCTTGACAAGTCCAAAGTTACCATTAATTATATTTAATACCACTATATAAATATAATTGCACTCTAGGCCTCATTAATAAATTATATCCCAAGACTTTATTATACATGCAACCCCTTCATAAAATATTCGTAGTAATACAAAGTCATGAATATAAACTGCCACTTTGTAAATTACTACATCTTAATCCTTGAGTACCCGGTTTAATCCTTTTGAGTTATTCACCATATATTTATAAAATCCAATTTCATAAATATATACTTTAGTCTTACTAAAGTGGTTAGGCCTAACTCTTTGAATAACTATACCCATTAAACTTATCTCAAGGGAATATTTTATATCTCCGTTAAGAGACTATGAATTCCATCTTGAGAATATATGTTCCATCAACACTAAATGTGGCTGCCCAACATACTGAGGTTTTGACCATTACTTTAGATCTCACTCTTGATATATCAAAGCAACCTACATTTCATGATCAGGTCCATTATTCTCTCAGGATTAAGAGTTCATGTGAATACAAGTCGTGAGATTTATTATTCAATTGACAGTCGTTAGGAGAATAATAAATCTCACAGCGGTCCAATTCAATATGTCTTAACTCTTAAAACATATCAACATATTAACTAGAAGTCACCACTTCCATGATCAAGACAAATCATCGTAGTTAATATGTTATAGTCTTCGCAGATGAAATGCCCAATTTCATCACTGACTACGAACCAAAATTCTGAGTTTACAAAGAACTTGTGATCTATATCTTCTGTGACTAAATCACATAAATCACATACTATGCATCTCATGGACTATTTGATAATGTCCGAATATTCATGTTACCATTATTTTAGATAAGAATAAAACAACTTTATTAAACACAATATTAAGTCATACATGATTTCTCACATAATGTCATACATAATATCATACATAGCATCATACAATAGGATTTAAGGGCACATATCCTAACAGCTACTAACTCTAGCTCGGTCTTATACAGCAACTTACGCTGGTCCTCGGCCTGGGTTTCAGCAGACTTCAACCCAGCTTCAGCGCTTTTTCTGTCCCGCTCGGCGATCACCAACTTTGCTTGGAGCTCTTGGCTTTCGGCCTTCGCAACTCCGGTGGCCTTCTCGGCTTCGCGGCGGAGGAGCATTTCATTTTTTGCTTCTCCCCAGGCCTCTTTGACCCACTCCTCCACCCCAAAGACTTCTTGTGTTATCTGATCAAAAATAACATAATTATATAAGTGAAAGAAAAATAAAGAAGATAAGCAGGAGCGTAATACAAGGAACTTAGGGCTCACCATTGCAAGATCCCTCTTCAGGCATAGGAAGAGGTCCTGCTGCTTCAGATTCCTCACTGCCTCCATGTCTTTGGGCAGGAGGAGTGGCTGCTCCAGAGTTTCAACCACGTACGCGGCTTGGCCCCTTCGGTATTCACGAACCGAGGAGTCCCAGGCAATAGCCGCCCCATCCATTTCAAGCCGAGGAGCCCAAACACGAGCCGGTACGCACACATCCGCCCTGTTCTGGTCCTCCCGACTATCGATGGAGGTTGATCTTTTGTCTCAGGGCTCTACAACTGTTTTCTACTGTTTTACCCCCTTTTTTGGGATGATCTCCCCCTCCTCATGGTCTGCGATCGGCCTCTTCTTCTTCAGATCAGGAATAGGTTTTAGACCCAAATCAGCTGGGGGAGGATGGAGAGGAGGGAGCACGAGAGGAACTTGAGATTTCTGGGTTTCCTTTGAAGTTCCCCCCTTAGCCCTTCCAGCCAACAGCTCTTTCAAACCTTTGCCCTTCTGGTTCGGAGCCATCTCCTCGTCGGATGAGTTGTCCAAACAAGTCACCACAGCAGCGGGGGCGTGTGTACTCAAACGATCACCAGTCTCTCCGCCGAGGTTAAGAGAGCGAGTTGTCCTGGGCGCCGGATCGTCTTCCTCCTCAAATCGAAACCGGTCTATCTCCTCTTCTAGAGATAGACGAGATGAGGCGGTCCCTTCCTCGGCTGCCTCAGCTGCTCCTACTAGGACTTGTTGTAGAGGAGCTATGGGAAGCGGAACACCCCGGGGTATCGGGAGCTCAACGAGAGGAAGATCACGACTAGCTAGAAAACCTGGCTTTAACACGTCGATCCTGCGAAGCCGAGGATCGCCAACCCTTATACTACTGCCAATCTCCTGGAACGACTTCGAAATTGGTACGAAGTCCAAGATCTTGTGGACGGCCCGAAGCTACCCGTCCTCGTTCACGACAATTTCCGCACGGAGTAGAAAATTTAAGGCCAGGACGTTTGTATGGCTCAGCCGAGGAGCTACTATATTTTTGTCTGCAAAACCGAAGAGAAACGAATGGTTAGGAAATCAAGGTATCGCACCAAGAGACAACAAAAATGATAAGGAAATAATGGCATAGATAGCACTGAAGAGTCTACAATCTAAAAAAAAAAAGTTGACTAACTTAAAGGTTTCCCACCTGGGTTCTCCTCTTTAACGGGGCAGTGGACGCCATCATGCCACGCTCCGGAGGCTATCAGGTAATCATCTTTCATATTCTTATTGGACCTAGGAAGGCAAGAGATGGGTCTAACGACGGGCGACCGGGATTTGAGATAAAATCCCCCGTCAGATTGCGAATGGCCCTCATACAGGTGCACCATGTCATACCAGGTGAGCCCTAGTCCGAGGTGCCTATTCAGAGCATCGATGCTACCTAGAACCTTGAAGACGTTGGGCACACACTACTGAGGGCACAATCTGTGGTGGAAAAGGTAGTCGCGGGTGATCCTACCCATGGGGAGCATCATCCCTCCTTCCAAAAAGGCTATCACGGGGATAACGACCTCCCCCTCCTTCCTGTCCAAATCTATTTGGTCTGGATGACAGTATCGCAGACCTACTTCGTCAGGAATGTGGTATTTATTCTTAAAAATCGCTATTTTTATGGGGGAATCCACTAACTCCATAAACTTACCCATACTGACTAACTAAAGAAAAGGAAATGTAATCGAATTCCTAGAAATTGAGATCTACAAGACCAAAAGGTTTGGCCGAGGAGGAAATTAACTACCAAGGCCAAACCCACGCTTTGGCATTTGTAAAAGCAAATCAAAAAGCAAGACTAACCTTCGGAGTATTAAAAAAAATAAAGTGGGTTTTGTTGAGAAGAATAAGGAGAACTCAAGAAGTTTGTGTAAGCAGGGGATCTGAAGGAATGCGTGCTCGAACTCGCTCAAGAAGTTGAAAATACGAAAAGTGGGAGGAAATGATTTCTCCTAGGTGGCTATTTATAGAGGAAATGAAAGTTGTCCCGCTCAAATCTTTAAATAACATGTCCATTGTTAGATCTATCTCTCACCATTCGATGGGTGCGACATAGCGCCGCCTAGAGCAATCAATGCTAGTTCGCGATTTTCAAAGCATCGATATTACTCACGAAGTGCACGAAGTGGCAATCCAGTGCAAACGGGCCCGTGAACAAATTGGTGCAACCTTTGCAAGTCAAAACTCTCTTTTTCTCCTCAGATAGGAGGGAAAAATCAAAGTTTTTAGGGGCTATTGTGGGCGCAGGGGCCCAAGATCATGTACTAAGCCACATAACACCTGGAATCCCAAGATCACACTTTGGGCCCTGCAGGGGTAAAGGCCCAAAGACGTCCGCTAGGCCCAACCGTGTCCGAGGACGAAGTCAGGTCTGAGGAGATGAAGAACACATACATAGACTCCCAGAATATATTAGTGCATTCTGGAACAAATAAAGGCGGCCGAGGAGTATACCTAATCCCTAATGAGTGGAACTCCCTAAAATATCTAAGAAAAGGCTGCCACAACCGCATTAAATGTGCTGCACCCACTTTTTTGACCGCATTAATGTGGAGAAGACCCCTGAACAGTGTAATCTTGGCCACCGCAACTCCAGAAGACAAAAGAAGATACAGGAAGGGACAGCTATTCAAGGGGAGACTGGAACAATCGACAAGTGGAGGGTGTAGATGATTTAGAACAAGATATATAATGTAAAGGAATCCTTCTTAGAGAGGAGAGAGAAAAAGAAGGACAGAAAAGCTTGTGTAAATACTAAGGATAGTTAAATTGAACCTCATATCCTCGGACCATAGCCGAAGACAGTTTATTTTATTACATCTTGCATTCTATCCTTTTTAGGCAAAAAGTCTATCCAGTTGATTGTTTAGCCCATTCTAGCCCAGTTTTCGCTTCCCATTTCTCTACAAATTCATTATTGTTGGGCTCTTTGGGCTGGTCCATTCTCCTTTGGGCCGGTACGCCGAATTCGTGTCCCTACAAGAACCAAAACATTTAAGACTATATATTTAAAACCTGACACCATATAAAGACTTTAACCATTGGATTTGGATCATGACTCTATATATATGGTAAGATTAATAATGATTTCCCTAGAGTTTTTATTAGTCATAACTAAGAACCTTCCCTTAAATGCAAGAAAACATATAGACAATTAATAATAGTTTTTTAATTTGTTGGGTTCAAGTTACATCTTGTATAACTCTAAAAAATATTACATTACTTAATAACTTTGGCGAAACTACAATATTGGTCCCTTAAGTTTATCTTATGTGCACAATTGATCCCTTAAGTTTGAAGTGTGCACAATTGGCCTCTCAAGTTTTCAAAATGAGCAATATAAGTTCTTTTACTAACTGTCATTAACGGTATTACTTATGTGGCTAACAGAACAATGACTTGGCATTTTGTTTTAATGATGTGGCATATTTTTAATTAAAAAATTACAAACTAAAATTACATGTGAGAAAATTTTTTTACCAAATTAAAAAACTATTTTCTACCAATTTTAAACACCCAGCCACATCTTTAAAAAAAAAAAAAAAAAAAAACACCTAGCCACGAGATAGAGAAGGGGAGAGAGGGAACAACAAGCTCTAGCTGCCACAATACTACCATACGGCTCAAAATGTTCACCGTTAGATTACATGTTTTCTATGTTCTTAACATGCATGCCAAGTTTTGTGTCAATTGGATTCCATTTCCTATCCATTTTGGAACCCAATTTTATGCTTAATTTTAAATACAAAAACTTAAAATTTAAACATGTGATCCATGACATAGTAACTGATCTCAAATCTTTCTACAAGCATGTACAATATAAGAAGGAATTTTAATCCAACAATTAATGTTTTTGTTAAAATTCACATCCAATAAAAAAAATATTTAGTAGTGTAATATAACTTAGAGTTATACATAGACATAGCAAAGGAGAGGGGTGGGGTTAAAGGATGAGATCTTCACCCCCACCTTGCATGGTTTTGACTTGCCTCATCTGTGTCTCGCCCTATATGATGGGGAAAACTTCCTTATCTCATCACCGTCCACTACAAAAAACGCAGGCTATAGCTGCGTTTTCAAAAAATGCGGCCAAAGGAGGACCTATAGCCGCATTTTTAAGAAATGGAGCTATAGGTCCTCCTTTGGCCGCGTTTTTTAAAATGCGGCTATAAGTAAAGTCTATAGCCGCGTTTGTAGTGCATTTAGATGCGTTTTTTTTTTTGAAAGGGCCTATAGCCGTGTTCTAAAAAGCGTAGCTATAGGCCCAATTGAAATACTTTTTTTTTAGTGGAGGACCTATAGCCGCATTTTTAAAAACACGGCTATAGGTAGCACACAAATCCAGAATATAATTTTAAGGAGGATCTTTTAAAAATGCGGCTATCGGAAAAGGGGACCAATAGCCGCGTTTTTAGAAATGCAACTATAGGCCTAGTCCAAATAATTTTTTTTAATGGAGTACCTATAGCCACGTTTTTAAAAAACGCGGCTAAGTTAACACAAATTTGGGATTTAATTTTTAAGCAGGATCTATAGCTGCGTCTTTAAAAACACAGCTATAGGTCCTCCACTATAAAAAATTATTTCAGCTGGCCCTATAGCTGCATTTTTAAAAAGTTAGCTATAGGACCTTTCAAAAAAAAAAAACGCAGCTAAAGGCACTACAAACGTGGCTATAGACTTTACTTATAGCCGCATTTTAAAAAACGCAGCCAAAGGGGGACCTATAGCCATGTTTTTTAAAACGCGGCTATAAGTCCAATCAAATTATATATATATATATATATATATATATATATATATATTAGAACAATGGCATTGAATATATAGCTGAATAAAACTTTTTGGATAAAATGAGGACCTATGGCCACGTTTTTAAAAACGCGGCTATAGGTAACATACAAAAAAAAAAAAAAAAAAAAAGGAAAAGCGTGCTCAGGATAAAATTTTTTTTAAAAGGGACCTATAGCTGCGTTTTTAAAAACGCAGCTATAGGTAACACCAAAAACAAAAAAAGTTTGACCTGACCCCCCACCTACCCCATTTGCTCCCAACCACTCATTTCAAAATATCTCTTTATTTTTCTCTCTTTGGCCGGCACACTTGTTCCTCTCTTTTTTTCTTCTCTTTTCTTCTCTTTTCCTCTCAACGCAACGCGCACACTCCTTTCTATGTCCTTCATTTTTTCGGCAAGGATCACTGAAAGCTTCATAGGAAATGCTAAGGCTCACTCATCTCTACTATTTGAGGTAAATAATTTCTAATCTTTTTATGGGTACTATACTTTTGCTGGAGGTTATTTTTTTTTTATCTAAGCTTTAATAATAAAACCCATGTGATTTATGAGCATTAAGAGTAATATTTATGTGTTTATATGTATGGTTTTTACATTGGTGGAATTATTTGATTTTGAATTTTTTTTGATCTGTGATATTGTGTTGCTGAGAGTAATATTTATGTGAATTTGTGCTATTGTGTTGCTAATTTTGTGCTTACATTTAAATAGGTTTGTGCTCTTGAGCTTGTTTTTTTGTGTTTCTGAGCTTGTGCTTTTGTGTTTCTTGAATGGATTTAGTATTAGATTTGACTTGGTTTTGTTGAATGAGAGAAGATTCATGGGTTTGTGTTATTATATTTTGGAGCACATTATGTTTGTATCATGAATATGTTGTGTTTGATTTTGAATTTTTTGGGTGTGAATTATAATTTTTTGTGTTTAATTTTAAATTTTTTGGGTTTCTGTTTAATTTCAATTTTTTTTTGTTTAAATTTTGAAATTTTTGGGGAAAAAAAAACCTAGAATTTTTTTTTTCTTTTTAAAAAACCTATAGCTACGCTTTAAAAATGCAGCTATAGGAGGCTTTAGCCGCATTTTTAAAATGCAGCCAAAATTGCGCCTTATAGCTACGTTTTAAACGCAGCTCAAAGTGGGTCTATAGCTGCGTTTTTTTTACAAAACGCAGCTATAGGTCTCGGTTTATAAGGAGTGGGAAAACGCACTTATAGGGGGTTAAAAACGCAGCTATAAATCCCACAGGGGGCTATTGTCGCACAGGATAGGCTGTGTTTGGAAACGCAGTTATAGAAAATGCAGCTATAGCCTATGGCTGCATTTTTAGGGTCTATAGCTGCGTTTGAAAAATGCAGCTATAGCCCTCGTTTTTTGTAATGGTCTTGTAATATTCTACTTCGTGTTAATTTGCTCCATAAATATTACAATATTTTGAAAAAATAAAATATGTTTCTTTAATATAAATATACTTGAAATTACAACTAAATTTATCATATCAAATCAAAATAATATTTAGCAAGAATTGAATAATATTATCCAACTGTTTCACAAGACAATATCACAACAAAAACAAAAATCTTAATATCCATGCATTTAAATAAACTAGTATTGATTTGTTTGTTTAAATACTAAGAATTTAGGATATAAAAAATTTACAATTATAGCCCTTATCAACAGTGAGTAGGGTGGGGCGGGGCTGCATTAATGTCTAAACCCATCCTTACCCCGTCCCGTGATCGGGGCTAAAATCTTGCCTCATCCCCATCCCACCACCTTTGTGGGGTAGGAAAAACAAGGTGAAGCAGAGTGGTAAATGTTAAGGAGGGGCAGGGCAAAAGTTTTAGTTGAGCACTGTAACTTAAAGCCACTTCTTTTAAAATATTTTGTAAAAAATATTAGTTGAGTACTTGAGCTATAGCCCGACCTTAATCTCACATCAAACACTAAGGGCCCGTTTGGTTTAGACATGACTTAATTTTCATAATTCAGTACTCATAACTCATAACTCAAACTCAAAACCCATAACTCATAACTCATAACTCAAATCTCACAATCACTTAAAAACTCCAAAATTTTTGTTTGGCAATAAAACCTAGTCACATATCTCCACTTTTTGCCAAAATGATGAAGCCCATTGATCAATCTTTTTCAACTGTCTTCTTTCCTTACCCGCGTGACTTTACACGAAGAACATGAAACCTACACCCAAACTTAGTTTCATCGTCACCACCAACGGCAATTCCAGATTCCACTACCATCAACACTACCAACGGCCACACACAAAAAATCCAAAAGAACAATGCACGGGAAACCCACAACCACAACCAAAAATCCAAACCCACCAACAGCCCTCAACCATAACCACAACTTCCCACAAAAAATCCAAACGAATGCACAGGCAACCTCCACTATTGCCCGTGCCTCAACAACCACAATTGAAAATCCAAACCCACCAACACACAAATTCACAAGAAATCCAAACCACAAACATAGCAAACCCAAACTCAGAATCCTTAGATGGGAGATCCAAATCTTGAAATTAGACACAGAGGTGAACCGATCCAACAAAAGGGATGAGAGAGAGAAAAATACGACTAAGAGAGAAACTGATCTGGCAAAGGGAAGAGAGAGAGAGAGAGAGAGAGAGAGAGAGAGAGAGAGAGAACGAAGACCCGATCTGGGCTGAGCTTGAACTGATCTCACAGTGGCTCACGGTGGTGACGACTAGTGTGGTGGTGGTGGCTTGTGGAGGAGCAAGAAAGGTTCAGTGAGAAGAGAGAACTCTGGGTAAAAGAAAAAAAAAATGAAGAAAAAGAAGAGACAGAAAGCAAAACAGGCTGGAGTGAGAATGCCAAACTAATTTTTGAAGAGAGACCTTATGTGATGGGACAAGTCATACTAGTTGGTCCCATTATTTGCTTCATTTTACGAAAATGCCACTGAAACTCAATTCTAAAAAACTGAAAACATCAAAAATTTGTTTTTAGTTTCCATCACTCAAACTCATTTTTTTAAGTATTGAGTTATGGAAATTGAGTTAAGAAACTGATCCAAACAAACAATGTTGGTGTGGGGCCCACAACATTTGGAAAATAAGTGATGAAAACTGAAAATTAGGTGATGAAAACCCATAAACCAAACACCCTCTAATTGTTTCCGTAAGGACACAAATTTGGCTTTCCCCACTCAAGGGTGGATGTGACAGCCCAAAAGACCAAAAATCAATGAATTTGTAGAGAATGGGAAAAGAAAGCTGAGCTAGATTTATTTAGACAATCAATATAATGGGTTAAGATCACAAGAAGAAAGAGATAAAGGTTTAACTTCAATAAACTATCCTCGGAAAGAGTCTGAGAAGGTCAATTCTGATATTTATTGTTCTTCATTTAGATACAAACTACACTTCGTCTTTTTTCTCTCCCCTTCTAAGAAGGATTCCTTCATATTATATAGTTCTTTCAAGATCATCTTCACCCTACACTTGTCAATTATCTAAGTCTTCACTTGAGTGCACGTCCCATCATGCATCTTTTTTGGCCTTCTATGAGTTGCAGTGGCCAAGGTTACACTATTCAGGGGTCTTCTCCACATAAATGCGGTCAAAAGAATAGGTGAAGCACATTTAATACGTTGTAGTAGCCTTTCCTTAGATGTTTTTGGGGATCTCTATTCCTTCAGTCCTAATACGCATCTTCATAGTTAGGGTTATGCGAGGATCACTCCTCGGAATGCTTTTACTTATCCCAAATGCTTTACATCATCTTCGGATAAAGCTTAAGACCCAACACATGATTTTAGGCTTTTATCCTCACAAGACCCGATACACGATTTTTGGGCCCCAGTCCCTACAATAGCCCCTCAAAACTCTAGTTTTTCCCTCTTATCCAAGGAGAAAAAGTGGGGTTTTGACTTTCAAGAGATGCGCACAGTTACTTCCTTGCTTGCACGTGCCAGATTATTGTCTTGCGCGCCTCACGAGTGTTGCTGACGCTTCGGAATT
This sequence comes from Lithocarpus polystachyus, assembly GCA_033629205.1. NCBI lineage: Eukaryota > Viridiplantae > Streptophyta > Magnoliopsida > Fagales > Fagaceae > Lithocarpus > Lithocarpus polystachyus. Next base: position 43,642,913 of record CM066165.1, on the reverse strand, counting down.
CGCGAAGTGTTATTGATTGCTCCAGGCGACGTTATGTCCCCTACATCTAACGTTGAGGCGTTGATCTAATGGTGGACAACACTTCTTGAATTTTGAGCGGGGTAACTCCCACTTATTATCGCTCTCTATATAAAGCACCCGGGGAAATTAATCCCCTCATTTCTAAAGTCCTCAAGCCCTTCAGAGATTTCAGAGAATTCAAGCACTCAAAAATCAAAAAGCTTTCCATATTATTAACTCTACAGCATTCTTTACTTAAGAAATCCGTGAGAACACCCTTAAGGATCTCAGAGTTTCACATATACATTAGTTTCAGTAAGTTTCTAAATCCTTAGATTTCTCTTTTTCTCTTCAGCCAATCTCCTCGGCCCTCCAGTTTTTTTTTTATACATCAATATGTGTTGTCTCCCTTTAGTTCGTCCAAATGGGTAGGTTTAAGTATCTAGTGGATTCCCCTGCTAAGGTAGAGATTTTTAAGGATCGATACCATATCCAGCAGGGAGTAGCTCTGCGGTACTGTGAGCCTGACCAAATAGATTTTGATAAGGAGGAGGGGGAAGTTGTCATCCCCATGATAGCTTTCATAGAAGGAGGGATGACGCTTCCAATGGGTAGGATAACCCGCGATTACCTTTTCAATCATAGGTTATGTCCCCATCAATGTGCACCCAACATTTTTAGGATCTTAGGTAGTGTTGACACTCTAAATGAGCATTTAGGTTTGGGGCTTACCTGGCATGACGTGGTCCACATGTACGAATGCCATTCATAGGTCGATGGGTGGTATTACCTCAAGTCCAGATCGACCATCGTTAGACTCATTTCATGCCTTCCCAAGTCTAATAAAGGCATGAAAGACGACTACCTAATAGCCTCAAGAGCGTGGCACGATAGCGTTAACTGACCTGTCCGAAAGGGGGAACCAGGTGGGATATTTTTATATCTTAGGCTCCCTAGCAAGAGTTTTAGACTCTTTAACCCTGACCCAATTGTCTTCTCCCTTTTTATTTTTTGCTCTCTTCTAATGTTGGTTTTTGGCTTACTGATTGCATTTGTTTCTCGACTATATTGTAGACAAAAATCAAGTGGCTCCTCAGCTCAGCCTCACCAACGTTCAGGCACTCAACTACTTGCTCAGATCAGAGATTTTCGTGAATGAAGATTGACAGCTACGAGCCGTCCACCAGATTTTAGATTTCGAGCCTATTTCCAGGAATTTTCAAGATATCGGCCACAACATTAAAGTCGGTGACACTCGAATACACAGAATCGACCTTTCGAGGCTAGACTTTCTAGCCCACGACAATCTTCCCCCAGTTGCACCACCAGCCCGACCGATCGTTCTGCCGCCCGTCGTACCACTACAACGTGTCCCTCCTGTTGTAGGAGGAAATGTAGAAGAGGGAGTTGCTTCTTCACATCTATCTCTAGAAGAAGAGATAGACAAGTTTTGTTTCGAAGAGGAGGGGAGCCAAGCGCAAGTACATACTCACACCTCAAGTGCCGAGGACAAGACTGATAAGCATTTAGGCATTCACGCCGGGTTCCAGTAATCACCTGTTTAGATAGCACCTCTGACAAAGAAGGAGGTGAAATGGCAACGAACTAGAAGGGGAAGGGGTTAAGGGAATTTCTGGCCTCAAGGAACAAAGGAGGAACTTCAAAAGAAGTCCCCAAGTCGAAGGTTGCTCCTCCACTCCCTCATCCTCCTCTTCCCCCCACTAACCTCGGCCTAAAGGGCATACCAGACCTAAAGAAGAAAAGGTTGATTCTAGACCTTGAGAAGGGGGAAGTGGGTGTTCAAAAAGGAAATAAGCAGCAGAGGATTTCCAAGGAGCCTCGAGACAGAAGGTCCTCCTCCGTAGATGACAGTAGAAAGGAGCAGAATAGGGCTGAGGTGCGACTTCCATTGCACGCTTGGTCACCTCGGCTTGAGGCAGATAGGGTTGCCATCCCTTGGGATGCCTCCATCTGCGAATACCGAAGAGGTCAAGGTGCGCACACAGCTGAAGCCCTTGAACAACCACTACTCCTGCCCAAGGACATGGAGGCAGTGAGGAAACTAAAACAGCAAGATCTTTTTTTGTCCCTGAAAAGAGATCTTGCTATGGTAAGCTTACAACTACACATTGTCTATCCGTCCAGGTTTTACTAGCTTCTTTTATATTCATGGGATAGTAACGTTTTTCTCGTGCAGGTCACCCATGAGGTCTTTGTGGTCGAGGAGTGGGTTAAGGGCGCTCGAAGTGAAGCCAGGAACGAGATAAACCTCCGTCATGAAGCCGAGAAGGCTCTGGGAGCAGCAAAGGCTGAGAATAAGGAGCTGCTCAACAAACTGATTATTGAAGAGCGAAAGAGGAAGAACGCCCAAGTAGGGCTGAAAAACACCGAGGCGCAAGAAGAGGATCAACATAAATTGCTATATCAAACGGAGCTGGAGCTGGCAACGTCCAAGCAATTTGTGTTAAACCTGAATGCACAATTGCAGAAGGCCGAGGAGGTAGTTCAGCTAGCCAGGGAAGCATCTGAAGTGGAAAAACAGGCGGCTTATGAGCACGGCGTTCAGGAGACGCAGGCCAGGCTTACTGAGGAGCTGGCCAAGGCCTGCAGGGAATTCTGCAACGTAACATGGGATGAGGCCCTTAACGCTGCAGGAGTCCCTGTAGACTCGGCCTTAAGGCAGTTTGAGAAGGTATACTATCATCTGGACATCCGTGAAGTCTCAAATGCCTCTCCCTCAGAAGCCCCAGATGCTGCTAAGGCTGAAGAAGCTGGGGCCAAGGAGGCTGACTCCAAAGTCCAGGATGTTGCTGTAGAGGAAAGAGTGGCGGAAGCCAAAACTAAAGAAGACGATTTAAAGGCTAAGGATGTCTCCATTACTCTGTCAAGCCAGAGCGAAGATCCTTCTGCATTTAAGGCTAAGGCTTAGCACTTAGGCTTTTCTTCTTTTCTCTTCTTCTTTCTTTTGTAGTTTCAATTTTTGTTTTTGGCTTTGTAGTGGCTATATGCCTTTGCAAAATAGATATGTAAACTTTATCTTCATTAATGGAATTGTTTTCTTTCTGCCTTTTGCATGTTTGTCTGTTATGCTTTGAGTTTTATTGTTTCTAGCTGTTTTAATTGATTGTTAATAGGGTTTACCATGCATTCAAAAATAATCACCCAAGGTGTTAGGCATAATTCGATGTATGACATATGATCTAGGTAATCAAGCATGACTTAGGTTGTAATGAAATAAAAGATTAATTCAACCAAGAGATGCGAGCTGAGGAATTAGGCATGATCAAGGGTTTGGTTGACACTTAGAGAAACTCCATGCAGTATTAATTTTTCCAAAGCAGATGGTCCGAGGAACCAGGCGCAGTTAAGGATCTGTTCAACACTTGGAATAATTATGCGCATTATTAATTTTCCCAAAGCAAATGGTCCGAAGAACCAGGCGTTGCTTAGGATCTGTTTAATACTTAGAAAAAATTCATGCAATATTAATTTTTCCAAAGCAGGTAGTCCGAGGGACCAGGCGTAGCTTAGGATCTGTTTAATACTTAGAACAATTTTATGCAGTATTTATTTTTCCAAAGCAGGTGGTCCGAGGGACCAGGCGTAGCTTAGGATCTATTTAATACTTAGAAAAATTATGGGAAGATGTCAATTTTTCCAAGGTATGTGGTCTGAGGAACCAGGCATGACCAAGGGTCTGTTTGACACTTACAATTTAGAGAAGTTTAAACATCATACACAATGTAATGAACACGGATACGATAAAGTATATTCTCATTAATAATAATGCCTTTTCAAGTTGTTTATATTCCACGGATGTAGGGCTGCCTTATTTTCTAAATACTCCAAGTAGTATGCACCTATTCCAGCCACCGACGTAATTCGGTACGGTCCTTCCCAATTGGGTCTCAATTTTCCCCAAGCTAGGTTCTTTGCAGAACCGACCACTTTTCTCAATACCAAATCTCCAAGTACCAAGGGCCTTAACTTCACGTTGGCATCATACCTCCGCTTAAGTTTATGTTGATAGTAGGCCAACTGGACCATGACACTTTCTCTTCGTTCTTCGATTAAGTCTAAACTTCTCTCTAGTAAGTTGTCATTGTTGCTCAGAGTGAAAGAGCTTGTTCTTAGCGTAGGGAATCCAGTTTCTAATGGAATGACAGCCTCAGCTCCATAAGTCAATGAGAAAGGAGTTTCACTAGTGGACTTCCGAGGTGTAGTCCAGTACGTCCACAGAACATGCGGCAGTTTCTCTACCCATCTTCCTTTGGAATCATCTAACCTCTTCTTGAGCTCGCTTACTATGACTTTGTTTACAGCCTCGGCTTGTCCATTCCCCTGAGGGTAGGCTGGGGTGGAATACCAATTAGTTATTCCTAGCCCGCAGCAGTATCTTCTGAAAGATTTGCTGTCAAACTGAAGTCCATTATCTGAGATGAGGGTATGGGGGACTCCGAACCGAGTGACAATATTCTTCCAAATAAACTTCTTTACATCTGCATCTCGGATGTTAGCTAGTGGTTCTGCTTCGACCCATTTGGTGAAATAATCTGTGCCGACCACCAGATACTTCTTGTTTCCTGCTGCTTTGGGGAAGGGGCCCACAATGTCCAAGCCCTACTGGGCAAAAGGCCAGGGGCTGGATAGAGGGTTAAGTTCTCCTCCCAGTTGATGGATGTTCGGAGCAAATCTCTGACATTGATCACACTTCTTTACATACTCCTAGGCTTCTCTGTGGATGTTGGGCTACTAATATCCTTGAGTGAGAGCTCAATGAGATAAGGATCTTCCACCTATGTGGCTTCCACAAATTCCTTCGTGTAGCTCTTTCAAGAGGATTTCAACTGTTTCGGGATGTACACACAACAAATATGGTCCAGAAAAAGATCTTTTATATAACTTTTGATCCTTAAACAACCAAAACTGAGGAGCCTTCCTCCGTATCTCATCTGCTTCCAACTTGCTTTCAGGTAGAATGTCATCTTTGAGGAATTGAATGATAGGATCCATCCAGCTAGGGCCCACCCTTATTTGGTGAATAGATAGCACTTCCTTTCTCGGCCCAAAAGGTTTCATGAGGTCTTCAACAAGAATTACTCTCGGTGGACTCTGTGCCGAGGAGGTTGCTAATGTTGCAAGCGAGTCTGCATATGTATTTTTTCTCCTAGGAATTTGTATTTAATTGAAAGATTCAAACCCGGATTGCAAATTTCTAACATGGCTTAGATTTTCCTGTATTCTTGGGTCCCGAGCCTCTAACTCTCCTCGAACTTGACCTACTACCAGTCCGAAGTCTGAGAATATGTCCATGGTCTTTCCACCTATCTTTTGGGCCATGGTCATCCCCACCAATAGAGATTCATATTCCGTTTCATTATTGGTGGCCGAGAACCCTAGTCTTAACGATTTTTCAATCGTGATGTTCTCAGGGGAGATCAAAACTAGCCCCACTCCAGATCCTTTGAGGTTTGAAGCGCCATCAACATAAACTTTCCATGACGATGCTCGTCCCACGGAGATTGCTCCAACTGAATTTTCATCCATGTTGTGTTTCTCCACATCATCTTCTATTGGGGCTTCAGCAAATTCAGCTAGAAGGTCGACCAGGACCTGCCCCTTTATAGACGTACGAGGCATATACTTAATGTCATAAGCCCCTAGCTTCGTTCCCTACTTTGTGATCCTTCCAGTATAATCAGCGCTTCGAAGTAAAGCCTTGAGTGGCAATTGGGTCAGGACAACAACAGTGTGTGACTGGAAATAATGAGAAAGCTTGCATGTGGTATGTACCAAAGCTAGAATAGCCTTCTCTAGTGGCAAATATCTAATCTCGGCCTCATGCAAGGATTTTCTCACATAATACACAGACTTCTGTACCCCATTATCGACTCTTACTAGCACCAAGCTTACTGCATGGGTGGACACTGCGATATAAGCAAATAGGACTTCATCCGCCTCAGGTCTGGACATGATCGGCGGCCGAAAAAGGTACTCCTTTAACTGTTGGAATGCTAAGGTACATTCCTCTGTCCATTCAAAACCCTTCCGTTTATTCAATAACTGGTAGAAAGGTCTACACCTATCTGCGGACCGGGATATGAATTGGTTCAAGGCAGCGGTCATCCCTGTCAGCCTCTGCACTTCCTTGGGATTCCGAGGTGGCTGCAAGTTATTAATGGCCTTGACTTGGTTTGGATTAACCTCAATCCCACGGTGAGTAACCATGTATCCTAGAAACTTTCCTAATCCCACACCAAAGGAACACTTGGAAGTATTGAGTCGTAACTTGTGTCCTCTTAAGACTTCAAAGATGCTTCCGAGATCAGTAATGTGCTCGGCCTCCTTCTTGCTCTTGACCACCATATCATCAATGTAAATTTCGATGTTTTTCCCCCATCTGCGGTTCGAACGTTCGAGTTATCATCCTTTGATAAGTAAACCCTGCGTTTTTAAGCCCAAACGGCATCACCTTGTAATGATAGTTCCTAACGGGGGTGACAAAAGCTGTTTTCTCTTGGTGTTCCAAGGCCAGAGGTATCTGATGATAGCCCTGGAAAGCATCCAAAAAGCTCATCCAAGGATGTCCTACAGTTGCATCTACCAATTGATCAATCTGAGGCATGGGAAAAGGGTCCTTTGGGCAAGCCTTGTTTAGATCTGTGTAGTCCACGCATACCCTCCATTCGCCATTCTTCTTCTTTACCACCACAGTATTTGCCAGCTAGTCGGGATAAAACACCTCCTTAATAGTCTTGGCCCGCTTAAGTTTCGCCACTTCTTTCTTGACGGTATCAGAATGTTCCTTTGAAGAACGCCGAGTAGGCTATTTTTTGGGGGTAACAAAAGGATTAACATTCAGGTGATGACAGATGAAACTCGGATCTATCCTCGGAGCTTCATAAGCATTCCAAGCAAATACGTCGATATTCAGCCTCAGAAATTGCACCAACTCTTCCCTTTCCTGAAGAGGCAACTGAGCGCTGACTTGAAAAAATTTTTTGGATCATCATCAATAATGACTTTCTCCAACTTCTCACACTCTACTCATTTGGCCTCGCCACTAGAAATTAAGGCCTTGGACTCTAACTGCTATTATTCTTTCTTGACAAGGGCAGAGGATTCTGACTCAGGTCGGTGCATGATAGCAGCCACCAAACATTGCCTGGCCACAAACTGACTTCCAACCAATTCCTCAACCCAATCCCCGGACGGGTACTTCACTTTGAGACGGAGGGTGGATGAGACGGCCCCAAGGGCATGGAGTCAAGGCCTTGCCACAATAGCAGTGTATGGGGAGAAGGCATCCACCACTATAAAGTCTACTTCCACCACCTTTGAGCCGGCCTAGACTGGCAGTCTGATTTGTCCGTGTGGAACAACAACCTTTCCATCAAAGCCGACCAGAGGTGAATCATAACTAGTCAGATCTTCCGATTTGAGGTTAAGCCCCTTATCCTCATCCAAGAAGCTTAGTGTTGGATGATCCTTTGTTTTGGCCTTTTTCGACTTATGACCAGAGATTTTGGCATGCGGACCAGCTATAGTCATCACCCTGGAGGGGCAAGATCCTATTTTGCCCGGTGCCACAAGAATGACGTGAATGGTGCCTAAAGGGGGCCTCGAATATGTGCCGCCTTGAATCCCTGATGCTGCCTGATTCTGTTGTCCACTGGGTTGAGCCAGAAATTGCTTCAATTTGCCATCTCGAATCAGTTGCTGAAGCTGACTCCACAAGGTCCTACAATCCTCGGTCGTATGCCCTCACTCTATGTGATACTGGCAGTGCAGACTCTGGTTGCGCTTCGCAGGGTCCCCAATCATCTTGCTCGGCCACCTAAAGTATGGCTCATCCTTGATTTTTTCTAAGATTTGATGTATCGGTTCCCGGAATAACATGTTAACGGCCTGGGTAGCTGGAGATCCAGATTGCTCTCCAGAATCCCTTCGGGGCCGATTTTTATTGTAACGGTTTGACCTGAAATCCCTCCTCTCCTGAGGGATAACCTTACTTTTGCACCTTTCTTGTTGCTGGTCCTCCTCAACTCTTTTATACTTATCAATTCTATCCATGAGTTGACGTACGCTGGTAATGGGTTTCCCAGTTAGGGACCTTCTCAAGCCGTGCTCGGCGGGCAGGCCGACTTTAAAGGTTTTGATGACCACATCATCAAAATCACCCTCTATCTCATTGAACATCTCCCAGTATCTGTCCAAGTATGTTTTCAAAGTCTCTCCTTCTCGCATGGACAGGGACAACAGAGAATCCAGAGGCTAAGGGACTCGGCTGCATGTGATAAAACGGGACCCAAAAGCCTGGGTGAGCTCTTTGAAAGAGTCAATGGAACCCGCTCTCAGACCGTCGAACCACCTCATCGACATAGGCCCCAAACTGGACGGGAACACCTTGCACATCAAGGACTCATTCTTAGAGTACACCGCCATTTTCTGATTGAAATGGCTAACATGCTCAACAAGGTATGTGCGGCTGTTATAGATAGTGAACGTGGGCTCGGTGAACCGTCTAGGAAGTCGGCCCTTCTCAATCTTTCGCGTAAAGAGAGACTCAGAGATTCAGTTAAGCGCCTTACTCATAGCATCATTTCCCAGACCCCTCGTAGATGAACCTCCACTCCTGTGCGCTCGGTGATAGTCCTCCTCATATGAGAAGGTTTCGCTTGGAGGGGTTCTTGACCTATGTCTATATTTGACATCCCTCTCACCATCAGAAGAAAGGTCAGAGTCTGAGGGACTTCGTCTTCTCCGCTCGTAGTGCAATTTCTTCTTCAAGTAGTCAATCTCTTTCTGCATGGCTTTGGCATGTTCATCATGAGAGACATGGCTACCACCCCTAGAATGACTCTCACCCGTATGGGTGGTATGCACACTTCCCTCCTAACCCTTTCGAGGATGGTCTTCCCCCTGAGACCCCATAGATTCCAGCTGTTGTGGACCCGAACCTACCATAATTGAAGATCTAACACTCTAAGCAAACAGCTTTCCCACAGACGGCGCCAATTGTAAGGACACAGATTTGGCTTTCCCCACTCAAGGGTGGATGTGACAGCCTAAAAGGCCCAAAAACAATAAATTTGTAGAGAATGGGAAAAGAAAGTTGAGCTAGATTAATTTAGACAATCAATACAATGGGTTAAGATCACAAGAAGAAAGAGATAAACGTTTAACTTCAATAAACTATCCTCAGCAAGAGTCCGAGAAGGTCAATTCTGATATTTATTGTTCTTCCTTTAGATACAAACTACACTTCGTCTTTTTTCTCTCCCCTTCTAAGAAGGATTCCTTCATATTATATAGTTCTTTCAAGATCATCTTCACCCTACATTTGTCAATTATCTAAGTCTTCACTTGAGTGCACGTCCCATCATGCATCTTTTTTGGCCTTCTATGAGTTGCAATGGCCAAGGTTATACTGTTCAGGGGCTTTCTCCACATAAATGCGGTCAGAAGAATAGTTGCAACACATTTAATACAGTGGTAGTAGCCTTTCCTTAGATATTTTTGGGGATCTCCAATCCTTCATTCCTGATACACATCTCCATAGTTAGGGTTATGCAAGGATCACTCCTCGGAATGCTCTTACTTAGCCCAAACGCGACAAGTTCTGTTCTGGGATTCTACGTATTCATTTACCTCTTCTCAGACTTTACATCGTCCTCGGATAAAGCTTGAGACCCAACACATGATTTTGGGCCTTTATCCTCACAAAGCCCGATACACGATTTTTTGGCCCCTGTCCCTACAGTTTCAAATGGCAAAAGACAATGTTTAAAAAAAAAAAAAAAAAAAAAAAAAAAAAAAAAAACTGAAAGACAATAGTCATGAAGTCAAACTAGCATTTATCACCCATCACTTTTGAGTCCTGACGCCTAAATTCAAAACCTATCAAACATAAAGACTCTATAGATATAGTCCTCAAGAAAATCCCAAACTTCTGCAATTTCACTTTTTCCTAGTTGCATACCTGTTTGGTATGTGAAAACGCATTTGGTAATAGTATTTTTTTAGGAGTGTTTAATTTATGTTGCTCATTTTAGGGTGTTTAAACACTTCATTTGAAAATTTTCTTTTACTAGTTTTCAAATTTCAAACAACGTTGCTCAATTATACATTTGTAAATATTTTGAAAAACATGGGGCTCACTTGATTAGACAACACATAAGGCTTCCTTCTTCAATTCCAACAATGGGGCCCACTTGTTAGAAAAAAAAAAAAATACACGTACACGTACCAAACACATAATTATGTTTTTTCACACATTGAAACATATTATTTGAAACATGGTATCAAACACATTTTTTTCTTTATGAATACTGTAATCATGTGTTTTCACAACACTTTTTAAATCACAGTTTTCAGATAATTTTAAACAACAATACTAGAAATCTTCAACTAAACAAGCCTAGCCTTCCAAGCGACGATTTTACTATTGTTCTTCTCTCAGTCTTGTACTTTAGATTTAAAATCTTCATTCTTTTCACATTCTTTTTTTTTTTTTTTTTTTTGGATATTTTTTCACCAATAAGATATTTCTATAAATCTGTTTCCTTTTTTTTTTTTTTTTTTAAATCATCCTAAAAGTGTTGGTGTGAGAGTGATCACACCATAATGTATGGTCATTCTCACATGGTTTTTTCCCTTGAAAGAAGGAGTTTTAGAAAACCATAAATAGTTATAGGAAGTTGAGTTCTACACATAGAATAAAATCCGAGAGGGAACCCTAAATCCTCATAAGATAAGAAGTAGAGAGATTTATCCACAACACACTCGAAAATCTCCGAAAGAAAATAAATTATCTTTAGCCACATCTTCAACCATTAATGGAGTGTCAAGACTTACTAAACTAGAAAGTGATTCTTTAGTGGTGCAAAACCAGTTGAGAAAAAGAGAGAGGAAATTGGTAGACAGAAATATGTGGGAGTGGAGTCTGTGAGTTAGTGAGTGATCATTAATATGGGCATGTGAGGCATTAATGTTAGGTTTTCTTGATAGTTCAAGGGGGGGAAAAAAAGACGTGTCATCTATTTAATTTGTGGAGCATAGAGTGGAGAATAACATTTGGGGGTAGAAGTATTTTTTTAATAATTCAATAATTGGGGAGGGGTGAAACGGCATGAGGTACCAACCACATGAGTTACAAGTCTCTTGGCATTGGAGTAGAAGATTGATTATTAGGGAATATTTCAATCCCACCACCAAAAAAAAATTAAAAATATCTCACCATGGCATGGTGTGTGTGTGTGTGTGTATATATGTTGCCGATGTAGCATTTTTCTTTATATATATATTTCAATTGGAAAATTTCTTATGGCTGATTAATGGATTTAGATTCAAATTATATCTTAAAAAATAAAAATAAAAAAAAACTAAATGATTTTGTTGGGCCAAAATATTAATTTTAGTTCAAACAGATGTCTAGGGACTCTTGATTTAGGCAAGTATTTATGAGGGTCACAGGGGCAGAGCCACCTTATGCATTGGGGGCGGGGGGGGGGGGGGGGGGGGGGGGGCATGGCCCCTCCAAATTTTTTCAAAACCACTCTAATTATAAGTAAAACTAGGCTACATTCATTTTGAGTTAAGAGCTAGCCCCCACAAGATTAAGAGATAGGCCCCCCTCCAACACATCAGTAATAAAATTCTCCCCACCCCAAATCCCAAATGTGCAATCATAAAAATTAACTCCTCTTGTCTTTTCCATTCTTCTCTAAAGCATGATAGCCATGTCCATATTTTTTTGGTTTTTAGTTCTTCAATTTTTGTGAAAGGATAAAACTGAGGCATAGTACATTAGATTACCTGATTAAACTCATTTGTATTGAATTTAATTGTCCTTAAAAATAATATCATTGTTTGTATTTTATTGGACATGTTAAATATGTGCTTGAATTTAATTGAAGAACTTAATTTATTACACTTAGGGTATTGTATTACTTAAGTTTTATACTTTCTCAAAACTATTACAATATCTCCTTCTACTTTACAATTCCTCATCACTTGGTGCTCTCTCTTTAGTTTCTCTTCATTAAATCTTCCATAGGATGATCTCACATAATCACATTTTCATTGTTTTCTCTCTCTTCCTTAACAAAGAGTTTTCTTATTTAAAGCTAAGCAAATATTGAGAAATACCAACTTCTTCTTTTTCTTCTTCTACTTCTATAGTTTTGTTGTATACTTATATTTGATTTCTATGAATGTTATGGACTTGTGATTTTTTAAAAGAATAGGAGAAACTCACCATCACCTGCGGTGGAGGCTTTGTACCAAGATTCTTTACATATTTTTGAATGAATGTATGCTTTGCTTTCAAAAAAAAAAAAAAAGAATAGGAGAAACTCAAGAAAAAAAAAAAGACTTAAGATGCTTAATTGGTCGATTAACTTGTTAGTATTTTGATTTTTGAGTGCTATAGAATTACACCGACAAAAAGAATTCTATCAATAAGCTTGTGTTATAGATATACTATGAGTTTTTTGTTGAACCCAAAAATGATAGTTTTACCTTAGCCTCTCAAGCAAAAATTCCTAGCTACACCCTTAGAGGGTCATATAAGAAAAATTCACAAAAAAAAAAAAAAAAAAAAAAAAATCGGTATAGCTGCAATCTTAAAAGAAATTAACCCAGAGAACAAAGCAATCCTAATAGATCTTCAATAGCATGCATGTACGAGTACTGTTGATTAGTATATTCCATTCTAAAAAATCAAGGGCTAAACAAGTGCAACTTGCAATACAGCTACTTCTCTTTAATAGAGGAAAGAAAAAATCTATCAAATTGTCAAAAGGAAAATCCCTCTAGAACAAGTACTTCATCTGTGGGAAAATTTAACGAATGCACTAGGGATATTAATTTAGCAAATATTTATAAAAAAAATTATGAGAAAAAAAAATTAAAGTAATTAATTTTTTTGACAACTTTTTATATTTTCTATGCAATTGGTATAAAAAACATTCATAAATTGATTCATTAACATATACTCTAAGAGCACCATGTTAACATGACCCTTTATTATCTATTTAAATGAAAGGCAGTAGTCATCTCCTTGATCTTGCTTTTTATCCAACGCTTTATGTAGAGCTACCGGACGTAGTAATAGCACCTTGACCACCATGGTTGCCTGCTTGGTCATGTTGTTCAACACTTCCATCTATGATTAGAGTCCGTGAAAGTTCAAATAGCGTACAAAACACTATGAACGTTTAGACCCCCAAATTACAAATTATCAATTCAAGCTTTATATCAAACGATAAATGTGCGGAAGATGAACTAAAGCTTAAAACAGAATTGATAAACAATCTAAGTCAAATAAAATCACATCCATAACAGAAATTAAATGACAAAGATAAAGGGAAGAGAGATGCAAACATAAGGACAACACAAGACGTGTTATCCAAGAGGAAACCGAAGCCCTCGACGAAAAACCTCTCCGCCGCCCTCCAAGCGGTCAAATGATCCACTAAAAAATGTAGTTGGGATACAAGGACAGCAATAGACCCTCCAAGCCTAATCTATCCAGGTACCTAAGCCCTCCAAGATTCTTGCTCCAACGAGGTTACGCCGAACCTATTTCTTCTTTAGCTTCCCGGATCCCGCTACTAGTCCATAGCATCTACCAATATGAATTGGTTCCTTCCTAACTGCTTCCTAAAGTACCAAAGAGCCTTCTCATAGGTATGGGTATGGTGAGAAAAGGATTTGGGTAATGAACCTCTCAAAGATGTGACAATGGAGAGAAAGAAAGTAGAGGAATTTGAAGAGACACAAGGTAAAGATTGTGGATGAGTCAATCTTGTTTTTCTCTAGGGTTTCTCTCTCAAAATTCTCTCTGGAAGCTCTCTACATTTCGTGGGTATAAGGGGTATATATACTGGTTGGTGTTTGGAATACGAAGTGACAGATTTTACAAAACAGAGTTGGCTGGCGGTAGGGGTGTGCAGAAAACCCACCGACCCGACCCAACCCAACCCGCCGGGTTGGGTCGGTTTTTTAGACCTGGTGGGTTGGGTTGGGTTACAAAAAATTATTTTATAGCGGGTCGGGTTGGGTTTGGGTCATAAAATTACAAACCCGCCAAACCCGACCCGACCCACCCATATTTAATATATATTTAAAATATATTATATATTTAATAAAAAAAAATTTGTTAGACATATTTATCCCATTTAGACATATTTTGTTTACAACTGAGTTTGAATATTAGTTTATATATTAATGTATATTTTGTTTATCAACTCAGGTGGCATGTGTGATATATTTTTGTATGCTCAATTTAATAATAATAGTAATAAAAAAAAATTTGTTCAACCCATGGGTTCAACCCGACCCAACCCGACCCATGTGGGTTGGGTTGGGTTGGGTTGGAAATATGTGATGGGTTGGGTTGGGTTGAATTTTTTTTGACCCACCATGGTGGGTTAGGTCAAAAAATTCCCTCAACCCGACTCAACCCGACCCATGCACACCCCTAGCTGGCGGCTTGGCCTCGCGGCTTGACTGAGTCGCAAGTTCAAGCCGCGAACAAACTGAAAAGCTAGACTAGAATTTTTGTCCTATAGTGCGACAGCTGGCACGACGGTTTAGATTCTGGTGCCTTTCTAGTCGCAAGCCACCTGCGAGATCCAGTCGCAAGTTCTCCTCTGCACGCTTCTCTCGTGTGCAACATCTGGCGGCTTGCCAGTCGCGAGACACCAATGAGGTCCAATCGCGAGTCCCTGTTCTGCAGCATAGTCTTGAACAATTTTTCACACTCTCTCACGCACTACCCTTACATGATTCCCACCTAAATACAGGGTTTCTAAATGCTGAAAATACTAGCAAATTGGCACGGAATAAAACCAACAAAATGGTTGATAAAATTCAACCTTACAGTCCGCATCTTGAAACGCTCAAGCTTCAATTTCAGCTCATCTCCCTTTTTAATTGGAGGTGTTCGTGGTGATCCAATGCTTTAAACTTTCATTTGATGCGGGTTCACCTTGGGGTGCCCCTTGATTAGTTTTCTTAAGCAACCTTCGATGAACTGATTTTCCCACCTTATTCCCTTCAAACTTATAATAGTTGTCACCCAAGTTGTCGTTCATCTTTCTTTGAAGCAGTTCACCTAGTCCTAATGGCAGGGCCGGCTGAACAATAGAAGCAATTGATGCAATCGCTTAAGGTCTCCAAATAAAAAAAAGGCCCCATTTGTAAAAAAAAAAAAAAATTATATATATAAAATATATTTATCTATATATTTTAATTACAAATAAAAAATTTATGTACTTTTATTGATAAATAAAATGCATTAAAAAGATCTCATTGAATCATAAAATGCATAAAACTGCACAATAACTGTGCACAGTACAGAATACTGCATACAACTTGATAAAACAGTATTATGTGCACTGTGCAATTTTGTCCACAAGGCCACATCACAAGGGCTATTGACCTAAGCTAAGCTGGCCTCCACCGGCCCTACACTAATGAATAAGTTATCGCATCTTTTTTATTTTTTTAATACAAACTTTTACTTTATCAATTATTATAAATTATCACACCAATTAATCATTTGATGTATATTATATCAACTCATTTGTATTATAGTGATACTAATTTATTGAACTATTTAATAAATTAATTTTTATTTGTGCAGGTTTAGACTTTAAAGTTTTAAAAAAAAAATCCATTTAAAATTTTCGCCTAAGACCCCCAAAATTGTTAAGCCAGTCCTGCCTAATGGATGCATATCATTATTTTTAGTACCCAAAAAGGTTGAATTCTCGGTACTTGTTGCCGGAGTGGTCGTTAAGACTATCATCTGAGATGAATTCGCGTCATCTGAGAGATACCCTTCAGGCAGTTGATCAACCTCATGAAGATTAGCCATGGAGATTGTACTCTTTAGAAGAAATGTTGAGCTATAGGTATATAAGGCTTTGTGGATGATATGAGTAAGGGCTTTGTGGAAATGGATAACAATGGAGTTCTTAGAAAAAGGATATGAGAACGGAAAGAAATAATGTTGAAGTAGTTGTTGGTGGACTAATGATGTTACTACTTGGAAGTTTGGCCTTAGCAATATATATAGAGGAGCCGAAAGCTGGGGTTTTTTTTATTTTTTTTTTATTTAATGTTTAAAAAAAAAAAAGTGTTTTGCAAGCTATATGATTTGGTCTTTCGGAATTGAGCATCTTGTCAATGACCTATCCAAATCAATGGATCGATCAATAAGCTACATGCATGCAGCTTCCTCTCATTTGAAGCTGTAAGCGTACGTATAGCTGTAATTTAATTTATGACTAGATCAACAGACGTGTTATCCAAGATGTTAAAACTAGGTTAGGCTTTGAGTTTTTAAGTTGGGCTGTTTGGATTTAAATGAAAATACTACCGAGTTAATTCATTTATTGTACTGATTAATAAGTAAATTAACAAAAAGAATGGGAACACCTTCTCAAAAAAAAAAAAAAAAGAATGGGAACAAAAAAAAGAAAGTTAATTACTAAAATATCATCAAAATGTTCACATTTACCAACCGTAACTTTTCTATTCATCAAGATATTAATGTATAGTCATGTTAATTAGTTGAGCACTTGAGCTTTAGTCTGACCTCAACTGCTCAACCTCACATTAAGCACTAATTGTTTCAACCAGTGAAAGCCATTATAGAGTCCTTAAGTCGAACTAACATCACTCGAATTTAAAACCTATCCCACGTAAAGACTCTAACCATTAGACCATAACTCTATATGGTAAGATTGAAAATGAGCTCACTAAAGTTTTTATGATTATGTTTAGAGTCTAGAGCTTCGAAAACCAATAGGAAAATGAAATTAGTTCTTATTATATACAATACACATTACATATTTAACCTAACCAACCAAGTAACCCATATGCATATATTGCACATGATCTGACATATATTGTTTTTTTATTAGTGATTAGAGTCTAAGACTCCAAATATATTTGAAGCCAAACCTTTTGTATTTTTTAGAATTATTTTCCAAAAAGCAAATTTAAATAAATTTTTTCACACTCTTTTACTTTTAAAACACAAAATATATATATATATATATATATCATCTTTAGTTTTGATGTCAAAAATAAATTTTAAAATTATTTTTAGAGTAATTTCTGAAAACCCAAACCAGACTGCACTAAGGTTTTTTTTTTTTTAAATATGGTGAAGCCTCAATCCATACTATTTCCTCTTCTAACAAATTAGCTTTCTGTGCAACTACTACTGCATGAACCTCCCTCAGTCTTACTTTTGAATCTTTGATGTCTGGTAGTGGTTGTTGTTCTACCAAACTGGGTCCTACTAATTGCATTCAGATTAGGAAAAAACGATAAAATTAAGGTTACAAAAAATTTTGGTCCGAATTGTTCTCGTCATCAATTTTGTCCTTAAAGTTATATTCGTTGTCAATATGACCTTCATGTGCAAAATTGTTATTGATTCCATTCCGTTCCGGCCGGAATATTTCGTACTGGCATGCAAACCGGTACCATAGTACCTCTCATTCCACCTCGGGTCAAATTTCAGCCTATTTCGGGGTGTTTCGGCCATTCCAGCCAATTTCGGCCGAAATACAAATTTCGGCCAGTACCAGATTTTGGCTTTAAAAAAAAAAAAATCAATTTATTTGGCCAGCATGCACTTTGAGGTTTTTTTTTTCCGAATTTTTTCATCTTATTTCAAACATAAACTTGACATTACCAAATGATTAGGGAGAAGAAAAAAAAAAAAAAAAACCAGAGAAGTAGACAGCAGAATCTCAGATCAGTACCAAATCATTTGTTAGGGAAAAAAAAACCAGAGAAAAAGAAGAATAAAAAAGCAAAAATCCAAGCTTTGGCAGTATGGTGGACGAAGTGGAAGTTAATTTGCTTACCATTTGAAATCTCTTCTTCAAGGCTTGTCTGAGTTGTCTCTACTCTCTGGAACTTCCAGAGTGAGAGAGTTTCATTCATGAGACTTGTAAATGACAAAGAGAGCTTTGAAAACAATGAAAAGTGATATTAACTATTAAGGGAAAATTGCTCAATGCATGTGGGAGTAGGTGGGAGTGGAGCTTCCTAGAAGCTTCATGAATCAAGATTATAATTATCCCAAATTCCCAAAATATTCTTTATTTACAAAATTTTGCTTTAAAAAAATTCATTTATTTACATAATAACTCAAATATGAATTTTTAAAAAATAAACAATCTAATCTCCTTTATTAAGATTTTCTTTTTAAATCACTATTGTAGGGGTAAAAGGCCCAACGCCAAGCAATGGGCCCGTGGGCCTGTCCGAGGAGACATATACATCCAAGGACAACAAATCTTAAGGAGTGTGCCTAGCCTAACTTGTTTCTGAAGTGTAAGTCACGTGGAAAAAAGATTGGTCCGAGGAGACTTGCCTGTTCGGATTGTCAAAAGAATGATCCAGATGAATGCTCCAATATCGATCCTAACTTTTCCGGAGAATCCCTTGACTTATATGGGCAAAAAGGACAGGTGGCAACGATCAGATATTAAGTAAAAGGCTGCTGCCCCCGCATTTATGATCCTGCAGCTAACATCATGGCCGCATTAATGGGGAAAAGACACCTGAATAGTGATCTTCATCCTTTATAGCAGCCAAGTGAAGATCTCAGGTGAAGGTTGATGGGACAAGTACCAAAGAAGACCCACCTAACTGGCACATGAAGTAAAATAGGCGTATAAATAGAGCTAAAAAAGAAGGGAGAGGGAGAGGAACAATCAGAAGAAGAAAAAGAGCAATCAAGAGAGAGAGAGAGAGAGAGAGAGAGAGAGAGAGAGAGAGAGAGAAGTACTCATAGTAATAGTCTAAACACACTCCTCGAACTGTGCCAAGAAGAACCTTATATCACCCTAATATTTCATTAATGTTAGTCTGATCATAATCATACTTGGGCCATCAACTCATACGTTCTCAATCAAGTATTCTTCGGCCCAACCCGTAAATTCGTGTCCTTACAACTATATTAATAGCAATTAGTAAAGGTATTATTTTATTTAATTTTTTATGGGATTATTTTATTAATTACTATTGTGTAAGTAATGACTTGTTATAAACCTTGGATGTGATATAGATGCTAAGGCTTAGTAAAAAATGTATTGTAATATTTTATATTTAGTAATACTTTTTTAAACTGATAATTTTATGTTGTATAAGAATATATATATATATATATTTTTTTTTTTTAAAGAACTCTGAAACACCCTGAAACGGTACGCTGAAATAGGCCGGTACCGAAATATTTCGTTCTATTGAACAAACCGAAACGGGTTCCGAAACAGTATTCATAACTGTAAATCCACTGACCTAGTTTTGGGTAGGGCCCAACTGCCCTACCCAAAAAGCAACCACCTCAGCGCTCATCCAAAGAGCATTCTGCCGCCGTAAGGGAGGAGGTGAACAAGCTAAAGCAGACAGGGGCTATTAAGGAGGTGTTTTATCCTGAATGGCTGGCCAATATGGTGGTGGTGAAGAAGAAGAATGGGAAATGGCGTGTATGCGTAGATTTCACAGACTTGAACAAAGCTTGTCCAAAGGACCCCTTCCCCATGCCTTAGATTGATCAGCTAGTAGATGCCACTGTGGAGCATCCGCAAATGAGCTTCTTGGATGCCTTTCAAGGGTACCACCAAATTTCCCTGGCTCTAGATGACCAAGAAAAGACAGCCTTCGTCACCCCTCTTGGAAACTACCATTACAAAGTGATGCCATTTGGTTTGAAGAACGCAGGCTCCACTTACCAGAGAATGATGACCAAAATGTTCGAACCGCAGCTGGGGAAATGCATTGAGATCTACATCGATGACATGGTAGTCAAGAGCAAGCTGGAATCCGAGCACGTCAGCGACCTCGGGAACGTCTTTGGGATCTTAAGGAAACATAAGTTGAAGCTCAATGCCTCAAAATGCTCCTTTGGTGTTGGGTCAGGGAAGTTTCTTGGTTATATGGTCACCCATCGCGGAATTGAGGTCAATCCCGACCAGATAAGGGCCATCTACAACTTGCAATCTCCTCGGAATCCTAAAGAGGTTCAGAGGTTGACAGGGATGACAGCTACCCTCAATCGATTCATCTCTAAGTCGGCAGAGAGGTGTCGGCCTCTTTTCCAGCTGTTAAACAAATGGAAAGGGTTTGAATGGATCGAAGAGTGTGCTCTGGCTTTCCAACGGCTAAAAGAGTACTTATCTCGACCCCCTATCATGTCCAGCCCCATAACTGATGAAGTTCTGTTCGCCTATATCGCTATAGCCACCCATGCAGTAAGTCTAATACTGATTCGGGTCGACAACAGTGTTCAAAAACCTGTTTACTACGTGAGTAAATCTCTGCATGAGGCCGAAATTCGTTACTTGCCATTAGAGAAAGCCATCTTTGCGATTGTCCATGCTACTCGCAAGCTTCCTCACTACTTCCAATCTCATACAGTTGTGGTCCTCACCCAACTCTCGCTCAAGTCATTGCTTCGGAGTGCTGATTATATGGGAAAGATTGCGAAGTAAGGCACGGTCCTGGGGGCTTTCAATATAAAGTACATGCCTCACACCTCGGTCAAGGGGCAGATACTGGCCGATCTGGTAGCTGAGTTCACTGAACCTGCGTTAGAAGATATCACCAAAACAGTGCGCATGGATGAAAATTCATTGGCCTTGTATCCGTGCAAGGATCCCCACCCTGGAAGTTATATGCCGACGGTGAAGCCAATCAGAGAGGCTTGGGAGTGGGGCTAGTTTTGATATCTCCGGAGAATGTTGTCATCGAAAAATCCCTCAGACTAAACTTCTCGGCTGCTAATAATGAGGCTGAATACGAAGCGTTGTTGATCGGAATGCCCATGGTCAAAAGAATGGGTGGAAAGCGCCGTGGAGGTATTCTCGGACTTAACACTGGTCGTCGACCAGGTCGGAGGAGAATTGGAAGCAAGTGATGAAAGAATGCAGAAATACCTAAGACAGGTCAAGCATCTGCAATCATGGTTCAAGTCATTTAATCTGCAACATGTTCCTCGGAGTGGGAACACACACGCGAACTCCTTGGCCACTCTTGCAACCTCCTCAGCTCAGGGATTACCCCGACTTATTTTGGTTGAAGATGTACAGAAGCATGCTGAAGAGAAAAAAGGGCCCAATATCTATCAAGTTAGAGTAGGGCCAAGCTGGATGGATCCTATGGTGACCTACCTCAAGGACGATGTCTTACCAACAGACAAGGCCGAAGCTGACAAGGTACAGAGAAAAGCTCCTCGGGTCTGGTTATCAGGAGACAGCAAGCTATACAAACGGTCTTTCTCTGGACCCTACTTATTGTGCGTGCATCTTGAGGCCACGGAGCTACTCCTCGAAGAGCTGCATGAGGGGATTTGTGGCAGCCACACAGGAGGTAGAACTCTAGCGCATAGAGCCCTAACTCAGGGATACTGGTGGCCAAACATGCAAAGAGAATCACAAGAGTATGTGAAGAAGTGTGACCAGTGCCAGAGGTTTGCACCAAACATACATCAACCAGGAGGAGTTCTGAATCCTTTTCCAGTCTGTGGCCTTTCACTCAGTGGGGCTTGGACATTGTAGGCCCTTTTCCTAAAGCAGCCAGGAGTAAGAAGTACTTGGTCGTCGCAACAGACTATTTTACCAAATGGGTTGAAGCCGAGCCATTGGCGAACATCAGGGACGTAGATGTCCAGAAGTTTGTATGGAATAATATCGTAATTCGGTTTGGGGTACCACATACCCTCATCTCGGACAATGGTCTTCAATTTGACAGTAAAGCGTTTAGAAGATTTTGCTGTGGGCTAGGCATTATGAACAGATACTCCACCCTTGCGTATCCTCAAGGAAATGGCCAGACTAAAGCAGTTAACAAAGTTATAGTAAGCGACCTTAAAAAGAGGCTAGATGATGCCAAGGGAAAATTGGTGGAAGAATTGCTGCATGTACTTTGGACCTACAGGATAACTCCTCGGAGATCTACAGGAGAAACCCCATTTGCAATGACGTACGGCGCCGAAGTCGTTATTCCAATAGAAACTGGATTCCCCACACTTAGAACGAGTTCTTTCATGCCGACTGACAATGACAGACTACTAACGAATAATTTGGATCTGGTCGGCGAGCGAAGGGAAAATGCTGTGGTTCAGTTAGCTTACAATCAGCATAAACTCAAGCAGAATTATGATGCCAATGTTAAGCTAAGACCGCTTGCACCAGGGGATTTGGTTTTACAGAAAGTCGTGGGCACTGCAAAGAACCCAACCTGGGAAAAATTAGGACTCAATTGGGAAGGGTTGTATCGCATCTTATCGGTGGCCGGAATAGGGGCCTTTTACTTGGAAGATTTGGACGAAAGAGCTGTACCACACCCCTGGAATGTAAATAATCTAAAAAGGTACTATTATTAATAAAAGTTTTCATTCTCTCATTGAAGTCTATTATATTGCTTGACTCCTAAGTGTTAAACAGAACATTGATCATGTCTGGTCCCTCGGACCACATACCTTGGGTAAATTAACACCCCTAAGTATTAAACAGAACCTTGGTCATGCCTGGTCCCTCGGACCACATACCTTGGGTAAATTAATACTCCTAAGTGTTAAACAGAACCTTGGTCATGCTTGGTCCGAGAACCTTGGTCATGCCTGGTCACTCGAACCACAGACCTTGGGTAAATTAATACTCCTAAGTGTTAAATAGAACCTTGGTCATGCCTGATCCCTCGGACCACATACCTTGGGTAAATTAACACCCCTAAGTATTAAACAGAACCTTGGTCATGCCTCGTCCCTCGGACCACAAACCTTGGGTAAATTAATACTCCTAAGTGTTAAACAGAACCTTGGTCATGCTTGGTCCCTTAGACCACATACCTTGGGTAAATTAACACCCTTAAGTATTAAACAGAACCTTGGTCATGCCTGGTCCCTCAGACCATAGACCTTGGGTAAATTAATACTCCTAAGTGTTAAACAGAACCTTAGTTATGCCTGGTCCCTCGGACCACATACCTTCGGTAAATTAACACCCTAAGTATTAAACGGAACATTGGTCATGTCTGGTCCCTCGGACCACAGACCTTGGGTAAATTAATACTCCTAAGTGTTAAACAGAACATTGGTCATGCCTAGTCCCTCGGACCACATACCTTGGGTAAATTAACACTCCTCTACATTATTCTAAGTGTTATCTGGGACCTCAAACGTACCAAACCCCTCGGATCGTTCATTCGAAGCTACATCACCATCTCAAACACTTCACTACATACTGCACACTTCGAGTTTGTATTCTCACTCAATTTTAATGTTTCTAGCGGGTAAATCATGGACTGTGTTTGCTTAAGTTCATCCCCACTTGCTAAGACGAGATTGAATTAATTGAATGGCTTCAGTATAATTGTTAAAGCTTTCTTATCGTTAACCTCGGAGTGCTATTATCATATTCATGATGTCCTCATCATTACATAAGAACAGAGATTTATTTCTGCTACTATTTCATTCTGTGGACTTAAACTTTTTATAGGTTTAAGAACTTCAGAGCAAGATAAGCAGATAAATAAAATTGGAAACAGCTAAAGGTAAGTGAAATATTTTCATTGAATCAAAATGTTGGAGTACATTAGTTCGACATACAAAATGATTGCTACATTGATAAAAGAAGAAAAAACAAACAATTAGCAACCACCACGACTAACGACCCTAATCCTGAGCCTGACTGATCTAAGAAGGGAGGCTGCCCGGTCCGCTCGGCTCGGCCTGAGATGATCCAGCTTCGGCCTCCGGGGTGGCTACGTCTTTAGCCTTATCAACATCTACTGCAGTAGAAGAAACGTCCGGGGTTACTTGTTCATGCGGGGCCACTTGTCCCTCCTCAACCTCTTCAGCGGCTTCATGAGGAACAAGTGCCAAATCTGCTTGCCCCGGAGCTTGAGAAGATAAGGAGGTGGGGTCAGCCGGGTTCAAGCTGATGTGGGGATGATAGTATATCCTCCCCTGTTGCCTGAGGTCCGAGTCAGTTGGGACTCCTACCAAGTTCAAGGCCTCCTCCCAAGTGAGCTTGCAGTAGTCCCTGCATACCTCGGAGACCTCTTCCGCCAGCCTTATCTCTGTTTCTTCAATGCCGTGGATATACTCGGCCTCCTTCTTGGTCTTCGCAGCCCCCAGGGCCGCCCGAGCGTCTTTTTCAGCATTCTTGGCCCTCTCTGCTCTGGCGTGAAGCTCCAAGACCAGTTGCCTATCGGTTGCCAGCTCTATCTCTGTCAGGTGCAACCTTTTCCGCTAGTCTTCAGCCTAGTCTTGGGCGCTCTTCAACCCAGCTTCCGTGCTCCTCCTCTCCCTCTCTTCAATAGTCAGCTTCTTGGCCAACTCCTGCTTTTCCTTCTTCAGGACCTCCATGTCTTTCTCTACGTCCTTGTGAGACTGGGTCTCAGTCCTAGCTAAGCTACAAGCGTCCTTAACCCAGTCCTCGGCCACGTAGACTTGCTGAGTGAGCTGCATAATAAGAAAGGCAAAATTACGTCACTACAGATATAAGAAAATTACACAGTTCAAGCATAAATAAATCCTATGTGCAATGAAGTGACCAAAAACTCACCATGGCCAAGTCCCTCTTAAGGGACATGAATAGGTCTGCCTGCCTCCAGGACCTCACAGTCTCCATGTCTCGAGGCAGGAGCAACGGGCGCTCCAGGGCCTCGGTAATGTAGCCTGAGTGCCCATTTTGGAACTCTCGTATTGAAGCGGTGGCGGGAATGGGAGCGCCATCCAGGTCCAGCTGCGGAGCCCAGGCTGATGGCAGCTGAACCTCCCTAGAATGGGAGTCACTCCTGTGCTCGGATAGGGAAACCCTCTTGTCGTCTCTCCCACCCTTCTGTTGTTTCGCCCCTTTTTGTTGCTGAGGGGGCACTTCGCCCTCCTCGGCATCCAGGTCCACGACCTTCCTCTTCTTCTTCAAGTCTGGCATAGGAAGAAGGCCGATCGGAGCGGTTGGAAAAGGAAAAGGGGAGGGGGAGGCAGTTTGTCAGCACCCTTCTCTTTAGGGGCCTCCTTGGAAGATCTGCCCGTGTTCCGCCCTACCCCGAGGGCTTTCAAACCCTTTCTTGGCTGCAAAGGCATCTCTTCTTCCTCTTTTGAAGTCTTAGAGTATTGAGGGCCGAGGGGTCTGGTTTGCACTTCTTCCTCTCCTTCAAAACGAAATTGGTCTATCTCCGTATCCAAAGATGGCCGAGAGGAAGCAGACTCTTCCCTTTGTGTAGCTGGTTAAGGGATAACTCGTTGAAGCGGCCACTCAACCGGAGAAAGATCTTTCTTGGACAAAAAACCCGGCCGAGATACGTCTATCCGACGAATCCTCTTGTCCCCCGCTCGAATGGAGTTCCCGACGTCCAGGAAACTGTCTGATATTGGAACAAAGTCCAATATCAAGTGAATGGCACGCAGCTGGCCGTCCGAATGAACAAACACCTCGGATCGCAGTAGAAGATTCAATCCGAGCACGTTCACGAGACTAAGCTTGGGGGCAACAAACTTTCTATCTGCAGTCACAATCAAAAAACACAAGATTAATCATCACACCTCTAAACCAAATACATACACAACAAAATAAAGTGAAATCTAAGTTGTAAACCCTATATCATCTCAACCAAGTCCTAAAGTACCCCACCTGGCTCCCCCTCCGTGGTCGGACAATGGTAACCGTCATGCCATGCCCCAGAGATGATGACGTGATCGTCCTTCATGCCCTTGTTGGACTTCAAAAGGCACGATATCGTTTTTACAATGGGAGATTGGGATTTCAAGTAGTACCCCCCCTCGGCCATGGAGTGACATTTGTACATGTGTACGACCTCGTGCCAAGTAAGCTGTAAACCCATCATCTGTTTAAGGGCGTCTACAAAGCCCAAAATCCTAAACATATTGGCGGCACATTGGTGCGGGCACAGCCTATGATTCCTAAGGTACTCCCTAGTGATGCTACCCATGGGAATGGTCATTCCCCCCTCTAGAAAGGCGATTACAGGAATAACTACCTCACCGGTCCTCCTAGAGGTTAAAATATTCTCTGGTGGGCAGTAGCAAAGACTAACCCCTTCGGGAATGTTATATTTTGCCTTAAAAAGCTCTACAGCCACAGGGGTATCAACTAAATTCTTAAACCTACCCATATGGATGTATAAAAGGGTGCTATGAGAGTCTCCTAAGGCGAGGAAATGTAAAAAGAAGAAGGCCGAAGTGCCCGGCCGAGAAGAAAGGAACCTGGAAACCAAGTACTTACAACAATGGTCGATGTTTTTGGCTCAGTAACTTCCAAGATACCTAGGATCCTTTGTAAAAACGTGCTCGGAATTTTTAGAAAAAGGTGATGTATGAGGGCCGGAATGCACAAGAACTCTGGTATGCAAAATGAACAGAGCGACTCCCTCAGAGCCCCTTATATAGTAAGGGAAAGTGAATGGGAGTTATCCCACTCGAAATTTCACGGAAAAACCCCAGCCACACGATCTACATCTCACCGTTGATAAAGGAGACAGAGGGCCACCTTGAACAATAAATGACGCGTTGCAACTCCCGAAGCATTACCAGAAATTGAGAAACTCGCGAAATAGCGTCTCCACGTGGACGAGTCAAGAGGTTTGATAGAATTTGTCCTTGGAGAAGTCAAAATCCCGCCCTTCTCCTCGGATAAGAGAGAAAACCGGAATTTTGAAGGGCTATTGTAGGGATAAAAGGCCCAATGCCAGGCAATGGGCCATGGGCCTGTCCGAGGAGACCTGTACATCTGAGGACAACAAATCTTAAAAAGTGTGCCCAGCTTAACTCGTTTCTGAAGTGTAAGTCACGTGAAAAAAAGATTGGTCCAAGGAGACTTGCCTGTTCGGATTGTCAAAAGAATGATCCAGATGAATGCTTCAATATCGATCCTAACTTTTCCGGAGAATCCCCTGACTTATATGGGCAAAAAAGACAGGTGGCAACGATCAGATATTAAGTAAAAGGCTGCTGCCCCCGCATTTATAATCCTCCAGCTAACATCATGGCCACATTAATGGGGAAAAGACACCTGAACAGTGATCTTCATCCTTTACAGCTGCCAAGTGAAGATCTCAGGTGAAGGCTGATGGGACAAGTACCAAAGAAGACCCACCTAACTGGCGCATGAAGTAAAATGGGCGTATAAATAGAGCTAAAAAAGAAGGGAGAGGGAGAGGAACAATCAGAAGAAGAAAAAGAGCAATCAAGAGAGAGAGATAGAGAAGTACTCATAGTAATAGTCTAAACACACTCCTCGGACTGTGCCGAGAAGAACCTTGTATCACCCTAATATTTCATTAATGTTAGTCTAATCATAATCATACTTGGGTCATCAACCCATACGTTCTCAATCAAGTATTCTTCGGCTCACTCTCTTTACAAATTTATTTCAAGGATACTGTACACAGCCTAGGCCTCAACCTATTCCATTCGTAGGCCCAACCTGTAAATTCGTGTCCTTACAACTATATTAATAGCAATTAGTAAAGGTATTATTTTATTTAATTTTTTATGGGATTATTTTATTAATTACTGTTGTGTAAGTAATGACTTGTTATAAACCTTGGATGTGATATTGATGTTAAGGCTTAGTAAAAAATGTATTGTAATATTTTATATTTAGTAATACTTTTTTGAACTAATAATTTTATGTTGTATAAGAATATATATATATATATATATATATTTTTTTTTTAAAGAACTCCGAAACACCCTGAAACGGTACGCCGAAATAGGCCGGTACCGAAATATTTCGTTCTATTGAACAAACCGAAACGAGTTCCGAAACAGTATTCATAACTGTAAATCCACTGACCTAGTTCTGTTAAATATCATATGACATATATGTAGTTATGTAGTGACGGCTCCATGATTATTTTTTAGGGGGTCAATAAAAAATGTAAATTATACAAAATTTAAAATAAAAGAGAATTTCAATATATCGACATCGCAAAAAACAATACAAAAATAAAAACCAAAATACATAAAGTTTTACAATTACTTTCTATGATGTTTTGTATATTGAAATTGTTAAATAATTTTTTTTATTATCAATTCTACGAACTACATCTTTTTTAATGTACATAGTCAAGCAATCATTCATCCATTGATTTCTCATTGATCCATTGGACTTATTAATTTTTTTCCTAGATTTTAAATCAAATTGGTTTGTTATTTAGTTTTTTTTTTTTTTTTTGTGTTTGAAAATGCTAGGATATTGTTAAGAGGATCATATTCAAATTTATTTTAGCTAAGCTTTAAAAAATCCATAATCAAGGTGTTCAAAATTTTATTTTAGGGAGGTAAAAAAAAAAAAAAATATATATATATATATATATAGTTTGTGTGTGTGTGTGTGTGTGTGTGTGTGTGTGGCTAGCAGGGGGTTCATTTGAACCCTCTGGGCTCCAACCTCCAAGTGGAGCCACCCATGAGTTATGTAAAAAATTTCACTTGAGTAAAACAAGAGGAAGTTTCAAAATTTTCCTTTTAGAGATTACGATAGAAATGATAAACTTGTGAATAGTAAGTAAAAATGTCTGGCAACATTACTTGTATAGAGAGTATTAATCATGAAAGCAACCTCCATCTATACAAAAGTTATCTCGCTTTCAACTACACACGAAACTCAAAGGTTTCGCATATATTGCGAGGTTCGGATCAATTTGAGCTACAGAATTTGGGCTTTGTAAAAGTTTTTGTTTTTTGTTTTTTCAGTAGTTCTATTAAGTTTAGTACCAAAATTTTTTTCTCACGTATTGTGCTCCACTCTACATTACTACAAAGATAATACGCGTCTTTTTGCTTTTCTTTCCAAACTAATGAGAAAGTCTAAAGCTAATGCCTAAGAGGATTCTCATCAAATGTGCTAAAATGCCATTTTAATACCTAAAATCTTTATCAAAAAAAAAAAACAATAAAAAAAAAACCACTACATCAACAGTATCAAAAGTCAAAATTTTTAACATCTAACTACAGTAAAATGTCATCTTTGATAGCTTACTGTAATTAGATAGTAAACACAAAAATTATTATTTAAATGAAAGTTAGAGAGAGAGAGAGAGAGAGAGAGAGAGAGAGAGAGAGAGAGAGAGGTCTTATAAAAAAAAAGTAAGAGAGAGAGGGACTTGAGTGGTTAAAAAAAGAATAAAGAAAGAATATTTAAATAAAATATAGAATCTTTAATTTTGAATGTATTGTAAAAAAGTTTTTAAAATAGGTAAAATAATTTTTTAAGTTGTTAAATGTGAAAGGTTTAGAGAGCCATATTAGTGCCTGTTTGTTTCCACTTTTCCAGCCCCAAAACGCCCGTTTTGAAACCTCCAATTCAAAAAGCCCGTTTGGTAAGTTTCAAAACGCAGCTTTTACCTAAAAGCTGCGTTTTGAATTTGTGAAGAAAACGTGCTTTTGCAAAATGGAGCTCTGAGCTCCATTTTGCAAAACGCACAAACGCGTTTAGAAATATTACCGTTGGTGGTTTTTATTTTCCTAAATTGCCCATAGTTTTTTTTTTTTTCTGCTCCTCTATGCTGCTGTGCTGCGGCATCTCACCTTCTTCTTCTTCTTCTTCTTCTTCTTCTTCTTCTTCTTCTTCTTCTGTGCTGGTTCTTCCTTTTCTCTTCTTTATTTTTTATTTTTTGATTTACTGTGCTGCTGTGTTGTGCTGTGCTACTCTGCTCTGCTGTGCTGCTCTGCTGCGGTGCTGCTTCTTCTTCTTCTGTGTTGCGGTGCTGCTTCTTCTTCTTCTGTGCTGCGGTGCTGCTTCTTCTTCTTCTGTGCTGCGGCATCTCATCTCAGACTTGTGTGTGTGTGTGTGTGTGTGTGTGTTTGTGTGGCTTTCTCATCTCAGACTTGTGCGCGTGTGTGTGTGGCTTTTGTGTGGAGGAAAGTAAAAGAAAATGAAGAAAAGAAGATGAGGACAAGTGAACGTGTGGATGAGAAAAAAGTGGAAGAAAAAAAAAAAAAGAAAGAGTTTTTGGGTTTGGGTAAAGCAACGGGAAGAAAATATAGAAGTAGGAAAACACATTATTTTACAATTTTTTTTTCATAATTGTGATGTTACAGGGTATGTGGTGGAGAAAAAATTTTGGGTACTAGAACAACTCATTTAAAAAATAAGTGTTAATAAAATTTTATTTTACAAAGATTAATTTTAAATTAATATTGTTGTGACATTTTATTATGTCTCTAAACTTTTTAAGTTAGTACTATTTTTCTTTAAATAAAAAATAGTACTATTGACAGAATATTTTTATAACAATTTCATAATAAAACTTACATAGTAAGTTGTTATTAGTTCTTATTTAGATCTACTAGTGACATTTTTTTTCCTACCATTAACAGCTTGTTATATAGACTTTATTGTGAAATTTTTGTGAAAATATTGTGTCCATAACTTGCATTAAAAGAGGTAATTAAAACAAAGAATTTTATTTATATAGACATTGTCCTTTTTAGTAATTTACCCCTCAAACTGCCACTTTTATAAGTGCTAGCCAAACACTCAGCTTTTTTAAAAAAGTACTTTTTAATAGTTTTTACCAAACACTTAACTTTTTGAAAAAGCACTTTTCCATACTGTACTTTTTAAAAAAGTCACTTTTTCAAAAAACCCTTTCCCAAAAAGCCGAAACAAACTCACCCTTAATCCTCTATCACAAACATCTAGCACCTATCTCTATTTGCCAGCTGGCCCACCTCCCATTTTCACTCTTTTTTTCAACGGCTAGCTGCTCCACCCCCTAAGAAAAAGAAGCATTTTCTAGTCAAATTAATCTTCGCATTCCAATGATTGAAGTTGCAGGTAAAGGTAATTTCTTCTCTTTTGGTGACTTTGGGGTTTGTTGAGGGCAAATCTCTCAATATCTTCTCTTTTGAGATTTTCTTTTCCTTGACAGTTGACACTCCAACTCTATATATATTCTTTTTGGACTATGAACATGAATTTCACCGGAAAAGATGAATATGATAGTAGGTTTGCGTAGGGTTTGGGCAGGGTTTTGCATTTACATTGGGTAGGTGTGGACTTAAATTAAGTTAACTTATTGGAGAATTTAGAAGGATCCAATAAGTTTTTTACTAAAATTTTGGGCTCTGACTTGACCCTTTTACTACTGTTTTTTTTTTTTTAAATAAAAATAAAATAATTGGGTCACTACTATTTTAAGCCAATACAAAAACCTAGTGTATGTTTTTTTTCTTCCCTCTCTTTTTCCCTGAAAATTTAGACCATACATTGGCCCCACTTTTCAGATATTCTTTTTCTTGAGCTAGGGCTTGCGTTGGGTTTTGCGGTTATGATTAGCTAGGTGTGAACTTAAATTAAGTTAATTTATTGGAGATTTTAGAATGATCCAATAAGTTTTTACTAAAATTTTGCGCTTTGACTTGAGCCCCTTTCTACATTTTTTTTTATAAAAAAATAAAATAAAATTATTGGGCATTATTACTTTAGCTCAATACAAAACCCTAGCATTAGTTTTTTTCTTTCCTCTCCTTTTTTCTAAAAATTTAGACCACACATTGGCTCCACTTTTCAGATTTTCTTTTCCTTGACACTCCAACTCTATATATTCTTTTTGGACTATGAACATGAATTCCCTTAGGATAAGATGAATATGATAAGCAGGTCTGGGCTGGGGTTGCGATTGGGTAGGTGTGTTTAAAAATTTTATTTTGAGTTATATATTATGTATAAATACTTTTATATTTGATAAATTTGGATATCAATGTTATAAATATATTTTTATTTGATTTATTTGGTTTTTTTTTTTGTCAAATATTAAAATAGTCAATAGTTGCATGTGCTCTAATTTTATAATCAGTATACAATTTAAAAATATATGTTTATATGTTTTCCAGAAATTTTATATATTGCTTGCGTATTTTACGATACACAATACAACACGATACACAAAAATGAAAATATGATTCAGGATACGATTAGTGTTTTGTCAACTATGTCTCTCATATAATTTGGCAATTAGAGAGAGAGAAAAAAGGTAAAGAGAAGAAACGGAGTTTAGCTCTAGGGTTTTAGGTTTCTCTCTAACTCTTCAACATGAGAATTGGGGTTGCAAATTTCATGAGAAATGAGGCTTATATAAAGAGAGGCTAAAGGCTTATGTTGTAAAGCAGTTCATAACTGAATTCTCTCAAGTTCAATCATATTTGCGCTTAAGCCAATGAGAGACAAGAGAAAGGTGAAATTACTGCCTTAACTGAATTTCAAAAGGTGAATTCACTTGGCAAATCTAAACTACAACTTTGCATGCAACTCTAAACTACAACTTTTGATTTCTTTCAACCCATTACAATTTGACTCACGATTGGGGAGAAAACTCCAATTGAGTAGTTAATATAAAATATAGTGATACAATTTAACCTAAATAAGTTCAAGCTTATAAGTTTAGGCTTAATTATGTTATACTAGTGTGTAACCCCATCCATATGCACGGATACAATTGAAAACAATCACAATTATACATTTTTTTTAGAGAGATTTAAATTATACATAATATTAGCTTACACTTTTTTAAAATCATACATCTCTAAAATATGTAATGGTTTCTTTCATTATATATATATATATATATATTATTTAGAATTTAATTAGATATATACTCTTTGGTTTTTTCACCCAATAATTCACTTACCACACAAAAATTTAAAAAATAAATGTACACGTGGCGGAAAATTAGACTCCAATTGAAATCCAATTTAGAATTTAATTAGACTAAGACTCTTCGATTTTTATATTCAATAATTCAGCTAGGCCTCTAGTGTTTCTCTTCTTTTTCTCTTTGTATACTCTTTTCCTTTTATTAATAATACTTTTATCTATTATCTCAAAAAAAAATTCACTTTGTACAAAATTAAAAAATTAAATGGAACATTTGGTACAAAATTGAGAATCCAGTTAAAATCTAATAGAATTTTCTCTAAACTTTGGCTATATATATATATATATATATATTAATCATCCACTCTTCTCATTATTATTATATAACGTAGGACTTCACTCATACATTTATACCCAATACCCACAATAATACACAAGTACATTGAAATTAAAGATCAAACAATACAAATACATTGAATCAAGTGTGACATAACTGCAATTTGCAATACAGATACTTCTCTTTAACAAGAGAAACAAAAACCTATCAAATCGTCAAAAAGAAAATATCTATAGAACTAGTATTTTGTTCTATTAATTACATGAAAGGCAGTAGTTATTTTCATGATCTCTCCGTTAACCCAATGCTTTATGTAGAGCTAGTATTAGTTTTAGCACCTTGACCCTCCTTGGGTGCCTTGGTAACGTTGTTCATCACTTCCATTTATGATTATAGACTTCGTCTTGAAAAGCTCATTTCTTAGTTCCTCTTTAACTAGGTTGCGTTTGTCACTTTGTTCAACACTTCCATCTAACATTACAGTCCGCGCGTCTCTTGAAAAATTCATGTTTTCGTTCTAGTTTTTCTTCCTTTTTATAATGAGGTGTTCTTGGCGATCCAATTCTCGGAATTTTTTTAAGGGTGTGGTTATTATGAAACCTAAATTATACAAAATCTAATAAAAAGAGAACTTCATATATTGACTAAAAAAACACATAAATATATAAAATCTTACAATTTCCTTCTATGATTTTTATTAATTTAAAATTGTTGCATAATGCAGCAAACTATATCTTTTTAAAATTTTAGTTTAATAATTTTTTTCTTGAACTTTTTATTTTTGTTTGTAAAACTTTAAGGACCATATTTCGTTTCAAACTTAGTTTACGTATCCATTTGGATACCGCGTTTCACGCGGTATTTAAGTAATTTGTTTTTGGAAAAGCACGCTTCAGTGCTTTTATGTCACACCAGTAGGTTTCATGCACTGTTCACGAGACCTACAAATCTTTTTTTTCAATAACTTTTTTATTAAAAATGGGTCTCACGACACTATTCACACTTTTAAAAATTATTTTGCTACAGTGTTTTCAGTTTTTAGCAAAATCAGTGGTATCCAAACGCAGTCTTAAACTATAAACTTAGTTGTAGAATACCTATAGTAGTGTTTTTTTTAAACACCACTAAAAAAAATGTTGTTATAGCCAGCATTTTTTGTAGTGTCACTAAACAAATTAACATGACTATATTTTTGAAAATCTAACAATTTAATTGCATGTTCTTTAGATTTTTAAAACATATATTAAATTTCATGCCAATTAGATACTATTTTCTATTCAATCCATAAACTTATTTTTTATCTATAATTTTATATTACAAAAACTCGAAATTCAAACATTTCATTGCTAACATAGATATTGATTTTGATCTTATTGAAATTTTGTAAACATTGCGGATATAAGAAGAAATTATAATTTAATAGTGAATTTGTCAAAATTCACATTCAATAGAAGAATATTAAATAGAGTTATCGTCTTAATTTACAACTAAGTTTGATGTCAAACTTTCCTAAAAGAATCTTAGATGGTCACAAATTCGTTTTAAGTGTAAAAAAATCATATAATTTTTAAAATTTATATATAATAATTTTTTTTTTTTTTCAAATTAGGTGGTTCGTGATCACCCTGTCTTCAATGTGGAGCCACAGCCGCCCCTGGTTCACTTGGTGTACGGGTTTGTCAGCCAAATCGTTGATCTTTTTTTAAGGAACACCTTTTCCTAATAGTGACATATCATTTTGGTTATTGCCCGATGAGTTTGTATTCCCAGTGCCTGGTGCCGGAGTGTTCGTTAAGACTTAAAAGTTAAAACACTAGCATTGGGCGGTGTAAAAGCTATTTTATCAACCAAAACCTAGAAATAGAACTCCATCCAGGTATGGGAATCCCAAATCTTTTAGCATCTACGAGTCAGGTTGTGTATATCCAACCTCTCGTTCACGATCGTAAACATTAAATATAAATATTTTACGTTCTCTCTCCTACTTTAATGTCTCTCATTTTCTCTCACACTCAAACTCTCTCTCTCTCCTCTTCTCTCACGCTCTGGCTCATCCTTCTCTGGCTCTGATTTCCTCTCCATTGGCTCTGATTCAGAAATCCTCTCCATGGCACACCAGATTCAGATTTCCTCTCCATAAAATTTTTCAACCTCACGCTTACCTTGTCGTCTCAAACAATGCTTGATCTTCCACAAACCCCACAGCGGTGGGGTGGGTTTTGATGTGGGTTTCGATCGGCGGTAAACGGTGGGTTGGTTGGGAGTGGTGGCAGGATGGTTGAGATTTTTTTTGTTGAAGTGGGTGGGTGGTGGGTTTGTGGACTTTTGTTCTGGGTTTTTCAGTGGACTTTTGTGGGTTTTCTGCCATGGGTTTGCTGTCGGTGGGTGTGCTTGCCGTGGGTGTGCTCGCCGTGGGCCTGGGATTTGCCCGCCATGGGTTTGGGTTTTGCTTGCCGTGGGTCTAGTGCTCGCCGTGGATTTTTTTTTTTTTTTTTTTTGGTACTGAGTTTTGCTCACAGTCATGATCTTCCACAAACACAAACCCTATGGCGGTGGGGTGGATTTTGATGTTAGTTAGGCAAAAAGTGGTTTTTGGTGGTTGTTCACGATGGTGGGGTGGGTTTTGATCTGAGATAGGCAAAATGTGGGTTTTGGTGGATGTTGAAGTTTATGGTGGATGGTGATGGTAAGGTTTTTTTTGTCGCGGTGAGTTGCGGTAGCGGTGGTGGTCGCTGAGTTTTGAAAGAGAAGAGAGAGAGAGAGAGAGAGAGAAACATAATTTTTTATATTATTAGGTGATGTAGTTTATATCATTCTAATGAGATGTATATAAGAGTAGAAATTGAAATATTGAATGAGGTGTAAAATAAGATTATAAAATAGATAAAATAGGTTTTTAAGTTGTAAAATAGAACTCTTTTGGCATCTCGAATGCTAATACTCTTAAGACAATATTTTATCATCTGATCAGAGATACCCTGAGGATTAATCATGGAGCTTATACTCTTTAGAGAGCAGACAGCAGAGGGAATCGTTGTGTATATGGTAGATTTGAGCTATACAAGGCTTGATGGAGGATACAATGATATTTTTATTTTATTTCATGTTAAAAAAATCAAAAATCAAAAAACGAGCTTTTCCAAGCTATGACTTTATCTTTGGAATTAAGCAACTTGTCAATGACCTATGTCCATATCAATGGATCACTAAGCTACGTGCATGCAGCAGCTTCCTCTCATTTGAAGCTGTAACTGCATAGTTGTAATTTATGACTAGATCAACAGACGTGTTATCCAAGATGTTAAAACTAGGTCAGGCTTGGTGTTTCTAATTTTTTGATTAACACTCCGTTTGGATATCGCTGAAACTGAAAACTGAAAATTGAAAAACACTGTAGCAGAATAATTTTTAAATGTATAAATAGTATAGTGAGACCCATTTTTAATGAAAAAGTTGTTGAAATGTGGTATTTTGTGGGTCCGTGAACAGTAAAAAAGAGATGGAAAAGTCAAAAGTTGCGGCTATTGTTCATGAACAGTAGCTGCACAGTACCAAAATGGGGGCTGAAACGCGCTTCAGGGGCGAAAAAAAAAAAAAAGCAGAGGAAACACAGAACGTGGATGCCAACGTGCTATCCAAACGAAGGCTTAAGTAATATTTCGAAAATACTAACAAGTTAATTAATTCACTTGAAGGTTTTAATAAGTAAA
The DNA here is from genome assembly GCA_033629205.1 of Lithocarpus polystachyus. NCBI lineage: Eukaryota > Viridiplantae > Streptophyta > Magnoliopsida > Fagales > Fagaceae > Lithocarpus > Lithocarpus polystachyus. The sequence goes on along the minus strand of CM066165.1, from coordinate 43,606,203 downwards.
TTAACAAAAATAGTGGTGTATCTCAAAAAAGGAAGAAGAATGGAAACAAAAACGAAAGTTAATGAATGAATTATCAACAAAATGTTCATATTGGTGACTCTAATAATGGGTTTGGCTTACCTCCAGTAAATTTTTAACTGGATATTTCATGTTACTTTAAATATACATTGGCAAGTAGTTGTGGGTTTTAATCTCCACCCTTTATTTAATTAGTGGGTGGTGCTGTGGCAGTTTCTTATTAAAACAAAAGGAGATTCCAGTTAAAAAAGTACTGGAGGTAAGCCAAACCCTCTAATAATAACTTTTCACCACCGTACACCCTTGGTACTATGGTCACTCTACAAATCTAAATGCTTGTAGAGTGTGGGGAGCAAGGGCCGGGGTTCGAATTCCCAGGAAGGAGCTTCATACATATATACACTTAGATTAGACTAGAGTAAAATTCTATCTTGTATAAAAAAAATAATAATAATAACTTTTCTATTCATCAAGAAATTAATGTATAATAATAATAATAATGTATAAGGGGACTAAGCTGGGATGGGGTGCTTTAGCCTGACCTCAACCTCACATCTAGCAATAATTTTTTCGAGCAGTGAAAGGCACTAGTTCTTATGTCAAACTAGCATTATCATTCCGTCGTGCCTGAAGTTTGACTTCAAAACCTATCCCACAAAAAGAGATTCTTATGGCCTGTTTGGATAAAGGAATGGAGGAGAGTAAAGTAAAGTAGAATTGACTAAAAATAAACAATTTTGTACTAATTCTACTCTACTCTCCTCCCTCCCCCTCAATCCAAATGGACCATAACTATTGGAGTCCACGACCCTATATGGTCCTTAAGTCACATTAAGCACTAAATGTTTCAAGCAGTAAAAGATATAGTCCTTACGTCAAACTAGCATTATCACTTTGTCACACCTGAAACTCAAATTAAAACCTATCCCACATAAAGACTCTAACCATTGGATTTGGATCACGACTCTATATATGGTAAGATTAATAATGATTTCTTTATAGTGTTTATGAACCTGAAAAAGTCATAACTAAGAACCTTCCTTTAAATGCAAGGAAACATATAGCCAATTAACAATAGTTTTTTAAAATAAGTTGAGTTCAAATTACATCTTATATAACTCTAGACATTATTACACCACATAATAACTTTTTATTGGATTAATATTTCAAAAATTTTACTGTTGGATTACATTTTTTCTATGTAATTAACATGCATATCAAATTTTGTGTCAATTAAATTTCATTTCTTATTCCATTTAGAAACCCATTTTTTTTTATGCATAACTTCAAGAATCAAATATGAAAACTTGAAATTTAAACATTTGATCCATGGCATTGTAATTGATCTCAAATCTTTATGCAAGCATGTAGAGAATAAGAAGGAATTTTAATCCAATAATGTTTTTGTTAAAATTCACTTCAAATAAAAAAATATTTAATAGTGGAATATATCTTAGAGTTACACCTAGAGATGGCAATGGAGAGGAGTAGCACTGAAGAATTGGATATTTACCCTTGTCCCACGTGGTTTTGTTTTGCACTATCCCCGCCCCATAAAATTATACTTCCTGTTAATTTGCTCCACAAATATTACAATTTTAAAATAAAAATAAAATTTGTTTCATTAATATAAATATACTTGAAACTACAACTAAATTTATCTTATCAAATCAAAATAGTTTTTAGTAAGAATTGAATAATATTATCCAACTGTTGCACAAGACAATATCACAACAAAAACAAAAATCTTAATATTTATGCATTTAAATAAGCTAGTCTTGATTTTTTTGTTTAAATAGTAAGTATTTAGGGTATAAAAAATTTACAATTATAGTCCTTATCAACGTGGGGTAGGGCGGCCTAACAGAGCAGGACTAAAATATCTAAACCCATCCACATCTCATCCTGTAACAGGAGGGCTAAAATCTCATCTCAGTCCCGCTCCTCCATCTATGTGGGGTGTTCATGCAAGTTAGATTTTTTAAACTATGTGAGAGAATGGATAGTACATCTAACAATACATTTAAGTGAAAAAACTTAAGAACAATAAAAATGAAAGTTTTAACACTTTAACATTGAGAGAAATGGAAAGTAAAGAAGGCATGAGAAAATACGTGGAAAACCCTCTGGAATGGATGAAAAACCACGGTTGAGGAAGGGCAGAATGTCCCTTACTATTTAGAGCTCTCTATTATGTGAAAACAAAAGCCTTTGTACAAGGGTGATGTTCTTCCCAAAGAAAGCCTTTTCTCTACCTCACTTTCCTACACAAACTTTCTGCTCATTCTCTTGTTTTCTCTAGGTTCTAGCACTAATTGTTCAACAACATATTCCTCTTATAGTATGAGGTATGTTTTGGGGTACATCAAGACAGGTGTCAAACCCTTACTCACCCATTTCAAACCCTAATAAAGCACGCCAATATCAAGATAGTGGAATGGAGGGTGGCTCTACTACTACGTGGGGAGCAAACCTTGGACAAGGAAAGGGACATCAGGGATACAAGGAGTGTTTCATGTGTCCTTGAAAATGGTCCAACACAAGCTCAGTCAATAAAGGGTGTTTTATAGCATCTGACCATAGGGGGTCGTTATCTCCCTTTTGTGCAAGTGCTGGGTGTCCATGATAGATGCAAATCCCACTCTTCCCAAGATGGTCACGCCGTTGGCATGGGCTAAAGATCCCCTTCTTCAGCCAACGTTTCCTTTCCTTTGCTCACAGGTATTCCACGTGTAGGGTTTGGATCTAGTCACGTCAGCACTCTCACGTGCCTTGAATGATGTAATGTACATGGAGTAGGAAAAACTTGTGTAGGACGAAGGAGGGAGTGGCGGGTTAGGGAGAGGAGCCAATAGGCTTAGGAATATGTTAGAAATAGTGTTTTGGTTTAGTCAAGTTTTTGGACTCATTCTAATGCTACTAAAAAAACCTTTCATATTTATTCAAGGCATTTGGTCAAGTACACCAATTTGTTTTTGTTTTATATTATACTATCTATATATAAAAAAGAGCAAATGCCTTAAAGTTATAGTAGCTTCAGTACAAAAATATCTTTGATTTGTTCAATTTGCACTATTTTACTGGCCGCTTTTTTTTTTTTTTTAAATGCGTAAAGCTATAGTAGTTTTGGTTTGTTCAATTCGCAATATTTCACAAAATAATAAAATATTAACACAACAAATTGACACAGTATTTTTACAATTATTGAGGTGTTAATTTCTTATAGGTCAAAATAAAATAATAAAATATCATATTAAAACCAACCACAACTAAAAATAAATGTAATGTAAAAAAACAAATGCTACTTCTACAATATTTTTCACAACACTTTCATAAAAAATTATGTGGTAAATTATTATTGGTTCTAATTTAAACTTGCCAATAAAATTAATTATTTGCTCACCAATAATAACCTGTAACAACCTATTACATATAATTTGTTATGAAAATATTGTACACATAACATTTCTTTTGGGGAAATGTTAATACATCTTGTTGTCATCATAATATTTTCAAAACTACTAGAATTTCAATTTTTTACAAGTCAAAATAAAATAAAATAAAATAAAAATGTATTATGAAATTGTTGTGCCATTTTGTTGTATTTCTAGAAAATTTTTATTAGTTTAGTTAACTTTTTTGAGCCAAAATTTATTATTTCACATACAATTTTCTTGGGTTGACTTTATGTATTTTTTTTTCTTTACACACTATTTTAAGTAAAAATACATAATTTTACACACAAAAACTTTAAAACAAAAATAATGTCTCTTTTAATTAATGTAAATCTTTATTTACTTTTAAAATAAAATAATTTATATATTTATTTTATGATATAAATAAAATCTAAAATTAATCTTAACGGGGCATAAGGCAAAACAAGCCTGGACAAAACGCACCCCAAAAACTTGTCGGAAGGCCTATGAATGTAGGACTGGACAAAAACTGGGCCTAAAATAAGCGAAAAACGAGCCCAATTACTTGGCTGAAGGCTCAGCTATGTCCTAAATAAGTAGGACTGGTTGAGGACCCTGTATAGTCCTCAAGTCACATCAAGCTATCCCCATATAGAGACTAACCATTGGACCATGACTCTTTGTTATCACTGGAAAACAATTTTAGTTACAAAATCTTAAAACTACAATCTTATTCAATAAAATAAATATTACTATGTATTTTGAAAATCTAACCGTTAAATTGTATGTTCTTTACACTCTTAATATACATGTCAAATTTTGTGTTAATTGGATATCATTCACTATATGATATATAAGATTATATTTTGTGTATAATTTTAAACTACAAAAACTTGCAATTTAAATAATTTATTAATGATATAACTATTGATTTTTAATTTTTTAGAAAATTTGCAAACATGGAAAATATAAAAAGAAAAAAGAATCTAATGGTGGATTTGTCAAAATTCACTTCCAATAAAAAGATATTGAGTAAAGTTGTAGCCTAAGACTATAACCAATTTTGTAGCTAAACTTTGTCCATATTACTATTTTTATATATGGTAAGACTGATAATGATTTCTCTAAAGTTTTAATGAACATAATATATCCATGACTAAGAACCTTTTTTTTTTAGATGCAAGGAAGTATTTATCCGATTAATAATAGCTTTTTAAAATATTTTGTAAGAAATTATATTTATAGGACTGTAAATGGCTATGTTTAAACCAAATTGATGCGGCACTGAACTTCGAAACTAGTAAGCTTGTTTGGTTGTGTTGTTTAAAGTTAAACAGCAGTTTTTGTTGTTTATACAAACACAACACGCTTTTTCACAATATTTTTTTCCCCCACACATATTTTTCTAACACTTAAACAACATTACTATAACAACACAACACGCTTTTCCATTATGAGCTTAAATGGCTGTCTAGATTTGACGGTCAACAAATCTAAGAATGAAAACTCAATTTCTACTAGTTGGAATTTTGTGTGGTGTTCTGATGTTGAGAATGGAATTTTTGCCTTCGTTGGGATGGGTTGTCATTGGGTCTAGGTTTGAATTCCGTGAATTTGGGTTTGAATGGTGTGGATGGGTCTTGTGTGGTTTGCTGATTACGTTTGTTTTTTGTATCATTGTATGCATGGGTTTATTGTTTTATTTTTATTTTTATTGTTGGTTGAGTATTAAGAAAAATTGTTTTTAAACTTTTATTTTTCATAGTCCCATTTTCTAAAAAACAATTTAAAATAATTTTTTCCACACACACAAAAATCATCTGTAGTTTTAGTCTCAAAAAAAAAAAAAAAAATTTAGAGTAATTTTTGAAACCCCAAACCAAACCGCCCTCGTCATTTTTCTTTTTTTAACAAAGAATACTGCATTTCATTTATAAATTGAAAGGGAGATAAAATCTCCTTTTCAACTTAAAAATCTGCAGGTGGTGTCTCAACTCTCAATCACTCTTGCCTTTTGTTCTGGTACATGAACAGCCCTCAGTCTTAATTAATCTTGGTGTCTAGTGGTTATTGTTCTACCAGACTGGGTCTTATGAGGCAACAAAAAATAATTTGTTTCTTTATATATATTAATAATAATATAAGTACAATTCAATATACATGCTAAATATTTAATATGTTCTAAAAATATGTATTTATTAAAATTAAACAGTCAAAAGACAATATTAACAAAAATAATGAGTCAATAGTTTTTAATTTGTCCATAAACCTAGATTTTCAAAATAAATTATCACCATAATAAGGTATAATGATTAAGATAAAATAAATAATAAATTAAAAAAATGTTAAATAGTAGACAAACTATCACTCAAATTTCAATACTAAAAAAAATACTAATAAGAAACAACTGTTATAGTATTTATATATATATATATATATATATAAATTATATGATATATAGTAGCGTAATTTTATGAGGTTTACTAATAATTTATTATATTATATTTATAATGTCATATAATATATTTATTATTTTAATAGCAATTAAATATATAGAAGAAAAGTCCAATCAAAAGAAGATGAAAAGAAAAAAAAAAAAAAAAAAAAAAAATCCTTGGATTCTAGACCAGTACACTCGCTTTTGTAGGCTTTTCCTCTTAACCATACACGTGGTTGGAGGTATTAACTAATTGGATGGTTGGATTAAAACTGAAAGTGTTACTCATCACTTGCTTCGTAAATAAGAAGTGTATAGAAACAGCTAAAATCAAGGCAGATAATCTTCTCAAAAAAAAAAAAAAAAAACGCAGGTCGGTTGAGAGACAAGAGAGATAGATAAAATCTCAAAGAGTCACCTATTTTGAGTGTCAGAACTTGATGGTGTTTGCAACTGCGTGGTGCTGCAAATAGGTACTCCAGCTGTGTGTAAGTAAGTCCTAGAATTGTTTTTTAACTAGGAAAATCAGATTGTTTTTTCTTTTATTTGTTGAAATAACGGTAATTGTCTAAATATTTTAAGTTTTTAATATAGATCATAACATTTTTCACAACACTTTCTCAACAAATTTTAAATGATTAGTTATTATTGGTAGACAAAAAAAAAAAAAAAAAAGTAAAGGTTTGGCTTATCTTCAGTATTTTTTTAACTGCAATTTTCTTTTATTTTAATTAATGTGTAATCCCGTGCATATGCACGGGTATATTTAAAAACAATCACAATTACATATTATATATATGATTATTTTTTTATGGTTTATTATATTGGACTCCTCGTATTCTACATTAAATTAACTAATTTTGTACAAAAATATAAAAATTTAGATTAGATGGAACACGTGGTACAAAATTAAACTCTAATTGAAATTCAATTTTTACCTAAACTAGCATGTAGTCCATGCTTACGCATGGAAATATTAACAATTGTGATGATAAGATGTTCATCTTGGTAGATTCAGTTTTCACATTGAGCTTAGAACTTTCTTGAAGGTGCCAATGAAGCAATAATGTATGAGAGTGTAAAGTAAGGAAGAGTGGGATTGAACATTGTGTTTGAACCCAGCCTTGCTCTTAGAAATCCGAAAGGAAGAGAAGAGGGTAGTGTGTGGATCTAGTTGGTAGAGGTTGAAAGAGAATGAGAAGACATGGGATGACAATATGGCATTAGGAGAAGATAATGTTTTACTTTTATAGTCTTTCTCGTTGGACTCTTTAGTTTTGGTAGTGGGCAGGTGAGGTGTTCACCCATAAAAGTGTGTAGGTGAAATGTTCTTGCTTAGGCCAATGAGCATTATCATTATAGTTTTCTTGGCTTCCATGTTAAATGTTAATGCATTATTTATTTGAGCACAAAAATTAAAAAATTTAGATAAGATACATGACACAAAATTGAAGTCTAATTTATAATTTAATTAGATTTTTTTTTTTTTTGAGTTTTGGTTAGGACAAATGGCACAAAATTGAGAATCTAAATCTAGCCACATGACACAAAATTGAAACTCTAATTTGAAATTCTATTTGAGTTTCTCTCTGCTTCACCTATTATTATATGGAATAAAATTCTAAAATTTAGATTAGATAAGACAAATGGCGTAAAATTAGACACTAATTGAATTCTAATTGAAAATTTAATTAGATTTTCTCTCTGCTTCACCTATTATTATATATATAAACTAGTCACTAACCCGTACGATATATGGGAAAACTATTGTATATGAATGTTAACTATTTTTTTTCTCTTCCTTTCTAATTGTTGATATGAAACATTAAATTACGTAATGAAAAATAGAAATTAAACTTAAGTTTAAATTAATATGAAGAATCAAATCTTTAACATCCTCAATTATCCATTAAATGTATGAAACACAAATTTAAAGAACTACTTAATTAGTATTTCAAATAAATTGAAATACAACTTTAAAGTGTTTTTTGTATCTTCTTTCTTTGTTGTTTCGTAGAAGTCACTAAATACGCCCTTTTGTTTTTCTTGATTACAGATGTTGGTGTGAGTTGTACATAACTTGGAACATAAACTTTTTGAAACTTTGTAAAATCACCATCTTGTTCACTTGATAATTTGTTATTACATTCATTTAAAGTATCACTAATGTAAGCCTGGCAATAGAACAGATTGAGAAATGTATTACAATATATAAAAGTTAAAAATCAAATTTGTAATTTTGCTAAATTAAATAATACGTACTTTTGTCATTTTATCAAGCTAAATTGTTTTGTCAGCTTTTTCAAAAGATTCAAAAACTTTCTTGAAGGTGAATAATTCTCATCCATACTTGAGATTATAGTCATTTAGTTGTATTTGGAAAACAAATTCTTTTCTATTTAATTAATGAATATCAATCAACTCATAATTTTATAGTTAAATTTTGTAAAAGCGGGTCTATAGTACGTAAAGCAACGTTAAGGACACAATGTTATTGTTCAAGGTTTTCTTTTTTCTTACCTTATTATCAGAGTCCCACATAATTTTTGTTATTTCACTAATGGTTATTCAGTTGATGTTCATATCTTCTTGAATTGTCACTTGTGATTTGAATTGTTTTGGCATCAATAGCATGCTCCTCCAAGGCCAAGGCTTAAGCCTTGTAATCTGCAACATCATGCTCCTCCAAGGCCAAAGCTTGAGCCTTTTAAATAGACACATTTGTAGACAACATATCCTTAATGTAATTTCCTTCCGTGGGTATCCACCAAGCATAACGGCAATATTGACATCTTTACATGCTTCAACAACGTCTGTGGTAGCAACCACACCTATTGAACCATATTCATGACATGAGTGAAGAAACCTAAGGGAAGAGAATAATTCTACCTACCTAGAATTAGCTCTCAAGATAAGGAACATACCTTTCAGAAGAGGAAAGGCAGCATTAGTCATTTCTATTCTTATCCCATTCAAGGGTTCAGCTGCTTGTTCAATATCGAGCAAGTGCAGAATCACAGCTTGTGCTACTATTATAATCTTTCTGATTTCTATGGTTAAATTTTCTTCATGTTGCTGTTCGTTTATTTAAGCAATTGTTGAACCATTCAAACTCTTTTTTATTTTTTAACTTTTTTTTTTTTGCGTAATTTATTTTCTCCTTTAATTTGAATCACAAGTGTGCTATTTGCTAAACAATAATTATAATAATGTATATAATCAGAAAAAGCTTGTAAAGTTTACCATGAACTCCGACGGTCCACCTCAATTTGTAATCGATAGGCCACCCATTTCAGGTCCCTTCTATGCATCTCTGGGGTTGAACCAAAATCATTGGCAAGCAGCCCTACACTCTTAAGGTGGTTAATGGCTTGTTTGGAAGTTTAGAGAGGGAGGAGAGTAGAGGGGAGTAGAGGGAAGGAGAGTAGTGGGGAGGAGAGTAGAGGGGAATGATTCCCCTCTACATTGTTTGGATGTTTTTAAAATTAGGGAGGAGGAAGGGGATAATTAGCCCTTTAGAAAGAGTAATTTTGTTAATTTAGAAAGGGTAAATTAGGGAATTCATTTGGCCAATAACTTATCTACTCTACTCTCCCTCCAAATCTCTCCAATTTGGAGGAATTAAAAATGAGGGGTTGGAGGTAGTTGAAACTCCTCCAAACCCCTCCAAATCCCTCTCCCTCCTTCCTTAAAAAACTTCCAAACAAGATAATTGAATTACTCTCCCTCCCTCTACTCTACTCTCCCTCCTTTTTTAACTCCCAAACAAGCTATAAGTTCTAATTCCTACAAGGAGATGAGTCTGGAAATTAAGTTAAACGTTTTAGTTGGTACAATATTGAGTTTTGATGACATACATATCAATTCAGAACCTGCAAACGATTCACTAAGGCTACGATGGAAACCTTTCCGTCAGGTCTAACTCGTATGATCTAATCAAGCTTAGAATTGGGACCATAGGCACCTGAAACACCGACTTGTAATGATCATCCACACATCTGAACTTACATAAATTGAATAATTTCTCACTGCCCCATCAACTTTCTTTACTACTCTTCTAGTCCACAGCAATAGCAGCCCAGCAGAGGCCCCTAAAGCTCCAAAGTGACACTAGTCCACAGACCAATAATCAACATGGTAAATCATTGTTACAATAGTGTAGCCAAAAACAAAAAACATTTGTACAATACCATCAACTATTACCAAAACTATCTAAATGTTGTTTTCTACTATATAAACCTATCTCACCATTAATGCCAATAAAACTTTCTAAAAGCTTTGATTCCTTTAAAGTTATTAAGGGTAACAAACTCTAATCTTAATGCACAAACCCACCATGAAATAAATCATTAAAAAAATTAAACCTACTTCTCAAAGGGAATCATATCAAAATCTCACCATCAATACCAATCCCAATATCAACATATGACATTGAGAAAATAAGGCTAACAAAACATCTCACCCTGATTAAATCAACAACACGGCATCACATTCCCTACTTCTCTTCCTCCTTACCACTCTCCATATATTATGACTTCTAGAACAACAACAAAAAATCACTTAGGAATTTTATCAAGTAGCTTATGTATGTGTAAGAGAAACAACACTTAATGAAAGTGGACATCAATGAGAATGATCTTTTACTCTACTTTAAAATAGTAGGACAACAGTCATGAATCATTGCAAAACCTCCAAAAGACTCTATAAAAGAGAGAATTTTAAAAAGAAAAGAGAGTACCATATTGCAGCAACACCGACTTCAATATAACCAAGGGTTGTTTTTTCTCTCTCAAGGCCCGCGCAAGCTCTTTTGAACCTAAAAATTGAAAACATTGAATGAGGTTTTTTTAGGTACCTATGTATTTTTGATACCACATAAACAGGTAAGTTTTGTTATGAAGTTAAAAGATTTCATGTACATACTCCAAATTAAAAGGATATGTTTCACCTTTTATTTACAATATGGCTCAAAGCATTTTTTTTTCTTTATCATTTTAATCCAGAATAGTAAAAGTTATATAACAAAGAACATTTGTGCATATAAATCTTTCCATTTAAGATGAGAGAAAAATTGCCGCCATAGTTTTCAATCCATGAAACGGAAAAATTATCCTCATCAAATACCTTGCATATTGAATTGCTGGATCGAAAGCTAATGAAATGATCTATGCTTGATCTACAAAAAAAAAAAAAAAAAAAAAAAAAAAAAAAAAAAAAAAAAAAAAAAAAAAAAAACCTCCATTACGTTAGCCATTGTGTGTTTTAGGGTTTGAAAGAGGATATCCTCTAACAGTTCTTTAACTTTTAGCTATCTTCTGCCTTTTACATGGATTTAGATGTATTTTATTGCCTACACAACAAAGCAAAAAACCCAACCCTGATCTGAATATGCTTAATTTTTGTATTCTTTCTAATCTATATAATAACTAATAGACGAAACATTTGATTTTTTGTTGACCGTGCCTCATTGCGCCACATGGCTACATAAATTAATGCCACGTATATGATTAAAAACACAACAATTATATCTTTTCAGTTAAACATTTACCTTTTTTTTTTTTAAAAAATGCCTATTATTATAAACTAGGGACACAACTCTTGGGGCAGTAGTTATAAATAAAACATCACTTCTTTTTTTATATTTTTCTCACTGAACATTCTTCTTTTCCTTCTCTCTCTCCCTCTATCCGAAATTTAGTATTTGCAACAGGACTTCTCTTTTTGATAACACTAGCCAGCAAAGTTCCAAAACAAGTTTAAAGGTCAAATACCTCTCCTCAAAGGTATGGTAAATAAAAAGTGGGTTAACGTAGCACAGTATCTGTTTCATAAACTCAAAGGATTTGCGTGAGTTCTAAGTATATGTTATTGTGCAATTTATATTCATATTTGTGTTAATATTACTTTCGGTGGTGATATTGATTTTGATGTTGGATTACATAGTAACGTAATTGGTTTATTCTTTTCTAATATTATTCCTTTTTCAAACAACAACCTTAGACAATTTCAAAGTGCAACAACAAAATGAATTTTGATCTTTAAGGTTCGAAATCAATCCATTTTGTCCATGAAGTGGTATTCGTTGTCATTAATATAACCTTCTTCATGTGCAAATTCATTGACTTTCTTCAGTTAAATATCACATGTGACATGTACATGTACATGTTGAAAATTTCATGTCATGAGATCAACGAGAGAAAAAAAAGGTTAATTGATTTGGATGGAAGAGGGTTTTTTTTTTTTTTTTTTTTTTCCTTTAATTTTTTTCTCCTTTGAAAAATAGAGACACATACAAAAGAGAGACAAATGATTTTAACACAAAGAGATACCATAATCTCCACTAAAAAATTATGGTAATGTTTAAGAGAGTGTAAGACAAATTATTATATACACGCAACACATTTTTTAAGTAATAAATATTCATATTTACAATCAATGAACCCTTTCAAACTTCGACCTCTGGCCGCTAGCAAAAGGTACATCCCACAAATAAAAGATTTAGGAATGTGAATAATGAGTAAGAATATCTGGCAACGTTACTTGTATAGACCATTAATCATGAAAGACCTATCCATCTGTACCAACATGATCTCCCTATCAACTATTCATCAACATATATATATATATATATATATATATATATATATATATGAACTCTTGGTGCTCCATAGTTGTGTTCCTTCTTACCATCATTGGCGCCACCCTAGGTGTAAAGTGAATTCCCAGAATCAGATCTCTGTAAGGCCCGTTTGAGCCAGTGAGGGCATGTAGGGCAAGAGAAGAGGTATAGGGTTATTTAGGGTCTATGTTACGAAATGCAACGGTTGTGAGAAAAACATGATAATTGAGTGTTAAAACTAGGATAGTATAGATAAGATGTGGAGATCCAACTCCTCTGTTAGCTTGAGGATTGACTGTCCTCCTGACATCATTAATGAAGAAGATCAAGTTGTTGAAGAGAAAGAAATTCCGGATTTCCGAAGATGGAATATCCCCAAGGTTAATATTAAAACTATTTACAATACTACTTGGCAAAAGAGTACTGGATTCTCTCAGTACCGAGTAAGAACTGTTGAACAAACATTTTCCATTTCCATACATCATGAAAAATGTTGTTTGTTTTCCAAAAAGAATATTAACGAATTTCTTGCTACAAAATTGAAATATTTACATATTGGTCTTGTTCAAGTTGCTATTAAACCACTTACAAGAAAAGGTATTAATGCCTCTACTTTGATGTGTTTAAGAGATGCTAGATTTAGAAAGTTTAAAGATAGCATTCTTGGCATGATTACTGCTTCTTTGTATGATGGTCCTATTTACTTTGATGTTTACCCTGATATTTGCCTTGCTTTGGATGATCCTAATATTATTAAAGCTTTAACTTTAAATGTTTTAACATATGGTTATGATATGGATAAAGGTAGTAAACCTTTTGCTCTTATTTACCGTATGTACTACAGACTTGTGGGTTCCCAGCATTGTTTTGAAACTCGGACCGGACCGGGCGGTCCGACCGGGAAAACCAGAAACCGGACTGAATTCTAGTTTTTTAAGCCTACAGAACCGGACATTCTTTGAAATTCCGTGAACCGCCCGAACCGAGGTTGGACCGCACGGTTCATGCAGAACCGGTGGCATGAACCATGCGGTCCAACCCCGGTTCAAACAGCTAGTTAAATCAGTAAAATTGAGAAAATGCGGATGCAAGGATTTGAACTCAGGCCCGGTCAGAGATTTTGCTAAAACTTAACCACTCAGCCAAGCATGCAAGTTGGTGCTCAATAATAACAAAAAAAATACTTGAAGTAAACTTAATGCAATTTTTTTTTTTTATATAAAAACAACTTAACACAATTCTATTCTACTTAATTAAATTATCTATCTCTTACAAGAAATATTCAACTATTATAATTAAAATCTTTCAAAGATATTCAACTTTACTTCAAAAATTAATCATAAATTTTAATGTTTTCATGGTTATTATTTTATTTTATTAACTTTCTTATTTAATTATTAAATATATGCTTAAAAATCATTAAATTTCCCTCACATATGTAGATATATTAGTCAATTTTGCTAATTTTATAAATTTAATATTTATATTTAAGTTTTAATTAATTATTAAATTAATTATGACATCATCACGGTTCGACCCCGGTTCAACCTCGGTTGGACCTCAAAAACCTTGAACCTCTCCCTTTTACGGTTCAATAAACGGTCCGGGTTTGAAAACCTTGGTTCCCAGTTGAATTCTCGAGCTACTCATATTAAAGATCCTTCTGGTAAAACCATGTTAATTTAATGTTCAACTTCAAATGCTAAGGTTGAAGTTCCAAAAATGATCCAATGGGAAGACGTTAATCTTCCTAAAGAATGGTTGTTGGAACGAGAATCACCTCCTGCTAAACCTATTTATCATGAAACTAATCTTGCAAATATTCAACAATATCTTGATAGAACTGTTAAAATAAGTTTTCATGATGATAAACCCTTAAAGATCAACGAAGGAAGGCATTCCTTTGCTGGATCTGAAAGTGTTTCAAAAAGAGATTAAGATCTTGCTGATTATTTACAAAAGAACTTTGTTAAACCCGATTTAAAGCTAAAAGGATTTTCAAGTAATAACTCCCAAATTAGCACTGCTTTTTATTCAACTAAACCTGAAACTTCTTCTCCGTATGAGAAATCTGCTGAAGAAGAAGAAGAGACAAAGTCTGTGTCTCCTTCTGGTTCTGATTTTCAAACTATTGAACCTCCTATTTTTCAAAACCAATTGAGAGTTTTAACTTCTCTTAATCAAAGTTTTGAAATTGATATGGTTGCCTTATATAATGAATTTATTTCTGCAAAAAACAGAGATAAAAGGAAGTATTACCAAAGTACTTTTCCTCGATCTGAAAAAAGATCGTGTTAAAAGGAAATGGAAAGAAAAAATGAATGTTTTAAAAAAACATATTCTATTTTTTGATTTTCTTGAAAATTATTATGTTTCAAAAGATCCTGATTCAGAGAATTATTTGAACGTAATCAAGAAATCAAATTTTGTTAAAGAAGATAAAACTATTGTTAGGTCTAGCCATCCGCCTCTTGAGAAAATTCTTATGACTTGTCAAAAGACGGAAATAAAAGCTTCTCCTTTCAAAATTGCTGATGCAGAGACTCCTGCTTCTGGTATTATTGAACAATGTAATTTTGCTAATAAGTCTCTGCATATTATTGGTCAACAGATTGACCGTATTGAAGAAAAAATTGTTCAAATGTTTCTACAAAACTTGAGAAACCTTTGATTGATTTACCAAGTCAAAGAGAAAAAATTACTTTTAAAACTTCTTAGTCAAAAACCCTTGACATTGTTGAAAAAATGCTTTCTGATTTAAAAATTAAAACTGAAGGCACTACTTCTACTTCTAATGTTGCTACTGTCATTTCAAGAAATGATAAAGAAACTGTTTTTAAAGAAAATACAGATTCTGAATCATCTTCTTCTATTAACACAAAAAATATTTTCAAAAATTCTTTTATTAAAATTGATTCCTGTTGTTTTGAAACTATTAATGTCCTCACTAAGACTGTTGAAAAATTTGATAAAAAGAAATCTAAAATATTAACTGTTAATGATCTACAACAAGAAATTGCTATTGTTAACCGTGAAATAACTGATTTAAAAAATAAAAGCAAAAATGATAATGTTAACCAAAACCAAAGTATTGCTGATACTGTTAATTTTCATATCACTCTTGTTAACAAAATACTTCCTCCAAAATGGTTTACTAAAGTAAAAGTTGTCGTCTCCCATGATTATCATTTTGATGTTGTTGCCATAATTGATTCTGTTGCTGATTTGAATTGTATTCAAGAAGGATTGATTCCTTCTAAATATTTTGAAAAGTCCACTGAAAAACTTGCCTCTGCTAATGGTTCTCAAGTGAGAATCAAATATGAATTGAACAATGCTCATGTTTGCCATGATCATGTTTGTTTCAAGATTCCTTATGTTCTTATTAAAAATATGCATGATAAAGTGATTCTTGGGCTTCCATTTATTAATGCTCTGTATCCTTTTCTTGTTGAATATGATAGTATTACTACTGATCCTTTCAGACAAAAAGTGAAATTCAAATTTGCTTCGAAATCTGAAGTTGATATTGACCATGCTTTGAAACTTATTCATGCTAAAGCCAATCATCTTAACTTCCTTAAAATAAGAAGTTAGATATAAGAAAATTGCTAAACATCTTTCTGACAAGTTATTATAATAAAAAATTAATAATTTTCAAAAAATCTTGACTGATAATGTTTGTTTTGATTTTCCCAATGCTTTTTGGCATAGGAAGAATCACACTGTTAACCTGCCCTACATTAAAGATTTTAATGAGAAAAACATTCCTACTAAAGCTCGACCTATACAAATGAATGCTAAAATGGTAGAGTTTTGTAAGAAAGAAATCCAGGATTTACTTGATAAAAAACTGATTAGAAAGAGCAAATCTCCTTGGTCATGTGCTGCTTTCTATGTTAAAAAAAAATGGTGAAATTGAGAGAGGAACCCCTCGCCTAGTGATCAACTACAAACCTTTGAACAAAGTTTTAGAATGGATCAAGTATCCTATTCCAAACAAAAATGACTTAGTTCATAGATTGAGTGATGCGGTGGTATTCTCTAAGTTTGATATGAAATCTGGGTTTTGGCAAATCCAGATATGTGAAGATGATAGATACAAAACTGCTTTCACCACCCCTTTTGGTCATTATGAGTGGAATGTTATGCATTTTGGTCTCAAGAATGACCCTAGTGAATTCCAAAATATTATGAATGACATTTTCATTTCATTCAGCCATTTCACCATTGTTTATATTGATGATGTCCTCGTTTACTCTAACTCTATTAATGAATACTGGAAACATTTGAATTCGTTTCTAGAAACTATCAAAAGAAATGGTCTTGTTGTCTCTGCTAAGAAAATCAAACTATAGCAAACAAAAGTTTGTTTTCTTGGTTTTGATATTACTGAGGGACAAATTCATCCTATTGATAGAGCTATTCAATTTGCTGACAAATTTCCTGATATCATCATTGATAAAACTCAACTTCAAAGATTTCTTAGTTCCTTGAATTATGTCTCTGATTTTTACAAAGATTTGAGGAAGCAATGTAAGCCTCTTTTTGATCAGCTACAAAGTAATCCTCCACCTTGGTCTGATGTCCATACTACTCTTGTTAAACAAATTAAAACCTATGTCAAGACTTTGCCTTGTCTTGGTATTCCTACTGTCAATGCTTTTAAAATTGTTGAAACTGATGCCTCTGACATAGGTTATGGAGGTATTCTGAAACAAAGAGTTTCACCAGATTCACCTGAACAAATTGTTTGCTTTAATCCGGAATCTAGAATGCTGCACAGCTAAATTATAGTACTATTAAAAAAGAAATTTTATCTATAGTATTATGTGTTTCAAAATTTCAAAGTGATCTGTTAAACCAAAAGTTTTTACTTCGTATTGATTGCAAACGTGCTAAGTATGTTATTGAAAAGGATGTTGAAAATATTGCTTCTAAACATATTTTTGCCAGATGGCTAGCTATTTTAAGTGTTTTTTATTTTGATATTGATTTTATTAAAGGTTCACAAAACACTATCCCTGATTTCCTCACTCGTGAATTTCTGCAGAATTCACCAATAGCAAGTAGGCGGTCAAAAGACAAAGGCCTTGCCAATGAAAACCAAATTGTTAAACGTGAACCTACCTCTTCCTTGCAAACTGTTAACCGTTTTACTACTTTAGGTACCATACCTAAACCCGATTACTCCTCTGTCCTGGCCTCCTCTTATGATCCCTATTCCCTAACTCCTGTTCACCAACCAGTCAAGACCACTTTTCCCATAAATACTTCCCAATATGTTAGGAAACAATATTTTCAAAACCTGTTTTCTATTAAACCCAATAGGTCTTCCATTATTAATCCCCTACAGCTTGCTAAAATTTATTTCCCTCTGAAATTCCATTGGATCCCTGAACATGGAGAAAAGAATTTGTAATACTATTTTGATCTCCTACGACATGAGAAATCCATCACTATTAACAATATTGCCAATAAATTTGATACTTCTAAAATTATTTACCACAGTATCTACATTGTTACCATCATCTCTAAGAAAGAATGGGGTTCTTCCCCAAATGAAACAAGAATGATGCCAAACTACCCCATCTCCTATTCCTATCATGATTACATCACTGTCTGGTTCAGATTTATGCTCCACCAAAATGATACTATGTCTCATTCTTGGTTTGTTAACTTTGATAAGCATTACACTAGCTATCTGCCTTTTTGGTTTGCCTGTTGGTGGTCCCAATTTGGCCTTATTCCTGATTTACTGCCTGCACCATTAATGGATGCCTTTAAGCTATTTTCAAGAGGATACAGAGTTAATCCTCAAAATGCCAAAGCCAAGTTCCCTACTCTGCTCCATTTTGTCAAGCGTCACAAGGTTCCCTGGATTCTCAAATGGCAGTATGAGATTAATAATGATGATAATGCTCTTGCTCGACATTGGTATGTTAAGTGGTGGGATAGATTTCCTCACACTCAAAGTATTATTGCCACCATCAACAAAGAATTTTCAAGCTTTGCTATTGACAAGAATTATTCACCAATCCAAACCCCTGCTCAGATGGATTTACCTTCCCCTTCATCCATTAAGAATATTAAACCCAAACCACCTATCAAGAAGAAAGGCTCTCCTCTTTATGACCTACAAAGAGATCCTGATGCTTTATTTGCCCTTCTCAAATGTGCAGAAGACCTTGTTGCCAATCGAACCTCTGAGGAAGAAAAGTCAAAAGCTTCTTCTGAAGAATCTGTTGCTAATAACCCCTATTTTCCTTACGACCAAAAACTGTTTGGTCATGATGAAGATTCTCCTGACCAAGGAGACATTTGAAGCTCCTTGAAGAATCAACCTACTACTCTTGGTTAAAGCACCGCCTATTGCTCTCACTGTCCCCCATGGGAATCTATTGATTGCTTTGTTGACTACTTTCGGCACAAGACGCCAAAATCTTATCTTCTGGCTTTTGGTAAAGCCCCTGCTGCCCCTCACGGGTCCTGATATGAATAGTAAAAAAGTCACTGTTCATTTCACTATTCACTATTAAACTTTTGCTTTTTCTACCTATATAAGGGGAGATGTCCCTTATTGTTAACCAGGAACTTTTTTTCATAAGTTTTCCTTCCAACTTCTTATTAAAACTTCCGAGAGCAAGTTTAAGACATTAGAAAGTTTCTCTCCCTCTCCTAAACTTCCCTCAGGAACTATCAACTGTTTGTAACCCGGTAACTACTACTATTGTAAGTGCTTACCACTACTGTATATGTTCAACTATTTTCAGTGTTAATTCAATATTTTCATGTTCATTTATTGTTTTAATGCTATATCGCTTGGCTGGTTCTACCGCCTCGATACTTGTTTAATATATATATATATATATCCCTTTCAACTACACAAAAAACTTGAAAAGAAAGTATACATAAAAGATGGCATCTCAAGCATGACATACGTTAGTTTAATGGGTTGTAATTACATATTATTGATTATAGAGTAATGCTTCAACTACAACATTCCCACAATTTCACAACAAATTCTATGTGGTAAGTTATTATTGGTTCTAATTTAAACTCACCATAGATATTATTTTTTTGCCAACTAATAATAGCTTATGATATAAGATTTATTGTGAAAATGTTGAAGATATAATATTTTTTTTATTATATTGTAAGGTAGGCGGCTTTGAACCACAATATTTGGGCTTTGTAATTTTCTTTTCTTTTTCTTTTTTTTTTCAGTTTTTTCTAAGTTGTACTCATTGGTTATTAATAAAAAATATTCTACCCTATATATTGTGCTTCACTCAATATACTGAGCTTCACTCAATGCCCTATTAATTAAAAGATGATACGAGTCTTTTTGTTTTTCTTCCCAAACTAATGGGAAATGCGTGAAGCTAAAGCCTTTAGAGAGCCACATTAATGTTTCTCTCACAAATACTTCCCACCTATTTTGTGAGAGCCACATTAATATCTCTATCTACCGCCGCCCCAATGGTTGAAGCTGCCATTTAAGGTCATTTTTTCTCTTTTAGGGTTTTTGGGGTTCGTTGTAAATCTTTCAATTTGTACTCCAGTGGGAATTTTGGGGTTTAATATGATGAACAAAGTTTAGTAAATGACTAAAATTCTATTTAATATACTTTTATTGGATGTAAATTTTAACAAATCTGCTATTGTATTGCATTTTATTTTTATATCTTTTATGCTTGCAAAATTTCTAAAAAATTTAAAATTAATAGCTATCTCATTAATAAAATGGTTAAATTTCAAGTTTTTGTAACAAAAAATTTTGCTAAAAAATAAGTGTATGGATTGCATAGTAAATAACATTTGTTTAACATGAAATTTAACTCGTGCCTAATTAAGAACCTAAAGAACATGCAATCCAACAGTTATATTTTCAAAATATGCAATAATATGTCAATTTTTTTTAGTGGAAGTTGTAGCTATTAACTACAAACGAATCTAGTTTGTAACCAAACTTTATCCTATTATGATTACACAGTATTAAATGAACAAAACTTATGTACAGTACTTTAAATATTGTTCCTTAAGTTTCCTTCTTAAAATTCAACCATATAGTTATTTCTCATAAGATGAAAGTGTATTTTTAGTTAAGTAGCCACATGACTGATTTTAAGTGAGGATCTTAAAGAACAACACCTAATTAAGTATTGTACCTAAATTTTACCCTTAATAAATTTATCTTTGTTGGGGTGTGGGTGTGGTACAATTGCAATTTTTTTTTTTTTTTTTTTTTTTTTGAGAAACAATTGCAATTTGAATGTACGTTGTTGACCTTTAGCAAGCGGCTGAGAGGTCATAAGGAGTTGAGTTTAGTTAACTTATTTATACATCTAACTAGGTCAATTTCAACTTGGTATATAATAGTTGGAAATTGATCAATTTGGTCCATGAATTTTATATTTATTGTAGTTCTCTATTAAATATAGTGTGACTTGCATGTGCTTAAATTAAAATTGTCGATAATAGATAAATACATACTAGAAAGAAATTTTAATTTTCGTTTTTCTTTCTCTTCTTAAAATTTTTCCTTAAAATATTCTACATGAACATGTCACAAGATGTTTAGCAGCTAGAACAAGTTCAATGAATTTACAAATGAAGGTTACACACGCTGAGAATAAATATAACTTCAAGTAACTGAACTATAAGATTTTAACTTTTCGAAGTCAACTACGATTTTTATTTTATTTTTACCAATGGAAAGTAAAAATTTATAAACAGAATTTTTTTTTTCATTGAAGTTTATAAAAGGATTCAATATTAGATTAATACCCGAGAAATAAATTAACGACTACTTAGTGTTAAAAAAATATTAAAAAAAAAATTTATAACTGTTTCTTAATATATATATATATTTCAACTAATAATCATCTATTAAAATTTAATATTTTTTTTAAATCCTTAATATCATTCGTAATTGATTCTATATTAATTTTCGTATCAATTTTTCTAGTCTCTAAAACTAAATACTACCCTGGATTCTTTTATACAAACAAGATCATTATTTTTAGTGCCCGAAACAATGAATACAATATTTCTAGTACCACAAATAAAGTTATAAGTTTTTTCATATTTATCTAGTGTGACAAACCGTTTTTTTTTTTTTTTTGATAAATAAAAATTATAATTAACTATTTATCACTTTTATACAATTCTATTATCTTATCCAAGTTTATACGTAAATAATTGCGGCAAAAGTATTTATAATCTTTGCAGGGAATATGAGTAGGTCATTGCCGTGTATGCAAAGACCAAGTCATGGCTAGGAAAAGTCATTGTTTGCAACAAAAATAGAATTAAAATTCCAGCTTTCGGCCCCTATATATATATTTGCCAGGGCCAAACTTATTTGATACAATAAAAAAAATCATAACATCATTCATCTACCAAAGTAATTACTTCAACATCTTTTCTTTCCAAACTCTCATCCTTTTCCAAGAATATCATCCTTAACCTTTCCACAGAGCCCTTACACAAATCATAGTACGTATATTCTCCGATTTTGTTGTCTTCTAAATTGTACAATTTCCATGGCTAGCCCTCATGATGAGGTTCAGCTACCTGATGGGTATCTCTCAGATGATGCAAAGATTGTCTTAACGACAGATCCGGCGACAAGCACAGAGAATTCAACCTTTTCCGGAGATGAAAACAATGATATGTTACAGCTAGGAAAAGATGTCCTTCCAATAGGAAAGATACCAGACTTGGCTGATAACTATTATAGGTTTGACTGGAAGGTGGGAAAATCAGTTCATCGAAAGCTGCTTAAGAAAGTTAAGCAAGCGGTACCGGTGCCAAATGTGAACTCGCATCAAATGAAAAATCGAAGCATCCAAAGGAGTTTAAGCATTGACTCGCCGCGAACACCTCCGAATAAAAAGGGAGACGAGTTGCTGCTAAAACATGAGCGTTTCAAGGTACGAACCATAAACTTTTATGGAAGTGCTGAGCAACGTGATCAAGGCACCCAAGGCAGTCAAGGTAGTAATAGTAGTACTAAGTCCGGTAGCTCTAAATAAAGTTTTGGATTTACAGGAAGATCAAGAAAATAATGACCACTGCCTTTCATGTAAATTGAAGAAATTCTTGTTCTCTGGAGATTTTCTTTTGCAATATTTGTTTGATTATTCTTGTTAATGAGAAATATCCGTATTGCAAGTTAGCAGTTAATTTTCCTCTGGATTTTCCCGATGGTTATATAACAACAATAAAACTAAGTACCAGTTCCAAAAGTATAGGGTCGGTTTCCAAAGGATTATGTTTTGATCAATATTTACAAATCAATCATACAACTTTACTAAGAAGTTTTTGTAGATAATGGATTTGATTCATGACCCTCGAAAGGCCATCTTCTGCTAGCTCTTTTAATTTCTATCCATTTAGGGAAGAAAGATCGATGGATAAGGTTTTGTAGCTCTTTCAATTTTAGCTGTACGACTAGATGTTATGCACTTCAAATCAAGGTTATTGCTACGTATACAATACTTTTTATACTTTTTATAATTAAATATACTTTTCGTGTTGGTGTTCAAACTAGCTAGGTTAGCTGTACGACTAGATGTTGTGAACTTCAAATCAAGGTTATTGCTACATATACAATACTTTTCATAATTGTTGTTAAATTAACAAGTACTAATTCTAATTTAATTAACACATCACTTTTGTACTTAATACCAATAACAACTTGTGAGATTTATAGTTATAAAATTTTTTGTGACTCTTGACTTGTAATTAATTCAATTTCTAGTGGGGCAAGTAGTTGACAATTGCCAACGACTTGATAGTGCAAAATGAAGTTCTTTCAATAGTTTTTTGGGACCCTACTCTAAACTAAAAGCAATTGATAGAATGTAGCAAGATCAATAATTATCATATCATAAGCACCCACTGTAATATACAGATGTCGAGTAATTTTATTGATATCACAATTATCAATGGTGGCATTGAGTCGATGTTGTATAGTTTATTGGCCCCAACTACGAATAATGATTAAATTTATCATTTTTTAATAGCTTAAATTTTTGAAAAAGTAAATAATTTAACATAGTATCAAAGCAGAAGATTTTGACCCAAACTATAAGATCTTCATTGCATAATACAAGATACCTCCTCATAGCAAGATACATGATGCTTAATACAAAATCAAATTCTATATTGTTCAATAACTTTTTAATAGGATTTAGCACAAATAAAAAAATAAAAATAAAAACTTCTTAAAAGGGGACAAATTTAGCTACAAAATTAGTTGTAGATTTAGGCTACAACTTTATTCAATATAATAAATATTACTATATATTTTGAAAATTGAATCGTTGAATTGCATGTTCTTTACGCTCTTAATACATATGTCAAATTTTGTACCAATCGGATATTATTTACTATATGATATATAAGCTTATATTTTATGCATAATTTTAAACTACAAAAACTTGCAAATGGTGGATTTATCAAAATTTATCTCCAATAAAAAGATATTAAGTAAGGTTGTAACTAAACTTTGTCCTATTTTTTCTATAAAAAATAATAGGAAGTTATATATATATATATATATATATATATATAACATTATATTGTCTCCTTAATCCTGAATGTATTCAAAATATTAAGGTAATCAAATATCAATAATTATCTTATCAATAAAATTTAAAATTTAAATATTATATAGTTTACAATTATATGCAAAAAATGATTTTATAGATTGGATGATAAATATTACATAATATCCAATTAATATTAAATTTTCATGTTCATCAACAACAAAGAGAACATTCAATCAATTGGTGAGATTTTAGAATTTGTATGGCAAATTTTTAAGAAGGCAAATGAGACACATTCGCTAATTAAGGTTGCAATATAAAGTTTAACTGTGCAAGGGTTTTCTGAGTAGAATACATATACAGGTCCATTTGAATACCATTTATTTTGTTGAAAATTAAAAAATAACAAAAAATAATAACAAAAAAATTACTATTTATACTGCGTTACTGATTATAACAGTGCAATAATCACAGATTAAAATAAAAAATAATAATAAAAAAAAGCCGTGCGAAGCGCATAACGCGCTTCCCGATCACTCACGTAACGACTTTTCCTAACGAAGGTTGCAGTCATGCCAGACTAGCTAGTAATCTCCCTGCCTCCCTGTCTCTTTCAGTCCAGATCATGCGAGACTATCTAGTAGCCCCAATGTTTGACAAGCTCTCCCCTTCTTCCATTACATTTTTAATCCAGCTGTGGGACCCAATGTTTGACAATAAAAAAAATGCAATTTTATTCCAAACAAACCCGTTAACTGAAATGCAAATGGTCTAATCACATCTCTCCTTTTCTTTCATTACATTTTAATCCATCTGTGGGACCCAATGTTTGACAATAAAAAAGTGCAATTTTATTCCAAACAAACTCGACGGTCGACAACTGAAATGCAAATGGTCTGATCACATGCGTTACTTTGATATATACAAGATTCTGAAAGGTCTATAAAATTAAAGCAGACTTCTACTGTCATGGGATTACATATGTCAATTGAGGTCAAGAATTCCTTAGGTAATCCTAATTTTTTTTAACAGTATTTATCTATTAATTTATATATATAATAATAAGTAAAGCAGAGAGAAATTTTTTTTTTTTTTGATGAGAAGACTTTGACTTTATTCATTACTTGTAAAAGATGTAACATCATTATTACATGCAACCTCTACGTGGCTAGGACATTCTTCAAGCCATGCAACGTAATGTTCAACATTAGCTGCATGTTGGGCCAACAAGTGGGCCGGCACATTTCTTAGCCTTTTTATATGTGAAAAAGCAACTGTTCTAAATCCTTTTGCAAGATGAAGCGTTCCAGCAATAACGTTTTTTACAGAAGACGACGCCTCGCCCAAACCTTGAAGCGCATTACAGATGCATATTGAGTCGCCCTCAAATGTAACATCCCTTACCCCAACATCTAAAGCGAACTAAACCCCGACCTCCATTGCTTTTGCTTCTATCTCCAATGCTCCTAAAGGAAAAGCAAGCTTCCGACTGAGTGCGGCAATCCCCATGCCTCCCGAATCACGAATTATCACTCCAATACCCGCCTGCTTCCTTTTGGAAAATATGGCTCCATCAACATTCACTTTGAAGTGGCCCGGTTGTGGAGGTCTCCATTGTATCTCATTTGAAGGCTGACTTGTGGGGACCAGTAGTCTCGCATTTGCCAGTTGGAACTCATCCAGCACCTTCAGCGATCTCCTAACAATAGCTCTACCCGCTCTGCGTTTACCACCATGTCTGGCAATATTTCTCTCCTTCCATATTCCCCAACATATTGCTATAGCACGCTCCACCAAACCCGGGTGTGATTTCGTCCACCTTTGTAGTTGCCACATCACATCCATAAACGTCCATGTTGGACTGATGTCAAACGGGATGACCAACTTGCTTGAGGACCAAGTCTCTTTGGCCTTGTCACAAAGCCAAAATAAATGGCAGGTGGTCTCAGTTGCTTTACCACAGGAGTCACAAGTGCAGTCCTTAGTAATATTTCTTTTCTTTAAGTTCTCTTTGGTGGCTAAGATGTCTTTGCAGGCTTTCCAAGCAAAATGTTTGATTTTGTTTGGCACATTCATATCCTAGAGGTGTCTCCACATTTGTTTTAAGGCAGCACGGTTAGAGCTCTCAGGCATGTTTCTGTCAGAATGTATCTCTTGGGCCAGTTTGTATGCACTTCTCACTGTAAACTTCCCATTTTTATTTTCCGCCCATATCATCCTATCCCTCGCACCATGGGCACTGAGAGGAATACTTAGGATGGCTTCAACATCTTGGGGAAGAAAACATTGGCGTATTAGGTCTTCCTTCCATTCCTTTTGGTCACCATCAATTAGGTCACAAACCCTTACCACATGCTGGCTTGTACACACAGGTGTTACGACCCTATAAGTGCTTGGTTGTTGGAGCCATTTATCCTTCCACACCTGAATCTTCTCTCCATCACCCACCTGCCATCGTATTCCCCTTTTAACTATGTCCTGGGCTGCCCAAATACTTCTCCATGCGAAGGATGGTTGGCTCCCCAGACAAGCCTCAATAAAATCACATCTTGGGAAATACTTGGCTTTATATACCCTGTAGAAGAGTGAGGATGAGCTCGTTTGCAATCTCCAACCCTGCTTCGCCAAAAGGGCAAGGTTGAACAGCTTCAAGTCCCTAAACCCCATTCCACCTTTTTCCTTTGGCAAACACATCTTCTCCCAGCTCATCCATGCTAGCTTCTTCTCATCCTTCACCTGACCCCACCAAAATTGTCTTACCATCCCTGTCAGCTCATCACATAAGGTATTTGGAAGCTTGAAACAGCTCATCGTATACGACGGGACTGCTTGAGCGATTGCTTTTATCAGGACTTCCTTCCCAGCGCTTGAAAGCAATTTCTCTTTCCAACCTGCTAGCTTGTTTGACACCCGTTGTTTCAGCTGAGCAAAAGTGTTTCTTTTCGACCGACCTACCAAGGATGGTAACCCAAGATAAGCCTCATGTGGTTTTATGACCTGTGCTCCAAACATAGCTTTTATAGTCTCCTTCACTCCATTGGCTGTATTGTGGCTAAAGAAAAGAGAGGTCTTGTTCTTGTTCAGCTGTTGGCCAGATGACTCTTCATAGACCTGTAATACCCGCCAGATTTCAGCGCACTCCTTTACTGTTGCCCTCCCAAAAATCAAACTGTCATCAGCAAAAAATAAATGTGAGATTCTAGGCCCCCTTGCCGATGCCGCAACACCCTTTAACTCCTTATTTCGGACAGCCTTGTGTAGTAGCGCTGACAGTCCTTCAGCACAAATCAGGAACAGATATGGCGACAACGGGTCCCCTTGGCGCAGCCCTCGCGTAGGAACAATCTGCCCACATGCATGTCCATTGACCCGTACTGCATAAGTGACTGAGGAGACACATCTCATGACCAGGCGGATCCAGTTTTCATGAAATCCCAGTTTGGCCATGATTTGTTTCAAGCAACCCCATTCCACATGATCGTAGGCTTTGCTCATGTCTAGTTTCAATGCCATCTCCCCACACTTTCCTTTCTTCTTTCTGTTGATATGATTCATTATCTCATGTGCCATCAGCACATTGTCTGTGATGAGCCTTTCAGAAACGAAGGCACTTTGATTTTCACAGATTACATCCTGCAACACAAGCTTCAACCTGTTTGCCACTGCTTTGGATGCTAACTTGTATGCCACATTGCACAGACTGATTGGTATGTAGTCCGTTACTCTTTCTGGGTTCTTAGTTTTTGGGATAAGGACAATATGTGTTTCATGAAAGTTAGAAGGAGCTGCACCATGGTTAAGAAAATCCAACACAGTACGTGTAACAATAGAATTTACAGTAGGCCAAAAGTGTTGATAAAATAAGGGAGGCATACCATCGGGTCCGGGCGCCTTCATGGGATGCATCTGTTTTAAAGCTTTCTCTACCTCTGAGGCTTGGAATTCTTGTAGTAGTCTGGCATTCATTCTATCGGTCACCTTGGTCTGGACGGCATCTAACAGTTCTGCACTGACCACTGGTTGAGAAGATGTGAACAGGTTCTCGAAATATTCCACAAAAGTTTTGCCAATCATCTCCTCATCATCTTGCCAATTATCTTCTGAATCTCGGATCCTGAGAATGGTGTTTCGTTGGTGTCGGTGGGATGCTTTGGCATGAAAGAAAGAAGTATTACGGTCACCTGACTGCATCCAACAGTGCCTAGATCGTTGATGCCACATATCTTCTTCCACCGCCAACATCCGGTTCAACTCCACCCTTGTTTCTTCAACCTCCTCCATATTCACAATACCATCCAGTCTCCCTTCCAACCACTGGAGCTTTTTCCAGAGTGTTGATATCTTCCGGCCTACGTGTCCAAACGTATTTTTATTCCAAGAGGATAGTGACCTTCGACATTCTTCCAGGCATTGCGTAAACTGGTGTTGAGTACCCATGTTTTGACCTCTCTCCCAGGCTTCGGACACCACTTCCTCACATTGTTCATTCTTAAGCCACATTGATTCAAACCTAAACATTTTAGGCCTCCGACGCAATCTTCGCCTTGTCTGTGGAGCTTTGAGTACCAGCATGCAGTGGTCAGACGTTGATGCTACCACGTGGTGTAATCTCACTCTTGGGAACAGTGCCAACCATGATGATGAAGCTAAGGCCCTGTCCAGACGCTCTCTAACCCATCCTCGTTCGCCCAGTCTCCTACTCCAAGTAAAGTCAGATCCTATATACCCCATATCTCGGAGGTTGCATCGGTTTATCGTCTCCCTGAACCTTCTCATCTGCCCCTCGGGCCTTAAGTTACCTCCCACCTTTTCTCTTAGATGTAATATTTCATTGAAGTCCCCCATGCAAATCCATGGAAGAGAACATCTCTTACTCAACTCTTCCAACAATCTCTAGGACTCCTCTCTTTTACTAGTTTCCGGGTGACCGTAGAAACCGGTAAATCTCCACGTCCTATTACAATGTTCTTCAGTAACTATAGCATCGATATGACGAGGCGAAAAAGTTTGTATGTCCACTTTCGTAGAACTTCTCCACAAGAGTGCCAAACCACCACCCCGCCTTATACTAGGGACTACTAGACCCTGTTGCCGATCTAGTTTGCTCTTAATACCTTCCATTTCTGATACTCCAAACTTGGTCTCAATGATGAAGACCAAAGTGGGATCTTCCTCCAGAACTGCCCTCTGGAGAGTTTTGACTGTACAGGGGTTCCCAAGCCCCCGACAGTTCCAACATATGGCACTCATTGTTCTCGGCGGGGCTGTCCAACAGCCTCCGCCGATCCAAGTTGTGTTGCCATTATTCTACTGAGCGCCAGAACCTCTCCTTCTATTTTCTATTTTTTCCCCACTTCCTCTCCCATCAGAATCTCTTCTAAAGGAACACGTATCTTTCGCTTCGACCCTACTTCGTTGTCTTCTGAACTCCTCACCTTATCAGTGAGCTCCTCATCTCGTTTGTTCAGAACCCGAGCCCCATTCCATGCATTCTCCTTCCCCACCATGTTACGTTCTTTTTTATTCTTATTCTGAGCCGGGCTCCTTAACTTCCTTATTTTTGTCTCACTTGATGGGCTTGGATTATGAGGTCCTATAGAAAATACGACTTGGGCTTGACTTAAAGCTTGGCCCATTGAAGTATTATTAAGAGTGGGTAAGGCTGGGTCCAAATCCATAAAAGCCTTGTCCCCTTTAGACGTGGGCCCAACCCAAAAGTCCGCTGACTTCTTCCATTCATCTTCCTTTACATTTAAATTTTTAAACTCCAAGAATCTCTCCTTGTTTTCCTCGCAATCCGGTGTATGATCTGGTAATGGTAAATCTGCCAGCTTTGTATCAGTTTCAGAGATTGCGGCGTCAATTTCTCTCAGCTTTTCTTCAAAATTAGAGAGTGCCGTATTTCTTGGGATCTTCTCCTCCCCACGTGGGCGCATGGCAGTGTCACTACAAATTCCCAAGCATTTGAGCTAGCCCATTGATGGGACCAACAAACTCTCTTGCCTAGACGACCTCATCAAGTACATTCATCCACCTTACCATGACACAGACAAATACAGGCAAGTCATTAATAAGAAGTTTCAATGCCTTTGACCGTTACCAATTAGCTGTCAAATCGTTGGTAGCTTCTTCAAAACCTGCATTAATAAACCTTGAGGCGTTACGGAAGGAGCACTAAAGCCACAATTAAGATCCCAACGGCTAGAGACCATGGAACTATATATACACACTCAACAGAACTAGACGAGGTACATACACACTCACCCAAAACAGATAATTTTGATATTTTGAGCTTTTGTATTTTCCTCAATAACTTTTGTATGCTGACTTTGGCATCGGAGACGTTGTGGCAGGCACCATACCGATGACCACCTAAGGGAAGCCTTACTCCACACTTGCAGGTGCAATGACGATCCCATTCCATCTGGATGACTATTGACGATTTTCACATCGTCAGTTTGGCGCCGTCTGTGGGAACGACATTTTCGCACTTAGGTTCGAAAGTGTAGTTCCAGTCAATTCCCAAATCCAGATGGAGTCCAACCAAGATTCTGCAGCATTAGCCCTACAAATCCAGACACTCACGGCTAGTGTGGAAGAGCTCACTAGACAGAAACAGGAGATGAGGCTGCAACTTCAGCAAAAGGAGAATCAGTCTAGGACCAATCAAGAGTACGATGGAGATAGTCATAGAAGGAGTGACCAACGAAGACAGCCACTTTAGAAGGACCGAGCTCGGATCTTCTCTGGGAAATGAGAAAGGAGATGAACATGCTAAGGAACGCCATTAAAGGAAAAACAGACCAAAGCCTGGACAAAATGGTCAGGACAACGGATTCACCTTTCACGGCGGCAGTCCTAGAATTCCCAATGCTGTCAAAATTTTGCCTACCTCAGCTCGAATCGTTTAACAGACTGAAAGACCCCCTGGATCACCTCAACACTTTCAAGATGACCTTAGGCCTCCAACAGCCTCCTGACGAAATACTATGTCGTTCATTCCCCACTACTCTCAAAGGAGCTGCAAGGGAGTGGTTTACGAAGTTACCAACGTCGTCCATCGATAGCTTCGAGCAGTTGGGCAATTCCTTTTTACGCCACTTTGTCAGAGGACAACGCTCAAGAAGGCCAGCAGACCATTTACTTACCATCAAACAAGGAAAAAAGAAGACCCTGAGATCATACATGAAGTGTTTCACTCGAGAAACTTTAGAGGTTGATGAAGCTGATGACAAGGTGCAGCTAACAACCTTTAAAGCTGGATTGAAATCCAGGGACTTCGTGGTCTCACTCGCGAAGAATTCCCCAAAGACGATGGCAGAGATGCTCCTAAAGGCACAGAAGTACATGAACGCCGAAGACGCCCTAATGGCGATAAAAGACGTAGAGAAGACCAATGAAAAGGGAAGGAAGGAAGAAGATCGGAGAGGACGAAAAAGGGAGCGTTCAGATCGTCAGAATAATGACGGGGGTAAAAGGAAAGACGACAAAGCTTCTCGGACGGTAAAGCTCACTCCTTTAGTTATTACTGTTAAAAAATTTTGGCGCAAATTAAAGATGAACATTACCTCAAATGACCAAGGCCGTTACATTCGTCACCCAATGTACATGACAAGAAGAAATATTGCCATTTCCACAAGGATCACGATCACTATACAGAATATTGTAGGGACCTGAAGGTGCAGATAGAGGACCTTATACAAAAAGGGAAACTACAGAGGTTTGTAAAGAAAGGAGAACCTAGTAGGTCCAGGGATGATAACAAGGATAAGCATGAAGCCTTGCCAAGGGATGAAGATTACGCATCCCAACACCCGCCAAGTGTGATCGGGGAAATAAAGACGATCATAAGTGGGCCATGTACAGGTGGGTCGTTCAGATCCCTCAAGAAGACATACCAGAGGCAGGTAAACAGCATCCATAGGGTTCCACCCTTGAAGCAAAGACGGACGGACAAGAACATGTTTTTCTCAGAAGAAGACGCTAGAAGAGTGAAGCAGCCTCGTGACGACCCCTTAGTCATAATGCTCACGATAGAAGGGTTCAATACCAGGAGAATCCTCGTGGATAATGGCAGCTCCGTAGACATCATCTACCTATCCGCTTTAAAACAGCTAAAGTTAGATCCAGGAAGGCTGCGCCCTTTTGAGTCCCCTCTCGTTAGCTTCAGTGGGGACAAGGTGTATCCTAAAGGCATAGTGATGTTGACGATCATAGTGAGGTCTTACCCACGACAGTTGACTTATCAGTTAGACTTCCTTGTGGTAGATTGTCCCTCTTCATACAATGTGATAATTGAAAGGCCCACACTCAACCGCTGGAAAGCAGCCACATCCACCTATTGCCTGAAGGTAAAATTTTCAATAGAAAATAGTGTAAGTGAGGTAAAAGGAGATTAAATACTGGCTAAGGAGTGCTATCAAGCAGTGTTGGCTGCAAAGGAAAACCATACGTGGATAATTGAGAAAAAAAGAGAGGAGAAGGTGGAAGCCCTAGAAACTGTGGAGCTGGTAGACGGAAAGCCAATGAAGACTACAAGAGTAGGGACGACCATGAGTGCAGACATGAGGAGGAAATTAGTCCAATTCCTAAGGGAGAACCTGGACATCTTCGCTTGGAACCATGAGGACATGCCAGGTATATCAATAGAGATTATCCAACATAGGTTAAATGTTGACCCCGAGAAAAAGCCTGTCCAGTAGAGATGACAAGTGTTTGCTCCGGAACGAAACCAGGCGATTATGGACGAAGTAAATAAACTACTAGCAGCAGGCTTCATCCGCGAGGTCTACTACCCGGACTAGCTGGCCAACGTCATCCTTGTAAAGAAGGCAAATGGAAAATAGAGGATGCGCGTGGACTTCACGGACCTGAACAATGCATTAATATTCTAATTTCTAATGGAGTTCCATATGCGGGGTTTGTACTTTGTATAAACATATGTTTTTGGCTTTTTGTGTTTTTTCTCTTTATGTTGTTTAGAAACTTTTCTTCTATTATTGTAATGTGTTTAATATGGTATTGGATGGATTAATGCGTGACGTTAGAATTTAAAAAAAAAAAGTAATACATAACTGTTTATATAAATAATGTTTTTATTATTTTAACTATTATTATCTTTTGTCATATATAATAACAATGATTGTATACAGTCTAAAAAATACTTCTCCGAAGTTAGATATTTTAAACCTTAAAGTTATGATACTTTGATTAATCCAAATGTTAATTTAGAATTACATAGTTGAAAATTTTGCTTTCGTGGATTGAAATGAGTTTATTAATTGGTATCACTCTTGATTTTTATTTTTCTTCTTTCCTCAAATAAAAATAAATAAAAAAGAGAGAAGTATTCTTCTTCCTCTGCTAGGTATTTCGACTTTTTTAGTTTGGATATAACATTGTGTTTAAGTCATTTACCTGTTTAATCATTTAATGTAAAAGTTTGGTTAACGGATGCCTTTAGGACATTTATTAATATATGTACAATTTTAAGTAAATCTTTACAAATATTGATGAAATGACATTCTTATTATACTTTCTATCTTATGCATTTAAACTTCATCCACCCTTTACCGGTATCAATATCATAAATTTTTTGATGAACCAAAAAAAAATTTATGATATTGATACCGGTAAAGATTATAATATCATAAAAGATATATTTCAGTATGCAATTATGCTATAACTAAATGCTTGATATGGTGAATTTTTTTTCCTTTCAGTAAAACTTATGCTCAACTGGTTTCTTTTCAGGATTGGAAATTATAATAAAAGAATGTATTGCTTAAGGATCTTCAAGCTTATTCGCTGTCTTATAGACAAAACGCCTTAGAGAATGCTGCTATGCAATTATCATAATTGTCTATGTATATTGTCATATTTGATGTTTTCTTGGACCAGATGCTAGCTAGGTCTTTTTTTTTTTTTTTAGGGAAAGAGGTGCTAGTGGTCACTAAGGGTGTGTTTGGTTAAATGTAAATTGAATTTCGAGTGTAAAATAAATGCAGGGAAAAGTGAATTCCCGTAAGGAAAATGAATTCGAGTGTTTGGTTGTACAATGGAAAATTGTCCGGAAAACGATTTTTGGTGTTTGGTAACATTCTAAAAATGCTATTTTCCTACAAATTTTTCACATTTTCTCAGTTATTTTCTCAACCCCCAAACAAATTTTATTACAGATAATTTCAAAATATACCCTTAAACCAAAAATCAAAATAAGAACATTGAGCAAGAGGAAGGAACACTACCAAAAATCAAACC
Organism: Lithocarpus polystachyus; assembly: GCA_033629205.1. NCBI lineage: Eukaryota > Viridiplantae > Streptophyta > Magnoliopsida > Fagales > Fagaceae > Lithocarpus > Lithocarpus polystachyus. The sequence goes on along the minus strand of CM066165.1, from coordinate 43,571,895 downwards.
TTAGGCCGCATTTTTAAAACGCGGCTATAGCCCTCTGCGGCCTATAGCCGCGGTTTTTTAGGCCGCATTTTTGAATGTGGCCTAAACCGCGCGACTATAGGCCGCCAGGGTCTATGGCCGCACTTTTCGAACGCGGCCTAAGGACAAGGGTTATGGCCGCGTGTAAAACGCGGCCTAAGATAAAATCTATAGCTGCATTTAAACTGCGGCCATAACGCTTGTACTTAGGCCGTGGCTTAGATTTCAACTTAATGCCGCGTTTTAAACGCGGCCATAACCCTTGTCTTTAGGCCGTGCTCTAAAACTACGGCCATACCCCCGGTTTTGCAACTTCTAGGACCCATTTTTAGCCGCGGGCAAAACACGGCTATAGATTTATCTTTAGCCGCGTTTTGACCGCGGCTATAATCACCTACATATTTTTTTGAATTTTCCTATAGCCGCGTTTCGTAAACGCAGCTATAGTTTTTTTTTCTTTTTTCTTTTTTCTTTTTTTCTTTCCCTCTGTTTCCTGTCTTCATCAGATGGCAAATACATACAAATGCTGCTATAAATTTTACAAATGCTACTACAAGTTTTAAATCAAAAATCCAACTTTTGGCCGTATTTTAAACGTGGCTATAGGCTAGAACTATAGCCACTTTCTCAAACCTGTCATAATCAAGCTTTCAATCAAAAATTCCTAGAACAAATGCACATATTCTTCATGGTGATTGATGTCAAAAACATTAGGAAAATAAAAGTCGATAAAAGTTGCTACTGCAACATGAACTGATTGTATATTGTCAATAAAAGGTTACACCATATTGTGTATCAACAAGAGCCTCAAGCTGATGTGCACTAACTGTTATCTTCTAGAGAACAAAACTCCTCAAAACACACCAAATCAATTACAGTTGTCACGGCACATACTGAAGGAAGAAAAGCAGGGATGTGCGACTCCTTCATAGCATCCATTGCATGTTTCATCAAGGCCTAACAAGAGACAGTTAGAGCATAACTAACACATCAAGTTTAAAAAGCAAAACATATGGAAAGAAACCAGCTACTTTTATACTCTCTAAGCTTATGGTGCCATTCTTGTTTGGTTCCAAAAGTGCAAATTGCTCCTTTAAAAACATAATATAGCTCATCTACAGTCAACGTTTTGTATAGAATTCAATAGAATTCTTGTTTGGTTCCAAAATCAGTTGGACACTTGAAAATATTATTTTCCACATGCAACAAACAATGACACAATAGAATTCAAGCAAATTAATAACAATGACACAAATGCACGGGCATCAGCAACAAAAATTAACTCTTCATAAAACTACTACTCCATATAAGGTAGTAGTTGATTAGTGTAAGAAAAAATCTGAGATATGTATAAAACCCAATGGGTCAAGGCACATCTCAGATGGCCAAGTTAATTATCTTCAAACTCATGATGGATTATCTCATGCTTGTATGTACTAGTTTATCTACATTTTATTGAAACTACAATCAATTTTTGGGCAGTAAATAGTATGTGTACCGAACTACGTGAATATGTACTAGTTTATCTACATTTTATTGAAACTACAATCAATTTGTGGGAAATAAATAGTAAGTCTACCTAATTATGTGATTATTGACAGAATATTAAAGACTAAAAAAAAAAAAAAAAAGCACACATGTACACACAATAAGGCCAACGCGCCTCTAAACTAAAACACTCAATATTTTCATTAATCAACTCCCCCCACCCCTTCCTTTCTCTTATTTAACTACAATGACACTCTTATATAGACTCTAGATCTTCCAATGAACTTTGAGTCAAATGGCCCATTCTTCCAATGAACTTTGACTCAAGACATGTGTACCTATATATACATATAATAAAAAAATAGACTCTAATTCTTAACTCTTCCTAAAGGATTAAAACTCCTATTTTGGCCAATAAAAAATTTCCTAATTGAACTGGACCAAAATACACATAAAATCCCATAAACTCGGTAAGATTTATCTATTATAAAACCCAAAGGCTCACAACTATGACCCACAACCGGCAATTACAGAATTATGAAATTACCTAGACTCTATAGAGAACCGAGAAAGGCATGAAATAAAATAAAATACTAATAACATAATTAACTACCACAGATACTTATTCTTGGACTTTCCTTAATCTTAGGCTTCCAAATAAGTTATTTTCACTCTAGCCACACAATGGTTGCAACACCTTATTTGTTGTTAAAGATGCAGATGTCGAGGTCTAGGCAATAATTGATAATATCAAGATGCATACCAAGATTTTAGATATTTATTGATCTAACCAGTGATTGGTGCCTTCATGGCTAATATCTCCACAAGATAATACATATCATACATTCCATTTTATTTGAAGATATTTACCCTCTTTACCAATTACTACAGCAGATCCAAAGATTACAGTAATTAAATATTTGAGATCTTTACCACCATATTTACACTAATTAACAAAACTGCCCAACCCCCCCCCCCTACATACATCAATGCTCAGCAATACAAGGGCAAGATCATTTTCTTACCTTTAGTACGAAGAGTAAACCTTCCAAGTTGGGGAAAATCTGAGAACTTCTCAATGCATATCATTTTATTCACCTGAGAATCAACAACAGGATCAATTTTAACAAAATGCCAGCAAATTTCAATCAAGATTTTTTCAGTGAAAACTTTAGATCTGGAAGGGGTATAGAGGGGATAAGAGTCCATAATTCTAATAGATAGCCACAAATCTCTACTTGAAAATTATTTTCAACATTTATGAACTTTACACAAGCTTGTAGAAGAAGGTTGCCAAATTTCTATTCGAGATTTATTTTCAACATTAATGATAGTTGCAAAATTTTGGGTAGAGAAAATGTTGTATGAAGTTTATTACTAGTAAATAAACAAAGCCAACCTGAACACGGCATACAACAATGGCACCATCTTTCCCAAAGAGAACTTTCCTGTTCGTAGGTTTCTTTGTCTTTGGGGCAAAGAAACCTATGAAAAGGAAAGTTCTCTTTGGGAAATGCCATCTTTCCCAACAATCGGCATCGGTGACAATGCCATCTTCCAACAATGGCACCATCTTTCCCAATGAGACATAGTCCATATGCCACACAGCCCCCAACTTTTGTATATGGTGGTCCACAGAACACATATCTGGTGGGTGCACAAATTGCACATGGCACACAAAAGACGCTTCCAGATCACAATCTAAATATTAAACGGTACAAAAGTCATGAATAGTCAGCTTGTATATATGATAGTGCTGTGCTATGCATACACACACACAGGACCTTGCATTCTTAAATACAGTAATCAGGTAAACAACATCCAGAAATTCAAGAACTGAAGTTTTTTTTTTTATAGGTAAGAATTAAAGCTATGTCAATCTAATTTATACAACACCAAAAGCATAGCATGCCACTAAAAATGGTGCATGCTATGGAGGTGCAAATAAAGATACTCATTGGTCCTGAAATTACTTAAAATGTCAATCATATGAAAATCATTTAGGAGGATATAGGACCACACCTCATATGTTAAAGTACCCCCCAGAAGAAGTAGGTTGTCGAAGCATAACATTTGAAATTGTACCATTTGCAGAAGGAATGCATATAGCTCGGGCTCCTTGTTGAGAGAAGGACATGACCTTCATTATACCATCCTGCTAGAACAAATATCAGAAATGTAGAGAAGTACAACATACACTGTTCACTAAATATTTGGAAAGAACAGATGAAGTCACCCTCAAAAACTGTTTCAAATAGGGATCTCAGGTAACTGATTTCCTAAGCCAGAAGTCAGATTTTTTCATAGTGTTGGAAATACTTCCTACATAAGATATATATCGGTCCATATAGGAGTAAAACAAGTCATGCCATTTATATGACCTCCCATTTCAAACGAGACCAGTTGGCACAAAACAACAATCAGAACCACAATCCAACAAAGCCCAAATGATGAAAATGAACAAACAAAAATTAGAAACTTGCTAACCAAAACAGCAATTCAATTTCACATATATTTAGCAGAGCATACCTCTCCAGCATTAACGGTGATCACGTGGGGTGTAAAATTTGCACCAACGGAGTATGCAATTCTTTCACCTACAATACAAAATTTAGCAAAAAAAAAAAATCAGTAAAACCATACTGGAACTCTCATTTTACTCAAAAAACTTAGATTTTAGCCCCTTAACCTGTATAATTATTCAAACGTTAACAAAATCTTCAAAATAGCATTCCAACTAAACTACCTTTCCACACTCATTTTTCCAATTTGATTGACAACCAAAGGGGCTTCTCATTAAGTTGTCACTTTTGAAGCCAGAAAAATGATAGTCTCAATTTAAGAAGCCTAATAGATGGAATATCTATGAAGATTTCCCAGTTCTTCTCTATAAGGTAAGCCTGGAGAAAGGCTGCACTAACTAATTGGATGAAATTAAGAATCCAAATCATAAATAATCCCCAAACAAAAAATTAAATAAGAAAATGAAGACACAACCAACCAGGAACTTTTATGCTAGTGTTCAACTTGAATTGGTCTAGAGCCAAAATGAAATATAATTTGCACCTCTTTCATTCCTAATCATTCAGTCGGCTATAGTTAGTACTCTATATTTCATAAGTGAAGAAACATTATGATATTGACCATCATTTGCCAAATATTTTTGCATTCACAAAGTGTCCCCCCAAGTCTAGTACCTAGTTGAATACACAACAGGATTTGCCTTTATGATAGCTTCCAAAGAGATTCTAGTTTTTACAAGTTGTGCACGATTTAAATATCACGATATTAAAGAATTCAAAATAATACTACTTAATTATCTGGGGTAAACTGGTCACAATAATTAAACAAGAGCTCAATACAATCATTGGACAGAGATCCATGACTTCTCTCATCCTACTGTTTCCACTGTTTTTCAATATGTTATGGGCTTTAAATCAATTTTAGGTTTAAAATTAAATTCAAGTTAGGACTTAAATTAAAATTTCTAGAAGTTAGTTTTAGAAAGCATTGATGTTTCAATGTACGAGGCGGGAAAGTACATTAATTTTTTACAAATGAATTATAACCCAATCTTTGAGGTATGGGTGTCATGGAGAAAGTAACTTTATGATGAGTTGAATTTGAAGCTTTATCACAATTAACCAAAAATAAGTCTATCTGTTCAGCATCTTCCTCCCCTTAGTATGTACATGCAAATAAAGATATCATTTCCCCCAATTTAATCTTTGCTCTAAATTTTCTTGATTTTCTTTTGCCTTCTTATCTCAGACTAGTTAATGAGGCTTTCATACATCCTGCAATAAAATAAGCGGGTTATTAAGAATTAATTACTCAGCTAGGACCAGTTCAATCACAGTCACATCAGCTAACTAGTGGAATTTAACTATTGAACAACCTGGCACCTTCAATCATTTTCACTCTACTTCCTTCTAAGATTACGCTATCTTCCTGTCAAAAAAAAAAAAAGAAGACAAGAACTACAATATTCTAGCCAGAAGAGAAAAATTCACTCATTTTACATTGACCCCAAAAAAAAAACCCCTTCCTTCTTACAATTACCATTAATTCCAGATCTAAAGGGGAATTTGAGATAAGGGTCCACTCCCACTCACCAAATCCAAAACACATCCTCTTAAATTCCACTGCAGAAATCGAAAGCACACCAAATAACCAACAATGCACCACAAAAACCAACCACTAGCCACTAGTCTTAACTTTACAAATTATCAACATTGCAACCATCAAACACTTTGTAACTTAAAATTGTACACGCAACTCTGACTCCTCTCAACCCAAGTAACCAATACCAACAGATCATGGTCCTAATGTAACAGTAAAAAAAAGCCTAACAGTGAATAAAAATTTCAAGATTTTCAAAATCCAAAAATAGAAAGAAAGAAAAAACAGTTTATATAGCAAGAACATGATCCATATTAATTCTCACCTGGGCTTTCATACTCATACTTATGTGACTTCTTGACCGAGTCGACTGGCCGCCCTCTACCCCATTTCCAGGCCGAAAACTCTCTGGTACGAGGTATTGAAGATGAAATCAGCATCGATGACAATGCCCCATCAGGACCATTGAAGATATAAACCCCTCAATCAACATTTAGAAAGTGTGAAGTTCATCTATGGTTTAAAAAAAAGGGGGAGGTTCAAAATGACACCTTATTTGGCATGACCACCATGGAATCACCCTCACGCACACTACCAGATTCTACTTTCCCCATGACAACAGTTCCCATGTCCTTAAATTTGTCTATAATAGGCATCTTACACATATGAGTAATTTATAGAATAAGATCAGTCAATAATTCTTCTTAACCACATATCCAAGATAAAAGCAATCAGGAATCAAATTTGGTAAACAACAAACATTTTCATAAGAACAAGTCACAGAATTGGAATCCATAAAATCATTTATATATGAAAATAATTGAGTGAGAAACTAGATTGCATTGTAATTAAACAAATGTAAAACACATTACGATTTTAAAATAATAATATTAACTGATTGACTAAATAAAACCATATCCTAATACAAGACACAATGTACACTTTGATTGTATATTTCAATGGTGACAGAAAAATAATATTAAAAATGAGTTAAAACTTGAACAACCATTAAACGTGTAAAGCAAAAGAATGGCTTCCACTGAGACTGTAGAAAGGGTGGGGGCCCCCACCCGGGTGAAAATGGAAGTAATTAAGCTACGAGTGAGCAGACTACAAGTTTGGTTAAAAATAGTGAAATCTAAAGACTGAATCGCACCTAAATGGACCTTTGGGATCTCGTTGAGGAATTTCAGTAGCATCCACGGCTTCAAAATCTACAAATACTTTTATTGCTGCAAATAAGAAATTCAAATTACATTTATGATAGAATTTTCAACACGATGATCAATTCATAACATCCATTTTTTTGTTACAGCGTACCTGTAAGATAATATAATATCAATTAAAGTACCACACAGACAACCTATGTACATAGGCTTGTCTTGCTTAAAAGCATCACACTAATCTTTTACCTTAAAAATTACGATGGCCTGAGGAGAGGTTTGGTTAAAAAATGTGCAAATGTCCCAAACCCATTTATAATGAGGGCTACCACATACATTTAAAAAACAATAAACTAAAACTCAAGATCACAACAGCCCCAACATTAAGAACATGCTCAATGATTTAACTAGATGCTCAATTCTATGCTATATTGGTTCAAACAAACAACTTGGTCCTTTTGTGATGCTCGTTCAATTTTTTTTGAAGGTTTACTACGAAGGACAAGCCAATTACTAGGTGCAGTACAACAGAAATCTATCTAATTCCATAAAGGTCATGAAATGATGAGAATATACTCTACCTTAGGTTTAAGGTCACGGTGCACCACACCCTGGAGATGGCAAACTGCAACAACATTTAATATCTGTATCATGACAACCTTAGCATCATCTTCCGTGTACTTCCCACCCCTGAAGAAGAGAAAAATCATATATGGACCAGCTATGAGTTACTGATCAATTTTCTCTTTAACAAATTTCATATATATATATATATATATATATATATCCTTCTTTGCCCATCAATTGTAATAGGCTCAAAGAGAGCTCCCCTCCTTCGCATCACCTGCAAGATGCAGGACAATTTACCAGTGCTCGTTAATTCACAATTCCATACAAGAAAATAATGATGAGTACTCTTGCTATTAACCAGTCCCCAACAAAGAGAAATATGAACTCCAAAGATATTTCCAAGTAGTTATAAAAATATTAACAGAAGTATCTACTTCAAAGCAAAGGTTGCAGTCAGATCTTACTCCATTACTATATACATGTTATCACAATCTTCATGTGTACAATTACATCTAATTAACAACCAAAACTCCATACAACATACAACCACAAAATACCCACGAAGAGTTGTCCTTATCGTTGTGATGCAGCGCTATCCTTAGTATATTAAACACATCATATTAGTAGCACATAACAATGCATTGCAATAACAATGCTATTTTCATTAAATTAAATACTACATTTTTAGTACTAGAGAATGCAGTGAAGGTAAACTTAAAGCTGGCGTCAGGCGGTCTAACATGGCTCTCATGCTCGACATCATGTCCTCCATTTGCTCCTTATGCTGTGCATTTGATTGCCGCTTTGCTTCGGCCAATGCTTCAGCCATTTGCTCCTTATGCTGTGCATCTGATTGCCGCTTTGCTTCAGCCAGTGCCTCAACAATTTGCTCCTTATGCTTCGCATGTAATTCGGCGATTTCCTCCTTATGCTTCTGCTCTGACTGGGCAAGTGCGTCCCTCAAACTCTGGTGCGAATTTTCCAATGAAGTCATCCTATGGGCCGTTTCAGTGGACAAAGGTGGAGTCAATGTATAACATGGAAGGTTGGACCCACTTCTTCCTGATGGGGTTGGTCCAAAACTGACCCCTCGTACACGTCCAGATTGTTCTGTCCCCATCACTTGAGCAAATGCTTCGTCTTTTGCCCATAGGATTCCTTCGCGACGCTCTCCTTGTAGTGTGCACCCATTGTTTAAAATTTCTTTTATTTTATCCTGTTTTCACAGAATAACCAAATAATATATTACTTGCTATAAACAATTCACGCACCAAAATACAAAAGAACTAGGTTACGATATAAGGCTTACAATCTTCTCTTTCACTGTAGTACTAACTGGAGACCCATCTTTGGTGCAATATACTTTCTCAAAAAGTGTTGCACACTCTATTGCTTGCCCACTTTCTTTTGCCTACATCATATTCGACAGTCTCATTACAATGCTGAAAATTTAGGTTGGTGATATGAAGTGGCAATCAACAACCAAACATCGCAAATGGACTTTGGGATAGAACATGCAATATAATGTAAAACATAATATGAACAACAAATATACGATGAAACATGAAATGTTCCTATCAATAAATATTCTTCTACGCAAACTATCCTTTAAATTTGTTTCAACCCTGAAAAACATAAGTAACCCATAAAATTTCCTACTTTTCTTAAAGTTCCAATGAAACAACTACTAGTTTCCTCATTCATGTATAAAAAGAAATTGTAATAATCTTGACCAAGGTCCAACAATAACGACAACTCTCTCTCTCTCTCTCTCTCTCTCTCTCTCTCTCTCTCTCTGTAACATTAAAATAATAATGTCTATCCCAAGAAACACTAAATTCTAAAATTCCTCAGTAAATTCGTTTCATCAAACTCTTTATATTCGTTACATTTGATGCGAAAATAGTAGAATATTAAAACCCTGACTAGTTCTTGTATAATACATTTCTTACCATATTGTCCGTAGTTTGGGCAAAACTTATGGGTCCTGATCTCGCTATGTCCTTCTGAAACCCAGGACTTCTCTTGTTTATATTAATTAATGTCTACAAACACATTCCCGCCAATAAATTAAACCAAACAAATCAGTTAAATAAACTGTAATCGGTAATTGATAAATCCAACATCATATGTATATTACCACTAAAAGACAATAGAGCAAGAAAATGTCAAAAACCTTCGTATCAGGTGAAAACCAATAGTCAACTAGCGCCACGTACTGCTGCGTATCAGCCCATGTTGGTATATTTTTAATAACTTCTTCTTTCAACGCATCTTATGGGTAGCATTTCTTTTTCAGCTTGGTCCTTCGATTCCTCCTCAATTCCCCTAGCAGGTGCATTGCCCAGCTCATTTGATTAGCCGGTTGAATAATTTCTAGGTCAATAATCCACCGTTTCTGAAATGCAAAAATTGAGTTAGCACAGTGCAATAGTCCACCCTACTGAAAATGTCATTTAGCACACATACGGCTGTACATAACAAAAAGTTGCTTAATTTGATACTACCTCAATCTCTATCCAGCAATCTACTTTGTTTTTGTGCGGAACATGCGTCCAAGCAACTGGCACAAGTGGGCACAAGGCGTGGTTGAGGCAGAAAGTGCCCAACCACCTTTTGAATGTTTGTTCGCTCTCCCCAATCGGTTGGCCGCGTACATTTAACCCACATTCAATTTTCAAGTTCGATGGAAGACTCCATATTCGCTGCATTAGCGTTCTCCCACGCGTTTTCCGCACAATACTAGATGCTGGGGTTTCTTGAACCAAATCTTCTGCACGCCCACTGCTGGATACCGGGGTTTCATGAACCAAATCTTCTGCATATAGTAAACCACCATTAGAAATGACACTTCAAAGTTCACATTTACAGAGAAGTTACTGCATATATATATATATATATATATATATATTCAAAGCAAGTGCTATATATATTTGTTAGTGATGTTGGTAAATATGGACATTTTGATACTTGGTTTTGGAAGAATCTTTTTTTTTTCCCATTCGTTTTGTTAATTTCCTTATTACTCAGGACAATAAATGAATTAACTCATTCATATTAGGAATAAGAAGCATGCTTAATAACATGTTTAGACTAAAGAGACATCATTTTGGAAATGCAAAACTACCATTTTTACATCATGTTTAAACAGTTGATGGCTACTTCTGTAATGAGAACTGGAAGAAATGATAAGAAGTTAAAAGAAATGAAAAAAATGTGCATCTAGTATTTATTCTCAAATGTTGCATTTGAAGACATGACAACTACTTGGAGAAGGGGGTTGTGTCTCATCATCATCACTTGCATCCCCTCTTGCCTGCTCAGTCGCAAGGACGGCCCTTAGCTCCTCCTGCACGCTCTCTTGTGAACGTGATGCTCTTTGGCCAACTTGAACAACCGTCAATGGACGTTCCCTTCGCATTCCTACGGCCAACAATCGAAAAATTATGTCTCAAGTAATAAATACCAATAGTTACATTTCCAGACAGGTAAACTACCTGGGGGTTGTGTCCCAGCTTCACTCGCATCCGCTCTTGCCTGCTCCATAGTATGGGCGGCTTCCAGCTCCTTCCCCCTCTGTCGTGAACGTGAGGGTCCTTCGCCAACTTGTACAAACAGCAATGGATGTTTCTTTCCCATTCCTGCGTCCCACAACTTCACAACACAAAGAAACTGTTAATTATAGACAACAATCAATTGCATACAATGTAAGTGAAAAGGACAAAGTAAAATAATGACATATATATATGCTGCAACAATATATACAAGCATATATCCAAGTACATAGGCTTCTCTTTGCCAAATACTACATCAAACGAGCAAATGAAACCCTAACACCACACGAACATAACAATATTAAGAGGACTTAACAAATTCATCAAATACTACACAAAGGCATTCCAAGTAATTCATGAATTGACACATTTTCATTAATAACGATAACATCCAAATGCATAATACACCACTAAACTATTATACTAATCATCCTCGATGTACGCTTTCTCGTTGTCATCTTCATTGTCGAACTCATCGTCAATAAACTCACAATCGTCAATGAACTCATCGTCATGAAGATCTCTGTCAACAATGATAGAGGCATCAATTGTCATTCCCTCTACGTCATCCCGAGCCCAACCAAGGTTGTCACTCACAACCTCATTAGTACTTATATTGTACAGAACATTCTCAGAAAAACTATATGTGTCATCCTCGTCACGTTAGGGACCAATACCAGCGTCAAACACATCCCTAGCTTTAGTTTTGACAACAACATACCAATCCTTCTGCCTTTTATCTTCCACATAAAACACTTGTGTAGCTTGAGATGCTAAGACATATGGTTCATCCGTCATTTCATCCCCACCATGTATGAAGTGTGTAAAGTTCACCATAGGAAACCCAAATTCATCAGTTCTATATCTTCTCCTATTTTGGTAATCAACCCATTTACACTTGAATAACACATGCTTGATCTTATCAGAATAATTCAACTCGATTATATCATTTAAAACACCATAATACGTAATGCCACCATCAGTAGCGACATTAACTCCACTATTCTGCATTTTCCTGTTTGCCTCATCATTTACACTTCTAAATTTTAAGCCATTTATAACATAATGTTTCAAACGCTTTACATAAATATATGGCCATTTAGACAGTGTAGCTAGGGTATCACTAACTCCCTCCTTATCCCTATCAGCACCAGTCAATGACATCACCTAACATATCCAAACAAAATTATTCATGTCAGTACAAGTAAATATAGTAGGGACAGTGTTACAAGTTGAAAATGCATGAAAATGTCATATGTACGTGACCCTAAACCAAGTACAAAACTTCTCCATGTGGTGCTTATATATAATAGCCTCGGATATACGATGGTGGCCTTTTCGGAGTTCTTCCTCTATCAATCTTTTGTGCATCCTGTGTAGGCAATTGTATTAGGGGTAATAGACCTAACGTACATTGGATTGACGTGCAATCATATTTGTAGACATAGTACTTACTCATGAAAGTGGTTGATGTTTTCGGAATTGAATAAAACATAGCGATGAGCTTGGGTCCACTCTCTATTGTTCAGGGTCACGATTGAAACAACCCCTGTTGACTCCTCAATTTTCCTGTTGGGTCAATTTAATATAGTTTCAACTCCTTCCATATACCGTGAACAAAATGTTAAGCACTCCTCTACTATGTATCCTTCAGCAATAGACCCTTCCGGAGCAACTCTATTTCGTACGTAAGACTTAAGGCGTGAGAGGTACCTATAAATGACAAATAAGGTTAATGATTGACAATGGTAATTTGAATGCGCACATGAAGCTCATATTTGATCAATAATATTACACACGTCTTACCTCTCAATGGGGTACATCCAACGGTAGTGCACTAGACCACCAATCTTGGTTTCAGCAGCTAAGTGCATAACCAAATGTACCATCACTGTAAAAAAGGATGGAGGAAATATCTTTTCCAATTCACACAATGTCACTGCAATGTCTGCCTCAATAGTCACAATATCTGAAACCCTAAAGGTTTTGGAACAAATTTCTCTAAAGAAGCAAGCTAACTTTATCAAAGGCCTAGTAACATGAGATGGCAAAGACCCGCGTAATGCTATGGGAAAAAGTTGTTGCATCAAGATGTGATTATCATGACTCTTCAATCAAGAAATCTTGCGTTCTTTCATATTTACACAACGTGAGATATTGGAAGTGTACCCATCAGGCACTGTTACACCCTTTAGAACTTGCAAGAAACCATCTCTCTCCGATGAAGTCATATTAAAACAAGCGGGTGGTATGGTATACTTATCATCACTTCTTCGCTGTAAATGGAGTTCACTCCTTATCCCCATGTCTGCCAAGTCAAGGCGTGCCTTGTAACTATCCTTCGTTTGATCCTTCAAGTTCAACAGTGTGCCAAGTATATTATCCATCACATTCTTCTCTATATGCATCACATCAAGATTGTGTTGCAACTTGTGATCCTTCCAATAAGGCAAGGTGAAAAATATACTCTTCTTCTTCCAACCACTATGGTATGCCTCCCCTCTCTTTCTTTTATTGTAAGCAAGTTGACATTTCCTTCCCACACAACGTCCAACTAAATGTTCAGTGTCCAGAATAATGTCTGACGCGACTGGTGGTTCAGGAGCCGATCGCATATCATTAGATCCATCAAAGAACATACCTTCTTCCCGGAAATCGTGGTCAACATCCAACCATCGCCTATGTCCCATGTAACAAAATTTGTGGCCATTTCTCAAATACCGAAAGTTCGTCTCCACGACACAAGAAGGACACGCCAACCCACCTTTGGTACTCCAACCCGACAAATCTGCATATGCAGGAAAATCATTTACTGTCCACATCAATGCTGCACGCAATTGGAATATTTCTTTTGAAGATGCATCGTATGCTTGTACTCTAACATCCCATAACTCCCGTAGTTCTTCTACTAACGGTTGCAAGTACACATCTATAGCAATCCCTGGCGAGGTAGGACCAGGAATAACTAATGATAGAATCATGGATGACCGTTTCATGCACAGCCAAGGTGGGAGATTGTAGGGGACCAACATGACAGGCCACGTACTGTGACTAGTACTCATAATTCCAAAGGGGTTGAACCCATCCGCAGCTAATCCAAGTCTGACATTACGAGAGTCAGACGAGAACTCTAAATGCTTACTGTCAAACATTTTTCATGCCTCTGAGTCAGCAGGATGCCGCATAACCCCATCATCAGTACGACCATTAACATGCCATTTCATAGAACTAGCCAAATCGGGGGAAAGAAATAGTCACTGCAATCTTGACTTTAAAGGAAACCACCGTAAGATCTTTGCAGCTTTCTTCTTCCCCTTATTGGATGTAGCATTGTTACTAGCAACAGATGCCTCATTATTTTTCCACCTTGAAGCGTTACAACAAGGACACGCCTTGAGGTTAACATTTTCCTTCCAAAACAGCATACAATCATTGGGACAAGCATGGAACTTCTCATAACCCAAACCCAAATCTCGGACTATCTTCTTCGCCTCATAATGGTCCTTTGGCAACTTAGCATCTGAAGGAAGCATATCCATCAGGACTTGAAGCAACATAGTAAATGACTTATTCGTCCAACCACACAGAGTCTTCAACTGGAACAACACGACAATAGCTGAGAAAATGCTAAATTTTGTACAACCTTCATATAAAGGTTGATCTACATCATCTATCATCTTGTAAAACTTCTTGGCCTCATCATTCGGACCTTCAGCCGAATGTTGTGCAGTTGGACCTTCTTCCACCTATCCGGGTGCCATTTCATGTGAGGGGCACAAATCGTGCAACATCCCACGAAAATCACCATATACATTTTGGGTTTCTTGGACATGAGAGCTCCCACATTCAGTAGCCGGCGTAGCAGCCTCCAATTCCCCATGAAATTTCCAAACTTTGTAATTGTTTAGCATCCCCGAAGTCCAACAATGATCACGTGCCACATTTAGCAGTTGTAACATCAAATTCACACATTTCGCACAAGGACATAAGATCCTCCCATCGCGCGCGGAGAGAGAGGCAAATTCCATGAATTGGGTTACACCTTCAAAATATTCCCTTGAACCCCTCCTCTTCTCCATCCAACTTTTATCCATTGCGATACAATGTTTACGGAATTTTACCTACACCAAGAATTGTTGCTACAAAGGTAATAATTATTATAATTACATTCATTTGTAATTTGTTCATAACAGACATACCCAAGTATGCTTAAATTGTCTTCAAACATATAACACTTGTCCTAGACTAACTTCGTGTGACAGGTTGTAAAAGTAGTTAAGCATAACTGTTTTAAAAATATATTAAGAAATATCCAATTCAAAAAAGTTTGGTTAACAATTTAAACTGAAATCCATAGTTCTTTGAATACAACACGAGTAACCCGTGTGGGTGCAAGAGTGTGATGTTGGTTTCATACCAAACATGTGCTTCAAAACGAACTACATGAACATAATCCACCAACAATGCATAATGTTCCTATCATTGTCTTTGCTTCCTGTTTTCTTGTTATGCTTAACAGAAGTAAATCATGCAACAACACCCAATAAATGACAAAAATTTGGCAGGTTTCGAAAAGGGAAGTAGTTCATACCAGATGGTTGTTCTCGTCTAACTCAAAGGAAAAAGTGGCTCCACAACCTGCAATCCAGAGAAATTCCATTGCACGTATTACAGTTGCCAAGGGTTCATTACATTCAAGCACTAACTTTATTTTTTAATTTATTGTTATAACAATTAGGTTGACTCCCACCGTCTATTATAAATTATTCACAACAGCACTAGGTTGAGGGCTGCTATACCATACTCAACAATAAGTCGAAATGAGTAATTATTCCAGCCAGATCAGAGGGCTGCAATACTAGGTGTTTCTTCCCTGGTTCACCATAATTGAGATTATGAAGAGACAATTGGAGAGGAGATAGTAGTTGTCATCTATTTAAAACAATCGAAATTGTTGATTTGTTTCTTAGGATTTTGTTCTTAATCAAAACTTACGAAGAAGCTTTATGATGAATGGAATAATTTGAAAGGAGTGTTGTTCATGATCGATGCATGGAGAAGTCTTAGGCCATTTTGCCCCAAAATAACAACAATTGGAACCTTGAAAGACATATTGGATTAAATTTCAATTGTTATTGATATAAGGTAGATTATTAAGGTCTTTGGCAGTTTTGTTTGTAAAATTGTCATTGATATAATTCTCTTTTCGATTTTGAGGTTTGTAAATGCTCTAGTTGCATCTTTCTGGTATAATTTAGATGTGATATGATTCCATAATAGAACTAACCAAAGCCTTAATATGAAAATTTGGAATCGGTTATGATTCTGATTCCATGAGTGAGTAAATGTTTGGGGTGCCACTATTTAAAAGTAAATAATGCAATGACACCCAATAAATGACAAAAAGTTGGCAATTTAAGCAAAGGAAACTAGTTCATACCAGGTGGTTGTTCTTGTCTAACTCAACAATAAGTCCAAACGAACAATTCTTCCAGTCAGAGCAGAGGGTTGCTTCTGACAAATTTCAAATTACAAATTAAGTTGGTAAACAAAGTAACTATCAAAATATTTAATGAAGATAGAAATATGTAGGAGTGACTCTAGGTAGATAGTGTGTAAAATCAAGAGCAGCGACAAATTCTTCCAAATGAAACCATATGTATATATATATATATATATATATATATATATATATGTGCATAGTAGTAAGAAAGCCATGTATTTTAGGGATATATTGCACGCGCTGCATGAACCAATGCACATATTCTTCGCTAACAAGACTCAGAAAGATAAATACACAAAGAAGTTTGCGGGAAGTTTGTTTGTAAAATCAAAACTACTGCTACTTAGTTTCTCTGCTTTTTCTTGAATGTTATGCAACTAGGTCATGTGTAATTTATAGTGATTTTCGAATCAAATTAATTAATTGCCGTGATCTTTTACTTTAAAGCTAGCTATTCATACAAAACTTTATTACATAGCTATTTAATTAGAAAGACCTTTAAATTTTGATAGGACAAAAATCCATAATGTTTATTTATTTGGCAAAAAGAATTAGAAAAAAAAAGCTATCATATTTTCCTATGTTTGACAACAACCTTAAATGAGTAGAGAAATTATCTTTTAACTTTCATTTTTTAGCTTAGTGTGCGATAAAATTGTTTTCAAGCCAATTTTAGTAAAAAACAATTCAGAATTCTTACCAAGCAAAATAAGAAAAGAGAAGAGATAATTTTCCATCTAAGCAAAGCTTTGAATAAAGGTATATCAATTTAACCTTCTAAGTAAAGATGTTTAATGAATTATTTAATTTTTGTTATATATTTCTATTCTACGATGAATAAGAGAACTCTGTCATTTAGCTTTCCACTCATCATCCCTTAATTACCATCATATTTTAGTCTTAGATTTCGACCAAAACGAAGTTTTAAATGAATGTATAACTATCAAACCTTCTATCCACGCAATGATTTTAATAATTATTTAATTTGTATTATTTATATATATTGCAGAATAAATAATATAGTATGAGTTGATTTGTAGTAGTTCTAATTTCTACATATCTACACTACAAATAGCTTAAAGCCAATTGTATCTTTGTTTCTTTTCTTTGAGCATCTATCTTTGTTTATATTATATACATCTAACATTCCTGAATACGAATTAAGCTGTGGTGAAGAATTATTAGATAGGCCACATTTGTAATTGGCACAGGCACTATATATACTATACTGAACAACTAGTCTAAAGGACCACACAATCAGGGGGCTGTTGTGTACTGTTATTTTGGACGGAGAAGAGATCTACAAGTATTTTTGAGCTCACGTAATCCTCTATCTTTACTATGATTGATGGAAACCCATAATTGACATGATTGGCCCATATGTACAATGCATGTGGACCTATTCGTGTTACAAAACAAAAAGAAAAACAAAAAATGCAAGTGGTTAACAAACACAAAATTTGGTCCATTCATTTGATGAATCCAATGCAAAACTACCATTTATAACATTTTTATTACAGTGCAGAATTATAAGACTTAAAACCATTGGTTTCCTAGTATTATAAAAAAAGAAAAAAGAAAAAATAACTAATATTATATACTAATATTACCATTACATTGACCTGTCTACCTTTTATAATACTAGGAAATCTATGGGTTTGGACACTCTGATAGCATGAATAAGATAAATTATGAAGGTATAGTTACGTAGAACTTAATTATCTTTAGGAAAAATAACTCTACTTATATTCTTTATTACTCAATGGCAAAAATGCGTTTAATTGGGAATCTAATGCATTGCACAAGAAATTGTACTTGGGGTTTGCCCTAAAAAATAATACTACTACGCATATGCATGACCAACTCTAGGCCTAGACCTAAATCTCCCCCGCTACAAAAATTTGAAAAGGGTCCTATAGGTTGTCTGGGTGGGGCTGGCTAACGAGAGCCAAGGTTTTGGGAGAGAGGGGTCCAACTATTAAAAACATAACATATACCTAGTAAAAACAAAAACAAAATTGGGCCAGGGGGGGCCCGAGCCCCCTACTAGGTCCGTCCCTAACAGAAAAGAGAACTAAATATCCAGAAAAAATTCAAAACTCCTAAACAAAATAAAAACCAT
Organism: Lithocarpus polystachyus; assembly: GCA_033629205.1. Classification (NCBI taxonomy): domain Eukaryota; kingdom Viridiplantae; phylum Streptophyta; class Magnoliopsida; order Fagales; family Fagaceae; genus Lithocarpus; species Lithocarpus polystachyus. The sequence continues at coordinate 43,553,355 of CM066165.1, read as the reverse complement.
TACATTAGCATGCATTTAGTGACATGATGTTTTTAGAATTAATTTCTCTTTGTACGGGAAATAAGCGTAAATTATTCTTCAGCTTCAACCTGCTTGCGGACGTTAGTCTTTGATGCCCAGTCGGGATGAAATTTTAACACGGCTTGTTTGTAAGCTGTTTGCACCTGAAATTAAGAAATAATTATTATTAAAGAACAGGAAAATGTTTATGTAATAAGTTGTAGCTGTGGCATATATAATGAGAAATAAACCAAACTCAAACCCATAGAATTTACTATAATAAAATAGAGAATGCAAGGCTGCAGTTTATGGGACCACACACCTGTCAGCCCTCTAATGCAAATGATAAAAGGAAGAAATGGTTTACAAATCCAAAAAGTACTGCTAACAGCTACAAAGTCAAATGTTTGGTTTAACATCAGGAAAATTTTATTTATTTTAAGATCTACACCAGTTTAAGGTATTCTGACTATGTTACTATGGTAATAAAATATGAAGTTATTAATAATAATTAGCAACATATTTAAAACATTGGGGAAAAGTGGAGGTTGAAGAAGTAAAACACACAAAAAAAACTGGAAGCTAAGTCTAAAAGTCACAATGCAAGAGTAGCTATACTAAAATACAAGTATACAATGCCATTCTTTTATTGTAGTAGTAGTATTATTCATATTATATCATACTGTGGAAATTGGAGTTTATGGTGGTAATAAACCAAATAGGAATTTAAAGCAGGAAAAATAATTAGATTTACAAATGAAAAATAAAATTATCTCGGTTTAATGGTAGCCAAAGTGAAATACTAATTTTATAATCATACTAATAACAGGAGAGACAATTACCCAAATCAAACGAGCCAGAAACATTACACTGAAGAGACCATGTAACTAAAGTATGAGCCACTACAGAGGTAAGTAGAGAAACTTCTCTCTAAGCTAGTTTTAGGTTTTTTTTTTTTTTTTTTTTTTTGTGCTCTTGTGGTTATTTTTCCTAATATTCTTCACCATTCTTTACCAATACAATCCAAGAAGCACAATATTTAAAATTAAAGAGAGAAAGAATGATCGATTAAAAAAAAATTAGAATACAAAGCAATAGAACAATTTATTAATGCACTAGAAGCATCAAAAAGGGTTGAACAAAACCAGGGCACTCATCTAACTACAGTTACAAGCACAAGTCAACGAACTAAATTACATGTTTAAGCTTGATTTTTTTATTATTAAACAATGTTTCGAACTTATTTACAAGTTACAAGGACTAAAATTTTGTGGGTTAAGAAATATATGTTAATAATTAGTAAATATATTATAATTTAAAATATATTATTTGAGTAACATAGTTATATAATGATTTTTGTTGAATTTTCAAAAGTATTGATAATTATGGTTTCCTTTACAGTTACTATGAAATTAGCCAACAGAATTTGGCAAGGGCAACTAAAAGATTTTGCAGAACTGCAGAAGGATAGCAATACCATAAAATACCCAAACCAGTTTAATCAAACTTAAAAACACAAAATAAACTATAGATTTCAATCCCCCACAGGCTAAGGCAGAAACGTAGCCTTAAAAGATGAAAAAACCATTGAAATCCAATAATATTTCCTGTTTTCCTGTTCAACAAAAACATCTATCTAAAGCTCATATTCCCCCTCCCCCCAACGTATAAATGCGTGTGTGTATAACTCAATAGACAAACGAGATATTAATAGAACAAATGACACTGCAAGAGAGAGAGAGAGAGAGAGAGAGAGAGAGAGAGAGAGAGAGAGAGAGAGAGAGAGAGAGAGAGAGAGAGAGAGAGAGAGAGAGAGAGAGAGAGAGAGAGAGAGAGAGAGAGAGCTCAATAAATTCATAGAGCAACTGTCAGAATGGTTTGACAGAAGTCCTTCCAAGTTACAGGCAGGTCATTGCAAGGAAACATCATACAACCTAAAGCAAATAACACATCACATTTTACCTTAGCTTCACCTTAATTGGAGTCCCAGCATCAATCATTGTTGTTGTGTCTCATGGTTTTGACAGAAGACCTGAAAGCAGTAATCCCCAAAATTTAAACAAGAACGAAATAACAATAACCTAACCATAATCCCAATTTGTTGGTCATTACAGCAATCCAACAAGTCGCAAAAGCAAGCATCATTAACTATCTAAGAAGTAATTGACCTGGATGGTAAGCAACACTTATATTTTCTTAAAAATTGTATCATGCCAATTCTCTTGAGAAAAGAGGAAAAAATGGAGGTCATATACACACAGCTATTTCTTTTAACTTATTTGCGTATATACAGCTTTTGAAAGCCTCACAATTATACTTTGACCAACTTTCAACAAAATGCTGAATCCAAATGGACAATATTCTTCCATTTCACAATTAATGGAACAGACAAAACATACAAGACATAAGGGTGATGAGTCAATGGAAATATCTATGATTGGATATTTGCATTTTACATTTAAAAAAAAAAAAAGAGAATTACATGATTGATATCCACAATGAATGATTTGTGAAGTTATAATAAGCTTTTACTCAGAAACAGAAAAAGTTATATTATTATCTGAATGAGGGGGTACCAGCCATACCAGGTGTACCCCAGGTGGGTTGAGGCATGGCCTGACCTGAGCCCCACCCAAAGTATTGATGGTTTCAGGTAATAAACGGCAATAGGCCATAAACCAAACTAGCATCCCACTGTCATCTGGAAAGGTTTGAAATCAAGACCTACCACGTACCAAGACTCTAAACACTAGGCCATAATATTGGGTAGTTCATGTATCTCTACACTTGAATATCTATATGTAAGAGAACCAATGATAGAGTTTGGGTTTAACACCATCACGTTTAACAAGGACCATGGAGAGAAAGAAATAGAACTTTTGACTGGCGTGAGTTGCCAATAGATAGGGTCAAATGGATATTTGAAAACACTCTTGGCTATTAGTAGAACAAGGCAGACCATATAATTTTGTAGACTTTAAAATATCCTTGTATTTTTTATAGTTTCTTAGGGATAGTTGGGTATGTACCCAGCATGCATATCTATCTTTAAGAACTGAGTTACTCTTTCTCAAATTTTTGATAAAATTTATTAAAAAAAAAAAAGAGTACCAAAGACAGTAACAAAAATAAAGGTGAAAATAAAGTATTTATGTGACTTTTCTTCTTTTGCTGAATAAAAATGGTAAAAGGTGGTGACAGGCATAGATCCTATATCCACTAAAGAGCCTAGATACAGATATGGGGCCACAGGCACTCCATCAGGTCAGTTAAGCCATTGCCTGACCTTAGCCCCGCCCAAAACAAAACACAAACAAAATACATAGGGGACATTAATAACACTATGTACTAACAAAACACACACACACACACACACACACACAGTGTCTCTCGCTGTGTCTTGCTCTGTCTGCCCTCGATTCCTTTCATATTTCAAGATACAAAATGACTCCATTATATTCAAATTTCAAAGAACACAAACAACATATATAGAAAGATTGGCCAAACTAAATAAATATTGTGAAGGTAGTTGAGAAAACAACTACAATCCATTACGAAAACAACCTAGGATCACATCAAAACACAGTTAGCAAGAACTGCTACCACATGGTAACAATCATAGAAGCAGTTATCGAGCTATATTCTGCAGCATTTACAGTTTGGGCAAAACACAGTAGCTGAACTTAGAACAAAACATAGAATTGGCCCCATATAAGCAACCCAAAGACAACAAGCAAAGAAAGCATTACCAATGATGCAATACAAACAATCAGTCACTGACAATGCAGCATTATACTGCAGCATCCCAAAGCAGATGTATAATGAGCAATTTATTTCAAAAGGATTGAAATGTTAGATTCAAGAAACACCTAAATTAAACAGCTGCAAATAAACAGCTCTAATACAACCTACGCCTCAATAAGACCAGTAAAAACAGTGAAAACAAAACAAGGGGTTGACCCTATGAATTGTCCTTCCACAAAATTATTCGAAGGACTACAATATGAGATTCCAGAATCAGAAACACCCAAAAAGCAAAAACAGTGTTCAAAGTGTAACGTGAGAGGCTAGTTTAATTAAACCAGCCAATCTTAAAGGGAAAAAAAATTTGTTTTGAACAAAGCTGCATAAAGTATTGAATAAACCAATTGTGTGTTCAGCAAGCGCAATAAATAAATAAATAAAAACAGTAGACCTAAAATTGAAACCCTAAACCAAAAATCGAAACCCTAATCCCAAAATCCAAACCCTATTGAAAATCAAAAACCCTAAACCAAAAAATTACAAAAAATATAATAATAAAAGTAGTTCATAATTATGAATTATATTTGTAATTAACCAATTACAAATCATAAATTCTTGTCCGAAGTCACTTATTAAAACAACTTGCATTTGATCATAACAGAACAAGAAAAATATACAATTCTCAATTGCAAATAAATTAGTCACAACACACATTATCATCAAGTGACTAAACATTGACTGACGTCGATGACCTCTAGTTCAGAGGACACTTCCTCTTCCCACAAGAATGGGAGGAGGGTATGGTGGCAGGTTCAAAACCTGCCTATATCAACTATAGGTGATGGGTTCAAAACCTACTGGGTGCGTGTATAAATTGCGAAAATAAATACTAAACAATGAACAATTCCACCATAAACATACCATTTTCTCCAAAGTATAGATTGACACGCAAGAAAATAGAAACCGTCCAAAGCTCCCTACAAGAACAAGAAAAACCACATTGTTAACAAGAACCACACAATTCACCAAACTATCAAATAATCTCAGCATAAAACAGATTGCCCAAATATATAACTTATCTAAGTTTTGATAAACACCATAATACATCAAAAAAAAAAAAATACAAATCAAAAAGTGCCTCCATTTAAATTCCCAAGCAAACAACCAAAGAACCCATATCAAACAACCAGAGACAATATTCCAAATGTCCGAAGCATATTTTTCAAAACAATAAACCCTAACCCCAATTCAATTTCCTATAAAAACTGTAACCCAAAATCAGAAAATCAAACACATAAAATTCCCGACCCTTTATTCAAAAATTAAAAAAAAAAAAAAAAAAAAAGCAGAAAAAGAAATTACAAAGGCTTAACCCTAAATCGAAACAAAGAGAGAAAAAAAATGAAATCAGTGACAGAAAAAGGAAATACTTGCAAACTTTGGATGTATTCGTGCTATTCAACTCAAAATTCACTCGGATTGGAGAAGTAGAGCTTAAAATCAAAACCCTAGAAATCGTAGCATGAAGAATAAAAGTTAAACACGAAGGTGGAGAAGGGAAAAAAGAAGAAATACACACACTTCCGTATACACATACATTAAATATAGGCGTGGAGAATTGCAATTAGATGCTTTCTTTTTAGGTTTTTATGAACAATACCTCCATTAATTTTTTTATATTTTTACATAGAACTATCTTACTAGTTACTTCAAAGAATTTGGGTTGGTATTAATTCGTAGGGTTGCTTGTCCACAATCTAAGTATAATGCATGTGCACCTATGCTCCATTCCATTAAACAACGTGAATTCCCATGAACCAAAATGTGTAATCTATCAATGGAATGAGATAGATACACACATAGGTTAATCTCACATTTGATCAAAATGTATATTTCTCTTTACTTTCAAGAATGTGTCCAATCAAATATGATTTGCATCTTTGAAAATTTTAGACTTTTAGTATTTTCTTAACAGTCTTTAAGAAACGATCTAAGAATCGGTTGAAAAAACTTATTGTCAGTAGTTTATTTGACTTCAAAAAGAAATAAGTTAGCAAAGTGTCCAATCAAATGTGATGTTAAAAAACGATTTAAAAGTTGGTTCAGAAAACTTATTTTAATTAGTTTATTTGACTTTAACAAAAATAAGCTGGCAAAAAGTACAACTGAGTTAATTAAGTTTTTTTTTTTCCCCTTAAAAAAGTAACCATAAATCAAATAAATTGAAAAGAATAGTAATCAAACAAGCTCTAAATTAAAGGTACATATCAAAACACCTCATATATATTAAAAAGTTGTAGCCCTCAAATTAATCTATCATAAATAAATTTCTAATTAAAAGGGTGGTAGGATTTAGTTTAGAGTACCAAATAACCTTGTAAATATTTGGTTTAAGCTCAAATTATTGAGATGCCCTTAGAGTAATCTCACTTCCTAATAAGTTGTAAAATATTTTATTTAGTTTAGAGAACCAAATAATTAAACTTATACAATTGGAAAGTACCTTTCTTATGAGGTGGAACCTTTACCATCTACATATATGGTGCACATACACAGAGACATTCACATATGCCTCTATATAGCAAGCACAGTGAGGGAATTACGTGTCTGTGTTTGGGGTGCCACTAATTTATCTTAGAACAGCCTTAATATTTTATTGTTATCTAATTGAAAGGATTTTGGAGGAACTGAAGAAGCACAGTACTCAAAATACCCAAATCACACCATTTTAATCACGAATTTAAAAATACCCAAATCAGTACTAAAAATGTCAGATACCACAAACCACATATCTTAACTCGTAAGTCTTTACCACAAATCATATCGCAAAAATCATTATAAAACAAAATTAAAAAGAAAAAGAAAAAAGAAGAGAGAAAGAATAGAGTGATAACTTTCTTCATGGAAATAAGAATCTCAAGTGAATGATTCTTAGTGAAAAATTCTACATGTGATTCCCTTATATGGTCTAATGTAAGCGTGTAATGTGACTGGCTCATGTAAGTAACCGACAATAATCAAGAACAACCATCATACGAACGGCAAGAACATGACCAACAAGTTGTATGATAAGTGCAAATGCAAGTTTGCTAATGCAAGAGGGCAATACCAAAAAAGTGAGTGGTGATATACCCAATTTACATACAAGCACACAACAATTCTAGTAGAGTGGGGACATTCGTGGTCTTGATATTGACTAGAATGAAAGCAGGTCACATTGGAAATGAGAAATGGACAAAATGTCACATGGAAATTTATTCAAACATATGGTGTCCCAAGTCAACACAATCCATGCATGGGTGATTGATCACCCATGAAATTGACCAAAATTTACACACAATTTCTACAATGTCACCAAAGGGGAACAAACCCCATTAATTTATCATCGAATTTGAAGATAAATCCCAACATTTTATGAAAGCCAAAAAAAAAAAAAAAAAACCATTTCCAGCCCCAAATTTAATAATGATGCAAAATGATTAGAGATGAGCGGATTACCTACAGAAAACCCGAAAGCAATGGGCTGAGGAAGGCAGTGACGGCTTCGGCAAGGAGGATGATGAATCCGGTCGGTGATGGTGAGGAGGTTGATGAATCAGGCCAAGTTTGTGGATGACGATGATGGGAATCGGTGAGAGTTTGTGGATGAGGATGATGGGAATCGGTGAAGTTTGAGATCTATGAGAGTTTGAGCGGCGTCTGTGAGAGATGAGAGTTTGTGGAGGAAGAGATCGAGTTTTACGCGGTGTCTGTGAGAGATGAGAGCTTCAGACTAAATTTTAGGGTTTGTGAAATATGATACAAAATTTATTTATACAAAGCCTAAAGCCGCATTTTTAACCTGCGGCTATAGGCAAAATTTTAGGCCCTGTTTAAAACACGCAGCCCCATCCCACAACTGAAGTCGAGTTTTAAACACTCGGCTTCAGACTAAGGACTGTAGCCGCGTCTATACAGGACTGTAGCCACATTTATTAAACGCGGCCATATCCAGACCCCCAAAAATGCGGCTACAGCCTAAAAAAACGCGACTTCAGACTGGAATCTACGGCCCTGCGTTTAGAACGCAGCCCGATATTTTTCTTTAAGCTGCGTTTCTGAAAAACGTGGCTTTAGTTTGTCTGGGGCCGCGTTTTTGCAAACGCGGCCTGAAAAAACGCGACCCAAGGCCCGCGTTTTTAGTAGTGGAAGAAAAAAGAATGAGATCGGAGGGAGAAAGAGTGATAGATTGAGGGAAAGAAAACGGCGGAGCTTCAAGCGGTTGAGAACGAGAACGATGGCGAGGACGAAAACAGCGGCGTCGATGAGCTTTAGGTCAAGAATGAGAACGGCGGTGAGCTTTGGTTCACGATCTCGACAGTGCCGATGAGCTTTGGGTCGAGAATGAGAACGGCGGTGAGCTTTGGGTCGCAATCTCGGCGGTGCTTCAGGCGGCGCGATCTTGCCGGTGCTGGGGTGCGACGAGACCGGTGCTCAGGGGTTGGGGGCGGTGGTGCGATCGACGCTTCAACTTTTGGTGCGATCTCTTCTTGCTGTTTCTCTCTCTCTCTCTCTCTCTTCTATTTTCCTGGGGTGGAAATTATTTGTAGGTAAAATGGAAACTGAAATTCATTTCCGACTGGGGAGGGCTATTTTACAGTCAACGCAGAAATTGATTTTCGTTTGACTCAATTTTCTGTGCTTACCAAACAGACACGTAGGTGTAAAAGGATTTTCGGAAATAGTTTGAAGCCAAAATAAACGCAGTCTAACCCTTTTTTGTTTACCGTAAAATATACCTTTGAGATATATATATACCTCCACCCTTTATCTTTCCCTTGCGCACGTATCTAACTTAATATCTGGGTCAATTCATATTAGCCCATTAATCACCACAATTAAAAATAATAAAATAATCTCTTTCATTTACAATGTGAGATTAAATAATTTCACTAACTCCTAATCTTCCATATTCATTCCCACGTCTTTACATTTATGTTGTAATATTTATTCATTTTAATTAATTAATATTAAAATGCTCCAACAATAAATAAATAAATATATATATATATATATGACTCAAATTCAGGTATATCCTTTAAGATTTTTATCATTCATTTATTTATTTATTTATTTTCTTTTTTGGTAAAGTTAACTTTGTAGAATAGCTCAACTTTGGACTTTTTCCCCTCATAAAATTGAAGAATCTTTTTATTAATTGTGAAATTTCTAAACTTTAATTTTACAAATCAAATGTTTTAAATATTTTCTTTGTTTCAAAACTAGGTTCAGTTCTTTCTTTTCTTTTTTCTTTTTTTTGTTGAAGTCCAAATTAGGTTTTATATTTAATATTATATTACTGAATTTGATAACAAGCAACACCTCGTCAATGTCAATAGAAGCACTGTGTTGAATATAACCTAAAAATTGAAAGAGTTAATTTTTTTTGAGAAAGAACTGTAAGAGTAGATTGAGAAAAAGATTAATCAAATTTACAGCAACCAAAAAAAAAAAAAAAGTAATCAAATGAATGTAGTTTGAACGCTTACTCACTTTCCATTTTCCCTTTTCATATTCATTGGCAAACTGGGCCTAAACATATGACTTGATACTTAATGTGCATTTGGATACCACTTCTTTGGTTGAAAACTGAAAACAATAAAATAAATAATTTTCAGTTACTTTTCACTTTTTAAATAACTTTTCATTTGCTTATTTGCACTGTTCATGTCCCGTGAACAGTGCAAGAGGCACTTAGCTAGGAAAAAAAAAAAAAAAAACCTCAATCGCAACAGATGCGACGTGATCCAAACGGAACCTTTAAAATGCTTAATAAATGCTACATGTTCCACTAATAATATTAAATGGGTCTAGTTAATATATGCCCTTAGGCACACATTAAACCATTCATTTTTGAAAATATTTTTTCAAAAATTGAAAAAATTGTGAATACTTTTTCAATTTTCAAGAAAATTTTTTCTAAAAATAATTAATTATTGTATGCCTTTAAGGCACACATTAACAAAATCCATATTAAATACTTGGCTTAACAAGCTCAACTTTTTGGACTTTTTCCCTCATAAAATTGAGGACTTTGTGATTGATGGTGAAATTTCAAAACATTTTATTTAAATCTTTGCTTTGCTTCAAAACTAGGTTTTATTTTTTATTTTTTTTTATAAAAGTCAAAACTAGGTTTTATATTTAATCTTATATTACTGAATTTGATAACAAGCAGGCGCCTTTTACTTTTTCATAAATACGTTTAAAAAAAAATTAATTATGCTTGTCACATCACTATTAATTAGTATTAACAAATTAATATTAGCCGATGTTAATAGAAGGACCGTGTTGAATAATGAATATAACCTAGAATTTGAAGGAGTAAATTGAGAAAAAAATAGATCAAATTGACAGCCAAAAAAAAAAAAGTAATGAATAAATTTAATTGATATATATGGGTCCCTGTACATGTACTCGTTTTGTACCATTGATATATATGGGTCCCTGGGTTGGACTTTAAAGTTTGGAATCATAATTATTATTAGGATCATGGAATTTGATCATAGAAAGGGATTGGTCCAAATTTTGTTCCAAGAAACTTTTTCATAATCACTAAAACGTGGACCTAATATTGCACACGAAATAGCCAACGCAATTTTCCTTAAGAAAATTTCCACACTTTCCGAGAGATTCATTTCTCCAAGAAAGCTATCATGACGGCTTTATTAAAATACCGTGTGACAAACTAGTCCAAAGTCACCAATTCACCATATATCATCAAAACCTTGAATTCATGAGGCCTCAACTGGGCTGTCACAACGTCCATTATAAGAAGAAGTCACTCTAGCCAATATTATCCTTGAAATTTCTATTTTTTAATCAAAAACACGTAGCTTGGAGTCATGACCAAGTAATGGCTTAGCTTAATCTAATTTCAAGTTTGATTTTGAATTAGCCAACAAGTTTTTCCAACATCTCACCCTTATAAATACCCCAGGTTATCAACTGTTTCATTAGACCAAAGAAACCAAAGCCACATATCAAAATCAAACCTATTGAGCTTTTTGCTATACTTTCACCAAAGTTCAATCTCATTCTTTAGTTCTCTCAAGTCTCAATCTTTCTTCTCCAACCAAAAAAAAAGTCTCAATCTTAGTTTTTCTTTATTCCTCTCAATTTTGTTTTTTAAACCAAAAAAGTAGTGTTCATGGATAACCATGCACCATGGGGGCAACCTTATGAACAAGAAACATACCCAATTTGGTATCCATCGGATGAGAGAATGACCAATTATCCTACAAACAACATGCCATCAAGCTCTTGGAATCAACCAGCTTTCGGCACAATTGATGATATGTCAATATTTGAAAGTGGTTTGTATCAGCAACAATATGATTATTATGGTGACAATATGTATATGGGTGCTAATAACTACTACGGATTTGAACCGAAACCAGTTGATCCAAGGTTGTTGTCATTGTTAAAATTCTCTAGGGAGCTCTATGTTCGAAGAAAGGAGTTATGCAAGAAAAGCTTTCCGAAACTTCATGATGAATTTGTAGAGTTGTCTAAGAAATGTGGTGGTGTTGTGCCTCAAGTACAAATACCTCATCTACAAGTGAATAGAATGAGATCAACTCCAACCTTGCAAAGGAGTTTGAGCGTTGGCTCACCAAGAACACCATCTAATAGAGGAGGAGAATCGGATTTGAGGCTTGAGTGGTTTAGGGTACGTACTCTAACCGTAGACGGTGGTGGTGGTGGTGGCAGCGGCGGCGGCGGCGGCAGCGGCGTTGTTGTTCAAGGGGATACAACCAATCCCGGTGGCTCTAAGTCTAAGTAAACCTTTGGACAGACGTGGAAAAACGTAAATATAGTATACAAAACCTAAAAAAATTTACGTGGATCTTATTTTTTCCTGTTTTGTTTCTCGATAATATTAGAAAGAATATTCTTTGTTCCAGGGGAATATATTTATTTTAGCCTGGTATTATCACAAAAAATAAAACACAAGGGATGAGGCCTGTATTTTCATCATTATTTATTTATTTTATTTTTTTGAAGCTGTATTTTCATTATAATAAATTCCTAGAGCCCTCTCCCAATTGTTAATTTGCATGTAAAGTTTAATTACGCTGAAGGGTTATTGTAATGGTGAGGAGCTATCTTTTTGTTCATATATCAGTAATACTCGATCAATTTTCCCTTTTGATTATAAAATTTGATAGATTTTGAGTTGATTAAGTCTGGCAATTCGCTTTAGCAAAATGCAAAATGTAATTGATTTTACCCTCGTATTACACTTTGTTGTTACTCGAGATTTTTGTGAAGATTATTTTTTGTGGTAACTGTAGATTAATTGGTGCTTTAAAGTCATATGGTATTACGCAGTTATTCGGTCTAATAAAAAATTTCATGATCCAAGGAAATGGTTAGGCACATTTGGGCTAATACTCTAAATGTTACTCTTCCTGTTTTCTTACCAATTTTAGTAGCTGCGATCCTCGTTGATGGCCAGTATAGGTTTCCTTAATTACCACTTTGGAAGTGCATTCATTTTCTACGAAAGTGCCAATACAAGGAATCACCAAAGTACACCATCATTTCTTACATCTACATTGTTTTTGGGACCCTTAATGAGATACATTTATTTTTGCTCCAAATACATTTCCATAAACTTTTTTTTCTTGGTAAAACCAATATTTTTTTTTTTCATCATAAGACAATTAGTTATTAGGTAATACGTACGAGTAATGATAATTTTAGGTCTGTTAAGGTATATTTATCGTTCTATGAAGCAAAACTCATCTATGGCAAAGTTATACCGGCGAAAAGAATTGGTTCCGAACTGTTTTCCCAACTAGTGTGGGGATATTTACCATTTAGAGTAACTTTTTCTTCTTTTAGCTAGCAGTATTCCAAAAATAAAATAAAAATCTTTTCTTCTTTAAGTAGAGTGGAATCCCTGTCCATTTTTGTAAGGCCTAACCCATGTTAGTCTTTTACCATCTTTGGATATGATCTTACCATTGCCTTTTGGCTTTTACTATTGAAACTACCTTTCCCACGTCACTCATATCAAGCCATTTTAGTTTGGCATACTCTAGAAGTTTTAGCTTTTCCACTCCCATTTTCCATGTGTTTCACACAACCAAATTCTCCTAAACTTCTATATTCTGCTGATTGTTTTTCTTGAATCAAAATTCTCCAAAACTTTTCAATGGGAAACAAAAGTAAGCTTTGTCCACAACAAAGCATGACCGATTTAACAGGTCAAGAGAAAAACTGTAGTCATTAATGTGAATAAGCAAACAAGATAAGTGCATGTAAGAATACAAAGTTACAAACTAAAAACATCCCGCACCAGTTGATGTATAATATAAAAATTAAAAAGATACACATTTAAGCCTCAAAACATGTTTATGAACTTTTATTTATCTATTTAAAATTTTGATGGCTATTTTTCCAAGAATTGAATGCCAACAAGCAAATCCAAAACTTCGTTTCTTAGTTTATTACTTGCACTAGTTTAATGTTTTTTTAAACACCGAGACGTGTAAGAAATGCTGTCACACCATATATATTTTCAATCTGAGGTAGGTCCTTCTGTGTCCTAAAATGCAAGCAACCCAAATATTCAAGAAACATAGGAATTTCTATTACGACACGATGATAGCATTGCGAATAATAAGACAGTCCTATCACAGCTACAAGATTATTATGAAGTTGACCAATTTTAATTTTCAAACATATCCAAAACCTGCTCTATGATTGGGCCATCTTTATTCATTAAGCTGTAGCTCTAGCTGAAATAATCCAGAAAATATAAGAAAGTCGGTCGATAATGCCTAACTTAATTGAAAATGACCAAGTCATGATTAATTGGCAATTGTTAATTAATTATTCAAACATGTTATATACTTATAAACAAGAACGATGTATCCAAGGTTGATCGCGATCACACGCAGCAGCCGGAGTCTCGTGCACCGGAAAACACGAATACAAGAATCCAACCGATGAGCAAGTGGCTATTCCATCAAACACTTCTCCAATTTTAGGCTTTGACATTGATGCATCACAACTAAAAAGAAGTGTGCTTCACAAAAATGATGGCGACATGTGTGACAACTGTTATGCAATTCATAAGAAGGCCGCAGGGAAAGCAGTTGATCCAAGGTTGCTGACCATACTAGAATTTTACAGGCAACTCTACGTTCGAAAGCAAGAAGTGTTCAAGAAAAGTTTTCCTGAGCTTCATGATGAGTTTGATGAGTTGTTTAAGAAGCATGGTGCAAAGTTACTGCAAGTCAAATCGGGCCGCGTGAAAGTTCAAACTGTGCAAAGGAGTTCGAGCGTTGGATCCTCACGTGAGATTTCGCAGAATGATTTGAAACTTGAGAGGTTCAAGATAAAGACTATAGATTTTGGTGGTGATGTTAAACAAGGTCAAGGTGTGTGAAAACTGATTTGGAAAAATGATTTCATTACTGATTAGAATTACAAGACTAAACTATATATATATATATATATATATATATGTATGTATGTATATATACACAAGTCACAGAGTAACTAACTAGCGGAAAAGGTGCTAACAGAATATCACTAATCCTTACATCAAAACTACAAATCGTTTACATGCTCAAAACTACAGGTTGTTCTATTGTTCATTTACTTCTTGACTTCCCCTGTTTCTCTTGTCTGCACTGTTAGCTTCTTCAATAGCAGCTTTAGGTGCATTCTTTATTTGATACTCCCCCTCAAGATGGACTGAGGATAAATAAATATTTATCAGTCCCATTTTGGAAATAAGCTCTGAGAATTGATTAAAACGCAAAGCTTTAGTTAATAAGTCAGCTAATTGACATTGAGTTCTTACATGAATCAACTTTATCACCTTAGCCAACACGTCATCCCTTACCACGTGACAGTCTATCTCTATGTGTTTGGTTCTTTCATGAAACACAGGATTACAACCAATATGAAGGGCTGCTTGACTATCACAAAAGAGCAAGGCTTCTCTGTCATGTCTTACCTGTATATCCTTTAGAAGATAAAGAATCCACACCACTTCACATGTAGCTACTGCCATTGCTCTATATTCAACTTCTGATGAAGATCGTGAGACAGTGGACTATTTCTTGGACTTCCAAGAAATCAAGGAGTCTCTAGTGAAAATGCAATATCCAGTCACTAATCTTCTTGTGTCTAGACAGGCAGCCCAATCAGAATCTGTACCTGCAATATCCCTTCACATGCAACTCTGATGTAGCTGAAAAGAATACTCCCTTCCCCGATTCATTCTTCAAATATTGCAAGACTTTATAGGCCACTTCAAGGTGTGGTTTTCTTGGTTTTGACATAAACTGACTCAACTTATGCACAGCATAAGTGATGTCAGGTCTAGTAATTGTCAAATACAACAACCTCCCGACCAATCGTCTGTACTTGCTTGGATTATTGAGCAAATCACCATCATACTTGCTCAACTTAAGATCCATTGGAACCTTAGAAGGTTTACAACCAAGCATACCAGCATCACTTAGCACTTCTAAAGCATACTTTCTTTGACAAAATGCTATACCCTTGTTAGTCCTTGCAACTTCTAGACCAAGGAAAAACTTTAAATCTCCCAAGTCCTTGAGCTTGAACTTTTGATCCAGTAGAACCTTGAACTCATCAACCTTGTTCTTGTCATTGCTAGCAATCAATACATCATCCACATACACTAGTAAAGCAATAAAAGACTCACCCTGCTGTCTAGTAAACAATGAGTAATCTGCTTTGGACTGCAAAAAGCCTAATTGAATCAAAGCTTCAGAAAACTTAGAGAACCATTGTCGAGATGCTTGTTTCAAGCCATAAAGAGATTTGTTTAGTTTACAAACTGCCTCCCCCTTGCTGTGAAAGCCAGGTGGAAGAGCCATATAAACATCCTCAATCAAATCCCCATGGAGGAATGCATTGTTCACATCAAGTTGGCTCAAAAACCAGCCTTTCACAGCAGCCACAGCCAATAAGCATTTCACAAAAACCAGTTTAGCAACCGGACTGAAGGTTTCAATATAATCCAAGCCTTCTTTTTGTGTGAACCCTTTAGCAACCAGCCTAGCTTTGTACCTCTCTACAGACCCATCAAACCTATATTTAACTCGATAAACCCACTTACAACCAATTGCCTTCTTGTGAGGTGGAAGAGGGGTAAGGGTCCAGGTATGATTTGCCTCTAATGCTGCAATTTCAGCATCCATGGCAGCTTGCCATTTAGGGTCAGACACAACTTGAGAATAGTATTGTGGCTCAACAATGCCAGATATGGAACAACAAAAGGACTTATAAGATGGAGACAAGTGTTCATAAGAAAGAAAAGAAGAAAGAGGGTGAGATGTACCTGACTGAGGCAGATTAGGAGTAGGAACTGAGGTTACCTAACTACAATGATAAGCTTGAAGGTAGGAAGGGGGTTTAGAAGTCCTAGTAGACCTTCTAAGATGTGGGTTAGGAACCAAAGGCTCATCTAGAGCCTCAAGCAGATCCTGAGGAATATCCTCATCAATGTCATGATGAATATCAATAATAGTGTCATCAGAAATGGTATGGGAAGAATGTGAAGGAATGGAAGAAGTCTATGGGGAAATATCATAAAAGGAAGATGGTAAAGGTGACATGGAAGGAAGTGGAATGAGGGAAGAAGAAGAGGAAATAGCTTCAACCATAGAAAAAGGAAAAACCCTTTCATGAAAAACTACATCTCTAGAGACAAGGACAGTGTGAGACAAAAGATCAAAAAGTTTATAACCCTTGACATTGTAAGGGTAACCAATAAAAACACACTTCCTTGCTCTATGAGAAAACTTAGTGGACTTAGGACCAGTGGCAGTGGCAAAACATAAGCAACCAAAAACCCTAAGGTGGGAATAAGAAGGAACTTTGCCAAATAGAAGTTCATAGGGAGTTTTATGTTGTAAAAGAGGAGATGGCAGCCTATTAATGAGATGGACAGCAATGAGTACACAATCACCCCAAAAAGAAAGAGGTAGATTGGACTGAATTTGCAAAGCCCTAGCAGTAGATAGAATATGTTGATGTTTTCTCACCACAACAAAATTTTGTTGTGGAGTATAAACACAACTAGTTTGGTGAATGATGCCGTTAGCAGAATAAAAATCTGAAAGTTTGAACTCAAGGGCATTGTCAGTCCTAAAACATTTGATTTTGACATTGAATTGAGTGAGAACCATGTTGTAAAAAGAAACAATCAAAGCTTTAACTTCAGATTTGGCCTTCATAAGAAAAAGCCAAGTTGCCCTAATTGCTTCATCAACCAAAGTAAGGAAATATCTATGACCAGCTGAGGTAGGAACAGAAAATGGACCCCAAACATCCATATGCATCTAATCAAAAGGAAAATCACACATTTTATTATTTAAAGAAAAGGGTAATCGTTTCTGTTTTGCCAAAGGACAAACAGTACATTGTTGAGTACAGCAGTTTTGCAAGAAAGGAAAAACATTGCTCAAAGATTGAAGTTTAACATCAGAAGGATGTCCTAGTCTAGAGTGCCACAAGGAATACAGATTGTTGTGGTGATTATTGAAAGAAAAAACAGTAAATGAACCAATGTTGTGCTTGGACAGAAAATCAACAAGAGAAATAGAAGCTGATGACAAGCTTGATTGTTGCAGCAAGTACAGACCATCAGACATCTGGCCCACTCCAATCGTGCTCCAGTTGGTAAGGTCCTGTATAAAGCAATAAGTAGAAAGAAAAACTAGACAAAGAGGTTGTGTTTTAGTTATGGAACTGACAGAAAAAAGATTGAAGGAGAAAGAGGGTACACAAAGAACATTGGTAAGGGTTATGTGTGAAGAAAGTTGAACTGATCCTACATGTGTAACAATAGCTGCTTCCCCTTTAGGCAATTGCACCATAGTATGTGAAATAGCAGTAATTGAGGTTAGTAAATCTATAGAACAGACTATATGATCTGTTGCCCCAGTATCAATGACCCAAGTCTTCATATTATAAGCCTTTCTATTTACAATCTGAGCAGAAAAGACAGAATGCTTGAGATTCAAAAACATACTTGCTACTGTGTTGTTAGGAAAACCTACAATATTGGCCATGTGATGGTCCTGTCCTGTAGAATTCTGTTGAAAAGAACTTGGTAGTATGCCAATCAAGGCTAGCAGTTGTTGATACTAATCTGGTGTGAAAGAAGGAGCATGAGTGGTGACAGCATTATAACCAGGCACACCTTCTTGAAGAGGCATTACCATATGATTGTGAGGTTGATCTGGAGCACCAGAAGAGACCAGATAGGCCATGGACTTGTTCTTAAATTTGTAACTTGGTGGAAAGCCATGTAATTTGTAACATTTGTCAATGGTATGACCTAGCTTGCCACAATGAGTACACAATGGTCTTTCTTTTCCTTTACCATTGGAACCCCCATTGAAAGTAGTAAGGTTTTGACTCTTGGTGGCTAAAGCAGTGGATTCAACCCTTGTACCCAAATTAATACTCCTTTGCATCTCTTCTTGTATCAACAAAGAATGCACCTTGTTAACAGAAGGCAGAGGATCCATGAGCAAAATCTGAGTCCTGACTTGGGAAAAGGAGTCATTTAGTCCCATAAGGAACTTCATCACTGATTCTTTGGCTTGAAGATCAGTAAGCCTTTGATTCACATTGCATTGACACTTTCCACAAGTGCATAAAGGAAAAGGACTGAAGCTTTGTAATTGATCCCACAAAACCTTCAATTGTGTAAAGTAATCAGTGATTGAAACTTCACCTTGATGAAGCTCTGAGATTTGCTTCTGCAAATTGAAAGTCTTTGGTCCATTCTTGTGGCAGAAAGTATCCCTCAGATCATTCCAAATTTCCAAAGCAGTTTCTCTATAGATGATGCTAGCTTGAAGCTTTGGAGAGACTGAGTTGATTATCCAAGTCCCTACCATATTGTCTGCACGAATCCAGGCTTGAATTGTAGATGGAGAATCCACAATTGGAGATGACAAGGTGAGAGAGCCATCTATGAAACCAAGCTTGTTCTTGGCAATGAGAGATTTCCTAACAGATCGAGCCCAAGCAGGATAGTTTTCTCCACCAATTAGAGGTTGAGAAACAAGAACAGCACTAGGATTTTCTCCATGGTGTAAGAACAAAGGATCATTCACATTTGATGAAACTGTGTTGAAGATGTCGAAGAATGAGTCTCAGAGGATGAAGCAGTAGCTGTGACAGTGGCAGCCATGGAAGGAGCTTCAAAGCTTTGAAGAGAGAAAAAGAAATGAAAAGAAGGTTCTAGAAGAAAACGAAAAACCCTAGGTTTTGTGCTCTGATACCATGTGAAAACTGATTTGGAAAAATGATTTCATTACTGATTAGAATTACAAGACTAAACTATATATATATACAAGTCACAGAGTAACTAACTAGCGGAAAAGGTGCTAACAGAATATTACTAATCCTTACATCAAAACTACAAATCATTTACATGCTCAAAACTACAGGTCGTTCTATTGTTCATTTACTTCTTGACTTCCCCTGTTTCTCGTCTACATTGTCAGCTTCTTCAATAGCAGCTTTAGGTGCCTTCTTTATTTGATAAGGTGGAAATAGCAATGGTGGTCAGGATGATAAAACTAAAACTAAGGGAGGTGGTTCCAAATTAGGTAATTCTAATGAAGGGTCAATGTAGTAATGGGTTCTAAGGAGAATTTTTGACAATTTGGCAGAATATTCTTTGCTTCAGTGGATTTTTCTACATAGCAATTAGTTGTTGCTAAAGGTGAATTCAAGCTCTAGATCCTTCAGATAGAATTTCATTGTGGTTATTTGGTTGTACAGAGTACGAGTATTGGTTATTTACTTGGTTTGAATTATTTTTGTTACGATTTGAGTGTTGGCATATATTGTGTCAAATTTCTATGTAATTTAATGTAATCTCAGATGAAAAAAAAAAAAATTTCCATGTAATTGTACATTCGTGGGTTGCTTTGTATTTGTGATAAGGGATTGATTTTTGGAAGTGGGTTGTTTTTTGGAAAATCTTATCGAGCGACTTGGAGCTGTTAGGTGAAGTTGTCAGGCGAGTTGCATATTTTGGAAAACGGTTCGCAAAAAGTCTTGCTGACTCTCGGTAGACATCTCAGTCGAGGGAGATCATCAAAATCTTAGAAAACTCAGTTTTTCACTTCCCTATTGTACTCATCCAATTAGCCCTCTCATATATCTCACAGATTTCATAAACACCCAATTCTCAAATTGAAGAGAGAGAGAGAGAGAGAGAGCTACCCATTTTCCTTGGAAAAAAAACTTCTTGTTGTCTATTCCTACACAATTGCCAAATCCTTAGAGACGAAACCCAAGCCATACACAGTTACACACTTAGATACCTTGAGTGCTTTTATTGAAGCTAGGTATTTATTTGGGATTCGCTTATTTTGTTGAAACTGAAAATTTTTTGTTGAAAGTACTGTAAATAAAAAAAAATGTTAGTTAAAATAGTACAATGGGACTGATGAATAGTATCAAAAAGTGCAATTAAACACATAAATAATACCAAAAATAAGCTGAATAGTAAAATAAGACAAAAAAATAAGCTAGCCAAATAAACACCAATGGTGTTGGAAATTGATGGAGCCATCCAAAATCTTCAAGACACCTTGAAGTGGCCAATGGAGGCTTGGTCTTGCGGTTGGCGGCTCAACTCAGGAACCAAAAGCTAATAAGGAGAAAGGATTGGTGAAATCGATTGGTAGCATGAGCGGAGAGCTCGAATACATCTACATTACTTAGCTGGATTGGCTGGTGCTATAGGCCCCAAGAAGTCTTATAACTATTGTGTGTTTTCTCTATGTAAAAACTTTGCGAGGTTTGGGTGCTTGTAATTGTTTAGTATTTGTTATTGTGTTTGTGAAGCTATGCATATATCAATTGGCTAATTAATTATTTAAATGAAATTATTTTGTAATTAGATTAAAAGTGGTCTTCTCTAAAAAAAAAAAAAAAAAAAAAGTGGTACTACCATAATTGGGGGCCTGACAAGATGAAAAGATCTTAATGAAGAAGCCTTGCGCTGTGTTATCTGATGTCAATGAAACATCCGTCGATTTTAATGCAACATTGCCCAAACTTCATTAAGCTTTATGACTTGGGCTCATGGCCCATGACCCATGTCATTCCTTCACTTTACGGATTGAACTCATGACCCCTAATTATTTCACATCACATATGGGCTTATGACCTATATATTTTACCCAAGGAATTAAGGCTTACCTTTATAATGGGCTACCCCAACAGGCTCACAAGCCCCTATTTATACAAAAATTGGTTTAAAGAGAAAAATGTCCAACTATAAGCCAAAATTTATTTGGGCTTGTAGACCACATGATCATGAAGTCCACAATATTGGGCTACTGATCGGTGTGAATTAACATATGTAGTTGAGTACGAGCCATGTTAATCCGTGAACATCACTTGTACTCTAGGGTCAACGAAATTATGGAGTATCTAAAACTAATGGAGGCACTATAGTTAATATATGCATGAATAGAATTTATATGTGCTATGGTCAATTTAGGATTAAGAATCAACGTAAGATGATTTAGGATAAAGAACTTAACTTTCCACATAAGATTTTTCGATTTTCTTTTTCTTTAAATCAATTATGAAAAATAAAACACGCTCTCTTTCTGACCTGTTTAATAGATATTTAAATTAAATATAATTCTTACGATCTTATCTAATGTCCACTTCACTTCATTAGATATATTTCTTTCTAATCCTTTAATTTTCAAAACAATACATCATGTAATTTTAGTATTTCACTGCATATCACCGTTACTTTTCTATAATCCTAATCATCATCACCACCACCATCACCATCACTATTTATGTGACTGTGATTGTGATTGTGATTGTGTATTCATGATACCGTAGTCTTAATTTCACAATGAGTATTCCTTGGGAAATGACATTTCCCAAACTAATCACAAGCTGAGCGAGAGAACTTAGAATTGACTATTCAAATGTTTTAACGCCACAGAAATTGGCAGAAATAAGTCAAGTTGGATGGCTAAGTTGAAGCATCAATCATGCTCTCCCATAAGTAACAATTGGGTTCTTTCTTTTCTTGTCGGAAGGAAAGTTTCAATCCTATTTTCCCCGTAATTAAATTTGGTTCTTTCTTTTCATATCATTTTTCCCTTCCAACATAGTGATATCATGTGGCTCTTGATGACTAGTCTAGAAGAACTTTTATGTGTACTATATTTTGTTTTCGCCACATACAACATATAAGATTCCAGATATCTTGGATGATGGGTGTCCTTTCCATGCCCATATTCCCTTGAGATATTTATATTTTGCCCCATCTCTTTTTGAAAGAAATAACATGTTCGCATTTAGAATTTTTTTAGGAAAAATCTCCATTGTACTACAAACTTTTTGGGTCAAAAAAATATATATTTATAAAGACTTCTAATGTTTCTTATAAAAAAACTTATAAGCAGCCAATTCAAAGAAGAAGAATATGTACTTTGGGGGATCTCTATGCCACATTGCCACTCCTCCAAAGTTCAATATCCCTTTGAAAAAATAAGTGTGCTAATTAGGGGTTTGGCACTTTGGCTTTACTAGTAGTGGATGAGCTATCAAAATGACAAGGAAAGAACACAGTTGACCATAATCATTCTCTTTGCATTATCTACAAAGAAAAATCTGCAATTTTATATACATTCTTCCATGGTAGTGCAAGGTTACCACTTCAAAAGCAACTTGCTTGATGTCTTGGTCTAACGGAGATAGAAGAGTGCAGAAAGGTGCTAGGCCTATCCATTTTTTTCAACCACCGTCTAAATATCTCTCTATATTCCATATCTTTCTTTGTATGTTTGTGCTTGTTTCTCAAAAATTATTATAAAAAAAAAGTTCTCCACCCACCATCTAAATCTCTCTCAAGGTCAACTCAATAGGCAATGCAATTGATGCAATTGCCTAAGGCCCCCAAATAAAAGAAGGCCCCCACTTGTAAAAAAAAAAATTATATATATAATATATTTATCAATATATTTTAATTAAAAAAATTTTAAGCACTTTTATTAGTCAATAAAATGTATTAAAAAAGCTTCATTATATTCTAAAATGTAGAAATTTTAGCCATAAGATGATTGGATTACAGCTGCACTGCACAGTTGCATACTGTGCAGTGTAGCCCACAGTTACCCCTTATAAAAAACCTGGTTTCTCACTTCTTTTTTTTTTTTTTATCTAAACACGGTTTTTTATTTTATCTATTATTATAAATTATTGTATCAATTTTGCATCTCAAAGAGTAAGAAAAATAGATTTTAAATAAAAAAATTCAATATATATATTATTTGATTAATATTTAAATATAAAAATGCCCCACTTAAAATTTTGTCTAAAACCTCTAAAGTTGTTGAGCCGGCCCTAATCTCTCTTGTATGTTTGTGTTTGTTTCTTTTTCTTTTTTCTTTTTTAAGAATTCTATTGGTTTTGTTTTGATAGATCATTAGAGTCGTTGAAATTATCAACTTCATAATTAGGGTGATCACTCTCTCTTTATAAATATTTGTCACATGTTTTTATCTAAAGTGCCTCCGTAAGTCATAATTATTGGGTTATGTTGAAAAAACAATTTTTTTTTTCCAGCTTATATATTCCACAATTTGTATGTGTTAAACGTCACTTTAAATGATCTCATAGCTAAAATTGTTTTTATTATATATCAACTAGCTTGCGGTGCGATGAAGCTTCTTTTTTATTTGTAAAAAAAAAAAAAAAAAAAAACCCTGTATTTTTATTTAATATATATAATTTTTATTTTGAGAATCTAATTTATAAGTGAATAAAGTAATTTAAAAATTAATAGGAAAATGACCTTATTTTTTTGGCAATATTTAAGTAGAAGTTAAAGTTATATTTTTATCGGATTGTTTTTTAATTTTGTCTCTACTTAAACATAAAGATGTAAGAGTATTTTTAAACAAAAATAAAATAAAAATTTCAAATAAAAGAAATACAGTATAAATTATAACAGGTTGTTTTAACAATTATAAAAAAAATCGTGAAAAATCTAGTGACACAACTCTCTACGTCACCACACTTAATAAAAGTTTTAAATTTCCATTATATATTTCATTGGTGGCCACGTGGGCGGAGAATTCCTCGTGTCACAATCACAAGAAGTAGGTGGATACTTGAAAAAAGAAAAAAAAAAAACTAAGATAACTGTTAACAAAAAAGAAAAAGAAAAAGAATAAAATAATAATAAGCAATGTGAGCCAATGTTGCTAAGGTGGTGGTGAAGAACATGCATGTGAGTCCCATAGCGAGCGGTATTGACCCCTGGATTGGTTGGTTGAGTATAGTCCTGCACAGTTTAGGAGCATTAGACAAGCATTGGGTTCATAGTGTTGATAGTATACGACACTTGATTTGGATAATGTTACAGTCTTCTTTTTCTTTTTCTTTTCTTTTCTTTGAATTTATCTTCAATTACATACAGAGAGAGCCAAAAGTTCAAAGACCACATCAAAGGCCATGACCATCTTCCTCCTGCCACCAAACAGCCAAGCAGGAAGGAAAGAGATGGCCCCTTGGAGGCATGGACATTACAATTATAGGGAGTGACACTTTGAGGGAGAAATTGTTAGGTAGGCACAAAGATCAAGTGAGTAGTTGTGCGCCGGCTTGGTTTGGTGCTAACTTAATTTTCATATCTTAACACTCAAATCTCATCGCTTAAACTCATTACTCAATTCTCATATTTCTAACTCAATTTTCCCATAACTCTGTGTTTGGCTGGAAATTCTCAGTGGTATTTCAATTCAAAAACTCAATTTTAAGTAAAATTGTGGGACCCACAAAAATTAATGCTCAGCAAAATCCATCCTCTCCGCTTCACATTTTCATCTCTTTAAACAAAACCCAACGGGTACAACCTGAAGATAAAAGAAAAATGCAAAGTGTAAAAAAAAAAAAAAAAAAAAAAAAAAGCTTTGATCTCATAAAATAAACCTAGAAAATGAAGCCAAAAGATCTTAGTTTTAAGGGTTTGGTGTTGATATTTGAAAAGCTCTGATCTCATGTCATAAACTTAGTAAGTAGCACAAACTTCACAAACCTAGAAAATACCCAAAAAAAAAAAAAAAAACTAAAATAATCTAGTCCGAAAATCAAAGCCAAAAATGCCCAGAAAATAATGAAAAAAAAAATCGTTGTGAAGAAAGAAAGAAAAAAATCGGTGTGAAGAGATGAAGACAAAAAGAAGCAGCAGCTGTGAAGAAACCAAGAAAGAAAAGAGAAGAGAAGAATGGCGCAAGAGTGAAGAAGGAAGAAAGAAAAAGAAAAAAAAATAAAAATAAAATAGAAAGAAAGAGAGAACCAGGCGTGAAGAAGAAAAAAAAGAAAGAAAGAAAAATAAGAAAGAGAGTTGATGTGACAAGACTTTAGGTGGGTACTATTATTTTTATGTATTTATTAAAATACCATAATTGTGAAAACATAACTTGGAAAGGCCTAAACTCATGACATGGAATTGTGAAAACACGAAAATTGTGTTTTCAGTTTCCATCCTCCAAATTCAAAATTTTGAGTTTTTGAGTGATAAAAACAAACATTCAAAACCAACTCAAATGCTGTACCATTTATGAGACTCACGAATTTTGGATGATAGATCATGAAAATTGAGTGATATCACTAAATTTTTGGACTGTCCAAACAAGTCCTATGAGTTTCAGTTAATTCAACAGGTAAATTTCCTGTTGTCGAGCAAAAGATCTAAGATTCAAATCGAGCATAAGATCTAGGATTCAAATTGAGCATATACTAAAAACAAATTAATATCTTACCTTAATGATTAAAAGCAATCATTATAGAACTATAGATTGAAATTCTATTGTAACTATAAAATAATAATAATAATAATAATAATAACAACAACAACAATAACAAGAATGAGCTATTAATAACTTAATGTAAATGGTTTAAGAGTTTTGTAGTATTGTCTTTTTATTAAAATTCTCCTCTTTATTTTGTTTTAGGGCAAATTACAATTTACCCACCTGTGATTTGGTTGCAATTTAAGTTGTCTGCCCGTGGTTTGAAATTTGATATTTTACCTACCTGAGCTTACCTAAATTAGAGTTCAGTAACTCAATTCTGTTAAAAATATGACTAAATATATAATTTTGCTCTACTTTTATGTCTCTCTTCTTCAAAAACCCAAAAAACATATAAAAAAAACAAAATCAAATAAGATTAAAAAAAAATTTAGCGAAACACTTACATTATGAGATTTCAAACCACTGGTAGGCAACTTAAATTTCAGTCAAACCTTACATGAGTAAAGTGTCAAATTTCAAATCACAGATAGGCAACTTAAATTTCGGTTAAGGCACAAGTGGATAAGTTTTTAATTTACCCTTTGTTTTAAGTGAAGAAATTAAAATAAAATGATTGTATACTTTTTATTTATTATGAAATAAAATGATTATATACAAACCATAGATTTCTTAGGGTGGCACATCAAAACTACACAATAAGATTCCACCAAATGTTAATTACTTAATTTTCCACCAAGGTAGTACGCTTCAAAATAGATGACGTTATGCTTTTTGCAACTAGTAGAACAATTAATGTTAAAATTACAATAAGAATAGATAGAATATATTTTTTAGGGCCGAACCAAATCAAAAATACTATAGTAAATAGGAGTGTGCAAACTATCACCGGCGCCGACTACACCGACCGGCACCGACCCTCCCGCACCGCCATTGGC
Organism: Lithocarpus polystachyus; assembly: GCA_033629205.1. NCBI lineage: Eukaryota > Viridiplantae > Streptophyta > Magnoliopsida > Fagales > Fagaceae > Lithocarpus > Lithocarpus polystachyus. Next base: position 43,526,816 of record CM066165.1, on the reverse strand, counting down.
ACCGACCGACGGAGCCAATGCCGGCGATCGGAACGCGGACGGAGCTCCGACGCCTGTGCGGTGAGGACATCGGAGACGCAATGTACGCACCGAGTAATGCCGAACCGAACCGATAAAAAAATTCAGAAAAAAATTTCCAGTTCAAATCAGGGGACGGCGTCGTTTAGGAATGCATCTGTTTTAAATTTTTTTTTTCAGGGGACGGCGTCGTATTGGGTTATGATATTAAAAAAAAAAAAAAAAAAACAACAAACGCAAAACACAAAACGGCGCTGCTTCACGTAGGTTTTCAGACATACCTTAACCTCAGTGACCTGGCCACTATAAATACACTCTATTCACCTACTGGGATCCTTAACTCTCTCTCTCGCCCTTGCCCCAGCCGCCTCGCCTCTCTGCCTCACGGTCTCGCCGGCCTGAGTCGGGCCTCGCAGCAGCAGCAGCAACAACTCCCGCGGCAAACCACGGTAAGCCTCTTCCTTTTAGTTTTAATGGAAACGGAGTGAGAGAGATTGTGTTGGACTGGTCTGGACATGGAGTGAGAGAGATTGATTTTAATGGAAATGAACCGGAGTGAAAGAGAGAGAGTTAGACTGTTAGAGAATAAAGACTTAAAGTTAGGGATAGAGACTTAAAGTTAATGGACGCGTGTTGCATGCTGTTGGGCTTGATGAGTTGATGTTGCTCACTATTCAGTATTCACTAATGCTCTGTTAGTCTTACGCGTGTTAGTCTTACGCGTGTTGCAGGCATCAAGTTGCAACTTGCAGCTGTTGCTCACTAATGCAGTAATGCTCATTGCAGTTAATATTTAATAACTTATTTATGATGTGTGTGACTGGTGTGAGTGTGAGCTGTGACTTGTGCGTGTGAGTGTGTGACTGGTGTGAGTGTGAGTTACTGAGTTGTGTCTTGTGTGTGTTATTAATATTTATTTATTGAGTTTTTGTTTAGTTAGTTTTTAGTTAGGTAGTTATTTATTTAATTTAGTTTTTGGTGTGTCTGTTAGTTAGTTATTTTGTGCGGGTTATTAATATTTATTTATTTAAGTTAGTTATTTGTAGTCAACAGACTTAGTTAAGTTAATTTATTTATTTAATTTTTAGTTATTTATTTATTTAGATAGTTGACTAAGTTTAGTTAATTTATTTAATTAGTTTTTATTTATTTATATAGTCAGTTGACTCAGTCTACTAAGTAGCACTAACGTTTTTTTTTTTTCTTCAGCATTTTAATTTTAGAGGGAGACGAGATTGAGAGAGTTCACGCTTTCAATCCTTCATCGAGAGGTAATCACTAAACACTCACTATATTCAACATTATTATTTTAAATTTTTTGTACTTAGTAACAACTGCTTTAAGTTTATATATAATTATATATAAAATTAGCTTTTATTTTATAATTATTCAATATAAATATAAAATAAAGTTAATTCTCTAGTTCTGAATTGTTTTTAATATTAGTGACATGAATTGTTGAGTAATGACTAATGATTAATAATTGTTAGTCTGTTATTGTATTGATTGAGATTGAGCTATTTGATACTACATTTGCTGGAAAATTATAATTTGATATTGTTGTGGAAACTTTGTTTTTTGTTGTTTGAAATTTTTTTTATTAGATGGATGTCGATGCTCCACCTGGATTTGGTGCACCCGGGGACCCAAACCCACCTCCTCCTATTCCTGATAGTGCTAACCCTAACCCACTTGAACCTGCAGCACCAATTGGACTTGGTGCATCACTTCCTCCACTATCACCTAAACAAGGTGGTAAGGACCCGTCTATAGTATGGCAACACTTCATTAAGTTGGCTGGTTCTGATCCCCAAAATCCTAGATCTCAATGCAAGTATTGTAAAAATCAATATAAATGTCATGGTAAGAAAAATGGTACATCGGGCATGTTGCAACACATGAAGGTGTGTAAGAAGTGGCCTTTTCCCCATGATGATAAGCAAAAAACTTTGTCTTTCCAAGCGAAGAGAGAAGGGGAAAGTGGTTCAAATGTGTTAGTGGTTGCAAATTATAGTGAAGAGAGGATAAGGTTGGCGTTGGCAAGGATGATCATCATTGATGAATTGCCTTTTAAATTTGTGGAACGTCAAGGCTTTCAAGAATTTATGGAAATAGTTGAGCCTAGGTTTCCTATTCCCCATCGCACTACCATTGCAAGAGCTTGTATGAAGATTTATTCTAGTAAGGTGGATATTTTGAGAAGGGCTTTTGTTGGGCAACGAGTTTGTGTGACAACGGATACTTGGACATCCATACAAAACTTGAACTACATGGTAGTCACCGCACATTTCATTGATGGGGATTGGACTTACCAAAAGAAAATCTTGAACTTTTGCCCTATAGCTAACCACAAAGGGGACACCATAGGTAGAGCGGTTGAGTCATGTTTGTTGAAGTGGGGTATAGACCGCTTGTTTACAATCACCGCGGACAATGCTAGTTCTAATGATGTGGCAATTGATTATGTGAAGAAAAAAACAAAAGAAAGAGATAGTAGCATATTGGGTGGTGAGTTCATGCATATGCGTTGTTGTGCGCATATTTTGAATTTGATAGTGCAAAGTGGGTTGAAGTCCATTCATGAATCAATTGCCAAAGTTAGGAATGCGGTGCGATATGTGAGAGCCTCTCCCGCAAGGTTTGAGAAGTTTCAAGAATGTGTTAAAAATGAGAAAATCAAAGCCAAATGTTTGTTGTCCCTTGATGTGCCAACAAGGTGGAATTCCACTTATCTCATGTTAGATTGTGCTTTGAAATTTGTGAGAGCATTTGATAGGTTGGAAGAAGAGGATGGGCATTACAAACTTTATTTTTGTGAATTGGATGGGAATGGGAAAAAGCCTATTGGTCCTCCTAACTATCTTGATTGGGAAAATGTCAAGACTTTTGTGAAATTTCTTGGCATATTTTATGAGGCGACACTTAGATTTTCTGGGTCTTTATTTGTCACTTCTAATACATACTTCCATGAGCTAATTAGCATTGAAGATCAATTGCAACAGTTGTGTAGTGTTGATGGGGATCCACTTTTGAAGAGTATGGCGGTAGAGATGAAAAAAAAATATGATAAGTATTGGGGAAGTGTGGATAATATCAATTTGATGCTTTTTGTTGCTATTGTTCTTGACCCAATGTATAAATTGAAGTATGTAAAGTTTTGGTTTAGGGAGTGGTATGGAAAGGACAAGGGAGATGCGATGAGCTCTAAGGTTCGAGATGCATTGAAGAGGTTGTATGTGGAGAGAGTGGGTCAAAATGGAGCTTCGAGTTCTAGTGGTAGTGGTGCTTCATTGTCTAGGGACTCCATGCCAAGTGTTGGCAATGCTTCATTGTCTGATCACATTAAAAGTTATAATAATAAGTTTAAGCAACACTTGGCGGACGAGGACAGTGTGGAAAGCAAATCTGAGTTGGATAGGTATTTGTTGGAATCTTCTGAGGACCCTGATGTGGAAGATTTTGACATCTTGATGTGGTGGAAAATGAATTCTTCTAGATACCGAGTCCTTTCTCAAATTGCCCGTGATGTGTTGGCTATTCCTGTCTCTACAGTTGCATCCGAGTCTGCTTTTAGTACTGGGGGGCGTGTTTTGGATTCATTCCGTAGTTCACTATCTCCTAATACAGTTGAAGCCCTTATTTGTACCCAAAATTGGTTGAAGGATGCAAAGAAAAAAAGACCAATAAAGCTTCAGGAGTGCATGGATAATGTGGAGGATATGGATGGTTTTGAGATTGACACTGGTAAATATATGTTCATTTTGTTTGTTGTATATATCAATTGTTTAGTTATTTGCTCAATGCTTACGAATCATTTTATTTTGAATGGGATTGTAGAAATTGCATCGGTTTGCCCAATGCCTATGGAGGAGGATCCAAGCACCGTTGTGTTGGATGATGATGAGTGATGTGCTGCTCTTTACTTGGACTTAGTTAGTAGTTAGTATTATGTAAGTATACTTGCTATTCTCATTCATTTGTGTTAATTATAAATTTTATATTGTTCATAAATGATTTATTGTTATTAACACGTATTTTTTTTTGTTTTGTTTAGTATTTTGTAGGAGTTCTAGAATAATGCATAGTGCACAGACTTACTGGACAAAGGACTTACAAGAATTAGCATTCTTTTGCCTATATGCTAATTATATCTGTACATGTTATTGGTAGTGGACTTTTCACTAATGGTAGTTATTTTGGTATTCATGGGTGGGATTATTATTGGGGATACAAGTAATTAGCATTCTTTTGCCTAAATGCTAATTTAATTTGTATATCTTTCTTTTGGCATTTGTGGACAGTGACAAATGGTTCTGTAATACGTTATTAAGTAGATACATTAACGTTTATTATTATTGACACTGACACACACAGTGACACTAATGATATTATATGCTACATGATAGTATTTTGGGAGTTGAACTCTTATTGAGGCAATTTCAAAATATTTTTGCATGGTGAATGAAATGAAAAAATTTGGATCATTATGTGAACATATTTTTTGCACAGGTTTTGCACAGGTTTGAAATGAAAAATACAGTTTTGAAATTTTGGATCATTATGTGATCATTATGGATCATTATGTGAAATTTTGCATAAGTTTAAAATTTTGGATCATTATGTGATCGTTATGAAATGAAAAATACATTAATGCTTTTACTTTTGTTTTATGTTTGACTAGGTTGGCACAGGTTTCATGAATTATTTGGCACAAGTTTTTTGATTAGGTTGATATATTGATATTGGGCTTGAAAGTCCAATTTTTTTATTATTAAAAAATAGTTTTTTTTTTTAATATTTCAAACCGACCAAACCGACTAAACCGCACCGCTATAGGTCGAAAAACCGACCCTAGGCGGTGTGCATCGGTTCCAATTATGAAAAAACCGATCTCTATCGGTTCGGTAGTAAATTTGGAAAAAAACCGCCCTTACCGAACCGCGCACACCCCTAATAGTAAATTGACACACGTTTATCATGTTGTATTATTATATGAACAAGTGATAAAGTTTTATATGTAAGTTTTTTTTCCCCCATAAATTATAAACACTACCATTAAATAATACCAAATTACCAACTATATCAAAAGACCCAACAACTCAATACATAATCAGCCTGACTGAACCAGTGAATTGGTGATCTTGGAACGAATCTCATTCTTAGTTGAAACAATAACCCACTACTATTAAAAATATGACTAAATATGTAATTTTGTTCCACTTTTATGTCTCTCTTATCCAAAAATCTAAAAAATATAAAAATACAAAATCAAATAAAATAGAAAGAATCTAGCGAAACACTTGCATCATAGGATTTTAAACCACTGGTAGGCAACTTAAATTTTAGTCAAACCTTACGGAAGTAAAGTGTCAAATTTCAAATCATGAATGGACAACTTAAATTTCGATCAAACTACAGGTGGATAAATTTTTAATTTACCCTTTGTTTTAAGTGGAGAAATTAAAATAAAATGATTGTATATTTTTTATTTATTTATTATGGAATAAAATGATTATATACAAACCATAGATTTCTTAGGGTGGCACATCAAAACTACACACTAAGATTCCACCAAATGTTAATTACTTAATTTTCCACCAAGGTAGTATGCTTCAAAATAGATGATGTTATGCTTTTTGCAACTAGTAGAACAATTAATGTTAAAATTACAATAAGAATAGATAGAATATATTTTTTAGGGCCGAACCAAATCAAAAATATTATAGTAATTTGACATACGTTTATCAAGTTGTATTATTATATGAACAAGTGCTAAAGTTTTATATATAAGTTTTTTTTCCCCCGATAAATTATAAACACTACCATTAAATAATACCAAATTACCAACTATATCAAAAGATCCAACAACTCAATATTATAAACTCAAATTTAAGAGCAGCCAAACACTAGAACAAAGCAGCGATGTTTACTGGTGCTAGTATAATTTGTTGTTCGATAATACTGAGGTAAATAACTTTGTATGTAGTATGTACCAATCAAAGTGCAAGGCAGTAAAGTACAGAGTATTTATTTGGAATTTTAAAAGAAAGTACAGCAATTTATTGTTTTTGGCCTTTTCTTTGTTTTTTTTTTGAGAAACTTTTCTTCTTTGTTTTCTATTTACTTTAACCTCTCCGAAAGTATTGGGGAATGACATACGCCCTCTATATTTATTTGGAATTTTAAAAGAAAGTACAGCAATTTATTGTTTTTGGCCTTTTCTTTGTTTTTTTTGAGAAACTTTTCTTCTTTGTTTTCTATTTACTTTAACCTCTCCGAAAGTATTGGGGAATGACATACGCCCTCTATAGACTAATTTTTCACGTTGCATTAATTACACGTTCCTATCACTCTTCAGCTTTCGATGATAACAGCATCACCAAAAATAATTGAGATTGTGACAGATAAGTATTGGGTTAAGTTGAATCGACCTATTACAAATTAATTAATTACTTAAGTTAATCAATTAGTTAAATTACATGCAATAGCACGGTAGTATAAATATATCACCAAAAAATTAAATGTAGCAGAAATTAAATTTGACACAAATGATTTGTTTACGAATGGAGAAAACTACCAAGGCAAAACTCCATTGGCTAAATTTAAGGTCACCACTATTATCAATCACAAATGGATACAAGTATAAGAAATCTTATCAAACCCTTTGGCCTATTCCGAAATACTAACCTACAATTGAATCCTTACCCTAATATCCAATTAGACTTGTATTGTAGCAGCAATCTCTCCGTTCAATGCACGAATCTCAATACGTGACTAACCAATGATACACGGATCCCAGCACGTGACTAACTTACCAACTTGAGGAAGATTGTTGGTTGGAAAGTTCTTCAGTTCATTAACAATGAAAATCAAGAAGCTTCTTGGCCACAAAACACTTGATGTAAAGACACAATTAATAGCTTCTACAAAGAAAATAATTAATTAGTCAAATTACATGCAATAACATGGTAGCATAAATATATCACCAAAGAATTAAATGTAGCAGAAATTAAATTTGACACAGGTGATTTGTTTACGAATGGGGAAAACTTCCAAAGCAAAACCCCACTGGCTAAATTTAAGGTCACCACTATTATCAATCACAAACAGTTACAAATATGAGGAATCTTATTAAACCCTTTGGCCTATTCCGAAATACCAACCTACAATTGAATCCTTACCCTAATATCCAATTGGACTTGTATTGTAGCAGCAATCTCTCCGTTTAATGCACGAATCTCAAGACGTGACTAACCAATGATACACGGATCCCAGTACGTGACTAACTTACCAACTTGAGAAAGATTGTTGGCTGGAAAGTTCTTCAGTTCATTAATAATGAAAATCAAGAAGCTTCTTGGTCACAAAACCCTTGATGTAAAGACACAATTAATAGCTTCTACAGAGAAAATAATGAACTAGAGAAATTTCTACTTTCGGTCACACAATGCATGTATTATTCTTGCATCACCTTATGACGGCCCTTAAATAATCCTTATATATGTCTAGGGGTGTGAGAAAAGGAACCCTACATAAATACATAGGAATATGCATGTAATCAAATCTGAAAAATCTTATTTTGTAATTCTTGACAAATACAGCTTGTGTCGAGCTTTTGTCGAGCTTCAACATCAAATCTCGATAGAAAGGATTCTGTCGAAACTTCTGTTGAACTCTAATGAATAACACTTTTTTCACTTGTTTCTTAGTCAGACTTGCATAGCTTTAATACTTAACTTGAACACTTGTTTCTTGAAGTACTAAACACATCTTAGATCTACCCAATTACAAGTAAAATGCGTTTTATCAAAAGATTAATCAATTACATAAACAAATCCCTAATAATAAGCAATCTTCGTCCCCATTGTCATACTCATGGTGAAAGCAAATCAGGAGAGAGACTAATCACTAATACAAACAACAATGATTCGACCTTAATTATAATATAGTAAGTCAAGTGTATATCTCACACAATCACATGTAGACTCTTATCATTGAATTGCTATTCTACTAGTACTAGTATATACTAGTCGCTAACCCGTGCGATGCATGGGATAGTTAAATAAAAATTAAAAGTACTTATTTTACTTAAAAGTTTATAACTTAACTTTTAAAAATGTATAACTTGAAAATGAGTGAAAATTAAGTAATATTTTTTTCAATATAATGATTTATAAAAATTCTTTTTCTTTCATATCATTGGTTTCACATAACACATTTCGGAGTGGGCTATGGTGGTGACTTCACATGATACTCAACTACAATTTAAGCTACTATTCACTACCAATCTAATCTATGTTATCTTGATATTAGATCTACTTATTACATTCTAATATTCTTAGAGCTTGCCACATCATTATTATTATCAATATATAATATAAAACCAAAAATTTTGACTTTTTGAGAAACTTACTTTAGAATTAGGATTAAAAAAATAATTTTATTTTTTTTAATTAGACCTCATGTTAGAATTTTTTTTTTAAAGGACTCATGTTAGGTTTTAAAAAAAAAAAAAAAGACCCACGTAAAAAAAAAAAGTTTAGGATTAAGGAAAAAAAAAGAGACTCTTATTAGGACTCTCTCACTATTTAGTTTAAAAAATTAAATTAAAATTTTTTTATAAATTAAAATGATGAGGAAAAAAAAGAGAGAAAGAGACTCCTGTTAGGACTCTCTCACTATTTAGTTTTAAAAGTTAATTTTTTTTTTCTAAATTAAAATGATGATGTGGAAAATTGTGAAAGTTTCAGATGTTTTGGTTATATATATGCATATAGATAAATAAATAAATAATTTTGATTAGAAATTAAAAAAAAAAAAAACACTCCTTCTCCCTAAAAAGAAAACCTGATCAAAAACTCTCTTTCTAACACGCTCTCATCTCTTCTAATACAACATCAACTACCAAATAATTGCTTCTAAAAAATATACCAAAGAATTCTCTTAAAAAAAAAAAAACTACTAAAGATTAAAGAAAATCACCGCATAAACAATATACCAAGGATAGAAGAAAATCAGCCACCAAAGATTCAAGAAAATTGGCCAACCCCACTGCATATACCAATGTCAACCATGATTAAACCATTATCAATATCATCCATATGATCTAACTATAGATCCCAATAACTTAACCATCACAATATAAGAAACTTACATTAGAAACTCCATTGAAAAACTGTATCAAAATCCACGATCAAACCAGAGATCCAAGCCCATATCAGAATCTCCACTAAAAGTCCAGATTTGATTTGCAAGGAAGACTTGGGCAAAGATTGAATTGTTAGCATGATTTCATGTTATCTACTTAATAGTTGCCAATAAAATAAAGCATATAAACAAAGAAGAATCACGTGAAGTACTGCCTGAACCTTATTGATCAAACTGTGAATACATCTATTCGAAAGGTCAAGAGAGGAAACACTCTCCAGTTGATGGTCAGTGGTCACCCTCATGGATACTGCCTGGATTATCCTTTCCATACAGTACTCTTCCAGCACCAAATTTAGCGGTGCAACATGAGTTGTAAATTTCAAGTCTTTATATATAAAAGAGAGACTCCCAACAGGAGTCTTTTTTTTTTTTTTTTCTTAATTTTAAAGTTTTTTTTTTTTTTTTTGTATGTGAGTATTTTTTTAATTAAATCAAATTAAAAATATAAATAAAAAATACTGATGTGGAAAATTGTAAGAGTTTCAGAGGCTTCGGTTATATATATATATATATATATATATATATATAGAGATTAGGTTTAGGTTATTTAGGGTCCGTTTAGATACCGTTTATTTTGTTGAAAACTGAAAATATTATAGGAAAATAATCTTTAAATGTGTGAATAGTATCATGGGACCTATTTTTAATGAAAGTTTTGTTAAAAAAGAGGTTTGCAAGTCTCGTGAATAGTGCACATGATCCACTAAACAGTGCAATTTCAATAGAAATTTTGCTGTCAAAGAAGTAGTAGGTCCTGTGCACAGTGCACGGAACCCACTGACAAACAACATCCCACGTGATAGAGCGCTTCTCAATAAAAAATAATAAATAAATAAAAAGAGGAAAACACAAACGCACAACCGCCAGCCGCAATCCAAACGCATACTAATTGATACTAAATTAGTTTGAATTTATTATTAAATTTCCCAAACACCAACTCTTGAGACTTGCAGATATCATGTTAGTTAGACTTAAGGAGACAACAATCGATCCATCTATCAATAAGATGCTTGGAAGAAGATCTAACCATTCCAATATTTTTTTTATTATTATTTCTTTGACCTTAGCAAATAATCTCACCAACAATCAATAGGAGACACCAAGAGGCTACAAATTTTGCCGGACCATCATGAACCTTGTTGTAATAATCTCTCTTTGAAAATTACTAAAGATACTGCTTATTTTAATAAATAAAAATTTACAAATTAAAGTATTAATAAATGTAATTAGTGTCACTTTAATACCATAAATAAATTAGCGATTAATTTGTGCAATGTACAAGAAGGTTAGACAAAAAATATATGCGCGAAAAAATTAAAAAAAAATTAAAAAAATATATTTAATTAATTATTAAAATAAATTCCAAATTAAAGATTTTGTTGAAAAAATAATTGTCTAATTTAATAAGAATTTGTTTAGTGGTTGTTTTACCCAAAAAGGTCCGTTCTTATTAATTCAAAATTTCAAATAACATAGTTTAATACTATTTGTAATACTAAAAATCAAATTTAAAATATATCTATAATATAAATAGAATGAAAACACTTTGACTTTTTGTTGACTCATTTTAATGTTACTACATAAGCTTTTGAAAACCCAGATTTTTTCATGTTATCATTCTGTAGGGGCCAAAGCCCAAATTTGGTGTTGGGCCTTAGGCCTGTTCGAGGCCTCCTCGAACAGCCCAAGCACGGGCCATATTTAGATCGCATGAGCCTGAATGAGTCCCAAAAAGGCTATAGTAGCAAACACGCACGCCTGAAGCACGACAACAAGTGAAAACTAAGAGGTACCTAAGGGAAAGCTGCTACCTCCGCATTTAATACACTGCAGTTACTTTTCTGGTCGCATTTATGTGGAGAAGACCCCTGAACAGTGTTACCTTGGCTACTACAACTCACAGGGAGCTAGGTAGGGTGGCTGATGGGACAGGTACTCAAGTAGTAACTTGGATAACCCACAAGTGGAGGCTCAGGATCATCAAAAGGGGGGGTATATAATGTAAGGGACCCCTGAATGGAGGGGAAGGGGGGGGGGGGAGGAAGACTTGTAATAATTCTTTAAAGAAAATAGAGAAAGAATCAATCTCCTCGGACTTGGCCGAGGACACTTTTCTTCAGGGAACGAAGATAGTTTTACTTTTTTGGTTGCCATAATAGCACTGGTCCATTACTCAACTCGCTCGAGCCTAGCCTTTCAACCTACTTCTCTACAAATTTATTGTTCAGGTTTCTTGGGTTTGAGTCCATACATCTTATTGGGCCTAGAACTCAAACCCAGTCCCCACAATTGGTGCCGTCTGTGGGAAAGGTTTCGCAAAATAGTGAGTATAACGGACAACCATGGTAAGGTCAAACCCACGTCAAGCGGAGTCAGAAGATTCTCAACAACAGGATGACTTCCTGAACCTTGAATGTGAAAGAGATCGTGAGGCGAGTGTACATACCACGCATGCGAACAAAAGTCGTCCTCGAGCGAAAAGCCATGCCTCTCGGAGATCCAACGACAACAAGGCCTTGTAGTTGCAAATCAACGAGCTAAAAAGAAAGTTACGCAACGCTCGGTGAAGGCGAGACTCATCTAGCTCCAACAGCTCCTCCGAAGACGAGAGGGACGATGACTACAGACGGAGGTCAAGAACTCCCTCGAGCAAGTCTTTTTCTCATGAAGAGGAGTACCATCACGGGCATAAGCACGAAGGCTCGTCTCATGGAGGCCTGGGAAATGACGCCATGAGTAAAGCATTACACCAGATTTCCAAATTGCCTTTCACGCGTAAGATTGAGGCAGCGAGGCTTCCACGGCGCTTCCACCAGCCCACGTTCACTATTTATAATGGTTGAACGGACCCCGTGGAGCACATTAGCCACTTTAACCAAAGGATGGCAGTCCATTCCAAGAACGAGGCTCTGATGTGCAAATTTTTCCCGTCTAGCCTAGGACCTGTGGCAATGAGGTGGTTTGATGGCCTAAAGGCCGAGTCCATAGACTCCTTCCAAGAGCTGACTAGGGCATTCGGCTCTCGTTTCGTCACATGCAGTAGAGTCCCACGGCCCTTAGGCTCGCTACTGTTCCTGTCCATGCGAGAAGGGGAAACCCTAAAAGCTTATTCAAAAAAATACTGGGAAATGTTTAATGAAATAGATAGGGAGCTCGATGACGTCGCTATAGGTACTTTCAAGCTCGGCCTACCAGCCAAGCACGGGTTGAGGAAATCCCTCACAGGCAAACTAGTTGCCAGCGTATGCCAGCTTATGGACATAACTGATAAGTACAAAAGAGTCGAGGAGGATCAGCTGTAGGGGAAGGGAAAGGCTAAGGTTATCCCCTAGGAACGAAGGGATTTTAGGTCGGACCAGTACAATGACAGTCAGCCAAGGAGAGAATTCGCCGGGCAGCTCGGAAGCACGAATGTGCAGGCAGTTAACACCGTGTTCCAAGAGCCGATGCACCAAGTCCTGGAAAAAATCAAGCATGAGTCATTCTTCAAGTGGCCACCTAAGATGGTAGGGGACCCTATGAAGCGCAACAGGAACCTGTATTGCCATTATCATCAAGAGCCGGGGCACACCACAAAGGATTGTAGGAACTTGTAGAACCATCTGGACCAACTTTTCCAAGAAGGACGACTAGGACACCTCCTACATCATACTAGTGGTGTGCAGAACCAGCCCTGAGCCGACTTAATTATGAGGCCTCCAGTAGGCACGATAAACGTCATCTTCGCAGCTCCGGAAAGGACCGGCTCATGCCCATCCAAGGTGATGTCTGTAGCCCGGCTATCGGCCGAGGATAGCATTTGAGTCAGAAAAGGGCCGAGGTGGACGACCTGCCAGTCCTGAGCTTTTCGGAGGAAGATAAAATCGGAACCATACAGCCTCATGATGACGCATTGGTAGTGACACTTAGGATCGGAGGGTATGACGTGAAAAGGGTGATGATGGACGACGGTAGTGGCGCCGAGATTATGTACCCCAACCTCTACAAGGGGCTGGGCCTCAAGCCTGAGGATCTGACACCCTATGCCTCTCTTCTAGTAAGCTTTATCAGGAAAATGGTCGTCCCAAAGGGGCCAGATTAGATTACCCGTGCAGACGGGCCCGGAAGTAGTGGAAGTAGACTTTATCGTGGTGGACACATACTCACCTTACATAGCCATCGTCGCTAGACCCTGGCTCCATACGTTAGGGGCCGTCGCCTCCACTCTGCACCAAAAGGTGAAATTTCCCTCCGGGGGGCAAGTCATGGAAATCGTCGAGTGTCAAACCATGGCAAGACAGTGTTTAGTGGCAGCCATTTCGCATCAACCCAAAGCAGAGCCTCTAGCCTTCGCCCAAAGAGGCTTATAGCAGTCAAAGGACCCGAGGTCACCTACTGAAGCGCCCGTCGAGGGGGCAAGGTGCAAGGATTTAGAGAAGGTGGTAATCGGGGATGACCCTGAAAGATTCTTCCAAATCGGCTCTCAGCTACCTCTTCAGAAGAGGGAGGAATTGGCCGAGTTTCTCAGAGAAAATCTGGACGTATTTGCGTGGGATGCTCATGAGGCCCCAGGGGTCGATCCGAGTTTCATCTGTCACTACCTGAACGTTAACCCATCCATCACCCCCAAGAAGCAACCCCCTCGGCGCACGTCCAAGGAGCATACCGACGCTGTGAAGGCTGAGGTGATAAAGCTCAAGAAGGCAGGAGCTATCAAGGAGGTTTTTTATCCCAAGTGGTTGGCCAACACGGATGTTGTCAAGAAGAAAAACGAAAAGTGGCGAGTCTGCATGGACTTCACTGACTTGAATAAAACATGTCCAAAAGATCCTTTTCCCATGCCCCGAATAGACTAGTTGGTGGATACGACTGCGGCCACCCTCGGATAAGCTTCTTAGACGCCTTTCAAGGGTATCACCAGATCCCTTTAGCCCTAGAAGATCAAGAGAAGACCGCTTTTGTCATGCCCATCGGAAACTACCACTACAAAGTGATTCCTTTCAGGTTGAAGAACACAGGATCCACTTACCAAAGATGATGACCAGGATGTTCGAGCCACAATTAGGAAAGAACGTAGAAGTATATATAGACGACATGGTGGTAAAGAGTAAGAATGCGTCCGACCACATAGAAGACCTCAGAAACGTCTTTGAAATTCTGAGGAGGCATAAACTGCGCCTCAATGCCTCCAAGTGTTCATTTGGAGTGGGATCAGGGAAATTCTTGGGCTACATGGTAACCCATAGGGGAATTGAAGTCAACACCGACCAGATCAGAGCGGTTAACAGCCTACAGCCACCTCGGAATTCCAAAGAGGTTCGGAAACTCACTGGCATGATTGCCGCCCCGAACCGGTTTATTTCTTGGTCGGCGGATAGATGCAGACCATTCTTTCTCCTAATGAACAAGTGGAAAGGGTTTGAGTGGACCGAGAAGTGTGACTTGGCCTACCAACAGCTCAAGGAATACTTATCTTGACCACCCATCATGTCAAGCCCTGAGTCCGATGAAGTTTTGTTCGCTTATGTCGTTGTTGCACCACATGCGCTAAGCCTGGTGCTAATACGCGTGGACGATGGCGTACAACGACCGGTTTATTATGTAAGCAAGTCTTTACACGAAGCCGAGATTCGTTACTTACCATTGGAGAAGGCCATCTTGGCAGTGGTACACGCTATACGAAAGCTCCCCCATTATTTCCAAGCTCACACGATTATCGTTCTGACGTAACTCCCACTCAGGTCCATACTTCGGAGTGCTGACTATATTGGGAGAATTGCTAAGTAGGGGACAATTCTAGGAGCTTTCGACATCAAGTACATGTCTCGCACCTCCGACAAAGGGCAAGTCCTCGCGGATTTAGTGGCCGAGTTCACCGAACCCTCGCTAGAAGGAATAGCCAAGACATCAGACATGGATGAAAAGTCAGTCGGCATGGTCTCTCTCTAGAGACCCGCTTGCTGGAAGGTGTGCATTGATGGGGCATCAAACCAAAGAGGCTTCGAAGTCGGGTTGGTCCTGATTTCTCCTAAAGGACTCATTATTGAAAAAGCACTAAGACTGGGCTTCTCGATCACGAATAATGAGGCTGAGTATGAGGCCCTACTGAAAGGGATGTCCATGGTTAAAAAACTTGGTGGGAAGAGGGTGAACATTTACTTAAACTCAAGGATGGTCGTTGGCCAAGTAAACGAAGAGCTAGAAGCAAGAGATGGAAGAATACAGGAATACCTAGGCCGAGCCAAACTCCTACAGTCCCATTTCGATTCCTTTGTCCTGCAGCACATCCCTAGAAGCGGGAACACGCATGCCGACTCTCTGGCCACACTAGCCACCTCCTCGGCTCAAAGCCTACCACAGATCATACTCGTGGAGGACTTGCACGCACCAACGGAGATAAAGAAAGATGCAACCTACGTCCACCAAGTTAGGGCAGGGCCTAGCTGGATGGACCCCGTAACACTATTCCTAAAAGACGACATCCTGTTTGAGGACAAGGCGGAGGCCGACATGGTTCGAAGGAAGGCCTCGTGGTTTTGGTTGTCGGAAGACCAGAAACTATATAGATGCTCCTACTCTGGGCCATATTTGCTGTGCATACACCATGAGGCAACAGAGTTGCTCCTGGAAAAGATGCACGAAGGAATCTGTGGGAGTCATACCGGAGGAAGATCATTATCGCATAGAGCCATTACCCAAGGCTATTGGTGGCCCAACATGCAAAGGGAAGCACAAGAATATGTAAGAAAATGCGACCAATGCCAAAGGTTCGCACCAAACATACATCAGCCGGGCGGAGTCCTTAATCCCTTATCCAGTCCGTGGCCATTCGCTCAGTGGGGCTTAGACATCATAGGCCCTTTCCCCAAAGCCACCGGGAATAAGAAATACCTTCTTGTCGGCACGGACTAATTCACCAAGTGGGTAGAGGCCGAACCTCTAGCAAATATCAGAGATGTGGACGTCAAGAAGTTCGTTTGGAGGAACATCGTCACCCGATTTGGGGTCCCTCATACCCTCGTCTCGGATAACGACCTTCACTTCGATAGCAAAGCCTTCAGATGATACTGCTGCAGCCTTCGGATCAAAATCGGTACTAACAACGGGTTGCTGGAGAAGGGTCTGGATTTAATCGACGAGCAAAGGGAAAGTGCAAGGGTCCAATTGGCGTACTACCAAAACAAACTCAAACAAGGTTATGACGCCCATGTGAAGTTAAGGCCCCTAGCAACGAGAGACCTAGTGCTGAGGAAGGTCGTGGGCAACACCAGAAACCCCGCCTAGGGGAAGTTAGGACCGAATTGGGAGGGTCCTTATTGCATCACTTTGGTGGCGAGCATAGGTGCGTACTACTTTGAGGACTTAGATGAAAAAACTGTACCGCACCCATGGATTGTAAATAACCTGAAAAGGTACTATTATTAATGAAAATTTTCCCCTTGTTCCTTACCTGTCTGTCATTCGGCTGATTTATAACACTACGTTACATTTTATAAGTATTCAAACAGAACCTAAGTCAATGCTGAGTCCTCGGACCACGTTCTTAGGGGAAATTAACACTACGTTACATTTTATAAGTGTTCAAACAGAACCTAAGTCAATGCTGAGTCCTCGGACCAAGTTCTTAGGAGAAATTAACACTACGTTACTTTTTATAAGTGTTCAAACAGAACCTAAGTCAACGCTGAGTCCTCGGACCACATTCTTAAGGGAAATTAACACCACGTTACTTTTTATAAGTGTTCAAACAGAACCTAAGTCAACACAGAGTCCTCGGACCACGTTCTTAGGGGAAATTGACACTAAGTTACTTTTTATAAGTGTTCAAATAGAACCTAAGTCAACGCTGAGTCCTCGGACCACGTTTTTAGGGGAAATTTTTATAAGTATTCAAACAGAACCTAAGTCAACGCTGAGTCCTTGGACCACGTTCTTAGGGGAAATTGACACTACGTTAAATTTTATAAGTGCTCAAATAGAACCTAAGTCAACGCTGAGTCCTCGAACCACGTTCTTAGGGGAAATTCACACTACGTTACATTTTATAGGTGTTCAAACAAAACCTAAGTCAATGCTGAGTCCTCGGACCACGTTCTTAGGGGAAATTAATACTACGTTACATTTTATAAGTGTTCAAACAGAATCTAAGTCAACGCTGAGTCCTCGGACCACGTTCTTGGGGGAAATTAACACTATGTTACTTTTTATAAGTGTTCAAACAGAACCTAAGTCAATGCTGAGTTCTCGGACTACGTTCTTAGGGGAAATTAACACTACGTTACATTTTATAGGTGTTCAAACAGAACCAAGGACCAGCTTGTGTCCTCGAACCAGATGCCTTGGGAAAGCTAGCACTAAAACTACGTTTTATAAATGCTCAAACAGAACCAAGTTACTTTTTGCAAGCCTTTGGTCAATATATGCTAGTATTTGGTTAGATTATTTAGATTGTTAACATCATAATGTCAGCTATAATAGCAATAAGCTTCAAGGTAAAAAGAAAGATGCAGTGAATGAAAGGGAAGAACATTTCCATTAAACGCAAAAGTAAGTACACTGTTTTTTGGTGGCAAACCACCCTTACAAAAATATAAATCAAAGCTCCTACATCTAGGTCTTTGCCTGAGGAAGGTCCTTCTTAGGATCAGCAGCCTTAGGAGGGGCGTCATTTGCTTTTGATTTGTCCTCGGCAACCTTGGCTTGGGTGACAACGTCCCTGATAGTGAGTTCGTCTTCAGAGGACTTAGCTATTAGAGGAAGAGGGGCCTCCTTGCTCGCTTCAACGCCCTCGGGAATCTTGGCATCAGCAGGAGGAGCTTCGGTGGTAAGGAGTTGCTCAGGAGCATGAACTTCCCGGATGTCCTCCGGGAAGAAAATGCTCTCCGCCCTTCTAAGCTCTGAGTCTGCAGGAACTCCAGCCCTGTCCATCGCTACCCCCCAAGACTCGGTGCAGGAATCCCTGCACACTATAGCAACCTCCTCAGCGAGCCGAGCCTCCGTGTCCTTCACCCCGCGCTCGTAGAACTCCTCCACCGCGGCCTCAGCAGCCTCCCTGGCCACACGGGCTGCTTCTTTGACCTTTTGCAGCTCGGATAAAAGGTCCATGACCTTTTGTTTCTCCGGGGCCAAGTTTATCTTGGTCACGTACAGCTGCTGACACTGGTCTTCAGCCTGTCTCTCGGCGGTTTTTAGACCTGCCAAGGCACTAAGGCGAGCTTTATTCACCTCCTTAAGCTTCTCAGAGAGCTCAGCTTGCTCTCGCCTCAGAGTATCGGACCTCTTCTCGGTCTCAAGCCGGGAGTGGGCCTCAGCCTTGGCCTCGTCGTTGACCCTCTAGACGTACTCTTCGGCCACGAAGACTTGCTGGGTAACCTGCACAAAAATGGCAGAATTTATCAGAACTCGAACGTGCGTAAATGGATATGCAAAGAGGCTTGACAACCTACCATGGCCACGTCCCTCTTTAAAGACATGAAGAGGTCAGGCTGCTTGATCCGCCTAAGGCCCTTCATGTCCCTTGGGAGAAAGAGAGGTTGCTTCAGGGCCTCGGCAAGGACACCGGCTTGCTCCCTCTGAGATTCCTAGATGGTGGCATCCCAGGGGATGATAGCACCGTCGACCTTAAGACGAGGTGCCTAGGTGCGCTGTCCTCGACGATTGTTGACCTCCTTTCGGGTTTCCACCAGCTGATCCCTTTTGTCCTGGGAGTCCCTGGTTTTCCTCTGTTCTTTTATCCCACTACTAGCTCGCCCTCCTCCAAGTCCTCTATAGGCCTTTTATTCTTCAGGTTCGGGTTGGCCTTCGACCCGCTATCAGTAGGAAGCTGGGGTGGAGCGGGAGGTAGGGTAGG
Organism: Lithocarpus polystachyus; assembly: GCA_033629205.1. Lineage (NCBI taxonomy): Eukaryota > Viridiplantae > Streptophyta > Magnoliopsida > Fagales > Fagaceae > Lithocarpus > Lithocarpus polystachyus. The sequence goes on along the minus strand of CM066165.1, from coordinate 43,507,759 downwards.
GGCAACATGGGCCTTGACCACTTCTTTTGAGGACGACCCAGTCCCCTTGTTCCTGTTGGCCATTAAGCCCTTCAAACCAGGCCTTTGCTTCAAGTCCATCCCTTCCTCTTCCTCAGAGCTGGGGTTTGTCTGAGCAAGCAATAACCTTGGATGATGAGCAGCCGAGGACTCTTGAACCTCGGCCTCTGAGTCTGATACCTCGACGGGCCTGACTGCGGGGTCTGCCTCCTCTTCGAAACGGAACCTATTGATCTCTTCATCCAGAGATTGAGGGGACGATGTCGGTTCCTCACTTGGAGCAGCTAGTTGCCTGTGAATGACTGGAAGTGGCAGAGTAATTGGGGGAAGGTCCCTGCTGGCCAAAAATTTAGGCTTAGAAACGTCTATTTGGGCAAGCTAGGAACCGCCCGCTCTGATGGCTTGGCCCATGTCTTGAAAGTCATGAGATATTGGTCTATAGTCCAAAATTAGGTGGGCAGCACGCAATTGTTCGTCTTTACTTACGAACACTTCTGATCTCAACAGATAGTTAAGTGCTGGGATGTTAACAAGGCTAAGTTTCAGAGAGACGTGGCCTTTGTCTGCAAAAACACCCAGAGAGAAAACCCAAGTCAGACCAATAACAACTACCGTCCGAGGAGTCAAAAGAAAATATAATAAATAATAACACTTTATCTTGGAAGGCGAACGCTCGGCTGAGGGGCCTAATCCTGAGGTACCCCACCTAACTTTCCAACCCTAACCGGGCAGTGACCGTTGTGCCAATTTCCAGAAACGACCAGGCAGTCATCCTTCAAGCCTTTGTTGGACTTGGGGAGGCAGGATATCAGCCTCACCTCCTTGGACCGGGACTTGAGATAGTACCCTCTAGAGAGGGCATGACACTCATACATGTGAGCAACATCGTGCCATGTAAGCCCAAGGTTCATTTGTTCATTTAGGGCCTCTATACTCCCTAAAATCTTAAACATGTTGGGGGCATACTGATGGGGGCATAGCTTATGATTAAGCAAATAATCTCTAGTTATCCTACCCATAAGGAGTGTCGTTCCTCCCTCCAAGAAGGCGATCATCGGAATGACAACCTCACCCATCCTTCTTTTGGTCAGAAACCCATCCGAGGAGCAATACTCTAAGCCCACTCCCTGCGAAATGTGGTATTTGGCCCCAAAACCCTCCATCCCGGACGAGGATTCCACCAAGTACTTAAATCTACCCATGGAAGTAAACGTGGTGACAAAGGGACGACTCTCTATAGGAGAAGAGATCCGAGGAGCATAACCAAGAAAAGAAAACAAAGCTTGAAGAAATCGACACTTACTAAATCAAGTTAACAGGTCAAGTTTGAAGTTGCTAGGAAAGTCATTTTGGTGGTCTCTTGGGAAAGAAAGAGTAAAAGAGGCTTAAGTCTGTGAGGGGTCAAGAAGGTTGGAGTGCTTAAGATCACTGGAAAACTGGAGAACGCATAAAGTGAAAGGCAACTGGCCTCGCTCAAAGGCTTTATATAAAAAAAAAAACTCGCGTGGAAGTTATCCCGCCTAAATCCCGGGGAAATACCAGCCGTTAGATTAGCACTCTGCTAATAGATGCAAGGGACAACACACCGCCTGGAGTAACTAAGGGCGATTCACGGATTACGAAGCGCCAGCCGCAATAAAAAGCGCGCAATTCGAAAATTTCGCACTTGTGAGCCAAAGAAATGAGCGGCGCACTCCTTTGAACATCAAAACCCCAATCCCTTCCTCGGGTGAGGGAGTAGAATTGGGATTTTGAGGGCTATTGTAGGGGCCAGAGCCCAAATTTAGTGTTGGGCCTTGGGCTCGTCCGAGGAGCAAGGCCTCCTTGGATAGCCCAAGCATAGGCCATATTCAGATCGCATGAGCCTGAATGAGTCCCAAAAAGGCTTCAACAGCAAACACGCACACCTGAAGCACGGCAACAAGCGAAAACTAGGAGGTACCTAAGGGAAAGCTGCTACCTCCGCATTTAATACACTGCAGTTACTTTTCTGGTCGCATTTATGTGGAGAAGACTCCTGAACAGTGTTATCTTGGCTACTACAACTCACAAGGAGCTAGGTAGGGTGGCTGATGGGACAGATACTCAAATGGTAACTTGGATAACTCACAAGTGGAGGCTCAGGATCATCAAAAGAGGGGGTATATAATGTAAGGGACCCTTAAATGAAGGAGGGGGGGGGGGGGGAAGGAAGACTTGTAATAATTCTTTAAAGAAAATAGAGAAAGAATCAATCTCCTCGGACTTGGCCGAGGACACTTTTCTTCAGGGAACGAAGATAGCTTTACTTTTTTGGTTACCATAATAGCATTGGTCCATTACTCAACTCGCTTGAGTCCAGCTTTTCAACCCACTTCTCTACAAATTTATTGTTTGGGTTTCTTGGGTTTGAGTTCATACACCTTATTGAGCCTAGAACTCAGACCTAGTCCCCACAAATTCTAATATAGATTTTTTGTTAAAATTCTATAAAAGCTTAAGACTTTTTGTAAACTTCTTCTAAACTGAAAATTGATGCCAAAAAATTTTGTTGCATGATCTTTATCTCTAACACATTCTATATACAAATAAAAAGCAAGAGAATATTGTTCTATATTTTTTTATCTATAAAAAAAATGAGAGAGAGAGAGAGAGAGAGAGAGAGAGAGAGAGAGAGAGAGAGAGAGAGAGAGAGAGTATTAGGATGGTGCAAACAGAGTTGCAAACAATGGTGTCGACCCACACACAATCCTTCAGTTTATTTAATTTGAAGGAGAGTGAGGTGAATAAATATGATCGAAAATGTATAGGCAAAAAACTATGATGTTGAGCATTGTAGCATTTTGTAATCTTTTAAATAATAATGCAAAGTCATGTGTGGATTTTTTTTTTCCTTTTTCCTGTGATTTTTAGCTGCCATGCTTAACAATTTAGCTAAAAAGATAATTTGAAGAGTTGTATAAGAGCAATTAATTTGAAGGACAGTGAGAAGGGAGCCAGGGTGGTCACAGGAACACTTTAACCTGGAAAAAAAAATTATTATATATACATTTTAAAAAGTTTATGCTTTTTACCTTTTAAAAAACTTTGTGACCACCTTAAATTTTTTTAAGCCCAACATAATCAAACTTTGGACAAAGTTTGACAAAAAACTTGGTTGTAGACTAAGGGTTCGTTTTGGATACCGCTGAAAACTAAAAATACTGTAGCAAAATAATTTTTAAATGTGTGAATAGTGCCGTTGGACCTATTTTTAATGAAAAAGTTGCTAAAAAAGAGGTTTCTAAATCCCGTGAATAGTACACCGAACCCACTGGAAACACCACAGCCACACAAAAACGTGTTTAAAAAAAAAAAACAAAAAAACAAAAACGCAGACGCAGATGTGGGAAGGGCAAAACGCGCTTCCCAAATGCACACTAAGGTTACAACTCTACTCAATATTTTTTTATTAGATGTGAATTTTAACAAATCTACCATTAGATTATATTTTTTTTCTTATATCCTCTATGCTTGCAAAATTTCAAAAAGATCAAAAATCAATAACTATGTCATCAATTAAATGTTTAAATTTTGAGTTTTTGTAGTTTAAAATTATACATAAAAAATAAATTTAGGAATTGAATAGTAAATAACATTCAATTGACATAAAATTTGACATGTGTTTTTAGAACATACAATTCAATAATTAGATTTTTAAAATATGTAATTATGTTAATTTGTTTAGTAAAAGTTGTAACCTTAAGCTACAACTAAAGGTTGTAGCCAAATTTTGTTTTTAAACTTTATTCTCCTTAACAATATATTAGTCCCCTACAAACAATAAGAAAAAGCCAAGAAAAATTTTATTTAACTAAAATTTTGATAGAAATGTTGTCTGCAACATTAATAATGAAACTAGCATGTCGTCCGTGCTTACGCACGAAAATATTAACAATTGTGATGATAAGATGTTCATCTTGGTAGATTCAGTTTCCACATTAAGCATTATGAATGGAGGTAACTTAATACCAACATTTAAAAATCAAATTGGACACATAGTATAAAATTAAACTACAATTATAAATTGGACACATAGCACAAAATTAACGACAAGAACTGATCATTGAGCTTGGAATCTTCTTGGAGGCACCAATGAAGTGGTAATATATGAGAGTGTGAAGCAAGGAAGAGTGAGATTGAACATTGTGTTTGAACCCGGCCTTACTCTTAGAAATCCGAAAGGAGGAGGAGAAGGTAGTGTGTGGATCTAGTTAGTAGAGGTTGAGAGAGAAAGAGGAAACATGGGATGACAATATGGTATTAGGAGGAGATGATATTTTATTTTTATAGACTTTTTCGTTGAACTCCTTGGTTCTGGTGGTGAGATTAAAAGAGTTCCAAACTTTATTGAGTTTACCCATAAAAGTGTACATGTGAGATGTTCTTGCTTAGGCCAATGAACATTATCATTATGATTTTCTTGACTTCCGTGTTAAATGTTAATGTATCATTTATTTGGGCACAAAAAATTAAAAAATTTAGATAAGATATATGACACAAAATTGGATTCTAATTTATAATCTAATTAGATTCATTGTGGTTTTCTTGGCTTTCGTGTTAAATGTTAATGCATCATTTATTTGGGCACAAAAAATTAGAAAATTTAGATAAGATATATGACACAAAATTGGAGTCCAATTTATAATTTAATTAGATTTTTTTTTTTGAGTTTTAGTTATGAAAAGTGGCACAAAATTGAGAATTTAAATCTAGACACATGGCACAAAATTAAAACTCTAATTTAGAATTCTATTTGAGTTTCTCTCTGCTTCACTTATTATTATATATATTATATATATATATATAGATTATCAAGTAACGATTTTAAAACAAGAAAATTCATAAAAAAAAATTGTAAGATTTTATGTATTTTGCATGTGTTTTTTTTTTTGTCAATATATGAAGTTCTCTTTAACGACCGCCTTGCAAAAAGTTCTTGGAACCGCCACAATAGCGAGGTGAACAAACATGATTTTAATGTTTAGGCAAAAGCTACCGTGTCAAGCGTTGTAGCTTGTTTCCTTATTTTTGAATAGTGATGTAACTTCATGTGTGGGTTTTTTTTTTTTAAATATATTTTTTAGTGATTTCTAATTATAGCTAAAAACATTATTTGAAGAGTATTTGAATGTGAATGCTTTTAAGTATCCTAGCTTTGTATAAAGAGGGAAAAATCTTCCATGCGCCAAGCATATAAGATCACTCTCTTACTAACAGGTAGACCTCACACCTTACCTTGAGATAATGTGAAAAATATAGGTAAGACAAATATGGTGTTTATTCCATGTATATTATTATTATTATTTTGATGAAGTTTTTAAATCCATGGTATAGTGTAGACCCATGACACTTGCAGCTGGGATGTTGAATAAACCTTTAAAATAAATTGTGATTTAACGTATATAAATTAATTGAATTTTGTGTGGTCATGGCTGCGATGATTGTGGCCAGGATTTGGGTAAAAAAAGTGTGGTGGCTGTGGTTGCTATGGGAGGGTGTAGGGTATAGCAGTTAGTTTAGCTCATTAGAAGGAGGCAAATTAAGATGAATTCTTGACGATAACATGTTCAACCAATCCCTTTGGCCTTTGTGTTGCGATTGCAGAAGTTTTGAATCTTTTGATACCAATTTATTGCGTAAAATGATTTCTAAAAGCACTTTCACACAAGATTTGATTGTAAAAATTATTATGAGTTTGAGAAAAAAAATACAAAAAAAATAATAAGATTAATGTAAAAAAATAAAACTATAAATAAAAATAGGCACCACCGTAAGAAGAGAACATTAAGGATTCAGGTGATTTGGCTTGAAGCCAATATCCACAAGTGGTGATGACAAGAAAATTTCACTAAGAATTTAAGAATTTAAGGAGATTACAATAATGGTACAAAGTGTTCTCACAAAAACCCAAACCTGAAATATACATAAAAAGCTCTTTCCTAAAAGTATATAAGAAGAGAATTTATCAAAGGTACTATTCAACTTCTTTTAACAATTGAATAATTCAACGACACAAACCATCCAAACAAAGACAAATTTAACATAAAATTTGATAAATTAGTACTAACCAAACGAAGATTAGTTTTATGTGGTTAATCAAATATTGGGGGACATGTGTAAAATTCAACTAAAATAAATTTTTTTCAAGGAGTTTTAGTTCTATTTGTGGAAGACTAGGAATTCTGAAACATACATAAAAATTGAATTGCCAAATATGGGGAGGGGGAAAATGAATCATCAACGTACGAATCCACCTCCCCTCAGCCCCCACCCCTCCTAATTGTGCACTCTTTCTTTCTCCCTTTAGCAAATGACGATTTTTTTTCCCACTTCCACCCATGGTGTTATGGAAGAAGCTAGAAGGACCAAAAATTATAGGTTAATCTTGGACTAGTTTCAATTAGAGATAAAATAAATATATATATATATATATATATATTTTTTTTTTTGAGATTTTGACATAGAACACTCTTTATTTTGAAGAATGGCGATTTACCCCCTTTGAGTGAAAGAAGATAAAAAAGAGAGAAAACGCGCCAAAGAGAAAACGTGAACGTGCAATGTGCTATACAAACCACACCTAGGGGTGAAAGCCGAAAAAAAAAAAAAAAAAAAAACAACAAACAAAGAAGTCATTTGCTATAGGGTGAAATAAAGAGTCACAATGATGTTGATTTATTTATACATTTATTTTTTTCAATGAAAGCAACCCAACAGTTTCTATCGCCCACGGTTTTTTTTTTTTTGGGTGCTTTCTTCTACCTAGGATAGCATAACAACACTGCGTAAGTTGCTTACCAATATAACCATGTACATTGTAGATACTTTTTTATTACAAGATATTTATGATGTTCTTCTTTACTTCTTTAAAACTATTTTTATCCTATGATTTACATCGTCTTCAATCTCTCAATTCTTATGAATTAATGATCTAAAATTAAAAAAAAAAAAATCATGTGTTAGTATATGTTATCAATGAAATTTTACCATTGTTTCATCCTTCCTTCTTTCTTTTACTCAACTTACCACCCATGTAATCCGTTTTAAACAAAAACCTAAAGTATTTATATTTTAAGGCATCCCTTTTTAGATTCCCGACTTAATTTTGACTCTACCTCTAATTTACTATATAAAATGCCAAAAACATAATGCATCCCACATTCAGAACTGTAAATTTCCCTAGAAGAGAATAAATAGTTAATAATACAATTAGTAACTTACTTAACAAGAGAAAGCCGCGTACTAAAATATTTGTTTTTAAGATGAGATGATTAAGACACTTTAATTAAAAAAACCAAAATTCTTTTAATTACAATTAAATTTTCTTTTTTTTAAAAAAAAAAAAGCCAAAGAGAGAGAGAGGAAAAACAAAAACAAAAGAGAGAGACAAATGGATTCCTTTCCATGTTACATTGCATTTGGATCTGACATCTGAAATCTCCCACCATAAAAACTAAATCCTACAACACTCCACAAAACTCACTCTCTCTCTCTCTTTGATAAATGGGTTTTCTCAGTCAAACTCAACACTGGCTCTGCCAAATTCCACCATGGCTTTCTTCTTCCCCGGAGCCTTCTCACTCTCTGCAACAATAAAACAGTCACCACCTCTTTACCCTTTCCTTTACTCAAAGAGCTATCTATAAAAAAGAGTTAAATCCAACTCTTAAGTCTTACCACAAGCGGTACAAAATAATATGCTATATATTACATTTCTAAGCAAACCAAACCAAACCCAGTTCCTCGGGATTTTCAACTATTTACCTTCGATTAAGACACTTTGTTTTTGTCAGTTATAGAAATCCTGATCTGGGTTTTTTATGGGACAACCTTGTAGTTGCTGTCACTCTACTATTCCTCACTCTTATAGTCTTAGTAAGACTAGAATTCTGTTTCACTCTATGGCTTGCAAAACAGACTTGACATAAACATAATTGGTGTAGCTCTGTAACATACATACATATATACATATATATATTTTTGTGAAAATTTAAGCTTTGCAAGAACTCGGAGAAGATGATATCTACGGGTTTAAACTTGGTGATGACTGTGATAGGCTTCGCAGTGAGCACTATGTTCATCGTGTTTGTGTGCACGCGCCTTGTCTGTGCGCGGATTCACTTCAATGCTTCACGGCGCTCCTTTCCTGTGGCTTCCAGATCCGATCTTGGTCTTGTAAGCTCAGCTTTTTACTTTTTTGTTTTTATGTTTTTACTTAAAGTTTCTTTCTTTATTTTATTAGTATTGTATCTTTTGCCCCATTTGCTCTATTCAATTCTTTTGTTCAATTGTATTTTTTTTGTTTTCTGTTTGACTTGTTCAGTTGTTTGGTTGCACAAGTTAGTATTTTTATTTATTTTATAGTTGAACATATATTTGGCTTCATGATAATTGCTTTTTATTATCGCAGCAAGTCATCAATTGATTTTTGGATTTTTGGCGTAAGTAAGATTTGAACCCATTTTGAGATTTTACCAGTTGGATTAAGTGGAACTTATTGTTGCACAAATTAATTACTTTAGTAGTTTTGTGGAATTATCAAAAATCAATTACTGCAGAATTGATCATTTGTGGATATCCTCTAATAAATGAATTTCTTGTTTGTTATATCATTTGGTTTCAGATGAGGAAATTTTGGTTGCAATTATCATCATTATTATATTTCTGTAAATTATTGTGGGATTTTGCAGTCAATCTCATATGGCTTGATCTCTTGGTGTTTTGATACTTCTTGAGTGTATTGTTTAGTTTTGGTAATTACATTTTGTGATTTGGTTGAGAATCTGAACTCTGAACTTACCACTTCATGAAGCTGCACAAGAGTTGAAATATTCGTTTGTTATGTTTTGGATTAGTATTTTGTCGAGTTTCTGGGTACGATATAAATTCAATACGTTATAAGTCCAGCTCGTGTCTTTTATGATTCTATTATTTTTATAGCAGTGTTGGTATCTTTAATAAAATGCTCTGCTCTGTCTGTGCACTTACATTGTTCAATTTTTTTTTTCTTTTTGTAATGGTACAGCTGGAGCGAGGTTTACATGGTCTTGAACCTGTAGTTGTAGCCAATTTTCCGACAAAGAAGTACAGTGATGAATATTTCTCAGCTTCAGAAGATGCTCAGTATGTTGTTTCTTTCATTGTTGAATTCTTCAATGTACTGGATATTATCTGTCCCTCTCCAATCCTATTCTATATAGGTGATTATTCTTTCATTCTAGATGATTGTGTGTCTACAATTTGCAGGGTTTGTTATACCTTTTTTATTGTGCCTATAGTAAAAGCATATATCACTTTGTGTGTGGACAAAATGTGCTACATGATGCATGGTTTATCTTTTACTGTTTTTAGCGTAATTTATCAATTATGCTGAGGCATGGAGAGTTTGAGTGAATTTTGGTTTGGGACATGGTCTAAAACAAATTTTCACCAATCTTTCCTTATGCCAGTAAATATTGTAGCTATTTGGTGTATATAAGAGAATGATCTTGGAAATCCTTTGGTAGTGAGGTGGCTCCAAAAATGCACCCGTCCATCAGTGTTGGTGATATCAAAGAGATAAAAGTGAGAAGAACTCACACAAAAGGGACTGCAATCAGTGAGAAATATAATCCAGTAGAGGATGAACAGTTGTTGTAAAGTGAAACGCAATGTCAGTGAGTGGCTTTGTGGGAGAAATTGTATGTAGTCATCCATATTTTATATTATTTATCTTGCCACTCCTTTCAGCAAGATTATGAGCAGACCAATGCATAAACCTAGATTGAACTGCAAATGCAACGTGTTAGAATCATGTGGTTAAATGATTAAATTTACCATATTCCATAAGTTTAAGCTTTTGAGAGAATCGGTAATTTAACACAACATTAACTTTCTCATTGATTTACCTCCATTTGATGATCTCTCTCTCTTTTTTTTTTTTAATTATTTTTTTATCAAGTAATATGAAATTTTATAAATTAAAGATATTTAAGTATATAGGAAGTGTACATAGGGTTTCCCAAAAATTTACAACTTACCTGTCAATTTTGTGATGGACATCTTTGAAAGAATTTGGTTTGAGGAAAAGATATACTGGTTTTGGGAGGACTATCTCATATGCAAGAATCACCTTTTGCCATTTTCTTAACTATTATTTGTAGAATAATGTGGTGATGCTGTAAAATACTAACGCATTGCCTTTGGTTGCAAATAAGACACCTTTTGTAAGCCTTTATGATGATTCAGATTAGTAATTCTATTATTATGACAATTTGGGAAATTTGTAAACCTTGATGATAGTTCTATTATTCCCTTGGGTTGGTTTTGTCTTGTGGATTCTCTGCATGTAGATGGACCTCTATAGGAGGCTTATTTTGTGTAGTTAAATTTTGTTATTTCATTTGAGACATTATTTTTTCAGGATTGGGGGTTATGCTGGATATTTGATATGTGTTTGGATACCGTTTATTTGTTGAAAATTGAAAATTTATTACTGAAAATATTGTAGCAAAATAATTTTTAAAGGTGTGAATAGTGCTATGGGACCCAAATTTAATATAAAAATCTGTATTTTGCTGAGTTTGGTGGTACGTGAACAGTACCCATGGGATCCACTAAAAAAAAAGCTGAACGCGTGGATTGGGCAAAATGCCCAATCCAAACGCACGATTAGTTTGGTGGGTTAAATTCTGGATGGAAGTTTAGGTTGTGGAAACATGTCATATGCTCTATGTAAGCTTAAGTGGTATTATATGGAGATTGATGGAGACAGATTAGACTTTTTAATCACTACTATTGGGATCTGTATGGCATCATTAAAAGCAACCACATCATATGTTGGTGGAGCATTACAGGAAATATTTTAACCATGTAGCTTATCACTTCAATTCTTTCTCTCCTAGCTTTTTGTGTGAATTCACTGATAGAATGTTGTCTACAACGCATAACAAAAAAAAAAAAAAAAAAAAAAAGACTGATGACGATCACAGTATAATGTGAACCCTTGTCCCCATTGCTAGCAATAAGTTGAAAGATATTAGGTCTTGATTATTCTCTGGTCATTTGGGATTTTTTCCTTCATGCCCTTGATAAGGTGGTATTTGAATGTTTTATGGAAAAATCAGTGATCTGCTTCTAGTTTTAATTCAATGAAGCTGGACCTGCTGAGGACATGATGTGTCAGAACCTGACACTAGTTGCAAAGTTGCCATTTCATAGAGATGGGGTGCTTGAAGTTTAAGCATGCACGATTAAGAGCTTGATTTCCGTTAATGGGGAAGCTTAAGCAGTAATAGAGGAGATTGGCAAGTAGGAGGATAGCTTTCTGTGAAGTTCCTCTTTATCTTCTTTAACCTCCGGTCAGGCCAGGGTCAAATTCTGTGTTTGGTCTAATAATGGGGCATGGGCATCCCTTTGTAAAGTCATGCACACTATAATTCCTTGAATTTTTACTTAATAAAAAAATTTGAAAATTTCCTTTGATTTTGGGTCCTTTAGCGTTGTTTACCATTCTCAATTATTATTTGAACTTTTTGTAAATCACATTTTTTTTTCCTCCCATTTCTGGAAGTTTCTATTGGCATATATCTGGACCATCAGAATGTAATAAGTATCTGGAAATGGTAACACGGTTTTTGCTGTCAAAAGTTTAACAAAATATAAGATTATGACAGTGATTTTATCAAGTCAAACATACGATATATAATTAAAACCAAGCAAGATAATTGTAACCACATGCTCTCTAATTTGACAATTTAATCTGTTCTGTATAAAGCAATGTTCTAAACAAATGTTGATTTATGCATTGATGTTCTGCACTAGGTAAAACGGAGATAGAGTTAAGTATATCCTTCTTATCCATGCCTCAACGTGTGATGAAAACACACAAACCTGTTGACAGTGCTTTTACGTCTTAAGCAAACAGAACAAATCTTGGCATTAAATTGTGGCATCAATTTAGTCTGCTTTTGTTATATATTTTGTTAATTTGATATGGTGGTACTTATAAAAGGTCATAAATAGTATCCTTCAATGTTGAGGGGCTTTCTCTCCTTCATTCTTCTTTGTTGCTTTCCCTGAAATATTGTTTCTGTATATGTTTTTGTGAATCTAAGACTGCAGTGTTTTTCTCTTCTTGTTATGACGTAATGCCTGGCACTTTTGAGTTGCACTATAAAAAATTGAAGGAAAGATCAACAATCCACTTTGTGCTCATAAAGAATGATGGAAAAAGAAAGAGTTCGATAATGCATATGACTTCCTCAGATCACGTTTCTTTAGCATAATCTTTATTTCTTCTTCTTGTTTCTGTTCTTTTCTTTTCTTTTTCCCTAGTCTTTTATTAAGATATAAGATGGTGGCACCCTAAATCTTTGGTAACTTGTACCAAGACATTTGTTCTGTGGTGTTCTCATAAGCAACTTGTAGGAGTGTAATATTAGATTTGGAAGTTTGGTTTCCCGTGAACAGTTATTTATATTTCTTTTTTCCTCTCATTTCTTGCTAATGAATCCTGCTAACTAAATATTTTACAAATGTAGATGCACAGTTTGCCTTGCAGAATTCCATGGCGAAGATATATTGCGTATCCTCCCCTACTGTGGGCACTCCTTCCATGTCACCTGCATAGACATATGGCTGCAGCAGCATTCGACATGTCCTGTTTGTCGAATTTCATTGCGCGAGTTTCCTGAGAGAAAACGCTTATTGCAACCCTTGTTCAGTGCAGCTGTTCGATCTCATTACGGTGTGGAGTCCTTCAATGGCCGTTCTTATCCCTGTCTAGCTACTGGGAATGGGTTTCCACGACGAACCCATGGCAACCGTGAGAGGGGCCCAACTCAAGAGGATCAGTTTTCACCAGTGGGTGATAGAGCAGAAACTGGGGAGAATGTCTCCCCATTAACTGAAGGTAACCAGATCATCAAGGGTTCGGAAACCAAACATGTAGAAAGCCCATCAAATCCCTAAATTAGTCAATTTCTTGGAATCCAAGCTTGCATTCATCAGGACTTGAGATAATTGGGAGTTGAAATGGGTATGTTCAAAGAATTAGAATTGAATCCGTTGGAACTGTGCGTGGCCTAGGAAGTAGAATTTCTCTCTCTCTCTCTCTCTCTCTTGTGGCTTACTGTATATATTGCAACAATGATTTGTTTTGCCCCCCCTCATTTCTTTCCTTTGACAGTGGCTAGCATTGGCAGTTTTGTAATTTCAGTTGTATAACTGGTAGTCTAGAATTAGTTCAAGATTGTTGGAGGTGGTAGTTTCTTTGAAAGCACATGTTCCATCTTTTCTCTTTTGGGGTCGGATTTCAGCTAGTCCTTCTATGACAGCATTTTGCCACAATTTTTGTCTTAACTTGATGACACGTGACTACTATTGGTGAACTATTACTATCGCATGAGATTATTTTTTCACCGCTATTCATAATCAATGATGTGGTAAGAGTTGTGACACAAGTTATGTTCATATATTTTCTCACTGTTAGCTTGTCTTTCATTTTTACCTTGTCTTTTAGCATGAATTATTACATTGGATTCTCTAATCTGTACTGCCTGTCTTTTCTGTTGGCTTTGGGGATATCTTGTATTGTAGTCCAGGTTTGAGTTTTGCTAATGTTTCCCGAATAAGTTAGATTATCTTTTTCTTACTTTCATTGTCAAGAAAAGTGCATATAATTATTGTGCTTTTGGTTTTCGCCGGATGAGAAAAGAGATTTGATATCTTTAGAATATTTTCGCATCAATCCGTTAAAAAAATTTTCGACTATTTTAACTTAAAACCAATTTTTTCTAAGTTACACAGACATTGTAAAAACAGCCAAATCAAATAATTTATTTTCTTTAAATAATCTTTTTTTTTTTACCTACCAACACACACACACTCTCTCTCTCTCTCTCTCTCTTCTCCTTTTTTGGATATTAAAGAGTCAAGGGAAAATAGAGAATTTGATGAGGGTGAAAGAGGAGAAAAAAGTATTAAAATAGAAAATTACAATAACTGTGTAAATGAATTGTGTTACTGTAACAGTAATGTATATGTATAGTGTTATAAATGGACTGATGTGGATAGTTGTTGAGCAAAAAAGTGTAAAATTGATCACTTTTTCTATATTGCATAGACTAGTGCGAGTGCTCTAAAAGTAATAGACCATAACATTTTCATAAGAATTTTATAACAAATCTTAGTAAGCAAGTTATTATGTTAAGATAAAAAAATGACGTAAGTAGTGGATTCAAATTAGAATTATTAAGAGTTTGTTATTTATGATTTGTTGTGAAATTATTGTAAGGCAAATCTCGTGTGTCTCTCTTAAGTGAATGTGTGTGTGTGTGTTTTTTTTTAATAGAAAAAGGTTGTAAATTTCATTAAAGAAATGTCAAATTGGTTTGGATTACAACAACATTGAGATGTTAAGGAACATTCTCCATCTATACTAGAAAACTTATGACATGCTTAGCAAGGTTATGAGTGACAGAATTACCTTGACGACAAATGTGTAAAAAACTAATATATTGGAAGAATTCTACAAACACCTTAACATCAAAATTCAAATGACCAAACGAGGCTAGAGAGTCCTCATCTTTCAAAGAATTCCTAATTAGCTTTGAATCTCCCTCAAGAATTACCTTTGAATCTCCCTCAAGAATTACCTTTGTAACCCCAATTTCCAAAGAGAATTCAAGGGCTTTCACAGTTGCCATGGCTTCAATATTTGCAACTATTGTGGAAGCGCTACTTTTAGAGTCATTGAAGCGATAACCAATCCTTTCTCATATCTAATAATTACCTAGATGCATGCTCATCCATCCTCCTTAAAAATGGCTTCATTAAAATTGATCTCGAAAGTGTCAATCGGAGGAGGCTGCCAAGAGACCCGAGGCCTGTGATGTGTCGCTAGAACAAATGGAGCAGGTAACTCCATAAGTCGATCTTAAGCATGCTAAGTACCTGTTCAATCGGGAAAGACTGGTTGTTGGTTCTCAATTGATTCCTTTGAGTCCAAATTGTCCATAAAACCATGGCCAAGAGTCCCTAAACACGTTGGCTGAACTCTTTTCGAAACATGTAAGTGGATTTATAGCTACCTGTTTGATGTGGGTTCAACATCGGGTCCCAAAATGCAGTACACACGAGTTCTTTGATGAAAAATTCTAACACCACATAAAACACCACAACTTTTGTTATAATTATTCATATCGCAGATTATGAGTAGTTGGAAAAAAACAATTGATCCATGAAAGTGATATGCAGTCAATCAAAATTTACTACATGAAATTATCGTGGCAAAAGTTATGAAATTTTATGTAATATTAGAATTACTTTAATTTGATTTGGTTTTTATTTTTATTTTTTTTGTTTTTTAAAAATTTATTTAAGTCTATGTGGCATTACATGTGACATCAAAATTATTATTTAAATAATGTCACATAAGATGTTATTCATCCATGTAAGATTTATTAAACGAAGAGACTATTGTAAATAATATCAAAAGTTTAAGTACTAAAATAAAATATTTAAAATGTTAGGACTATTTTAAAACATGAAATAAAAGCTTCAGACCAAAAATATTATTAAACCTATATATTATGGAACTTATCTGTTTTTTTTTTTTTTTTTTTTTTGAGAGAAAACTGATCATTTATTAGAAACTAAATCATAACATCTTGGTTTCTAAAAAAAAAAAAAAAAAAGATTTCTTTTATAAAAGGAAAGGAGTTCACTAGTTTTATTTAAGATATCTTAACTTTATTTTTTTTGTATGATTTTATCTTAACTTTATTTTTTTTTAAAGATATCTTAACTTGAGTACTTTGTTCTTATAAAAAGAAAAGAAAAAAGAAAAAAGAAGAAAAAGAAAAAGGACGAGCACTTTATTAGAACACCGTTTAGATTAATCCTATGATTGCCGGTGTGCCACGTATCCAGAATAGTTCTATGAATGCCTGTCTGCCACCTCTCCTTGGCATGATTACCTTCTCTAGTTTTCTATAAAGGAATCTTCCGTTGTTTGTTGGGGTCAAAAAGGACATCATGTTGTAGTTTTTATTTTCTTTATTATAAAACTTATCCTGATTCCAGTAGTCTCAGATCTCAGTTCTCAAAAATCCAAAAAAAAAAAGAAAAAAAAAAAAAAAAAAGAAAAGAAGAAAAACCCTTTTTGCATCAACTTTTGTTGAAGCTAAAAATACAAAAAATGGTTGCAAAATATGTCTTTTGCGTCAAATAAATACTAAATAGTTGTCTTATTATAATGATCATGTAGTAAATTATGTTGCTTAAAATGTTCATGTCAACAAAACAAGTTGACATAAAAAGTAAATCTTTTCATGGCAATTAATAACGTTTCTGTGTGAATCTTTTCCAGAAGACTAGTATCTTCCAAGAGAGCTGTTAACATAGACATTCATAGCATTTTTTTTTTTTTTTTTGGGGGGGTAGAGAATTAGACTCCGATAATATATATATAGGCTATAACCATTAACAAACATAGACTTTTCTAAGCAAGCACAAAGTGCACACACAAGCACACAAGAACCATTTTGAACCAAGATGGTGATGGGCCAAGGCCCCGAAATCCACTAGACGTCTGAGCAAGCCTATGTATGTATAACCAAGCAGGAAAAAGAAGAAGAAGAAGAAGAAGAAGAAGAAGAAGATAATAATCCGAGTAACAAAACTATAGGTTACCTTAAATATAAGGCTGGTCTACATAACAAGGCCTAGATCAAGAGTAGGCTACCAACCAATACCTTGGGGTTGTTTTCATCCAATACGCTCAAGATACGGGTAAGCCCATTGATAGGGCCCAATAAGGAAGTGAGGAAAAGAAATAATAACCTGAACCATTGGAACTTCGCTCCAAGCCAATCATGAGAGAGTAGCGAGAGTGATTTGTAAAGCAGACCAGGCTCGAAAGAAAAGAAACAGAAAAAAGGGGCAAGGTCAAGATGAGAGAAGGGAGTGAACAATATTGTACACGGGTCATTAGTGCGTGGTCTTTCACAGCTCATGGCTTGACAAGAAGAAATTATGTAACAACAAATGCGGCTCTCATGGAACTATTAGAAGAAGAAAAGGGTAAAGAGACCTCAGGTGGAATATTTGGAAGATGAGGATGAACTAGTTTGAGAAGAAGATCACTAGATCAGGCTGATTACGAGAGAAAGAAGAAGACTACTACTATCAAATTTTTTGCTAAAACTTGGAAATAAAAGAGAACATAGTGTTGGGTGAATGAGCTCCATGCTACAAATACAACTGCCACCAAAGTTATAGATTCGGGATACAAAGTGTTGATGTAAACGCAATAACAATTGAAATTACATAAGAGAAATTGACTAAAATACTTCTTAATAATATTTATTTGGGAGAAATACACAAACATTATTTGGACTGAGGTATGACACTCGCTCTCTTTAAGGAGATTTAAATCCTCGCTAAGCTTTGTAATTGGTGCAACATTTTCTAACTCGTCCCCGCGAAAAACAACAGCCCAACAAATGTCGAATGACTCGAACAACAATCTTTGCATAAGGTGTTGAAACCCAAAGTTCCACAAAAAAGAACACATTTCTTCGACAAGAAATCTATCTATTGTATAGTGTATTATAATGCTTGTAATTGCTGTAACTTGAAATGGGTTTAAGTGAGTCTATTTATAGGCTCAATGGGCCTCATGAAATTGATGAGTCAAATTAATCTAAATAATATGGTTAATAGGTCCATAATTTTGATGTAGTGGGTGTTACAAGATTAATTGCTAGATATATTGTTAATGGGTTAGTTACACAATTTAATGGATTAGAGAAGCAGTTTCTAAAGAAATGAATAGGCTCAAAGGGCTTGTTCATTAATATTCTTTAACAAAAACTATGTATAAATTTGGGCCATTAACTCACCAATGGATAGACTATTAATTGTAAATGGGCTATGACCTCACCCTTGTGCACATATTTGGCTTAATATTTACTTCGCTTTGTTTGTTTAAACCCCTTAAAACATATTTTTTAAGCTAATTAATTAACCAAATAGATATTTAGGTTTATTATTCAGATTTGGGTTAAACAATAATAACCACCGCACACCCTTGGTGTGATAGTCACTTCACAAGTATAAGTGTTTGTAGAGTGTGAGGGGCAAGGGCCGAGGTTCAAGTCTCTAAGAGGGAGTTTCACACATGTATACACTTAGATTAGGTTAGAGTAAAATTCTGTCTTGTATTAAAAAAAAAAAAAAAAGGTTAAACAGTAGTAAATCATATCATGCAGTGCGGAAAAATAAATAAAACAACGATATGATTACCCAAGAAAACTAATGAAACTAACCGTTTCAAGATAAAAATATGGGGAGGATTTAACTTAACTATCCTGAAAGTAAACAAATCCACTAATAGAGAATTGAAGTTTTTACAATAAGATTTAACCCTAAATCTATTACTACCTCTAGTGTAACTTACCGACACAACCACGTGCAAACTCCGAATCCCCGAACTCTTCTCTCTTGGATTTGCAACACACAAGCTCCCACGCTTATGATTTTAAGATCCCACTCAAAGGTTTTAGATCACCACTTGTTGATTTTGCAGCAACTAGATTCCACTAGAACTTGAATGTAGATCTTGTTTCGGTAGACACTTGTAGAGTTTCTCAAATCTCACAAGAGTAACTCACAAGTTTTCTAAGAGTCCTCAAAACGTAGTTAGGGTCTTCCTTTTATACTCAGGAGTATTAGACTGAAAACCTTAACGTTTTCGCCTGCTTAGGCCTGATTTAAATTCTACAAAAATTATTTTTCTGCGATTTTCGATTGGTCGAGCCTGATCTTCTATCGATCGAGCTTCACTGAAAATTAATTCTTTTTCCTGCAGCTTGAATATTTTTTAGATTTGACTTGAATCACTTTGAGCAATGTCTAACACTTATTCTAGACATGTTTTTGTTCTCGGTTTGCTAATATATACAAATTGAGACTCTAAACATTTAATCCTAAATCTTTAGAATCTAACAATCTTCCCTTTTGGCAATCCGTGACAAAATGCACATATATATGAATTACTCAACTCAAGAACTAGCCCAATTTACAAAGTGTTTCCCTAATACAATTCTATCACAATCCATTAACTATTAGTTGCTAGAATAGATAGCTGTTGAGAAAGAATTAACCTATAAATTCCTGAAATACTAAATACAAACCATAAAATCATGTGTGGAAATTACAGTATAAATCCAAAATCTAAAAACTGAACTTGAATTTACAAAGCATAAAAGATACACAGAATATCAAATGAATAATCATCAATAAAACCATCATAGTCAATCATAAACCATCAATGTTTGTGAAATAAGAACAAAAGAAGAAAATATACATAAAAAACGATAAAAATACATCAACATATCTAAACCTACTCCTCCTAAGTACAAAAACTCTCAAACTCTCCCCCTAAGTACAAGAGTAACAGATCTAAACCTACTCCCCCTTTTTGTTACGCATTGCCAAAGGCAACCATCAAGGATTAGAGGATGGAGGAGATGGAAATGCACTCCTATACTCTACAAAGCCAGCTCTCGAAGCAACAACCTTAGTGAGTAGCTCATCAATAAGCTGTTCACGAGTTGCATGAGTAGTCATAAAAGTCTCCATCATGGCTCGAAGTGAGAGAGGAGAAGTAACTGTAAGATCATCAATCTCAACATCAGCAGTAGGATCCATAGCAGCAATAGGATCCACATGAATCTCCTTAGTAGGATCCACAGCAGCATGTCGATCACCAATAGTAAGAGCAACAATAGAAGCTTCCACTCTAGGTCGCTTTGATGTACCAGTGCTTGGTTTAGCATTCTTCATCTGAGCTTGTCGTTGTCTAGGAAAAGTAGTTCCTATAGGCGCAGTGATATAAACTAACTCTAGAGCAGTAAAGTTATCTAAATCTAGATAGGTTAACACCCTATATATGAATACTGGAAAGAACAGCTTATGTGCTTTAGATTTACTCCTAAAGACCTCAACAATAGTCTGAATGAAATAGAAGGAAAGCATATAGACCCATCTATAATAAAAGCATATAGAAAGGCATATTTGTCTAAAGGAATGGTGTGAATGTGAGAGATAGGGAAAACGTTGTGACAGGCTACCTAAAGAAAAGATAGTTAAGCTCAGTAAACTCACTTGAGTTTATCCTTGGTTCAGATCCCTAAGTAATTGATCTTCCATACAGTAAAGACATCACATCATCTATAGGATGAGACTTAGTGTATGGATATGTAGGTCTACGTACTAGAGGTACATCAAGAGCTTCAGATACTATTTTCTTAGTTATCTTAAACTCTTCACCTCTAATCTAAGTAGTCGAGTAATGACCACCTGAATCCTCAGAATGAACAGAGAGATTCGAATAGAATTCTCTGATCAAGGAAGCACGAAGGGGATGAGAAACATCACACAGAGACAACCAATTCCTAGACTCTAGACTCTTATGAATAGAAAGATCTAATTCATCTAGCACAATCTGTCTTTCTTCCCAAATAGACCTATACTTGGTTAAGCTCTCAAAAATTTCTTCATTCCTAGCTGTAGGAAACCTAACCTTATCAACCTGAGTAGGAGCAAAGGAGGATATTGTGGTTTTCTTGGCTTTGGTTTTAATCTTTCTACTAACCTTAGGAGCCATATCTAAGATCTAAAGAAAGGGAAATACCAAAAATAGAAACAAATCCAAGGGTAGACTACATTAGATAGAGTTAGAGCACAATATTGAGAGGATTTTCAAAAAACTATCTGATGCATGATGCATAGACACATATGATGCATGATTTAATGCACAAAACAGTTCAATTTTATCCCAGTTTTGAAAATTGACCAAGAAAATTAGAAATTATGCAAAATCCCAAATTTTGAAACCCTAATTTTCCAAAAATCCATATATTGATCAATTGAACATCACAACAGGCATAAAATATGTTATAATTACTTAATTAAACAGTATCACAAGCCAATTTCAATCAATTTCACCCAATGGGACAAAATTCTCAATTTCTCAAGAACACATAAACCCTTTTCGAAATTTTGCACAAATCATGAAAATTTTGAAATTAAAGTGATGGAAACATGTTTAAATGATGCATGAACAAAAACCCATCCAACAAATTGGATCAAAACACAAAAAAAAAAAAAAAAAAAAAAAAAATCAAAACCCCAAAATTCCTTTAGTTTAAAAATTTTGAAAATTTTGATGAAAATGCATGTGTGCATGTAATTTAATAAAAAAGGAAGGGTAAAAGGGTCTTACCAGATGTTGAGGAAGAAAATCTTTGAAGCTTTGACTCAGAAAAGACAAAAAAAAAAAAAAAAAAAAAGAGACTAAGATGGAATCGAGAGGGATCGAAGAGGAAGGCAAAAACTTTGAAGAACAGTGTTCTGATTCCTTTTATTTTTGAGAAAAAAAATGATTTTCGATTAGTCGGGAGGAATTGAGTCAGGAATCGAAAAAGCTTTACAAACAAGTTCGATTGATCAAGAGGAATAGAAGTAGGAATCAAACCAGGCAGAGAGTTTTGGCCTAAAATTGCATTTTTTCAATCGGTCAAAAAACATGTTCGATCAATCGATCGAGACTTGAAAAATCAGAAAATTTTGAAAACCTGGGAATTTTATGTAGAAACACTTTTTAGAACAAGATTTAATGATATGAAATACATGTCAATGATTCCAAATGTTTTCAAAAACCACTTTCTCTTCAACTAAATCAATTTTTATCAAGATTCAAAAATTTTCTCTTCAAAAAAATTTCTACCCTAACCCCAAAAAGAGTATTAAAACATTACAAGAAGCATAATTTTGGATGGCCAAATTAATTAACACATAATCGCATGTACAGTGTTTAACAAAGATTTGCATGTGGTGTGTGCAATTAGTAAGTGTATGAGATACATAAAAGGTGATATGTAGATAGTAATTAAACAAAATTTCTACATCATTAATCACATTAGTTTGAAAGTAACTATCACCTAAAGAGTTACATAATATAATTCCCACATCTCCTATAAAACACGCTTGTAATCATGTAAAAGCATTTTACGTTTCTTTTTCTTTTTCTTTTTCTTTTTCTTTTGATTTTTTCATTCTTTTTAAAATTAACACCTCATTTAATCTTGCTGTGCAGTGCAACACCTTACTGAGCACGGCTTTTATAATTTGCACATAGGTGTTCATGATTGGTGAATAACAGTGGTGAGATGGTTATTTATGCCTTCTCTTAGAATTTTTTATTTCTTACAATCAAAAGAATGTGATATCAAAATCAAGAGCATGTGTTTAACAACCATAAATAACTCACACAGTTTAAGCACTACATAACACAAACTAGCAAAGTGCAAAAAAATAGCTTATCAAAACTAAATAAGGTACACAGTCATGAAATGCAAATTTCATGGCCCAATCTCAATTACTCACTTGAAGATGTGTAGTAAAACTTTTTTTTAATTTTTTTGTTTTCTATTTTTTTTTGTTTTTAAAAAAAAAAATATAAAAACATCCTAAACAAACATAGAATGAAATGCATGAATGTAATGCAAAGGAAAATCTTAATGAAAAACATTTTGGTCATAAGGAATAGAAAGATTAAGCACAAGGACCATGTCAGATAGACTTACTGAGATTGAGTCTTTTGCATCCACACTCTCTTAGATGCAAACTTAGGGTTGGAGTTTCTAGACAAACTAGACTTAAGATCAACTCCTGTATTGGCATAAAGGTTAAGAGCCTTTACTAATTCAAGAATAAGTGTCATAGGTTCTTGTGCTTTTGGTGTTGGGAAACATTGTGTATGCATCCAATACAAGACATACGCAGCGGAAAACTAAACGGATCTACTTCATTCGCAATTGATAACATTCACTATGTAAGTTTCAGAATATAAGAACAAGAGAGTGTACCTTGATGCGGTGAATTTCAAAACCGAATGAAGAAGTACTCGGGAATACTTTCAATCTTCACTCCAATTCCACTCGATGCCCAAGATGTGTGGTCTCTCAATCAGTTCTTTGTTTCTAGAGAGAATATCTTATTATCATAAGTTTTATTCAACATACAAACCATTTTTTTCTTTATAAAATTCTGTATGTCTCTCTCCACATAACTGATTATCTAATTGGGTTAGCCTTTTGGGCCTTCCCAATTGGGCTTTAGTGTGTGGCTTGGAGTGGGACCAAAAGGGAACAAATAAGACACTAGCTCCAATGGGCCTTGGGCTTTTCTGTCAACTCTTGACAAGTCCAAAGTTACCATTAATTATATTTAATACCACTATATAAATATAATTGCACTCTAGGCCTCATTAATAAATTATATCCCAAGACTTTATTATACATGTAACCCCTTCATAAAATATTCGTAGTAACACAAAGTCATAAATATAGACTGCCACTTTGTGAATTACTACATCTTAATCCTTGAGTACCCGGTTTAATCCTTTTGAGTTATTCACCATATATTTATGAAATCCAATTTCATAAATATATACTTTAGTCTTACTAAAGTGGTTAGGCCTAACTCTCTGAATAACTGTACCCATTAAACTTATCTCAAGGGAATATTTTATATCTCCGTTAAGAGACTATGAATTCCATCTTGAGAATATATGTTCCATCAACACTAAATGCGGCTGCCCAACATACTGAGGTTTTGACCGTTACTTTAGATCTCACTCCTGATATATCAAAGCAACCTACATTTCATGATCAGGTCCATTATTCTCTCAGGATTAAGAGTTCATGTGAATACAAGTCGTGAGATTTATTATTCAATTGACAGTCGTTAGGAGAATAATAAATCTCACAGCGGTCCAGTTCAATATGTCTTAACTCTTAAAACATATCAACATATTAACTAGAAGTCACCACTTCCATGATCAAGACAAATCATCGTAGTTAATATGTTATAGTCTTCGCAGATGAAATGCCCAATTTCATCACCGACTACGAACCAAAATTCTGAGTTTACAAAGAACTTGTGATTTACATCTTCTGTGACTAAATCACATAAATCACATACTATGCATTTCATGGACTATTTGATAATGTCCGAATATTCATGTTACCATTATTTTAGATAAGAATAAAACAACTTTATTAAACATAATATTAAGTCATACATCATTTCTCAAATAATGTCATACATAATATTATACATAGCATCATTATACAATAGGATTTAAGGGCACATATCCTAACATTTGGCACCAACACTTTTTGTTTGGTTGCTTGCTTAGAAGCTTGCAACTTAAAACAATTTGGGCGTGTATACCCAGCTCCACCACAAAAATGACAAAACCACTGAAGTTTGTGTTATTTCTTACCTCCAGAATAATTGGGTTTCTTGGGTTTTGACTCGCTTAGATCTACCCTAATCTTCCTAGTAGCTAGAATCTCTTCCTTAGGTACCTTGACTTTAGGAGTAGAAATAGATGTAGCAGGTACAAACTAAGGAGGACAAACAATAGAAACAGAAACACTCTCTACAAACTCTAACCTTGTCTTATTAGAAGAAGATTTTTGAACATTTAGCATGTTCTCCAGTTTAGAAGTTGAAACCCTATCAAGTTGTTCTCTAGCAACAGATAATTCAGATTCTAAACTTTTAACTTTCTCAATCAAGGACATGTTCTCAATCTTAAAAAAGGTTATGAGTTCATTAGCATCAAATAATTTAACCAACAAGTTTTTCTTTTCTTGCTCAAGAGTGTTTATCTTTTTTCAAACCTAAGTCAACATTCTTGGCATCTTTTACTGTTGTGAAATTTTAAAGTATTTGCAAATGTACGAACCATACCATAGTATAGTTTGACAAGAACGAGGTCAAACCCATAGGG
This sequence comes from Lithocarpus polystachyus, assembly GCA_033629205.1. Lineage (NCBI taxonomy): Eukaryota > Viridiplantae > Streptophyta > Magnoliopsida > Fagales > Fagaceae > Lithocarpus > Lithocarpus polystachyus. The sequence goes on along the minus strand of CM066165.1, from coordinate 43,482,870 downwards.
ACTTGAATGAATGTAGGAAAATTAATCAAATCTTAACTAAATTAATCCTAATCAAGTTTAATAAAAATTTATTGTTTGCAATTAAATATACTAAGCAAATAATTAAACTAAGCAAAGATATAATATAAAGCAGTAAAGCGATGTAAACAATTTAGAGAAATGAATTAAGGTTTTGGAATTCGCCTTGTTATTTATATCAGCATATATTTACGATCATTAATTTTTCCCAACTACTGTATGATAATCTTAAAATCAATCTTGCTATCATGGAAAATATTATCATTAAAACTTCTATTTAAATATCTAAAGCATGCTCTTCTTCGCTTCCTAGGTATAAAATCAAATCATCAATTGTATTAGCCAAACAAATCACAAGAGATATCAATTTTAAAATCAAGAAATAATAAACCAAGCATTCAATTAATTAAGATAAATCCTAAATCATGAGAAAAACATGATTGAACTCATATCTAGAATCTCATCTTAGTCAATTGATATGAAACAAGAACAATTTAAATCATTAAAGAACAACTATTGTGGGAAAAATCAAATCACATAAATATTGCTAATAATCCTTAACAAGGTTTCATCCTCAACCCTAATTATAAATTTAGCTACTCATTGTAATTGAAAGAAAACACAAAAATAAATACTAAGCATTAAATTAGACAAATTATTAAAACTAATTGTCATGGAAGAAAACCATAGAGGTAGCCGCGACCTATATGTTCAGCCTCCAGCCATCCTCTGAATTTTGCCATAAAGAGCTTTTAAATAGATCAAGGAATCCTATTACAAGTTGAATTTCCGTTTGGAGAAAATTTCAGATTTTTATACTTCACTTAACCAACAATTTTGGCCCATTTAATATTAGAATTCGGACTTCTGGTAAACTAAAAAGTTGTAGCACTTTAAGTTAGTTTTCCATCCCAGCTTGAATCATCTCTATTGGACATTTGAGCCAAAAGTTATGCCAAAAATACTAATTGATATGCAGGCTGGAATCCTAATCCGAATTGGACTTGGATTTGATGCAAATTTCCTTTGATTACTTGCTCAATTAGACTTAAATTTAATTGGGTTGGCCTTATTTAACTTCATCATGGCCCTTGTAAAAGTAAAGTCCATTAGCTTTATTCTTTGTACAAATTCACTTATTTAATTTCATTCTCCTACAAAAGACAAATTCATGCAATAAAATTCAATTAAGCATAAAATTGATTATTCAGCATAATTCCAAAACCAAATATAAAATGCATGAATTAACTCAAAATAAGTATGATAATGCTTTTTAACAATGATATAAATATACAAAATTAAGCTATTATTAATGCACATCATTTATTGCAATTTTGCGAAGCTTGTTATAAGCCTCTTGCAAGTTAGCATTCTCAGAGAGTTCTTCATTGGAAGGGCTCTCATCAACAATTTCAAACTCACTTACTACAGCTATAGTAGTGAAAGTCATGAAATTTCCTTCTTGATCACTTTCAGTCTCGTGATTAGAAACTTCATCATCACTAAGGGTAACAACCATAGCTTTTCCCTTAGATCTCAAATAAGTAGGACATTTTGACCTAAGGTGACCATACTCCTGACATCCAAAACACTGTTGACCCAAAGAATTGTTAAAGGATTGAACAACCTTATCTTTTGATTTTTCAGAATTATTGTTTTTGGTTGTTTCATTCTTTCTCACATTCTTAGTGTCAGCATTGTTTCGATTTCTAATTTACGTGACAAGCACAAGTAAAAAACATTTTGCAAAACCAATTGCAAGTTTGCAACCGATTGAGAGAGAGACAAAAACGAACAGAACATCACACCTTTTAGTTTCAAGAGATAGGAAAAGGAAGTAAGAAACAGTTTCAAATTTGTAAAGACTGTAATCATCTACAAAACTAAAAAACAAAAACTAACAGGGCATTACACCTTTTAACTCATAAAGAATTTCCCTATTATCTTTAGAATATTTTCACAGTAACATTTTTGATAGATTACGACCACATCTCTACAACCATTAGATGCATTTTCTCTCTCATCTAGTTTGGTACTATTAATTACAGGAAAGTACAAATACAACATAACTCTTCATCCTTTTGAGAATTTTAGAAGAGAAAAACGGCCATAATGACAAATCCCAAAAAAAAAAAAAAACGCAATGAGAGAGAGAGAGAAAGAGAGAATGATAAAATGTTAGGAATTTAGGAGGGGCAAGGAGGTCAGCCCACCTTCTTCCAGATGGAAGCGGCTCAGGAGCTCCACGCCAACTCAATTCTTCACCTTCCTTAAGACCCAATGGCCAGTGGCTTATTTTAGAAAATGCCAAATGGTAGTTGTAGAGAGGGAAAATTCCCGACCTATCACAAGCTGACACGTCATGCTATCAAGTCCACAAAATACAGTTAATTATAAAGTATCACGCATGGCAACTAGGTTTTGTTATCAATACTCAGAAACCAATAGAAATTTGCCAAGTGTCATTGAAATAAACCAATCACACATCAGCACGTGTAAGCGATGACACAAGCAATCCAGCACGTGTAAGCGATGACACAAGCAGACTAATCAGGCTGTGACATGTGTCACCAATCAGACTCCGCCACGTGTCGCTCACCTACCTCTAAACTCCTATAAATAGAAGCCTTCCCAAGACATCAAAAGGGAGGAGATCGGAGGCCAAGACATCTTAAGAGGAAGAGGAAGCCATCTAGAGCATAAGCAGCATCAAAGAAGATTCAGAAGTATTGAAGCTCTGCTGGAATCAAGCCCTGAAGCCTCCAGGAACTTCAAGAACTTCAAACTCAAATGCAAGGAACATTCAAAGCAGAATCATCTAAACTACCCGCCTAGATCTTCAAGTTCACTGGAATCAAGCTCAAAAGCCTCCAGAAACCTCAACAAACCACAAATCAGTAAAGCTCTACGGATTCAAGCCTCTAAAGCCCCGAAGAACTCCCACCACAAACCTTCAAATACGAAGAACATTCAAAGAGGAATCATCCAAATCATATTCCTAGATCTTCAAATTCACTGGACTCAAGCTCAAAAGCCTCCAGAAACCTCAACAAACCATAAATCAACGAAGCTCTACGGATTCAAGCCTCTAAAGCACCGAAGAACTTCCACCATAAACCTTCGAAGACGAAGAACGCACCAAGAACACGAAGAACACACCAAGAACACGAAGAACACGAAGAACATGAAGAACAAAGGATTTATAACAAGCTCATAGCCAGAGATTCCTTGTAATTCTGTTTCAAAGGTTTTCGATCCATTCTTCAGCCAAATTGAAGTATATTTGGTGTTCGAATCAAAATCACACCACCGCAATTCTAATCAACAAATCTTTCAAGGAGATCGAATCAGAGGATCACTCTTTTGTAATCACAGAGAATTGTACCACACATTCATCAATACAAATTCGCATTTGTGAAACTATTTTACTTGTTTGATTTATTTCGAACCGAGAAATTTAGTCGTCTACAGTAGTTTGGAAGAAAAATCTTTCCTTATAAAACTAACCATAACTTGTAAAATAAATCCCAAGTTAAATTTTGTTTTAAGCCTAGAATTCTTATAACTATATCTTTAAAATCATACGAAGTTTGCTTTAATTGGACTTCAAACTACTGTTAGTCCCAAAAGTTTAAACAAATAAGAAATAAGTGAATTTAGTCACATAATCATTACTCTAATACAATCCCTAATGTACAGACCCAATTATGGTAGTGGGAAAACGGTTTATAGTTTGTGGTAGGTGTTAATTTTAATATATTAATGAAATCAGAATCAATGGTGATAAGAAGATCAGGGAGAGGGAATAGTGATTCAGTCCAAGCAGCAAATGACAAGTCAACCACAACTGAAGAAACAAAGTGGTTATTAGATCCCATGGCCAGTTGATTGCAAAGGACAAACGCTCACCAAATACACAACAAGTAACACATGAATTCACAACACAAAACATAAGTGTGTGCAGTAAAGGAAAAATGAAATTCTAATCTAGATACACATAGCACATCAATCATACCCACATATATATATATATATATATATATATATATATATTTATATGGGTCATTCTGTTGTATCCCCTCTTTTTTTTTTTTAGGGGGTACGGTACCAACTTAATTTAATCCATTAATTTATTGGTGTTCTAATCTTGACCATTCATTTAATTTGAGTGGATGCTGGTTACCGGCAGAACAGGTTACACATATAAACAAAAAAAAAAAAAAAAAAAAAATCAGAATTTTCTTTTGCACTCGTAGGCTTCTTTCTCCCCTTCTAACTCTTCTTCCATGCCTCCTCCCTTCCAAAACAGCCGCAATTGAAGAAATCTGATATTTGCTTTATTCTACTTGATAAAGAATTTGTGGTTACTTGGTCTATTCAAAAGATATTTCTTTTACTTTAATTGAACTAGGTGTGTATCTTAAGTTATCTGGCCTCAATTGTATTTTCCTCACACTTGCCTATGTTTTGTGGCTATATGGATAATGTGCTGCTGGTTTCATACCTTTTAATTAATTAATTAATATATATATATATATATATATATATATATATATAAAATCCAGATCTACTGTAATCAGTATAATGAAGCTGCCTGAATTTTGTTTAACAATTAGTAGTTCAAACCCCACGCAGAGGTTGAGACTAATGGCTTGTTTGGAAGTTTAGAGAGGGAGGAGAGTAGAGGGGAGTAGAGGGAAGGAGAGTAGTGGGGAGGAGAGTAGAGGAGAATGATTCTCCTCTACATTGTTTGAATGTTTTTAAAATTAGGGAGGGGGAAGAGGGTAATTAGCCCTTTAGAAAGGGTAATTTTGTTAATTTAAAAAGGATAAATTAGAGAATTCATTTGGCCAATAACTTATCTATTCTACTCTCCCTTCAAATCTCTCCAATTTGGAGGAATTAAAAATGAGGGGTTAGAGGGAGTTGAAACCCCTCCAAATCCCTCCTCCTCCTTTCTTAAAAAACTTCCAAACAAGGTAATTGAATTACTCTCCCTCCCTCTACTCTACTCCCCCTCCTTTTTTTAACTCCCAAACATGCTATAAGGCAAAGTAAGAAGGAAAGACAATTGAGGTTTACTATTCTCTGCATATTTTATATGCAATTAACTAGTGGTTTTGATAATCTCTTTCAGTAAGTGCCTGCATTCAATGTCTGTTGTATTTCAAATGTATTAGACTGCGCAGTTTATTGCTCTTACAGATCCTTATTTACTACTATTCATGTAACCTTACCTTGATCCATATTTTCCAAACTTGGTTCCTTTAAAATATCCATTTCTTTTACACTATCTTCCGGTTTTGTTTCACCTTTTAACTCTAGTTCCTCCATATCTTAATTTTTTAGAATCCAATTCAAGTATATTCCTACAATTTCTGTCATCTTATGTTGAGATTTAACATGTTTCCCACTTTTAGTTCCTGCCCCTTCACCATTTTTTCTGGTGAACTTATATACGTGTAGATTTGGACAACTGTACTACCATAAAGAGAAAACAGAAAAATAACCAGTATATTACACCTTTAATTCCTTTGTCTTTTCTGTGATCCTTTTTCTTCCTTCTAGCCTTTGGATTTTCCCTGTCCTTGTCTTGCCCCACCTCCTCCTTTGTGAGTACCCTTCTTGTCACTAAGATCAAGTGCTGACAACAACGCTTCTGTTGCAGCAGACTTCTCTTCAGCATCTTTGTAAGCCAAATCCTTTAGGCGTGCCTATAAAAAAATAATATTACTCTGAAAACATTAAATCATAGAAAGGAAAGAAGGTAACTATATAGAATTTTCAACAAAACTGCAAGGAGAATCCAACACAAACCCGCATTAATGACTTCAGCAGGGGCACCATAATTGATCGGTAGTCATAAGCAGTTACTGAATCAATTTTCTTCCCCATCTGCTGCATAGCAATAGAAGTTGACCTAATTATAGCATCAAATTTGTAAAGCTGCAACAACAAACATACTAAGATTCAATCATCCTGTAGAATATAACAGTTCATCAAGTAACATATTTAATATTAGAACAAATAATTTGAAAAATTTCACATGATCAAAAATTTGGCTATAAAAATTTGCTCAAGTTCGTTTGTGAACTGCCCTCCTCTAGCTTGAAGAAGTTCTGCATATTATTCGATTTCACACAAACTTTTTGCTAAATTCTACAAGACTTGTGAGTGAATTCAGTGCGATTTTCTGAATGATTGAGGAACAATATGCATGTGAAGCCTTGTACTCTCAAATTTTGTTTTTATAGTTCTTATATGCTAAGTAGTGAGGAGAGAAAATTAGTTTCTCGATATTGAATTTGTAATTCTAAAGGGTGAGGAAAGGGATCCAGCAAAAACATTTCTTGTTTGCATGTTTCACTCTTGCTGGGATTGCGTGTAATTGTTATATTTCTTCCATGCCTGAGTGGGAAAGGGGAAAATGTATATGCAAACGTAATAGGTGAATGGCATAGCTACCTTTATAGGATTGGTTGCAACATGGTTATCGATGTGTGGTTCTCTATGTGATCTAATACCTTTGCATCTGGTTTAGTTCTAGCCACCAAAAATAGGTAGTGTGGAGAAAGTCTAAACATTCTAATCTATTGCTATTGGTTATTGTCATTTTATTTTATTTTATTTTTTTAATAGTTTTCATATTTCAGGCATGATTGCGGCATGTATGTTATTAAACACATGTATATACATATTTTCAACACCAATATACCTTTTTTGGTAATATATTTCTTGGTAGTAAATTTTACAGTTTTCACATAATTTGTTTAAATTACTTCTTTATTAATAGTGTCTAATTTTTGTAGGAGAATTGGTCAAAACGTTTGCGATACAAGTTGGCATCAAATTTAGTGCTTTTAACGGAGAAGGAACAACGTTCCAAAATTATAGAAAATGCTGAAAAAATTCCACCACATGATTATTTTCGATCACCCAAATAACAGTGATTTGTATAAAATGATGAATGAGAGATTGTTTATGATTTAGTGAATTGTTTTTTTTTTTCAATGGATGAGCGACTGTTGATAAATTAAACCCTATTCTACCTATCCAAAAATCTATTCAAGAATGCATTCATGGTTTCACAACATTGTGTAGTCTTATACCTAGAAAAATGAATTCTCATGTAAGATAATCTTTTGCATGAATGTTCATGATTGTCCATAATATCTAGATCAATTATGATTGACCTCTCCATTGATAATAATTATTATGGAACAATAAAAATTATTTTTATTTATAAGATAAATTCATAATTTGTAAGTCCAAGTTGTTACTAACAGCAAATTATTAGTTATATGTGATGACAGATTTTTAGTCATTATCTTGTCAATTAGGTTATCAATGGCTTTTTCATTATCTCATGTATTTATTTGTGGTACTAAAGATATTAGTTAAGATAAACCTCCCACACACATGCATGTGTGTGTGTGTGTGTGTGTACTGGATAGGTTTTTTTTTTTTAATATATATATATATATATTTATATATATAGATAACTTATCATCTTTTAAGTTACAATATGTATACAACAAAATACAACAATTTAATGGCAAAAGAAAAATTTATAAGTTCCACCGAGACTTTTAGGGGGGGGGGGGGTGGGGGAAAGTAAGTAGAGTGGTTATATAAGATTTTTATTGTCATTTTGGTCTTGCAAATAAAGGTTTCAAGGCCATTTTAGTCATTTTTTGGTTTCGATGGCATCACAGTTATTTTTTAGGTTCTAAGGGTATTTCAGTAATTTTATAGGGTTTTAGGAGTTTTTTGGTCATTTTTTAGGTTTCAAGGGCATTTTAATCAGTTTTTACGTTTCAAGTACATTATAGACATTTTTTTAGGTCTTAAGGGTAATTTAGTCACTTCTTAGGTTACAAGGTCATTTCAGTCATTTTTTAAGTTCTAAGAGTATTTTGGTCATTTTCTAGGTTTAGGGTTATTTCAATCATTTTATAGGTTTTATAAGTATATTTCGGTCATTTTTTATGTTCTAAAGATATCCTAGTATTTTTTGAGAGGTTTGGGGGTATTTTGGTCATATGTGATGTTAATACTACCCAATGTGAATAATAGAATCGTCAAATGTGAGAAAACAAATAAGAGAACCATTGAATGTGATAAAAGTATAGTCACATGTGATGTCGGTACTACCCAATTGATGTCCGTAGTACCCAATGTGATGATGGTATTGTGCAATGTGAGATTGGTACCATTAAATGTGAGAAAAAAAAAAGGAACCACTGAATGTGACAAAAGTACAGTCACATGTGATGTTGGTCCTACGCAATGCGAGGATGGTACCAAAAAATATGAGAAAAAATAAGGGATCACCGAATGTGACAAAAGTATAACAACATGTGATATTGGTACTGCGTAATATGAGGATGGTACCATAAAATGTAAGAAAAACTAAGAGAACCATCAAATGTGAAAAAAGTACAATCACATTTGATATTGGTATTGCGCAATGTGAGGATGATACCATCAAAATGAGAAAAAAAAAAAAAAAAAAGGAATCACCAAACATGACAAAAATATAGTCACGTGTGATGTTAATATTGTACAATGTGAGGATAGTACCATCAAATGTGAGAAAAAATAAGGAACCACCGAATGTGAGAAAAGTACAGTCACATGTGATGTTAGTACTGTGCAATGTGAGACTGGTATCATAAAATATGAGAAAAAAAAAAAAATAAGGAAACCACCGAATGTGACAAAAGTACAATCACATGTGATATTGGTACTTCGCAATGTGAGGATTGCATCATCAAATGTGAGAAAAAATAAGGAAACCACTGAATGTGACAAAAGTACAGTCACATATGATGTTGGTATTTTTGCCAAATTGGGACAAAGAAAGACATTAGCATTTATAATTAAAGTGAGAATATGTGCCACTTCCACCATAGGTAGACACATTAGGATACTGAAAGATGGTCGGGCTCTAAAATGGGTATCTTTAAAATTTCTTTGACATTGGAAAAGAAATTCTGTGAGATCAGAAACTACCACTGGCAGCTCTTGAATTGCCAAGTGCGACATGTGGTTCACTTAGTGACAATCCTTGAATTCGTGGTCCTATATTCAGCATTTCTTCCCAAAAGTTCCAGATATACCTCAATGTTGAACCTTCGAAATTACTAAAAATATTAATGACTAAAAAACAAGTGGATAATAAATATGCTAAGTGAGAAAATAGGGAACAACTAGCCTATTTCAAAGAAAAACATTAGAGAAAATATTTATTTAGAACAAAGGAAGGAATTTTACTGTTTTGAAAACATAACCAAAACAGTAACGAAAACAGTACTCTAACATCCATATTTCACCACTAAAACGAGAAACAAAAAAAACAAAGATTTCAACTTGAACCCAAATACTAAAAGTACGAAGAACATTGAAGGAGATAAAGATTAACAAACATACCCTTTTGATTAACTTGCTTTATCTTTGACACAGAATGGGAGCAGTTCTGTGTTTAAAGAATTAATAAAATATAAAAATAAATATCAGTAGTATTTAAATTATATATATATAAATTATATTATGCATTATATTATATATCTTTATACATATTTATGTATATACGTAAAAATACGTGTATATATAAGTAAAAAAAAAAAAACCAGTATCATATTAGCTTCTTCTCTTACTAATCAACCACAGGAACCCAGGGCAACTAAATAAAACCAAAGAAACGGTATCAGTCGTTCTCTGCCAGCAACGATATTTAAAATAGGTTTGTCCCTCGTTCTCTCAGACGAAATTGGTTTTAGTACTAAAGTACAGATTATTAAAGTTTCTTTGACTATCCATGCATGATTTGTCTTTCTCTTCCTCTCACAGTTGCTTGTTGTGTTGGGACTGCAAAACAGAAGAAAAAAGAGGGGAGGGGTGGGGGGGGGGGGGGGGGGGGTATGCATTAGTATCAAAATTATACGACTTTATTTCACCTTAAAGTGTTACTTTATACATAATTACCCATGAAGGAAAAATGTGATGCACGTACAGTGATGATGATCTCAGGCAACATGCGTAAAAGACAAATTACAGAGGCTGTTTGAGCCCTTAAGGATGCCATCTGTACCCAAATAATCAAAATAAAATAAAATTACTAAAGCAAGTACCTCCACGGATTTCATCTCATCCAGCGCAGCAATCTCTCTTTTAGAACCCAAGGTTGTGTTCTCAAAAGATTTCAGTGCATCTCCACCCTCTTCAGCTTCCCTTTTCCGTTTTTTCGAGACTGCAACCTGGTAATTCCGTTTTTTCGACACTGCAGCCTGGTAAAAGGAATAATTTTAATTTACTGATGAAATCAAAATCCACTGTGATATCAAGATTAGGGAGGGAATCTAAATTTTTACCTGACGCTTTTTGGTAGCGCCAGACATAACATCATATTCTCCGTTTTCTGGGTCTGACCAAATCCGAATCTGAGCAGAGCAATTTGTACATTTGAGGCATATCCGGCAGATTTCAAAGCCTGGATTCTTCTGCAATGAGAAGCCATATCCATTAAAAATTCAGTTCACTAAACATAGGATATTCAAATCTTGCATGAAGAAAAGAGTAGTGGGATAGAACATGGGGAAAACGAGGCAACAATAACCAAAAAAAAAAAAAAAAAATTCTTAATATAAGGTACCACCTGTTCATTTTATAGAATAAGACAGCTTATTTATAAAGTCTGGCAGTCATATATATATATATATACTAGCCTCTGAGCACGCGCTCACGCGCGTGCTCAGAGGCTTTTCTATTTTTTGGGTTTTTCTATTTTTTGGGTAAGGGTTAATTTAAAGCATTTATTTTATTTTGGGATTATTACATTTTTCAATTACAAAAAAACCTAGGGGTGTGATGAGTGTTAAGCATTTGTGGGTGAAATAATTTTCTCATCACCCTCCTAGGTTTTTTTGTAATTAAAAAAATGTAGTAATCCCAAAATATAATAAATGCTCTAAATTAACCCTTACCCAAAAAATAGAAAAGCCTTTGAGCACGCGCGTGAGCGCGTGCTCAGAGGCTAGTAAAAAATAATAAATAAAGATGAATTGATTTGAAAAAAAAAAAAAAAGGTTAAGGGAGTATGAGTGAGGAAACATGAATTCAAGAGAGAGAGAGAGAGGGGAAAAAAAAAAAAAAAAGAGATAACGGAAAAAAGAGTGAAAAATAAAATAAAATAACCAACTTAGGGGAAGTTAGACATGAGTTAAAAAAAATGAAATAGATAACAAAAAAATTTTATTCGAAATTTTAGCATTTTGAACATTAGTATTTTACTTGAGTATTTTTTTTTTTTTTGGTTGAAGAGTTTTTAAACGTGTAGTTATCCACAATTTTTTGTTTATTTTTTTTAAAAGGCCGGAGTAGGCTTTTATGGATAGAACGTGGAATACTGTTTTTTTTTTTTTTCAAATTAGGAACATGAGTAGATAAACACTTTCTTTTCTTCTTTTTTTTCCTTTTTTTTGATAGGGTAGATAAATTTTTTGATAGAATGTGGGTTTTTTATTATTATTATTATTAGGTTTCTTGTTTTTAATTTTTTTTAAAAAGTTAAAAGCAGTTTATTTAGTTTTTATTTTTTGGATAAACTTGAGGATGTTAAAAAAATTTTTTTTGAAGATAAACGTGAAGATGTAGGCGTGTTTTGGAGGAGTGGGTTAGTAGGAGAGTGATCCTATTTTGTAGGAAATGTTATAGGTGAGAGTTAGTGATATATTTTTACAGTGTTATCCTCAAGTTTTGTCTCTACTTAAACGTAGGTTGTAGGGGTATTTTGGAACAAAAAAAATCCGGTCCAAACAGGTGCAGCTCCTTAAATAATAGTATAGATATATATATATATATATATATCTATACTATTATTTAAGGGGCTGCACCTGTTTGAACCGGATTTTTCTTTTGTTCCAAAATACCCCTACAGCTTACCTTTAAGTAGGGGTAAAACTTGGTAAAAATACTTCTTTAACTTTCACGTAAAACACTATCTATAAAATAGGACCTGACTCTCAGTACAGTTACATTAATTTTCAAACTCAATTTCTTTCTATTCAGTTCTCCAATTCTCTCAATTCTATGTTTTCAAACCCCTTTCCCCTACCTATTTGCTTCAGATTTCAGTACAAAAACAAAATCAGGTTTTATTTCCCTCAGGGCCACAATCCAACAGGTTCGTTTCCGTTTTTCTTTTTTTTTTTTTTTTTTTTTTTTTTTTCTTCAGGTTCGTTTTGCTCCTCCAACAGGTTCGTTTACGATTTTTTTTTTCTTTTTTGTCTTCCAGGTTTGTTTCGCTCCTCCAACAGGTTCGTTCCCGATTTTTTTCTTTTTTTCTTTTTTGTCTTCCTGGTTCGTTTAGGTTCGTTTCCGATTTTTTTTTTTTCCTTTTTTGTCTTTCAGGTTCGTTAATCCTCCAACAGGTTCGCTCCTCCAACAGGTTCGTTTCCGATTTTTTTTTTCTTTTTTGTCTTTCTGCTTCGTTTTGCTCCTCTCTTTTTTTTTTTTTTTTTTTTCCTGGGTCTGGGCTTTGATAATGTGAACAATTGAGAGTTTCCTTGAGTGCTTAACAGTGACATTGAGGTGATGAGAGAAGTGGGAGTGTGTGAAGTTGGGGCGGGTTGAGTTTTTTTTTTTTTTTTTTTTTCCCTGGGTTTGCGCTTTGATAATGGGAAGAATTGAGAGTTTCCTTGAGTGCTTAACAGTGACATTGAGGTGATGAGAGAAGTGGGAGTGTGTGAAGTTGGGGCGGGTTGAGTTTTTTTTTTTTTTTTTTTTTCCTGGGTCTGGGCTTTGATAATGGGAAGAATTGAGGGTTTCCTTGAGAGCTTAACAGTGACATTGAGGTGATGAGAGAAGTGGGAGTGTGTGAAGTTGGGGTGGGCAGAGAAATGAGTACCTTGAAGGAAGGTGATGTTGAGGTCGCGGACTGGGATCATGAGGACGGTGCGAAAGAGATCGGCGCCTGGAGGGAAGTGGAGGGAGCCGGCGTGGTGGTTGAGCTTGGCGAGGTGAGATCCGAATGGGGCGCCGGAGATGTCGTACTGGATGAGGCGGTAAACGTCGACGACGGTGGCGGCGTCGCAGAGCTTGACGCAGGTCACGAGGAAGAAGACGAGCGCGATCATCAAGCACACCGAGTCCAGCATTTCTCGCTCGCGAGCTTTTCGCGAACCCATCGATGAAGAAGATCTAGGGTTTCGAAATTCAGATCTAGATTCCATTGTTTTGATTTTTGGTTAATAAAAATTTGAGAGTGTTATATAGCTAAATTAGAGAGAGAGAGAGAGAGATTTGTTTACAGTGGAATGGCTCTCACTGCAAGTTCGGTATTAGTTTAGTTTTGTTTGCAGTTGCTTTTTATATTTTTTATTTTTTTTTTCTAAAATCATTTTCTGTTGCTGTCAATATCTGCCATAATCTATGCTACTATTTAAGGGGTTGCACCTGTTTGGACTGGATTTTTTTTTGTTCCAAAATACCCCTACATCCCTAGGTTTAAGTAGAGACAAAAGTAAAGGATAGTTAGGTAAAAATACATGTCTAACTTACACTAAAACATTGCCTATAAAATAGGACCACTCTCTGATGGTTTTCAAATTACTTTATTCATTTATTAAAAAAAATTAATTAAATTAAAACAAACACACGATTTGTTTGTGAATATATCTTCCATGATAATTGATAAAAATAAAAAGTAAAAAACACACACACATCAACCGTTATTGCAAAAAAAAAAAAAAAAAAATCAATTACCTTCATAAAAAAAAAAAAGAGTCTATTATTCAAACTACCTCTATTTCCCATGTTTCATGTTTCCACGTTCTTTTTCAGTTTTTTTTTTTTTTTTTTTTTTTTTTTTTTCATTACCATCTCCATTCTAATTGCATCGTTTAAATTGTTAATGAGAAAGGACTGAAATTGAAATCATCTATAAGGCGTAACCGTGTAGAAACAGAGAAAGAGAATGAGAAATCTGAGGGCCCTACTACCGTTAAGCAAACGGGCACCCACATTCAGGCCGGCATCCCACAACCATAACTAATAAAGAGATTTGGTTGTTTTGGTTTGATTGATATGATGGTGTCTGTGATGAAGGTTGACCGGCTCCGCAAGAATCATATGCTGGCATAGGTATATTTCTTTGAATAGAAAAACCAAAGCTTCACTTCTTTCTTCTCCCTCTCTCTGAATATGTATAATGGTCTTCTCTGGAATAACCCCAATTCCCAAATCCAATTGTGCTATTCTAATTCAATTCGGTTCTCTCACTTTGCTTGGAACATTCCATCTCCTTCTCGAAGTTGTTTTTCATGGCCTATCTCTAACCCAATCGAAGCATGATTCGATTACCTTGATTTAACCCTTTTAATTTAGGTTTTGATTATTTTTACTCTCTGAAGCTTTACTATTTGTGTGTCTGTCTACCAATAAACTGAATGTTGTATCAGACACTTGATTCTAACCCAATCGAAGTATGATTCTCAAAGTTGGGTATATAATCTCTACAAAATCCCCTCTCTCAATAATTTGCTTTAATATTTTGTTGTTGACGTAACTAACAAAAAATTTTGTTACTTGCATGCAAATTGTTTGATAATACTAGCCTCTGAGCACGCGCGTGAGCGCGTGATCAGAGGCTCTTCTATTTTTTGGGTAAAAATTAATTTAGAGCATTTATTATACTTTGAAATTACTACATTTTCTAATTACAAAAAACCTAGAGGTGTGATGGTAAAATTATTTTACCCACAAATGCTTAACACCCATCACACCTCTAGGTTTTTTGTAATTAGAAAATGTAGTAATCCCAAAGTATAATAAATGCTCTAAATTAATCTTTACCCAAAAAATAGAAGAGCCTCTGAGCACGCGCGTGAGCGCGTGCTCAGAGGCTAGTATATATATATTGTCTTTTAAAATAAATAAATAAATTGTGAATGTTCGCGTCAGAGAGGCCTGGCTATTCTTCTAACCTCAATGGGAGGATCTGCGTTTTTCTTCGTTGAATCTAAAACTTTTGAGTTTTCAGTTAAGGAAAATTTTGGATCAATAAATTTTCGTTACTTATCAAAAAATAGTTATAAAGTCTAGCGGTAGAGTGAGAAACTTAGCTTTTTAATTTTATGAATCTCACACCTATCAAAATAAATTATGAATCTCACCAAAATAAGATATAACAGAGGAAGGCAGATAGATGTAGGAAACAAAAAAATCGAGAGAGAGAGAGAGAGAGAGAAAGAAATACGGTACCGGAACAAGAACCTCCTGCTTGTAGACAAAGAGATGGGTGCCCTGGTAAATATATTGGAAGCAGGAGTTGCAGCGAATGTTGATAGGGAGTATGAAGGGGACATTATCCACCGCTGGTCTTGGCAGATAAGTGCGCATCAGTAACGGCTTCCTGAATCTCGGAGATACATGCGGCGGTCTACATCTGCGGACCATCATGGTTCTAGTCTCTAGAGGACAAGGCAAACAGAAACAGGAGACGAAATTTTTTTTTTTTTTTTTTCGAATGAAGAAACTCACTAGGGTAAGTCTGATCGATTGGTGCCGTTTGGCAATACATCTTCTCATTTATATAGCACCGTACGTTTTCGAAGGGTCATTCTACGCTACCTTCAGTTTTTTTAGTGGGTACGGTACCCACCTTAGATCGTAACCGTAGATTTTAAGTGTTTTGATATTGACCGTTTATTTTATGTTAGTTCTTTACCGGTTACAGGTTTAGCAGGTCACGTATAAAAAAAAAAAAGAGAAAAGTCAGTTTGGGTTTGTTCTCTAATCTATATATATAAATATATATATACTAGCCTCTGAGCACGCGCTCACGTGCGTGCTCAGAGGCTCTTCTATTTTTTGGGTAAAAGTTAATTTAGAGCATTTATTATAATTTGGGATTACTACATTTTCAATCACAAAAAAAACTTAGGGGTGTGATGAAAAATTATTTCACCTGCTAATGCATAATACTCATCACACTCCTAAATTTTTTTTTTTTTTTTTTTTTGTGATTGAAAAATGTAGTAATCCCAAATTATAATAAATGCTCTAAATTAATCCTTACCCAAAAAATAGAAGAGCCTTTGAGCACGCGCTCACGTGCGTTCTCAAAGGCCAATTATTAATTTAGAAAAAAAATGTTATAAAAAAGAGTGGTAACTGTCTATTAAAACGTGAATGAGAAACTAATTGTAAGTTGGATAATTCAGGGGAAAAAAAAAAAGTGGAAGTGGGATAACCGGATAAGGGGATTGAGGGAGAAAACTAAGACATGGATTTAGATGGCTATCAAAAAAAAAAAAAAAAAGACATGAATTTAGACGGCTATAAAAAAAAATTAAAAAAAAAAAGTGGATTAAAGAAAGAAATTTTCTTTTTAAAATTTGTAAGTAACGTGTTTTGATAGGAGTGATTAGAGCAGATTTGAATTCCTATTTTATAGGAAATGTTTTAGGTAAGATTTAAGAGTAAGTGATCTTATTTTGTAAATAGTGTTTTACGTGGAAGTTAAAGAAGTATTTTTACCAAATTTTGCCCCTACTTAAACATAGGCTGTATGGGTATTTTGGAACAAAAAAAAATCCGGTCCAAACAGGTGCAGCCCCTTAAATAGTAGTATAGATATATATATTTATACTAGTCTCATCACACGCGTTTCACGCGTACGATGAGTCTTTTTTTTTGTGGTCCTATTTTGTAGAGAAAAAAACTGTGTTTTTTTATTTTATTTTATATATATAATTTTTATTTTGAAAATTTAATTTATAAGTGAATAAATCGATTTGAAAATTAATAAAAGAGTGTTCCTAATTTTTAGGCAATGTTTTAGTGGGAGTTAGAGTTGCATTTTTATCGGATTATCATTTAGTTTTGTCTCTACTTAAATATAAGGGTGTAGGGGCAATTTTGAACTAAAAAAAATGAGAAATCAAAATAGGAGAAGCCTCTTAAATAATAGTATAGATATATATATATATATATATATATTATTATTTTCCACATCAGCATTTTTTATTTAAATTTTTTTTTAAATATAAAAAAGAATTTATTATTTATATTTTGTTGATTAAGAAAATAAGAGACAAACTCTAGTCTGAACTCTCCCTTATCTTTGAATGCTTATCCTTTTTAATCCAAGCAGCCATTAATTATCTAACAGTACTGAGTCGTAGATATCAAACTTCAAGTTGATCAGGACACAATATGAGACTTGAATTTTAAAGTTAATAAACTAATTAAAAAACCTTTCTTTCTTCCCCAAAAGCAAACCCGATAAAACTCTTGAAACAAACCTATTTTCTATTCAATAGTTTTTGTTAGTAGACTAAAGTATCAACGAAGAAACAACAAATCAAGCAAAAGATTGTTATCCTCTCTCAAATCAAATGTTGACCCAAGCACGACCATGGATGTCCCTCTCTCAAACGCAGACCCAAGCTCAGCCATGGGTGCCAACATTTTCAATCTCTGACCCGGCCGCCATATCAAATCATTCTCGCTGGGTATTTCTCAATTAATCTAATCTCTTTTCCTACTGTCTTCAATTAGGTTTTCTGTCAATTTGAGGGATTTCAATTCCTAACCCTTTTTCCTTTCTATTCTTTTTTGTTGAAGTCACGAAAACACTAATAGAAAATCAAATTCTACAAGTTTTGTAAGAAAATATTGTGGATATGAATGGGTTTCGTAGTGGAGATAGTATTGAAGAGCCTCCCAACCCTCAAAATCTGACAACAATCCTATAGGTTTTACTTTATCTTCAAGTTCTGCTTTATTTGCTATTTAGGTTTTTTTAGCATATCCTATTTACCTTAGCTTAATCTTCTGTTTGGTTGAATAATTATTTGGCTACCTAAAATGCCAGCCTTCTGCCTCTTCATTATATAGAGAAATAGGGAATTAAAAATGTGTTGATGGAATTTTTATTTCTTGCTTTATAATTCTAAATTTGGTTTGTATTCAAGAGTTGATTGTATTTTGTAGTTTTATAATTTTGAATTTGGTTGGAAATTTTTATTATTATTTGTGAATTTGAAATTTAAAGCAGTTGAGTATGAGGATATTTGTAAACTTGTAGTTGGGCTTTGCGTGTGGTTCAAATATATATCAAATTCAAGAAGGGGTTACTCAGTATGTGATTTGACCTATAAAACTTCAATGCTGCCCCATGATGGTTGAGATGGTGTGACAATCCATGAGATGGTGCAATTTGGTTGGAGATTCATACTTTTCTTTATTTTTTTTAATTATTTTTAGTAGCCTTGGTTGGAGTTTCTTAATTTGTATAAGATACTGTTTGAAATACAAAGTATTTTGGTTGAATTATTATGTAAGCATCCAATTAAGAAGTTGTATAACTGAATGGGAACTCACATTCAGTTTGTTATTTTCTATTTGATTATTGAATGCCCTATAGATTTTTTGTTTGGGGCAGGGTTAGAGTAGATTGTGTGTATCTGTGGGATTCTTTTTTATATCATTATTGGTATATTAATTTTAATCTAAACTGTATATTCAATACTATGGCTCTATTTGGTTTTTGAAGTCTATTTTATATCAGAAGTATTTGCCATATAAAATATTAGTAGTTGATAGTGTTAGGGTATGAAAATATCAGAATACAAGTACCGTTTTACATATAATATACCCGACTGGCTTTGGTAATTTAGTCTTTGCACATTTGTGATTTCATTATAACTATGGCATCATTGGCATGTAGCTCTAGACAGGTGCTTCCAATAATCGGGTTATTGGATTTAATTTTGTGAATTCTTATTTGGGTTCATGTATGGTTGTCAATGTCTGAATTCTTATTGTAATTTATGCACGATTGGGTGTTGGTTACTTGAGCTTTTAAGTTTATTTTAGGTTTCTAATTGTGATGGGAATGCCATATTTTAAACATAGTCTTTCATTTCTATTTGCTGGGAAATCTAACTAAATATCCAGCACAAACTTTGTGATATTGATGGCTGACATCGAAAATGTGACATTGATAGCCATTGTTTAGATTATGTGAGATTGTTATTATTCTACTGTTATAAGTATGAATATTTGATCTAAATTCAATGGGTTTCAAATCCTGTTGCAGTTGCATAAGCCCTTTGTTGCGTGCCATAAATGACCTAGAAAATCTTAGAAATAAAATGAGAGGTAGCTAACCTAACTTCTAGCTAGCACTTCAAGTCTTCAAGAGACAATGGATCCTCTGTAAATAAATTGAATCTATAAATATTGAAGCTGTAATGTCATGTGTTCTGTGCATTGTCTATACCCTCCTTGCTTAAGAAGTGTCCAACAATTACATGTGATAGGAGGGTCCACTGATGGGCCTGAAATTAACAATCTCAATTCTCCAGCTCTTCTTTTCAATTTCAACGTTGACCATTACATTTTATGCATGAATGGCCTTTTTGTGATGGTACGAAAGTGTTTAATAAAGTCAATTTAATTGGCTCTGCCAGCCCTGAGATGCAGTGCATTTACATTGGAAGAAAGAAAGGGCCACTGCATTTCAAGTCATATATACATCAGTGTATTCATTATTGTACCACAGATATAAGTTTATATATAAATAATTGTTTTTTTTTAAATGAATCCGTGCATTGCAGAAGAGTATAACTTATCAACAACAAATGGAACAAGAGTTTATATTGATTTGGAAATTTCTGAGACTGCTAATTTCAAAAGATCAGTAAGTGCTTTGTTTTGGATTCATATTTTTAATGTACTACAGTCTCTACAATGCTATGTCTAATATCTCTACAATATAAATGCCAAAGCAATTCAAACCACAAGTGACAATTCAAGAAGTGATGACATCAACAGAAGAACCATAAGTGAAATAACAAAAATTATGTGGGACTCTGGTAATGAGGTAAGAAAAAAGAAAACCTTGAATAATAACATTATGTCCTTAAACATTGCTTTATGTACTATAGACCTGCTTTTATAGAATCTAACTATAAAATTATGAATTGATTGATATTAAATTCAGTTTCTAGAAAGCTATCTTTACTAGTTAGAGAAAGATTATAAACATTGAGATAGATAATTCTGGTTGGTATTTTATTTGTTGCAAAGTATGTCGTAAAAAGGTAAAATCTAGAGATGAATTTTTATAGTACGATAATTGCAACAAAAAGGCATGTTTCCCAATCCCAAGGTATACAAAATGAAAATGCTTACTTTTTATATTAAAATACACAATAACTAATATGTTATTAACATTATATATGTCATTTCTCTTATTAGGTATAGAATTCAATTAAAGGTTGAAGATAGCTCAGGAATGACCATATTCATTTTATTTTATTCGGAAGCAGAAAAATTACTCAACATATCAATGAAAGAACTTTTGAACAAATGTTTAGAGTTGAGAATATGGAAGATAAAATTAGTGTTTGATATTTACTAAAATTTACTTGAGTGTACAATTTGAAAAATATTACTTTTGTTAGGTGCCCAAAGAAAGTCGTCCTTCTTGTGCAAATAGAAAATTTGAATGGAAAAGAATTTGTTTTCCAAATACAACTAAATGACTATCATCTCAAGTATGGATGGGAATTCTACACCGTTAAGAAAGTTCTTGAATCTTTTGAAGAAATTGACAAAATAATTTAGCTTGATAAAATGATAGAAATACGTATTCTTTAATTAACAAAATTACTAATATGATATTTAACTTGTATATGTTGTAATACATTCTTCAACTTGTTCTATTGCCAGGCTTACATTTGTTATACTTCAAAGCAATGCGCATCTCACACCAACATCTGTACTCAAGGAAAATAAAAAGACATATTTAGTGACTACTACGAAGCAACAAAGGAAAAAGATACAAAAAACACTTTAAAGTTGCCTTTCAATTTATTTTAAATATTGATTAAGTAGTTCTTAAAATTTGTGTTTCATATATTTTATGGATAATTGAGAATGTTAAAGAGTTAATTATTCATTTTATTTTAAACTTATGTTTGATTTCTATTTTTTATTATGTAAATTAATGTTTCATATCAAGATTAATATTTCATATCAAGGATAGGAAGCTATAAAACTGGAATCCTAATGTACAAGCAAAGAGGAAGAGAAAAATAATAGCTTGCATCTTTATACACAATAGCTTACCTGTGCATCGCACGGGTTAGCGACTAGTTATTATTATTATTATTATTATTATTATTATTATTATTATAATCGAAACCTCTGAAACTCTCACAATTCTCCACGTCATCATTATTTTTAAAACATTAGCATTATTAAAAAAATTTCTGTGTCATCATTATTTTTAAAACACCAACACCCTCTGAAGCTCCCACAATTTTTCACGTCATCATTATTTTTAAAACATTAGCATTATTAAAAAAAATTTCCGCAGTCATCATTATTTTTAAAACATCAGCACTATTAAAAAAAATTTAGCTAAAAAAAACTATTTCTATTTCTCGATCCACGTCATCATTATTTTTAAGACATCAGCATTATTAAAAAAAAAAAAAAACTAAAAAAGACTTTTTCTATTTCCTGATGAGAAATTAAACTTGATGCCTATTTTCCACGTGAAAATCAAACCTGATACCCAAAACCCAAGAATTTTTATTTCAAATAACAGTAAATATTAAAAAATTTAGTTAGTTGTCATGTTTCAAAACAATGTTGAAAATTAGCATCTCGGGTGTCTAAAACTTGAGTTCCAAGATGAAACTCGAGTTTTTAAGTCTTGATTTGTAAGTGGTGGTAGTTGATGTGGAGGAAAAATCCACGTGGAACTCGAGTTTCTAAAAGTCGAGTTTCACTTTTAAGACTCGAGTTTCACCGTCTGATTTTCCTTCTTCTTCATCAAGTTCTTCTGACCCAGCGTTGTTCTTCTTCGTTCTTCGACACTGCAGATCATTCCTCTTCAGATCAGAGCTCCAGCGTTCAATCAACCAGCGTTCTTCGTTCAATCGATCAGATCGGAGCTCCAACGTTCTTCGTTCTTCCTCTATTCTCCTCTTCAGTTCTTTCTCTGTTCTCTATTCCTTGTCAGATCGTCGACGCTGCACATCGTTCCTCTTCAAATCGGAGCTCCAGCATTCAATCAACCAGCGTTCTTCCTTCAATTGACCAGATCGGGGCTCCAACATCTTCGTTCTTCCTCTGTTCTCCTCTTCAGTTCTTCCTCTGTTCTCTGTTCTTCGTCTCATTCCTCTTCGTCTTCAGGTACCAAAACCGAGTCTTAGAGACTACGTTTTTCTTTTTAGAACTCGAGTCTATAAGACTCGAGATCTATCTGGCAAAAGCTAACCAAATCAGCCAGTGAAATTCGAGTGTTTGAGACTCGATATTTAAATTGAAATCGATCTTTTTAAACTCGAGATGCTAGTTTGTAGTATTGTTTCTAACGCATATCAACTTATTATATTCTTTCCCTCACCAACGTTATCCTACAAATATCCTCCAAAACCCAACTCTGAAAACCATTCCCGTTCTCCTCTTTATTCTCTATCTCTCTCCCTTGTCTCTCTTCTCTACCCTTTCAGCATCCTCTAATTTGTTTTTCAATCAAACCCAATAAAACCCTAAACCTCTTCAAGAACTAACCACCACTGACTCTCACCGTTACAGGTTGCACACCTAGGGCAGGCCCTAATATGTGTAAAGACATTCTCTCTGATTTGATACCCAAAAGTGAGTGTTGCCCCAAAATCTCCCTGTTCAATTTCTCAAGAACCCCTTGGTAAGATCACCTTGAATCCTCAATCTTCCCTATCTTCTTCCTTTTTTGTTGTTGTTGTCCTAATCTATTTGCTTTTGAATAATTTGCGGTTTTTATTTCCATAGTTTCTAAACATTCTTGAATTAGGACAAAATCAAAATGACTTTGAGGCTCAAGGACACTGGGAAAACTACTAAATTTTTGATTTGGGGTTTTCATTAGTTTTGAGATTTTTGGGTACCTAATTAGGGTTTGTTGCAATTATAGATTTCAATTGCTAATATGTTTCCTCTCTGTTCATTTTTTTCCCCAAGGAAACACCATAGAAGATCAAATTCTACCTAGGCTTTGTCTCTTGGTGTTTTGAGGAATGGTTAGTGATGTTTTTAATTTAATTTAGGATTTCCTCCCTAACCTGTTCTCTTTATTTATTTGTTAGGAGGAGTGTAATTGTGGTTTTTGGGTCCAGTTTAGCACTTTGGTTTACTAATTTGTGTTCTTTAAATTCAAAGCTTTAGAATAAGGTTTTAAATATATTATAGATTTGTGGGTTTCAATGTCAGTTAATTATTGTTGGGTTCTATTTGTTGATATCCATATAATTGTAGACAAGCTATGAGTCTTCCATGTTTGAAAGACTTAATCTTCATCAAAATGTATGAATGCTAAAAAAAATATTTTTAATTTTGCATTTCATAGGATTTAGTTTTCTGTATTTTGGTTGGTTGGTTTTGATTTAATTTTTTGGGTATCAAACCTATGAAGAATTCTGGAGAGCAAGCTTGATCAGCTTTGTGGAGGCTCTTTGTGTTCTAAACCTGCTTGTATGTTAGTTCTCAGTGCACCAACGAGCTTTAGCAAATCACACATCCTCTCCTTGTAAGAGCAAAGTGGATGGTGAGATCTTGGGTTCAAGATCCAACCAATGTATGTGTAACTTATTGATAAAAAAAAATGTAGGTTAACTCAGTCTTTAGGCTTATCATAGGAATTTCTGTTGTAATTTTGTACAATATAAGCTCTGTTCCATTTCAATTCTATTTATACATTGTATAGTTTCTTCTTATAGTGTTATAATTTTTTCAATGATATGATTGTGATTTAAAATGGTATGGAGAGCTACAAAGATATGTTTGATCCAAATTCCAAAAGGAGCAGCTATGCTAATTGTTACTCCCTATAAGATGCATTTAGATTTTATTTATGCGGCCACTTCTCCTTTTGTTATATCACTAAATTATCCTCTAGACTTATTATATTCATAAATGCTCTTGACTGATAAATGGTACGTGGCCTACTTTGCAAGTCAAATTCTTTTTGAAGCTACTCGCTGAATTCCACATTGATGATAGAATATTGAAGGGTTGATTTGGAACCATTGTAATGTTTGAATAGTAGATCTGCTAGGCAATACTACCAAAAGAGCATAATCAGCCCAACTTAGAGTTATCTAATCTAGAAGGAACTTGAAAGTCTCAAATTTTGGAAGCCTTGAACTATTTAGAATTGGTTTTCAAAAGGATCTTGCTGTTAGTCATTAGCTATTATTTTAATGACTTAATTTAAAAAAGAATGCATTAAATGACTTCATTTTAGGAGGTTTGGTTATTTTGGTGTTTTAGGAGGTGTAGAAGTGGTTGAAAAAGTAGAGGTAGAGGTAGAGGTAGAGGTGGAGATGGAGGAGTATGAAGCCCTTGAAAAGTTTGGAAATAACATTTGACCTTCAGGTATTATATCTTTTGTTTTTTTGTAAAAATATTTTATCTAGTTATCTAATTCTGATTAACTTTGCATTAGTTAATGTTTTAATGATTAATATAGATTTGTTGATATTGGGACTAAGGGAAGAAGAAAATGGGTTTTACATCTTAATCTTAGGTCTTATGTTCTTTTCATTATTTAGGATTGAACTTGATTCTAAAGTGATGATTTCTCTCTCAATTGTCTATGCTTCTGAGGATGTGTTACATCTTTGTCTAATTCTTTGGCTAGATTAAAAAATTTTAGATAAATTATTGACTTTGTGTTTGATTTGGTTTTTCAGATTTTTGTAGATTAGCTTTGATTTTAGGAACATTTTTTTTTCTATCTAAATCAATGCCATTTGGGTTCTAAATTTTTTTCCCCATATATCACTTCCTTTTTTTTTTTGTTTGAAAAAGTCACACTCAAAAGCTGTTGTCTGATAAGTGATATATATCTCTATATATAAATATATATGAATTTTGTTGACAGAATTGTAAAGCCTAATATTACTAGGAAGAATATCCTCCTAACAGACAATTTAAACTCTTTGTAGCAAGACGCTGTTGTTTACTGCTACACACAAAAGTCATAGCTTCCACAATTGTGGTTATTTTGGTGCAAGTATGCTTGCATTTCATTGCAAGATAAAGTAGTAATGTTTCTAGTGCTTTATGTTGATGATATTCTACTCATTGGAAATGATGTAGGGGTAATGTCATCGGTAAAGTTTTAGTTGTCAAGCCAATTTGAAATGAAGGACTTGGGTGAAGCTAACTTTATTCTAGGGATCAAGCTTTGGCGAGATCGCAAGAATAAGATGTTAGGTTTATCACAAACTAAATATATAGATAAGGTTTTAGAATGGTTTAGCATGCAAAACTCCAATAAAGGATTACCTCCTTTTAGACATGAAATTCCTCTGTCTGATGACCAAAGGCCTAAGACTCTTGAGGAAGAAAATATAATGAGACAAGTTCCTTATGCTTCTTCAGTTGGAAGTCTCATATATGCTATGCTATGTACTAGACCAGATATCTGTTATTCAGTTGGCATGGTCAGCCGATATCAATCAAATCCAAGACTTAAACATTGGCAAGTTATAAAGCATATTCTCAAGTATCTACGGATAACAAGAGATTATATGCTTGTTTACCATAGTGAGGATTTGATTCCTATTGGTTATACAGATTTAGATTTTCATCAGATCTTGATTTCAAAAAGTCCACTTCAGGTTGTGTGTTCACCTTGGGAGGTGGAGCCATTAGTTGGAGGAGTGTTAAGCAATTTTGTATTGCGGACTCCACCATGGAAGTTGAATATGTTGTAGCTTGTGAGGCGGCAAAGGAAGCTGTTTGGCTCAAGAAATTCCTTTCTGATCTTGGTATTGTGAGAATGGAGCAAGTTCCCATTACATTGTTTTGCGACAATAGTAGAGCGGTTGCACAATCCAAGGATCCAAGGAATCACAAGAAAAGAAAGCACATTGAGAGAAAGTATCACATTATTCGAGACTTTGTTGCTCGAGGAGATGTAGTAGTAGCAAAGATTGATAGTGCAAGTAATCTAGCGGATCCTTTTACCAAAACCTTACCATAAAGGACTTTTGAGTCACATTTGGAGGGAATGGGAGTTAGATTAGTGCACAATAATCTTTAGGGCAAGTGGGAGATTGTTAGGATATGTGCCCTTAAATCCTATTGTATGATGTTATGTATGACATTATGTATAACTTAATGTTATGATTAATAAAGTTGTTTTATTATTATCTAAAATAATGGTAACATGAATATTTGGACATTATCATATAGTTCATGAGATGAATAGTATGTGATTTATGTGATTTAGTCACGGAAGATATAGATCACAAGTTCCTTGTAAACTCAGAATTATAGTTCGTAGTCGGTGATGAAATTGGGTATTTCATCTGCGAAGGCTATAACATATCAACTAAGATGATTTGTCTTGATCATGGAAGTGGAGATTTCTAGTTGATATGTGTTAAGAGTTAAGACATATTGAACTGGATCGCTATAAGATTTATTATTCTCCTAACGATTGCCAAATGAATAATAAATCTCATGACTTCTATTTGCATGAACTTTTAATCCTGAGAGAATAATGGACTTGATCATGAAGTGTAGGTTGCTTTGATATATCAGGAGTGAGATCTAAAGTCACGATCAAAATTTCAGTATGTTGGGTAGCCACATTTAGTGTTGATGGGATATATATTCTCAAGATAGAATTCATAATCTCTTAACGGAGATATAAAATATTCCCTTAAGATAAGTTTAATGGGTTTGATTATTCAGAGTGTTAGGCCTAACCACTTTAGTAAGAATATACTAAAGTATATATTATGGAATTGGATTTTATAAATATATGATGAATAACTTAAAAGAATTAAACCGGGTACTTAAGGATTAAGATGTAGTAATTAACAAAGTGGCAGTCTATATTTATGACTTTGTATTACTACGAATATTTTATGAAGGGGTTGCATATATAATAAAGTCTTGGGATATAATTTATTAATAAGACCTAGAGTGCAATTATATTTATATAGTGGTATTAAATATAATTAATGGTAACTTTGGGCTTGTTAAGAGTTGATAGAAAAGCCCAAGGCCTATTGGAGCTAGTGTCTTATTGGTCCCTTTTGAACCCACTCCAAGCCACACACTAAAGCCTAATTGGAAAGACCCAATAGGCCAGCCCATTTAGATAATCAGTTAGTTATAAAGGGAGAAACATATAGATTTTTTTTTTTATAAGAGAAAAAGAGACATCATTTTGAAGTGGTGTGTATGTGTGAGTGAAGCCACTCAATTATTCTCCCTTAGAAACTGATTGAGAGAGCACACTTCTTGGGCGTAAAGTGGAATTGGAGTGAAGATTCAAAGTGTTCTCAAGTACTTCTAATCTTTTGTTTTGAATTTCAACGCACCAAGATACGCTATCTCATTCTTAAATTCTGAAAATTACATAGTGCATGTTATCAATTATGAATGAAATATATCCACGTTTGTTGCTTTCACTGTGTGTTTTGTATGAGAGGTTGCTTATTTTGTTCTCTTAATGCTTTTGTCTCTCCTTAACTTCTGTTTACATAATGTATATTTTTTACTGTAGGGAAAATGTCATATCTCAATTGGGAGAGGTTGAGGAAGAATAGGGTCAAAGCCTGTAAGTTCGTTTAGACCTCTTAAACCCAACAGATTAACCTAGAGAATCAGCCAAGTGATTAACTTAGGTAATTTAAACAAAACTAGGTTAACACAAATATATCAAAAACAATAAAGCAGCGGAAAATAAAGAACACAAAGATCTGATGACCCAGGAAAACCAAACCGGTAAAAAACCTGGGGAGGATTTAACCTAGCTATCCTCAAGGTAAAACCGAATTCACTATGAAAGAATCGAAGTTTACACAATAAGACTTAGACCACTAACATCCTATTGCTACCCAGTGTAGGAAACTTACTACCACGACCACGTGACAGCTCTGAGATCCACGGACTCCTTCTTTCCTTGAATTCTTCAGCAATCCACAAGCGCACCTGCTTGTATATCTTTAAGTTCTCTTGATTTAGCAACTGTATGATTTACCAACCTCTTGACATGAATCTAGAGTTTGGAAACCCTAAGTGTATGTGAAGGTAAACACCTCTAGATCTCACAATGAGATTCACAAACACAGCATTCAGAACTCTAAAAACGTGGCTAGGGTTTTCTCTTATATACTTAGGGCAAACATAAAACCCTATACATTAAATGGGCTTTGGCTGAGTTGGGAATTTTCTGCAGAAAAACGTTCTGCTCGATTTTCGATCGGTCGAGTCTAATTCTCGATCGATCGAGTCAGGCAGAAAGTGAACAGTGAATTCTGCAGTCAACTCGATTCTAACTTTACATAAAAAGCCATACTTTGAGCAAGTCTAATACACAACTTAAAGAATGTTTTGACCATGGTTTGCCAACATTACAAATTGAAGTTCTAATACATTAGTTCCTAATTCTTAGAACCTAAAAAAGCCAAAGTCCGTCATGGAGATATTATCTCATTTGATAAGAATATCATTCCATATTTTTATATATGCTTACTGATGTGGTAGATGTTTACTATTTAAATTAAAAACAAGTTTGGGAGAGGTGGGTTAGGTAGATTTCAAGACTCAAACTTGGAACACATTGCTTGAGGCGGACATAACTTGCTATCGCAATGTCTTTTATTTTAATTTTCTTTATAATCTGTAGGACTGGTCTTGATTCTGTAGGTTCCTTGAACAAATTGAATTTGAGGAATTGTTACCCTTAAAACATATATTCTAATGCTTTCAAGTGATCATGTTTGACAACATACATAGTTATTAACCTTTTTGTCTCCTTCAACTTATAACTTGCATTTGCGTTTGCATTTGTGTACAAAGAAGTTTTTGCATCCACACCAATGCCAGATGGTGCAGTTTTATAAAGAAAAGAAGGTATATTCTTAATGATGTGTTATTCTATTTAATGGTATTTTGTTGTATATTTGCTTCTCATAGTGCTTATTACAAGTGGCTATATTGAATATTGCATGATAGTGGTAATGTTTTTTAGAGGCTTTTAATTATTGATTTCGTCCTTTTAAATATTGAGCTTTTCTGGGTTTTGCATGTAATGCTATTCTTAAAATTTTAGTTGATAATCTGTTTGGGTGATGAGGGGGAAAATCAACGTCTTGATTTGAATTATATGGAGTAGCAAATATGGTTAAGCTATATATAGGTAAATCATTCCAAATTTTTGTAGCATTCCCTATTATAATGTTTTGAAGATAAAATGTTAAGGATAGTCTTTTAAAAATATATATATATATATATATATATATAAAATTATGTAGAGGGTTGTAATTTAGTGCTTGAGTTTTTTTTATTACATTTATGATAAGCATTTTTGCTATATGTCATGTATATTAAGCAATTTTAGGGGTGATATTGTCAAATTTACATCTTGAGAACTTTGAAATCTTTGTGAACATGTACTTTTTTTTTTGTTCTGCCTCCTATCCATGACTATGGCATGTTCTTTTTGATTTGAGGGTAATTCTATAGATGTCTTAGAGTAATGCAGGATGGAGGTTGTCTAATCTTGGATCTACAAATAAAAAGATATATGTTGCAAGTAACAATGGCAAAATTGCCGATTGATGTGCAATCATTAAAATGTTGAATTTTGGTTAAAAGGTTGATATCAACCTAATTTTTAGCATCTTTCACAATTTTAAGTGAATACATGTAAATTTGGTTAAATGTTAATTTATATGCCTTACAAGGCTTTGAGGAGTACATAAATTTGATTTTGGAAGATGTTGGAAAAGTAAACATCAAGAGAGAGAGCAAAAAACTTTATGTGGTTCATTTTCTCAATTTCCTTTACTTTTAATCTCCCAAATGTGCATACTCTAAATGTGGTACATCTATTTTGTTATTTGTCGATTACATATCAAAAAAATGTTTAGAGTAGATTCTTCTTAAGGGATGCAACACAACAGCCACCCTCTCTCTCTCTCTCTCTCTCTCAATAGTGGAAATAATGATTTCAAAAATTGTGTAAATTGGCATTATGTTGCCTTTTCAATCCCATTGAGGTTTAGCATCTTTGTTTACTGGCAATGTTAGAATTTAGATACATCTTGGACATCAAGAATGATTAATGTAATTTATGAAAGATATTTGATTGAATGAGTATGGAATTAACTATATTTGTGTAATTAATTGTATTGGAGGGTATTTATATAAGTTATATATTTTCTAAATATGATCTCAAGCTCTTGGTTATCCTGATATCTCATTGTGTATGATAGATTTTATTACTTTGTAAGTGATAGATTTTATTGGTTTGGTATATAATTTATACCATGATATTGATTTTTTTTTTTTTTCATATTTGGGAAGTTATTAATAGCTTTCCCGTGCATTGCACGGGTTAGTGAATAGTCTAATTTGGTTTTAGAAGCGCACACAGACCATCCTATTTTCGCTGTGGGTCTTAAGTTTTGATAACCTCCACATAGAAGACAAAAATTGCCCATAACCAACAATCCTAAGGCCAAATCACACTATTGAGGACCTTGCAACCACTAAGCAATCTCACCCTATAGTATATTTTCAAAACCCACCCAGAATTTCTAGATCTAACAACTTTTCTATCACTGTGTGTATTGTATCTAGGAAAAGAGGAGGGGGAAAGACAATCATAGTGCAAGAAAGATTAGAGTTGGGCAAGAGCCAAGAAAAAGAAAAGAGAAAGGAGGGGTTTTGAGTGGTCGTATTGCATTTTGTAGCGGAGGTCATGGTGGCCCTGCTTCCAAAACGGTGAACTGTACGCCATACAAAAATTAGAGAGATTTTTAGAAGCAAATGTGTGTGTGTGTGTGTGTGTGTTTTTTTTTTTTTTTTTTTTTTATCCATCTAAGCATTGATTTGGCCAGGAAAACTTAAACACGTCAACATTTCATTTATTTCTTTTGCCAAAAAATACAAATTGCACCTTTTATATTTGACCAAAATTTATTTAAGACCTTTAATTTTATTTTTTTCGTTTAAGTCACCTATATTTCAAGTTTATTTAATTATTAAGGTCTCTTCATTTTTATTAAATGTTTTTGTGTACAAATTTTTAATTTTTCTATAGAATTTTTTAAATTAAAAAAAATTCAATTAACTATTAAATATTTTTCAACAAAAAAAAAAAAAAAATTAAACCAGTTAAGAACACTAACAACCTTTTTCAACAATTGCTTTCTCAAGAACACTAACAACAAAAATAAAAATAAGAAATAGTTGAATTAAAATTTTACTATTTAGAAAAAATAGATTTTTAATTTAATTATGTACATATATGCATGACACAATTTTTTTAAAAAAATATAACACAACTTAATACCCATAAATAATAATTTGAAATATAATATTAAGAATATAATCAACCTTATTTGAAATTTAAAATTTAGGAACTAACACAAATCATAAATTAAGATATAAAAATAGAAAAATAACAAAAAACATACTTGGAGAGAGTGAATCGAGAGAGGTCACCAGTGAGAAATTTCAAATAAGCTTCTTTTATATATATATATCTTCGGTAAGCAAAGGATGATGAAGGGGATGATTGGCCATTAGCTACCTTAACAGCAGCAGAGAAATGGTGAGTTTGAAGATAGGAGATTAACAGCCTATTTGGTTCAATTTTTTTTGTCATTCAATTTCTGTCACTCAATTTCCATCACTCATCACTTATCACTCATCACTCTAAAATATCACACCCAAACGACACCATCACTCAATATTTTTCACACTGTTTGTGGGTTCCATGTCTGTCACCCGGTACAGTTATTTTTTTTTTCCCCAGTACCCAGATCACCCGAGAAAGAAGAAAGGAAAAAAAAGAAAAGAAAAAAGAAAAGAAAAGAAACCCGGATCACTGAACAAAGAAGAAGAAAAGAAAAAAAAAAAAAGAAAAAAGAAGAAGAAACCCAAAATCACCGAATGAAGAAGAAGAAAAGAAAAAAAAAAAAAAAAAAGAAGAAGAAACCCAGATCACCGAGCGAAGAAGAAGAAAAGAAAAAAAAAAAGAAAAAAAGAAGAAGAAACCCAGATCACCGAACGAAGAAGAAGAAATGAAAAAAGAAAAAGAAAAAAAGAAACCTAGATCACCGAACGAAGAAGAAGAAGAAAAGAAAAAAAAAGTTGAAATAGAAACAGAAACCTGAACGAAGAAGAAGAAAAAAAAAAAAAACCCCCAAAAGTTAAAAAGAACAGTTGTATAGTGTAAAGTTTTGTGTTTAATTACAAAAATGCAATTGAGTTATGAGTTATGGAAACTGAAAACAGCCAAAATGTGTTTTCAATTTCCATAACTCACAACTTAAAAATCAGAGAATTGAGTAATGGAAACAGAGTTATGGAAACAGAGTTATCGTGCTCCTAAACGGACTTCTAGCTATAGATCCCTCCATTTTTGAGTTATGAGTTATGAAAACTGATAATTGAGTTATGGAAACAAGTGAACTAAACAGCCCCTAAGGCTTCCAATTATTAAGGGTTACAATTTCCCTCACCTACCAAATAATCCACCATTTCTTTCCAAGAAATACCATTAGCTTCTTCCACTCCATTTGCATAATCCCTTCAAACCAACCTAATCCAACCCTAAATGTTGGCATAGGAACTCTTGTCCCCATTAAAATTTGTATCCTAAGACACTCATATCAGTTTATGTATAATAATAAAAAATGTGTTAAGTAGGGATGAAGGGCTCATATATAGGTATTGGGCTATGGGCCATGTTCGAGGACATCGTATGGCCCGAGGACAGGTAAATATTAACAAAGGTATACAGATTAATGGGCTGTGGAAGAAGTCTGGTCATAAGGAGCTGGGGATGTTGTCCAAGGAAAAACACCTCCTCGGCTAAGTAGAGTAAAGGTCAAATGGTCCAACCATCCATCAAGAACAAAGCAACGGGCAATTGTGCTTGAAAGGATAAACACCAAAGAAGGATGAGACAAAAGAGAGTTTGGAAATATCTAAGAAGAAAGCTACTGCCACCGCATTGAATGCTCTACATCTAACCTCTTGGCCGCATTAATGTAGAAGTGATACCTGAACAGTAACTTTCAGCCTTATAGCTACCCCCAAAGATTTCAGAAAGGTGCTGATGGGACAAGTATCAGAACCAGCAATCTGATCTACACGTGGAGGGCTGAGATGAAAGGAGGAAGAAGAATATAAAGAGGAAAAACCCCATTACAAGGGGGAAGAAAATGGAAGGGATACTGACTGTATACTTAAGAACTATAATTTCGTATGAGTCTAAAAGAAATATATAAGAACAGACCATCCTCGAACTTAGCCGAGGAGAACTTTTCTTGCATAAAATTGTTTGTTTTATTCTTTCCAGTAACAACTAACCTACTATGACCACTGTCCACTCAACTCATTGAAAGTTCATCTTCAAGCCTATTCTCTAACAAATTCATTGTTTTGGGCTCTTTGGGCCGTTAACCCTCCATTTGGGTTTTGAGACCAAATCTTGTCCTTACATGTTAAATTTACACATTTAAGCCCAAAACTACCTGCATCAGTTAATTTATAAATGTGTATATTAATGTTATTGCTACAGTAACTATCTAAATATACACGATTACTAGTCACATGGAAATCAATTTTTTTAATAATATTTTACTCATAAGCATATATAGAGAGAGAGAATGAGAAGGAGATGGTTTGAGAGAGTAATATAAAAAAATGATAAAAAAAATATTTTAATTAAATATAATGTAAAATAGATAATTTGATATGAATATTTTTGAAAAGTAGTTGTGTAAAATTCAAAAAAATAGGTTCTTATGCTAAAATATACAAAATATTTTAAGGAAAATTATACTTTACCATCCTAAACTATGCTCGCAATTACACTCTACACTCTAAATTTTTTGAATACTCGTTTTGCATCCTAAACTATGATCCATGTTACACTTTGCACTCCAACATCAAATCTGTGGTTAACTTGGATGGAAAAACATGACATCATGTAAAAAGATCTAATCGCCCCACTTCTCAATTGTTTAAAAACAAAGGAGAAATTATATTTTACCATTCTAAACTTTGAATTTTCGTCTAAATTTACAGCAAATTTAATGTCAGGAGCAAAGTATAACAAGGATCATTGTTTAGAGTGCAAAACATGAATTCAAAAATTTTAAGGTATGAAGCGTAATATAAAATATAGTATTTTAAAATGGTAAAATGTAATTTTTTTCAAAATTTTACACAAGCTTATGCGAATGTGCTTTCAGAGGGCTTTTCACCGGCCCAAGTGTTTTAATAAAATCTACATATCTACTCTTCTTAGCTACTTTCAACACATGCTTTAAAAAAGACTTGCACAATGCCCTTTCCAAGTACTTTACCACCTTTGCTTCCAGTCACATCGCCGACACAAAATGAAGAGTCTTAAGATTTCTTCCAATAAAGGAGTATCAAATGCTCCTCTGAATCTATACTCTCATCTTGCCAGGAGGAGGCTAGAACCATTTTAAAAAGTTGAACCTTTTGAAGCCGTTCCATGAATGCGCTAGGTTCTGTATTACATAGAGGCATACCTACTAAGGCCGCCCTTAGAAGTACAACTACGAGATTTAAAGGCTTTGTCAGAGCTGGGTGCAATATCTCCTCTAGCCACACTCAAACAAGGGACAAGCTATTAAGTACCACAACGCACAACAGCATGTTTGTCTGTGCATGCATGGCTTTCACCCACTATGAGCCCCACCCTAGACACGTGCGAGTATGCTACTAACTCAAGATTAGGGCGGCGAAAGTTTGAGTTCAAGAGCCAACTTTGAATCCTGTAAAGGTCTAAATTAAATTTGACAGCAAATATCGCTTATCCTAGTGTTTAAAAACAGTGGTATACAATCGGGTTTATAATTGCAGTACGTTCTTAGAAAGGCATTAAATACCAAGAACCACCAAGCGGAAACTTTTCTTCACTCGTTTTATTGGATTATAATTGAATGGATATTACATTACTGTGTAGGCCACCCCACCAATCAAGCATTTACATCCTTACCCTAAAATCTAACTAGGGAAAAAAACCATAAACCTCACAAGATAGTATAATTGATGCAGTACATGACATACTAATTGAGCAACTTCTCAAATTAATGTTCGTGTTCATTTTGTGACGGGTATATATAGCATCTGCCAAGCATATCAGTATCTTTGTTTTACAGAATTGAAGAAATTCCATTGTATAGTTAAGTTTTTTTATTTTAACATCTGATAATTTATAAAATGTCATGTCATTTAAAAATTTTAAAAAAATATTTATAATATTTAATTTTAACTAAAAAAAAAAATTCATTTCTAATGAAAATTATCCTAATACCTACGAAATACGACTTTACTTTCAAGCCAAGCAGTCGCCTCACCAAGCTACAAGCCACTCTTCAAACTTAATAAGTTATTGCTAACTAATTTTGAGCGCTCATAAAGTCTTGACAGTGCACATGTGCACATGGGTGGTCCCGCATTGCAGTACCAGGCTTGAATTTTTTTTCCTTTTTCTCAATTAAGACCAGCCTTAAGTATCGATACTGATATTGACTTAACTCTCACTGAAAATAAATAAATGAAGATAGTGACTTAAAACTTTGTGAAAAGATACGTGACTCAGTTAGCCTTGGGTTGGTTGAGAGAAACAAAAGAAAGGGAAAATGGAAAATGCTTTGTGCTTGGGTACTTAGGTGCGTTTGTTTGGAAGGAAAATAGTGAGGATGGAAAATAGAGGATGGAAAATAAGGAGGAAAATGTTATTTTTCACTGTTCGTTAGGGGAAGGAAAATAAGGAGGATGGAAAACTCGAAAGAAAGTTTTCTCTCCGGGCCCACATTTTTTTTCCTTCCAAATCAGAAGGAAAATCTGAAGAGAAAAGTGTTATAATAGTACCTTTACAAAAATATCCTCTTCCTACCTATTTTTTTTCAACTTTTTATTTTTATTTTTATTTTTTATGTTAGCTTAGCTGAACATTGTCTTTTTTTTTTTTTCTTTCTTTTTTTTTGCAACGTTCAGCTAACTGAATGTCCTTTTTTTTATTTTTTGTGTGTGTGTGTGTGTGTTTTTTCTTTTTTTTCTTTTTTTTCAACGTTCACCTGAACGTTGTCTTCTTTCTTTCTTCTTCTTTTTTTTTTTTTTTCTTCTTCAACGTCAACTGGATGTTGTCTTTTTTTTCTTTTTTCTTTTTTTTTCCATCTTTACCTGATTGTTGTCTTTTTTTTTTTTTTTTTTTCAACGTAACTAGATCTAATTTTTATATTATAATAATAAAAATAATATATAAATTTATATATATATATATATGATGTGATAAATTTTAAATTAATTAATGATTACAAATAAATCTATTTCCTACATATTATGTAACAAGGGTATAATAGTCAATTTATATAAATTACATTTTCCATCCTTCTCTTTTTCTCTCTAACCGAACACAAGAGTTTTCCACTCTCTCACTTTTTCACTCCTCCAACCGAACACACAAGAGAGAAAACTAAATATTTTCCATCCTCCCACTTTTTCATCCTCCCATAATTTTCCATCCTCCCACTTTTCCACTCTTCCAACCGAATGGACCCTTAGTCTAATTTAGTGCGTCTAGTTAATAGTTAACCAAAATTTTGTATCTCACCATTAAATATTTTTGTAAAAAGACTTGCTTTCTTTTAATGGTTCCAACAACGAGTTCCCTTATGGTATAAGTTAAAAGATTAATAAATATTCAATTACGAGCTATAATATATATTAAAAAAAAATATGCATGTTAATGATTTATTGACTTAACTACAAATTTATTGTAGTTATATGTGTTTTTTTTTTTTTTTTGGATATACATGTATAGATTAACTTTAGTTTTTGAAAAACATAAAATATATTATTTAATAAAACATTAAATGCATCTTAACCATTTATCTTTGGACATTTCTTAGCAATCATTATTATCATTTCTCTCTCCCTTATGTGTGTTTGTTTTTCAAAAAAGAAAAAAAAAAGAAAAAAAAAAAAAGAAAGAAAGAGATTTTTTCTTTCAAATTTCAATGTGTAGGTTCTTTTCTTTCCTTTCATCACATCACAACTATTGAGATCTATTTTTCCACAAACAGGCAAAATGATATGAAAATTTTGAATTTGTGACTTCAAGAACTCCTTATTATAAAAGAAAAATGCTAAGGGCACTCGTTAATAATCAATTTTAGGAAAATTTTAATACTACTTTTGTGAGAAATGAAAAAAATTGTCAAAATATTAATTATTTTTTTTTCACTTCTTATAAAAACTTTCTTTAAATGAATTATTAACGAGTACTCACTCGTTAGCGTTTCCCATTATAAAATGAAAAAAAAATCTAGGACTACAATTAATTGCACACATATTTTCACAACTATTTAATGTGGTTGATTGGGAATGGTGGAAAAAAAATTAGGGATTCACGTAAAAGTAAAAAATAATTAATTACAGAATTTCACATAAAATAGTTATAAAAATGGGTGTGGAATTGTTTACGGTTTTAGAATAACTCTTATAAAATCTAATGGCACGTTGAAGAATTTATGGAACAACATCATTTCATTGGGCCAATTATATTTTAATCAATCACAACATTTTATTTCAACTAGCCAAAAAGAATAATTCTAGGGCTCAAATCCCCACTTCTTTGTTATAACTATCCGATTATCAAAAAAATAAAAATTCTAGTATCACATCTAATTGCACACTCAATTTCTTAACTTGTTAACTTGTGCAATTATAAATAGTGAATACTTTTTGCCTCTATGACCCACCACTCAAAATCACATAAATCAGGAAGTTATAAAATTGGTCATGAGAATGATTAGTATTCACAATATAGTTGATTCAACAATTGTGAAAAATCTTATGTCACGGGAAATTTAGTTCTAAATTTTCTTTTATTAATAAAAAAGGTATTTTTGAAAAGACAAACATTGCTTTAGCAGCCAAGATGTTATCCATTGCGAGTGTAGCTAACTAATAACTAATATATTTGTAGCCCAGAGAGAGAGAGAGAGAGAGAGAGAGAGAGAGAGAGAGAGAGAGAGAGAGAGAGAGAGAGAGAGAGAGAGAGAGAGAGAGAGAGAGAGAGAGAGAGAGAGAGAGAGAGAGTCTCTAACTTGTCTTCCCCTATTCTAATTAGATCTAAGAGTTTAACTTGTTTTTTTTTTTTTTTTTTTTTTGTTATGTTAACGGATGCCCTTAGAGCAATTGTTAATAAACTATAATAAGAAAGTTTTGACACTACTTTCATGGAAAATATAAAACACTGTCAATAACATTTGTTGTTTTATTATTCTTTCAATAAAATATTTCTAAAAATAGTTCACAAGCCAATGACCTTAGAGTATTATTTAACATTTCCTTTCTTTTTTTTTTTTTTTTTTAAACGTACAAAATAAAACCTAGTATGAGCAGAAACCTTCAAAACTCTGTTATGTTTATGTAGGGACTATGAAGTTCCCTAGTTTTACATATATTATATTAAAAATAGAAGAATAAAAACTTTCTAAACATAATGAAGGTATATTACTAGCTTTTTTTTTTTCTTTTTTTTTTTTTTTTTGAGGGGGAGGTATATTACTAGCTAGTGAAGCTTTTCTCTTGGGGAATAACTACTCTAGAAATAGCCATTAAGCAGAAAACTTAACATGACAGTATTAATTTTGCATTAAAAGGATTAAGTTTTATGATCAGGGTCTACACCTTAAAAATTGTACTAGAATGGCAGGGGGGGGGGGACCATGACTTATTTTGTTTTGGGTAAAATATCATTTTCGTTTCTAAACTATCACAAAAGTTCATTTTTCGTCCCTAAAATTTCAAAAGTTCTATTTTTATCCCTAAACTTATCCAAACATGCTGATTTTGGTCCCTCAATCTACTTCCGTTAACTTATGTCTTATGTAACTTGATGAAATGCTGATGTGATATTTGACTTGAATTAAAATTATTTTGTTTAAAAGAAAATATAAACACGTGGCAAATAATTAGAGGTAAATGTGGGATCATTTTTTAAAAGCCCCAAATTACCCCACTCCCTCAGATGGTCATGCCTATGTGTGTGAACCCAAATGAAACGGAATCTCAACGAAAACGACAAAAAACCTGCTCTAACTCCAGAAGCACCAGCCTCCTTCAATCCCTTCTTCTTCTTCACGATGAAGCTCGCGCCGATGAAGAAGCTGGACGAGAGAGCGAGAACTAGACCTTTGACGTTGTCAGACGACATTTCCTCACGCCAGCTCATCGATGTCATCGCCGCCGAACTCAGCATGGCCATCGCCGACGCCACAGCAGCTCAGAACAACAACCTGAATCCGAATCCAAATCCAAATTTAAAACTCTAGCTTCCACCGGTGGCTTTATCATACCCTCACCGGAAGGCCCATCGAAAACGATCTCCGAATCCTCTTCTTCTCGATGAAAATGACTCGGAGTGAGTCAGGAAGAACGAGTTGGATTTGGATCTCAGAGATTTTTGATCTTTTTTTTGAGTTTTAAATTTCTAAGCATTGAAAACCCACCCCTAAAATCTCAAGTCTCAGATGGTCATGCGTGTGGGGTCCCAAATCACAAAGCATTGAAAACCCAATCGGCGGAAGAGTTCCTATTGAAATCAAACTGGCAACTCCAATCTGCTGTTAGTCTCCACCGTAAAGCTCCAATTGCATTGAGATGTGAAATTATAGGTTGCTCCGCTGTGAATCAGGTAACCACCATGAATCAACTAGTGATTTGGGTTCACACACATAGGCATGACCATACGAGGGAGTGGGGTAATTTTGGGTTTTTTAAAAATGGTTTCCACGTGTACCTATAATTATTTGCCACGTGTTAATTTTTTTAAATAAAATAATTTTAATCCAAGTTTGATATCACATCAGCACTCCGTCAGGCCACATAAGACATAAGTTAACAAAAACAGACGAAGGGACGACAATCAGTATGTTTGGAAAAGTTTAGGGACAAAAATAAAATTTTTGAAACTTTAGGGACGAAAAATAAACTTTTGTGATAGTTTAGGGACAAAAATAATACTTTAGAGGAGTTTGAGTAATATTGTTGGAGTGTTTTTGATATATATGTGGATGAAAAAGTGTGTATAAGTGTGTTTAAAATGCTCAAAAAGTTGCTTGAAGTAGCCTACAAAACAGTTGAAAACATTAGTGCGACATTGTGCATTCCATTAAAGTTGAAAATAGTTATGGCCACAAATCTGATAGTTGGCTTTCTTTTCTATTTTCGTATAAAATGGTTTTCAATAAAGGCCAAATTTA
Source organism: Lithocarpus polystachyus (assembly GCA_033629205.1). Taxonomy (NCBI): domain Eukaryota; kingdom Viridiplantae; phylum Streptophyta; class Magnoliopsida; order Fagales; family Fagaceae; genus Lithocarpus; species Lithocarpus polystachyus. The sequence goes on along the minus strand of CM066165.1, from coordinate 43,442,497 downwards.
ATGACACTACTTGAAAAATTAATACATGAATTACCAATAAGAATATGACCAACAAATACCAAACCTATTAGCAAAAGAAACAGGATCACATCTTTCACATTTCATAACCAAATTGCAAAAAAAAAAAAAAAGACAAAGAAAAGTATGGATACCCGGAATATCATATAATATAACATTTAGTATATAAGATCTGTATTATTTGTAAACATTATTATAAAACCATCCTTAAACCCTGCTCTTGATCACAGCTCTAAGGGGATTCTTCATCACCACAGTGAACTCCAACTTCGCAGCAAAATCCAATTCATTACCAGGCGGGTAAGCACTCCACTCAAATTCTTGCACCATTCTTGCTAGCATAAGATGAACATGCACAGTGGCCATGCTCAAACCAGGACATATTCTCCTTCCAACCCCAAATGGAATCATCTTCACCCCGGTTACTCCAGTTAAATCCGCGTCCTCCTTCCCCGAAACGAATCGTTCCGGGTCGAACTTTGATGGGTTCGGCCACAGTTTCGGGTCCTCACTAATACCAGGCAAGTAAATCTCGACGTTTACATCAGTTGGTACATCATACCCTGCCAACGTTGTTGGCTTTGTCACTGCATGTGTTAGTGAAAAATAGGTCGGTGGGTGCTTTCGTAGCAATTCTTTTACCACTGCGTGTAAATACGGCATGTTCTCCACATCTTTCTCGTCCACTTTTCGATCACCAACTGTAACTTTAATCTCTTCGTACAGCTTGTCTTGAACATGTGGATTGGCTATGAGCTGTGCTATACCCCATTCGATTGCCGTACCTGTTAGAATTATGATAAAATCATTAAATTCTGAACTTCCACACCATTTAAGCTTTTGGGATTTTCTATAATTATTTATCTTTGTTTTACATCCAATTTAAAAATAGTTAAAAACCCAAAAGTGCTAATCTCCCATTTAAAAAGTTGGATAGAAAGTTAAAAATCCAACCACTTAAAACCCATTTATTAGGGCTAGACTTGGTTAGTTGCTCCGGTATACTGGTCAAGAGCGTAATACGAAACACTCGAGCATTAAACCCAATCTTAGCCTTACTTATTAAAGGTGATCTAGACCTCACATGATAGAGAGTGCATAAATTATGCCCCAGTATATTAGAGTATTAGACATGTCAAAATCATGTAAAATGACAATTTATTATGGTTTAGACTCACAACTTAGAAGAAGTGTAAAAATTATTGATTAAATAATTAAATTCATTATTTTCTAAATACTCTTAGACATTCATTAACATTTTCATTTTAAGTTTTATGAACAATTGAATAATTTATGAGTACCTGTTGTGTCGGTTCCACCATTAATAAACTCGGAACAAAGCGTGACTAATTCAGGATTTGCCGGTGATGATTTACGATTCTCTATCTCGAGGTCAAAGAGGGTGTCGAGGTATGAAAACGATGTTGCTGTTTTATCAGATTCGGGGTTTTTGAGTGCCTTCCTACGCTTCTCGATGTGCGGGACCATGAAATCGATTTGCTGATTTCGAACCTCTAAGGCAGTCTTCCTTTGCTTTGAGAAAAAGGGGCTCAAAATTGGGAGATAATCATCGATTCTTGGGTGGAGTGTCATCAAAACACGTTTCATCACCTGATCAAATTTTTCGTTTGTCTCTTCGTCCATTTCGAACCCAAAACACATCGTTAAGAGGATACAAAACACAGCAAAGCGAGCGTTTTTCAAGACCCAAACAACACCATCATTGGACTTAGCCTCAGTTCGAACCCTATTGATGAGTTTCTCCATAGCTGTGTCCCTCACTTGGCGAAACTCCCTGAGCCTGCTCGAGCTAAGCATGTTTTGGACCATGTTGCGTCTCAATGAACGCCAAACAGGCCCATACAGCGCGGCGTTGACAGTGAATTTGTTGCAGCTAAATATGTTCCTTGTTGGATTTTCTCGAGGTCGAGTAGCAAATAGCTGACCCCTTTCGATTAAGGCTTCGTGGACTAGTTTTGCATCGCTTAGAATGATCATAGTTCTGGTCCCCATTCTTAAGGTAAAGATTGGACCATACTTTTGTCGCAGCCCATCAGCATACTCGAAGAATGGTTTCCCCGAGTTTGCTACTTGGAAAAGGTTCCCAACGATAGGCCATCCTGGTGGACCTGGAGGAAGGTTGAGTTTCTTGGATTTGGTTTTATGTGTGAGGAAGAAAATTAAGGCTGAAAGAAAGAAAGCTAGGAATGTGAAAAAGAGACGGTAGTATAAGGAAAGTGAAGAAGAGGGAAAAGTTAAAGACAGAAGAGAAGCCATTTGGAGTTTGGGCTAGGAAGAGAAAAAATGCGGAAGGGAATGTGTGTACCATACATGAACTAAAGTTGGAAGATATATATGGTATGAAAATGGGAAGAGCATGAAATTACAGGTGGGTTTATTTAAAGCACCATGAAAGGTTTTGCTACCAGAGCAGGATTGGCTGGTGAAGATTATTAAATGCTTGGGGCTTAGAAATCAGTATAAGGCAAAAAAATATAAACCATGGGCAGGAAAATGGGTTGAGAGATATTTATTGCATTCAACTACTGCTTAAATGTGGACGTATAAGTTTTGTGTTAAATAAATTGGCACAACAAATGCCACAACTTGTCAGAAAAGTCTTGTACCACAACAAAAGCCATAAAAAAAGCCACAACCCGCCCACGTGGCGAGTTGTGGTTGGTGGAGGGGTGGTCCACCACCATCCCTCCTCCAACCACAACTCGCCACGTGGGCGAGTTGTGGCTTTTTCTGTGGTCCTAGAAGGACCCCAACTTGTCATCACCTCTCTATCAACTACAACTTACCATATAGGCGAGTTGTGTCATTTTATGTGCCACACGACTTGTTTAAGTGAACATAAAAATGACAGGTATTAGGTACACAAATGTCACAACTTTTCACTACTTCTCTACCAACTACAACTTGTCACATGGACAAGTTGTGACATTTGTTGTGTCACTTTATGTGCCACATGACTTATTCAATGTGAACATGAAAATGACAGTATTAGGTACACAAATGCCACAACTTTTCACCACCTCTCTACCGTCTACAACTTATTACATGGGCGAGTTGTGGTAGTTGTTGTGCCACTTTATGTGTCACACGACTTATTTAATGTGAACATGAAAATGACAGGTATTAGGTACAATTATTTCACCTCTGGGAGGAGAAAATTGGATATGAAAATGTCGTGGCTCGCAGTTCAAAAGGATTATTAGTGGAAGAGTAGCTAGTAATTACTGCTAGTCACTTGCCTTTGGTGAATATGAACAAAATTCAATTCAAAGGCTTGCAAACGCCGCCTTTATAGCATGAGGGACTATGGCTCTAAAAAAGAGAGCCTTAAATGTAGAGTCTGAAGCTCACAGTCTCTCACCTGCAGACTTGCTTCATCTTCTGAGGGCAGTTTAGATCCAGGGTCCAGTGTCCAGTGACACTGGACTTAATCCAGACCCCATCTTCTCCCTCTCATCGAGTCATCTGAGCGCTGATTGCTTCAGTTCCATCAAATTTAGGTAAGACCAGTGAACTAAGTCGCCGTGACAGGAAAAGAGAAGAACCTTGACATGTACATGAACTCATTTAGCACAGTAATTATGTATGTTTCAAGTTCATTTCCACCATAACTGATTTAAGATCAAGAGCATGGTACAAGCGATGTATCTTGATTTTTGCAATGATGAGATAGGTGTTGTGATAACAGAAACTATGATATCAATTAGTTGTGATAATAAAATTTTATGTCAATTTATTTTTTTAACAAGAGAGAGAGAGAGAGAGAGAGATTTTCCTTCCCCTCCATGAAAGAATCAAGCAAAGCCTGATTAATAATTTGGGCAAAATTTAAGTACAATACTTAGGTATTTTTGTTTAGGTTCTCATTTTAAAATTCTGCTACGTGAATTTTTTTTTTATAGAATGGAAGTGTATATTTTAATTAAGTAGTTACATGACTGAATTTTAAGAAAAAAACTTAAAGAACAACATCTAAGGTATTATACCTAAGTTTTGTTCTAATAATTTAAGATAATTTCTAACTAATCTTCATCTTTACTCAAATTCCACCGTGCAATCTTCTTTTTTAGAATGTAAACAATTAAATATACACAATTTGTGAATTCTATACATTAAATTTACATAATATTTCAAAAAATGTACACAATTTTGAATATTTAATTTACATGATTTTTCAAAGAATTTACCTAATTCTATATATTCAAAATACACAAATTTTCAACTGTATAAATTCAATGTACAAAATATCTCAAGAAAGTACAGTATTCTTTACATTCTCTTTACATTTAATGTATACAATTTTTCAATGAATGTACAAAAGTTTTTATATTCAATGTACACAATTTTTCAAAAAATGTACACAATTATGTATATAATTTTGTAATTGACAACATTTCAAAGAATTTACAAATTTTTGTACATTAAATGTACACATTTTTTTCAAAGAATGTACGATATATATACAATTAATATACACAATTTTTGATGAATTAAGACAATTTTGTATATTCAAGATACATAATTTTTCAAAAAGTGTATACAATTTTGTACATTCAACGTAATCAATTCCTATAAGACTAGACACAATTTTGTACACTCAATGTAGACAATTTCTCAAAGAATGTTCATAATTCTAAATTTTTAATATACAAAATATATCAAAGAATGTACACAATTATGTATATTTAATATACATATTTTTTCAATTCTATACATTCCATATGCACAATATTTCAAAGAATGAACACAATTTTACACAATCAATGTGCATAATTTTTTAAAGAATGTACACAATTTTGTTTATTCAAAGTATATAATTATTCCCAAAAAAAAATTCATAATTTTGTATATATAATGTATACAATTTTTCAACGAATAAAAATAATTTTTTACATTCAATGTAGGCAATTTTTCATACAATGTATAAAATTTTGTACATTCAACGTATGAAAATTTCGAAAGAATGTATACAATTCTATATATTCAATTTATAAAATTTTTTGATTATGTACATTCAATACACCTAATTGTCCCAAGAATCTATACAATTCTATACATTCAAATTACACAGTTTCTCAAAGAATTTAAAAAATATGTATGTTTAATGTATACAATTTTTAAAGAATTTACACAATTCTATATATTCAAAGGACATAATATTTTAAACGTAGAACACAAAAAGTAGTACATGTAATTTGTATCCAAAAACCCCCCGATTCTAGGCGTCATTACATCATTGATTAAGTAAACACCTGAAGGAATCAATTGCTCTATCATTCTTAGGTCGTGGTTCTCACAATCATAACGTCATTAATTGAGAGTTGAGGTAGGGTTTTCAACATGTGAAAATGATTAATTTTTCTATTAATAAATAAGGTTATAAGGTTCAAATGTTTAATTTATAGTTACATTAAAGGGATATCCTTTTGCTTCTCAAAGTTACTGCTTAAAGTTTTTGCCAGAAACTTGAGATCTTTAGGAGGGAAAACACATAAGTCGCTTAAGCACTTGCATCTAGAAGGGTCACCGCAATCATTAGCCGTATTGCATGGATGACTTAGGCCCTGTTTGGATTTTTTTTCCCCCACTCATCACTCCTCACTCAACTTTCGTCACTCATCACTCATCACTTAAAATAACCCAACTCCCTACACGAAGTCTGTTTGGCACCATCACTTAACTTGTCATCACTCAAATTTTTCAACTATTTGTGAGCCCCATACCTGTAACTTGGTGCAGCTATCCTTTTTCTTTTTCTTTTTTTTCCTTCAACCCCAGTACCCAAACTCACCGAACCCAGTAAAAAAAATAAAAAAATAAAAATAAAAACCCAGATTCCCGTACCTAGTGAAAGAAGAAAAAAAAAAAAAAAAAACCCAGAAACCCGAACCCAGTGAAAGAAGAAGAAAAAAAAACCCCAAAAACCAAAATCTAGTGAAAGAAGAAGAAGGAAAAAAAAAAAAAAAAAAAAACTTAATGAAGAAGACCAAGACCCAGCGTGAAAGGGAAAAGAAAAAAAGAAGAAGAAGAAGCCACCTAGTGTGAAAAGAAAAAGACAAAAGAAAGAAGAAGAAGGCCCAAACTCACCGAACCCAGTGAGAAAAAAAAAAAAAGATGTCAAAAGTTGCAACAGACCTCTGATCGTGGGACCCAGCATGTAGTTTTAATTACGGAAATGCCATTGAAAACAGAATTATAGAAATTGAAAATACCTAAAATGTGTTTTTAATTTCCATAACTCATCATTCAAAAATCAGAGAATTGAGTGATGGAAACAATAACTGGAAACAAAATCCAAACAAGCCTCTCAGTCATGGGTCCTACCATTTTTGAGTTATGGGTGATGGAAACAGAGTTATGAGTTATGAAAACATGAAATCCAAACACCCCCTTACATTTCTCCCTTGAACTTCTACTTGTAAACCTGCCGGAAAATTTTGTAATATTAAACATTCAATTTAAATCATGTTTTGATATAATTAATGAAATTTGAGGAAAGACACAATTTTGCATGTGTTTGTGTGAATTAATCATCACTGGTATAGATTATGGAGTAACAATATCTATAGGAAATAAAACACGAGTCACTTATAAGATCCAATAATCAAGAATAAAACCAAGAAGGCCAACTTAAGTGAAGATTTCTCCATAACTTTGAGCTTAATATCTACAAATGTTATCTGTAATGATTATATTTTATTGCACTGACAAACTTCGCTTCAAGATTGGGTATATATATAGGTGAAATCCACATAAGGGATTAGTTTTCCTAATAATAGATATTGTTAAAATATAATAATCCAAACGTGTTAAAGGGAAATTCTAGAAGCTATTGAGAAAACTGAATCTCTGAAATTGATTAAAATGAATGAGTTGGTTAATTTACACTAAGGCTGTGCTTTATATACACGTTACAGTGAAAGAGAAAGAGAAAACTAATTCCAACTAACTCTAACAAACTATTTTCCAGTAATTGACAACTGTACACTACTTAATCACTCTCATGTGCCACTAACACACGTGTAATCACTTAAGTGCAATGACACCGTTTCCTTTTAGCCTCCCTTTCTTCTTCTTCTCATATACTCTGTTGTTTTCCCTTGTTTCTTCAGTATTGCAATTCCTTGACTGAGTTGTTTTCCTTGACTGAGTTGTTTTCCTTTATGCTTTCACTCTGGACTGAAATCTCAACACTCCCCCTCAAGTCATGAGCCATAAGATTAGTGACTTGACTATCAGAAGTCTTAAGACTTGACGAATAGATATCAATCAATCCCAAGCAAGTGACCAATTTGCTAAAAGCTGGAAGTCCTAATGCTTTGGTAAAGATGTCTGCTGTTTGTAATTGGCTTGAAACATAAAATGTCTTAATAACACCTTCTATTATTTTGTCGCTCACCAAATGACAATCAACTTCTATATGTTTTGTTCTTTCATGGAAAACGGGATTAGCTGCAATATGCAAGGCAACTTGGTTATCACAGAAAAGCTGAGCACTATATGGATGATCAACCCGTAAATCTCTCAACAATTGGAGGACCCAAACAATTTCATAGGTTGTAGTAGCCATTGCCCTGTACTCTGCCTCTGCTGAAGATCTAGAGACCGTGCTTTACTTCTTAGACCTCCAAGAGATTAAGGAGTTCCCTAAAAACACACTATAGCCTGTGATGGATCTTCTGGTATCAGGGTAGCCTGCCCAATCCGCATCACAGAAAGCCTTGACTTGCATACTTGAGCTGCTAGAGAAAAACAAACTTTTGCTTGGTGTACCCTTCAAATACTGCAGTTATTGATTGCCAACATATGAGGCTCTCTTGGTGCAGCAAGAAACTGACTCAACCTATGCACTACATAGGTGATGTCAGGTCTGGTCAAAGTGAGATATAACAATCTCCCAATCAATTTTCTGTACTGGCTTGCATCTGGAGGAAGCTTACCTACATCCTTTGAAAGATGCAAATTTTGTTCCATTGGAGTTCTAACTGGTTTAGAACCTAAGAAGCCAGTGTCTTGCAAAATCTCCAAACAATACTTCCTTTGATTTAAGCTTATACCCCTGTCACTTCTAGCAACTCAAGACCCCAAAAATACTTCAAGGAACCCAAGTCTTTTAAGCCAAACTTGGTATGTCGACCAAAAGGAATTTTCAAAACCTCATTGAAATCTATTTGGATTCGTTTTCGTCCAACACGTTTTGGAAATTTACAATTCACATCAGCAACAAAATTCTCAAGTTGAGAAGCTTTACCTTGTTGCCAAATTCTTCAAATTGTTTTGGGGCTGGCAGACACTCTAGTGGCAATGTGACTTATGCAGCCTCTTTTCAACTTTCCATTCTCACTTTGCTTGAGCAATTCTTCAAAAATTGCTTGACATTCAGCATTGTTAAAAAAAAAAATGATTTGGGCTGTAAAAAAATTTTTTCTAACAGATTATTCATTTTTTATTGGAAAGATAGGAATTGAAGTGAGGATAAGTGGATAACAACTAAGTAGATGAGGCAAGGTAGGGATAGAATTTTATGTTGGCAAAGAAACCCCAGAAGTAGCAAGATAGTGGTAGTATTAAAGCTTGATACAATTCTAATCTACCGTATACAGTAGTTTCAAAGTTTACTAAGTACTTTTGCTCAAAAAAAAAAAAAAAAAAAAGTTTACTAAGTACTCGTATACAGTAGTTTCAAAGTTTTAAAGCTTGATTGAATTCTAATCTACCATAAGTATCATTAAATCAATTTCAAAGCTGGAATCAAGCTAGAACTTTGTAAATCAAGCTAGAATTATCCACTTATCCTCTGGACATAATTCTAATCTAAGCTTGATTTACTTAGTACGAGTAAAATTGATTTACTTTTAAAGATACGGAGTAGTAGATAGTAGCAAGATAGAATTCTAATATACCGTATTAAAATTTGATTTACGCTCTGTTTGTTTCGATGTAAAATATTTTCAAATGTAAAATATTTTACATTGAAAATATTTTTCGTAAAATATTTTCATTTTACTGTGTTTGGTAGCATTTGTGAAAATGGTCAGGAAATCCTTTTGTAAAAATTTCCTAATCACACAACCCACTGGGCACTGCAAAGTCTAACTAGAATAGAGCAAATCAAAGCAAACTTTTGTCTAGTTGTAGCTATTGAAGCATCACCAGCAAATCCAAAATCACAACCTAGTACAAAAACTGCAACAAGCATCAGATCCCACCAAGCTACATAGTATACATGAAACCCATCAAACAACCCAAGTCATCCGTGAAGCCACCGTCAACCCACCACCGTGACAAATGAAACCCATACCCGAAACCCATCAAACAACCCATGCCGTCCGTCAAGGCACCATCACTCCGCCTCTGCCACTGTCGACAAACACAAATCATACCCAAAATCCATCAGCACAAAAATCATCCACTCACCAAATCCACCATAATCCGACCCACCAAACGCAGCTCTACAACAATCCGACCTCCAAAAACTCAACTCAACAATCTTAGATGAATGGTTTTAATCTCTTCAATCTGGGTCTTGAAGGGCGATATTCGAAGTTGAAGAACTGGGTCGGATTTGTTAGGGAGTGGTGCCACCGGTGGTCTGTCACTGGTGAAGAACTGGGTCGGATTCGGTAGGGTGTTGTCGCTAGTCTCACTGATTTGGCTGGGGAGAGAGTTTGAGAGAGGGAGAGAAGAACTGAGAAGAAGAGGGAGAAAGGATTGTGTGAGAGGGACTGAGCGTTTTGTAAAATGGTGAAGAGCTAGGATCGGGTGAGAGGGAGTTAGTGTTTTGTAAAATGTTTTACCATTGATTTTTTGGTAAAATAATTTACAAGTTTTAATGCACAAACTTTGGTCAAACTGAAAATATTTTACAACTTTGACTATATTTTACATGTAAACAAACACTTGAAAATAGGAAAATATTTTACGAAAAATATTTTACTTCGAAACAAACGAAGCGTTAAAGATAAAGATTGAATTTGGATTAGGCTTGGTGGCTATAGAATTTGGATTTGAATATAAAGGTCCATTTGTTTTGTGCGTCTCACGTCCACGTTTGTTGCGTTTTGCGTTTCAGTTTTTTTTTTTTTTTTTAATTTTTTTATGCACACTAAGTTTGCAATTTGTAAGATTAGTACACTAATAGAATTTGAAATCTACAATAACTTTGAAAATTGCTTAGCAGTTGGTGCCAATACTATAAATTTAAAAATAAAAAAAAAATTTCATAAATTTGTTTAAGGGTAATTTAGGAAATTTTTAACTTTTTTTTTTCTTTAAAGATAAGGTAATTACTGATGTTTTCCTAAGTAATTGGGTTTTTCTAACTAGGCCAAACTACTTAGGACGGAGGGAGTATTTACTCATAGTTGTTACTTTTCGGCTAACATGTTTTGACTTTTATGACCAAACCAATTAAAACTTTAAAAGCTCCAAGTGATGGCAGATTGGTTCTTATTTTTGATAAAATATAATATTAATTTGATTGTTATTATTTTTTAATAAATGTATCTATCACTTTTTATTGGGCTTGGACTAGAATTTTAGGTGAAGAATTAAGTCATTGACAATATAGTTATATTTATGAGATTTAATCAATAAAACTTAACTTAATGAATATATATTTATTTATTGCGATAATTCCAAAACAATATATTAGTATTGACTAGTACCGAAATATTTAGTTTCTATGGCCAAACCGAAACGGCTTCCGGTATGAAATTAATTCCCTTGATGCATGTAGACCGTTGAAACTTGATCTTGCAATATCTATCGATCCGACTATCAGATTTGGAAACCAAATGTATCGTTGTGATTGTTAGAATCTCAAGATCATTTTCATGATATGTGATTAATAAATTAATGAATGAAATGCAATCGTGATTTTTGGGTACCTAGAATGATTATTTGGTCATTTTTCAAGGTTAAATTATGGGTGCAAAATTGAGTGTTTACAATTATATTATTACATTAAAGGGATTTCCTTTTGCTTTTCAAGGTTACTGCTTAACATTTTTGCCAGAAACTTGAGATCTTTAGGAGGGCAAACACATAAGTCGATTATACACTTGCACCTAGAAGGGTCACCGTAATCGTTAGCAGTCTGACATGGATGACTTATATTTCTCCCTTGAACTTCTACTTGTAAACCTGCCGTAAAATTTTATAATATTTACCATTCAATTTTGATCATATTTTGATATAATTAATGAAGTTTCAGAAAAGACAAAATTTTGCATGTGTTTGTGTGAATTAAGCATCATTGGTATGGATTATAGAGTAACAATATCTATAGGAAATAAACCACATGAGTCACTTACAAGACCCAATAATCAAGAATAAAACCAAGAATGCCAACTTGAGTTAAGATTTCTCCATAACTTTGGGCTTAATATCAACAGATATTCTCTGTAATGATTATATTTTATTGCACCATGACAAACTTCGCTCCAAGATTGGGTATATATATATATAGGTGAAATCCACATAAGGGGTTAGTTTTCCAATTAATAGATAAGGTTAAAAGATAATCATCCAAACAAACCATTAATTAAAAGAGAATGCATTAATTTCTGGGATTTTATCTGATTTGGGGACACATAATCTTCTCTTACCGTATTTAGTATTTTTAAAAGTAAAACCATATCAGCTATCATTTTGAAGATTATTTTATTTTTCATTAGAGGTTTTAATTCAAACCACAACGATGAAGATATATGTTGAAGCAAGAAGGATACATTTCATGAGGTTTTCTTAAATTTCCTCGTCTAATTAAATTAACTTGAACCCATCCTTTGTACCATTTTTTGTGTTCTACCAATGGTGGTATACTATATGTTTTATATATTTATTATTTTATTTACTAAACTAAGCCATAGCTTATATGGATGTGTAACTATATTGATAATATTTAACTCTTAACTCTTAATTGCTTTCCTTTCCAATTTAAACTTTGATTTTTTTATAAGAAAAGTCAAAGAAATATATGATAAATTGTAATCGGTGAAACTTAAATTAGAACACACAAAAAATGATACAATATTCTGCATCTCAAAAACCCCAAATTTGGGCATTATGACATCATTGATTGAGTAACCACCTCGAGGAATCAGTTGCTCTGTCATTCTTATGACGTGGTTCTCACAATTATGAAGTCAGTAATTGAGTGTTTAGGACGGGTTTTCAATATGTGGAAAATTTCCTAATAATAATAAGGTCATAAGATAAGAATTTGAACAAAAAACAGAAAAACATTCATTTCTTGGACATGGTTCTCGCAAGGATAACATCTCTTTTCTTTGAACAATTCCCCTTATCTTCTAATATTACTACTTCTCGTGGTTCTCCCATTGGGAGTTGCATTTCAACCAACAATAGGTGTTTGAAGACAGCAAGTTCTCCAGTAATAAGTTAGATTCAACCTTCCATGATTATTACAAAATATTCAATGCATCATGTGCGTCCCAAGATATTGCTTTACAGTAATTCCCCCAACAAACTTAGCTCCTAGATTGGATATATAGGTGAAATCCACGCAAGGAATTAGTTTTCCTATTAATAGATCAGATTAAAAAATAATAATTCAAACAAACCAAAATTAAATAAGTACGCATTGATTTCAAGGTTTTTCTCTGGAGATACGTAAACATCTCTTACCATATTTAGTAGTGTTAAATGTAAAACTTTATCAATTATCATTTTGAAGAATATTTGATTTTTCATTAGAGCTTTTAATCAAACCACAACGATGTAGATTATATGTTGATGCAATAAGGGGACAAAATGGGCAAATGCCCTTTTCGCAGAAACTAAGCAGCGTTTTGCCCCACTTTTCAAACTAATCAGGGAAATGCCCCTCTTTTGTAACTCGATAACTTATTAATCGAGCTATAGGAATAACTCGATATTATAATAATCGAATTAACTTAAGCTTTGTTCCACGCTGGCCCTCCAACGTGGCATTTTCTTTTTTGAATCCCTAAATAACTCGATTATTTTAAAATCGAGTTATGTAACCGAGTATAGAGATATCGAGTTATGCTCTTGTTAAAACACCGTCTTGCTGTCAGGCGTACGATTCTTTTTCTTACCATAAATTGAATATATGAAAATCGAGTTATAGACCATAATCGACTCTCGTAAAATCGAGTTATTGTTGTATAACAACTTAACATATCCTCCCTTTCAGAGTGTCTTCTTTCCGTCTGAACTGATTTCCAATCTACTCCACAAATCCACAGCTGCTTCCGGACTCAACTGAAATTTGTATCTCCTCAGGTAAAAAACTCACACCAAAATTTTAGGACAATGGTATGTTCATTTGATATTGTACTGATTTTTTTTTTTTTTTTTTTTTTTGGTTGAATGAGTGTAAAGTAAGTACATTGGTGTGGTTTTGGTTGTTTATTGTAATAAACATGGTCACAAGAATTTTAGGGCAATGATATGTTCATTTGATATTGTATTTTTTTTTTTTTTTTTTTTGGGTTGAATGAGTGTGAAGTAAGTACATTGGTGTGGTTTTGGTTGTTTGTTGTAGTAAACGTTTTGGTTGTTTGTTGTAGTAAACGTTGGTCACAAGAGAACGAAATCTTTACTATAACAACATTTTGTATTGCACATAATCAGCATTAGTCATAATCATATAGAGGCGTGTACATAATTATCATTATTCATTGGTTAGACATTAACAACAACATTTTGTATTGCACACAATGTGTAGACATTAACAACAATGTCTAAATATTTTATGATGAATGTCTTTGTATTTCATTTTTTTCATTTTTAGCATGTAATAGTACACAAATTTATGAATGTCTTTGTCGTGTACCATCTTATGCAGAATTACATTATTTATCAATAGTTGATGCACACCATTAACTTGATTATTTGATGTTATTGTATTTAGCGTCAATGTCTGGTTCTGGCAACCCACAACTCTGTAGGCCTCATGATGTGTTCACTGCTATGGGTCGTTGTTGGGTATTGGAAGATGAGTTCAGCTATCCAATCAATCCGAATCTGCGAAATAGTGCTTACATTCACAATACCATGAAACAGGGTGGGCTTGGTTATTTCGTGAACAGCAAATGTTTATGATGAGTTGGTTGGTTTTAAGTTGCCAGTGCCTCGGCGACTTGCATTGCAGATGCCGAGAGACACGATCGACGAACTTCATAAAGTATTAAATCGCATAAGAGAAGAAAATAATCGAATGAAGATACGTCTTAATCGATATCAGACCCAAGTCGAGATTTGAGAGTCAGTGGAGGGAGGGTGGTACGAGCACGCTCAGTTCATGCAATCACTTCTTCCTGATCCCATTTATCAGTCAGACGTAGAGATGTCAGATGAAGAGTAATTATGCTGTGGTGTAATTAGACTTTGTTAGAGAACTATTTTGCAAAACTATGTTTTATATGTATGTGTGTCGTTGTTGTTGCATTTGTACTACGTAAACCTTATTATTGATTATGAGGAGCATGCACGTTTTTTGTAATTTAGATTATTCTCACATAACGCATAAAAGTTAAATATTCCCACACATGTTGTTTTTCAATAAGCACGTACGACATAACACAGAAAACTTAAAATAACTTACACGATGCCACCAATATGCATGCATTGCATATTAAATACTAACGCTACTAACATTATTAACTTAACCCTAGACATAACACACATACACACACACCACATAGGCATTCACTCAAACAGGTAATCCTCGTAGTTGAGGACATTGTTATGTTCCACCGGAGTGAGTTGCCTGTTGGCTGTGGCGGCTGCACCTACGACATAACACAGAAAACATAAATATTCTTACACGATGCCACCAATATGCATGCATTGCATATTGAACACTAACGATACGAACATTATTAACTTAACCTGTAGACATAAGACACACACTATATAGGCATTCATTCTGACAGGTAGTCCTCGTAGTTGAGGACATTATTACGTTCTGCTGGAGTGAGTTGCCTGTTCGTTGCGGCAGCCAGCTCCTCTGACAGTTGTAGCATGTGATACCTGGACCTACGGAGTATCATAAGATTGTTCTCTTTTTTTTATTTTAGTCATTGCACGCTCATACTGGTGCATGTTTCGCCATGGCAGTGTGAGCGAGTTACGGTCGACAAGAGGCGCTTCGAGTCGCACGAGATCATCGTGCAAAGCATTGGATTCGTTCACGCGAAAGTCCCACTCTTGCCGCAGTTCGGTATAGTATTCCCTCTCGTCGGAATCTCTTTCCCTTCTATAGTTATCTGGAAAATGAGGTAGCATCCAATTGCGCATTGACATTGGAAAATGTGACTTTGTATTGGTATGTGTAGATGTTTTCCAAGGGTAGATGTAAATAGGACTTCAATATGTGTAACTGTTTTGCAAGTGTAGATGTAAGTAGGACTTTATATAGGGGTTTTGCAAGGGCAAGTATATGTAAGGGTAAATATTCACGTGAATAAAGATGATATGACTCAATAGTGTATTGTTCAGTGGCGAGGTGTTAAGGAGAACATGACTTGGTTATACAGTGGCGTCTGTTGGTGCATGTGGTTTGCTGAGATAACTGTTTGATATGGCTATAGCTTGTGCTATAGCAATGGGCTGGTGATGTGTACTACAAAAGAGGTTACGTATTTATTCCCGTGAAGACTATTTAGCATTCATGTGCTTCATCTGACATGACTTGACGAGACATGCCGAGCTGTGTTAAATGTATTATAAACTTTTCAAGGATGCTCTGCATCCTTAAAAACGGTGCATTGCAAAAGGATGCATATCTGTGTATTGACGTGCATGTAGGTGATATGACTGGACATAGTTCAACAGTGCGAAGCTGTTGAGTAGCACATGGAGCACTGCGAACATCAGTGTAGCAATAGTGGACAGCTCACCCCTAAAATTGATGCATAAATTTTTCAGGGATGCTTTGTGTATTCACGTGAGTGTGGATGGGTACTTGTGGTCAGGGTTCAACAGTGTTGAGCTATCCACCATAGCTACACTCATTGCTCCCTATAGTGGTATTTGGCAAGTGGGATTGAAGAAAGCTAATAACAACATTTGGTTTTGTAATGGTCCGCAGAATTTCGTTGAATACCATTCTATCTGTTATGGTTATTTTGTAGTCTTCAAATATGAAGGAAATTCAAGCTTCCATGTTCTTATATTTGATAAGACTGGCACTAAGATTCAATATCCACCCAGCAAGAACTATAAATTGGAAGATCATCAGGTAGGAATAGTAGACTTAGATGAAGATGATACAAACATATCTCCCTCAATGTACAAACCCACAAAGCATGAAGTCAAAGAAAAGTTTGTTACGAAAAAATGGAATAGCATATAATGTTTGAGTAAAGAGAGAGAGCAATCCAAGCAGCCAAAAAGTTCAAGCCTAAAAATCCTTCTTTCATGGGTATCTCGCGGTCGCCTAATATGGTGAGCCTTTATACATAATGTGATCATGATGTTCTCTTAAGTATCCACTTGAAACATATATGCTTTAATGCTTTAGTTGTTTCTCCTTCTTGTGCAGTATGTACCTGCTGAGTTTTCTACCAAGTATACTATTGGGAAGCAATTTGTCACACTTCAAATCTTGTGCTATTACCGCCCATCAAAACCGGGTTATGTTCAGCAATGAGATTCGGGAAGGAATGGGTTGCATTTTCGAACGACAATAATTTAGAAGAAGGAAATGTCTATGTCTTTGAGGTGATCAAGAGGAAGCTTGTTGTTAGTGTCTCAATATTTCACGTGGTTTACCATTAGAGTTCGGACTAAGATAACCTATTTCAATTTTAATCTAGTGATGTTTATGCTTATATTTAATTAGGGACTTTGATCACTGGTATGGTTTATATTTGATGGATGTGGTTTTAAGACTTTCTTCTGACCAGTTTAGTATGTCTTATTGAAGACTATTCAGCATTCCTGTGCTTCATCTGACATGACTTGACGAGACAGTGTCAAGCTATGTTAAATGTATCATAAACTTTTTAGGGATGCTCTGGATCTTTGAAAACGGTGCATTGCAAAAGGATACATATCTGTGTATTGACGTGCGTGTAGGTGATATGAGTGGACAGGGTTCAACAATGCAAAGTTGTTGAGCAGCACATGCAGCACTGCGAACATCAGTGTAGCAACGGTGGACAACTCATCCCCCAAAATTGATGCATAACCAATTCAGGGATGCTCTGCCTCCTCGAAAAAGGTGCATCGCAAAGGGTGGCACATCTTTGTATTCACGTGAGTGACAATGGGTACTTGTGGTCAAGGTTCAACAGTGTTGAGCTGTTGAGCATCACATGCAGAACTGCGAACACCGGTGTAACAATGGTAGAATTGCTCACCCCCAAAATTTTGCTTACACTTTTGAGGGATCCTCTGCATCCTTGAAAACACTGCATTGCAAAAGGCTACATATCTGTGTATTCACGTGAGCATGGATGATATGACTGAACAAGGTTCAACAGTGCTGAGTTGTTGAGCATCACATGCAGAACTGTGAACATGACTTGGCTGAACAGTGCCTAGCTGTGTCAGCCTTCTCCAACCTCACTTGCCAAATGCTACTATTACGAGCAATGAGTGTAGCAACACTGGGTTTACATAAATATTCTATTACAAACTTTTCAGGGAGTCTTTGCAGATATGCGCTGTAGTTACATACTTCTCAACATCAATGTAAAATTACATGAAGAGAACTATGCTTCCAAGGTTTACATCAATGGCTTCTGATCATCACAATCGCAACATTAGGGAGTTTTGGATCAATGCTACAACAAAACAATAACTTGAATGAAACATTTTAAAGGCTGATCAGGCTTTTAGGCATTTACCCTATTTCTAAGCAAACCAAATATCGTTGTGACAGTGTGTTGTGTGAGCCATATAGATTACTAGGTGAGTGAGTATTTAGTCTGGTTTGGATGAGTCTTTATGTAATGTATCTATATAAAGTAGTACACTATCAGAACTAAGATACACGGATACGTGTATATGATTCCGCGACTAAAACAACTCATATAAATGAATTATTCGTATTATTGAATCATATGTGTGGTTGGTCTGTGTGGTTTGGATGAGTCTGTATGTATTGAATCTATTAAATTTTCCTACAAGTAATGTGCAATAAATCTAAGTTGGAGGCATTTCACTTCCTAAGGTTTTTCCTACATTATAAAGCAAAGGACATTGTCCAACCAAAGCACAAGAATCGTATGTAGCAACAAAGAACAGCAAAGAAAAAATGAAAAACTGATGTCATATAAACTTAGCCAAAACTAATGAACAGTTAATCTTTAGAGCTGCAAAAGTTGAACGTACATAATCATCATTTGCCAGACATTAACAACAATGTTCTGTATTGCATAGAATGTGTAGACATTAATAACAACGTCTAATGTTCGTAGGTAGAAATTTTTGGAAATCATCATTGCTTGAATCTGAGAAATCTAAAATATCTCTTTCATCATCTAACGCAGTAATTTCATTAATAGACTTGATGGCTCGCTCTTGCGCCTTCCCCTTTATATGCTTCCTAGCTTTTTGGATTGAGTGAAAACGATCTAGTTGTCTTTGCATTTGATTGTTCTCTTGTTCAAGACGAGCAAGTATGTTGGCAGGTTGATCTCTAGGTAACTCAGTTGAGCATGCCTTAGAAACTCGTAACTTGTGCCATTGACAATACACCTCTAACTCACACCGCTTCTTGTATAGGGTTGACCATGATGGTTCTACTACAGTAAACTCTATTGCAGTGGTATCTGTACTTAGTTTTGTAGGTTTGCCTGTTAGGATATGTGCCCTGAAATCCTATTGTATGATGCTATGTATAATATTATGTATGACATTATTTGAGAAATGATGTATGACTTAATATTATGTTTAATAAAGTTGTTTTATTCTTATCTAAAACAATGGTAACATGAATATTCGGACATTATCAAATAGTCCATGAGATGCATAGTATGTGATTTATGTGATTTAGTCACAGAAGATATAGATCACAAGTTCTTTGTAAACTCAGAATTTTGGTTCGTAGTCGGTAATGAAATTGGGCATTTCATCTGCGAAGACTATAACATATTAACTACGATGATTTGTCTTGATCATGGAAGTGGTGACTTCTAGTTAATATGTTGATATGTTTTAAGAGTTAAGACATATTGAACTGGACCGCTGTGAGATTTATTATTCTCCTAACGACTGTCAATTGAATAATAAATCTCACGACTTGTATTCACATGAACTCTTAATCCTGAGAGAATAATGGACCTGATCATGAAATGTAGGTTGCTTTGATATATCAGGAGTGAGATCTAAAGTAACGGTCAAAACCTCAGTATGTTGGGCAGCCACATTTAGTGTTGATGGAACATATATTCTCAAGATGGAATTCATAGTCTCTTAACGGAGATATAAAATATTCCCTTGAGATAAGTTTAATGGGTACAGTTATTCAGAGAGTTAGGCCTAACCACTTTAGTAAGACTAAAGTATATATTTATGAAATTGGATTTCATAAATATATGGTGAATAACTCAAAAGGATTAAACCGGGTACTCAAGGATTAAGATGTAATTTACAAAGTGGCAGTCTATTTTCATGACTTTGTATTACTACGAATATTTTATGAAGGGGTTGCATGTATAATAAAGTCTTGGGATATAATTTATTAATGAGGCCTAGAGTGCAATTATATTTATATAGTGGTATTAAATATAATTAATGGTAACTTTGGACTTGTCAAGAGTTGACAGAAAAGCCCAAGGCCCATTGGAGCTAGTGTCTTATTTGTTCCCTTTTAGTCCCACTCCAAGCCACACACTAAAGCCCAATTGGGAAGGCCCAAAAGGTTAGCCCAATTAGATAATCAGTTATGTGGAGAGAAACATACAGAATTTTATATAGAATAAAATGGTTTGTATGTTAAATAATAATTATGGTAATGAAATAAGGAAGAGAGACACTCTTTCATATTCTCTCTAGAAACAAAGAACTGATTGAGAGACCACACATCTTGGGCATCGAGTGGAATTGGAGTGAAGATTGAAAGTATTCCCGAGTACTTCTTCATTTAGTTTTGAAGTTCACCGCATCAAGGTACACTCTCTTGTTCTTATATTCTGAAACGTACATAGTGAATGTTATCAATTGCGAATGAAGTAGATCCGTTTATTTTCCGCTGCGTATGTTTTGTATGCGATACAAACATGATGATTTCCCAACATTGCCAACCATCATGTGCCTGACGCTTCCAAGACTCTCGTACGTGTATATTGGCATATTAACGAAATCTCTCTTCTTACCAACCCATTTCCCTCCATAGTGGTCTGTGTATGTATGTAATTGTTGATCTGTTGGAACTTGTGATGATTCATTTGTTGAAGTAGATCCAAACTTGTTTCGCATTGTACGATTTGATGTTGAGGCGTTGCGACTCATAGCTTAATCAACCTACAAAGTTAGCGGGGTAGAAAGAATGTCATTATTGTGGTGCATTTATAACCTCATTTCATGGTCCAAGCATTACAATTTTAGTTATTAGGGTTTGTCATGTCAATACAGTCTGGAAAAACACTATATGAACAGGATTTTAAATATTCCCAATGTCACATCAAAGGTGGGCAGTAGTTGCAACATTGGGTCTGAAACAGTGGTTCTTACAGTTAGAATCATTTCAATAATACTAATAATAGTAACGATGGGCATGAAAATAACCATCATATTTGGTTCACAAATTACTTTCCACAGATACCATGTTTTTCAAACTGCCACTAAAATAACAAAATCTACAACTGCCTGAAAGCCACTTCATAGAAATGTCATACAATTCTCCAAATATGCTACAGCAACAACAAAAAATTTGTCCCCCCCTTGGGTACAATGCCCAATGGCAATCATCAAGACTCAGATGGTGGAGAAGGTGGCACAGGACGTCTATAGTCAGCTAAGTCCGCTCGCAGAGCTGCAACCTCAGCAAGAAGATCATCTAGAAGCTGCCCATGGGCTGCCTGAGTCGTCATAATGGTCTCCATCATTGCACGAAGAGAGGGAGGAGGAGGGCTTGTATGTGCTGCAGCAGCAGTGTCAACATCTACCTCATCATCGCCATCCTCGGCAGCAGTTGCTGTAGGATCCCCATGGATGTCCTCATTTGGAACATCTCCAGTAATAGACCGTACTCGTGGTCTTGGATGAACCAACACTGGGTTCGACAAACTTCATTTAGGCACTTCGTTGTTTCAGAAATGTGGCTCCTATGGGGGCTTGGATGTGAACCAACTCTTAGGAAGGAAAGTTATTTAATCCTAAATATTTGAGGACCCTATGAATGAGAACCGAAAAAAAAAAACCATGCCTCTTATACTTGCTCCTACACACCTCCACAATGGTTTCAATGAAAAGGGAAGGAAAACAAATGGAACTATTGGTGACGAGGGCGTAAAGAAAGATACACCTGTCTACAGGGATTGTATGGATATGAGAGATAGGGAAAATGTTGTGACAAGTTATCCTAAAGAATATATAATTAAGCTCAGTCAACTCACTCAAGCTAATACTTCGGTCAGAACCCCGAATGACTGATCGTCCACAAAGGACATCCATAACATCATCAATACGAAGAGACCTAGAGTATGGATAAGTAGGTGTATCAATTATAGGTACATCAAGAGCTTTAGATACGCGCTCCCTAGTTATTGTAAACAGCACACCACGTATGGACGATGCCACTCTGTGACCACCGAGATCCTCATGCACTAAGAGATTCGAATAGAATTCTCTAATCAAGTCAACTGGAGAGGGTTGTATGTTTGTACACAGGGACAGCCAATGCCTACACTGTAGATTCTCACGGACAAAAGGATGCAGTTCATGTAGATTGATTTGCCTTTCTCCCCCAATATACCTACGTTTATTCAATGTTTCAAAGGTTTGCTCATTTTTGGGTTTGAGGAACCTTAATTGATCAAACACCACTTCAGGTTCAGATGCAGCTTTGGATTTTGCCCTCTTAGCCCTCTTTCGAGCCATAACTAACTGATGGTCAGTAGAGGAATCACGATCAGCTCATAAAAAAACAGAACCAAATGCTGCATTACGAAATCGAGATAAACAGAACATTCATACTACCTAACCCATTGATATTTTCATATCCAAACAGATCATCTCATTACAATCTACATAGACAATGAAGTTTGAAGCAGAGAACAAAATTTGGAGAATAATGCACTACCATGTGTAGAAAATCATCCATACAATGTACTTGATATACAGTTTACAACAACACAATGAAAAAACTTCATGAGAAATTCACAGGTTGTTTAATTGGTGGAATAATTGTAATGCATTTTGGTCCGAGTCAATAATTTGAAGATAGAGCCGTAGAGTATATAAGCCTTAGTTGAACTCAAAGAAATACTATGCAATTTGTTAACATATTGAATTTTGTCAAAATGTTCAATAATGTCACGCACCGATAGAAAGCATTCGAACAGCAATAATATTATACAAGAAACATACAAGTGGACGTAAGACCTGAGACATTTTCGAAATTCCTAGCTACATGTAGTAAGTTTCACCAATTTTGCTCCAAAAAACATTAAATTGCACAATGTACAGTTCAGACATACAAATAGCATAAGGGCTACCACACGCATATAGAGCCATTGGCAAGCTCATTTTGTGGAAGGAGACTAGTCAAAGCCAACCTACGAGATAAGCAAGTAACCTTACAAACAAAAAAGCATTTGACTAGACAAACACCCAATTTCATCACAATCTACATAGACAATGAAGTTTGAAGCATCAATCAAAAATTGATGCTTAACATCGCACCACCAATGTGTAATTTTAAAGACAATGGTTAAAAGAGTCTTACTATGTCAAGCCTTTGAAGAATTTGTGCGAAAATTTGTCGATTCTAGCCGGATGTAGCGAGAGCAATCGAAGATGCAATTTCGGACAGTTGCAAATGCTGCAGAATTAGGGGAGAGCTTATAAGGGTACTCACATATCTCGATTTCATAGTAACCGAGTTATTATAATACTCGATTATCAATAAATCGAGTTATATGCAGTCTGGTCACCAACCTAGCATAGATATTTGGACTGATCCCCATGCAGTCCAAGAGCAATCCAAGTGTCCAAAGGGGTCCTACACATAACTCGATATCCAAATTATTAACTTATTGCCAGAACTCGATTATCTATAACTTGAGTTATGTTCACCGGGCCTCCACACCCAGCCCAGATATGTGGACTGATCCACATGCAGTCCAAGAGCAATCCAAGTGTCCAGAGGGGTCCTACACATAACTCGATATCTAAATAATCAACTAATTGCCTAAACTCGATTATCTTGAAGGCGAGTTATGTTCATCGGGCCCTACCACACCTAGCCCAGATATGTGGACTGATCCGCATGCAGTCCAAGAGCAATGCAAGTGTCCAGAGGGGTCCTACACGTAACTCGATATCCAAATAATCGACTAATTGCCTGAACTCGATTCTCTTGAAGTCGAGTTATGTTCACCGGGCCCTACCACACCCAGCCTAGATATGTGGACTAATCTATATGCAGTCCAAGAGCAATCTAAGTGTCTAGAGGGGTCTTACACGTAACTCGATATCTAATTAATCGACTAATTGCCTGAACTCGATTATCTTCAAGTCGAGTTATGTTCACCGGGCCCTACCACACCCAACCCAGATATGTGGACTGATCCACATGCAGTCCACGAGCAATCTAAGTGTCCAGAGGTGTCCTACCCATATCTCGATATATCAAGACTCGAGTTATAATTACTTGGATATTGAGCAGAAATCGATTATATACATGTCGAGTTATGTTCACGGGCTCCCACACCCAGCCTAGCTATTTGGACTGATCCATATGCAGTCCAAGACGAATCCATGTGTCCAGAGGGGTTCTCTGCATAACTCGATTATGTTATAGTCGAGTTATGTATCCGGGCTAAGTGCAGTTTGTCTTGCACAAGCGGTTACTAATTCGTTTGATCTCGAGTTCTCTCAGCTTAATCTCTAGAAACGTATAGTAATTATTCTACATTTCAACTTAATAGTAGCGTTTGTTGCTGTAGTAAATGCTATTATTTCATCACTTTTACTAGGTACCCAATGCACAGGGATAGAGCTAGGACTTTAACTTAAGGGGGGCGACTCTGACCTCTAACTCGGCGGCTTTTTAGCCACTGAGAGTTTTTTTTTTTTTTTGAGTTTTTGATGTGTGCGTCTGCTGGGTAAAGGCAAAATTATTCACCAATTACTTTGTAAAGAGCTAGTTGTTTGTTTGAGTAAAATTGGTTAATTGGACTTAATTTATTTTAGCTTTTTTATTGGTGATTTTGTGTTGTTGCACAAATGTTTTCTGGGCTAGTATATGTTGTTTTAAATTTTAGATCTATAAACTTTTTTAATGGCCTTTAAAATGATGAAAGTGCTAGAGGTATATTGTTGCTACAGTGAATGATTATTGGTAAGTAAAAGATTTATGTAAGTGATAACTTTGAAATGCGAACCAATATAAGAATTTGTATCTCGACAGTTTATAAAAATGTTGTAGATAAGTTTGTAACTGTAACATTACTCTAAAAAGAATCAAAGATATTTTTAAGGAGCAAAATGTAATTTTATAGAATAAAATTGCTAAATTTAATGCTATATATATATATATATATATATTACTATTTAGGGGGGGGCCCTTGCATATTATACACAAACCTAGAGACATCATTGAAACCCCCCATCAATCATTCTGACACCAAGCACATTTAAACTCATTCATTAATCACTGTCCATAGTCTTACTATGTCATGTAAAAGACAACAAAATTCTCACTAATGAGAAAATCACACAGACATAAACATATAGCAAGAAATACTTTAGATCGTCACAACTATGGGCAGTATATAAAAGACAACAAAATAATAAGCTCCCATACAATCTACATTATTTACAACCGCAATAGTGTTTGTAACCACTTAACATCTGAAAATGTGGACTTTGAACACAACATTGTCTCCCATAATCAGCTCAAATATGCAAACATCTCCTACTTGCAAACTATTTCCCCTCACAAATGCAGACCAACCAGCAGATACGACACATGATGAACCCACGCTTCATTCATAAACGTATAACTTCACAGGCCATAATTGGTCCACAACCTGGAGCTTCACAGTGTGTATACTTCCTTTGGTGTAGTTCTTGGTAAGGCCTTTTATCGGTAAGTAGTTGATAATGGCACGGGGTAAACTCTGTACAAAAAATAATAACATATATTTTAAAAATAGTTGAACCCATTTGAATGAAAAGCAGTTTTGACGCAATACTATTATTTGTTATGCTGATGGTTGAAGGGTAGTTATGTGGATGCCAGTGATTTGATCATGTTATTCATAATGACTTTACATAAAGCATGTGATTTCCTTCTACCACCTAAGATGATACTATTTCATATCTAGGCGATACTGTTAAATATAAATGAAACTTCAATTCCCCTAAAAACACAAAGAACCAAATCATTACCAACAAAATGGAACCCAACAACTATCTGCTACATGCTTCCTAATTGATCTATGAAAAATCAAAGTTATCATGCATCTCTAAAACCCAACAATACGTTCAGCTGAAAGCTTACCGCACGATCCTTGCCATTAACGGATGAATGATAACCGTGAAAAGGGGATTTTTCGATTTAAAAGCACTGGCTCTCACAAGATTTTCAGCTACACCACCATCTTTCTTAGGACATTGGTCATGTGATGGCCCAAAATCCCTATTGCAAGCAGATTTCGGTCTAACACCATGACCTGATCTTGAAATGACATGAAAATATGAAGTCATGCACATGAAATCAATAGTAAACAGGCTTACAAAATCAACCAGTTCCTGACAAAAGTGTAAGATTCAAACCTGAACCCTCCCCCCTAGTAAAGCCGTCTATGATTTCAACAGAGTTATCATCACTCTCATTGTCTTCCATTCTACAAAGTTGGAGTTTGTCATGTAAATGATAGTCTATTTCTGTTGCAGTGGCATCAAATATGAGTACATGAAAGTGTGAATTTCCTTCATATCTGAAAACTAGCAAGTGCCCCAGGGTTAGAGCATGACAGCTTGCAAATTCGCACCAACCATTTTGAAACCAGACCTCCCCATCACATTTTGTCAACTTGAGTTTCCATGTTGTACCATTTGGAATCATAAGAAAGGCCATATCTGACAGTTCAACTCCATATTAACTTATAAACTTCCTTGGAATCCGCTGTAAAAAGAATCTCCATAACATGGTTACAGTGTTCTAAGTATAATACATTAGGTTCAAACATTAAATTCAAGCACATATTTAACCTTCATAATAAAATACATACATTACTATATATTATTTTTAAGGACAATTAAATTCAATACGTATGATTTTAATCAGGTAATCTGATGTACTACACAAAAATTGTATAACTAAAAACTAAAAATATATGAATGTCGCTATCATGCTTTAGAGAAGAATGGAAAAGACAAAAGGCTATCATGCTTGTATGATTGCACAATTGGGATTTGGGATGGGAAGAATTTTATGAGTGACGTGTTGGAGGGGCCACCAATCTTTTAATCTTGTGGGGGCCAACTCTTAACTCAAAATGATTCTACACATACATTACTATATACTTAGAGAGGTTTTAAGAAAATTTGGAGGGTAAAATCCAAACACCCCTAAAATTTAGAGGGTAAAATCTAAATTTTGAAACGTTAGGATATAAAATATAAACACCCCCAAATTTCAGGGGGTAAAATCCAAATTCAAAAACTTCAAGATGTAAAATCCAAATATCCTCAAACTTTAGGGTGTAATTTGCAATTTACCCTTTAATGTTTATGTGAGAAGAAGAAATTACACGGCACTGAGTTAATTACTCCAGTAACATTATTTTTGAATAAAATTATCCACCTATTCTCTCTCTTATTTTTCCTAAAATGTACAACACTTTAAAATTTTGGGATAATTAAACTTTATCATCCTAAATTACATTTTGCACTCTAAATATTCAAACAGCATGGTTTGAAGTTAGAACCCTAAACTATAATTTGTGTTACACTTTGCACCCGGTTAGAAAACCAAACTTCAGGGTGCAAAGTGTAATCACTAACACAGTTCTTCTTTTAGGGTGATAAAGCATTTTATCTCCTTCATTTTTTAGGAAGAGGGGCAATTGTGTTTTTCACGCGGTGCCAAACTGACGTTGTCCAAGTTAACAACTCAATTAGCAGTGGGGTGTAAAGTGTAACATGAGTTATGGTTTAGGGTGTTAACCTTGCATTATTATAGTTTAAGGTGTAAAGTGTAATTTAGGGTATAATTTAAGATAGTAAAGTATAATTTTCTCTAATATTTGTTCAATTCATTTCAAACCATCCTATAGTAATTCGAGAACTATGATTTTCTTAAAATGCTCCTTTTAAGTGGAGGAGGAATCTCACACACAGCATGTGTGAGTCTCAGCATGCTGGGAGACCACTCACTCACACATGTAGTAAAAGAAATGTTTATATCTACTTTGGTCAAAAAACCCTTTGTGGTTGCATATTTACGAACAAAGTACTTTATATATTACAATTAATCAATTTGAGGGTACTTATATTAAGCTTCTTCTTTTTTTTCTTTTTTTCTTTTTTGAGAAGGGTACTATATTAAGCTAATATCCTAAACTTTCACATAGTCAATATAAGACTTGCAATACAGTACAAATAAGGATTGAAATTTGCACCCTAAATAAAATCAAATTTAATGAACTTGAACAAGAGTTATATAAGCTTAAAACTTCACATCTTTAATCTCACACAATAAATATTTCCTTTGCCTACTTCATTTCTTTGATGGAGTAGTTTTTTCTTATACAGTTTCTATCCTCCATTGGGTTGTCCAAATTGCTCTAATATTTCACATAATTTTCATTAAAAATTTATCAAAATAACTTTTCCATTTCTCTTTAAATTTGCTTTTCTATTACTAACACTTTTGGATCTTTATCTTTAATGTAGTAGATTTGTTTAATGCAGTAAACACCCCCAAATTTCAGGGGGATAGATTTGTTTTTACTAGCTGTGAGGGTTTTCAGTTTTGTGTGACTGTGTTGAGATGAGCTTTGTTTTGTTAATATTAACTAAACAATGAGGCTAGCAGCAATATTGAGGAGAAAAAAGCAAAAGTCACGGAGCTTGAGAACGAGAATGAGAATGAAGAGGAAATGTAAAAGCTTTGCTTTGCAATGGGCTAACATCTATTCTATTTGTAGAGAGTAGGTCATTGTCCAGTAGATTAATTACAAGTCTTTGAATAATTGGGAGTCCTACCTATATTCTTTTATTCGATAAGTTTTACCTGTTAGAAAAAATTTAAGTCTTCTGAACAAATGGGGGGGACCGATTATAGTTTTTTGAAGGGGCCTATATCTTTTTGGCTTTTTGCTATATATGCTATTGAGAAAATTTAAAATTTTGGGCCGGGGGGGGGGGGGGGGGCATGGCCCCCCAAAGGAGCAACATGGCTCCGCCCTTTATGTTTATGCTTCTAATTATTGTATCTACTATTTCCACTAATTTCCCAATTAACATCTCTATTTTAAGTGCCTATTCGAATCCTATTCTCTTGAACTAACTTCTTTACCTATACCTTTCCATCAAAGTGCAGGAATTCTTACCCAATTATAACTATACCCGAGGCCACAAAAACACATCAAAATATAATGTGACAAATACATGGAACCAAGTTCACAGATTTTCTTGAAGTTGGTCATCAACAACTGTAAATATTTTCAAGAATCACAACTAAACAATATCAAGTGGACGACGTTAATTAGCATATGATTGAGGAGACAAAAATATACCGAACTTGCTACCATACTTACAAGCTTTCCTTCTTGAAGAGTTTTTGGCATAATAATCTTGAAAAAGTGGGGGGCCTTTGTGGTCAGATCAGCAGGACCATCCTCATTGTCTCTCTGCCATTGAGAAGTCATAGTTCTGCAAATTTTCACTTCGATTTTTTGTGCAAACTGTAAATCAACTGTTGATGCTTCGTAGGCTCAATACTAAATAATCTGTTTTCCACGTAACCCGATTATAAGGATATCGAGTTATGTGCGTTGTTCTCTTCAAAGGAATCCATGTTGTCTCTAGAGAAGCTGAAAGGAATCCATGTTGGGTCGGATGGCTTGCACGTGTCTGATGGCTTGCACATAACTCGATACTAGAAAAATCAGATTACAATAATCAACTATTTAAAAATCGAGTTACGTGTAGTGTTGTTTCACAGAACTCGATACTACAGAAACCGGGTTACGTTTATATTACCCGATTATAAGGAAATCGAGTTACTTTTACTGGGCTTCCTCGCCCAGCCCCAGATATTTGGACTGCTCCATTAGTAGTCCAAGAGGAATCCAAGGGACCAGAAGGGTCTTCCATATAACCCGAGTAATTTGAAATCAAGTTATCTGCACTGTTAACACGAGACCAATTCACATAACTCGATACTACAGAAACCGGGTTACATTTATGTTACCCGATTATAGTGGAATCGAGTTACTTTTACTGGGCTTCCTCGCCCAGCCCTAGATATTTGGACTGATCCATGACGCAGTCCAAGAGGAATCCAAGGGACCAGAAGATCTTCCACATAAACCGATTACTTTAAAATTGAGTTATCTGCACTGTTAACACGAGACCAATTCACATAACTCGATACTACAGAAATCGGGTTACGTTTATGTTACCCGATTATACTAAAATCGAGTTACTCTTACTGGGCTTTGTCGCCCAGCCCCAGATATTTGGACTGATCCATGACACAGTCCAAGAGGAATCCAAGGGACCAAAAGGGTCTTCCACGTAACCCGATTACTTTGAAATCGAGGTATGTTCCTAATCCGGCCCAATGAATTTTAAATTGGATTGATCCATCTACAGTCAAACAGAAATCCAACTGTCTAGAAAGGTCTTCTGCATAACTCGATTTATTGGAAATTGAGTTATATTCCTCTAAATTTGAAACCAAGTTATGTACAGTGAATTTGTGACCATTTCTTCTTGCTCAAGAATCAGCATTAGAAGCTGGAATGGAAAACAAATTGTCTTCTCCATAAAATTATATATATTTTCCTTTGGCTTATAAAGTTGGTGGTGATGGGGATTGAGATGAGATTGTCAGTGGAGCATTTGGGTGAAAACTAGGCTTTAAAGGTGTGAAAGATGGGTGAGTGAAGCATTTGAGCAATATTTTTCTTTTGACAGTAACAAGGATGGTGGGATGGTTTTAATGGGCAGATTGTAGTGGTTTTGGGAGCATTTCTTCTTGCCGAAATCTCTGTAGCTTGAAAATCGAGTTATTCGGGAATATATTTCCTGCATGGAGTAACAGCTGATGCAGCACTGTTCACACCTAAGATGATACTAATTTGGGCTGTTTATTCATCATAAAAGTGGACTTGTTCACAACCATACTATACACAACAACTCATCCATCTACTTCCATAATTAAATCGTCTATACAACAATTTCTGACATGCATCAAACAAATCATTTCCTCGTTTCCAATACGCGAAGAAGAAAATCATCCATACAAGCTTATTTGTAAGTAAAGCTACACATTTAAATCCGTTGATGTACAAAATTAAAATGTCCGATGAGGCATTTGATGCTTCACAATTGTAACTTGAAACTTGGAAAGCATATGCCAACAATGGTTTTAGGCAGTCATGGAGTCTGCACATTTGAGTCCTTGGAATTGTTCTCTTTAAAAGATGGCCGGTTCTCTGAATATGACTGCCAGATTTCTTCAATCGTTCTGACAACTTCATCCATGGTACGTCCCAAGTCTGGCACCTTTGCCACACAGGACATGGCAACATTATTGGAACTACAAACCTCCCTTTGTTGCAGGGCTGCCTCATTTCTGAGGAGTATCCAAAACAAAAATTAGTATACAACCCACATTAATTAATAAATTGAATTGACAAATACAGAAGAATCTTAAAGCTCGCCTGCTTAAATGACGAGCTTCTAAAGTTACACCTTGGCCAAAATTAGCAATCTAAACCAAAACATATACAGTTAGGGAAATAGAGACCCGATGAATACCACCCCATTTCAATTAGCAATCTAACATCATGTATACCACCCCATTTCAATTCATACTGTTTAGACCTCTTGTAACAACACTAATTGACAACACTAATGAAGAATAACTTATGATACCCCCTTGTTACTATGACTTGTAATTCTTACCTGCTACGTAGCACCATGGCTTGTTGATGCCACATTTCGAGTCGGACATCTACAACGGTTATGACCCTCTTGGCGACATAGCCCACACTTCAACTTTGGTCCATTCTCAATCCACAATGACGTTGGCAACTCCCTATCCTCCTTATCCATCTCATTGCAGATTATCGTGGACTTCGGCCGACCTTTCTCTTGGATCAACCGCGGGTTTGGCATCACCGTTCTCCTTTCTTCTGGCTCTGGCCATTCTAACATATCTTTCAGTGGTTAGAATATCGGCTCGTGGCTGTGATACTGTTCTTCCATGCGGTAGAAATGATCCATATACTCCGTGGCATCGTGGTTGTGCTTGGCACAAACTGCTATCAAGTGTGAACAGGGGATCTTGTTTGCTTCCCATTTCCCGCACGTGCATGTCATGTCCATGAGGGAAACCCTATGGGTGTGAGCTCCCCCACCAATGTTCAACCGTGAAGACTGTGTGTCCACTGTATATAAGTGTTGTTGCGCGCTCATCCTTCTAACCATATGGAGCTTCGCCTTCTCTTGATTTGCCTCGAACTTGTCATAGGCATATTTTCACCACAATTGCCCCTCTACCAACTGCTCTAGGGTTTGTTTCGACGATCGTCAAAGTACGAGTTCACCTTGTAAAATGTGAACATCACCATTACAGTTATGGGCAAGTTACGTGCGCCCTTAAGTACCCCATTGAAGCACTCTGATAGGTTGGTTGTCATTGCCCCATATCGGTGCCCGTGATCATGTACAAGTGTCCACTTTTCTTGATCTATCTCCTTAAGATAGTTGTACGCAGCCCGGTTGACATTCTTGATGCAATCTATGGTTTTTTCAAACTTCCTAACTTGATTCGCAGTTGCTGCCTTCCATACCAAGTTTTTCAACGCCACACTATTGAAGTTAATGTTAACATTGCTTACTAAATGGCGGAGGCAATACTAGTGATAGGTTAAGGGCGGTTGCAAGTAGCCCCTAGTGGTGTCATCGAAGCATGATCGTATCCCACGATGCCTGTCGAAGATTATACACAAATTGATCTGATCCGTAACATAGGTCAGCAAGCATGCCAAAAACCATCCCCATGTCTTCGTGCTCTCGCTTTCAACAATGGCAAACACTAGTGGATAAACCTCGTTGTTACCATCTGTTGCCATTGCTATCAACAACTTTCCTTTGTACTTGCCATAAAGGTGCGTTGCATCTATACTTATCACTGGCCTACAATGCCTAAACCCTCTAATACATAGACCGAAAGCCCAAAACGCGAAGTTGAATATACAAGTCCCTGGGACACGGGGGTCACACTTTAACGTGGTTACAGTGTCCGGATCTACATCGGACAATGCCGCTAGAAACCGCGGCAATTCCGCGTAGGACTCATCAAAATCCCCGTAAATACGCGCAACTGCCTTTTGTTTGGCTCCCCAAACCTTGTACTAGTTACATCATGCCCGTACTTCGCATGCAGCATACTACGTAGGTCCTTTACCTTTCGGGTTAGGTCCTCCAGTACATACTTCTCAAGCGCAATGGAGATGAACTTTGAATCCATCATCTGCCCATCGGTCGCTACTTGGAGGGATGTGCAATTGTGGGGACCTCTACATTTACTGATTTGCCACATCCCGTGCTTCTTGCTATAACTGGCCCGAATTGACCACGGACATGCCTCATGTATGCATCGCACCACCAGCCTATTGGTGTCAGACTTAATGACCTTGTATTGCTTATTGTGCTCCACAGAGTAAAGGGTCAACACATACTTCACGGAGGCTTTATTTTTTAATAGCATCCCTTTCATTGGCTGGTCACCTTTATGCCAACTTGTAAGATGTTCTGCACCCAATGCAGGTGATGGGTCAAACACATTGTCCCATGTGTTTGATGTGAACCATTCTGGGATCGGCACTGTAGTAGGGCAATCCTCCTCGTTGTTTTCAATCTGTGGTGCGTCTAAGACCTCTGCATTGTCCACCGGTCCATCAGTATCAATGAACTCTTCGTACACATCTCGGCTGGCATCAATATCAATTCCCCCATCCATACAGGCTTGGACATGTTCATATGCGTGACTAAACCCTCCCACGTCATCTGTATGGGTGGCGCCCAACACTTCGGTGTTGTCCAAGAACCCAACCGCATTGCATGGTTGACTATTGTAGGGCAAAGGCGTGGCATCGGCAAAGGAAGCATGCACGTCAAGCAGTAATGACTGTGGCTCTTCCACCCCACTGCCATGTTATGAACCTGTAGCATGGACCCCAACAGCCTCAACAGCTACATACAAGTCGGACGCTATGAATTGGGGGGTTCGCTTAATCACTGTCCACATCATGTCCACGTCAGCGTCGCAACCCAACGGATTTGAGTTGTAGACAACCTGAGTATTCACAAGTAGCTGGGGGGCACGGTACACGATGGATATCTTATGTGACTCCCTATCCAACCCAAGAGCTTTTTCTATCTTCTGGGCATTTTTCTCAAGTGTGTTCCGCATTTTAACTCAATGAACTTCTACTTCACTGATCGCCTCTATAGGACAGCCCATGCAAGTCATGGAAATACTGCTCCCCATCGTAGTAAATGTAAAAGCAATGGCGACCCATGGTAGACCTGGATAAGGACAATTACTTGTGGTTATCATGCAGAAGATAGGGGGTTATGTTAATGCAGCAGTAATTAATCTTTTACAGACGCACTATAATGATATCCTAAGTATTCTTCACAAACTTGATTCCCCCGTACATAAACATCGACCTTTGAGGGGAGACGTGTCACAACAATGAAGAAGGGGACCACAACATCTGTACGCTTGGTGAGAATGCAATAGTGGGAGGAAAATGCTAACATGGTCAGCAAAACTTGTTCACCTTGCAGGGTTTCTTTTTCAGAACCCACACACTGAAGCCTTTTAGAACTGAAAGAGCCATACAATTTAAACCTCTGATTGTTTGTTACATCATTGTTGATAGCTATGGATGAATGAATGCAAAAGTCATAGGAATTTACCCTACAGTGTTTGTTTATATATATGTTCCCATGTATCTATACATACATTACTATATATATATATATATACATATAGACCAACAATATGTATTCAGTGTCACTATCACACACACACACACACACACACACACACACTTGCTACCATTTTAGTGTTATAGGATGTTGCTAATGTGTGTCCTAAGAGCACAATAATTAATTATTTTGTGAGAAAAATTTTCACTTCGAATTGAACAGTATTGACAATTTTTGCAATTCCGAACAAAATGTTTTCAGAAATGAATAGCATTATATATAAACATAATGCTTATATATATAAACATACCTATGTGTTCCTAACAAAATGTTTGCAATTTCTACACGTTATATATAAACATGCCTATATGTTTATATGTGTGTGTGTGTGTGTGTGTGTGTGTGTGTGTGTGTGTGTGTGTGTGTGTGTGTGAAAATCATCCATATATGGGTATGTAGCTTTGTTTATATATACATATAGTTACACACACACACACACACACATATATATATATATATGTGTGTGTGTGTGTGAGTGTGTGTATCTACATATATATATATATATATGTATAGATAATCTATATATACACACACATACACAGAGTCAGGACCATAGTAAGAAGGTAATCAAAAGTATACTAAAGTGTCAATCTAAGTGTAATCCCAGTTTTTCAGAAGTCAAGATATACCTGTCAAGGAGATGTGCCACAACAAAGATGAAGGGGACCACAGCTGTAGCACACTTGGATCAGATGCAATAGTGACAAGGAAAATGCCTTTCGGGTCAGCAAAATGTGTTCACCTCACAGACTTTCCTTTTCAGAAACCCACACACTGAAGCTTTTCAGCAAAGTAAGAGAGAGACACGTGCATGGGTTCTAAACTGTGGCGGGGAGGGTAAATTATAACTCGATATATAATAAGTCGATTTTAATTTAAAACTCGACTACCAAGTACCCGAGTTACTGGCGACGGAATACGTTGATGTGACGGCAATTCAGAAACTCGGTAACTCTTATATCGAGTTACTTGTAACTCATATATATGTAAAAGTTGGTATCACTATAACTCGATTTACTAGAGATCGAGTTTCTTTTTCCATTTTTCCTACAAGATCACAGACGTACTCCACTAGTAAGAAGGTGCATCCTCCATTCTGGTGCAAGTACTTCCCATTAATCGCGTGTTTGTAGAGCAGGATGGGATGTACCTACGTTGTGTTTAACAGTCGTGTTCCAGGCATATACAACAGTTGGCTAGATGCGAGCAAACAAGTTCATAAGTTCCCAAACGCCAATCACAAATCATATAAAGATCGAAGGGAAGCAGAAGCCGCATACATGGAGTATTTGCATTGTAATGGTATGGATACGTAGGGTGGTGCATCCGCATCATGGGCAACTCCAAACATATCAACCTCAACTCCACCGAGCACTTCTCGAAGCGAAGGAACCAACTACGACAACGGAGACATTAGGAGCACCTTCTTAACGTATCAGTTGGAAGTTGGCATTGAGGAGCGTGACCACGGAACGAGGATTGCAACCTTGAGTGCAAACATGTTGAACGAAGTGGTGGCCTATGTTGTGGCGGATGATGAAGTTGATGCACCCACGAGACAACGTACGGGTAAATGAATGCAAAAGTATAACTTCTTGTTATGGTATTCAGTAAGATATATATGCCAAGTAACTAGTTTCGTGTGTGTGGTTTAAGTAAAAGTGTCATCGTTTTCCAACTGTTTGATTGGCAGATATGTATATATGGGAAGTAACTGTAATAAATAATTTGTTGAAGTGCACTACTTTGGTCTTATTCGGTCCATTATATCTACTTTGGTCTTATTCGATCCCCTTCGGTCCTATTCGGTTTAGTACATTCTATTCACTATATTAATGTAATGCTTTGGTCGTATGAGATCTATTTGGTTCACTTAAGTCCATTATTGTGTAGTTACAAAATACAAGATCAGCCCATGCACAATAAGTCACGATTAACGAATGTATATATGGGAAGTAACTATAATACTTGAGTTTGTTGAAGTGCACTACTTTGGTCTTATTCAGTCCATTATATCTACTTCAGTCTTATTCGGTCCCCTTTGGTCCTATTCGGTCTAGTACATTCTATTCGCTATATTAATGTAATGCTTTGGTCGTATGAGATCTATGTAGTTAAAAAATGAGTCACGATTAACGAATGTACATGACATGAAAAACAACAATGAATGCAAAACCTCTGGACGGATGATTTGGAAATCCACTGGGAGGATTCACTGCAATCCATACCAATCAAAGAAAATTCAAACTTTAAACGCCACACTATTGGAATTTTCCATACATGAAAAAGCGTCCAACACCAGAAAATGAGTCAAAATTCTTCAAGTTAATTCTGACAATTTAATACCCAGAATATACAAAGTCAAGAACAAAATAACCATGAATAAAAATTGACACCAACCAACTAATAAAACAAGTAAAACAGCTATATAAAGATTCTTGAATCCCAAACACACTAAATAAAACCCCAAAATGATGACGTGACTTGTAATATTATTCTAAATTAATATATAATATTGTTCTATCACGAAAATTACTCTAACAAATGTCGCACTTCAACTTCAAAAGTTAACGTGCCAATCTATGTGTATGATATACCTTTCCTCAAACCCAAAAGAAAAAAAGTGTATGACACCTATATAGTTCCCAACAAAGATTCCATCAGTTAAGTAAATGGCAGCCCAAGTACGAAGCACATGTCTTAGTCTTCAAGTTTAAGGACTGCAACTGCACAGTGGAGTAGTACAGGTTTCAATCCCATCTACTATAATCTGCCCTCTAGCTGGCTCGAGTAGACGGAAAGAGCACCTATGAGAGTGGTCTCCCCACTGCCAGTTCTGCCAACAATACCTATTTTGTGCCCTCCTTCAAATGTGCAACTGATCCCCCGAAGAACAAGTGGTGCATCAGGCCTATATCTGATCTGTTTTAACATTGATATTCTTAGAACCTCAGCATAAGAACCTTCTTTAATTTTAACATTAAATCAAAAAAATATTTACCTGCAAACCACAGATTGCCAATTTTTTAGAGGCCGATTCCCTTCTAACGAGAACATTCTTCAAGAGGTTTGGTGTAATGCCCCAACAGAGTCTTTTTTCCTAATAGATGAGGAAATGTCTCAGGTTGATAATGAAGCAAGCATTTGCCAAACCCTACAGACATGACAATTATCGCATTTTCAACTAATGATTATAAAGCGTAATTGTCAAAATGTTCAATGCATGCTTAACCAATTCCCATGATCCCATATGCTACCTCTGAATTAGTTAAATGGGGCTAAGTTATATCTAATTTTGTTTCTTTCCATGGTAAATAGGCTTTAGATCAAACTATATCCTGTCCAGTCAAAAATATTACGCATTTGAGAAAAAGAGTTTGACTGGTCAATTCAGCTAATCAAAAGCGAAAACAAAGATACCATTGAATACTATCCAACGGGAAGAAAGGGAAGTCAGCTACACCACCATTTGAAATTTGAAACTATTCCAAGACTAGAAAGTAGAAACCCCAACCTTTAAACAAAGTTACCACTTTGTTCTTTATTTTACTGAGAAACAAAATTTACACATACCACAACTGATACGTTCTTATAATCATTCTTTCTTCTTTTTTGATGAATATTTCATTTCTTGGTAGAAAAACTTTTTCCCAAGAGAGGAATAATTTCAAATGACACTTGGGCATGTAAGATAAAAGTTAACAGGAATGAACGGAATTTGGGATGGAAAGTCTTAACATTTTCAATAGTTGAGAGGAATAAGAAATAAATATGATTATATAACATAAAAAAAAGTAACATAAGGCACGTTAAAGGCCAGCTTCATAATGTTACATAACAATTGAGACTTATACACGGCTATAAACAGCTTGATTCATTGACGAGATTCTTCAGGCAGAGGAACCACCTTCTGGAAGTGTACCGTCCTTTTCGGCAATGATCCATTTTCCTCATCATCATCAAATTCCAGTGAATAATTGCCCAACCAAATCATGAAATGTGTATTATTGGCAACATAATATAAAGGTCTTCAAGCAAAATATTCTCATTTGGAAGCACATGGCAGTGTCATCATTCTTTTGCATCTTATATGAAGAAATGACTTTGCTAGATAAATTAAGCTTATTTGTTTCCTTAAAAAAATGTTAGTACAGTTTTTTTTTTTTTTTTTTTTTTTTTGTCATATGTTTATCATTTCATGACTAATGAAATCAAATTACATTAGAATCCATAATCTACCCTAAAGAGAAACTAACAAAACAAATTTAGGTTATCAATTTTACTAGTGAAATCAAATTACATAAGAAGCTATGGCAAAATTGACAGTGCACTCTTTCCAAAAACTATAGACAGTGAGTATTAAAAGACAAAGAATGATATACTTACTCATCCGTCTTCCTCTGAAAATATTTTGGAACAATTGATAGAAGGCCACAATATGCAAAATTACAACAAGTAGTTAGATTCATGCAATACTCACAGGCATTTTCAAAAGGAAGTATAAGAATCTATAGAATATTGGAATTCAAAGGAAATATATAATAACTTCTGTTCAAGTAAAGAAAATAGATAGAATTGTCACCTTGCGATGGCCATTAACAACAGTTGCCTTATAAAGTGCAGTTGTTCCTGGATAGATAGCCAAAACCTGACTTCTAGTAGGGAAATCTTGTACATTACTAAGATCATTTCCCTTGGGGAAAGGAATAATTCTTGACATGGGCAACTTGTACTTCCTAAGAGCAGAAAGGAAAAAAGAATGTCACTCTCAGATGAAAATAGTTCAATTACATAGAGAAGTAAAATATATACATAAACCATGTTTTTCCTCTAAGCATTTAACAGTAGGACAACCAGCACTCATCATTAAGCCAAAGAAAAAAAAAATGGTGGAGAAAAGGCAACACACAGCATCTCTGGGCCAATCCAGCTCATCAGACACCATGTAAGTTCTAGTCTTCTAGTCATTAACCTGAAAGACTTATCCACATTCTTTAAATATTTTTAAAATAGAAAGTTCTATTCAGCAAGTATCAACAAAAAGTGTCTCTTCATACAAAACTGACCTGCTGAAAGACCAATATTAAATCAGGCCAAAGAGAAAACAATAAAGAAAATAAATTTTAACACTATAGGGCATAAGTCACAAAGGAGCATCAAGCAGGAGAAAGAACAAGAAGGGGGGGGGGGGGGGTCCAAACAATGGAAAAGCTTTTTTTTTTTTTTTTTTTTTCCTATCTCTCCCTGTTTTTCCCTTGTTATAAAAGATGCAATCAAAAGTCATACAACCCTTAGGAACAGTATTATGTCAAATTAAATTAAATCTCTTTGATGTAGTTTGATGCCTATAGAAATTATTAGTAAGCCAATATACCTTAGATCACTCTATAACCTAAAACCATTAAAATATAATAGAGTTCTCAATGCAAGTCAAGTAGCACGCATAGTATAGCAAGTAATTAATAATTATACAAAATTATGGAAATAGAAAGGTAACATAGAAGTATCTAAATAGAATTTTAAATTGGGCAGTCAAATTAGAGTCCATAAAATAAAGCTACCTTTGGCCACCACCCTCATCATCATTACCTGGTTCCTCACCTAGGACTTCAAATCTGCACATAGAGTTGCTTCTTCATAAGCAAGGAATAAAGTAATTTCTGAAGGGAAAAGAAATACCTAGAGTAGTGATGCAAACAGCATAACCATAATAATTTTAGATTTTATTATTTCAGGATTTTTCTTATTTGAGAAACCGTGTTTCAGTTTTAAATTTTGAATTTAGGCTTTAAAGTAGTGATGCAGGCATCACAACCAAAATTATTTTAGTGTTCATTATTTAATATATTTTTCTTATTTAAGATACCATATTTCTTTTTAAAATTTTGAAGTAGATTTCTTATTAACTTTTAAATTTGGGCTTTAATGTTGTTGAGGATTTTAAAGAATGTAATTAAGGCTTGATGTAGTCCTTGAAACCAATTAAAAAGAGACTCCAAGAATAGTTTGAAGCCTAGGGTTTTCTGTTTTTGTTTTCCATTTTCTATCCTACCCGTTCTGCATAAAAAAAAAAATTCTTCTACCCCTTTGTTCCATCACTAATTACTGGCAACACAAGATAAATGCAGTAACTTCTATGGTAAAAATATAGCAACCAGCTACACATTTAAATCCGTTTGATACTTTGATGTTATCTCCACAACAAGCTCATTCAAATTTGTATATTAATCCATTCTAGACTAAGCCTTATGCAGATTTCCTGTTTGACCATGGAATAATAAGACATAACTCAGATCCTAAACCATGGGACGTTGTCTGGGATGTCTACTTTGTAGACAATAATCAGCATTAGAAGCAGGAATGGAAAACAGATTGTCTTCTCCATAAAATTATATATATTTTCCTTTGGCTTATAAAGTTAGTAGTGATGGGGATTAAGATGAGATTGTCAATGGAGCATTTGGGTGAAACTAGGCTTTAAAGGTGTGAAAGATGGGTGAAGCATTTGAGCAATATATTTCGAGTTATTGACAGTAACAAGGATGGAGGGATGGTTACAATGGGCAGATTGTAGTGGTTTTGGGAGCAAAGAGGTTGTGGTGATGATGAAAGTGGCATTGTGCAGAATTCTAGGGGCAAGAAACCAAAGTTCTGTTAGGAAGAAGGAATTGGAGGTTTCTCCAAAATCCTTCAAAATATATATATATATATATATATATTTTTTTTTCCCTTCTTCTTTTGTTGATCTTCTTCTTCTATTTCTTTTGTGTGTGTGCGCGTGACAGGCATATATAATGAAATTAATGGCAGGGAGTTATTTTCCACAATGCCTAAGATTTGGGAACTGATTGCTCTAGTGTTAGAGTTGAGGGGGTAGCAACAAACCTAACCCTAAAGCTTAATGAAAAAATGCAATTTACCTAGAAATCATGAAAGTAAGAATTGACAGGAGGCGGGTCACATATAAAATTCTATTTGTTGGCCAACCAATTCTCAAAACATCACAATTGAGACCTGATTCAAAAGCGTAACTGAATAGCATTCTTATGAATACCACACACTAAGGCATTTAATGATCTTTTCGTTTCCGCCCATATGCCCTCACAGGTCTAATCTTACCTGTTTCATCAGACGCAACAGCATAATTAAATTAACATATTCAATCAAATGCATAGAACAAGTAGCACAAGAAGATGGGAAGTGTAGATGAAGTACATACCATCACCGGTCCCGCAATCGGGAGCATGCGCAGGAGGGCGTCGTGATCTCCGCAAACCCTCCATCGGCTGAATATCCTTAGCCGGTATCTGCTCAATCTATACAGCCTCTTCGTGCAGGGTTGGAGATGAAGTCGCCATGTTGGGGTCCACGTGCACTAGAGGTAGGGTGGGCATGCCTAGTGTGGGGACAAATATGCATCCACCATCATGGGCAGATCCACTGAAAACTGGGGGCGACATACGGGGAGGGTCCTCATAGTCCGTGCTAGCACCACGGGGATTAGTCTGGGCTGGAACAGTGTCCTCATGACCGGCAGTGTGGGATGGCCCAGCACCAGCGTCAGATGTGCATCGCGATGTCCTACCACCATCGTTAGACAGTATCCAATCAGTGCCAAGCCATGACTCTTCTACAACCGAGTCATCCCCTTCCTCGTAAATGGGATCTGGCTCAGTCGTATGGCTGCGACCAGCTCGACCACCTCCACGACGTCCACCCCTTCGAGACCCACCACTTTACCCCCCGCGACCTGGGCCCTGTGTACCAATGTCGGATGCTTCTGCGAGCGCATCCGCCAATTTAAGTCGGCCCAGCTCCTCCACAAGCTCTAGTGTATATTTAAGGTCATTGTGCATGTCAGAACCTTCATCGCACCTCTGTATAGACCTAATCATCGTCCGAACCTACAAAACAAGGGTGTCATAAAAGCAGGAACGCAGGTATGATGCAAAACATGGATAAATATGTTCCAAAATCAAAAGAAAAAAGTAATAAACGTAGCGAATGAAATCCTTATATTACTCATAATTATTAAACATCTGTAAAAAGATAGCGTATAAAAATAGGGGTTGGCCCCCCCTGTGCAAAAATTTATAGTTCCACTTCTTACACTAAAAAATATGCAGTTTCCTGCTATGTTTGTGGCTATGCAATCTAAACATTGAGATAATACTTCCGAAACACACGTATGGTTGGTTTTACATAAGTTGAATCTTAGCATAAGTGAAAATAACTCAATTTCATTTGTGTATGTAGGCTTCACCATAGTTACAACTCCATTAATATCATACTGCAATCAGGACACATATTTTGATGTTATTATTTCCTAAGGTACACCAACAATCCAATTAAGTGATTTGATCATGCAAGCTTAAAGTTTTAATTAAGGGAAGTACCATAAATAGCAACATATATCATACTGGAATCTAGTAGTCGTGGTTGCATATCATAAAATATGTAATTAGCTTTCAATCCTAGTATCACTTCTAAAAAGAGTAGCACCGTCCATTTGAAATTACAAGCCAACCAAAAATAGGTTATTAAAAACATAAAAATAAAAGAATAAAACCCAACCCACCCTTTTTAAAATTTGAATGTAATTATATGAACAAAGGTGTGGTCATTGCCAATTAACCATTCCTCGTGCAAAGCAATTGGATCAAGACAAATTCACTTATTTATGAAGAAGTTAAATCATGCAGTATTTTTTGACTTTAAAACATAATGAAAGATAAAGTCATTGAGATGTAGAGATGTAACGACAATAATTATTGTGGAGTTTTGCATGCATGATAAACCTGCTGAAGATATTTAATCGAACAATGGTTTTAACAAAGGGGAAGGAATTGTTGCCTCACCATGAGTTCCCAGTACGCAAACTCTGGTGTTATGTACCGCCTTGTGTTGCGATTGTACCATGTCATGTACTAAACGAGGTACATATCATCACCGTCCAAGAGAGGGGCAGCGCGAACTTCATCCCCTCGGTTGGCCCATTGCTGAATATGGAGTTGATGATTTGCCACCTAGTCCTTCTCCCATTTACCCTGGAGGGATATCTTGTGAAGGGTAGTCGACGTATCCACCACAAGTGGAACTGGTTGCTTCATCCCAAACTGACGGAA
Organism: Lithocarpus polystachyus; assembly: GCA_033629205.1. NCBI lineage: Eukaryota > Viridiplantae > Streptophyta > Magnoliopsida > Fagales > Fagaceae > Lithocarpus > Lithocarpus polystachyus. Next base: position 43,398,920 of record CM066165.1, on the reverse strand, counting down.
GACCCGCTCGGGATGATGCCCCTCCACTATCCAAAAGTATATCAATGGCACCTCGACCCTCCAAATATGCTGCCCGGCAGTGCAATACGGAGGCAGGGAGCCCAGCGTATGCGTGTACGGCTCCCATACAATCTGCATAAATGGATTATGTTTGCAATAGTGAGACATCATACTAATTTCAGATTATGTTTGTGATATGTAATATGGAAAGCATGGAATTTGTTGCTTTTATTCATACACAAAATCTGCAGCGATTATTAGGCAGAAAGTAAAAGAACACCAACATTGTGTGAAAAATATTAACAAAATGAAGTCCACAAGCAATTAAGATTGATCTGCAAAAAATAGTAAAAGATATAGGTTGACCGAGATCCATATTGCATTTTCAGCCCCATGTTCACATGCATAACATTCAAAGCTAAGTGACACCATCAGATACTAGGGATTCCAATATGAATCAGACTTAGAGGAGGGTACTGGAGCATCCTTATGGCTTTAAGATGAATCCAAGTTGATGATTTCACAAAAGCTTTTTATCGTAATAGAAAACTTGTACTAGATTAATTGCATTAGTCATTAACAATGTTTCATAGTTTTCAGAACAAAATGACTATTAATCATTCTAAGAGTAAGCTAACTGTACTTAATTTTCTCTTGAAGCTATCAAGTATATGGAGGGAAGACATATATTTGGTCTGCTAAAGACATTGCATTTGAAGTAGCACCTTTTATTGCAAGAAATGGAAGCTATGTAAATCATTACATGGTATGGTATTTTAGTTATAATTCTCATCAAATACTGTTATCATATTATCATATTTCTATCTAAATATATTTTCTTTTAAATTTTAGTGCTGGAAATTACATAAGCCTTATTGTTCTCTTGTTAAACTAATCGTGTCAATGTCTAAAATTACATTCCTCATCTTAGTACCATGGTGGAACAAATTTTGTGAAACAAGCTCTGCATATATCATCACAACTTATTATGATCAAGCTCCTCTTGATGAATATGGTGAGTAGTATAAGTTCCTATGGTTCTAAAATAGTAATTAATAATCCACAACTTTTAATAATTTTAGGACTATTAAGACAGCCTAAGTGGGGACATCTTAAGGAGTTGCATGCTACAATTAAATTGTGCTCTACAACTTTGCTGCAAGGAGCACGAACCAACTTTTCATTTAGGTCAACAATAAGAGGTAATGTGTCAAAAGTCTTACAGTTTTCTCATATGTCACTTATTGGCAATTGTGTCTTACTAACTATGCTAAACAGAATGTTACTGTACAAATTCAAAATACACCACTTGAATTGCTTCCGGAAGTCGATCAATATTCTCCCAGAAGCCAAAACTATAACCTTCAATTCAGCAAAAGTAATTTATAACTTACAATGGAACAATGTTTTTTGTAGTTATATACATGTTTGTAATCCTGGATTCTAACAGTTAGAATAAGAAATACTAAATTGTCTACTTATTAGGTAGAGCAATAACTAGCGTTTTGAGCTCACAACATTTTACTAATTAATTACAAACTGTACAACCTTAGTTTTGTTTTTAATCAAATTTCTAGCATATAATGTTTGAGTTTTGAAATATCATTTATATTCTAATATGCCTTGATTCCCTTGTTTTGAAAAGGCCCAGATATTTGTCAAATTTATCGTAGGAGGCCTTTTGTTTAGAATTTAATTAATATCTTGTGAGTTTACAATCATTCGGCTTATATAAAGTTTTGAAATTTTTTCTTTTCTTTTGATGGCAGGCTAAAAGATCTATTTTCTATTGTCTTAAATAGGTTAAAACGATGTATAATGACACAATCAAACAATCAACACAAACTTTTGATTAAGTTAGTAGCTGGGAAGAATTTAAAGATGTCATCGTAAATTTCGAAGATGCATCATTAAAATCAAATAAATTACTTCAGCACACAAATACAACCAAAGACAAATCTTATTATCTTTAGTATAGTCTTAGGTAAATTCATTTCTCATTGAATTATAACCAATAACATATGAACAATACGTGTGCCTTCTCTTCGTTGCATCAGCTTAATGGCATTTGTAAGAACTGATGGAGTTTTTTTGTTGCAACACAGGCTTGAACACACTTTGTCTTACACTAAACCAGTACTTCATGCTCAATCTTTTGCGCATGTTGCACATGCTTTTTTTAACAACATATATATAGCTAAGTTACTTATTCAATTCAAACATCTTGGAAAAGGGACAATTTCTTCTTCGTTCTTTCTTCTTCTTTTTTTTTGGGCGTAAATCACAAACATTTCCGTACATAATGAAGGATATAGCCAAATTCTACTTAATATATATATGACTAAATTTAAATATAATCCATTGATCCAACCCGACTTAACCTAACTCACGTGAGTCGGGTTGAGTTGGTTTCTACACTTGTAATGAGTTAGGAATTTCTCAACCCGACATGCTTAGGTTGAGTTGGAAAAAACCCTTCAATCCAACCCAACTCGATTAAAGTAAAAGACTTGTAAAACAATTTTTAAAACCCAAATATTATATAATCCAACAATTTTAAAACCCTTCAAAAAACACTTGTAAGGTTTTAAAATTGTTGGATTATATAATATTTGTTTATGCTAGATTAAAGAAAAAGAATTGAAGCCTTTAATTTAACATTGGCAAGTGGAATTTTGAGTTTATGCTTGGTCATATTCATGCAGGTGCAGCAAATCGAAGTTCTAATGTGAAGTACTTCACAATGGACAAAATGATGGGATGGAACCAATATTCTTAAATCAAATCATTCCTACAACAATCCAAGAATTCAAACAAAAATAAAAACCTCAAATTGAGGACGTAAATAACCGAATACCTGCTCTGCCCGTAGTGTAGCCAGCGACGTTCGGTACGCAGCAAGGACATGTGTGGCATGCTCTGCAGTGCATTTTGGCCCGCTCCACCTAGCAAACATGGGGTTTCGACAAATGCTCGTTACTGAACTTTCCATTTAACAAACTTTGCTTTATATTTCACATCCATATACTAAGCATTGATAAGTTTCTTTTTTTTGTTAGTTTGACATATTTTTTATTATATTTAAGAGACAAATAAAATGTAATATACTATTACGCATAAATAATTATTCCTAAGAGATACTTAGCTTGAATAACGAGAACTCAATGAACGTACCTAATGGCAAGGGGCCCTGAGTGCACTGGTGGTAGAGGCAGCCTCGCAATAGGGCATATTCGTGGGAACCTTGAATAGGCCCATAGCTGCACCAGCAAGAGTGCTCCTCCAATCTGCATCGCATCCTTCTTCGATGCACTACAAAGTTGCCTGTAGAGCCAAGCCAATGCTGCACTGCCCCAGCTGTACTGTCTAGCATTGCTAATTGGGTTGAGCAACTGCAGAGGCAACAATGAGACCCGGTCCGCAGACTTGTCCATGAACAACAGGGCCCCCATCCATACAAGTAAGTGGTAGCGGGCATGTTGCTGCACAACTTCGTCACTAGCGTCCATAGCTGAGGGAGCGGCAAACTGTGCATCAAGCCACTGGTATTTTATCCTCGCCCCAATAAGGGTAGACTTGTTTGAGTTCGGTATCACGAGCGGAGGTTCATGGCCCAACAATTCTTGGCACACCACATTCCATTGTATGTCTGTCCTCCCAGTGACAAGCAACCCATCCACCGAAATCTCCAGCATCACCTCCATATCTTACAAGGTGATACCCATTTCTCCATGGGGTAAGTGAAACGTGTGCGTCTCTAGACGCCACCGCTCAACCAAGGCCGTGATCAAGGCATGGTCGACCTCCATATCAGGAACCTTGAATAACCCAGTCAAACCTACTGCATCTATGTATTGCATGATACGTGGGTCTAGCCCATCCTGCGGCAATACACATTTACGGCGTCGAACCTTTATGATGCCAGGCACCTCCTGCACACAGACGAGTATTGTGTTAGGTAGTGCACACAAGGTAATTATAAAACAGACATGTATTAATAATACAACTACATACCTCGTTGGCGGCACACCTCCAAAGCGGAGTTGACCGATGATCCGGCTGCCGGGTCAACTGCGTACGATCATCGGGTCCAGGCTGTACTCTATCTAGTGCCTGCATATCTGACATGGCAGCAAATAGATTGTTAGCAATTATCTAACAAGTAAACCACAATTAATATAAAATAAAAGCATGGATACATCTTGTTTGACATATTATGATCCCAACAAGATTGTTAACATCACTTCTTACCCCCACTTAACATGCAATCCAAAAGCAATCAAATTAAAACTTAAATGAATAAGAACTTGCCATAATTTTACATAAAAGCACTTCTTCTTCTTTTTTTCCTATTATCTGTAATTGAAGTAAAAAAAACACAAACAAATGACTAATTAATGTGCTGGAAACTTGATTGATACCTAGATGTTCAACATCTGAGCAATATTTAAATGTGATAGTTCTTTTTGGTTTATGATGTCTTTGAGAGTGATTTTAACAGGGAAAATATCAATTACAATTATTAGGGGCTGCATATGGAGGGAAGAGATATTAAATTTTAACCATGCGACACACAATATGTGATCTTCCCCCAAGGACATTTAAATTCAACTCTATGGCTTATGACCAATGCAGTCACATAGTAAATATAAATTGCAACAACTCAATGTTTAGGTATTCTATTCTCAGACCTGTTCAATCAAACTTGGTCTTTCAATAAAGTAACACTCTCTATAAGGTCATCCTTGACAGCTCCCCATTTTATGTCCTATGTAATTACCCGTTTACGATGGACCATTAAGATCCCTATACTAATTATTCTACATTTCTACCACTAGACATGTAAGCATACCATGACTCAGTCAGCCCATTTCCCTACTTGTTAGGTCTATTTTCAACATTTTAGGAGTTAGCCCATCTCAAATTCACCAAAGGGTACAAGACCATTGAATGTTCAATTATTCCTCTTCCCCCCCCCCCCCTCCATATGGTCAATTTTAAACAAAGAGGAGTTGTATTGCAAGCAAAAGAACTTCTATGCAAAACAGTTGGTGCTAGAGGCATGAGTTGTACCAGGGAATGAATTTTTTTTTTCCGTAAAGTTACTTTAAATTTTCTACATCGGACTGATATGCAAAACGAAAGTAGTGTCAATTCCAAGATATAATGATATTTATAAAAACCTAGATATACCAAAAAAAATGAGTAGTACAACTTTTAAGGGATGTGAAAGAACTTAATTTGTTTGTTGTTATACTAAACGCTACCATTTCATTTCATCACTCTTACTGGTTTTTAAGTGGACTTATAGTAGCAGACTTTCTGTTTCATGTGAATGTGTATTGCATTTCATAGATTTATGTATATAGAATGTCATTATGGGCAGAACATAACAACCAGAGTCTCAAAGTTTTCATCATTTTTTTCTTAACCTCTGTACCTAATAGAACCAATCTTTAAGAGATGGGTTCTACTTCAGAGCTAACAGTTGGTGCTAGAGGCATGAGACACATTTTACACCATTTACAACAACTATTTAGACTTAAACGTAATTACTTTAACACCATTTACAACAACTATTTCGACTCAAACGTAATTAGTTCGACACCATTTACAACAACTATAACAAAATCAGACTTAAAATCGAATAAGACACATTTTACACAAACTCAGAGACATCACTGAAACACCACCACTCAATTTGCCAAAAGCCCCCATCAAAACCCCAAACCCCAAGCACATTTAAACTCATTAATCACTGTCCATAATCATTGCGTCATGTGAAAGACAACAAAATTCTCACTAATGAGAAAATCACACAGACATAACCATATAGCAAGAAATACTTTAGATCATCATCATTGCAGCATATAAAACACAACAAAATTCTCATCTTCATTAGTATATTTATTACTTTTTAAGAAGTTTCAACAAAATAATCATAATACCACATAAAACATAACCTAATATTAACCAAAATCAGAAAAGATACCAGAGGAGAGCACCGTACCTGTAATCAACGGTGGTCGGAAGCAACGACGACGGGAAGCGATGACGACTGATGGAGACTGGACAGAGAGAGACTGATGGAGAGTGGGGAAGCTTGATCGTAGTGCGAGCGAGGGCGAGTGTAGAGGGAGACTGATGGCAAAGAGCGAGGGAAAGAGAGAATGAGTGAATAGGCATTGTGAGACGTTAGGGTCCTATTTATTCAAACCGCTGAAGAAAACTCGCTTTTAGGTTTATCGAGTTATGAATAACTATACAACCATTTTTTTATTGAAAAAAACCACGTCAGCTGCCCCAGCGTGGCACAACGGTCGGACTAACTCGATGATTTTAATATCGAGTTATTTATAAAAACTCGAGTCCCCTACTATCGAGTTACAAAAGAGGGGAATTTTCCTGATTAGTTTGGAAAGTAGGGCAAAACGCTGCTTAGTTTCTGCGAAAAGGGCATTTGCCCATTTTGTCCGCAATAAGGATACATTTCACGAGGTTTTCTTAAATTTCCTCTTCTAAGTAAAATAACTTGCGACTCCATTAGTAAATGATACAAATCATTTGTACCATTTTCTATTTTCCACCAATCATGGTATGCTAAATGTTTAATATATATTTTTTTTTTTTCCATTTTAAACTTTGGTTATTTTATAAAGAAAGTCAAACAATTACATGACAAGTTGTGATTGGTGAAATATAAAGCAAAACATAAAAAGTGATACAGATAATCTGTATTCGATATACTCCAATTCTGGGCATTATGGCATCATTGATTGAGTAACCATGTCGTGGAATCAATTGCTCCGTCATTCTTAGGATGTGGTTCTCACAGTTAAAAAGTTATTAATTGAGTGTTTAGGAGGGGTTTTCAATATCTAGAATTGTCATAAGGGGATAATTTTTCAATTAATAAATAAGGTTATAAGATAAGAATTGGATTTAAAAAAACAAAACAAACATGCATTTCTGGGATGTGGTTCTCACAATGATGTCATTGACAGCATCTCATTTCTTTGAACAATTTTCCTTAATCTTGTAATACTACTACTTGTCATGGATTCGGTTCACCAAGTGTTTGTTTAATGGTTCAACAATTATTCCGTTAGAAATGGTCATATATATATCTCTGTTCGATTCGTTTAATCATTATTGGACACTTTTTCTTCCATATTCCATTCTTCCTCTCCTTGTTTTGTGTAACCATCTATAATTTTTTTTTATTGTGTTATTATTTAAATTGTAATATCTTTAATGGACAAGATTGAACCATCATTAATTTGTTGGAATCGTTTTCCTTCTTTCTCTTCTTCTGAAAATGAGAATTATGGAAAGTGATATGATCATCATTTCTTTACATGTATGTTTTATTATGGACAAGATGGAACGTTTTGAAAAAAAAAATCAATTTTTTTTTAATAAAAGATAGGTGATAGGGATAAAACCTCCCATCCTGACGGCGATAGCTTGCGCTCGCCGACGGCCATGTCCGTGACGGCTCAAGTACCCGACGGGCGTCAAAGCTTGACGACCCCACTCCCGGGGGCGACGGGTAAGGCCGACGGGTGTTGATGTCAGGCCCTGAGACCTGTCTTGCCACGTACGCTTCCCTGGAAAGAGCGAATCTTGTCGCGTACGCTACCTAGCCAGGTATCTTACGAAGCACGATTCCCACCCCCAAGAAGGGAATCGTGCCCAACACACTTGGTCACCTCAGAAGAGTCTTGCGTCATACGCTGCTCGAGGGCAATTTCGGTACAACGATATCTTCTCCAGCAAGCCTTGCCCAAAGGCCACTACCACTACTATAAATACCGCCACACCCTCCAAAAATCGAGGTACGTTTACTAAGACCCGACTCTGGCACTCTAGAGTTGTGTAAAATTCTAACTTAACCATCGGAGGGTCGCTGGCCGGTACCACACCGGTACTTCCCTTTGAGGTTTTTCCTACTTGTGCAGGACCGTCCGGAACGCGCGCAAACCTTGCAGCTCACTGGTTTGATTCTTGACATCATCAGTTGGCGCCGTCTGTGGGAAATTCGCACAAGTTCCTGTTACGTGTTTCCCGGACTAAAGGTTGCATGGTACTCACGCGTTCAAGGACAACCACCATGAACGACCAAGGCAACGAACAACGCACCACGGCCCTTGAAAGGCAAGTCCAGACTTTGGCGGCCGCGGTGGAACGTCTCACGAAGCGCAACAATGACTTGGAAGAGCAGCTGTTGCGAAGGAAAGCGACGGGTGACAATCAGGGAGAGAATCAGGAGGAGAGCAGTGCCGAGGAGAGGGACCATGAGGGTCCTGAGGGAAGCCATGCATTGAGCCAACCTGAAGGACAACAGCCGCATCACCCGTCGGCAGACGGCCATGCCCAGTCTAGTATGGCTGTGGAAATGCGGATGATGAAGGAACGCATGGACTTTATGATGAACGCCCTCAAAGGGCGAGTGTCCAGCGACCTCGACGACCTCGTTCACCGCACGGACTCCCCATTCACAACACCTGTCATCATGTTCCCTACGCCACCAAAGTTCCGCATGCCCCAGGTGGAAAGCTACGACGGGTCCAAGGATCCGTTGGACCACTTGGAAACTTTCAAAACATTGATGCACCTGCACGGCGCGCCAGACGAAATCATGTGCAAGGCCTTCCCCGCAACGCTGAAAGGCTCTGCAAGGACATGGTTTGGCAGGCTGACGCCCGGATCTGTCGGCACCTTCAGGGAGCTGAGCGCTCTATTTGCCTCCCAATTCATCGGAGGACACCGTCACAAGAGATCCACCGCGTGCCTAATGAACATCAAGCAGCGGGAGGATGAGACGCTAAGATCTTATATAGCCCGCTTCAACAGAGAGGCGCTGACGATTGACGAAGCGGACGACCGGATACAAGTGGCCGCGTTCACCAACGGGCTGCAAAAGGGTAAATTCCTGTTCTCTCTGTACAAAAATGACCCGAAGACAATGTCAGATGTGTTCTACAGGGCAACGAAGTACATGAACGCGGAAGATGCGTTACTGGCAAGGGAAAAGAAGCCGTCCAAGAAGAGAGAAAGGCAAGAAGACACCCGGCAGGACAAGGGGCGGAAGGCGCCTCGGATAGGGGAGAACCGAGACAGTAGGCGTCCGAAGCCCAATGCCGGGAGATTCACGAGCTACACCCCATTGACGGCTCCAGTTGATCAGGTTCTGATGCAGATCAAGGACGACGGGTCCTTGACGTTTCCTGGAAAGATGAAATCAGACCCGGACAAACGACCGAAAGACAAGTATTGCCGCTTTCACCGGGACCACGGGCATGATACCGCCGACTGTCACGATCTAAAGCAACAGATAGAAACCCTGATTAGGCAAGGGAAGCTGCAAAGGTTTGTCAACAGAGAAAAGGCCGAAATGCCTCGTCAGGGACAGAACCCCCACCGGGACAATGAGCGTCCCAGGCCACCTATAGGGGATATAAGGGTGATTGTGGGTGGCACACCGGTTGCCGGCTTCACGAAGAAGGCTCTGAAATCCCACCTTAGGACAGTCCAAAATGTCCAGGCTGCGAGCCCTGTCCGGAAGAAGCCGAGAACCAGCAGCCCCACTATGGAATTCACAGAAAAGGATGCCCAACACCTCCACCATCCGCACGACGACGCCCTTGTCGTCAATATCCGGATAGGGGACTACAACACCTATCGGGTCCTGATTGACAACGGAAGCTCCACGGATATTCTCTACTATCCCGCGTTCCAGCAGATGCGGATTGACAAAGAACGCTTGGCCCCTACCAAGGCACCACTCACAGGTTTCGGGGGGACAAGGGTATCTCCCCTCGGCTCGATCACATAGCCCGTCACTATCGGGGAATACTCTCGGCAGCTTACAAGGGACGTCACCTTCCTAGTTGTCGACTGCTCCTCAGCATACAACGCAATCATAGGGCGACCAACCCTCAACGCCTGGAAGGCCGCCACCTCGACCTATGCCTTGAAGGTCAAGTTCCCAACAGAGGACGGGGTAGGAGAACTATGGGGAGATCAAGTGGCCGCACGAGAATGCTATGTGGCGATGGTAGAGATGAATGGCCAGCTACAGACGATGAACATAGAGCAGAGGACGGGGACAGAGCCTGTGGAGGAACTCGAAGAGATAATTCTCGACGAGTCCAAGCCTGAGAGAACCACCAGAATCGGTGCCCTCAACGGTCCGGCAATCCGCCGGGCACTCACGACCTTCCTAAGGGAAAATCAGGATTTATTTGCCTGGAGCCATGAGGACATGCCGGGGATCGATCCGTCAGTCATGGTACATAGGCTGAATGTGGCAACCTCCTTCCGGCCTGTCAGACAAAAAAAGCGAGTATTTGCTCCAGAGAGAGATCGTGCAGTCGCAGAGGAGGTTAGTAAGCTCCGAGAGGCAGGGTTCATCCGGGAAGTCTACTACCCCGACTGGTTGGCTAATGCTGTAATGGTCAAGAAGGCCAGCGGAAAGTGGCGGATGTGTGTGGACTTCACGGACCTGAATAAGGCGTGCCCGAAGGACAGCTACCCCCTCCCTCGAGTCGACGCTCTAGTAGACTCTACGGCCCGGCACCAGCTGCTGAGCTTCATGGATGCCTTCTCGGGATACAACCAGATCCGGATGGACGAGGCAGATCAGGAGAAAACCTCATTTGTCACCAGCCAAGGACTGTTCTGCTATAAGGTGATGCCATTCGGATTGAAGAATGCAGGTGCCACATATCAGAGGCTGATGAACAAAATGTTCGCCAACCAGATAGGAAGGAATGTTTAGGTGTACGTCGACGATATGCTGGTAAAAAGCCAGAAAGAGGAGGATCATCTGAGCGACCTTAAGGAAACGTTTGGGACCCTCCGTTCCTACAATATGAAGCTCAACCCCTCGAAATGCGCCTTCGGGGTGACCGCGGGGAATTTCCTCGGCTTCATGGTCTCCTAGAGAGGCATCGAGGCCAACCCGGATAAGATCAGGGCAATAATGGAGATGGCCCCTCCGAAGAATGTAAAAGAGGTTCAGAGTCTGAACGGGAAGGTTGCTGCACTGAACAGATTTGTGTCAAGGGCCACAGACAAATGCCTTCCCTTCTTCCGCACATTGAAGAAGTCGTTCGAGTGGATGGACGAGTGTCAAAGGGCATTCGAAGAGTTAAAAGCCTATCTCTCTTCCCCACCATTGCTGAGTCCTTCACAGCCTGGGGAAGAACTCTTCCTCTACCTGGCCGTATCCCCGGCTGCCGTCAGCGCGGCCTTGATCAGAGAAGAGGACGGGGTGCAGAAGCCCGTATACTATGCCAGCCGGGCGTTCCAGGGGGCGGAAGGAAGGTACCCGCCCATGGAGAAACTCGCCTTCGCCCTCGTCACCGCAGCCAGAAAGCTTAAGCCCTACTTCCAAGCTCACACAATCGTCGTCCTAACCGACAAGCCTTTGCGGCGAGCAATGCATAATCCAGAAGCCGCAGGTCGCCTGGCCCTATGGGCAATAGAACTGACTGAATTTGACATTCGCTACACCCCACGTACCGCCCTCAAGGGACAGGCAGTAGCTGATTTCATAGCCGAGTTCACCAACACAGAAGACGAGGGGGCAGATGCAAGCCCAGCATGGAATGTACATACAGATGGGTCGTCAACTAGACGAGCCGGTGGCATTGGGGTCGTGCTCCGTTCTCCTGAGGGAGACCAAATTGATTGTATGATCCGGCTAGACTTTCCAATCACCAACAATGAGGCAGAATACGAAGCCTTGATAGCCGGACTTGATCTTGCCAAAGCAGCAGGCGCGGCCCGAGTGGTCATCTCCTGCGACTCCCAGGTAGTCGTCAACCAGGTCAACGGGAACTATGAGTGTAGAGGCGACAGGATGAAGAGGTACCTCCATCAGGCAAAATCAAGGGTGGATGAGCTCGGAGCAAGGATAGTCCAAGTCCCCAGGGAAGAAAATGAGCCGGCCGACCGCCTCGCCAAGACTGCCTCGTCGGGGCAGGGGAGCAGCATTGACGGTGTGCTATACTTTGTGCAGGTTTCACCACTGGTAGACTCCATTGAAATGCACGAGGTCGGCTCAGAAAGCAACTGGACCACGCCGTTGGTCTCATACCTGAAAGATGGCGTCTTGCCCGACGGAAGAGAAGCCGCCAGAAAACTGAAGGTCCAAGCATCAAGGTTCGTCCTGATAGAAGGAGTCTTATACAAAAGGGGCTTCTCTCGCCCATACCTAAGGTGCCTTGGTTCCGAAGAAGCCGATTATGTCATGAGGGAAGTGCACGAAGGGGTATGCGGAAACCATTCAGGGTCGCAGTCACTGGTGCACAAGCTGATCCGTGCAGGATACTACTGGCCGACCATGAGAAAAGACACGCAGGCTTATGTCAAAGCTTGCGACAAGTGCCAGAGGTTCAGCAACATCGTCAGACAACCCCCTGAGGAGCTGACCCCCGTGACGGCCCCGTGGCCATTCGCTCAATGGGGACTAGATATCATGGGTCCATTCCCAACAGCGATACGACAGCTTAAGTTCCTTGTGGTAGGCATAGACTACTTCACAAAGTGGGTGGAAGCTAAGGCATTGGCAACCATCACAGAGAAGAACATACGAAGCTTCGTCTGGAAGTCTATCATATGCAGGTTCGGGATACCCAGGGTATTAGTCTCCGACAACGGCAAACAGTTTGATAATGTTCCCTTCCGGGAATTCTGTGCACAGCTGGGGATAAAGAATCACTACTCTTCCCCGGCCCACCCCCAAGCCAACGGGCAAGTCGAGGTGACGAACCGATCCTTGCTCAAAATTATCAAGACTCGGCTCGAGGGGGCAAAGGGGTTATGGCCCGAGGAACTGCCAAGTGTATTGTGGGCATACAAGACGACAGCAAGGACCCCCACAGGAGAAACACCGTTCAGGCTGGCCTACGGAAGCGAGGCAGTCATTCCAGCCGAAGTAGGTCTCACAACCTACAGGGTGAACACCCATGATGAAGGCCGGAACAACGAAGCCTTGCGTCTGCAGCTTGACTTGATCGACGAAGACAGAGCAGCAGCAGAGCAAAGGTTAGCCCGGTATCAGGATCGCATGGCAAAGCACTACAACTCCCGAGTCAGACATAGGGAATTCCGGGTCGGTGACCTCGTCCTGAGAAAGATCATGGGCACTAACAGGGACTCAACCCAAGGAAAGCTCGGCCCCAATTGGGAAGGGCCCTATTGAGTCACGGCATGGCAAAAGAAGGGCACCTACCATCTGGAAACACTGGAGGGGCAGAAGCTGCACCACCCGTGGAATGCCGAGCACCTACGAAAGTACTACCAGTAAGAGAGAATAGCAGCCCCCAACTTGTAATTGGTCTATAATTGATGTACCTCAATGTATTCCTGGTTTTAAAAGGGCATGTTTTCCCCTCACTAAAAATTATGCAAGACACAGAGGTTTATTCAAAGTCTCTCCTACTATTATTCAGTGTTGAACAATCAGAGTAAAAAGCCTAAGTCTAAAAGACGACGGCCCAAATTCGACGACGGCATAAAAGCGTCAGGAACCCCAGCTGACGGCTTAAAAGCCACGACGGTTTCCTAAGTGGAACAAATAAAAGCCCAAGTCTAAAAGACGACGGCCCAAATTCGACGACGGCATAAAAGCGTCAGGAACCCCAGCTGACGGCTTAAAAGCCACGACGGTTTCCTAAGTGGAACAAATAAAAGCCCAAGTCTAAAAGACGACGGCCCAAATTCGACGACGGCATAAAAGCGTCAGGAACCCCAGCTGACGGCTTAAAAGCCACGACGGCTTCCCAAGTGGAACACATAAAAAGCCTAAGTCTATAAGACGACGGCCCAAATTCGACGACGGCATAAAAGCGTCAGGAACCCCAGCTGACGGCTTAAAAGCCACTACGGTTTCCCAAGTGGAACACATAAAAAGCCTAAGTCTATAAGACGACGGCCCAAATTCGCCGACGGCATAAAAGCGTCACGCACCCATGCTGACGGCTTAAAAGCCACGAGGTTTTCCTAAACGGAGACACCCAACGCCTAAGTCTTAATGACGACGGCCCAAACTCGACGACGGCATAAAAGCGTCACGCACCCAAGCTGACGGCTTGAAAGCCACCAGATTTCCCTAAGTAGGAAACCCCAAGAGCCTAAAGTCTAAGGATGACGGCGTAAGTGGCGACGGCTCAAAGCTAACTACGTTACTATAACAGGAAGGAAGCAAAGGCCCCGTCAGGGGTGACGGCTTAAACTGTCTACATTATTAATTGTGACGGTCTGCTATACGGACGGCTCATCATATTCACGGCTTATTATATAGCAAGCAACACATACAAGCAAGATATAAAAACAGCATAGGAATTGAAATAAGATATAAACTGAAACAAATGTCTTACAAGTCAACAATATTGTTCTCGACGGTTCAAAATTGACCGTCTTACAAAAAAAAAAGGGAGACGTTATTGTTACAAAAATTTTCCACCAACAATTACAAGTCTACTGAACGGGTGAGTCAACCACATTGACTTCTTCCTCAGTTTGGACATTGACGGTCGTCTCGGCGTCATCATCAAGGGTCTCGTCCCCTTTCTCATTCTGACGAGCTGCGGTCTCAGAAACGGCCTGGATGACGGAAGTTTGTGCCTGGCCGCCGTCAAGGGACACCTGAGAGAGATCCGTCTCCGGATAGAGGGCCTTCACCTGACGGACGGCCTCATCAAAACCGTCCGCCATAAAGCCGCCAAGCTCCGTCAGATACGCCTCGGAATCTCGGTACTCTATGATCGCGTTGTCCTTGGCCTGACGGAGCTGATCCTTCATTGACTGGATCTCCTGCTCCTTATCCGCAAGGACCGTCTGCAGATTCTCCGTCTGCTTCTTATACTCTAGACGATCCTCCTTGAGAATGGAGAACTTCTTCTCCATTTTCACCTTCCAGGCCTTATACTGCATCAGCTCATCCTCCACCTCCGTGGTCTTCTCTTGAAGACGGTTCATGGCCGTCTCCTCACGGACACAGCGGTCCATCAGGCCCTTCATCATGACGACGGCCTGAAAATCAGAAACACCAAGTCAATATGACGGTGAGGACAAATCTATACATTCATAAAACCGACGGCGATCAAAAATTACTTACCTGGGCCAAGTTGAAAAGGCCCGTCTCCCCCATGGCCTCGGTGGAATGGTTCCCGATGTCCTCATAATCCTCCGCCGTCAGTATGGAGGACAACTTCTCGATGGCGTACTTCGAATCCTCACGGAGGAGGACGGGGGGCTTCTCCTCGGCGGGCAGGGGGCCACTCATCATGAGACCCTTCCCCTTGCCGTGTTTGACGGGAGCCTTCCCTCCATCTGCCTCTAGCCCGATGACGGTCTCGGGCGTGGTCTTGGGTTTTTTGGGGGGACGGTCCCCCTCCTGGTCTTGCTTTCTTTTAATGACGGGCACCTTGGACACGCCCGTCCCTGCAGCTTGGGTCTCTCTTTTCCTTGCAGCTGCTTGCTGCTTAATTAAGGCCCTCCTCTTCGCTTCGTCCATCTCTGCAGAACAAGACGGCACATGAGTTGTTTAGAAGGCAAGGGAAAAATGGCTAAGTATAAAATTCAGGTGAACGGACATACGTTTCCTGACTTGTGTTTCGTACTTCAAGGCTTCCTCGGACGGCTCAGGCCCGTCGCAGTGCCAACAGATGGTCTTCAGGCACACCAAATTAGCCCAAGACCTCTCCTTCAACTCAGACTTCTGAAAAATCCTCTCCAAGAAGCTCCAGTCTTCAATTGACACTTGAGGACGGTCTTGAGCTGAAAGAAGAAGACGGTTATATTATGACGGTGCGTTAAAAGACAGGAAATGGGGGAATAGGAAGAAAGGAACAAGGAGAGAGAGTGAATGGGTGAGTACCAGACGGGTTCAAGACACCCCAAGTGGTGTCGACGGGCATGAACTCGGTCTCACCAGGGTTCCCCATCCACTCATCCCCGTCCATGAAGAAGTACCTAGACTTCCAGTCCCTATTGGAGTCTGGGGTATCGCACACTAATCTTAATAACGGACCCCTCGCCAGAAAACTATACATTCCCCTGGATTTTTGTATCTCCACCGGACGGTAGCAGTGGAAGAATTCCTTCACCGTCAACCTTTTCTTCCCCTCGGACATGGACCCGTACAACACCTCTACCCCTATAAAGATCCTCCAGGCGTTCGGGGAAACTTGGCTGACGGATAGTCCTAGGTAGTGAAGGAGGTGACGGTGTAGTGGGGTCAGTGGAAATCTCAGCCCTGCCTTGAGCATCTGCTCGTATACTCCGACACCCCTGACCCCACGGTAATAGCACTTCTCCCCTGGGTGGGGTAGACGGAGGGGTATATTGTCAGGAATCTGGTATTTACCTCTAAGTGTTTTAAAGTGTGACTCTTTGATTGTGGAGAAGAAATCATTCACCGTCCACACAGAGAGCATAACATACTTCCTCATACCGTCACTACCCACGACGGATTGGACTTGGGGCTCGTCCCCCTCTATACCGTCACTAAGGTTGCTCTCTGCCCTATCACTACTCGACGGAGAAGAGGTGGAAGATGAACTCTCTTCACTCGAAGATGTTGTGGCTGCAGGATCCTTTGGACCCGACGGGTTGACTTCATCGTAGCCCGCTCCGTCACGGACAAACGACTGGTTACTCGACGCGCTAGACATGTCACCTACAGGTGACGGAAAACCCTAAGTCCAACTGCCCTAAAGACACTGACGGTAAAAGAAAAAGAATGAACGAGCAGTAGTTACTTACCGGTTACCTGCGCTGATGAAAGATGAAGTCGACGGTTGCCTGAATGAGACGGGTACACAAGGGCTGACGGATAGAGTGCTTTTCTGCTAGGTGAACGGATGCGCTCTGATGGCTTGTTTTCAGTAAAGAGTGAAAAATGAGAGGAAAGAAGGAAGGCTTTTATATGAGAGAAATAGCGGGAGACGAAGGGACGCCTCGGTCCGAGCACACGGTCCGCAAGTTGACGACACGTGTCCTGCATTTATTACCGGGCATTAATTACTGATGACAGCCTGTCTATTCGACCCTTGCTATGGAATGAACCGTCACCCCATTAGTCCGTCCATATAAGGTTCACGGACTGATGGGCTGAGGGGGCACCTGATAGGGATAAAACCTCCCATCCTGACGGCGATAGCTTGCGCTCGCCGACGGCCATGTCCGTGACGGCTCAAGTACCCGACGGGCGTCAAAGCTTGACGACCCCACTCCCGGGGGCGACGGGTAAGGCCGACGGGTGTTGATGTCAGGCCCTGAGACCTGTCTTGCCACGTACGCTTCCCTGGAAAGAGCGAATCTTGTCGCGTACGCTACCTAGCCAGGTATCTTACGAAGCACGATTCCCACCCCCAAGAAGGGAATCGTGCCCAACACACTTGGTCACCTCAGAAGAGTCTTGCGTCATACGCTGCTCGAGGGCAATTTCGGTACAACGATATCTTCTCCAGCAAGCCTTGCCCAAAGGCCACTACCACTACTATAAATACCGCCACACCCTCCAAAAATCGAGGTACGTTTACTAAGACCCGACTCTGGCACTCTAGAGTTGTGTAAAATTCTAACTTAACCATCGGAGGGTCGCTGGCCGGTACCACACCGGTACTTCCCTTTGAGGTTTTTCCTACTTGTGCAGGACCGTCCAGAACGCGCGCAAACCTTGCAGCTCACTGGTTTGATTCTTGACATCATCAATAGGAAATAGTCTTTTTTTTTTTTTTTTTTTGATGGGAAAATAGTCAATTATTTTAAGAGATTGAAAATTCATTCTTGTCTTATATTTTTCTCCATTTTCTCTCGAACCAAACAAGATTTAGTTTATATTTTCCTCCGTTTTCTCATGAAATAACCAAGATATTAAGAAAAGTTAGAAAGAAAATGGGTGGGGGTTTGGAGTGGACCGTCCCTCCTATTTGATCTAAACCTCTTGGCCACCAAGATAATATCTCAGAGATTATTAAGGGTTGAAAATGGCTGTATAGGTGAACAAAGTATATAAGGGTCATCACACCATAACACTGACTCTCCCTCAAATAATTCATCCCAACCACACGAAAAGATGTTTTGTTCCGCAATACCGTTATATTGTTTGGGTGAAGGGTTGTAACCATTGAGAGAGACATAACTCTTCCTAGGGTTTTGGCTCTCGATGATAGTGTGCATATTAATCTATATAAGGGGTGTTGAATCATTTAGGTCATTCTAATATCTATTTTTAAACTTTCCACCGTATGTAATCACCACTCTCCTAAGATCACTATCCTTCCTCCATATGTTACCACTCTCACAGGATCAGTATCTTCTTTTTAGAACCAAAACTAAAATAAAATTTCTCTTAGAGTTTTCAGGAATTTGAGAACTTGTCAACAATAAGTTTAAAATTGATTCAAAGAAGAATGAAATCTTGTTCAAACTTTGGACCAACTTTCAATTTGCGGATTTTCAATTTTGAGAGAGTTTCAATTTGCGGATTTTCATCAAATCAAGACATCAATCAGTTTTTGGTATAGGCGAGGACTCCAGATCTCTTATACAACTATCAAAGACTTTATTAGTTGAGCTAACTATAATCCACGGTAGATTTTCAATTTTGAAGATTAGATACACGTTCTTCTAGTTTCAAACTTCCAAACCTTATATTTATACTATCAAATTAAAAAATTAATATTTCAATGGAGCCATGGCCCCTTGTCCATCTCTAATCTTGATTCCATTGGTCAATGAAAGTTTCATATCTATATATATATATATATATATATATATATATATAATTGAGAGAGAGACCGAACTGAATGAATTTTATCATTGTTGGGATTAAAATTTCTTGAGGGTATAATATAATTTTAAAAAATTTAATTTATATATAATCAAAAGACTTGGTCTTGATTTTTAACGTGGGCATCTTCGGCTCATTATATTTTTGGGCCTCTTGTCGACAATTCAAAACCCACAAGGCCTTATTTGAGGAATTTGGACGATCCTGATCAACTCGGCCCATGAGCTTGGGCAGTGGCTTCTGCTGTCATGTTAAGTTGGAGAATATTTTAGCCATAAATGGTCCTTAAGGATTAAACCCTTCCTATCGAGATCTAAACATTGATTGCTGGTGCTGTTTCCTATTGTTTACTATCCGCAATTAGTAAAGGAACGGTAAAGGTAAAAAAAATTTAATCCCTCTCTTATTCTCTTTGCACTATTTGATGCCCTTCCTTAATTTGTCTCATATAATCTTACTTTTTAAAGGGTATATATTATATAATAGTAATCAGATCTATCTCTCTCAGAGATTTTTGCTGTTATTCATTATAAATCTATTGCATACTTAATTTTTTATAGGTCATCTATGAGAGAAATGTATATCTACCCATTCCATAACATTTAGACGTCAATATATACTTTCTAACAATGAGTTTTGTGCTTTCATTTGTTTAAGCATTGAGTAATGCATAAGAAAATCTCAGTAAATCAGTAATATATGTTTTCACTATAATTTTACTTGTGTTTGCATGAGAAATTTGTGATGACTTTGGTTCTGTAGAGCACACTATATTGTCTAAACTCGAAAACCATTGATTAAGAAATGAATCATTATATACTTATGGCAGCTGCAGTGTTCCATTTTTTAGATTTCTACATATATATATATATATATATATATATATATATATATACACATATTGATGAGTGAGTTTTGGCCCCAAGGGGCAATTTTTACCTATGTAGCTGTGAGCGCACGCGCACACGCACACGCATAAAGTTAACCCACAGTTCGAGAACCCTCCAAACAAGATGGCAAGTACTATATGTAGAACCCTATTTGAAAGAAAGAAAGAAAGAGACCAACCTGGCTGCAAGAGAGGTTGAATCGAGTACATCACTATATTGGGAAAAAAGGGAAACAACGAGTTTTGTCTGTGGCATACCGACTAAGATGTATGCATTGCCTCTCCATTTGAACAAAATAGAAATCTTTATAACCTTTTTCTTGAGAGAGAGAGAGAGAGGG
The DNA here is from genome assembly GCA_033629205.1 of Lithocarpus polystachyus. Classification (NCBI taxonomy): domain Eukaryota; kingdom Viridiplantae; phylum Streptophyta; class Magnoliopsida; order Fagales; family Fagaceae; genus Lithocarpus; species Lithocarpus polystachyus. The sequence continues at coordinate 43,378,879 of CM066165.1, read as the reverse complement.
ATTGAAAAAAATTTATTATCTAAAAATCAACCATGAGATAGTATCTGTTTTCTGTACTTTGAGGGCTTGAGGCTATGACACTGCTAGTGAAGTAAAAACCGCACCCTGTTGCTGATAGACAATATTTCCAATTATAGTTTATGATTGATGATCAGGATGAATGACGGGTTGATATGATCTATTAAACATGTGCGTACCACGAGAGAGCTTATTGGGACAGACTCTCTCTCTTGGGCTCAATTTATTTGTGGTGTGGGCTTTGTTTTTCCTACAATGGGAAGCTCAACACGTTGAGGCCCATTTCGCTCACTTACTTCCCGATCAATTTGTTCTCCCTTCCCCAATTTCCTCTCTCTCTGTACCTCTTTCTTCTCTCTCCTCTCCAGCCCCCTTCTTCTTCACAGCTCTTCCTTATTTATAGCTTTCACTGGGTGGAGGTGTTATGATTATTCCAATCAATAGTGGAAGAGAGGGTCCAATGTTATCGTTGTTAAGTGGGAATCTGGTAGTTGAGCGGCAAAGTGGCTTGGGAACTTGCTCTTCGTTTCTGTGTTCTGCACGGCAACGACTTCATGGGTGATTCGCCGGCCGATCCGAACGTCACGCTCCCCCGTGAACAAACACTTATGGCAATACTAATTACCACACTATGGCCGGTCAACCTACCGACCAAGCGATAATGAAAGAATACTGTGGGCAACGGAGTTCCCGTCAGCAATACCAACCCATTTGGGAGCCCAATATTGTCCGGCCCAGCCCAGTTTATGAGGGACTGTTCGGTCCCGTGTGCCGCGTGGTGATATGTTATGCTTGGGGCCCAATAAAGGATTGGGCCCTGACCGTACAAAACAAATTATACTTTTTCTTTTTCTTTCTTTCTTACAACAAGTGGGAGGAGGGGTGCGGACTGCGGACCCAAGTTCTTCACATGTTAGAACATTTTAAGATAATGTTTAGGATTAGGATTTTGTAAGAAAGGAGAAAGCATTTGATTTAGAGTTGACAAGGAGTGAGAGAAAAATATTTTCAATTTGTCCATGATTTGTGAACAGTACTCATGAATAGTATCGTGAATAGTGGCAAAATATCAAGTTCTTTCTTAAAGATAGATTTAGGTAGCTTTATCAATCCAAAACCAAGATAGACCTACATAATCATGTTTAGGATTGGGACAGGGATTTTGAAAGCAATAATGACTAGGGACAAAATGGAGAATTTGTCTACATGTGTTTGTAACGTGTTAAGATTTAAGTGAATAGATTTGGCGTTTCGAAAATTTTAAAAGAATGGTCAAGATTAGGATTTTGTAGTAAAAAGAAAAGATTTGATTTGAAAAAAGATGAAAAGAAAAAATAAATTGAATTTGTCCGCAATCTGTGAGCAGCACTTGTAAATAGTACTGTGAACAATGACAAAATATCAAGGAGAAGTAAAAAATAAGAAGAGAAAATGAAAGAATGACAATAAGATCAACGTTTCTATATACTCAAAACACTCAATATTTGTATCAAAAAAAAAAACACTCAATATTTTATTATCCAACCTCTTCTTGTTTAAGGACAATAGCACACTTACATAAATTCTAAATCTTAACTTTTCCTATTGGAATTAATTATCGTACTTTTACTAGTAAATCAAATCCTAACTAAACAAGCCAAAATCCACATATAAACACTCATAAACTAATTAAGATTGACTTATCAATTAATAAAATTAAACCCAATACCCACAGTTATGACTCATACCCAACACTATAAAATTACTTCATAACTTAAACTCTAGAATAATCAAATAAAATATAAAAACCTAACTATCTATTATATACTCTTATTCTTTAGCTTTTCCTTAATCTTTTTTGAAAGAAGCTTTTCCTTAATCTTAGACTTACAAGAGGATATTATATTTCTCAAACGACATTATGGTTGTGGCGTCAAATAAATATTGAATACTTGGATACACACTTAATCTGAGACTTACAAAGAAGATATTATATTTATATCTCATTGATAGGCTTCCATTTCATAATGGAAAATGTTAAACTTACTACAAAAAAACATACAAACTAATGTAACAATGAATGTAATTAGTACCACTATAATAAGATTGTAAATGACAGTTTAAATTTCTATTTGTAATTAGTGACACATCTATTCATAAGATATATGGTAAAATTTGTATATATTCCTAGCATGACTCCTTCATAATATCTAAAACCCCGACAACCTCAAGTTGCTCTTGTATTCATGAAGATAAATGATTACCTCCTTAATATTATAATTATGTTTTTATAGTTCGTACTCTCTTAGCCTATTTATAATCAGGCTTCCTTTGAAAATTTTCCCACGTAATATAACAGTACATGGTATAAAGAATTTAAGGTTTCGATTTCAGTCCGGGAAAAATTTTGAAGGTTTTAACGCCAATTGAAATCATAGAAAAGCTAATAAGTGTGTATAAGAAATGAACTTTAATGGACAAAAAGGAAGAGTTTTGAATTACTCAAATACTGCATCTTAAGAATGAGAAAAAAATGCATTGCAGACTGTTAGGTCCGTAAGACCATGAACAATTGTAACACTTAGAATCTTAGTCTTGGTTTTATATTGGAAATATGTTCAAGTGCAAGACAAGTTAAAATTTAAACCGTAAAAGACTCAAGAAACTCAAAAACAAGATTGCCAGTCTGCCACTGTGCTGATTTCAACACATAGCTCAATTTATCGAGTTTTACTTAACTTGACTAGTTGAACCATATATCTTGACCGATCAAAATCCGTACAGAATAAATACTAAAGTGGTTCTGTAAGCCATTTAATCTAGGGTTTCGTGGCTTCCAAGACAAGTATAAAAGCAACCTTAGGGCATGTTTTTCAAAACTTTTTGAGAGTCGTGTTATTGTATACAGATTTAGGAATTTTTCAGCTCTCTTGAAGCATCAACCGGAGATCTACTTCCATACTGAAGATCCGATAATTAAGTGAAATTACTGCATCCAATCTACGTGACTATATCAAAGTTGTTGGTCTAAAACTTCAAGTGGCTTCTTTGAGTCATGAATGAACATTCATGTGCAACAAGGTCTAGAATATAAGTGTATGTGAATTCGGAGTTACATGCAACAAGGTTTAGAATATAAGTGTCTGGTAATATAAGTGTTTATAACAATAGATTTAAGATTAAGTCTTTGTACAAACTTCAACTCAATTCTAGTAAATTTTGTTACCTTAAGGTTGCTATAGATTAACTCCCTCCAAAAATGTAATATGGAATGGTTTATTTCATTGGTTTTTCCCATAGTCATCATATTATTGTCTATGTGTGATCCATTATTTTGTGTTATATACCAATTAAGAATTAAAGCACTACTATTTTCGTGTGTGTTCTAATAAGTATTATTATTTGTAGTATTTAGTTTATAATTATTTTTATTATTGTTTTAAAATGTGTTAACTTATAAAATAAAATAAATTTTTTTATTTTAATTCTTTATATATATATATATATATATTTTTAGTTTCCTATTTTGCACATGGTGGTTGTTAATTTCATTTGCAATTTTTTGAATTTACGTGTCAGAACTAAAAAATCAACTAAAATTCATCAAAGTATTCACTATTCCATGTTAATGTGTTACTTAGTTCTTAATTAACACCAATATTTTAATTTTATGAATCATGACTATAAGTTTTCTCTACTTTTTTTTTTTTTTTTTTTTTTGAGAATCACAAGTTTTCTCTACTTGATATAGAATATATATGATGAGATTCTTGTGATGAACATGTGGCAACTACAAACAACAACGATTCTAAACCTTCAAAGCCCTTGCTAAACCTAATATTTGATTGACATCGTATTTATAGTTCTTTTTTTGGCTTATTTCCAGTATTATGCATATAATTGTGTTAATTAACAATGTAACTTTTTATTGTTTAGTAATAGCTATAAATATAAATGTAATGCATTTCAACTAAGTCATATGCGTTTATTAGGATGGTTCAATTATGATTAAATATGGATTCTATAGGTTCTTAAATTTAAATTATATAGTTTGCATGAGAACTAAGGGTAAATTATAAAGGGAACAATTTTTTTTTTTTTTTTGTAAATGAAAATTTTTTACATTTGGAATAATGATTAGAGTTTTCTATTTGAGGTTATAATATAATTTTAAAAAATTTAATTTATATATTATCAATATTTTAATTTATATATATATATATATATATTTGAGGGTATAATATTATTACCTTCATTCTTTCAATATTTTTTACGCAGCAGCGTGGTGAGCACAGAGCAAACTATTCTTTCGCCTTTTACTAAAAAAAAAAGAGTTTTCTATTTTTCCCAACTACTATTATACAAACAAATGAATTCTCTTAAAGCTAACATTTTATCACTTTTCATGCTTAATTATTCTATTGATGCAAATAGTGAAGATCACAAGCCTATAAAAACCAAGTTTATTATTTCAATTTGAAACCAATATAATAATTTAAATAAAATTCTATACAAAGCTATGCACGGATTTCCGACTAGTTTATATATAACCAAAAGATTTGGTCGTGAGTTTTAAAGACTTAATCGTATGGGCATCTTCCTCTAATGAAATAAGCAAATTGTTGTTGATAAAACCTTTTGGACCAAATGTTGACAATTCAAAACCCAGAGGCCCTATTATTGGAATTTGGACTGTCCTGAACTCGGCCCATAAGTTTGGGCAGTGGCTTTTTGCTTTCAGGTTAAAGTTTTAGATTATTTTAGTTTAGCCGCAACTGGTTCTCAAGCCCTAAACCCTTCCTATCAGGATCTAAACTCGATTGCAGGTGCTGTTTCAAACACCTAAACACACTTCCTCTCCTTTACTATCCTGGTTTTAGTAAAGGAATGGTAAAAGGTAAAAAAATTACATCCTCTCTTTTTCTCTTTGCAAAATTTGATGCCTTCCTTTAGCTCATATAATCTTACTTATTAAAGGGTATATAATAGTGATCAGATCCAACTCTCTCTCTCTCTCATGGACATTTTCGCTGCTTTTTTTATTATAAATTTATTGCATGCTGATTTTTTTTTTTTAGTTCATCTATGGTGGAAATGTATGTCTTCCCTTCCCATCCCATAACATTTAGACGTCAATATATACTTCCTGGCATTGAGTTTCTTCTTCTTTCATTTGTTTAAGAATTGAGTAATACGTTTAAAAAAATCTCAGTAAAGAGAAGTCAGTAATATGTTTTCCATATAATTCTACTTGTGTTTGAATGAGAAATTAGTGATGACTTTGGTTCTGTAGAGCACACTTTACTGTTTAAATTCTGAATATATATATATATATATATATATATATGTGTGTATGTATTGATGAGTGAGTTATGGCCTCAAGGGGCAGTTTCTGATCTACTAGTAGTCTAGTACAAATAAGTACCAGCTGCACACATAAAATTAACCCATAGTTCCAGAACCCACCCCACAACACAAGATGGCAAGTACTATATGTCCAACAATATTTGAAAGAAAGAAAGAAAGAGACCAACCTGGCTGCAATACAGGTTGAATCCAGTACATGATGTACATCACTATATTGTTTATCACCTATAGGAAAAAAGGGAATCAACTAGCTTTGTCTGTGGCATACTGACTGAGATGTATGCATTCATTGCACTGCCTCTCCATTTTGCACAAAATTAGGATCTTGTTATCCTTTTTCTTGAGAGGGAGAGAGAGAGAGAGAGAGAGGGTGTGGGGTTGAAAACTTTTATTCACTAAATCAAACCGCTTCCTGTTGCTGATGAATGAGTGGTTGATGTTAGTTAACCAAATTATTGTTTTTTTTTTTTAATTTTTTATATTTATTTTTTATTCTTTCGTTCTTTCTTACAACAAAGGGGGGAAGAGGGATGCGGACCCAAGTTCTCCACATGTTAGACCATTGAGCCACAAGCTCTTGCTAAATAAATTATAGATTAGCTTGATTTTGAAGTTGCATTGTTCAATATACACCATAAAGAATTGTCCCTACTTACACTACTACTTCTAGTTGGGCATTAAGTTAGTCTACTAGAGCATTTACAATGAGCTCAGCAAGCCCCTTTTCTCCAAATTTTGGTGAGAAAAACTCACTTTTTCGTCTCCTATGAGCTCGCAACTACCCCAACAGATTTTTTTTCATTGCTACAACACTAAACAACATTGTGGTGGCAGCTTTGATGTTGTTTGGGAGATTGACAATCTAGGCAGGTAGTGGGGTTCATTGAGTGGGTTCACTCAGGTCAGACGGGTTTATTAATGGGCTCGGGTTTAGGCTTCTAGCAAGCTTGGCCGTGGGTGGTTGCTGTGGGTTGAAGAAGGTGTTGTGGTTGGGGTGGGTGGGGGGGGGGGGGGGGGGGGTGCCGGCGGAATAAACTTACTCATATTTTAGGATTGTGACATGGTTTTTGAAAACTAATAATGACGTACGACAAATTGGAGAATTTGTCTCCATGTGTTTTGTTGTGGGTCAAGGTTTAGGGGAATCTATAGATTTATGGGGTTTAGAAAATTTTAACAAAATGGCTAGTGTTAGGACTTTGTAAGGGAAAAAATTGATTTAAAGTTGAAAAGAGGTGTGAGAAACAAAATTGAATTTGTCCACAATATGTTAATAGTATCTTGAACAATGACAAAATATCAAGTTCTTCTCCAATTTCTTCAAAAACTAAGACAAAAAGTTTATGATTGTGACATGGTTTGTGATGAATTAAGGTTTAGGGGAATTTATAGATTTAGGGTCTAGAACATTTTAAGATAATGATTAGGGTCAGGATTTTGTTGGGAAGAGAAAATATTTGGTTTAGAGTTGAACATATAGGTGAAGAAAAAAAATTTTAACTGGCTATAATTTATGAACAGTACCCATAAATAGTACTGTGAATAGTGACAAAATATCAAATTCTTTCTTAAAGATAAATTTAAGTAGCTTTATCAATCCAAAACCAAGACTGACCTACTTAATCATGTTTAGGATTGTGACAAGGTTTTTTAAAACAATAATGACATAGGACGATTTGGAGAATTTGTCTACATATGTTTGTAATGTGTCAAAATTTAGGGAAATAGATTTAGTGTTTGAAACATTTTAAAAGAATGTTCAGGATTAGGATTTTGTAGTAAAAAGAAAAGATTTGATTTGAAAAAAGATTAAAGGAACTAAAAATTTTAATTTATCTGCAATCTGTGAATAGCACTTATGAATAGTATCGTAAATAGTGACAAAATATCAAAGAGAAGCGAAAAGCATAACAAAAAAGGAAGAAAGAACAATAAGATCAATGTTCCTATATGCATAAAACACTCAATACTTTATTATTAAGCATCTTCTTGTTTAAGAACAATAGCAAATCATAAATCCTAAATCTTAACTTCTCCTAATGGAGTTAAGAATCTTAATTTGACTAGTGAATCAAACCCTAGCTTAACCAAGCCAAAGTCCACATATAGACACTCAGAAACTAATTAAGATTGACTTATCAATTAATAAAATAAAACCCAAGGTCAACATCTATGGCTCATGCCCAAAAATACAAAATTACTTAACCTAATTTCTAGAATAATCAAATAAAGTATAAAAAATTTTATTAAAGTCTTATTCTTTAACTTTGCCTCATCTTAGACTTACAAGGAAGATATTATTTCTCTAACCACACTCTGGTTATGCCATCAAATAAATTTTGTACTTGGGAACATAGTTAATGAGGATTGTATTGTAACACTAATATCCTATTAATAGGCTTTCATTTTGGACAAAACTTATGTATAGTACGTTAGATAGTGTTCTTTAAGTTCCCCTCTTAAAATTCTACCATGTGGCTATTTAACTAAAAAATACACTTTCATCCCATGTGAAAAAAAAAAGCCACATAGCAGAATCTTAAGAATGGAACTTAAGGAATAGTACATAAGTATTGTACCTAAATTTTGCATTTTCATTTTATAATGAAAAATATTAAAACTACTATAAATTATACTATAAAAAATTACAAGCTAATGTGAGATTGAATGTGATTTGTGTCACTGCAATAACATTGTAAACAATTGGTTAACTTCTTTTTGTCATTAGTGACACATTTGTAAGACATATATATACTATATGGTAAAATTTGCATGTATACTTAGCATCACTCTAGCTTTCATAATATTTGAAACCCTAACAACCTCAAGCTTCCCTTGTATTCATTTTTTTTTTTTTTTGGTTAAAACCCTTGTATTCATTAACATAAAGAAAACCCCTCTTAATATTACATTCGTATTATAATAGTTCGTACTCTCTTAGCATACTTTTATAATCAGTCCTTCTCAGAAAATCTACCCACTTAGTATAATAGTACAAAGAGTTAAAAGGTTTTGAGTATGCCAGCTGAAATCATAGAAAAACAAAGTAATGTGTATAAGCAATGAACTCTGATGGAACAAAAAAGGAAAGGGTTTTGAATTGCTCAAATACTACATCTTAAGCATAAGAAATAAAGTTGATTGCAGACTGCAGAGAGAGATCTATTCTATGGACAGGCCATAGAAATAATGTCGATGAGAAATTTTTCACTTGGGGAGCCCCTATGTTGGTAAAAACACACAGCAACATTTAAGCCCAATGAAGAAGACTGAAAGTCATTCATGAACAGGTTTCATATCTCATTGATATAGCAGTATGACTTACTGAGTTAAATCTTCTTGTGTGAGGTCATCACGTTTTTATGTAAAGGATTCCCAGTAAATGAAATATTTTCCTCGTATTAAGAAAATATAAAAATTTCCATTTCCCTTTTGGCTTTATAATATAGAAAAATTTTAGGATTGCAAACCCATAAGCTAAGAAAAATTTTGCCATTGGGGTTGCTATAAAAACTTTAGAGAAAAGATTTATGCAGAACCCCCTAAAAAATGGTTAGAAAAGGTGAAATATTGAGGGAAATTTATTAGGTATGCATTGTATCTATAGTACATTGACTAGAGCTCCAAATTAACTTTTTCACGTGAAATTTTGAGTTTATTTCATATTTTTTATATTTGGTAGTATGTTTTTATTAAAATGAAATATCATATTATTGAATTCTAAGATTTGCTTAATAATTACTAAAGATTGATGTCAAGAGTTTTATAGCTCATTGGTCTTCTCTTATAAAAAGAGGATTTTGGTTCAAATCTTTCCTCCCTACTTATTGCAACAAATTTTTTTTTTTTAAGAAATACATGAGATTGATATACATACTACGAAGTATTAATTAACACAAATCCAATGGTTTGGATTAAGATGGTGTCTAGAGCAAACCAAAGTCCACGCATCTCTTACCACCAATTTTTTTTTGGGAAAGGGGGGGGGGGGGGGGGGTGGGATTGCAAAACCCTCAACCATGATCATCAAGAAACCCTTAGAAATTTGGTTTCATTTGAACCCAAACTTTCCAATTAAGCATTAAGCTCCACATATAGTTCGCTAGTCACTGCTTTGTTATACAAACAAAACCAGTCCCCAAGTCATAAATTACTTAATCTAATTCTAAACATCTCATACAAGTTACATATATACAAAATAAAACTACTTAGATTACTCCTTACTTGAGCAAAACTTGGGGTTTCTTTCCCTTGCTGAGCTTCACATCATATCTCTCCTCCATGTTTTTCCCCTCATCCATCAGAATGTGAAAGCATCTATGATACATTTGGGTGTTCGCAATAGATTTAGAGGATGGAATGGTATTTGATGTCATTTGAAATGCTCAAAGGTTTTAGGGGTAGAAAACTTTTTTAAGAAGACCTGCACTGACATAAATATTAGGAACTTAATTAGAAAACCAATAATGTTGTTGTTATTATATACATCATGCGCAATGTCTATTTCACACACCCAATTACACATACTGGAACACACAAATGCCATATAACAAATAAATTGTAAAAAATAGACATAAGTAAATTGGTAAAGAGTAAGTGCACGCCACATTGGCGCATGTACTTTTTGCCCACTAAGATGTCTGTAATAGTCATTCTCCTGTACATCATATCTAAACAAGAAAGACTTAAGGACATTAAAAACAGTACACAAATCTGAGGAGTACAAACACATATTTGAACAAGGGTGCACAGCCCCTTTTCAAATTTATATTAGCATATTAGCTAAACCCCTCATGCCTCAATCAATATGATTCTATGAAGAAATTAAGACATTTCATATTTTCAAATAAAGAATCTCTAAGGTTCACGTAAGCGTTGATGACTAGCATAAACACGTCCCAAGTCAGAAAACTTCTACAAAATGCCACAAACCTTACCTGCTGATAAAGTTTCATCCATCTGTACTTTTTTGAAGAGCTGAAGCTCTTGCTTTCTTGAGCTAAACTTGTTGGTTCTTTCCCTTATTGAGCTTCACACCATATTTCTCCCACAATTTCTCCTCTTCATTTTGAAAGCAGCTACGGTGGACCTCATTAGTGTCTACATTGGAACTTGAAGGTGGAAGGCCCTCATCCATTAGCTGAAGTCCCATGCTCTCAGGCCTATGTTTGGGAATTTCCTGACCTTGATAGGAATTAAGTAGCTGAAAATAACTACTGCTTGTTGTCAAATCCAAATCCTCTTTGCTCTTCTTGTTACACTCCATTGTCTTGTTATAACAGATGCTGATACTTTCCCATTTTTCTTTACAAGCAACCATACTTCTATCATACCCCAAAGACCCCATTTTTGCAGCTATCTCCTCCCAAAGACCTTCCTCCAAATACCCACTTTCTTGGAATCGAAGTTCCAAGCTAGTTCTTAGCTGTATTAAACTTGAAACCTCCATTTCAGTCCACCTGTTATTGTTAATAGTTTCAACCTGGTTTTCTTCATGGCTTTGAGTTTCTACAGCCATTGGTGATACACCTAATCCTTTCCCTATGAATTTCTTTAAAGCCTCCATTAATGCTGCATCTCTAGCTTCAACCCATGCTCTCTCTTTAGCCCAAAGTTCATGCACTTCTTGATCAAACCGAGCTGCCTCTTGTTTCCTCCACTCTTCCTCTTTAGACACCCTCTCTTGCTCTCTATTTTCAATAGTCTTCAACATCCTATCCATCCAAGCCTCTTGTGTGTCCATTATCTTTCTCATTTGTGAGTCCACAAACTCCTCAACCTTTGCTTTCCAGCTCTTCTTAGCCCTTTGGTAACTTTGTCTCTCATTCATCACTTTCTGCTTCTCCATTGATTGATTCATCATGAATGCAATGGCGGAAAGATCATCATCATTATTGTTTTCCGAGGAGGAAGTCTCAAATTCAGATGAGTTAGAGAAAGTACTAAGGCTTTCAGTACATAGCCTTTGGTTCTGAACAACTTCTTGATTTTCTTGTTGAATTACATTGTTTCGAGTGCTCTGATGATAAGGAAGGTTGTTTGAAACTGAGGCATGATTATTGCTTGCTTCTCCATAGATTGCTTCCAGCTGCCGAAAGAACCTATAGTGCTTCCCATCTTGTCTTCCAGCTTTACCTTCTTTAGTTTTCTTGTAGTACTTGTACAAGTTCTCAAATTTCTCTTTACATTTCTTCCCACTCCTCTGGTATCCATGTTCCTCAGCCATTATCCTGAATCAAACTAATTTAGATCAAAACAAATAGGGGGTAATTTTCAACTATAAATGGTGTACGTAATATATTAAATAAATAATAATTTAACCTAGTACTAGTTGTTTCCTAGAGATTTCTAACAATAAGGCCATGTAATATTTATTAAAGAAGATTCCAAGTAATATTTCTTGGTTGAGCATTTTTTATTAATATTTGAGTTGTATAAAATAATAAGAACATTCCTCCAAATTAAAAATCTGTATAATAAATCCTTTTATTCTATATTAATTAGATTCGATTGCCCTAATTGAGCAAGGAGAGGTTCCTGAACTATAATACAAAGATTGGGTTTCAGAGAGAGAGATTCTTGGACTGGTCACACCATCACACAAAACCAGTATATGGGTACTTAAACATCAAGGAGTCAGGCCAAATTTCTTAGACATAACCAGAAAAAAATCAGGGGGAAAAAAGAAACAACCTGGGTCTCTCAGTTAACTTCAATAGCTTGTCATTCTCAAGCACTAAACTCAGGCAAAAAAACATAATTTTTTCTTTAAAGCTTGTCACTTTTTTTTTACAAAAATAGCAGAAGAACAGAAGGATATCAAGAAAACGCTATAGGGTTTCTTAATCAAGCATCACCCAGTTTGAAAAAAGAAAAACAAAATACTGATAAGAAAAAAAAAACCAAAAAAAAAGGAAAGAAAAGAATGGTGCAGTTAGTACTTAGTAGAGAGATGGATATACCTAGAGACTTCATCCCACAAAGGTCCTTTCTGATTAGTCTCTTTGAACTTGGAATCAAGACGAGATCTGATCTCAAGAAGAGTAAGAGTTTCTTGCCTTGGCCATCTAGTATTTCCAATAGCATCATATCCCATCCATCCACTCTCTATTTGCGAACCACAAAGTGTAGAAGTAGCAGCTGAACTTGTTGTAGTAGTAATAGTGGCTGTGTTGTTGGGAGTGGCAGCACTAGTAGTACTTGAATCATGACCAAACCCAACTTGAAGTCCACGAGGCAAAACCTCATGACCAACCATTATAGGCTCGTAGTGAAGCTGAGGAGGTGCTGCCACTATATTCCTTTGTAGAAAGAAAGGCTCAGTGGGTTGTGTCATGCCCGGGAAATGAGTTCTTCCGGCCATGAATTGCCGGAGATCAGGCAGGCCGTACTGGTCTCCCATGTCAATTAATTACTACTGTTTCAGCGAGAGAGAGAGAGAGAGAGAGAGAGAGAGAGAGAGAGGTCTAGTACTTGTCTCTGCAGAATATGAGCTTTTACTTAGGAGACAGGATCCGAGTCTACCGCACCATTCATCACTCTTTCATCACTTAAAAGTCTTTAAAACACACACACTCACACATTAGCATAAGCCTCTTACTATGTTGTTGGTGGCCAATAAAAAATGATTTCTCTTTTTTGTTACACACACTCTATTATATACACTATTACTAACTCTTTTTTTTTTTTTTATCTATAATCGTGAGTTGAAAACCCGATTTAAATTTTTATTCTGAAAAAAAAAAAAAAAAAAAAAATTCTTGCCCCATATACGCATAAACGTAGAGTTAAGAAGACTTGAAAGAGACTTGCTTTCATTCTCTGCATAGAGAGAAAGCATATACGTAAATACCTCACCTAATAAGGTAGTGACAAATGGCAAGAAATTGGAAATAATCCAATGTCAGTACTGATTAGCTGACGCGTGTACAGTTTATTGGTCTGAACTTTTTTGACCCACCATTTGCTTCCATAGTAGCGGCTAAAGCCATGGCTCACTTGGTTATTATTGGTTGCTGTTGATCTTTCATTCACTTTTTGGTTTTGAAAAATAAGTATTGAGTCAGAAAGTCTATACAATTTAGTTTACAACTGTGTGACATAATTTATCTTGAGTATAACAAGATTGGTGTACGTGGTAGAGCCATGAAAGTTATATGAAAGAGATATTACCCCAACAATAATTTCATATAGATCAGTTTTTTTTCATATATATGTATATATAATTGTTGAGTTGGTAAGTTCTCATCATAGACAATAAATAAATATTGTCAAGTGATAAGACTACCTAAGAGCATCTCCCATGGCTTCTTTAAAGTCAAGTTTAGAACATCAACACTCCAAAAATTCACTTCAATAGCTTCTCTATCTCTATTTTTTAAAGTAGAGTTGCTACAGTATTTCTCTATAAGTAGAGAACACTGTAACTTTTACTATTCATCCTTCAAATGTTTTTTTCTATTATAATAATCAAGTATTGAATAAAAAAATGTTGGAAGATGTGTAGTTGTTAAGAAAAAAATAAATAATTAATAAAGAATTAATAAAGAAATAATATTTAAATGAGATAGAGAATCTGTTAGAAAGTGTATTTGAAAAAGTGGGTAGCTAAAAGGTAAAAATCACTGTTCATTCTCCAAATAGTACTAAAATTTAGAGAATCTGCGGGAGGTGCTCTAAAACCAAAAACAACTTGCCATATCAACTATTGTGAGAAAAAATTGTGAAAAAATTGTGTTTTATATCATTATTTTTAAGTTAATTACAATTTTTCAATTGACCCAGTGGTAAAAATATTGTGTCCTTAACATTGTTGTTTTAAATGGAGTGCAATCCAAAGTTACATTCCAAGAAGCCATATCAATTTTCTTAGATTCCAATATTGAGCTTTTAGAGTGACCAAATTTAAAACTTAACTTTTTTAGGGTTACAGATTCTCCATTAATCTCTAGAATTTGAATGCTTTTTTTTAAAATATATATATATATATATGATAATTACTTCATTTTTTTTTTAATAATTTGATAGTTACGATGGGAGAAAGTTCATATCTAAATACCATTTGACTGAAAGATTTAAATATTAAAATTTATAAGCTAATTATAAGATCGCTATATAAACTATGTAAGGCAATTGATATTCTTCAATGTTTATAGAAATTTTTTTTATTAAATATATTAGAGATTTCATAATTAGAATAATATTAAGATTTAAAAAATAAAATGAAGTAATTTCAAATTATATAAATTATAATCAATTTACACAATTAGAAAATAGCCACTTTATTTGTAAAACTAAAAATTGAGAGATATAACAACAACAAAAATAGATATAGCAAGAAACTACAAAAAACATGAAAACAAACTTACATGGAAAATATTCCTCTTATGAAATTTATAAAAAATTTTAAAAAAAAAGTTTATACAATATATAATAAAATTGAAAACAAAACTTAATGGTTAGAAAATAAAAACATATAAGAAGAAAAATATAAAGGAAAACAATTTTGTGTTCATGAAACGGTGGGGGAAGAAAAGGTCCTACTATATATAAAAACTCCAGCTTGCTCCTCCTCATTCAAATGAAAACAAATTAAATATAAAAGCTTAAGTTTCATCTTTACATGGGTAATTGTTTCACACTTTCAATACCTTTTAAGAAACCTTTCTTTTGAATGCTCCCCGTTTTCATGATGTGTAACTGAAAAAGAAAATAATTTTAAAAATAAAAGCAGATATGGTGTGATAAATGTGACATATTTACTCTTCAGTGGTACGTAGTTCAGATTTTAAGAAAATTTCAGGAGTCATTGAAGAAAATTTATATATATATATATATATATATATATTAATAGGGTAAGTGGTGAATTTTTTTACCCCTCAGCCACTAACTTTTAACCCAATTATTATATTAATAATTTAATAGTATTCTTACCCCAAAAAAAAAAAAAAAAAAAAAACCCTCTTATATTAATAGGAGGAGTTGTCATCAATTGGCGCTCTATCAAAGTTGTTAAGGTCGTACCATATTCTTGTGTATAGATAATTCGTTTTATTATAAATTAAACAATTCAATAGGTTAAAAACGTGCTCTAATACATAAGGTAACTTAATAAAAATTATAAATTCAATACATCTTTTACTAGAAAATAAATGTTATATTATTACATATTCACAATACAAATTAATTATATGTCTACCCTCATACTTTATAGATTTGTTTGAAAGGTTTAAAAAGTAAATCTATAAATAATATGGTTATTAATTTATTATACATTAAACAAAAAAAAGTGCCCCATATAGATTGTCATCATTTTTTTTTTTTTTTACAATAATATAGACTGTCATCATTTATAGTTTCAAGTTCTTTAAACTATATTTGGTCGCAAGAATGGAAAAGGAAAGGATAAAGAAAAGAAAGGGAAAGGCAATCATTTTATATAAATTCTTTCATATATTTCGATGAAGGAAAGGAAAGATAGAGAAAAGAAGATGAAAAGTTTATTCGTTCCTTATTTGTTTTGCATACCCAACTAAAGGAATATTAGTCATAGTTAGGAATTGGAGAATAATTAATTAAGAATTTTCCTCAATAATTATTAAATCAAAGGGTAAAATATAGTTTAACCAATGGATTTACTTTTCTCCCCTCCCTTTAAGAGCATCCACAAACTTATCATCTATTTTGCACACAAAAATAAATAAATAAATAGATACTTTTTCTATTTTACACACCTATTTTTACAAAACACCTACATCAGTCCATCTACTATACACTATATTTTATATAAATAATATTTTTATATTATTTTTTTAATATTATTTTATCTCCCGATAAACATTAACCTATTCTTCCTCTTCTTTCTTTCTTTCTTTCTTTTTCCTTATCTCTGCCATTTCCTCTTTCTTTTCTTCCTCTTCTTTCTTCTTCTTTCTCTCACAGTCAAAACCCAAAAACACCATCACAAACACTCCATCAACACCACAAGCATCACAAGCACCACAATGCCTCTCCAATCCAGAAGCACCGATCAAAACTCACATCACCGATCAAACCCACATCACCGATCAACCATCAAAACCCACATCACCAATCAAAACCAACTTCACCGATCAACCGTCAAAACCCACAGCACCGATCTCCGCCGCCAACACCGATTCACAAGCATCTAGACCCATTTTCGTTAACCCACGAACTCTGATCTAGTGCCACCATCACCGATCCACCGATCCACAAGCAACCAGCGCTGATCTGTCTCTCTGTTGGTTTGTCTGCATTTGTGTATGGGTGTGTTTGTGTATCTCTGTAATGATTTGTCTGTGTGTTTGTGTTTGTGTGTGGGTGTGGGTGTGTTTGTGTGTATCTAAGGAAAAAGACAATGAGGAGAGAAGTCAATATGTTTTGCACAAAAAAGAGGAAAAAAAAAGGCGCAAAACGTGAAATTAATAAAATAATGGTATACACAAACTACAGTAATCGTGTATATATGCACGGTTACTGTAGCAAATGTGTAAATATGCATAGTTTTAGAAGGACTGATATTGAAAACTTTTGAGGTAAAATGTGTGAAATTAGTTGCTTTTTGTATTTTGCAAATACTTACATCCACTGATGTGGATGCTCTAAGCCCAAATTTTGCACAAACGAAAAAAGGAAAGTGCTAAACTTGTAAGCTATAAGCCAAAAGAAATGTCATCACCTGACTTTCTCTTCTCTCCTCACCTTCTACGTGGAAAACAAGAAAATTACTTTCCTTTCTTTGGACTATGCTTTCCTCTTTCCTCTTGTTACTTCCTTCATCCTATTACTTTCCTCTACCCAAATAAAAGGGTAGTCTTACCTTATTCACAATTTAAACCCTCAAACTACCACTTAGATTGATTGGCTTAGCAATAAAGGATTAATCCCATACAATTTAGGGCTGCAGGCTAGGGATGAAACCATTAAGATACCAAGGGGCCATGTAGAAGCCAGAAAATTTTCTCAAGGGGGACTAAACCAAAAAATGTATTATTATATTCCATTAGTTTTAACTCTCTATATAAATGCGTATGACTTTATTTTTGGAAAATAACAAAAATCTTTTGCTAAAGAGATTTACTTATATAATTTTAGGGAAATGTTAATGGATGTCCTAAGAACATTGGTTTAGGAGTTATTTTTAAAAACATTTTATGAGAGATTCTCAAAAAAAAAAAAAAAAAAAAAAACATTTTATGAGAAAATGATAAAACACTTAATTTTTTGACAGCTTTTTATATTTCCTATGAAAATAGTACCAAAAATTTCCTAATTTAATTTATTAACAATAGAGGGAAAGGGGCATTTTTGGAAAATTTAGGGAGGCCATGCCTCCCCAAACCCCCCTCCCTCTGCCTATGGGGCCATGGGCTCCAATACTTCCCATTTTAAATTTTTATATAAAAGGCTAAAAGCTTGGGTCTCTCCCAAGCAAGGACGAAGCCACTCTTGGACAATGAGGGGCAATGACCCACCCCCAATTTTAAAAAAAAAAAATATATATATATATATATATATATACGTGTGTGTGGGAGGGGGGGCAGTTGGCAAGCCCAGAAGGGTATATTAGGCCATGGGCCCTGACCGAAGATATTCAATAGTCCGAGAACAAGTAAACGCAAAGATGGAGTGCAATCTAGTGAATTGACGAAGGGGTCTGGTTTTAAGGTTCCAATGAGTATGTCCGAGGACAGATTTTACCTAGACTTAATAGGGCGGAGGTCAAAGGGGTTGGCCTGACATCAGGGACAACGTCCTAGTTGATTCTGCTAGAAGGGATAAGTATTAGGAGGAGATAAGGCAAAAAGAGAGTGAGAAATATTTGAAAGAAAACTGCTACCTCCACATTGAATGCTTTGTAGCTAACTCTCTGGTCACATTAATGAGGAAGTGATACCTAAACAATAATATTCAACCTTACAACTACTTCCAAAGACTTCAGGGAAGTGCTGATGGGACAAAAATCAATGCCAGTCATCTAATTTACACGTGGAGGGTGGAGATGAAAGAAAGAAGAGAGTATAAAATAGAAAGGAGTCCCTTAGGAAGGGGGGACCGTAGATTTGAGAAAAAACATTGTAGCAATAAGAACTGAACTTGTAATCAAATTCAAAGAGAGATATATTAGAATTAATCTTCTCAGACTGTGCCGAAGATGATTTACTTTGGGTAAAACCACTTTATCTTTGTTTCCTTGTCATCTAGATCCACTTTAATTATTGTTTCAACTCAACAGGGCCTAGTTTTCCAACTTACTCTCTACAAATTCATTGTATTGGGGTTTTTGGGCTTAAATCCATCCATTTGTTGGGCTTTGGAACCAAATTTGCATCCTTACAATTGGCGCCATCTGTGGAAAATTCTGGTGTTGTAGTGAGTTTAACGTTTAATTATTGTAGGTTCAAGTCCAAACCAGGTGGAATCTATGGGGTCCTAACGTCAAGATCATTTCCTCCATCTTGAATGGAGAAGGGATCGGGAGAGAAGTGTGCATATCACTCATACTAGCAGGAGCCAATCTCAAAGTGGGGACCACATCTCTCATGAAGAAAATGCTAGAAACATGCAGTTAGAGATTGATCATTTGCGGAGAAGATGCGCCGCGAAAGACAAAAGAGAGCTCCTTCAAGTTCTATTTCTTCTTCTGGTGAGGAAGGAGATGGCAGTTACAGGCCTAAGTCGAGGACTCCCGCCAATGAGTCTTTCTCTTGTGATGAGGATTACCACCGTGGGCGCAAGGGTAAAAACCCATCTTGCAAAGGTCTGGGAAACAACGCTATGAGTAGGGCGTTGAACCAAATTTCCAAATCACCTTTCACACGCAGGATTGAAGGAGGAAAGCTTCCTTGATGCTTCACTCTGCCAACATTTACCATGTACAATGGTCGTATAGACACTGTAGAACATGTAAGCCACTTTAACCGGAGAATGGCTGTACACTCCAAGAATGTGACCCTAATGTGCAAGGTATTCCCATCTAATTTGGGGCTTGTGGAAATGAGGTGGTTTGATGGCCTGAGAGTAGGTTCTATTGATTCCTTTAAGGAACTCACCCGGGCGTTTGGATCTCGTTTTATTACATGTAATAGGGTTCCTCGACCGTTGGATTCTCTGTTGTCTATGACCATGAGAAAAAGGGAGACCCTAAAAACGTACTCAAATAGATATTAGGATATGTTCAATGAGATTGATGGGGATTTTGATGATGTGGCCATAAGGACTTTCAAGGTCGATCTACCTACCGAGCATGATTTGAAAAAGTCATTGACCAAGAAGCCTATAAGGAGTGTACGTCGACTCATGGACTGTATTGACGAGTATAAACAAGTCGAGGAAGACCAGCAATAAGGAAAAGGGAAAGCTAAGGTTATCCCTCAGGATAGGAGGGATTTCAGGTAGGACCTATATAACAATAACCGACCCTAGAGAGACTTTGCTGGGCAGTATGGGTCTATTGCTGCACAGGTGGTTAACACGGTGTTCCGAGAACCAATACATCAAGTCTTGGAGAAGATTAAGAATGAGTCATACTTCAAATGGCCAAATAAGATGGGAGGAGACCCCATGAAGCGCAACTAAAACCTCTATTGCCAGTACCACCAGGAGCGAAGACATACCACGAAAGACTGTAGAACTTTGTGAAATTATCTGGAACAGCTGGTCAGAGAGGGAAGGTTAAAATAGTTTTTGTATCGGCCCAACGGGCAAGGGGACCAAGCAAGTCGGGAGCTCAAAGAGATGCTTCTTCAAGGCCACCTTTAGGCATAATTAATATCATCTTTGCTGCTCTAGGGAGAACTAGTTCTCACCCCTCCAGGTGATATTTGTAGCTCGGCCACTTGCCGAGAACTCTAACCTTGATCCAAAGAGGGCTAGGATGGAGATCCGACCAGCATTGAGTTTCTCAATTGAGGACAAGGTAGGAACCATACAGCCACATGATGATGCCTTAGTGGTCACTCTCAGGATAGGAGGATATAATGTGAAGAGATTGTTGATGGATCAGGGCAGTAAGGCAGAGATTATGTACCCTAATTTGTACAAAGGGCTAAACTTGAAATCTGAGGATTTGACAGATTATGGTTCACCTTTGGTAGGTTTTGATAGGAAGGTTGTTATTTCAAGAGGCCAGATTAGACTACTAGTCCAAGTAGGTTCAAAAGTGGTAGAGGAGGATTTCATCGTAGTGGATGCCTATTCTCCCTATACTACCATCGTGGCAAGACCTTAGCTTCATGTCCTACGGGGTGTTTCTTCCACCCTGCACTTGAAAGTAAAATATCTGTCCAGGGATCAGATTGAGGAGCTAGTTGGGAGCTAGTTCGTGGCTAGGCAGTGCTTGGTGGCTGCAATTATCCATCAGCCTGAAGCCGGGTCCTCGGCCTCTGCTAATAGGGGCTTGTTGCAATCAAGGATTCTAGTCTTATCCCTGGATACGGTGCTAGAAAGGGAAAAATGTGAGAAGTTAGAGAAAATTGTTATAGATGGTGATTCAAAAACGTTTTTCCAAATCGGAGCTTAGTTATCTCTTTAAGAGAAGGAAGAGTTGGTGTTGTTTCTCAAAAGAAATATTGATGTGTTCGCATGGAATTCTTACGAAGCTCCGGGCGTGGACCCAAATTTCATTTGCCATCATTAAATGTCAACTCGGCTGTCATCCCTAGGAAGCAATCACCTTGACGCTCATCTAAAGAACATTCAGATGCTGTCAAGGAGGAAGTGAGCAAGCTTAAGCAGGCTGGGGCTATTAAAGAAGTGTTCTACCCTGAATGGTTAGCCAATACAAAGGTGGTGAAGAAGAAAACTAGGAAGTGGCGAGTATGTGTGGATTTCACAGACTTGAATAAGGCTTACCCTAAGGACCTTTTCCCCATGCTTCGAATAGACCAATTAGTAAATGCAACTGTAGGCCACCCTCGAATGAATTTGTTAGATGCCTTTTAAGGATACCATCAAATACCTTTAGCTTTGGATGATCAAGAGAAGACAGTTTTTGTTACTCCTACTGGAAATTACCATTACAAAGTGATGCCTTTTGGGTTGAAGAATACAGGGTCTACCTATCAAAGGATGATGACCAGGATGTTTGAGCCATAACTAAGAAAGAACATTGAGGTTTATATAGATGATATGGTGGTAAAGAGTAAGCTAGAATTCAAGCATATCAACGACCTCGGGAATATCTTTGAGATTTTGAGGAGACACAAATTGCGACTTAATGCTTCTAAGTGCTCTTTTGGTGTCAGTTCAGGGAAGTTCTTGGGGTACATGGTCACTCACTGTGGGATTGAAGTCAATCATGACCAAACTAAGGCAATTAACAATTTACAGCCACCTCAGAATCCCAAAGAAGTCCAGAAGTTGACAGGGATGACTGCTGCTCTAAACCGATTCATCTCTCGGTCAGCAAACAAGTATAGGCCTTCCTTTTAGTTGTTAAATAAGTGGAAGGGATTTGAATGGACCGAGAAGTGCATCATGGCCTTCCAGTAGTTGAAGGAATACCTTTCTCGGCCATCCATTATGTCCAGGCTCGAGGTGGATGAGGTTTTGTTTGCTTATATTGCTATGGCCTCCCATGTGGTGAGCTTGATGCTGATATGAGTTGATAGCGGTGTGCAGATGCCAGTTTATTATGTGAGCAAGTCACCACATGAGGCCGAGGTTCGTTACCTACCACTGGAAAAAGCCATTTGGTAGTGATGCATACTACGCATAAGCTCCCCCACTACTTCCAATCTCACACAGTTGTTGTCTTAACATAACTTCCGCTTAGATCCCTACTTCAAAGTGCTGATTATACAGGTAAGATTGCCAACTGGGGTACGATCCTAGGGGCTTTTGATATCAAGTACATGCCTCATACCTCTATCAAGGGTCAGGTCTTCGCAGATTTGGTGGCTGAGTTTACTGAGTCTCTATTAGAAGAGAAAGTTGTAAAGCAAAACATGGACGGAAAATCAGTAGGCATGTTTTCCTTGCAAGAGCCTTTATCTTGGAGAGTGTACGTTGATGGTGCAGCAAATCAAAGAGGATCTGGAGTAAGGCTAGTTTTAATATTTCCTGAGAAAATCACTATTGAGAAATCCTTAAGATTGGGATTCTCAACCACCAACAATGAAGCCGAGTATGAGGCTTTACTAGTTGAAATGACTACGGTTCAGAAAATGGAAGGAAGGACAGTGGAAGTAATTTCAAATTCAAGACTGGTTGTAGGCCTGATGAAGGGAAAAATAGAGGCCAGCGGTGTGAGAATGCAAAAATACTTAAATCAAGTTAGGCACTTGCAATCAGGGTTTGAGTCTTTCAGTTTGTTGCAAATCCCCAAGAGCAGAAATAGCCATGCTAATTCCCTGGCCACTCTCGTAACATCCTCGGCATAGAGCTTACCTCGGGTTATCCTTGTTAAAGACTTGTGCAAACCTACTGAGGTGAAAACAGAGATGGTCTGCATTCATCAGATAAGGGCGTGACTTAGTTGGATGGACTCTATTGTGCTATTCTTTAAAGAGGATATCTTGCCTGAGAGGAAGTCCAAGACTAACAAAGTACAGAGGAAAGCTCTTAGGTTTTGGCTGTCCGAGGACCAAAAGTTGTACAAGTGCTCATTTTCTGGACCATATTTGCTATGTATACACCTTGAAATAATAGAACTACTCCTAGAGGAGTTACATGAAAGGATTTGTGGAAACCACACAGGAGGTAGATCCTTGTCTCACAAGGCCCTCACTCAGGGATATTGGTGGCCAAATATGCAGAGTGAAGCAAAAGAGTATGTGAAGAAATGCGACCAATGCCAAAGATTTGCCCCATACATTCATCAACTAGGAGGTGTCCTCAATCCTCTGTCGAGCCCTTAGCCTTTTGCTCAATAGGACTTGGATATTCTAGGGCATTTCCCTAAGACAGCAGGGAATAAGAGATGGTTGTTGGTCGGCACGAATTACTTCACCAAATGGGTTAAAGCTAAACCACTGGCAAATATCAGAGACATGGATGCTAAGTGATTTGTTTGGAAAAATATTGTCACTCAGTTCGAAATCCCTCGTATACTCATCTCGGACAATGGTCTTCAATTTGATAACAAAGCCTTCAAGAGGTATTGCTGTGACTTGGGCATTATGAATAGATATTCCACTCCGGCTTATCCATAGGGGAATGGATAGGCAGAGACTATCAATAAGGTCATAGCGAATGGACTCAAGAAGAGATTGGATGATGCAAAGGAAAAATGGGTGGAAGAACTGCCACATGTCCTTTGGACATATCGGACTATGCCTTGTAGATCCACGGGAGAAACACCATTTTCAATAACTTATGTGGCCGAGGCCGTAATTCCTTTGGAGACTGGATTCCTAATGCTGAGGATGAATTCTTTCACTCTGAACAACAATGATGGGCTGCTGAAGAAGAGTTTAGATTTAATTGAAGAGCAAAGAGAAAACGTCATGGTTCAATTGGCATACTATCAACACAAGCTCAAGTAGGGGTTTGATTCAAATGTGAGGTTAAGGCCACTAGTGCCTGGAGACTTGGTATAAAGAAAGGTTTTGGGGACTGCCAAGAACCTAGCATGGGAAAAATTAGGGCCCAACTGGGAAGGGCCATATCATATCACCTCGGTGGCTGGAATAGGTGTATATTATTTCAAAGATCTAGATAAAAAAGTTGTACCCGACCCCTAGAATGTAAATAACTTGCGAATGTATTATTATTTGTGAAAGTCATTTCTGCTGTATTTTTATTAAATTATGCGTTACATCTATTATTTTTCTAAGTGTTAAACATAACCTTAGTTATGCCTGGCTTCTCGGACCACATTCTTTGGGTAAATTAATACTTCATGTCATTTTTCTAAGTATCAAATAGAACCGTAGTCATGTCTAGCTCCTCGGACCACATACCTTGGGTAAATTGATATTTTAAATTATTTTTCTAAATGTTAAACAGAACCTTAGTTATGCCTGACTCCTCGGACCACATACTTTGGGTAAATTAATACTTCATGTCATTTTTCTAAGTATCAAACAGAACCTTGGTCATACCTAGCTCCTCTAACCACATACCTTGGGTAAATTGATATTTTAGATTATTTGTCTAAGTGTTAAACAGAACCTTAGTTATGTTTGGCTCCTCGGACCATATACTTTGGGTAAATTAATACTTCATATCATTTTTCTAAGCATCAAACAGAATCTTGGTCATGCCTGACTCCTTGGACCACATACCTTGGGTAAATTGATATTGTAAATTATTTCTCTAAGTGTAAAATATAACATTGGCCATGTTTGGTTCTTCGGACCACATGCCTTGAGAAAATTAACGCTTTCTGTTATTTATTTAAGTGTCAAATAGAACTAGCCATGCTGAATAGCAGAGACCTTCATGGTTGTGACTTGGTTAAGTGGACACTCTTAAGCATCACTTCAAGTATTTGAAAAGTTTATCTAAGATCTGTTTGAGAACTAATTACCACCTCCAATTCCTTAGAGTAACTGATAAGTGGAGGGCTAGGTGGAACCCAGTATAGATGGATGCTCTACCATTGTGTATGTTATTGAAGTTAAAGTATACTTTGATGAGATTGTAGACTTAGTAAGTTTACCATGTTCTGTTGCTGATTATGTGGAATGTAGTAACTATGATATCATTTATGCATACAACTAAATGAAGCAGTGTCTCATTTTCATATTGGTTAAGTGTTTAGTGAAACAAAAACTGTGTTAGGAATTGAATCACATAAGTAAAAGAAAGGATCACAAATTTCATTAAATTAAGCCTTAGAAAAAGGCAAACTGGTTATAAAGGAGGAACTTATTACAAATTTGGGAATCAAAAACAACAGTTCTAAAAATAAAATAAGAAAATAAGAAGAAAAGAAGAGAACAAAGACTCATGGCTTCATTTTTATTATGAGTTTGTCCTTTGTTGTGGTCTTGGTGGGCTGAGCTGGGGCTATTGTTGAAGATGCTATACTTTTTCCTTTCAACTCCTCCTTAGAAGGCACAGTCAAGGTGGCCAGGACGAGCTCCATTTTTTGGGGAGCCTCCTTCTCCATAGAGGGGTCCTTGGAGTCAACTGGAGGCTGGGTGGCATTATGGGCCACCTCCTTGGTTTTGTCAGCTTCTTTTTTGATAACTCCAATGTGCTCGGCCTCTTTGGACAGATTGCCAGAAGAAGAAAGGACTTTAGCTGGGCTCTCCTTGCCAGTCTCTACCACCTTGGAGGCAGTATCAGCTTTGGGGTCAAAGGAGCTAGACGGGCAGATAGTAGGAGGGTAGTATACGCACTCTGCTCTCCTTAGGGCAGAGAAGGCCTCAACCCTAGCTTAGTTAAGGGCCTCGTTCCATACCTAGAGGTAGTAGTATCTACATACCTCTGAGACCTCAGCCCTGAGGGCCTCTTTGGTCTCTGCCACCCCTGCTTAGTACCCATCCTGCTCGGCTTAGTCCTTGGCCTTCTTAGCCTCCTCCAGCTTCTTCGTTAGGATTTTTATATGACCTTTGGCCATGGAAAGCTTGTCCTCGGCCTGGCGGAGCTGCTTACGCTGAACCTCTGCCTACCTCTCCACCCCGTTTAAGGCAGCCTCAGCGCTTTTCTTGTCCCGTTTAGCTTCAGTTAGCTTGACGTTAAATTCTTATGTCTTCTTCTCTGCTAACTCAAAAGCCTTCACGGCAGCAATGCGCCGGGCCTCCTCCTCTTTTGTAGATTTGTAGGAGCTGATGACTGTCTCCTCAGCTCTGTGAGCAGCCTGGACAGCCTTTAAAAAGAATAATGAAAAAAAAAAGAGAAGAAAAGATTAAAAAAATAAATACCTAGGTTAAAAAAGTCAAGTATAAATACAAGTAAAAAAAAATTATCACAATAATAATAAAACAAAGAAGGTAGTTGATGGACTTACCAGAGCGAGGTCCCTCTTCAGACTAAGGAACACTTTGTGCTTCCTCATTGACCTTAGGTCGACCATATCTCCAAGGAGCAGAAGGGCCTGCTCCACAGCATCAAAAACGTATCCTGCCCTCCCCTACTGGAAATCCCTGATGGATGCATCAGCGGGTAGGGCAGCTCCGTCCAGAACCATAGGGGGAGTCCAGGCAGGGACCCCAACTTGGGAGTCACCCCTCTTATCCGCCAGAGTTTGTGCCACCCTGGCTTGCTTGGCTCCCTTTTAGAGCTCAACCTCCTTAGGGAAAGGTCCGTCCCTCCTTCCACCACTTCTTGGCTTCTCTGATCCCTCTTCCTTTTGTGATCGGCAGGGCCAGGTCGAAGAGGTTGAGTGGGCGGAGGGGGAGGAAGCTTAGATTAAGAGGTCTTCTCTAGCACCTTGCCCCCAGCCTGAGACTCCATTACCTCTAGAAGGCTGGTCCTAGGCTTGTGTTATATCCCCATGCCTTCAGGAATGGAGGACTCTCCTTGTGTCTGGCTTATTTGTGCTAAAGGTAGATGACTAAAGTCAACGGTGGGAGCCTCTGGGGATTAAGGCTGATTGAAGACCTTAAAATCGTCCTCGGAGTTAAGCACCTTAATTATTTTTTTCCTTTTCTTCTTTTTCTTATTCTTCTTCTTCCTCTTTGATGACTAATTGTAAGGGGGTTGTTTCGTTCTCGGTTTTGTACTAGAGGATTGGTTCTACTCTCTGTACACCTTGTGGTCCTGAACCAAGGTTGAGAAAACCGGGCACAGCAACGTTGATAAGGTGCAAGCGTGGGTCCTTCGCCTTTATCACACACTTTAGCGCTTGAAAGTTGGACGAGAGTGGAGTGTAGTCTAGAATTAGGTGTGCCGCTCTTAGTTGTCCATCACTGTGAACGAACACCTGGGCTTTGAGTATTTTGTCTAGGTTGGGCTTGTTGACAAGGTTGAAGTTCAATTCGGCGGCGTGCTTATCTGCAAAACCATTAGGAAAAAAAAAAAACACACCGTCAGAAAACAGAATGGCACAAATCAAAGGAAAAGTCAAATACAAACACAAATGGAGAAAATGGGGTGACTTTAAAATAGTAAAGCTAGACCTAAAAACCCAACCTAGGATCGCCTCTCTCATCGAGCAGTGGAGGCCATCGTGCCACTCTCCTGAGATGATTAAAAAATCCATGTTCATGCCTTTGTTGGATTCAGGGAGGCATGAGATGAGTCTAACCTCAGGGTACCTAGTTTTTAGGTAATATCCCTGCCCTTTTAAATGGTGGAGGTTATAGACCCAGTTGACATCATGGTGGGTAAGACCTAAGCCCATCTTCTCATTAAGGTTATCAACGCTATCCAAAATCCTAAACATATTTGGGGCACATTAGGTGGGAGCTAATCTATGAGCCCTAAGGTAATCCCTAGTGACGGTGCCCATGGGAATTCTCATCCCACCCTCTATAAAGGCAATCATCGGGATTACCACTTCTTCCTCTTGCCTTTGATCATACCAATCTTCTTCCTTACAGTATTTAATCGAGACTCCTTGTAGGATCCTATATTGAGCTTTGAAGCTCTCTATTTTCTTTGCGGAGTCCACCAGGTAGGCGAATCTACCCATGTGTGAGAGGGAGGTGAAGGTGCTAAGATGGTAAAATGAAATTAGGAAGACTGAGGAAGAAAGGAACCTAAACAAACTAAAAAAATAGACTAGACCGAAGTGCAAAAAGGAGGAAGAGGTGACTAGAGACTACTTACGGGAAAGAAGATGGGCTCCTCCGACTAGCTCTTGAGTTTTGAGAATGCGAAAAGTAAGGCAAAGGAAACTGCTGAACGATATATATGAGAGGGAGGAAGGGGGGCAGGAAAGCTCCTGCTCGCAACCCAGTAAAATTCCCAGCCGATAGATTTGCATCGCGCCATGGAACATGAGAAACATAAAGCCGCAAAAATTAAATGAAGGCACGTCCTGGATGCCGAAGCGTTAGGAGCGTGCGTTACGCAGTTGAATAGATATTTGCGCAGACAGGGGTGATGTGTGATGAAAAAAGGATGATAATGATAATATCAAAATCCTCCTTCTTTCCGAAAAGCAAAAAAGGAGAATTTTGAGGGGCTATTATGGGGTTGGCAGGCCCAGAAGGGTATATTGGGCTGTGGGCTCTGTCCGAGGATATTTAATAGTCCGAGGATGGGTAAACGCAAAAATGGAGTGCAATCTAGTGAATTGACAAAGGGGTCTGGTTTTAAGTTCTGATGAGTATGTCTAAGGACAGATTTTACCTCAGCTTAATATGGCGGAGGTCAAAGAGGTTGGCCTGACATCAAGGACAATGTCCTGGTTGATTTTGCTGGAAAGAATAAGTATTAGGAGGGGATAAGGTAAAAAGAAAGTGAGAAATATCTGAGAGAAAGCTGCTACCACCGAATTGAATTCTCTGTAGCTAACTCTTTGGCCACATTAATGAAGAACTGATACCTGAACAGTAATATTCAGCCTTACAGCTACTCCCAAAGACTTCAGGAAGGTGCTAATGAGACAAGGATCAATGCCAACAATCTAATTTACACGTGGAGGGTGGAGATAAAAGAAAGAAGAGATTATAAAATAGAAAGGAGTCCCTTAGGAAGAGGGAACCAGAGATTTGAGAAAAAAAACATTGTAACAATAAGAACTGAACTTGTAATCAAATTCAAAAAGAGATATATTAGAATTAATCTCCTCGAACTATGCCGATGACGATTTTCTTTGGGTAAAACAACTTTATCTTTGTTTCCTTGTCATCTGGATCTACTTTAATTGTTGTTTCAACTCATCAAGGCCTAACTTTCCAACCCACTCTCTACAAATTCATTGTATTGGGCTTTTTAGACCTAAATCCATCCATCCCTTAGGGTTGGGAACCAAATTGCGTCCTTATAATATATATTAGTATATATATATATATATATTTTATAAATTTAGCATAAGTCGTGTTTTTGTGTGTGTAAAAATGTAATAATATCTCTCAAACTATGATCCATTTTCTTATTATGCTATTTGGTTTTTAATTGTTTTGATCATGTGTCTACAATTTATTGATTTTCTCACAATCTTAGTCCACTATATTGTAAGCAAATTATTAATAAAAATGTCACATAATATCCACGTGGCTTATAAATCACAAAATAAATGATAATGCAATTTAAGCTTGTAAAATGTAAAAGCATAAAATTTAAAAGAGAAGTCTTCAAATTATTCTACATATAAATGACAATAATAATAAACTTGATATAAATTAGATTTTTTAAGTTACAAAAATATTAGACATATTATAAGAGAATTCTTAAATACTCCGAAAGCATATAGAATGATATTTCCTCTTCTCCCTTATTAAATTCGTAATAAATTTTATCATGAATATGAGATAAATAAATATTATTTCTCCGTATTTTAAAAATATCTAAAAATTTTATATGGATCATGTTAACGAATACTCTTAAAGCAATGATTAACAATCTATTTTAAGAAAATTTTAACACTACTTTTATGAAAAATAAAATTATTAACCATTATTTTAAATGTATTCGTTAACATTTTTTATTTTATTTAAGAAAAAATAAATAAATAAATAAATAAATAAATATATAAGTTGTGGAATCTTTTATACTGCTTGAGATTACGTATATTGAGTGGACAATAGTAATTAGTGAAAGTAGGTACTACATTTGGAATCATGCGACAAGACAACTACAGCTTGTGCCCTAAGCGAGTAAGCAGTAGAAAGTATAGAGTAGAGAGAGTAGAGATCTAAAAGAGCCTAGCTAGTTGCTAGTCGTAGAGGTTAAAGCGCGTGGTCCCTCATCTACCACATTCCTTTAATTAATTTTTGATAGACTTTTTAAATTATATAATTATTTACTTTGCTGTTCAGATGATGAAGCAGTGGTCTGTCTGTCCCGGGATCTGAACCGTCCATTCTTACGTAAGATTTCAAAACAAAAATCAAAGAATCTCAGTCGGTCTGAGACTGAGACACTGTCAAAACTCTCTGATTACGTACATCAGACGTTGCTGATTGCTGACCTCTTTGCCTTCCCTTCTGTCTCCACTCACGGGTCAGCTCAGCTCAGCTCAGCTCACTAACATTCAGCCTTAGCCTTAGCCTTAGCCTAAGCCCTAGTCCCCCCACCCCCCACCTACAGAATTTACCATGCATTCCCACGTGGCAAAATCCAAATGAGAAATTATTGTTTGAAAAAAATAAATAAAAAAATAGTATATTATTTAGAAAATATTTTTATAGGCTTTTTATAGCTTTTTATATTTTTCGCAAAAATAATATCTAAAAATTTCTTAAATTTCACGTTAACAAATACTTTAAAAGGATGTTAACTTTATCTTTAAAGTATCAAACAAAACAGGATTAGATTTGAATTCGATGCTTTATGAAAAAAGAAATTTGAACCTTTTAACTTTTTTTACTTTTTTACCTTATTAACTTTTACAACTCACATGGAAGTAATAATTATATGATACACTGGATCTTAGTCCCAACAAGATCCATCCAATTTAGTACGTTTTTTTCTCAATAATGCAATTTGAACTTGGCCAAATAGAGTTTTTTCAAACTTATAGTGAAAAATACCCTCTTTTTGGAGCTCAAGTCTTATTGAGTTTCACATCAGCTACAGCCACCTTAACAGATTTGATAGAAATTCGACTCTCGAAGAGTTGAGTTTCATCTGTGGTTTCGTAAAGATACTATTTTTCGAGATAAGTTTCAAACTATTTGGCCAAAATACTCAAAACGTGTATTATGGAGAAAAAACAGTACAACTTAATGAGGTGGTAGGTTCTTTTCTTTTTTTCTTTTTCTTTTTTTTGAGAGAGAGAGAGTTTAAATCTATTTCGTTCACTTTTTATGATAGCTTTTTATTATCAAACTAAAACATCAATCAGTTTTTAGTGTAGGCGGAGATTGAACTCTAAATCTCTTATACAACTATAAAAAATTTTACCAGTTGAATTACTTGAAACCTACTAGATAGTAGGCTCTAATTAGTAATTAGGGCAACATCATGTTCATTAGGACCACTATTAACAAGGCTTTATTATATTTTTTTATAAAAAAATTATTTTAACGGTATATTAATCATAACATGTTACTTTAGTAATTATAAAATTCATTATGTCTTTAAACCTATTTTTAAAATAAATAATAAGTCTAAATAAACAATAATTTTACAAAAAAAAAATTTCAAAACCATACATTATGATTGTGATCGATGTCGATATCAACAATAAACAATAACCTTTCATGAAAGAAATATTACACTACTCAAACACTATCTTCTTTTAATGTAAAATATTACCAAATTTGTAGGTTTGATAACTAATAAGTGAATTGATGTAATTTTAAATAATAAAAAACAGGAAAAAGGAAACAGAGAGTCTAGGTATGATTAAAGTTTGGAATATTTAAAACAAACTGATGGTTGGAGACCCCTATGGGAGGGAAGGTGGGTTTGTCTATGCCTAAAAAGGAAAGGGTACGTGGGTCCTATTCACACACCAGCTGTACATCATTAGCATTTCCTATCAATCTTTTGTACGGAAAAATTGATGGGTGTGGGACCCTGATGGAAAATGGCACACCATTGTTGTTGTAGTTGAAGTTGTGGTGGATAGGAAGGAATAGGAAGATGATTTTCTGTTTGTGTGTGTGTGTGTGTGTAAGAGAGAGAGAGAGAGAGAGATTTGAAGAAAAAAGGGAAGGTTCTTTTTGAAGCTATCATTGCATAATCTCGTATTCAAAAAGATGGTGACCCTTTTTGTTCCTTTCTTCTTTCTTTCCCATGTGTGTGTAGTGTTTAGTGTGTAGCGTACCCTGTTTTCAGTTTTCAATTCAATTTTTTTCAACATTGGACAGTTCACTTCAGCTCAGTTGGTCGGTTTCTTTGTACAATATTGTCTTCTTGTTCTCTATTTTTTCCGAATGAATCTATACAATGTTGTCACAGTAAATCATCATCACCCTTTGAATTTGGACGTATTTGTCTTTATGTACATTCACTTTGCCGACAGTAATGAGGGACTACTGTACTGTACTGGACGTGTAGAGTCTGTGGACTGTTTAATTGATTGTAGCTTCTTTGCTCTCTCTCCCTCTCTCCCTCTCTCTCTCTCTCTCTCTCTCTTTTGTAGCTATCTAAAACGGGGTTGGGCCACTGACTTTATGTGAAATCTGCAGGAAATGAGGCCCATAAAACTGGGCCAGATAGAAATCTTGGTAAAGGGAAACTAAAAAGCTACTATACAACTAAAAATATTTGAACTTTTTCTCTATCTGGGGTTGCTTTGTGTGCTCTTATATAACCTTTTCGTTGAGAAAAAGATTCCCTTTTAATCAAGTTCAATTATGTAAACCACAGAGACTTTAATCATCACTTTTTATTGATCTTATAAGGGGGGTTTCAGCTGGAGTTTTCTTACAAGAATTTTCCATAAATGTTCTACATGTCGATGGGACATCACTGGATTTTCATGCCCAAACCTTTCCAATTAATTACTAATTAGAGAGCTTTTAGTTATAAGATTCATGACAGATGTCTCATGCTAGCTGAGCAATTGTCAAACAAGAGAAGTGCTTTTTCTTCACCAATAATCGCATCCAAGATATACATCTACTCTTTCACAACATGTGAATCTCATAATTGTATATAATCCACATATTGTATGAGAGTCTATCTATATGTTGAATGTACTAAATACATTCCCCTATTTCACTCTGTGTTCTGTATGAAACTTTATATATATAAAATACACAACTCCCTTATGGTTTCCCCCATAAAGCACAAAACCCTCCTAAGGTTTTTGAATATAACACTTGACCAATTTATGATATTATTTCACATGCAAATCACTAAAAATCTGAGAAATTAAACAATAAATTGAAACATGTAGTGACACATTTTCATATTTAGTGATGCTCATGTGATGACACATGATCAACTCATTGTTTATTTTCATATATGTTTAACAATTTACACATTAAACAATATCACATACGTTAAATGTTACATGAAAAACCTCAAATGGGTTCCGTGTTTTATGGGAAATCACATGAGGGTTTTGAGTTTTTTTTTTTTAATTTTTATTCATTTCTACCTCAAGTAGAAAAAATGTTTGGTTAGAATTTATATAACTTCAATTGTGAGTTATTATTAGTAATTTTTTCCCCTTAAATATCTTCTTATTAAAAGAAGGGTTTTATTAATAGGTGGCTTAGGCATGCTTTAAAGGATTGCCACTTAAGAGCATTCGCATCGGGATTTCTAAAAAATTTCTCATTTTACATTCTAAAAAGCTACCTTATCTATGTTATTTTATTCTCCCTCTCCCCAACCATGGATTCAGCCACCAATTCAAGTTTCAAACCCACAACCACCCAAAATCAACCACAAAATCATAACAACCACCACCACGATCGCTGATCTATACCTCGAAGGACGCGGTGGCAAGGTCTCACAGAGAGAGAGAGAGAGAGAGAGAGTGTGTGTGTGTGTGTGTGTGTGTGTGTGGAGAGAGAGATGAGATTGACAAGAGAGGAGATATTTTTAATTTATTTGGGGAGAGGGAGAATAAAATAACATATATAAGTTTACAAATACAGAAACAATAGTTCTTATATTTAACTACTTACTATTCATTGTTGCTAAAAAATTTTAGCAATGGCAACCCGGTAAACCAAGTTTTGGGTGTGTGTGGATCTAAAATGGCAATATACCCCCCATCCTAACGCTCTGACATTAGGAAAAAAAGTAAATAAAAAATTGGACTTTCAAGATGGAAGTAGTTTAACTCCCTATAAAAAGGATTGCATTATAAAATTTTGTCTTAGCATGATGCACTTAAGCGCCCGTTAATGGAACCCTTAAAAAAATAATAGAGTATTGCTAAATCATAGTAGAAACAGCATTAGCCTCAATCATCATTACTACTACCATTAGTATCATTATTACTATCATCACTAAATTCTTTTGTGAATATTCCCACCACCATCATCATAATAGTGAATAATTCAATGTTATCATGATGCGCTTAACATGATGTCTCATACTATTGGAGACTGGTATGACAATACCATGGCCACAGGGTTTTTTTTTTTTTGTGTGTGTGTGTGTAAAAAAAGCTAACTTATTTCTACACAGCCATTATTAAGCTAGGTTAATCACCATTTCAACTGATCCCAAATCACTCATGGTTTCTGCTGTTATCATAACCTCAGCATTAATAAATTTAAGTTTAGGAAGGATAAAATTTATAACTAATATACATATGTCTTTATACATTCACGTATGTACATAAATTTATACATATTATAGACGAATACAACGAACACACATTATTTATATATATATATATATATATATATATAATTAAGACCAATCTATACAATAAAATATCATTCGTATGAATATTAAACAGTGTTTTAAATTAGAAAACTCATAAAAAGATAGCATATCTATATTGTATTTATTTGCTAAGTTTATATTTGAATAAATTTTTTTTTTTTCATAGTCAAAATTCCACTTATAATTCTCATGTAATGGTTTTAAATAATTAGATAAACCTTAAGTAATATCGGCTTTTGTTAAACTCATAAAATGATTAAAGTATAATAATTTTAAATCATATAGCAACAATTTGTGGATGTAAACCTTTGGAATTTAACTTGACATCAATATCAATTTATGAAGATTCTTAGATAATTATTTATAAATTTACTACTTATATAAATTTTATCAAAATAATAATAATAAGTTACTACATAAAATATTTGAACTCACAACACTTTTGAAAGGTAAAAATATTTTTTTGTACTTTTTTTTTCTTGAATTAAAACTTTTGCTTCTTTGTTTTCTCTTTTCTTTATTTAATCCTCATTTTAATTTTAAAACTTTTAAACCTTAATTTCTTTATAGTTTTTCCAATAGAACTTAGACAAATAGAAGAAATATACCAGAAAAAAGAAGAAGAAGAAGAAGTAGAAATAAAAGAAATATATATGTGTGTGTGTGTGTGTGTGTGTGTGTGCGCGTGTGTGTAAATTGGGAAGGGGAAATTTGGTAAGGCCAAGGGGGTAATTGTACCTCTAGCTCCACCCTTGATTTTAAGCCAAAACAATTCAGCAATTAGGGTTATAAAGAAATTGAATTATTTATAAAAAATATAAATTATTTATTATTTATTATTCATTTATTTACCAAACGAGTAAAATTTAAGTCCCAGTTTAGATTCGACTAGTGTATTTGTGAATAAACTCATGAGGATGAGATTTGATTTGAGTAATAATAATAATATACTACTATTATATATATATATATATATATATGTATGTATGCATGTATATATTTGTGTTTGTGTGTGCGCGCGCAAGCACGCGCGCGTGTGTGTTGGATTTTATAAGATTCTAAATAAGTTTATTAGATATCAAATTATTACTTGTAATTTATTGCTAATATCAATAGACTTTTTCATTGTAAAAATTATATATAATTTCTAATAATATAAAGTCTGTGAATCTAACTTTAGATAAAATCATTTGATCTGATTAACTCATATAATATAATTTCAACTATATTTTAGTTATTAATTATTAGCAAAAATTTAATAAGGGGTGACAAATTTTTGTTGTGTTGTGTATCATATATGGGGAAATAATAAATTAATTAAGTAGCTTGTGAACAAGCTCAAGTAGTTAAGCTTGTTAGACATGAAAAATTAACCAAGATTGAACATGTAGCTAGCTTGGTGATGAATTTGAGCTCTACTTGTAGTCAAAATAAAATAAAATTAACCAAACCAACTGCCAAATTCATCGATGGATTCATAAAGAAAAAATAATAAAAAAACACTAGCCCCTAAATAAACACAACAAAGCAATCAAACCAAACCCTATTATCAAAAAAGGCAAAACTTAGGTACAGTACCTTAGGTACAGTACTTAAGGTTCCTTACCTAAAATTTTGACACCTGTCCAACTTAACCCCTCAACCAAATGGCGTTAAAACTTTTTTTTTTTTTTTTTCCTTCTTCCTTTCCTGTACTGCAAACACTTCTGAACCAAACCCAAAAAAAAATCTCATAGCTCTCTCTCGGTGCGTATCTGCTTCCTTGCTTCTTTTTCTGATCTATGATTCTTTCTCTCTCTCTCTCTCTCTCTCTCTCTCTTTCGGTGTGTGTGTGTTTGGATGTGTATTTGTTTCCTTCTTCTTTTCTGATCTATGAGTCTTTCTTCGTTTATGATCTATGATTCTTTCTTCGTTTATGATCTATGATTCTTTCCTCTGTTCTGATCTATGATTCCTCTGTTTCTTTCTTCTTTTTTGATCTATGGGTCTTTCTTTGTCTCTGATCTATGATTCTTTCTCTCTTTTGGTGTGTGTATTTATGTGTATCTGTTTCCTTCTTCTTTTCTAATCTCTAAGTCTTTTCTGATCTATGATTCTTTCAGGTCTGTTTCCTTTCTTCTTTTTGATCTATGATTCTTTCTTTCTCTCCCGATCTATGTATCTGATTCCTTTCGTTTTTTCTGATCTATGATTTGTTCTTTCTTTTTTTGGGTTTTTCTGGTTTATGATTCTTTCTTTCTCTCTCGGCATGTGTACCTGATTCCTTTCGTTTTTTTTTTTATCTATGATTCTTTCTTTCTTTTTTTTGGTTTTTGGGTTTGGAAGAGAAGGGTCAGCCGGTCAGTGGTGGTTTGGAAGAGAAAGGTTTTGACTTTGGAACTTAGAAGCATTTGCAGTACGGGAAAGGGAGATGGAAAAAAAAAAATTTTAGTTTTAACGCCGTTTAGTTGAGGGGTTAAGTTGGACAGGTGTCAAAATTTTAGGTAGGGAACCTTAAGTACTGTACCTAAGGTACTGTACCTAAGTTTTGCCCTATCAAAAAACCCATTTGTGTTCTTGATTCATACACAAAACACAAAAATCCACAATGACCCACACATCGACAACACAATTTCTAAAGTTTCCTTATTTTGACTCCCCGTCCTCTTTTCTCCATGTGTCACATCATCACAGGTCGATTGAGTTCATCACAAGACCCACAATAAGAAACCAATAAATGATCATATTTGTCTCGTACATCCATCATTAATTTGTGCTTGGCTTTAATCACACCCCCATCACACAAAGATAAATAAAAATAATAATTATTATATAGCATAACTAAAGAAAAAAATGACAAAGAAAACAAGAAAATAGGGAGGAAAAGGCAATGGGTGTGACAAGAGTCAAATGCTCGTTAGCTTTAATTTACAATTATGCCATTATGGTTTTTTTAAAAACAAAGTGAAATATAAAAATATCTAAAAGATTATATATACTGGGATAATTGAAAGATAATTTAGTTAATTTAGGGTGACTAATCTCCTGAACTAAAAAGGGAGTATATTTTTTTGGTTAATTTTCTACTTCAGTACTACTAGAAAAACATAAATGCATAACAGAAATAAACATATACTTTAAATTAAAATGTTTTCATGAATTCAAAACTTTAATTTATAAAATTAAAAATATAAGACCTAATATGTAATAAGATGTCAAGAACTTTGTAGTTCAATTGAAAATTTGACACCTCTAATATTTCCCTAATATTTCCAACAAGAACATCTAAAATCCAAATTCTCCCTCCCATTTTAATTATTAAAATACCCACACAAAAAAAATTGAAATAAGATATAAATTTTGAGCCTTTTTATGTAATTTTATCTTTAAAAAATATTCACATACTTAAAGAGAGAAGATTCTCATTGTTTAGTAATTTAGTACTATTTGGTTAATTCTTTTTACTATTATTATTTGTTGCTAACTATTACATAGTTACATACCATATTTTAATTTAAACTTTTACCAAAGAGAACCTCAAAAAATGTTTTCCAAATGGTTTGAATCCTAAATTGTTAAGGGTCCGTTTGGTACATAATTTTAAACATATATTTTCAGTTTTTAAACAATATGATATATATTTCTAAAAAGATTAATAACTGTTATTTAAACCCATGTACCAAATGGCTCTAAATGTTTTAAGTTTTAACACTGGCAATTTCATCACGTCATCTGTCCACTATTCCACTAAAAAACTCCCACTTATTTAAAATTACTGAGTTAGTGTTTTTAAAAAAATTTTAACTCAACAATTTTAAATACGTGTAAATTTTTTAATAAAATAATAGACCATGTTACTCAACCTCGTAGTTTCTCCAATAGAAGGGGGTTCAAGTTCAAGTTCAAGTACTAACCCCTTTGGACACCCCATACCCATTTCCATTGAGCCATTTGGATAGGCAAAGACATGTTAGGGCTCACCTGTTTCTCACACCCACCAAACCCATTTCCAATTCGTTCAGCTCCACTAGTTTCTCCACACAATAATCTCAGTTACCCTTCTTTGCTTCCGAAGTCCCAACCTCAAATCCGAAGAAAACCCACAAGATTCTTAGTAGTATTTGCAGAGAACAACAACAACAACAACAACAACAACAATGGGTTGAGCAAAGATCCCAAGGAGAGCAACGAAGAACAAGAAGACGAAGAAAAAGAAGGAATTGGGTCTAAATCTAATGGTGGTGATGATGATTTGGGGAAAAATGGACGGCCCATATTGAATATAAGATGGGGTGATCTGCTGGACCCAGATCCAGACAACCTATTAGCCTTAGCATTGACTGGTCTGCTGACATGGGCAAGTGTTCAGGTGCTGTGGCAGCTCTTCTTTATCTCATTGGCTATTCTTTTGGCTGCTCTTAAGTACTCTTTTGTTGCTGCTCTTCTCCTTTTCATTCTCATTACCCTTCTATGACTGGGTGCTCTGCTTTGCATTGATTTTTTGGTTAGGGAATTCTTATTATTGTATACTTTTTTTTTTTTAGACATTGTAGTTGTGTACTTTTAAATTTCATATGTCACTCACTTGGATGTATTTCCCAATAGTAACGTAACTTTTGAGCTTGTGTATATGAAATTCAAAGTTTTTCAGACATAGACCATAGGGTTTTTTTTTTTTTTTTTTTTTTTTTTTTTTGTTAATGTTAATTTCCTATTTGTGCAAGGTGTGTATGCATATAATATTGTAATGAAACTAATGACAATTTGGGGAATTCCTATGTCAGGCAAAACTTAGTTACAGTTCCTTAGTTACAAACTGCAGTTCATTAAGATTCTCCAATATAATTCAAATACTTGTTTTAGCTGATCAATACAGAACAAACAGTATTATCTTTCCTGCGAAGAATTAAATGCAATCTAGTTATGTGTTTGAATTTAATTGGGGAACCTAATGTACTAAGTTTTTTCCTTCCTATGTCTATGTGACCAATGTGAGAGATTCTGGTCTTTCTACTCTTGGATGTTGTATTAGAGTAGAGTGGTGTTGTGTGCTAAGAGCTGAAACTTGAAAGATGGTAGGTATTACATGCGGACGACCTTTGATAAAAATTTCCTTTGCATACAGAAGGCAAAACTGCCCACACCGATGAAAATGGCTGAAGATAAGCCTTAAGTTTTCTTTATGGATTGTAAACTGAAGATTTTGTCAGCTATTTAAAAGAGATGATATTTATAACTTGTTCCTAAATTGCAATTTTGTATGTTTGACGCTTGGACTGCGCATATGGGGATGTAATTCACTTATACCCACTAATAGTTTTCTGTTTCTGGATAGAAACTAGACTTGCACAAGGTGCTTTCTACCGGTGTTGTAGCAAGATTGATAGATTGAATAGGAACTCCATTTTGGGGTTCTTGTGAGGAGCCTTATAAAATGCATCATGTGGAATGAAACAAATAATAAAACTAATCAGTATAGAAATGTTTTAACAATCACGGTAGATAATTAAGTGGGGTGAACTCAGGGGTTGGCCAAGTTGGTTAGGTTCTCGGTCTCAAGGTGCTTATACTAGGCTTGATTGGGTGTGCTCCCCAATTCGAGTCCTACTACTTGCACTTTGAAAAGAATTTCTTGGGTCAGCACTTTACTGCTTCGTGGGCCTACTCGATGCGAATAATGATTAGTCTCTAGTTGAAAACTTTGAAGAAACACGGTAGGAAACTAAAAAAAAATTAAGAGGAGTGTTATTTGTGTTAGTGGTGGTCGAGATGAGAATCAATAATAACTCGATGATTCAATTGATAAGGACAAAGAACTTGGTTGACAAAACTTGACAGGCCTAGGCTTGTGTTGGGTTATAAGGAGTGGTTATACTGTCAGGGTTTGGTCTGACAGATGCCCCAAAAGTGGGATCCTGAGAAGCTTTGTGAAAGGACCCTTAAAACAGAGGAGAGTTTATTGGTCTCCTGCTGGGTGTAATCTTGTCTTGCTTTCCTTTGCCTTGTGTCTTGAAGTTGTTGTACTCTTAAACGATCATATTAACAACCCTTTTAAATATTAACACACAGCACATTTCCAAAGCAAGAAAACACAAAACCAAACCAAGATTCAAACTCTTTTGTAAATCTCTGGTCCATGCTTAAAAAATCTAAAAAATTGGATCACTTTAAGCTCTTCCAGTGGTTTTTGGGTCTTGATGGTTATTTATTTTAGCATCAATCACCATTAGTAGTATCATTTTGGCTTCAGGCCTAACATTAACTTTCCTTCGGAGGACATACACTAAGCTCTTCCTCACATCTGTGGCAGCTAAATAAACATCATTTTCTCCTATGCTTGAGTTAAGGGACATTGTTAATGAACTGCCAAAAAAGACCATTTTGTTTGTTTAGTATCTTCTCGAATGTACAATGAAGATTTTTTGCACGACAGGCTTTTTTATCCCCATGCTCTCCATGAAATTTTGTGAACCTATGCGGCTCAGCTTTTTGAACCATGAGCACACGTGACGCCTCTAGCTAGCTAGGGACTACTGCTAGTACTCGGTCCAGGACTAGACGTTTTGTATATAAGTGCACCAGTGGACTCAGAGTTAGTGTCCATCCTATATTTCCGTAGAGATTCTGTCAAATATGTTTAGCTATACATTGAATCTGACGCATGTATGCGGCTATAGACAATTTTACACAGTTTGGGAAATTTGAACTAATTGTTATTTAGAATTACCATTAACAATATTTTTTTTATTTACTACTAACAACTTAACACTTTCACATGTACAAAATCTATACATTATTATTATTATTATTATTATTATTGCAATTCAGAAAAATTGAAAATTTTTTTTGAAGGCCAAACAAGCTTCATTAGAAAGACAAAACCATTACAAAGTACGGTTCAGAGCATCCTTTTTGATCACATTCACTAGTTAATAAGGTAAGGGTGATTCATTAACAAACCCCTGCCACCTATTATTAAGACCCTACTTGGCCAGAAAAAATGAAAAATAAGAATATGATAAAAATCAATGTGATCTTTGTAAGATTGCTTTACAGAAAAATATATATATATATATATATATATATTTATATATATGTATGTATATCAATTGTAGTGGAGAAAATTGGCCCTCAAGTGCAAAAGTAGAAGGGAGCTTGATTGCAGGACCTACCAACTATTATGCAAGAATAAACATGATATATGAATAAATAAATTATAACTCTTCGCAATTTTTTGATGGGCTTATGTGACAAAATGGGAATTTTGATTCAAGAGTGTTTGTAAGCTTTGCAAATGGCAAATGGCAAATGGCAAAGGCAATTTCCATGGTGCTTGGTTGCGGAAAATTTAAGCTGTAACTCCAGACGGTGTTTTTTATTGGCTTTGCTTGCACAACAGTGTGCCAGTAAAAGAATAGTTTTCCAAGAGAGGTCTAAAACTTTTTAACTCTCTGCGCGGTGTGTATTAGAAACACTCAAAAACTCTGAGGTACTGCTAGAATAAATTGGGTAGAAGGTTAAAAGTGAACAGTTTTCGAACGAAAGGTTCCATAAATTTGATATGTTGTGTAGAGCTGTATTTTTTACTGCCCATTTGGACTCTATGGTTGCATCCAAATTGTCATGTCATCTTTGAGCGGAGTCACTGGCCAACCAAAGATGCCAGCAGCAGGAGGATTTCATTTTGTTCATTGAGCCTCCTTTTGATATTCAGTTATTGCTTAATTTAGATCTTTCTAGTTTGTACTTTACTTCTTCTTCTTGTTTCTTATTAAGATATTTTAATGAAGTCTTTATTTACCAGGGAAAAAAAACTAATGATTGCATTTTCTAGAGATCCCTTGTAATGGTACTCTCATTGTCAAAGTTGTTGAGAGAGAGAGAGAGATGATTGCATTCGCTGTTCCTTTACAAAAGAATTACATTTATATGTAGAAATAAAAAGCAAGGAAAAAAAACTAGAAAGAATCATGAAAAAAATATTATATGAGACAGGCTCATGAGACCAATGTCTTAATGACATATGAGTCCCATGCATTGTATTTTCTAAAGATCCCTTGCAATGGTACCTCATTGTCAAAGTTGTTGAGAGAGAGATGATTGCATTCATTGTCCCTTTACAAAAGAATTACATTTATATATAGAAATGACAACAAGAAAAATCACGAAAAAATCTTGTATGAGACAGTCTCATGAGATACTTTCTCAAGAATCATATAGTACATGCATAAGTATCTGAGTATCATGAAAAATAGAATAAAAAGAAAATAAAAATATTAGGTGTCCTAACAATTTACATAAAGTATCTTATATTTTTATGTCTGTTCTACGAGGACCTGAAATAAGTTGTCCCTTGTATCAAAAGCATTAGGATCAACAAATTTCCAAAACTTACTACAAATTTCTAAAACTTCCGTGTATGCTCCCATGTAAACCGCATATCTAAAACTCTCTATATGTAAGTCACATATATTCATCTCCTTCAATAGACAACAACCAAACCTTCATCCCAAAATGTTCATCTCCTTGTTCACCAGACAACAACAAACCCTTAATCCCAAAATGTTCATCTCCTTGCTCGCTAGACAACAACAAACCCTTATGTAAACTAGAGTATATCTTTAAAGCATGATGTAGCAGTCCTAGCTTTCTAACTGGGGAAGGCAATATGTACCTAGAGAGATTGTTTTCACTCAAATTAAGTCATGAAGCTTTTAATCCTGCCAATGACTCGAAGAGTACTTAAGATAATTGATCAGATTTGCACCCCACTAGGATTGCCCGATGCTACCAAATATCTGATTACTCATCCATCGCTATTTGTAGGAGCTAACCTTATTAGGATACTGTCTTGTATTTGATTCATCATCTTTTGGGAAGAATAAGGCCTAACCACAGGCGAGTCTGGTAGAAATTTTGCTTCCGCACTCTATGAGAGCAACATACAAGAGAAACTTTAAATTATGGAGAACCAGACAACATACTTGCTGCCAAGTCCCAAATTTGCCAAGCTTTTCAATTGGCTTAGGCGCTTAGGCAATCAATAAATAATACCCTGTGGACTGTCTACCGTCAACAAGTACCATTAGACATTAAGGTTCCCTTAAAGAGTTGGGATATTTCGTTTTATGTTGTTCCATTCAACAGATTATCTATTAGCTTTGGTAAAGAGGCAAGCAAGGAAGTTCCTCTTCAGTCTGTTACA
The DNA here is from genome assembly GCA_033629205.1 of Lithocarpus polystachyus. Lineage (NCBI taxonomy): Eukaryota > Viridiplantae > Streptophyta > Magnoliopsida > Fagales > Fagaceae > Lithocarpus > Lithocarpus polystachyus. The sequence goes on along the minus strand of CM066165.1, from coordinate 43,335,009 downwards.
TCCAAGACAGTTTTATGAGGTTCAAACAAGAGGGTACTTTCTAGGTAATCTTTATGACCTCAACAATAGACCAATTTCTTGGAGTAATGCAATGCTGAAGCTGTTGTTTCGAAGCCTTAAAAACACCTTAAGAATGAAAGAGATGTAAATCAACAGACCGGAAAATTCCCTGTTCTTTCTTTCAGCAGTAACATATCCTACACTCAAGTCTCCTTTTAAGTAATATATTTAGCCAACAGCCAAAAGAGGATTACATGAACAAATGTCAAAAACATAAACTTCCTAAGATTTATCGAGGAGCCAAAGGCTTAGGAATTCCATGTGCTTGTGCCTCTTCAATAAGAGAGAAACTCCACTTCCGCACGTCTTCTCCGAGTCAAAATCAACCTAGCATAAGAGAGGAGATGAAAACTCAGCCATCTCATATTATATTATTCATCATAACAATATTAATAATTTCATCATGTGTAGTTTTTATAAATAAAAACATATAGAAACTACACATGATATGATACCAAGGTAACATACCTATTCATCATCAAACTTTTATCTTCTTTGCAGCAGGCTGGTCGCCACCCACCTGCAAAAAAAAAAAAAAAAAAAAACCAGCCACCAATCAGCACTGGATAATACCTAATTATTGCATTCTATTTATTTTTATTTGCAAAGTGAAAATGCTGGTGCAACAGGAAATGATAAACATAAACAAGGTGTAGCTTCTTACAAATTCTGGGCATTCATAATCAATGCCAGCTGCCGCTATTTTCTTTTTCCGTTTAAGATCTCGCATCCTAATCTTTTCCAAAAACTTCTTGTGCTCTTTCAAACTCTTTTCCTGAATAATCATCATGGAATAGTAAAAAAATTTAATAGCTTTATTTCTTTTTCTTTTTTCTTTTTTATTTCTTTTTTTTTTTAATTCTTTATTAAAAGAAATAGTTTCCAGAGGTTATCTCTTTCATATACACATTGGATACCTTGTCCTGCCGATCACGTTCAAGTTGAACCCAGTTGACTGGCTTGTATCGGTAATTAAAACCTCTCCATCTAAAATATATATATATATATATATATTTATAAAAAAGAAAGAGAAAATAATATGATCAAAGATATATTGATCAAAAGGCAATTGTGTTTACTAGCATAGGACGAAATGTAATTTCCATTATTATCAACATGAACATATTTGTATCAAGGTAAGCAAATCTGACCCTCTTTATGTTCAGATTTTATTAAACATACAAAACTATAATACCTTAATACTAATGACACCAAATACAAACCTTTTTTTTCCTGATAGGTGCTTCACAACAAATATAACAGAATTTTTTTTTCTTTTGTTCAGGTTTTATAATATATAAAAAACTACAAATTTGACCCAAAGGTACATGTATTAAAACTTTAATAATAGATTAAGAATCAATCTCATTTCATTTAATGTTTTTATTGGATTTATACGTGCACTCCAATTGGCTTGGGGGATGTGAACATAAAAGAAGGCATAACTTCAACCTCCACTTTCCTAGATTGTTACATGGGTATATAGCAAAGGAAACATGGATATAAACAAGCATATATACAGAGAACCATATTATAAGACCACAAAAATTCTTTTCCCAAAATAGATCAGCTTTGAAGAGTAGAGTTATTAGGGCAAGTAAGGAACAGCACTTCTGCAAAGGGTACAAACATCTTAGTAGAAGTAGTAAAATTTCCTTTAACTTTCATAGCATAAATAAGAAGAAAGTTGAGGAAGTTTCTTATCCCTTCTTTTACTTCACTTATATTTTCCCCTCCTTTCCACTTTCAAGTAAATTGATTCCATTCTGACACCTTAACTGATGTGGGTAGCTTTCCTTATCAAGGCTTAATTTTCTTTCTATAAATTTGAAGAAGATGCAAAACAACTTAACCAAAGAAACAAAATAAAGCAATGTTGTATAGTACTACTTTATACAAGATCATTTGATGTTACCCTCACTCCATATTTAGGTGGATATAGAAAAGATAATAGCACAGTAGTATATACTAATTAACTGCTTACAATTTTGGGTGAACATGCTCGGTAGGAATAAGATGGACTTGCAAAAGGTGCTCAAACAACAGTTGATTATGCATACAATCAGCTACAATTTTTGCTACCTGCACAAGAAAAGGTAATCTTAAGACCAACAAGTTAAACAAAACTTTTGTAGTGCAATAATAATGATAGTGATGGTGGTGGTTAAAAGGTAATGATTATAACCTCAGGAGACTCAAATTCGATGAAGCCAAAATGTTTTGATTTTCCTGTCTATGAAACATAAAATCATGGGAAAAAAAATAAAAATTAATATCAACTAAGCTTAAAATAAAATCAGCAACTAAATCAAAAATTAATTCTGCATAAAACATATGAAATACCATTATTTTAGTCTGCAAATGTTCAATGTGCCTATGTTCAAGGCATTACATTCAAACTGTATTTGCATTCAAGGAAAAATAAAGGACATTTCAAATGGTATCTTAGTTTAAACGACAAGGCTCTTGTGGTAACTTGCCTCCCCAAGGGAGGCACACACAGGAGAAAGTAAACTGTAGTGATCCACCAAATTACGATCATGAAGCCATTCTTATTTGGACAAAGTTTAGTTACAAATTAGTTGTAGCCTAAAGCTACAACCTTACTCAATAAAATAAATATTACTACATATTTTGAAAATCTAACCGTTGAATTATATGTTCTTTATGCTCTACATACATATGTCAAATTTAGTGTCAATCGAATATTATTTACTATATCATCTAAAAGCTTATATTTTATGTATAATTTAAACTACAAAAACTTGAAATTTAAACAATTTATTGATGACATAGCTATTGATTTTTAGTTTTCTAAAAATTTTGCAAGCATGGAGGATGTAAGAAGAAAATGTAATCCAGTGGTGGATTTGTCAAAATTTACCTTCAATAAAAAGATATTGAGTAAGGTTGGTTACAACTAATTTTGTAGCTAAACTTTGTCTTTATTATTACAAAAAGATATTAGTTATTTGTTCCAAATACTGAAGTACCAGGGAAGGTTCACCTGTGCTATCATTGTCTAAGAAGCAGAAAAAACAAGCAGACCTCACTAGACAATCAAGAATCAGTTGATTGATAGCTATTTAGTTTTACTCATTCCCTATGGTCTTCTATGCTTCAGGCTTTCAGTATCCATTGGGTTATGCCAGGTTCAGTGGCAGGTTTGTTATCTTGTTGGCATCAGTGGTTGGGAAGCATAATTCGAACATTTGGAATTTGGTTCCTGGGTGTTTAATGTGGATCGTGTGGATGGAACGAAATCGTCGTTCTTTTGAGGACAAGGAGAAGACGTTGGATGAGTTAAAGGTTTTAAGTCATCGCAATCTTTTGGAGTGGTCTCGTTGTTGGGGTTTTACTGATTGTTCTTCTATCTCTAAGTTTATGTCTTCTCTTAGCTTAGGTTCCTGATTTTCCGCTTTGTTTTCCTTCTTGTTGTTCATCATCATGAACTCCTTGTTCTTTTCTCTTTTTTTTTTCATTAATAATATTATTCTGATTACTTATCAAAAAAAAAATTTCTAGGAACAGCTTATCAGAGCTGTAACATATGGAAATGCTGAAATTGACAATTCTACATTTTTAAGATCTAAGTTGACCAAGCATGTTGTGGGCCAGATGGCTACCTTTAAGAGATGGTACTGTATAAAGAGGAAATTAACCATTTGATACAAACAACTGCAAGACGGAGAAAAACTATAGCCACATTCACAATCAGAATTAAAATCTATCCAATAAAGCTAGGACAGTTCAAAACACATCAAATATCCTAGCCAAGTTGCTTAACAACTGTATTAGGATCTAGATCAGATTGAAAGCGAGAGCTAGGAAGCTAAGGCCTTGGAAAGGGAAATGGATACTTCCATAGTTGAACCATAGAACAAGCAATGCCTACTCCATTACCACATTAATCAGAATAAATACAAATCATTTTTAGCATTCAAGATCTTACAATCTCAAATTTGAAAAGTAAAAGCAATAACTTAAATTCTGTATCTTCAGTTCAAAGGTATGAAATGAATGCAACATATTCATAGTAATGGGTTTCCATCATTTGTCAACAGATGTATTTTTGAATTGCACATAGTTCACTAGAAACAGATGAATGGAGCTTATAAATTAACAGGGCGAAATGAATACAACATATTCATAGGAATGGGCGTCCATCATTTGTCAACAGGTGTATTTTTGAATTGCACATAGTTCAGCAGAAACAGATGAATGGAGCTTAACAATTATCAAGTCAAACCTATCATTCAGTTTATTCTTATAAACGCCCAACACATCCAACTGCAATGGGCTTAAAAAAAAAGTGATGGAAAATACGAACATCTCACCAAGGATTTGTAGGAGTTCAGTTGAAAGAGTTTCAATGTTGTGTGAAAATGAGCAGCTTGTTAATCACTAATACTTGTTTGAATGCTGACTACACAGGCCTCACTTATGTAGAAGCGCATGTAAGATGTAACATTTCTAAATGGTTGATCCTAGATGGCCATGGTCTTATTCTTAGAAAACATTTGAGAGTGATTGGGAATTTATGGTTCTCCTCAAGTGCTGTAAATATATTGATGAATTACGGGTTTGTGGATCAGCTTCTGTACATTATTTGCAATGGGAAAGTTTCAGTTCAAGAATTGGCGTGGAAGGTGGTGTTTAGGCTGTGTAGTATAGGACATCAGAGAAGGCCACAAAAAAAACGGGTGATGCCAGGTTCATGCCTGAGCTTGTTAAATTAAATTTCTCAATGTGAAGTCATTTAAAGTTCGGGAAACAGAAGCTGAGGCAATCTTTATCTATAGCTTGGTATTGGTCCCTAAAAATCAAATGAGGTTTCATAGATAATGAACCACAAGAATTGATATGTGACACCATGAAGTCAAGAACTAAACCTTTTTTTATAAAATAAAAAACACCCTAAAATACAGAGATGTTAAAAATCCTCATTCATATGTTCGTTACCCAAAAAAAAAAAAAGCCATCTATACACACTCATAATATGTATAAGTTTATAATCTAGGAAGCACGGACATGTACCCATACTGGGTACGACACAATTACGACACAGATACAACACCCCAAATGAAGTGCCCGCGCTTCCTAGTTTATAATTGCAAAGGAACCATTATATTAAATAAGTTTAGGAGTCTTAAACCTTTTTATTCCTTGCAATTCTGAGTCTCTTGATTTTACCAAATTGAGAAAAGAAACCTGAAATAACAACAGCAAAATGGACAACCCCATTAAAAAAAATTAAACAATTTATAAATGGGTTACCATAGATTTTCATAATCTAGACAGACCTTCCATTTCCTTCTCATAAAACCCATGGGGTATTCTGCCAAGGTACAAAACTGTAGCTTTATCCTCAATTGGCTCAATTGGTTTTTGCTCTGGAATTTTGCGCCCGGGTCCGCCTTCTAGTGGCTGTTTTTTTTTTTTTAAATTGAAAATTTTGATATGTCAATAAAAACAATAACCACAATGATAATGGAAAAAAAAAATTAAAGTAAAAAAAAAAAAAAAGAGTATGGGAATACCAAGAAATCAGGAGCTTGATCTTTACGTAAAGAAAGTGAATGCTGATGAGAAGCCTTCTTCAGTCTCTTCTTCATCGTTTTCTTTGCCTTCATCCCCATCTTTCTCACCTACAAAACAAAACCCACAAACTATTTATCAGATTCTAGAGTCGAGACTCGAAGCATAAAAAAAGAAGTAAGAGATTATCGATTGATATCGATTGATACTCTAAAGTCGATTACCTCGAATGGATTGAAGCGGGTCTCTCGATTGTTGGCGACAGGTAGAGCTACTTTTGTTGCGCTTTGTATGGTCTCTCTCTATTCGAATGAATGAAAGTGTTGTTATTAGGGTTTATGTTTATCAATTGGGGTTTTCTATTTTTTTTTTTTTTGGGTGTGGAAATTGGGCTTGGGCTGAGTGTATGAATAGCTTTAGGAGTGGTCTTGAAGGGTTAATAAGAAGAAATGGCCCAAATTATAGGACCTATTATCGGATCCAGTTGATTGGTTTAAATTGCAAACCAACACTTGGCCCAATATTTTTTGACTTAAAAAAATGTCAATTTGGCTAAAAGACTTTAGCTTTTTGTATTATTATTTTTTAATTTAATAAAAGATTAAAACTAATTCCTTTTAAAAAAATAAAAATAAAAATAATCTGCTAACTTTTAGTTTTTTATCACATGCATTTAACATAAATGCTTAAAAAAAAACTATATATTAAACGGTTTGCAAATAAGCTACCGAAAACTATAAGATACAATGAATACTAGTCGTGTTTCTTAATACTCACCATCAATCTAGTAACATCATTTGCTCTCTCTCTCTCTCTCTCTCTCTCTTAAGATAATTAATTAGGTATGCTTGGGTGGAAAGTAATAAATAGTAAAATTTAATGATGACATGGATAAAATAGTTTTTTGAATATTAAATTGCTTAGAAATTAGTCTAAACACTATGTAATTTACAAGTGTTACACCATATGTAACTTGAACCTATTACATAGCTTAATAGCTAGTTCAAACAGTTGGGTAAATGTAGTGGGATGTCCCAGTGGAATCCTTTTGCATGTTGAGATGTCATGGTGGATTTCTTTTGCAAGAGACAATACATATTTGTCTTGATGAAATGCTTTTGCAGATGCATCATTGTTTGTTTTTATATAAGCGGAACTAAGCACTATTATTGTCTTGTTGTGTCGGTAGACACTGTTTAAGATTACTATTAATGATATTTTGAGATTCTCAATTTTCACATGAGACTGGTGAGTTTTGATGAGGTTAAGAACTACAAAAGGATCTTGGGAAATCTTGGAAAAGCCTGATCATTTCATTTCATAAGACAAACTTACAAAAGAGAGTCACCATATGAGAAAACTACCAATTCACTCCAACATCTCTCAGCAGCTAATGGTATAAATTAACTCAAAAGGGTAATCCTTTAACCAGATGCGCCAATTATCACCATGTCGAGCAAGTCTGGCTAGTAAATGGACAGATTGGTTGGCCTCTCGTCGAGCATGATTGAATCGAATGTCCCTGAAAAGAAACACCCCAACTCTGCTATATCTCAGACATTGAGTGACCAAAGCTACTCCCATACTACAATCTAACTGAACCACAATGATGATCACGGTAGAGTCATCTTCTAAAATCAATCACTGAGCACCAATATCTCGTGCAAACACCAGCCCTTCTTCCATCTCTACCATAAAAAGTCCCTTGCAATCTTGATCATCACCATCTCGAATTATCGCTCCCATGCCAGACTCACCAGTTTCTTCAAAAAGAATATTTATTACTGCTTGAGTTTGGGTTTTGATTAGTGCTTGAGCTTTGCTTTTTTAGTGAATATTATATTTACATTAGTATGTTTAATTCACACATGCATTGACGCATCAACTTACGATTTTTTTTTTTCTTCTTTCCTTCTATTTGGATTGTGGGGTAACTTTTTGCCTTCATATTTTTTTCAATGCTAAAATACTTTCTAAACTTTTTTAAATTTAGATTTGAGAATTTAGAGTATACATGTGAGTACATAAATAGCTTAACAGACAACTTGTACGCTTGACTTTTTATTTTTTATTTTTATTTTTTTTAATGATGATTTCGTACCCTTGACTATTGATTCCTTATAAGTTAAATGGATTTGTACATATATTAGTTTGCAATCCGTCTAATACATGAGGCCTTTTCTTTTAAAAAAAATTAATTAAAATAAATATTGTTTATTAAGTTTTAAGGTATTGGCAACAATATAATATAAAGATATTGACATGTTTAACTTTAAATCACAAAATGTTAAATTTGTGAGTTTCAGTTAGATCAACTGGTAATAAAGTCTCTAATTGTTGAAGAGATATGAGAAAACTCTCTCAAAAAAAAAATGTTAAACTTATATCAATGGAAAAAATAAATGTTTGTAAGTTCCAATTAACTCAATTAGTAATTTCTTCTTTCTCAAAAAAATAGTAATTTCTTGTCATCGAGCAAGAGATCTAGAGATTACACTGCCTACACTTGAAAAATTATTTGGTGTCTTAACCTGATGATAAATAGTAATTATCAAAAAATGAACATTATATGTTGAAATTATATCGTATTTATCAAAAAAGAAAAAACAAATGCTTTCTTCTAATTTTTCAGTCCAAGAAGGTTTTGATTTAAAGTTCAAAATGGCATATATATTATATGTGATGAAGATAACATATATAATATGCGATGAATTTATTGTAGTAAATTTTTATTTTTAGAAGAATAGTGGAGTCAAAGTTAAATGTAACAATGTACAATACTATAATAATAAATGATTTTTTTCTTTTAAACCCATGATTTATTCTTCTAATAAATATACTTGGACAAATCAGAACCCATTGTCAAAAAGATTCCAAAACCAAAGGAAGGGGCCAGCACAATGCAACTGAAGAAATATAATGAAAATAAGACAAGAAGAAATGTACAATAAAAGAATAAAAAATGAAAATGAAATAGCATTTCCACTCCTATTCAAGTATAATGCTTTGTTCAATTTAGCAAAAAAAAAGAAAAAAAGGTATAATGCTTTGTTCAATCTTCAAAGTAAATAGTTCTCAGTTCTCACACGAATTCTTTCAAATAAGTTCAAAGTAGTACAATTTCTCATGCTATATTCAGTAAATATACATTTTCCCAATCAATAAAACAATTCACCTCTTGTATAAAAATTTTAAAATTTTAAGGGATCCCAAAATTATATATATACCATGTTTTATTATAGTATTGTTCGTAGATCCATTTAATTTATTTCACAAACAAAAATTAAACTTATAGCAATAAAATGCCTTTCTTGAAGCAAATTTTTCATAGCTTCATGAAAGATTTAGATTCATAGTTCAGAATAACACATGTTATATGTGATGAATTCATGATAGTCTACAGTCCTATGTAATAAACATCAATGTAGTTTCTTTCTCATAATAAAAAAAAAAAAAAATCAATGTAGTTTTCCTTCCAAAGAAAAAAACACTCATAATGCCACAACAAAGATTTTTAAAAAGTACATCCACTTATTCAAAAAATAATTAATTACAGTAAAAAAGAAGTTACAAACTTTCACTAATTATTCAAAAATAAATATTTAAAATAAAAATAGTACAAACTTCTAGTAATTATTCAACAATTTAAATTCAAATAATTTTATCCCTTGTTAGTGACTTTCATACTTCAGCTTTTAAAAATCCTATCGGTCCAATGTGTCAATAACCATAGCTTTGAACATATCTTTTAATCTCATAATTTCTTCATCTAATAAACATATCTGGACAAATCAGAACCCAGTGTTAAAAAAAATCCAAAACCCAAAGAGAGCCTTCATAATGCAAGAGAAACAATGAAAATAAAAACTAGAATAAACAAAAACAATGAAAATGGAGTAGCTCACGTTGGAATTTTTGGCATCCCAGTCTTTCACCAATCTTGTTCAACTTCTTAAGCAGATGGGTTTTACATACACCAGTAACTACAAAAGCATCACAGAGGTAAAGAACACATTTCATCATGGCCATGATTGTGTCATAGGGATGATTAATATTTCGGGAGACTGTTAAGATGGGAATAAAGAGATAAACATCCCAAGTAAGAAACAAATATTTTTACCCTAACTGACACAAACATTAGGATTCTGTACACTGCCACTGGGCTCCACTTTAAACATAAAATTTAGTTTTGAAAAATATAAGACCAGGACTTAGAAGACTAGATCTCTTTGGTGAATATTCTTTAGTACATAACCGCATTCATTGAACTTAACCATCTGTCCTACTGGCTCATGTTGAAATCAGATCACACGACCATACAAGAGAGCCCTAGCTCCATTCAGATGTCACGAGACATTGAGTGAGAAGATCTTGTATCTCTTACGAACTAAAATATAAAACTTATATATAATACTTAAGAGACAAATGCTTTATTGAAGCCAGCTGATTAATCAAACCTCTTTCGTTACTTTCAAGAAAAGGAATATAAATTTATGACAGGCTCTTTCTAAGGAAAATTAATTAATTTGATGATCTATAATCAAAAGACCATTTGAATGTGGGTCGGGCTGTAAAGATAAAAAACTTGTTCATGTTTGTTTGTTTATAAACAAGTCAAGCTTGAGCCGTAGTTTTAGGCTTGTTTAATAATGAGTCGAGCCTAAGAAAAAAAAAAAAAATTTGTTCATGAACCGGTTCATGAACAATAGGGCTCTATATAAAACAAGCCGAGCCTAAGCTCATTTATGGACTTGGTAATAAACTTTGTATGGGCATTAAATATAAACCCATGAATGTAGGTTTGTGCTGGGGAGATAACACCTTGGGCAATGGGCAACCTACAATTGAGTAATTAATATAATATATAGAGACCCTATTTAACTCAAAAGCTTAAGTTTATGAGTTTAGGTCCAACTATGTTATATTAACCACTGCCTCTTGTCATTCTTATTCAATATGGGACTTCACTCACACGTGTATACTTAGTTTGAGCTCAAGCTAAGCATAAACATTTTACTTTTGTTCTCAAGCCAATTTCAAACATTCAATACTCAAAAAAGCTTGGCTAGTTTACAGCCCTAACTGTGTGCCAGCTAATGCAATCAAAAGATGCAAGATATCTCTTACACGAGCACATCTAAATCTATTTTACCATAAGAGCTTCTAACTAAGGCAGACACACCCAAATGATTAAGGAAATAAGAAATCCTGCTAGTTTGAGAGAATCAAAAGGATGGCATGCATCTACAAACATATATTCTTACCGGTGTTCCACCTTTGTAGATAAATTATGGAGTGTGTGCATGAACTCATTGAGGTCTGCAATTTATTATCATTTGCTGCAAAAGTTTCATAATATACGAGAATGAAGGGCGTTTCCTGGGCTCACTGCAGTATCACCCAGCAATTCATTAGAAGAGAGAGAGAGAGAGAGAGAGATGCAAAATCACATGATTGCCTTAAGCTGGCTAGGGTTTGAGAGACATGAATTCCACTCCATTTTTTAGAGAAAACGAGTACATGAAAGTGCTGACATTTTTTGATAAGAAACAATATGAAATCATTGATCTAATGATTGTTATTATCCACTTACCTAGCCCAGCATTCCTCAATCAAGGCAGCCACTTCATGATTTACAGTATTTGGAATATCAAGCCTTTCACCCTTAAACCCAACAGCTGCGACAACCTGCAACAATGATGAATCATATTTTTCAAGCTACACCTAAACAATATAGTATCCACAATTCCACATACAAGGAACTGCACCTCATAGCAACATAAGAAATCAACAAACTCTGAGATTGAGTTGCAAATTTAGTGCTCAAAATTTAAGATAGATTAAGCTAAGCAATAAAAGTAATTGATTTTCTAGCATCATTTTGAGAGAGTGAATCTACCTGTAAGAGTTAATCCATGCAGACCTCAGTTGGACTAACTTAGAATTAACAGAACATAACTGAAGCATTAAAACTGATGACTTTTAAGGAAATATTATTAGATTCTACCTTCTATTGGAGGCCTTAAAATAGGAATTTACTGCATAAGGATAGAATCCATTTTCTATGTTTTCTTTTCCGGGTCCCATCAGTCTTTCTTCAAGTTGTAAAGGTGACTTAAGGAAGCAGATCATCAATTTTCCATCACAAATGTTCAACTTGTCCTACCATTTATTTCAAGCCATACATGTCTTGAAATAATATATTTAGTACATCATATCAATCACTTCAGTTGCAGCCAGCGCACAACTAATTTTAGTTACTGAGTCCATTTGTTGTCACCTACCATTCATTTAAATTCAGACATGTTTTGAAGAACTATACCTCGTATATCATATTTAGCACTCAGTTGAAGCCAGCTCACTGCTAGTTCCAGTAACTGAGTCCATTTTTAGTACTGCCAGAAAAAGACATTATTTAAAGTATTCAATACCATTCACTAATTTGAAAATATTTTTCCCCAATTGACCCTACTTTTGTTACATTCACCTTCAAAGAGATTCTTTATATCAATGATCAAGTGCACAAATATAAAGACCCATATTTTTTCTATAGCTTTACAAACCATCTGGCTTGCAACTAGTTAATTGACAAACAACCTGAGGCGAATTTAAATTTCTCCAAGGCTGTTGCAGGGTCACAAGTTCCCATAAGATAACACCAAAGCTGTAAACATCAGACTTCTCATTTGATGGCTCATTACGGAGAACTTCTGGTGCCATCCACTCAGGCTAATAAAAAAGAAACAAAAAGGGTGAGGGTAAGCTTTATCACCTGGAACTATCAAATCCTTTATTTAAAAGAGACAGTTAAAGAATGAGACAGATAACAATTTCTTAAGTTCGTATAGCACTTACAGTTCCTGCAGCTGTTTTAGATGAAAGAAATGTGTTAGCCTTCAAGCGGGAAAGGCCAAAGTCACACACCTGGATGGTCAAATATGTCAAATTTCAACAACAAAAAAGTACAAAATGTTTCACCACCAACCTCTCCAAATATAAATAAGCAAAAGAATATGTCAATCTTTATTTTATCTAGCATGAATAATGATGAGAATGTATAAATTAATTTATACATCAACTAATGAGAGTGGAAGCTATGGTTTTATGTTTTCTAATATGGATTTTGAAATGTAAAGCAATTTTTATCTTCAAATTGAGAAATAAAAATGAACTTTAGATGAGAAGGGTTTGACCCATTGAGCATGTCAGATAGTCTAGATGCAAAATAGAAACGAAGTTTCATTAATATGAAATGGTTGGAGGGAAATTTCGCACTACAATACAAATGTACATTGTTTATATGAGGGTAATTACACATATATCACAATATTACAATTTCACCCCTATCACATGCACTCATAACAACCCAAAAAAACTTCTTGATTTTCTACTATTCCATTCCATTTGGAGCCATATCATTGACAAAGTACACCAAACCTTGTGTAAAGTTAAAACTTTTGTTGATTGACGAGGAATGGAGAGACATTCCAATAGATTTCTCCAATTTAGAATGTTGATTGTTTATGATATTATTTTCCATTGTTCTTTCCCAATTATATTTAGCTTATGTTCATTTGTATCTAATCATCATAAAGAAACAAGCTATTAAGAATAGGCACATTTATAGGGAGGGACAAATTGCCATATGTTCGACAGAGTTTTTAAGGGTAACCTTTACAGTATATGAAGCATCCACCAACAGGTTTGGAGACTTCAGATCTCGATGAACAATAGGAGGTTTAAGTTGATGAAGATAATTCATCCCCTTTGCCTGTACATAGAAATAAATAGCTTAACCCCAAGGAGATTTATAAACTCATGTCTGGTGTGATAATGATGATGATGGCACCAACTTTTCACCAACAATTAATGGCTCAGATGCCCTGCCCCTGCATAGAAATAACTGAAACGTAATGCTAACTTATGTCGCCAAAGACATACCACATCATAAGCCATATTTAAGCGACGCCTCTCATCCAATATTACTCTGGTGGCAGGCATTCGTAAAAGATTATACAAGCTACCTCTGAAATTCAAAGTGAATATTCTGTTCAGTGAAATATGAAACTGATTCCCAGAATGAACTAATTATTAACGTATAAAAAAAAGTAGTTAGGATATCTAAGCAAATCATTTCAGGGAATCTTGATACCTTGATAAATATTCTGTAACTATGGACAAGTTTGGGGGCTGAGTAACAGCACCCATGAAGAGAACAATGTTTGGATGATGCAAACGTTTCATGATGGCAACCTAACAAGCAAAATCAAAGTAGTGAAGTACAAATAAAAGATCTCTTGATAAAATCCAGAACAATATATATTTTATTACTCATATTAAAAACCAAAAACTGATAGAGCTACTCCTTTCATATTTTAAAAATCTCTCTTTTTTATAAAGCCAAAAGTAGCTAACACATACCTCCCCTAAAAATTCCTTGAAATGCTGTGTGTGGAAATCTTGCCCCATGAGAATTTTGACAGCAACATCCTGAGATTTACATCCTTAGTACTAACAAAATGGATTTGATTGAGATTTTTTTATTGATAAGTAAATATTTCATTACTTAAACACAAAAGCGGTGCTGCCCATGTACACAGGTGTAGACAACAGACCAACATTAAACACTAAAACTATAGCTGTCAAGCATCTTAGGCAAAGTAGCAAAAGAGAACAAACCCAAGACATTTATCCACTCAAACAAAGTCTCAAGGAATATAAGTTACAGATTAGGGATAGAATTTTCACATCCTTCAAAATTTCTGGCATCCCTCTCCCGCCAAATGTCCCGCATGAGACAATGGGGGATCAGGCTCCATATTGCAACATTACTACATCTGCCAAACTTAAGTTGCCAACTTGCTAAAAGCTCCAAACCCCAAAAAGAGAAAATACCATACTCCAAAGATATCAACCAATAGGGTAATGGAAGAGGAGATGATCGGTAGTTTTCCCATCCCTTTTACACATGCAACATTAGTCTATAACAATTAGTTACTGTTTCCTGAGGTTATCAGCAGTTATCCAGTAGAAAAAGCTGACCTTAATTTGAACTTTAGGCTTCTGTAGACTCCTCCAAGGAAAAGACAAATGGGCTGTAGAATGTAACATTTTATAATAGGATTTGACTGTGAAGATATTGCGCGAAGATTGATTCCAACATAGGTATCCACCCTACCTCATCTTATTAACCTAGATAAAATCATGTCCATAAAAGATGCAATGGACTCCAGCTCGCAATTATAGACCAATCAAACAAAGCTAATGTCACAGTGTTAATTACCCCCAACAAAATTCAAATGATCTGCCACCAAAGCCACCTTATCACGTGCAATACTGTATAGTTTAGGGAACCTCTCCCTCAGCTGTAGCCTACCACACCAAGAGTCTTGTCAAAACTTTATTGAAGAGCCATCACCTACCTTGAAACTGAACCAATTGAAACCTTCACAACCCTTCCTAATGATCTTCCATAAGCTTACTCCACATGAACCCTGAAACCCCCACATGCTTCCATATTTATGGTCAACCACCTTTCTCCATAAAGCCTCTCTCTTCAATTGTGTACCTCCACAACCATTTCCCCAATAATGCTTGATTAAACAAGACTAAATTTCTGATGCCCAAACCACCACATTGAAGGGGTTCGCAGACGCTACTTCAATTGACCAAATGAAACTTTAACTCATCTCCAATCTGCCTCACAAGAAATTCTTTGAAAATTCTCTATTCAGCAACCAACTTCCATACCCATCCACATGGGAAATAAGGATAAATAGTAGGTAGGGAGGTTGGACATTCGACCTTGGAGAGAGGAATTCTTTTCCAACCAACCAGACTTCTCTCCATTTTCTCTAGCACATAATTCCAAACAGCCTTCTCTTTAAAAATGGATCCTAAGGGAAGACCCAAATATGTCATGAGTAATTTAGATACTTTACATCCCAAAATAGAAACCAATGCTTTTACATTCGACAAATCACCTACCAGTGCTACCAAGTCAGGTGAGGCTCGTTAGGCCCCAAGCAAATCAGTTCCTCTATGAGCTAGGGCTAAATGGGTGGCCACAATAACACCCCCCCCCCCCCCCCCCCAAATGGCTTCCACACCTTCCTTTTCATTTTCCCAATGGGAACACCTTCACTTCCTAACCATGCGAACAGACTTAAATGCATTTATTTTGCTTTATTATTATAGGATTAAAGATTGAGAGAGAGAGAGAGAGGAGAAGAAGAAGAAGAAGAAGAAGAAGAAGAAGAAGAAGAAAACAAATTCAAAACTACAGCCTGGTTTTGGTCTTCTGAAAAAACAAATAGAAGGAAACTAGAGATATTGCCAGCTACAAAATACAAGGAACTTCATAACTAAAAGCCATAACAAACTGCTTATAGAATATAAGACATAAATAAAGAAAAAATAAGTAATTAAATAATAAAGGAAAACATGATTACCGAGCCACGCCAATCTGCATGATGGACCACTCCAAAAGAACCTGAAAAGCAGTGGCACCCTTCTTGTACAGTCTCAAAATATTTTTACACTGATATACATGACATGCATGAACAGAAATCGGAAGGCGTTACAATCAATAACATTAAGCAATGTCAGAAATAACAAGTACCTGTTCCAATTTTCTTCTTCAAAACAAGTTCACTCCATGGGATGTCCAAATTATCCTCATTGAGTTTAAGCTCATGACTTGAACTAACTGATTCATTACCATGATTATTGCTTGAAGTGGAGATGGCATTGTTTCTATCAAAGTAGCTGAAAACGGCTTTAGAAACCTTTGGACCAGTATTATGATCTTCATTGAAAGCTGTACCTGCCATAATGCAGTCAAAATCTTTTTAAGGATTATTAATAACTCACCACTGTGTGTCAGTTTTCACATCACAAATCATTGTGCAATATTTTTATTATACAATCTGTCATGTAAAACATCATTTCAGGGGACAAGCCCTCTGTATTATTCTTCGTTATATCCCCTTGTTTAACTTTAAGATTTTATAACATAATAATATTTTACTACTGCTTAAAAGGTTAGTCACAATTCAACAAATTTAATCTCAATACTTCGACTTTACAAAATATTGCATGTCACCCTTTGCACAGCATGGTTTGAGTAGTTGGCAATAAAACATGGTGATTCTACAAGTACAACAAGATTGCTAAAGAAAAATCCGTCCATAAGTAGACTGCTAAAGATAAAATATAGCAGCCAAGAATATACACACTCTAAATTTCAAGCAAAATTACTGAATCAAAATAACTAATGAAATAGTATATGCAGTAAGAATCACCTGAAGAAGCATCATCAAATGCACAATGAAGCAATTGACAGTTAAAATACAATTTGGCCAGTGTCCTAGAGTTCTCTGCTGCTCCAGCTGGTTTAAATCTTGGGTGACATAATGGTGAAGAAACCAAGATGGAGGCTGTACCATTGAGCGATGAATCCGGCTCGCTTAATGCTCCTGGCATCCCAAGCAAATCAACCATATATTCCCTGGAACAATAAATACATTTTCACTTTTGTTCTTAATTAAGGGTACCCAAACAATTCTCCTCTCATGTGGCTCCTCTTTCAGTTTTATCCAAGCTACAGAAAATAACACACTAGCTCAACTCAAATACCATCATGTCCCAAAGCCTACTTTATTTTTACGTTTTCCATACTTCTACTTTACATAATTCTTCATGAATATCCATAATTGTGCAGTTACTATGTCATTTAGACTTATAAATCTCCAGTGTTTTCTTAGTCATTACTGTGTGATGTGGACTTTTCTTTCATACTTGTTAGTCCTTCTCTTTTTCTTTCTTCTGGTTGTTGTGAGGGAGCAGGGGTGGGGAGATGGACCTTGTCTATCACTTTTAATGCACTTTACATGATTTGCACTTTTAATAAATCCTGTCCCAAAACATAGGATATCTCATTTCATTTTATTTCCCATCCATTATACCCAATCCCCATCAAGATCACTATTCTTATTTTTAGGAAAATTACACTTTACCCCTATGGTTTAAGCGAAATTTGAATTAACAACCTATGGTTTAAAATGTTGCACTTTACTCTCATGATGTCTTATTGTATTTGCTTTTAGTTCATTAGTTTAATATATTTAGACTATATAGAGGTCACTATTATGCTTTTTGAGCTTTCTTTTCAAGGCACGCTATTTGCACAACCAAATTTTAACAATTTTTGGATCAAAAAATATGGAAAGATATGACCTCGTGGGCAAAGTGCAATCTATAAAACGACACAAGTGGTTTTCTCTCTTTGCCCCCACTCTGCCAAACTTTTTAGTTGCTTTTTTTGCCTCACTTAATGCTTTCGGTATTTCATGTACTGACATTTAATGAATATATGACCATTGCAACATACCTATCAGAACCAAATTGCACAAGGCAGGAGGCAGATACATCCTTTCTACAATATTTGCAGCCCTTAGCAATTCGGCATGGTAGTTTAACTATGTCTGCTAAAGTCTGCCAAAATTATAATTAGTTAGCATTTAAACCGGCAAGTCATTTTAACAGATATCTCCAAGATACCAAATGTGAAATATATTCAATACTAATTGTTAGAATGTAGGACTAGCAAAAGTGCATTTACAGAAGCAAGAAATAAAAACATCCACAGAAGGCAACAATATTTAATATGGCTCGGCTAACTTCATGCCCAAATCCAAGGGCAACGCCAACCAAAATCCACTATCAATGATACAGATTGCAATCACTCTCAACCAAACCTCACAAACCAAAATCATGGACTTCCACAAACACCATTCACAGGCCACACAATAACAACCACAAAGGCACAATCCCATAGCCCCAATCCACCCAACGGTGCTCTCATGCTAACAAAAAAAAAAAAAAATCTCAAATCACAAACACACCCATATTGGATGGTCTCTTAGGAAAAAGCCACCAAACCTCTTAATAGTAAGCCTATATATAGGATTCCAACTCCTATACCTTGTTAGGCACTGACCCTTCAATTACTTCTGAGAATAAATAAAATTTCTTCCATGCAAGAAAATCCAAACTAAATTAGAATAGTAATTTGAGCCAAACTCTAACAAATTTCCACCTTGACTCAAATTCCATCAAGTTGTCTTCCTTATTTTCACAATATATTTTCACAAATATCCACGCAAGACAAAATATTTAACGTGGTTCAGCAAATTGCATGCTTACATCCATGGGCAATGCCCCAAAATCTACCATCAACAATATGGATTACAACCATTCTCAATCAAATTTCACAAACCAAAACTCACAAACTCTCCAAAAAACACTCACAAACCTAAAAACCACAAGCATAAACAAAACCACTCACAAAGACAAACTAACTCACAAATCTCCCACACACAAACTCACAATCCAAAAGCCCCAATACACCCAATGCTGCTGTCACACTAACAAAAAAAACTATCAACTCACAAACACTGATATCTTTAAACCCAAAAAAATTTACCATACTATTCTTTGAAAAAGTCATTCATATTTTTCTAAAAGTCTTCTCGTCACCCCATATGGGCGGATCTATTGAGGAAAAGCCACCAACCTCTTAATATTGAGCCTATATACAGGGCTCAAACTACTATTCCTTGTTAAACAATGACTCTTCACTTCTTTGACATAGGATTAAACTTCCTTCCATACCGAGAAATCCAAACCAAATTAGAATAGAAATCTGAGTCGAACGCTAATACTTATCATACACGAGTTCAAGAGAAGCATTTATGCCAATATCACCTATACTAACAATAGGAAAAAATAAATAAATGACTTGGGCTAGGTGTGAATCATTTCTAATTAATTATAAGGGAAAACACCTATTTTAGTAAATGAAAAGTACTTGAAGTTCCAAATTGGTCCTTAAGAGTTTAGAAATCCACATCAAGTCCTCAAATAAACAATAACGTTATAGTTAGGTCCTTCCATCAGTCAAAGGAAAATGTTAATGAAGCAATTATGACTGACATGTCAAAAAAAAAAAAAATTTCTTAAATTTCAAAATTTTGTTATTAATTAAATACAAAGAAAAATAATAAAAGTTTATTATAAGACGACATTTCATCTTTTTTGCCAGGTACACATGCAAATATTTATAGCAACCACATAAGATATGACACATCCTCAATTTCTGCTAGTCAGACTGATGAAAGACTTAATCATGTAATTTAAAATTTTTCTAGGACTTGATTGTCCTTTCTGATCTTTAGCAACAAAATTGGAACTTCATGTACTTTAAAATAGGTAGTTTGCCAAAATAATATTTTTGTGAAACAACAACAAATTGTTGTAGAGTTCATCACATTACATTAAGGTTGTGAGAATTACTTTAAACAGCAATGCACGATGGACACAGAGGCCGACAGATAAGCTTCCAATTGGAAGGACAACAGAGCTTAGGTGGCGTTTCAGAAGTTCAGTGTACTCCTCCCAGTGTGCACCCAGATGTTCTTCAGTAAAAACTGCACCCCTTGTAACAACGGAAAAAGTTTGTTTACAAGGAAAGAAGAATTGCAAGTTTAACAACATTCAAGATATACATTTAACAAGTAGCATGAAGCTCACCCCATTCTATTACACACAAGGGTTGCCAGCTGATCAATCACGTCTTTTGTGGTGATCCAACCACCAGAAAGACTACATAATCTATTCTGTAGTTCCTTCAAACCAGGATCCCTAGATTTATCAATCAAAACCACTTTGATTGACAAATCATCACAAGGATCAACGGCCTTCAATGATTCAAAAGATGGGATCTGGCCACTGTCTTGCAGATCAGTACTTATAGTCCATGCATATGGATCCATCCCATGGATTAGGTAAAACCCATCTGGAATTTCGTCAAAGTATGACAAACAGCCATTCACCTAAAACATTTGAAAATAGGAGGAAAACATAATATACTTGGCAGAAATCATAAAATCAAAGTCATGGTATTCAAGAAAGTAGGTGTTGTCATAATTAAGTTTTTTCAATGGCAAAAGAATAAACTATTAGATGAAATTGAATGTTTGCACACATAGAGGTCAGCAACAAAAGTTAGAAAGAACATAACACCAGATAATCCTCTGGTTGATTGCTAAAATTTCAGAAACACAGCTAATTCAACCTTGCCTTTATACTTTTTTTGTTGTTGATAATTCAATAGTTGGGGGTGAGGGAATTTGAACTTCGGACGAATTCACTGGAAACATCAGGAGGTGCCAGTTGAGTTACAAGGTTGTTGGTATCTTTATACAAATTTCAACCACCATTACAACGTGAACCATATTTACTAAAAAATGTCTCCATGAAAATTTCTCAAAAAAACATAGAATCTATATATGAAGAAACAAATAAAGAAACATAATCAGTAACCCTCTTTTGTTCTAAAAAGGACAAAATGAAAGAAATGATGAATGGAGAGCACGTAAATCTAAATAAATTCTACGTATTTTACCGTCCTTCCCTTCCCCCATTCCTTCCAAGCTCCCAGTAGATGGAGCTAAGAAGTTCCTTCGGCAGGATCATTTCCTGTGAACTATTCTCTCCTAAAACAGACAACACCTCCAGCCACTAAGTCAGTGCAGAGTTAACGCTCAGGAATCAAAATCTCTACTAGAACATGAACTTTAAGCAAAAAGAATAACAATCAACAAAACATTTTTGGAAATCAGCGGAGTAACATGAAGCCCAAATTTTTAACTTTTAACAAAAGCGTCATTTGCAATGAGAAAAATAGAAAAGGTTCTCAAGCAAAGCATTGGCTGCATAGAGATATTGACTTGTTGGGTCTTTAATCATTTCCTATGAAGTTGACACAAGGGTCCTCGTGTTATGGCATTTCCATGGCCTCGTGTTATGGCATTTCCATGGTAGAGTAGTTGCCAGACTTTCTGCTCTATGCTCTATGTTAGTTGAGGCCTGGTAAAGCCTCGCACATGAAGAGAGATTGTTGCATGTAGTGGTGAAATCCCATGTAAAGAAATAGTTCTGGTAGGCCAAGAACCAAGTGACTTAAGCTAAAAAATTTTCCAACATGCATATAATCAAAGCCATCACTGCCACACTTTATAAATGCCAATCTTTATTCAAATATTATGAGCCTTATGATGAAACATGACAGCACAAAAACCTATCAGTATCATATACTACAAAAAGTTACTCCCATCGTCCCATATTGTTAATCCTATATTCCATTTTAAGATGTTCTAAAATATGGTCCTATTTAAAAGCTCAATGAACATAATAATTTTTTTTTTTTTTTGAATTTACCGTTTATTGGAACTACTCCTAAGTTTACATTAAAGAGAATAATATTGGGAACCTCTACCTTTAACTTTGAAAGATGATGTTCCTTAAAGAGTTAAATCTTCTAAACATGACCAATAATATGAGATAGAGGGAGTATTAACGTATCACTATAACAACAGTACAAAAATGATACAGCCACAACTTTTTTCATGAAATTTTTCACACTTGCTAAAGTGGTCGACTATAGGTGGTGGACACAACTTTTTACATAGACCCACCACCTTTTTTTCACCACTCATAGTCAACCGTGTCAGCAATTATGAAAATTGTGTCCATAGCTAAGAGCTTGTAACCCAACTAGTATCTCTTAATGTTTCCAATGAAGACATCAGGACTCAAATCTTTGCTCCCTCAGTTATCGAATTATCAAGAAAGAAGTTGTCTATAGCATTACTGGTCTTTTGTTAACAAGTTCCACAAGGATATAGGTTTTTTTTTTTTTTTATAAGTAAGAATGATATATATACAAATGGCTACTCTATGCATGAAAACAAAGAGCAAACCCAAAAAATACAAGAAGAAGAAAACAGAGAAAAAACATAAAAGAAAACCAAGCAACAAATTAATTACAAAAGAGAAAGAGAGCTAAGAAAAGAAGGGAGAGAATCACTAGTCGTGAGTCCCCATGCCCGAGACTAATCAAAAAGAGTTCCACTAAAAGAAGCAAGCATCTGATCACCAGAACTATCCAAATCCTCAAAAGTTCGCCAATTCCGTTCCTTCCAAATACACCATGGGATGCACAATGTAACTAAATTCCAAATCTGAGACAAATGCTTCCCAACCAATTCCACCAACCAAAAAGCAAATCTGGGATCAATCTAGGTATAACCCACGACAAACCAAAAATTATAAAAACAAAGCTCTACAACCGATAAGTCATCTCACAATGAATAAGTAAGTGGTTTACCGTCTCCCCACAATGTCGGCACATAATGCACCAATCCACAAAACCCAATCCCCTCAATCTCAAGTTATCACCTGTTAGAATCTTATTCTAAGCTACACACCAAACAAAAAAAGAAACTCTAGGGGCCTTTACTCTCCATATACCTTTCCAAGGAAAGACAAGTGAGAAAGAATCCCGCAACTTGTTATAATATGACCAAATGTCAAAATCCCCATTATGCTTCAACTTCCATCTCATCCGATCTCCAACATCCATTGAATGAGTATTAGCTCCTTATATACGGAGAAAATGCAGCCCTTCATCCATCTCCCAATCATTAAATTCTCGAATAAAATGAACATCCCAAATTCTTCTATTCTTCGCCCCCTGCCTTGACAAAGAAGCTTCTATAGATGCTTCCTTATCAATGGCAATACCATACAGCCTTGGGAAAGCCAATTGGAAAGGTTGATCCCCATCCTACCAAAATCTCACGCTATTTCCCAACCCAACAACAAACTGACAATTTTTACTAAAATCCTCCGCTCCCAAGCGAATACCTCTCCACAAACCACACCCATAAACTCCCCTACCTAGCTTAGAGGTCCATCCCCCCCATTCTTCCCCATATTTTGAAGCCACCACCCTCCTCCACAACCGATTCTCTTCTTTCCCAAACCGCCACAACCATTTCCCCAATAAGGCCTCATTGAAAGTAGTAAGTTTCCTTATACCCAAGCCACCGTTGGGTATAGGCGCACAAATTTTATCCCATCCTACTAGATGAGCTTTGCTATCACCCCATAGAAAGTCCCTTTGCAACTTTTCAATTTTGTTGGCCATATAAGTAGGAATGGTGAATAGAGATAGAAAATAGGTAGGAAGACTAGATAACGTACTCTTGAGTAGCATCAATCGACCCCCATTAGATAGATACAACTTCTTCCATCCTGTTAATTTCCATTCAATTTTTTCCAAAATAGGATTCCAAATTGAAGGAGAGTTATGCGAGGCCCCCAATGGCATGCCAAGATAAGACATGGGCAAAGTTCCAACTCTGCAACTCAAAATTTCAGTTAGGGCATGCACATCATCAACCTCCCCCATTGGAACCATTTCACTCTTTTGCACATTGACCTTGAAACTTGTTACGGCCTGAAAACTAAGTAACGACAACCGAATATGAAGAATTTGTTCCACATCTGCATCACAAAATAGAATAGTATCATTTGCAAACAATAGATGTGAAACACATTCCCCACCACCCCTCCTACCCTCAGCTTTAAAACCACGGATTAAACCAGCTCCCTCCACTCTTCTCAACATCTTACTGAACACCTCCATCATAATCAAAAACAGAATAAGGATATAAGTTGAAGAGCATTTAATAATTTTTTTAGTGTAAAATACTATTTTGGTCCCTAAAATTTACTAAAAGTTTGTTTTTTCATCCCTAAACTTAAAAAATAAAAATAAAAATAAAATAAAATAAAAAACCTCAAACTTTGTAAATAGTTTTTTTAATAGTCTAGAGACAAAAAAATGGAAGAAAAAAGAACTTTTTTTCAATAGTTTAGGGTAAACAATCAAAATTTTGGTAAAGTTTAAGTGCAGTAAGTAAAACATTTTTAATAATTTAGGGACAAAAAATCAACATTTCAACAGTTTAGGGATAGAAAGCAAATTTTTTAAAATTTAGGGACCAAAATAGTATTTTACCCTTTTTTTTTATACTATTTTTAAAATTTTAAGTCCAAATGTTTAATCATACATAAATTATAAAAATCACGCCCAAAACAACAAATTATTGATAAGTGCCTTTTATTTGTCCAAAACTTAATTACAATTCCTTAGGTGTCTTTTCTTCCCAACTAAACAAAGGAGTTTTTCGTTACTCCACTTTCCATCCTCCCAACCAAATACACATGAGAAAAACTATTTTTTTTTATCACCTATTTTTCCATCCTCCCAAACCAAACAGAGAGCTCTCCAATTAAATTGAACCATGTGAGTGCATTGTCCAATTTAGCGCAATCAGTATTATCATTTTCTAAAGACAATTAAATTCAACTCATTAGTGTGTCTTATTGGTTAAGAAGCATGGACACTAAGAAGGATGGACACGGGTACCCATTATGACACGACAATTTTTAAAAAAATAGGACAATGGGACACGTCAATTAAATAATTATTAAATTTTTTTTTATTCAGCATTTTTTTTATATAACATTAAATATATATATCAAATTAAGAGTAATCTATATATTTATATATATAAAACCGAAACCTCTGAAGCTCTCACAATTTTTCACGTCAGCACAATATTTAAATAAAATTATCCTTTTATTTAAATAAAATTATTTTTGTTTAGTCCAAACTTAACAAGAAGTGAAACTCTATCTCTCTAACAAGTCCAACTTAAACTCAAACTCAAACTCATCATCATCTTTTTTTTTAAATAAAATTATTTTTGTTTAATCCAAACTTAACAATGAGTGAAACTCTATCTTTCTAACAAGTCCAATTTAAAATCAAACTCAAACATTAATAATTTATGTCCAAATTAGTGAGGTTAATTATGAACACTATAGAAGCAAAGCAAACCCCAATGTTTCTAATACCTTTTAAAAATTAGGAAGGATTAGGATCTTAATAGAGAAAACAAAGAGATTGCAGAGAGATATTGAATTAGTTGTTTTTTTATTTTATTTGATTGATTGTATTAAAGTTTGTCTATTTATGTATTTGATTCAATTCGTGGACCTAAATTTCAGTTTGGATTGTATATTTGTAATATATACACCCGAGCAAGCCCAACAAGCACAGCTTTAAGGACTTTCTTCTACACCTGAACTCTAGGAATGAAAGCAACAATCCGGAATTGAATTAACTGTATAGCTGATTTGATATCTGGAGTATATTGTTGTCTCCTTTAGTTCTATCAATATACTAAGCATGTGGGCACCAACTTTCTACACTTTTGTACACTTACTTTTGAGAATTAATAATAACATTCTATCTTTAATAAATACTAATAATAATAAATGTAATGGTTGAATGGATAATTACAATATCTTTTGGATAGTATTGTATGTTACCTTTAAACTGATAAATTTTTTCGTGCATCACACGGATTAGTGACTAGTAATAAATAATAAAGCAAACCCATGACTATCTAAGGATGTGTAGAAATTACAATACAAACCAAGATTAAGGATATTTATTAATTTTCAAATATACTGTTACTATTTTGAGCATGAATGATCTCTTTGTTTTGTGTTCTGCATTTTTATTTTTAGAAATTACAAAGATATTTATTAATTTTCAAATGTTCCATCGCTATTTTGAGCACGAATGCTCTCTTTGTTTTGTGTTCTGCATTCTTATTTTTAAAATGTAAAATGACTACACGTGACACGTGTAGAAGTGTCTCAAGCGTGACACAGGTGTGGCACTCCAAATAGAACATATTTAAGTTTAACATTCCTCTTAAATACGGTGCCGTATCACAAACGCAAACAAAACCCTGTAGCAAAAGTTACGGCCGTTAAACAGAGAGAGAAAGAGAAGCCAATATAGCTAGCTTTATACCCACCCAGAAACGATGAGACAGAGCCTCAGCAGAATCAGAAGACGAGAGAGTTCCCCGATGATGATGATGATGAGAAGATGAAACCAAGAAATTGGGATCATGCCCACAACCAGCCTGTGCCGAGAGCCGAACCGCCAGAGCCAGCTGCAGCTGGTAGCTCTCCGTTTGCTGTGCCCACTTCCTCTCCGTCGTCTTGT
Source organism: Lithocarpus polystachyus (assembly GCA_033629205.1). Lineage (NCBI taxonomy): Eukaryota > Viridiplantae > Streptophyta > Magnoliopsida > Fagales > Fagaceae > Lithocarpus > Lithocarpus polystachyus. Next base: position 43,308,413 of record CM066165.1, on the reverse strand, counting down.
ACTCACCGCCACCGCCACCGCCACCGCCATCGCCCGACGACACCTCCATTTCCGAACAACTCTTACAATTCTCTCCATCGCCGTAATACATTTTTTTTTTTTTTTTTTGGAATTTGGAATTTGGTTCAGATGAATTTTTTTCTTTTTGAGTAAGTGAATGGAAGAGTACAGAGAGAAATAATAGGGAGATATTGGGTGGGGTCCACTTGGGTATAATATATAAAATTGGATTTTTAACGCTACCTCGTGTCGACGCTGACAGCGAAACTAGGGGTAATGTTTAAATACCGGTGAAGAGAAATCATATTTCTACCCTATTTTTAAAATTTTTTTACGATAAATTTTAAGTTACAGAGTATTATTAATTGTTATTGTTAGAGTAAAAAAGTAATTTTAATATTAAATTCAAATTTAAACTAATAACAACTAACCACCTATGATTTATTATGAAAATGTTATAAAAATATTGTGAACATAGCACCTCTTACCGATTATTTGGCTGAAATTGAAACTTATTACTGAAAGTATTATAGTAAAAATTAGTTGAAATAGTATAGTGGAGCCTATATATAATGTTAAAAAATGTAATAAAGTCCATAAATAATAACAAAAATAAACTAAATAGTGAAATAATTTATAATTTTAACGCCCTAGCGCACGCTAAAAACTATTCATACTTCTCTCATATTTCTTTTTTTTTTTTTTATGTATATTGAATTTTAAAAATTTAACTGTTAAATAAATTTTTTATATTTTTAATATGCATATCAAATTTCGTTCAAAATAAATATTATTTACTATTTAATCAATAAACTTATTTTTTATACACAATTTTAAATCAAAAAACTTGAAATTTTAACATTTGTTTAATGACAAAGCAATTAATCTTTGATCTTCTTAAAATTTTACAAGCATGAAAGATATAATAAGAACATACAAACTAATAGTTAGATTTTCAAAATTCACACTCAATATAAATATATACGAAGAGTTTGTAAAATTTATTTTCAAACTAATTTAGAGAGAAACTCTATTTATTGGCGAAGGGTGTGGTCTTAAAGAATAAACGTATGAAAAATGCTAAGACTACAATTTTTTTCATAACTTGTTCACGTGGCAAGTCTTTAGTGTTGGAATACAAGTGATGAATCTACAACTCTACCACTCACAACTTACCACATGAATAAATTGTGGTCTTAACATTACTCTAGACTGTTAAAAAAAAAAAAAAATTCATAACTTGTTACGTGACCAAATTATGGCATAGGTGGCAGTCCTAGCATTACTACATACAAACGGAAAGAGGGCACATTACTTTACTTTAATGAGGAGAGAGTTTGGTAGGGGCTCTCATTAACGAATCAATGAATGTAACAGGAGCCTAAATTCAATGAATGTGACTCATCATAGAATAGTTGTTAACAGATTTCTGACGTTGACATTTTTGGTCGTGGAGTAACTTCTTGGCAAGTACATGAGTAATTTATGAGAAAATCTATACATTCACACAAATTTTGACAAAAGATTGACCGACCATGTGACGAATTATTAGTGAGAAAATCTATATACGTCCAAAATTTGACAAAAAGATTGGCCATCTGATAAATTATTATTGTTGGGGGAAAAGATTACGTGGATCCAGATAAAATGAAATTTATTTAATTTTTTTTCTAAGTGTGTTAAGTAAATATATACTTTGAAAAAAAAAAAAGAGGTTTGAAAAAATTATAAATAAAAGCTAAAAGTTGAAAAGTTGGCTTCCCAAACACATATAATGTGGCAGATTATTAGTGATAAGTAAAAAGTTTGTATTAGTAGTAGGTCTTAATAAGAGCCAATAAAATACTTGTTGATGTGACAGATTATTAATAATAGGTAAAAAATTGATATTATAACTAATGAAAGTTTGTCAATTTAACATGTGTAAAAAAATAGACAAAATTTGGCTTAAACAGGTTTAGTCCTTATCACTTAATTCGACCAACTAAGTGGGTCATGTGCATTGAACATAACAGGACATGTGTCATCTTCCTATTAGTAATTGGAGTCAAATATATTTTGCTAAAAAAATTGTCAATTTTTTTATGTATGCAACATTACTCATAGTATATTGGTGTTGTGTACTCCCTATTCTCATTAGTTAAATTTATGATAGAATTCACTATTAATATTAATGTAAAAGGATGGAACACTTTGTAGTCATTGTACTTGAAGATACTTAATACAATTTTTTTTTTTTTTGGGTATTATGATTTGTAATTGTACCTATGGATTGAGAAAAATAACAAAAACTACAAGATCAAAAAAAAATTGTATTCAATGCATAAATTTTTTTTAAAGAGAAATGAGCCAATCGGGATAAAAATGTTATAATTTAACTTTTTCAATACTTTGGTGCACTATGGAAGCTATTTTAGAGATTACAAAATTAGTGGTAATTTCAATAATATTTTCTTTAACGTGTTTTTAGGTGTTGGGCGTGGCCTAAAATCCAAATCAAACTAAAAATGTTTCTGGTTGACTAGGAAAATGTCAAATTGTTCAAAATTAAAAAGCAACTCAACTCGTTTGTTTGTTTGTTTTTTTTTTTTTTTTTTTTTTTTTTTTGCTTACCTAGGAAAAGTGCATGGCAATTTTGGTACTTAAAAACCATTCGAGGGGGTGTAGTTCAGTAGTAGGAAGCTCTTGTTACCCCATCACACATACTTATATGAGTTGTGAGGTTCAAGTAGTAACACGTTCTATTGTTACGTAAGTAATACCCGTGGTATTACATATTATCGTCATAAAATGCTGATCAATAAGTCCACACCAAAAACCTCTTTTTTAATTCAAAAAAAAAAAAGAAAAAAAAAAGAAGGGAAAATCCATACTTAAAAGAGCCTAAATTACTACCAAAAGCTGGCTTTGGCACTTAATAGTCGAAACTCGAAACAGACTTTTGGAAAAAAAGCACTTATATCAATGGGAAAGCTAGGATTTGATTTCTAGATGGACAAAAAATTACAAGGTACACACACGTGTCACATGAGAGTACTTGATATCAATTTGAAGAATAAATATCTATGTAAACACTAAAGGGATATAATCAAAGAAAATCCACAAATTCGCTATATGTCAAGGATTACATATTCGCTATATGTCAAGGATTTGTTTACACGTGAATAATTTTTTTGTTTTGTGTTTAAATTTATAAAGTTATCTATATATATATTAAAAACCGAAACCTCTGAAACTCCCACAATTTTCCACATCATCATTTTAATTTATAATTTTTTTTAATTTTTAAAACTAAATAGTGAAAGAGTCCTAACAGGAGTCTCTCTCCCTCTTTTTTCCTCATCATTTTAATTTATAAAAAATTTTAATTTGTTAAACTAAATAGTGAGAGAGTCCTAATAGGAGTCTCTCTCTTTTTTCCTTAATCCTAATAGGAGTCTCTTTTTTTTTTCAGGTGAGTTTTTTTTTTTTTTAACCTAAAGTGAGCCCTTAAAAAAAAAAAACTAACGTGAGATCTAATTTAAAAAAAATTTATTTTTTAATCTTAATTCTAATGTAAGTCTTTTAAAAAGTTAAAATTTTCAGTTTTATATTATAACAATAATGTGGCAAGCTCTAAGAATACGAGAATGCAATTTGTAGATCTACTATCAAGATAACATAGATTAGATTGATAGTAGATAGTAGATATAATTGTAGTTGAATATTATGTAAAGTTATCACCATAGAATAGCCCACGTCGAAATGTGTTATGTGAAACCAATGATATGAAAGAAAAAGAATTCTTCTAAATCATTATATTGAAGAAATTAGTTATTTTCATTCATTTTCAAATTATACATTTTTAAAATTTAAGTCATATACCTTTAAGTAAAGTAAGTACTTTTAATTTTTATTTAACTATCCCGTGCATCGCACGGGTTAGCGACTAGTTTACCTAAAAACAAAGGCACATTATTGCCTCATGTTGACTCCACGACCAAAAAATAAGACCCAAGGCCTGGGGCGGCGCCACCTTATGGCCAGGGTGGTCCTAGGACCACCTTGACCTGAAAAAAAAAAATTTATACATAATAATTTAAAATTTTATATTTATTTACCTTTAAAAAAAATTTTGGGAACACCCTGAATTTTTTTTATGCCAATAAAATTAAATTTTGGTCCATAATTTGAGCAACTTAACAATATATTTAGGTTTTTCATGCAAAAGAACCACGTGTTTTTATATTCTTTTTAACCTATACTACAACTTTACTTTTAGTTTTTGTTCTACCTGACACACTGTTATTGTACGACTTTTTTTTTTCTCAAAAATATTAAAATATATTTTATACAACTAATTGGTCAAAGTCACATAAATTTAGCTTTTTTTAATTGTACAACTACTTTTCTTTTTTCTTTTTCCCATAATTTTGATTAGAAAAAAATAGTAGTTTTAGTTAATTAAGTGAATAAACTTAAAAAGTTACTTAATTTTTATATAACATCAATTAATTTATTATATATATAATAATAAACTTTTTATTTTTATGATTATAATTAAACATGTAATTATCTATTCTAAGGAAATTTGATTAAATTTACACGAAAATTGTCACTAAGCCTTCGTTTGGATAGCGTTCCGCATCCGCGTTCTATGTCTTCCATTTCTTTTTTTTTTTTTCCCCGGAAGAGCACGCGTTTCAGCCTTTGTGGTACTGTGCGGCTACTGTTCATGAACAGTAGCCGCAACTTTTGACTTTTCAACTCTTTTTTTTACTATTCACGGACACACAAATACCACTTTTCAGCAACTTTTTCATTAAAAATGGGTCCCACTACACTATTTACACATTAAAAATTTATTCTGCTACAGTGTTTTTCAGTTTTCAGTTTCAGCGGTATCCAAACGGACCCTAAATATTATGTTTTTGCATTTTACTATCATATTATTAGTAATAAACTTATTATATTTTTATTTATATAATTTAAAATTTTATTAATTATATTATTTATAACATCACCGATTTAACCATTAGTCGGATCTCGGTCTGATCAAAAAACCAATAACCAGTCCTTTTTTCAGTTCTTTCATCGTATTGGTTTATAAAACCAAAAAAAAAAAAAAAAAAAACTTGAACGAAAATCTGGAAAAAAAAAATATAATAAAACCACTAACAAAGCCCAAACCAACTGCCAATAGAAAAACCTAGTACAAGATCAATCTCATCTCAGACTAAGACTATCACTACTCCAACTCCAACACGATTATATATGATTTTAAAAATCATCACTGCCTCAGTGCCTCGCGGATTCACAAGTCATTAAACAATTTAAACTAAAACTAAATCAAACCTAAAGGCTAAAAGGAAATAAGAAACTTACTTACTCTCCCTAGCCATCGCCGTCCATCCCTGTTCAGCAACACTAATAACAACCACAACTGAACTCCAGAAGCTTTATGTTGTAGAACTTTATATATTTGTGTGTTTTTTATTATTGTTGTTGTTGTTGTCGTCGTCGTCAATATATATATATATATATATATATAAATTTTTCTTTTTATTAGATTGTGTAATTTATGCTTCTTGAGGAATACTCTGAAAAAGATTCCTGAAATCACCATTGCCAAGGGCTATGGCTTTAACCGAGAGATACCAATAGCCTTGTAGTTTAGTGCTATTTGACTGATCTTTTTTGTTGAGAACAGAGATTCAAATCCCACCGGCCCACATATAAAACATAAAAACTAGGAAATAGAGAAAGAGTCAAAATATCAACCACTCGAAAAATGAAAAGTTCTTAAACTAGGGTGCTTCCATGAACATTAACAATCTATCTATTCTATAAAACAGATGAAATAGGAAAATTGACCATATCCTCAAGTCCTAATTAGCCAGTTTTTTAACTTTATTTTGGCATAGTCACATATTGTCCCCCAAAAAAAAAATGCAAATAAGCCGTCAAACGCACTTTTTGATTGGTAAATTTCAAACAGATAAAAACTCCAAATCAATCCACGTATGAATTCATGCATGTAGGAAAACACTAGACTCATTTACTTGTTCTTCTTTGCCTCTTGGACTTAAGACTGGCTGTGCTACTGCTATATTTGATGTTATTACCATGCTAGAAATATTAATGTTATTGTTGTTGTTATGTCAGAATTCTCTTGTTATGGTTGAGGCTTGATACTTTATACTTGTGTGTTTGATTTGAAATGTTGTGACAAGTTTAGATTTATTAATATGTGTTGATGTGTTTGATAAACACATGTTTAATTTGACAAGGTGAGATTTAAGTCATATTATGGTTGAGACCTGATACTTTATAATTATGTATTTGATTTAGAATGTTGTGAGTCTTGTGACAAGTTGAGATTTTTAATCTTACTATTTTTGAAGCTTGAAAAAGAAAGACTTCGTAAAAAAGAAGTCAAAATGGGCTCAAATTGCTACTTTTAAGAGGCCCAAAAGCACAAAACTTAGAATAATAATTTTTAAAAACCCAACCCACATAACCGAACAAACCGCACCGAACCACTAAGATTTAACCGCACCTTGTGTTGATCGGTTTTTTTGCCTTTCAAAAGTGAGGTGCAGTCAAGCATAGGGTGAAACCACACCCTTTAAGTGTGGTGTAAAAAAATTCTCCAAAACCAACCGCACCGAACCGTGTACACCCCTACTTAAGAGTCACTCTAGAGACAAACATGTGAGTAAGTAAACAAATATTTCAGTTTATTCAACTTCTTTTAAGAACATTTGTAGCACTAGATCAAAAAATATATATCTTTTGGCAGGACAACGATGATAAGGCAACAATTATCAAAGCACTAGGAAAAACATACTTCCAGATAAAAGAATGGCTGCGCTAGCAGCTATAGGAAGTAGAGGAAGAGCAAAAAAAATCAACCAACAAAAAAAGTCATGGTCAAGTCCTACTTTGAGCATTAGAAAGATGGATGAAGAGAAAAGAAAAAAAGGTGAACGACAAAGATTTTGTTCAAATGTTTGAACAAATTCAAAATCTAAATGGATTTTTAGTTAGAAGACTAAGATGGAGATTTCAATCTTTGTAAATTGTGATGCTTTCTAACTTATAATGCAAGTCTCCAGAAAAATATTTGGGAAAAGAAACAATCTATTCAGCTAGATTATCCCATAAAAAAAAAACCACTTGAACAATTAGTCGTTTAGTACGGAGTAGCTCAAATGATAATTTTTGAATTAGTTAGTATGTATCTGTCGGAAACCTCTATACCACACCCCCCTTTCCCCGAAAACCAAAAAACAAAAAATAACTACTACTACCTTCATGATAAAGTAATTCCTCAGTGTTACTGTTGCTGTTTGTTGCCTGCAGGTTAAGTCCTCCCCTCAAAGTGCTAAGAAATCAGCTATGATTCTGCATATATATCATTCCATCAACAGAGTGGAAGATACGAAGATATAAATCAGTAGAACAAATTAAAACGATTGAAAGAATTTAAGTCACTGTTTTTCTTTCTTCTAATAATGTGAAGAAATCATGTGTCTAATTAAAAATTTTTGGATGGAAAAAAAATATATGAGAGAAGAGATAGACTACCACTGAGTTTTGTGACATGTTGCACAATTTCTGTTTTCAAATAAGGTCCGAATTTTGAGCCAAACTTTATTTTTTGCCTTAATTGGTTCTGCACAAGAAGTCAAATATCAATGAATTTCTCCAAAATATTATAACCCTCAAAAGCACAAAGAAGAGGAAGAGGATTGATTGTATGAAAAATTAGAATTAACATATACATATATTTTACCTATTGCATACTGCAGGTACCAATCCACATCTAAATATGGAATATGAGCAATCTTAGGCCAATCTTCACCCGTCTGTCTCTGACATCTTTGTCGTAAATGAGGACAATTAGCAATTGTAAGGCATTGTAAAGCGGAGAGATGGCGAATCCCTTGAGGCAATGATGTCAGATTGGGGCAACGGCTAATTTCAAGCTTTTGTAATGATGTGAGGTTGCCTATCCACTCAGGTAAAGCCATCAAATTAGGACAATTTTCAATATTAAGATATTGTAAAGAGGTGAGATGGCGCATTCCATCAGGCAATGATGTCAAATTGGGGTATTCGTCAATTTTAAACCTTTGTAATAATGTGAGATTACCTATCCACTCTGGTAAAGCAACCAAATTAGGACAATTTTCAATCTCCAAATCTTGTAAAGAGGTGAGATAACAAATCTCTTGAGGCAATGATGTCAAATTGGGCCATTTGCTAATGTTAAGCTCTTGAAGTGATTTGAGGTTACCTATCCACTCTGGTACAGCTGTCAAATTAGGACAATCACGAATTTGGAGTTTTTGAAGAGTGGTAATATGTTGAAGTCCATTTGGTAGAGACAGCAGTTTTGGAAGTCCAGTAAAATAGAGTGAACTAAGGCTCCTAAGGCCTTGCCATTGCATACCATCATCTTCATCATTTAGCAAAACAAGCTCGTTACAATCCCAAATTTTCATATCTTGAAGCGAGGTGAGATGTTGAATGCCTCCACCAGGGAAAGACCTAAGTCCATTACAGTTGAAAATGGAAAGTCTCCGAAGTGAAACAAGATTTCGTAGCCATGCAGCTGGAAGTGATTCTAAATCATTAACCCATTCTAACTGCAAAGTCTCTAATTCAGAAAGAGGAAAGCAACATGAGGAGGTTGTTACTACCATGTCCATTGTTTGTTGCAATACTTTGGAGCTAACTTCAGTCAATGTCAACCCTTCTTTGAGATACGGAAATAGTGGCATGCAAGTCAGGTTCGGGCAAAAACTAATTTCTAATTCCGAAAGATGAGGAAATGATGGTATTAACAAATGCTCTGGTTGAGTGTTATCATCTGTCTTCCACCATCCTTTCACATTGGGGCAATTGCATAATGTGAGAGTAATTAAGGATGGGAAAAATAATGTTTTCGAGGAAGACAACAATGAAGTAAAGGATACACTAATAGTGTCTTCTGATATGTATTCAAGCTCTCCCATATCTACAAGACTGAGAGACTTGAGAAAAGGGAGTTGATATAACGGTGGGAGGTGATGGCATTTGTGGGTATGCCAAAATTCCAAATTGACAAGATTAGTGAGTGAAGATATCCAACTTGGAATTGTCACACCCATATAAGACCATAACTCCAATGCTTTAAGATTTGGATGTGGTTGAAGCCATTTCAATGCCATTTCATCATAACATGTGGTTTCTCCATTCCGTAATTGATCCCACCGTAAAATCAATTGTTGAAGATGTTGTTTCTCCTTCATATTTGCAGCTTGACATTCCAGCATGTCCTCTTTTTCATGTCCTAGATATCCAATCCATAAGCGTCCTCCCAAATTGCTCAACTCTTTCAATTCACTTAGCCCACAACTAGAGCTAGCTCTAGAACCTACCTTACTCACAACAAACTGTGGTAGTATCTCAAGAGAAGTTAATTGTCCTAGTCCATGGGGCATATGAGTCAATTTTAAACAATTAGTAACATCTAGATGCCTAAGATTGACCAATTTTTCAGTGTCCATGGGTAATGCCCTAAGAGATCCACAATTATTGAGTTTTAAGGTTTGCAAATTCTGTAGCCTAGTAATGGAATTAGGAAGAATTTTAATATCACGATTTTTAGACACATCAAGATATCTTAAATGTTTCAAATCTCCGATTGAACTTGGCAATGCACGTAGTCGTAAATTGCTTAAATCCAATGTGCGCAAATACTTAAGATTTGAAACAAGTGCATCACAAGTTAAATTACCCAAATTTCCCCCTACACTAGATGCAAGAACTGTTCGCATCTTCCTTCCATTAAGCATGGTGATTGGATCCATAAGATTAAATGATAGATGACGAACTTTTTCACCAATGTTTTCCCCACTTGAATTTAATGCAACACTTTCCATCCCAGACACCAAAATTGCAAGATCATGCATGAGATTATGCATTTTGCACCATATAATATTTCCATGATCATCTTTTCCTATATCTTGGAAAAATGACCTCCAAAGTAACACCATAAAGTACTCTCTACCAACATCCTCCACACGTTGCATTGGATCTGATAATTTAATAAAACCTTGTGCTGCCCAAAGATCAATTAGTGTCTTTACTTGAATCTTGTAATCTTTGGGAAATAAACTACAATAAGCAAAGCATTGCTTTAAGTATGGGGGTAAATGATCATAACTCAACTTAAGTGTTGATGAGATATCATTTTCTTCTTGAGCAATTTTTGAGAGTTCATAATTTTTGAAAGATCGCCACTCATTTTCTGAAGTCTTGGAGCGTAGTAAGCTTGCTATTGTTCTTATAACAAGAGGTACCCCAGCACAATTATTCATAATCTCCTCTCCTAGGCTTACAAGGGCTTGGTTCTCTGGTTCTTGGCCTTGTTCAAATGCTATTTTTACAAATAAACTCCAAGCCTTTTTTTTAGTCAGGCCTTTTAGAGGATGACATAAAGTTGTGCCTATTATCATTGCTACCTTTTCAGAGCGTGTTGTTACTATTATCATACTTCCCCTTGCACCAACCATTAACAAATTTTTCAAGAGAAACCATTTATTATTATCTTCATTCCACACATCATCCAAGACAAGCAAATATTTTTTTCCATTAAGTTTTTCTCGAAGTTGTGTTTGCAAGATTTCAAGGCTTTCTTTAAGCTTCTCATCAATCAAATGTTCTAAAATTGCTTTAACAATTTGTTTTACATCAAAGTTACTAGAGACACAAATCCAAAGTTTCAACTCAAAAGTTTTATTAACAATCTTATCATTGTAAATGAGTTGAGCTAGTGTGGTCTTACCTAACCCAGCCATTCCAACTATCGAAATAATTGAAACATTTTCTACAACATTATTATCCAAAAGACATTCTACAATTGCATTTTTGTCATCTTCTCTCCCAACAACTTCTTCTTCTGGCACAAAAGAATAAGTTTCTCTTTCCCTATTAATCATATGAGGCTCAATGGGGCTTTCCATAAAGTGGAACTTGGTCCTATCATCTGCAATGCCATTTAATTTCTCCCTAATGGCCTTGATTTTATGACCCATCTTAGGACTAAAAACAAGCTGGTTAGAACTTGAGTAGAAAGTACATACCTCCTTTGTCATCACATCTCCAACCATCACTTTGTGCCGCAAAACTTCGGTGGAGAAGTCATCTAACAAGTCATCTGCATCAAGGATGACATCTTTGAGCTTTCTAAGCCAATCTTTGATCTCAAGGTTATGAGAACTCCGCTTTTCTGCATCTAGAATCACAGCTTGGATGGTGGAAACCGTATTCGTTAGATTTTCAAGCTCAGCTTTGACACACAAGGACAACTGAATCTCTTCGAGAGTTAGAGATGTCAACGCTCCAAGGACTCTGCCTGCAAGTTCGTATAAAACTCCTTCAGCCATTTATTTTTTTTCTTTTTTCAGGAATACTAGATGGATTTGTTTGTGGAATGCTAAAAATGATGACTGATGAGAGGTAGGCGCACTGTTACAATGATTACAATTGTTTCTAAAAATATGAAGATGTCGTGAACCAATGGCGGCCCAACCAATAATTCCTTAGCAAAAATACATTACGACTATCAAAATAATCCTATCCATAATAATAAAGGACAAAATAAAAATAAAAAGAAGTGACGCAGAAGTGGGATTGTGGGAGTGGTGACAGTGGTGGGCTCGCAGCTAGATATCAGTCATTGACTTAGAGTATTTACGTTATTGAACGCTACTCTATCTTATTTTATCATTTTAAAAAGTCATTTTATCAATTATACAATATAATTTTACAATACTCTTAGCATTTTAATTTTTATTTTTCTATTTTACTCATTAAAATAATATATCCCACAATCACCCTCATTTACAATTCAATACAAACCCACCACCATTGCACTATACACACTTGACACCACCACCACCAACAACCCATAATCTATCGTCAACACCAAAAAAAAAAAAAAAACACAACAACCCATGATCAACCGATCCACTATCAAACCCACCATTGGAGCTTCGATTCACGCCGATCCAAACCCACCATCAACCGATCCCAGCCCACAGCCATGCCCAATTCAAACCACAAACCCAACCGTGTCTGGTGCAAGCCTTGAACGAGAAAGAGTGAGGACTAAGAGGAATAGGGACTTTGCAAAAAAACAAAAAACACCACCACCGTGACCTTGCCACACTGAGATCCATCATAAACAGGCCAACACTGTACACCGAGAAAAACAGGGAGTGGGAGACAGAGAGACAAAGTGGGAGTGAGGGAAAGAGGACTGAAGAAGGAGAGAGGATGGAATAAAGAACTAATATTTCGTTTTAGAATTGAGTTACAGTGCAATTCTAAAAGTAGAATTGCACTGTAGCACTATTAGAAATTTTTTAGAAATTTTTTTGCAATAGTTGAGTTTTAAAATTCCGGATGAAGCATTGTTTTTGTGTAAAAATTGTAAAATTATCATAAATATGCCATTAGAAGTTCTAGTGCGGATGCTCTTACTGTCTAAAAATTTTCAAGAAGATTTTATTTCAAAAAATATATTTTATATCTAAAATTTTGAATTCTTGAAGAGCTGTAGCAATTGGTACAACTTTTTTTTTTTTTTAGTATGACATATATATATATATATATTTTTTTTTACACAATTTTTTCAAAATACTCTACTTTGATGTTATTTTCACAAGTTTGGCTAAATTAATTAGGGCAATTTTTGGAGTTAAATGTGAAAAATAATATCTTATGTTATTTTGCACTCAATTATATGAGTGCTCTAATATTTTTTTTTCTATTTAAATAATTAATTAACAAATAAATTATAATACAAGTTTCATCCCACTTTTGGAAGTGGAAGAGGATTATTATTTCTTTTGAAGAGATGAATAAAAGAAACAATAAGAAAACAAGTTAAAAATGCATTTGTTTTGACCTTGCCAAATTTACGGTAGAAATTTGACACCTTGCCAAATTTACGGTAGAAATTTGACTTTTATGAGTGTTGAGAAATTCTATTAATCGAATTTTGGATGAGATTAAGCAAAAGTACATTTTCTAATAGAATTTATTGTTAAGAGTTGCACCACTTGACATTTAAGACGTTTGTGAACGTTAAGAGATTGTTTCTAATTGTTTTGTAACAATTATATATAATACCTTATTTGTGGCAAACTCCTTCAAAAAAAAATCTCATTATAAATATTTTATTTCATGAGTTGAAAATCTATTGTATCCAAAAAAAATATTAAATTAAAAAAAAACATTCACTGTAAATATTAGATGGAATAATTATTTTCATAAACACTAAAAACCATGTGGGTATCTCCATAATTACTATTTGTGTAATGCAATATACTTGATTGTATTATGAGGACAAATTTTCAATGTCTCATTAGCAATCCAACAATTTCATTTTGCCTTTAATCATTAGAAAAATCTTATTATAAATATTAGATGGAAGATTGATTTCTTTTATTAAATTCAAAATTTTCCTAAACACTAAAAATCATGTGGGTATCTCTAAAATTGTTTCTGTAGAACTAAATAATCTTGGTTGTAGAATGAAGATAAATTTTCAAATACTCAATAGATTCTTTTGTCTGGACAAATATAAGTCAGCAGTTTCATCGTGTCTTTAAGCCATCTATGTTTCTTTGTATGTTTGTTAAACTTTTACCTGTTCCATTCATTATTTACCCCTTTTGATCTCCAACAGTTTTGTGGTAAAAAAAAGTTGCTCCAATTATTTCAAAAATCAATATAATTTGTTATCAAGCTAGTGAAAACCCCTGTTGGTGTGTACTGGAAATAAGTAATTTTGATAATTGGTGCGTATATGTTTTCCATAGAGTGAGAAACTTTGTAGTCCACTGTTTGCTCAAATTCTCCAACTTTTTCTTTTAGGAGTGGACCCTTTTCTCATCTTCGATCTACTCAATTCTATGTTTGGAACAACAGATAAGGAGGATTAGAGTAATCTTTTTTTTCTTTCTGTCTTTTTTTTTATTATTTTATTTTTAATCTTCCTTAAAAATTCATGTTTATTAAGCCAACCCAAAAAAACAAAAAGAGTAAGTTGTCAAGCCAAAATATGTGATAGTAATATGAACAAAATTAATTGAGAAAAACATCGATTTCATTGCATATTAATTTTCAGATATGAAAACAAGAATGTTACATGAAAATTACTAACTTCAATGGATTTTTTATATATATAAATTAGTATGAAATTTGAGTCACATGATGGCTAAACTATTGGTCAAGATGGGCATTTACCCTTTCGCCCAAAACAAGTAGCAAAATGCCAATGTTCTGAAACTATCTAGCAAAATATCTCTGTTTTGAAACTTGATTTTTAAAAAAATCAAGTTTCAATGAAAAACTCAATTTAATGATGTGGGGGATTTTTCTTGGCCACATTAGCAGTTTTTGTCCGCTTTGGGGAGCCAGGCCCTCACAGTTTTTTGCTGAAGGGGTGAGAGGTGTTGGCATTTTTTTGGACTTGCTCCAACAATCCCACATCGCCTAAAGCACACCCTCACTCATGGTTTATATGCCTCTGGGGCTGCCATGAGTGTACCATTAGTTGGATATCCAACCTGCCAACACCTCCCACCCCTTCAGCAAAAAAACCCAAAGCGGACAAAAACTGCTAATGTGGCCAGGAAAAATCCCCCACAAATGAAAATCGAGTTACTTGCAAAATGTTACATTGAACTCGAGTTCTATGTAATTTTTTTTTTTTGAAGTTTTTTGCCTATAATTCGATTTTCTAAAAATTGAGTTTTTCATTGAAATTCGATTTTCTAAAAATCGAGTTTTTTCATTGAAACTCGGTTTTCTAAAAATCGAGTTTAAAATAAGGGTTTATGACTAAATAGTTTCAGAGCTAAGGCAGTTTGTTACTTGTTTTGAACGAAAGGGGCAAATGCCCATTTTGGCCCTAAACTATTTTGTTAGAGTTGACCCACCGACCTTTCCTATAAAATTGATTTGTTAATTTTTTTATGATTATTAAGGTGACAACTGTAATTTTTTTTTTTGCATAAAAATAATATTTTTAATAAAAATAGCTTGATGTTACACTATAATCGCTATATATTACCGTAATAAATTGGGAAAAAAATTTATAAAGTTATCATTCATATATATATAGCATTATTAGTTTTTATTTTTTTTTGTATTTCAAAACCAGGTCAATTGCCCAAAATAATTGAGTGTTCCTCGATATTACTTGGCAATTGCGCTTGCAAAGTTGGTAACTTTATTGTCTGTCGTGGTGTTGGTCCCTCATTTTAAAGTTTATTGTCTTCATCTTCTACAACTTTATTGTTTCAGTCGTTGGAAAAATGCTTGACACTTTCTCCCTTATTCTGAATCTTAATCATCGTGGGGAAGGTCTTTACTAAAGAAAGAATACTTGGGAGGATTTATTAGGAGAAAATTCGCCGTAGTTTTATCATGTTGTGTTGTGTTCGATAAAGATTTTTAGTTTTTAGTTTTTACTCTAAAAAAAACAAAAATCCATTCATCTAGCCTATCTTTTAATGTAAGTGTAGACACCTCATTTTGTACCCGATTAATAAATTTAAGTCTCCGGTTCTAACGATAATTGACATGTTTACAAAAAGTAATTGAAGTTATTTTGATAATTTGAAAGTAATCACAACGTAAAAGCGCTCAAATCGCTTTGAAAATGAAATTGAAAAATGACATTTTCTTACTATTTTAACCATACCTTTTGATCCACTGTGCATTTTTTAGTAGGGTTTGTTTTATTGGAAAGTAGACATCCTGAACTTCAATTTGAACATAAAATTTGCCTAATTTGGTTTTATATTGAGTGTGATATGACTGTTTGAAATCAAGCCATCAGAGTTGTCAAAATTAGGGATTTTTGGGAAGTATGCATACGCATGCCCCGACCATGCATACGCAGAGTCATTTCTAAAACCTCAAAAAATCCTTTTTAGGGCCTAAAGCTACACTCTTTGATGGGGCTCGGCCCCTAGACCCTTAGGAACATCCAAAACTCTCTAAATGAGTTTGAAAACTCTAGTTTAAATATATAAATACAACTTTAAATCTCCAAACTCAAACCCTAACTAGAGAGAGTGGATTTTTTACCTTAGCTCTTCTAAAAACTCTTTCTTTTCTCTGCGTCTTCTACATTCACAGATTATGAATGTTTTTGGCTCTTCAAAACCTCTCTCTATTACTCATTAGGACAAAAACTATTGATTTCATTCCATGAAACATTTTTCAAACATTCTTTCAAAAGTTTTTTCAAGAACATCTTTATATTTTGAGTTGTGATTACCTATAAACTATTGAATAATTTGATTTCTTTGATATCTCATTGAATCTTGTTGTATAGGTACTGAGAGATCAGTTAAATATCAACCAAACTTTGTTCCATAAGCAAGGTAAGTCTCTCTTCATGGCTCTTCGTTAATTTGGATCTTTTATAACTTGTGTTTTTGTTGTTCATGTTTGATTTATTTGTTATTTATGTTTAGAAATATGATTTGATTTTGTTTTGTTGTGTCTCCCCATGTTTTAAATGAAGAGTTGGATTAATTTATTAGAAGCATACTGGGTTTAGTTTGATTGTTGTTTATTGCTTGCTTTAAAACTGTGTTTTTGGATGTGTATGCGTGCACATGCTTTATGTATGTGTATGCATACTTGAGGCATGCATACACATACTTCATGTATGCGCATGCATACTCGTGCCCAGAAACGCAGATTTAAGATTCTTGTTATTTTGTTTGTTTTGATTAGTTTTAATCAGGTGTTTAGGTATTGTTAAGTTTATTTTTCACATGTTTAGCATTAGGATTAGTAGAATAACTTGTTTCACATGCTTGGATTGATATATTAATAATTAGGGTTTATGCTTAATGATTAATGTCTTGTTGATGTCATTGCCTTGTCATATATACTTGCTGCCCTTGGATATATGTGTGTGTGTGTGTGTGTGTGGTAGGGTTTTTATGCTATGGATGAGTGTGGGACATTTTTCATGTTTGGATATTAGATGCATGTTAATGTGTGTGAATTTAGAATAACATATTAGAGAACCCTTTGATAGGATTAGGATTTAGAACACAATAAGTGGAGGCTAACCTACGAGTCAGGTGAGGTTTAGTGCCTAACAACTTCCCATCCCCATAGTTAAATTCTAGACATGTGCTCTGATAAAAATAAGTCATTCCACAAGGGCGCTACATTTATGGTTCCTAGACCTAAATGGCAACTCCATTTACACCTTTCGCCATGGTCCATCCTAGACTAAGGCGTACTTCCCACGAATTTGAGGAAACCCAAACTCATCATGGGCGCTTCCACCCACAGTAAGTAGCTTTAGTCTAGCTACAATATCCATCCATGTGCCACATCTGTATAGTACAATATGTTTTCTAATTAAATTCAACATCAATTTATCATGACCAATAAAATACAAACAATGTTATCGTTTTTTAGAGCAATTAAATTCAATACAATGAGTTTTTTTGTTTAATTTTTTAGAACACTTTAAAATAAAAATTATTGAGACAAAGTAATAGGTACATCATAATCCAAAACTGTAGAAAACAAATGATGAAAAACCTTACCTGGCACTAGTTACTGCTATTACTTTACCTACACAGTCTCTATAATTCTCACACTACTACACTAGTACAACATAGGTCCTTGAAAATATGTGAAATATGAGCTTAGCTCTCTCTCTCTCTCTCTCTCTCTCTCTCTCTCTCTCTCTCTCTCTCTCTCTCTCTCTATATATATATATATATATATATATATTTGAACATCGTTTATATGCTAAAGAGAGTCAAAGTCAATAAAAAAAAAAAAAAGAGAGTTGAAGACACAAAAGTGAAAATGGAGTTAAGGTATGGGAACTTTTATGGCTGACACATTGGAAGGGGGCTAAGCTTTTCTCTTGGAGGGGCTAGCTCTTAAATAAAATGGTAAAAAAAGCCTACTTTTACTTGCTATTAGAGAGTTTTTTTTTTTTTTTGGGGGGGGGGGGGGGGGGGGGGGTGGGGAAATGGTTAACATGGTTCTACCCATGCTCTTGACCTAAAGAGCATTGTAGCAACTCCGAATCATTATTCTTTCTTAAAAAAATACCTAGTTGAACAAAGAATTTTCTCTCTCTCTCTCATCAGTCTCTCTTTCCTCTTTGTTTCTTCGTATCACTGTTTCTCTCTCCACCCCTGCTCTTGACCTAAAGAGCATTGTAGCAACTCCGAATCATTATTCTTTCTTAAAAAAAATACCCAGCTGAATAAAGAATCTTCTTGCTCTCTCATCAGTCTCTCTTTCCTCTTTGTTTCTTCATATCACTGTTTCTCTCTCCACTCATCCTCTTTGTACTCTCTCTCTCTCTCTCTCTCTCTCTCTCTCTCTCTCAACAAAGTATTGCTAAAGTTGCAAGTTGCACACTAGTGACTAGTGACTATAAATTCCACTTTCATTATAAAAAAAAAGTTCCACTCTTTTTTTTTTTTTTTTTTTTAAGTTGCTAGCTAAATGAAGTGCGCAGTAATAAATTTTTTAATATATAAATATACTATCATTTAATTATTATTTTTTATATATAATGGTATTGATCTCACATTACTAATTTCTATAATTAAGAATTTTTTTATATAAAAAAATTTCATTAGCCCATAATAATTATGTGTACTAGCTTGTAACCCCATGCATATGTATGGATACACTTAAAGATATACAATAAGATGTATAATATAATTCCAATATATATAATTTAAATACTATTGATAGTCATTTTTATATTTTGTTAACTCTTTAAAAAAATTTATAAGGATATTATTAGGTATAAAATGTAAATTGTCCATTTAAAAAAAAAAAATATTGTGAAGCACTTTTTTTTTTTACGATTTATTTATTTTAGACTCTTTGATTTTTGTACTTAATAACTTACTTGGATGAATATTATGATGTGATCCCACATTTGATTCTAAAATTAAGAAATAAAACTAAATAATTTAGGACACATGGCGCAAAACTGGAACTCTAATTTGAAATTTTAATTTGAGTTTTTCTCAGCTTCACCCATTATTATATATATAGATATAGATTTATACCAAGAAAAAATTCTAGTAATATATAATAGGAGTATGAGAGTAAATTCATACAAACTAATTTTTTTATTATCTCGTTTTTCTTTTCAACCAAACAAATTAATTTTATATCTTTTCATGTATCCTTCCTCCCAACGAAACACACTTAGTGGAAAAATAAAATCTCTTCTATCTCCCACCATTTTCTATCTCATATATATCTAGCAATCTCTCCCACTAAACGGGATTATCAGGCTGGCAAATTGATTCACTCATTCTATTATAGGATGAGAAGCTAGTGAACTATGTCATGGTCATTAAGAAATTGAAACAAAGCAAATATTCATAACTATTGTGAGATTTAATAACACAAATTAAAGGATCAAATTAAGTTTTTATTTCCATATAAAATTATTTTAATAGGCCTACTAACAAAAAAAAAAAAATTAGGAAGAGTTATAGAAAGGAAACTTCTGCAATCTTAAATGATTGAATTAATAGCTGGGAACAGAGTCAGATTTAATCCCCAAGGAGCTTTCAAAATAGAGTTCACAAAGAAGCATCATTAACATTGTGCATATGAAAGAGAGGGTATAGTCCAAGTCAAACGGTGTTATCAAATAGGCAGCATTAGCAACAAAAACTTTGGCATCGAAAAGTAAGGAGCAAATATATATATCTGATGGTAATAGCTTTAGGATATAGCCCTGAATAGAGAAGATGCATCAAGTTGCAGAATCCACAAACCAAAAGAACTAATTCTACATAGAATTCCAATTTATAGGTTACAAATTATCTGAGCTTCAATTTTATAGTTTGAACTTTGAAGGAGTCGTGATTTGTACAAGGTATATCGATGACAAATAGAGGCAAATGTAACATTGGTGATTATCAAAACTTTAAGGACAAAATTGAATCTATACACAAATTTTTTATTATTTGAGGACAAAATTGAATCTTCACACAATTCAAGGAGGAAAACAATTTGGCCTAACACAAGTGTAGGGTACCCAATTTTAACGAATCCCCTGCGAGTCTTTCAACCCATTGAAGTGAGAGAGACAAAGAGTCTTAATTTCCAATTCTAATGGTCCAGTTTAAGCAAACAGGGTTTGATCTGCACTACAACTGGCTTGTATTTGAGTCCTCAATGTCCACAATAGTTTTCAAGTTGTAAGTGAACGAAAGCCAGCACATGGTTTATCTAGAACATAAAACCAATTTAAGCATTTTCTAATCTAGTTTTCATTGGTTTCTAATCTAGTTTTCATTGAGTGCACAATCGAGTGAGCTAAAGGATTCCATGGGAGTAATGCCTATCTAATTTATCATAGTGACTTCAACGAGTTGAGTGATACAAATACTTTTTTTTTCCAAGGCTGCTAACAGGACCTGTACCAGTTGTAATAGGTGCATACTCAAAATTTATCATATTAACTTAAACAAGCTGAGTGATACAAAAACTTTTTTCAGAAATTGTTAACATCATCTGTTATAATTGGTATATAATAAATATTTATCATGGTGACTTCAACAAGTTCAGTGATACAAAATTTTCACAACTTTTTCATAACTACTAAATGCATAACAAAAATGGGTTGAATAGATAACAAAAAAGGGTTGAATAGCAAGAGCATTCACATCTAGGCGGAATTAGGCAAATTATAGCACAAGAAACTAGTTTTTTTACTTTTACCTAATCACTGATGTTACTCCTATCCATCTTGAGAAGTTGTGAAAAGCATTAAAAAATACTGTTACGAAAAGTGTGCGCCTAGTACTATTCCAGTGATTTTGCAGAAAATGCTTTGAAGTAATGAAATTATGTCTGGGTACTTCAATGCGATTTGAAAATATCAGACAGAATTACACTATACTGTTAGATCATTCGATCATTCTAAATTCTTACAATGCCCGGGTAATCAGATTATGCATATGCGGTCAACCTTGCAGCCTCAAAGCTTTCTTTCTTCCTCCAGACTGCTTGGCAAGATAATTATATTGAAGAAGGGTAATAAGGTACACAACACTCCATCAGCATGAGTGCATGACATTGGAATCGTCCATTTTAAACCATTCTTCAATCTGACATCTAATACGACCAAAAAAGAAACAAAAACGAGGAAGAAACACACACACAAACACTAGGTAACTAAATGGAGGAAATATGTGTCAGTGGAAGAAGCCTGAAGCCTCTTAACAAACACGGATACCCTCTTAATAGACCTACCAAGAAAGTGCAACCCTAAATTATTCAACCAATAGATGGGAACGGGTGTTAGATTTCATCCTCAAGGAACTTTAATACACAGTTAGCAATGAAGCATCATTAACATTGTGCAGCCCAACTATCCAAGTCAGACAATGTTATCAAAAGGCAGCACAAGCCTCATGAACCTCATTCTTCATTTGAAAGATAGGGTCTAGTCGAAGTTAGGCAATGTTATCAATAGGCAGCATGAGCAAAAACTTTAACATACAAAAATATATAGGGCACATAAATATTAGTATATGATGGGAATAGCTTCCGAATATAAAGCTGCATATGCTGCATCAATTTCAAGTACTTATGGTGCGGACACCACACGATAGTATATTTGTGGAGATCATCTTTATCATTTATGTTATCTTTATTTGGGTTTATCTTTAGTATTGGATTAGTATTTGAGATTGTTAGGTTTATCGTATTAGTATTTGAGTTTGTTTAGGATTTGTTTTGAGAGTTTATCTTTATCTTTGTGATTCCTGGAAGCTGTATATAAAGCTTCAGATGGTTCCTTTTGTATTTTACAGACTATTATTATTATTATTATTGAGATTATTTTCATTGATTTGTTTGGTGGTGATTCCAAACTCCTTAGGTGGGAAGCCTAAGGTTCATCGTAGGACCAATCTAGGTGGGAAGCCTAGGTTGTCCTGCATCAAATTGGTATCAGAGCCCAACCCGATCTGCCCTTTCAGCAACATTCAGCACCCAAACTCACGACTGACACCCACAGCCACACTCACCATCAGAAAACAAAACCACCGCCAATCATGCCATTACTCAAATACTTACCCCACGAAATTTGCAAACCACAACAACCCAACTTCTTACCTCACGAAATCTGCAAACCAGAGCCTAAACCAATCCGAACCATTTATCCCCTTTGGCCACACGAATTCTTCATCCCAAAACCAACAGAAAAGCCCATCCGTGCCCGCCTCTGAGGACTACCACCAGATCAGAAACAGAGACCAAAAAAAAAAAAAAAAAATTTAGATTCATAACTTCAATCCACCAGATCAGAGACAGAGGCAGAAGAAAGTTCAAAGCCAACACCACACCGCCGATCCCTCCAACGGAATGCCGCCATCGCCGCCGAAATCATCACCCACAGCCATCACCGCCACAAACGCGCCGTCACCATCACTCCCACGATCACTCATGTGCTCCGATCTCGATCTCCACCACTGAGCACCGTTGACAGTCATCACGAAGAGCCCATGCCGCCTCGTCGCCGTCGACCCCAGCGACGCCACCTTCACTGCTCCTTTGAAGTTCCTTCTCTTTCGTTTTCCTCAGTATTCTTTCTTTAGTTTTGGTGTTTTTGTGTTTGACGTGAAACTGTTTGGGTAACTTTGGTTTTATATTTTAGTTCTTTTTTTATTGTAAAAAAAAAAAAAAAAAAAAAGAGTCAAGTCAGGTCCACAGGTAGAAGGCTCCACTTCCAGTGCACGTGAGGAATACAAGCCCACTTTCTTATTATTAGTAGCGTGATCTACTGTTCAGTAAGGCCCAGGTTGTTAAGTCAGCCCAATCAAGGTGTGGACTTTCCTCACTGAATGAATTGAATTGCACTTTCAGATTTAATATCAATATGTCTATTATGTGCCTCAATTTTATCTCTGTCACATGCTACTGCCTTTATCCTTTGTTCTGCTTAAACTTTCACATGACTTTAATATTTTTAGCTGCTGGTTTATTTTCTTTTAGCCTTTTATTTTAGCCAAAAAAAAAAAACACCAAAAAAAAAAAAAACCTTTAAAGTAATTAATTCTCAGTATTAGTAGTTGAACTAGTCTAATCACATTGTAACATTTGGGTCCTTTTAATTTAATTCTTGTTGAAGCTAGTACTGCTTGAATGCAACAACCTGTGGAATTCATGACTTTTCTTCACATATAATTTACTTGAGTTTTATCCTTATTATTCACTTGCTAGAATTAGTTTGTTGATCTCTTTGCATGCATTTGCGTAGTGGTCGTCTAGTAACTAGTTCTGAAGAACAGTCTAATTCCAAATCAAAGTCTAGTTCTGAATCCCAGTCTAGTCCCCAATCCCGCCTAACCATGGATCCTTTTCCCCAAGATGAATTAAGACAAGCCATTGCAGAGCTTACTGCTCGTCTAGGCCAGTTAGAGGCTAGGTATGACGAGGCTAATGCACAAAATGGAAGAAATAATAATAGACATGGCCTTCACCCTAGGCAAGACCATAGAGACAATGAAGACAACTCAGCAAAACATATCAAAGTAGAGGCCCCTACCTTTGATGGTGTTAGGAATCCCCAGGTCTACAATGATTGGGTGAGAGAGATGGAACATTTTTTTGAATGGTATGAATTGTCTGAGGATAGAAAGGTTAGATTTGCCAAAATGAAACTTGTAGGAAGAGCAAAACTCCATTGGGATAGTGTTGTCAACCACCTCCGCAAGACCCGCCAACCACCCATAACTCTTTGGGAAGAAATGAAGGCCAAGCTCAATGAAAAGTATTTCCCAGTATCTCATCAAGGCAACTTGTTGGATCAATGGCATGATTTGAGACAAGACAATAGATCTGCTACTGAGTACGTACAACAATTTGAAGAGTACAGGATCCGTAGCAATGCAACTGAAGATGAGCCAATTACCTTGAGTAGATTTAGGAAAGGTCTCAATTATGATCTTCAAAGAGAATTAGTGGCCCGACAGATCTCAACTCTTGATGATGCTTATACTTTAGTGCAAGATTTAGAGCTGATCCCTAGGCCCCAAGGTGGAAGGAGATTTGACAATCACATGTTGCCTCGCAACAATTTTGAAGGTCCTCAAGGTAGGTACCTCCAAGGTGCCCAAAATAGGTCTTATCCCAACAATAGACCCTTACACATAGAAGAGATTCCTCAGGGTAGATACCAACAAGGTCCTCAAACTAGACCTAATCCCAACAATAGGCCCTTGCACCCAGAAGACAAAGGGAAGAGTGTAGTTAGAGAGACATTTAGGCCCAACTCTGGAATCCAATGCTTTAAGTGTCAAGGTTTTGGTCATATGGCTGTCCAATGTCCTAATAAGACTTTGTTGATTGAAGAATTGGATGAAGAGGAAGAGGTAGAAGAAGTAGTCTATGAGCCCAACATTGAAGACATTGTAGAAATAGGAGAGGATGATTCCACCCAATTAGCTTGCATTAGAGCCCTACCATCTTTTGACAACCTCAGTGAGGGTAGTCTTGATACTCCTGTAATAAGTGTTGTTAGGTGTACTCTAGCACAGTCCAAAGAAAGTGATGATTGGAAAAGGAATACTATCTTCCAAACCTTTGTCAAGTGTGGAACCACAAATTTCAAGGTTATCATTGACAGTGGAAGTTGCATTAATGCAGTTTCTTCTAAACTTTTCTCCCTTTTAGGTTTGAAGTTAGTTGCCCATCCTAAGCCCTATAAGGTTTCTTGGGTAGACGATTCATCTATCACCATCAAGGATAGGTGTCTTGTTCCTATTCATATCCTCTCATACAAGGCTCAGATTTCATGTGATGTGATTCCAATGGATGTAGGACACATAATTTTGGGACGACCATGGCTCTATGATTTAGATGTCACTCTTTATGGTCGCTCGAACTCTTGTTCCTTCATGCACAATGGACAAAGGATTAAACTTAACCCAGTCAAAACTAAGTTTGTTAGTGCAAGTAAGGTTAAAGAAGAGCCCAAAAAGAAAAGCATGAACCTCATCAGTCCGAAAGAGCTTGAAAGAACTGTCAATCAAGACTCCATCATCTTTGCTTTGGTCGTTAAGGAAGCTGCGTTAGATAGCTTTGAAGAACCAAGAAAAGAAGTATGATCAGTGCTTCAAGAGTTCCAAGATGTTTTCCCTAAAGAGCTCCCAAATCAATTGCCTCCTATGCTTGATATTCAACACGCCATAGATCTTGTCCCAGGAGCAGCACTTCTAAATTTGCCCCACTATAGAATGAGCCCTCCTCAATATGATGAGATGGCTAAACAAGTGGATGAGCTTTTGCACAAAGGATTTGTGTGTGAAAGCTTAAGCCCATGTGCAGTCCCTGCACTTTTGACCCCAAAGAAAGATGGATCCTAGAGGATGTGCGTGGATAGTCGTGCAATCAATAAGATTACTGTAAAGTATCGTTTTCCTATCCCTAGGTTAGATGATATGTTTGATATGATGTCAGGAGCCACAATCTTTTCGAAGATTGATTTGAAAAGTGGATACCATTAGATTAGGATTCGGCCAGGTGATGAGTGGAAGACTGCTTTTAAGACAAAAGATGGTCTATATGAGTGGCTTGTAATGCCCTTTGGGTTATCAAATGCTCCAAGTTCTTTTATGAGAATGATGACACAAGTATTAAGGCCTTTCATGGGCAAATTTGTGGTATTTTACTTTGATGACATCCTCATTTATAGTAAATCAAAGGAGCAACATTTGGACCATCTCAAACAAGTTTGTTCCACTTTGAGGAAAGAAAACTTGTAAGCCAACCTCAAGAAATGCTCTTTCTTCACTGATAGTGTCATTTTCTTAGGTTTTGTGGTCTCATCTAAAGGAGTTTCTGCTGATCCATAAAAAGTCAAGGCCATAGTGGATTGGCCCGAGCCCAAGAACATTCATGAGGTTCGTAGTTTTCATGGACTTGCAACTTTCTATCGCCGCTTCATACGTGGATTTAGTACAATCATGACACCAATCACTGATTGTATGAAGCAAGGCGAATTCCAATGGTCAAATGCTGCTAGTAAAGCATTTCAAGAAATCAAGAAAAAGATGACAGAAGCACCAGTAATGCGCCTACCAGACTTTAATAAGGTCTTTGAAGTGGAATGTGATGCGTCTGGTGTAGGCATAGGAGGAGTTCTTAGCTAAGATTGTCACCCTATAGCTTACTTTAGTGAGAAATTAAATGAGGCTAAGAAGAAGTATTCAACATATGACAAAGAACTCTATGCTGTGGTACAAGCTTTAAGGTATTGGAGCCATTATTTGACACCCCATGAGTTTGTCATTTATTCTGACCATGATGCTCTCCGCCACATCAATTCCCAAAAGAAATTAAATGCTCGACATGTCCTTTGGGTTGAGTATTTGCAAAGATTCTCTTTTGTTTTGAGACATAAATCTGGTGTTGAGAATAAGGTAGCTGACGCTTTGAGTCGTCGAGTCACCTTACTTTCTGTGATGAGCACAAAAGTCATAGGGTTTGAGAAGTTGCAAGAGGAGTATGAATCTTGCCTAGATTTTGGAGAAGTATACACTACACTTAGGGCTGAGCATAGTCAAGTTGTTGATGATTTTATCCTCCGAGATGGCTACTTGTTTAAAGCCAATAAGCTTTGTATCCCCCGCACAACAGTTAGAGACTTCTTGGTTTGGGAAGTGCATGCGGGAGGACTTTCAGGGCATTTTGGACGTGATAAGACAATTGAAGAGGTAGAGAGGCAGTTCTATTGGCCAAGTCTTAAGAGGGATGTTGCCAAGATAATTGGTCAATGTCGTCAATGTCAATTGGCTAAGCATTGCAAGCAAAATACTGGCCTTTACACTTCTCTACCAGTTCCACACCGTCCTTGAGAGGATATTAGCATGGACTTTATACTTGGTCTCCCTCGTACCATTAGGAAGTTTGATTCCATTCTTGTAGTGGTAGACCAGTTTTCTAAGATGGCTCACTTTCTTCCATGCTCTAAGACATCTGATGCATCCAAGGTAACCAAGATTTTCTTTGATGAGATTGTTAAGCTGTATGGGTTACCTAAAACAATTGTGTCAGATAGGGATGTTAAATTCATGAGCTACTTTTGGAAAACCCTTTGGCACATGATGGGAACAAAATTGAAGTTCTCCACAGCATATTATCCTCAAACAGATGGTCAAACTGAGGTTGTAAATAGGAGTCTAGGAAATCTTTTGAGGTGTCTCATAGGTGAGAATGGTAGGACTTGGGAATCTATACTCCCTGTAGCCCAATTTGCATACAATAATTCAGTCAATAGGTCCATAGGTATGAGTCCATTTGAAGTTGTTCATGGTTATACACCTAGGAGACCTTTAGACCTTCTCCCAATGTCCTCACATGATAGGGTTTCTGTGTCTGCAGTAGAGTTTGCTAGTCACATGCATGAGCTGCATAAAGAGATCAACAAACGAATTCATGCTAGTAATCTTAAGTATAAGACTCAGGCTGATTTACATCGACGTCATTTAGACTTTAATGTAGGAGATTATGTTATGATTCGTATCAGGCCTGAACGGTATCCTTCCGGAACCGTTAAGAAATTGCAGGCCCGCAGTGCTGGCCCATTCAAGGTATTAAAGAAAATTGAATCTAATGCTTATGTGATTGATATACCTTCAGATTATGGTATTAGTTCTACTTTTAATATTGCTGATTTAATTGCTTTTAAAGGTCCAGCAGTTATTCCCTATGACCCTTTTGATGATCCACCCTTTTCTTCTTTGGCTAATCCTGTCCCTAGCCCTACACCATATTGTTTCCAAAAGGCACATAAAGATATTATTGATGTTATTTTGGATGAGCAGTCTCTTTTCACTAGGGATGGAACAGTTCAGCGCTTCTTGGTTCGCTGGCGAGGACGGCCTGATTCTGATTGTACATGGATCACTAGAGAGGAGTTGCAGCAGCTTGATCCCGCTCTTTTGGAGGCCTACTTGGATACACTTGCTACTGCTTCATCTCTACCTCCTATCACCCGCACATATGAGCATCGACGGAGGCGCCATGCTGATCCAGTTAGCTTGTGGCTTGATGGAGATTATTCTGATGTCACTTGATCCTTATGAGCTTTACTCGACGGGGTCGAGTTTCTCCCACCCCAGGGGAGTTGGTGCGGACACCACACGATAGCATATTTGTGGAGATCATCTTTATCATTTATGTTATCTTTATTTGGGTTTATCTTTAGTATTGGATTAGTATTTGAGATTGTTAGGTTTATCGTATTAGTATTTGAGTTTGTTTAGGATTTGTTTTGAGAGTTTATCTTTATCTTTGTGATTCCTGGAAGCTGTATATAAAGCTTCAGATGGTTCCTTTTGTATTTTACAGAATATTATTATTATTATTGAGATTATTTTCATTGATTTGTTTGGTGGTGATTCCAAACTCCTTAGGTGGGAAGCCTAAGGTTCATCGTAATACCAATCTAGGTGGGAAGCCTAGGTTGTCCTGCATCAACTTAGTTGTTGGATAATTGGATCCACAAACCAAAGAACCAATTCTACATAGAATTCAATTATATAAATTTCAAATGAATTCAATTCAATTGATTTCCCTCATTCAACAGAGTCCTATGGACTTTGATTTTGAAACCGAACAAGCAAAAGGATTTTTATTTATTTATTTTGAAACAACCCTTTTTTAAAATCTAAGAGAAATTAAAATGAAAAATACTATGTTCACAACATTTTCACAAAAAATTTCAGGTGGTAAGTTGTTACTTGCTATTGTGAATGTAGTGGACAAAAGAGTGGACAAAGAGTCGTTTAAGTGGTGGATTCATATTAAAAACTCATAACATGTCACCTAAAATTTGTTGTGAAAATGTTGTGAATGTAGCACTGTTCTTAGAAATTTCCATTATGCCCTCTCTCTAAAGGGTAAAACAAAGTCCAAAATCACATGCTCACATCTAAAATACTACTAAAACTTCAATCAGCTGTACAATGGAATAAACACCAAAACCTTCACTTTTTGCATCAAAAGCTTCATTAACATTGTGCATATGAAAGAGGGTATATTTCAAGTTAGACAATGTTATCAATATGCAGCATAAGCTGACGAGCCAGTAACAACTTCAGCATCGAAAAGCAAAGAGCAAAAATTCACTTTTATAGATTTCAAATGAATTACTTATCAAAAAAAATATATATTTCAAATGAATTGGCCTTTAGAAACAAAAGATCAGCACAGGAACAATCAAACCGACACACATCTGAGATGACATTAGGAAGATTAAGCTTATTACAAGTTTACAACAAAGGGCACTTCTAATACTAACTGCCAGCTTTGCAGTAGCAGCAGCATTACATGCTGTACTGAGTACTAACCCAGCAGAATCTATAACTAGGAATTAACTTACTAAGTTCTAAGATAATCATAGTTTGGATAATCCAACCAGCTTGAGCCCCATTTGAATCAAGACAATCAAAACAGGCTTTTGCACCACCTTCAATTCATTGCACTCATGCAACGGAGTCCTATTGACTTTGATTATGAAACCAAACACGCAAATGGAATTCTATCAACCATCTTGCCATCCTTACAAAAACTTCAACAATAACAACAACAACGCGTAGTAATCCAATCTCGCCCCACCTCGTAATCAATATTTACACAATTCAATCCGATTCTTATTAACATCAAATCCGATGTGCTACTAAAATTCCAAACAGCATCCATTCCAAAAACAGCCCATATCCATTTCAAAAACAAAAATCCCAAGTGAGAAATCATCATAAACAAAACATAAAAAGGCTTTTAATTCTAAAAAACACCCAAATAAATTTTATTTTCAATCTATACAAAACCCAAACTTAAAACAACCCATCCAAAATCTCCACTTTCCACTCACCCTCATAAAACCTTCAACAACAACGATAACAACACATAATAATCCAACATTCCCACCTCGTAAAACAATTATAGTACACAATTTAATTCATATCAACATCATATTCAGTGTACTACTAAATATTTTCAAATGATCACATTTCTTTTGATTCCGTGTCAACAACAAAAACTCATATCCATTTCAAATAAAACAAAAATCACAATAATTTTTTTATACAACTCTAATGTGACAGACTACGAGAGTTAAAGAAAAAATGATTTTGTGAAAATGATAAGCGGCCACTCAATTTATCACAAAGCATCCCCAATAAGGTTGCTATATTGACTAAAAAGTCAATTTAGCAACCAATACTCTCAAAATGCCTTGAACAGCAAAGGAGGTAAACTCAAAATAATTTGAGTATCAGCTACATAATGAGTTACTATCTATAGCTTAAAATTTAAAACAAAAGATTAATTTTTTAATGTGTGGTGTTTAAAAAATTATTATGTTTTTAGTGTTGATAGTTGTAACTGTTATTTATTATGTTGGATATATTAATTTATTGTGTTGTTTATATTAAAATAAAACATTAAATGTTGGATGTATTATAAAGTGTGGTGTTAAAATAGATAAATGATTGTTTTAAATTGCTAAAAGCTATATTTTTAGCTTTGTTTCTGTGAATACTTGCGGGCAAAACAAGGTTTGTGTAAAATAGACTCTATCATGTGACTATAATTGAATTGTAAGACATGAGACCCATGGCTCCTACCTCGACTCATTGTGCGACTAAAATTGAATTGTAAGCCATCAGACCCATGACTCCTACCTCGACTCGTTGTGCTTACATATAGCTCGATAGTCTCTCCGTCATTGGTACATGGTAGACCGGCCTTGGACACTAATTGCTGCTGTGTTTATGTATAATTTAAGGCTTTGTAAGCGGATTGATGATGAGATGCAATTTTTATTGTTTATTATAAAAGGAGCGTTAAGATTGTGTGCATTAGAAATTGTAGAAAAATGTTTTATTTTTTATTTTTATCTAAAATAAATTAGCTTTTAATTTTTTGTAACACATTTAATAGAAAACTTCCCAAAAACTATATATCTTCAATAAACACAATACAAATAAGCTATATATAAAAATAAAAAATATTCCCAAAAGTTCTTAAACTGTACTTGGTTCTAAAGTTAATCCAAATTGTGATTAGTGCAAAATCTTTTTCAAATAGGATCACCTCTAACATAATTTTTATTATACACTATTCATTTTTTATTTTCATGATCAAAGGCAAATTTTCATGATCAAAGGCAAAGACTCCAACATAAATATTGTTATTCTCCTTTTATTTTATTTTTTATATAGGGAGACGGCGGGGTAGAGGGGAAGATGGGGTTGAAACCATAAATGGGGCAACACAAATCGTTGGGCAATCACTTGAACACCATTCTCCTTCCAAATATTAATTCCACTTAAAATTGAAAGAGTTTCAAATAAAATAAAGAAAATATTATAAGACATTTCAAACACTTAGTAAGCCCAAATGAAGCGCATATTTACAAATACATATGTACAAATAGACTTGGTACTCTGGTTCTATCAAAGATCCAATACACCATTATCAAGCCATAAGTCACACATTTTTCCACAAGCAATGTTAGCAAAGATCATTTCCAGGGCTTGACAAAATCTCATCGGTTAGAACATGTCTCCTACATTAAACGACCTGCAAACTCAACAAAAACATATTATCAACTGTCCTTAACTAGCCAAATGAACAAATAGGGGTTTCCAAATTAAAGATAATTAACTTCAAACTTTAAACAAAGTCCTACCTTGGAAATTAAGATATGCAAGCTCTTTTGCCTATGCCAATACAGGAATTTGCTAACCTATTTCCCACTGCTATTAACCATCAACTTGTGCCTCCTCACAATAATTACTGCTTTTCTCAATTAATTCCCTCTTCAACCAAAGAGCACCTTAGAGTAAAGCAAGTAAAAAGGAATAACATTTTCACGCCACTAGATGCCTCCATTTCAATACAACATTATTGGGGGGTGTAAGCTAGTTAATTTGCACAAGATTTCACCATTTCAAGTCCATGCAGGTAATCCTGTTTTTTTTTTTTTTTTTTTTGGGGTCCTTTTCCCCCCTTTCGGAAAATGTTTGTCAAGGAACTTTTGAAGACAAAAAATATACTAAACAAGAAAGAAAGAAAATAGTTGTATCCATAGATATAATTAGTGGGTTTATTTTACAAAGAATCCTAAAGAATATCAACATGCGATAGCTATAGAAATGGTCCCTAAAGAATGCTCAGTTAAATGTTTCTCATTAACCAGTGCAGCTAATAACCTTCCATCATATAAATTTATCTAAAACTAATAAGAAAAAAAAAATTGAAGCTAGCATCAAATTAGCACATTCACAGTTAATTGTGGAAGTGATGCAAGACCATCTGCAGTAGTACTTTTTGTAACAAAATGTCCAGTAACTTTTGTAACAATTAGGGGGACCTCTCCTTACCAAACATCAAACCAAAACCGGGTGCAACAACCATTCCCTGCCACTAGTTAGTTCCTAGGGTCTTTTGTAACAATTAGCAAAATTGACAATTTTTTTGGAACAAAGTTAGTTAGGAGGCTGTTAGTTCATAGTTACTAATCAACAAATTAATTAGCTTGGCTTGCACAATGTACAACCATTTTTTTTTCCGATAAAAATTAAAAATTCACTAGGATATATATATTGATATTGATATCATTAGAATCATAATGCAGGTTGAATTCATATCTTGGAACCATTCAATTGAGAATCCTGCACATTTTTTTCTTTTCTTTTCTTTTTCAAGTGATTTCATATACAAATAATACATGCTACTTTTTAAACCATTTATTTACTTATTAGAAAAAAAGGAATGAAATAAAATCAATATATTAAATAGAGTCAAATGGAATAGGAATGAAAGAAACAAAATCCCCTTGTTAAGCTATAAAAATGATTGGATTTCATGATTAGAACAAGGAGCAAATTAACATTAATATTTATCTCATAAAGCATAGTTACAATAAATATGTTTGGAGAGAAAGGAAATGGAGAAGTTGGAAGGATCAAATAGAAGTACTGATTTGTAAACGAATGTACGGTAAATACAGTAAATTACAGAATCCATTGATCAAGTATGTGCAGCTGCAAAACGACGGTATCTCAAGCAGACAAAAAAAAGGAACCAAATCGTGCTTATTTCCTAGCGAAATTTAAGAAAACAAAGGGGGGCAAAATTGATTCATACCAAGCGCAGAGATGGGTTAAGTGGTTCAGCTTAATAGGTCCAATATTATGCATAGCTAGATTTCAATAGTTAAAATCTATTTGACTCATATGAGCCGTAAAATTAAAATATATATATATATATTAATTTGAAATTTTAATAATATCATTTCATTTTACCAAAAATAATAATAAAAATAAAAATTCTAAATTTTAAAAATTAAATCAACTAAAATTAAATTTTAAAAAGAATTTAAAATAGAGAAGAAGGAAATATAGATAAATAAAATTTGGGAAAGCCCTTCTATTGAAACCTTCAATCCTCTTTGATTTTAACTCAATGTGAGACATGTGGAATTTATTTAATTTTTAAGTGCCATATTTCTTACATTTAAATAAAAATTATATGAAATTAGAGGACTTAATGGGAATGGATCTTATCCCCTAAAATTTCACCTGACCAAAATAAAATTTTTAAAAACAAAATAACTAAGCAAAATTCTAGGTCACATTTCTCCACTTTCTCACCAACTGAACGGCTCAGATTTATCATTTTTTTTTTTTTAAATTATTGCCATTTGATGGCCTGCCAGAGCATTCCCCTCTAACAAACTCTGCCAGCACACTCACTCCTACGCCCTCAATGCTATATCCTCAAATACAAAATTCTCCTGATTTATTACTACAAATACCCACCCACCCTCAAATACAAAATCCTATTTCCTGATTCATTACAACGGGCAGAGAGAAAAAAAAAAACCCAAAAATCCCACCAAAACACAGAAAAGAAAACACAGAAGAATTCAAAAAAATGCAGAGATTCAGTTATAAGGGAAGACAGCAACACAATCATAAAAATGTACTTCAATCAGTTTCTTCTATCCCTATCTCATTCTTTTTCCCCAATTTTGTTTTTGTTTAGATTCCAATTTTCTCTACATTTTCTTTGCAGCCAAACATCAACCGGAGCATTCACAAAAGGGAAGCAACAGCACAGCCAACAGCGGAGAGCAAGGATAGACAAAAATATCAACCAAAAGTCACAAAAAAGAAAGGTAAATCCGAAAATCTCTGTTTCGTCTCTGTGTATACACTCTCTGATACATGCTCACAAAGCCTCACAAACACAGAGCACATAGTACCTTACCCTCTGTCATACCTGTGTTCTTCACGCGCTCACGCGCCACCACATGTGATCTCACGCGCCACCACGGCAACGGTTCTTGGCAAATCCGTGAAGCCTTTAACCTCCACAACACCGATTCATGTTCCACTCGCCGTTTGGGGCTCTCCTAGGTAGTAGATCGAGAAGTTGAGTTCTAGGTTTTAGAGAGAGAGAGATCGGATAAATATGAAGTGTTTCGCTCGGGTCTAGAGAGAGAAAGGATGAGAGGTTGGGAACCACCATCGTGGTGGTGGCGGCGGCTGGGCTTCAGGACGGAGCTACGAGGCTGTGCCTCGTTTAGATCGAAGAGAGGGTGAGACCGATCCAGAACGAGAGAGGTTATAGGTTTCGATTTTAGAAAATAGTTGAGGTTGAGATGTGAAACCACCGTAGTGGCGGTGGTGCTGGTGATCGGAGTGATGAGTACAAGGAACTGAGCCATGGAGGCTCAGGTGTGAGAGAGAGTGAAGGCTCTGGAAATTCAAGATGCACAGGTAAACGGTAGGTTAGGGAAAGGTTTTTGAAGCGGGTCAGCCAGACCCATTTAGCTGGGTCCGAACCGGTTCCCTAAGTGATGTTTGGGCCAGATGAGAGCCCTAGGCCCAAACTTAGGATGATATGGGTTCAGACCTCTGAATCTAACCCATTCCGAAACTCACTCCAGGCTTAGTCTCACAATTCACTAGTTCAAGCCCATCAACTTTTAGAGCCTACCCAGATCCGAAACATACACTTAGCCTAGGTCCACCTTTAAAATTAACCCATCTGACTTTTTAATAAGTTTTAGCCCACGTATTAATTAAAAAGGGTCCATGGCTTGCTTTTTCATAATAATTCAAATGCCATCATATTTGCATGTTCCCATTATGTCATGGAACTTTGTCATATTTGCATATTGGTCCATAACTTAGTTATATTTGCATTTTGTTCAAAAAACTTGTCATATATTTATATTTACCTAAAACTTTCCCAAAATCATATTTTGACCCATATTTTTCCCCAAAATTCCCAAATTTACATTTTTCCCCAAATCTTTCTAAAATTTTGCAAGAAAGCCTTCCTACTTTTCAAAATCCTTTTGTACGATGTCTAATGCCTTGTATGTGCGATGCCTTTAATATGTTTATGCCCATACCCTTGTATGTGGTTGATATAATGCCTTCATTTGCTTTGCTTCACTCCTTCCTTTGTTTGATGCTTGTTTGATTGCATGTGATGGATGGAGCACACATCGGGCTTTAGAGAAGCAAATGAAAAGATATAAATATATATATATATATATATATATATCTATAGACCCTAAAGGTTTAGCCCCTCCAAGAGGTACACTTTTTCCTTAAGACTTTCTTCTAGAACCCAGTCTAGCTACTTTCCGAGATTAGGTTTTCATTTCTTGCACTATACTTTGGGCCATACTTTTTGGGTGTGGATATGTCTACATCTTTGTATCTTGCTTTGGACCACACCTTTTAGGTGTGGACATGTCTACATTCCTACTCTGCATGACGAAAATATATTGTGCATGCAATACGTTTCAAAGGTTTCTCATGCACTTCAGATGATGGACATCCGCGAGTAGGTGTCAACCCCTCCCTAACCATGGATGCATCTTGTCCATGGAGTATGGGTATGCATTGAAGGCTTATAATTTAGATAAATATTCATGCTTTATGGGGTGCATTATCTACCACATGTGTAATTGACCCTATTCATGTCCATTAGTGACATGCAGTTTCGTTGTGTATACGACACATTCCACGTGTTCAATACTCCAAATCCAGACATTTCGTACATCTAATGTGCACAATTTCCCTTTGAATTTACGCAATTATGTACATTCAACTTATCCACAGAATTCAAATTTTCTGCAAATCTAGACAATCCATACAATTCGGTATAATCAATGTATCTGCAAAATTCAGATTTTCTACAAATCTAGACAATTAGTACTGATGGGGAAGGTGACGTTTTGAAGGAGCCGTCACCCTTTACCTGGGCGACGGCTCGGTAAGGGATGACGGTCCCACCCCATCCGTCATCCCCGACCAACTCTCCAGCCTGATCCGACGGCGTAGTCTACACACCGACGGGGTGAATGGGTGACGAGACAAAGCTAAAGGGATCAACATGTCTTGTCACGCACGCCACTACCTGGATAGATACCTTGCACTCCACGCAATAGGGAATGGCCCCGGTGAGGAGAGGATTCCGTAAAGAACACGCATTAGGGCATGGCTCCGATCAGAGGTTATCTCCTCGGACACGCCGAAGCCCCAACTCTACACCACTATAAATACCCTCGACCCTCATGAACAAAGGTACGCATGTTTCTACCCCGACTCTAGCACTCTGGAGTTGTGAGCAATACTAACTTAACCGTCGGAGGGTCGTCGGCCGGTACCACACCGGTACTCCCCTTTGAGGTTCTTTCCACTCGTGCAGGTTTACCTGGAACACGCGAAGACCCTGCGGCTCACTGAGGGTGATTTTCGACATCATCAGTTGGCGCCGTCTGTGGGAAAGTGCACGTACGTAGGCTGTGTTCTGTGCTTTCCGGACAAAGAGTTGCATGGTACTTACGCGTTCTAGGATTACCACCATGAACGATCAAGGCAACGAACAACGCACCACGGCCCACGAGAGACAAGTCCAAACTTTGGCGGCTGCGGTGGAGCGCCTCACAAAACGTAACAACGATTTGGAAGAACAGCTGTTGCGGAGGAACGCGACGGTTGACAACCAGGGTGAAAATGAGGAAGACAGCACCCAGGAGAGGGATAATCGAGGCCCAGAAGGATGCAACGCATTGAGCCGACCTGAGGGGCAAGGGACGAGCCGTCCGTCGGCCGCTGATAACGTTCCGCCTAGCGTTACCAACGAGATGCGGTTGATGGAGCGTATGGACTTCATGATGAACGCTCTCAAAGGACGAGTGTCCGGCGACCTCGACGACCTCGTCCACCGCACAGACTCTCCCTTCACCGCACCCGTCATTTTGTTCCCCACACCGCCAAAGTTCCGCATGCCCCAGATAGAAAGCTACAACGGTTCCAAGGATCCTTTAGACCACTTGGAATCCTTCAAGACATTGATGCACTTGCACGGCGTACCGGACGAAATTATGTGCCGGGCCTTCCCGGCGACGCTAAAAGGCTCCGCAAGGACCTGGTTCGGCAGGCTGACGCCCGGCTCTATCGGTTCCTTCAGGGAGTTGAGTGCTCAATTCGCTACACATTTCATCGGGGGGCATAGATATAAAAAATCCACCGCGTGCTTGATAAACATTAGGCAGCGGGAGGATGAAACTCTCAGGTCCTACATAGCTCGCTTCAACAAAGAGGCACTTTCGATCGATGAAGCGGACGACAAAATACAGGTTGCCGCGTTTACCAACGGGCTGAAGGAGGGTAAATTCTTGTTCTCTATATACAAGAATGACCCGAAGACGATGTCGGATGTATTTTATAGGGCAACGAAATACATGAATGCGGAAGACGCATTACGGGCCCGGGAAGAGAGGCCTCCCAAGAGGCGCGAAAGACAGGAAGACGTACGGCAGGATAAGGGACGGAAGGCGCCTCGGACAGGGGAAAGCCGAGACAACAGGCGCCCGAAGCCCCCTGCCGGCAAGTTCACCAGCTTCACCCCTCTGACGGCCCCGGTCGACCAAGTCTTGATGCAGATCAAAGACGAAGGGTCCCTGATATTTTCGGGAAAGCTGAAGGGAAATCCCGATAGACGACTGAAAGACAAGTACTGCCGCTTCCACCGAGATCACGGCCACGACACCGCCGACTGTTACGACTTGAAGCAGCAAATCGAAGCCCTGATCAAGCAGGGAAAGCTGCAAATGTTCGTCAACCGGGAAAGGACAGAAATGCCTCAACAAGAACAAGCCCCCCGCCGGGACAACGAGCGTCCTAGGCCGCCCATAGGGGACATAAGGATGATTATTAGGAATACAGCAGCCGTCGGTTCAATGAAGAAAGCTCGGAAAGCCTATCTCAGAGCAGTGCAGAGCGTCCAAACTGCGGGCGTAACACAGAAGAGGCCGCGTGTTAGCGGCCGCACTATTGAGTTCACAGAGGAAGATGCCCAGCGTCTTCATCATCCACACGATGATGCACTTGTTATCAACATCCGGCTGGGAGACTATAACACGTATAGGGTCTTGATTGACAATGGCAGCTCCGCAGACATCCTTTATTACCCGGCGTTTCAATAGATGTGGATCGGCAAGGAACGCTTGGTACCTACCAACGTTCCACTCATCGGGTTCAGAGGGACAAGGGTGCACCCCCTCGGAGCCCTCACCTTGCCGGTCACCATTGGGGAGTATCCCCGGTAGGTCACCAAGGATGTCACCTTCCTCGTCGTCGACTGCTCTTCCGCCTACAATGCTATCATAGGACGGCCCACCCTCAACGCCTGGAAGGCCGTAAAGTCAACCTACCACCTGATGCTCAAGTTCTCCACCGAGGATGATGTGGGGGAGTTATGAGGAGACTGCACGAGAATGCTATGTAGCAATGGTGGAAGCGGACAGCCACTTGCAAGCAATGAACATAGAGCAGCGGGTGGGGGCAGAACCTGCAGAAGAGCTCGAGGAGATAGCACTCGACGAGTCCGGGCCAGATAGGACCACCAGGATCGGCGCTCTCACCAGCCCTTCGGCTCACCAGGCTCTCGTGGCTTTCCTCCGGAAAAACCAGGACGCGTTCGCATGGAGTCACGAAGACATGCCGGGAATCGACCCTTTAGTCATGGTGCACAAGCTGAACGTGTCGCCCACTTTCCGGCCCGTTCGTTAGAAGAAGCAGGTGTTTGCCCCGGAACGAGATCGGGCGATGGCGGAAGAAGTCGGCAAGCTACGAGAAGCGAATTTCATCCGAGAAGTGTACTATCCCGATTGGTTGGCCAACGTGGTGATGGTCAAGAAGGCTAGCGGGAAGTGGCGCATGTGTGTGGACTTCACAGACCTGAACAAGGCGTGCCCCAAAGATAGTTACCCCCTCCCGCGAGTCGACACATTGGTGGACTCTACAGCCCGACACCAGCTACTGAGCTTCTTGGATGCCTTCTTAGGGTACAATCAAATCTGGATGGACGTGGCTGATCAGGAGAAGACCTCGTTTGTCACCAGCCAGGGTCTGTTCTGTTACAAGGTAATGCCATTCGGACTGAAAAATGCGGGTGCCACATATCAGAGACTCATGAACAAAATGTTCGCCAACCAAATAGGAAGGAACGTTCAAGTATACGTCGACGACATGCTGGTAAAAAGCAGAAGGAAGGAAGACCACCTAAGGGACTTAGAAGAGACATTCGACACACTCCGTTCCTACAACATGAAGCTCAATCCAGCAAAGTGTGCGTTTGGAGTGGCGGCGGGAAAATTCCTAGGCTTCATGGTGTCTTAAAGGGGCATCGAGGCCAACCCAGACAAAATCCGAGCCATAATGGAAATGGCGCCCCCAAAGAACACGAAGGAAGTACAAAGCTTGAATGGGAGAGTAGCCGCCCTGAACCGGTTTGTATCAAGGGCGACAGATAAGTGCCTACCCTTTTTCCGCACGCTGAAGAAGTCTTTCGAGTGGACGGGCGAGTGCCAAAAGGCATTCGAGGAACTGAAAGCCTACCTCTCTTCACCACCGCTACTGAGCCCCTCACAACCAGGGGAAGAGATCTTCCTTTACCTGGCCGTCTCCCCGGCGGCAGTCAGTGCGGCCTTGGTCAGAGAAGAAGACAAGGTCCAAAAGCCTGTGTACTATGCCAGCTGGGCGTTCCGCGGGGCAGAAGAAAGGTACCCGCCAATGGAGAAGCTCGCCTTCTCCTTGATCACCGCGGCCCGCAAGCTTAAGCCATACTTCCAAGCTCACACAATAGCTGTCTTAACCAACAAACCCCTGCGACGGGCGATGCACAACCCCGACGCAGCCGGTCGCCTGGCCTTATAGGCGATCGAATTGACCGAGTTCGACATCAGGTACCGCCCACGCATCGCCGTGAAGGGGCAGGCTGTCGCTGACTTTATCGCCGAATTCACGGGCGGCGAGGACCAGGGGGCAGACGAGCACCCTTCATGAACCTTACATTCGGACGGATCGTCAACCAGACAGGCCGGGGGGATAGGTGTCGTACTTCGCTCCCCCGAGGGAGATCAGATCGAATGCATGATTCGCTTAGATTTCCCCACCACAAATAATGAGGTGGAGTATGAAGCATTGATAGCTGGGATCGACCTCACCAAAGCAACAGGGGCCACCAAAATGGTAGCTTACTGCGACTCCCAGGTCGTCGTTAACCAAGTAAGCGGAGACTACGAGTGTAAAGGCGACAGAATGAGAAGGTATTTAGATCAAGCGAAGAGAAGAGTGGATGAGCTAAGGGCCGAAGTGATCCAAATACCTAGAGAAGAAAATGAGCAAGCCGACCACCTTGCCAAAGCCGCCTCTTCAGAACACGTGGCCGCCTCAGATAATGTGCTTTCTTTTGTGCAAACGACACCACTAATAGACATTGTCAGTGTGTAGGAAATAAGCTCCGAAGGTAACTGGACCACGCCGCTAGTCTCCTACCTAAAGGATGGCGCCTTGCCAGACGAAAAAGAAGCTGCCAGAAGGCTGAAGGTCCGAGCCGCAAGGTTCGTACTAATGAAGGACGTCCTATACAAAAGGGGTTTCTCTCGCCCGTACCTGAGGTGTTTGAGGCCCGAAGAAGCCGACTATGTCATGAGGGAAGTCCACGAGGGAGTCTGTGGAAACCACTCGGGATCTCGATCACTGGCGCACAAGCTGATTCGGGCGGGGTATTACTGGCCCACCATGCAGAAAGACACCCAAGCCTACGTCAAAGCCTGCGACCGATGCCAAAGGTTCAGCAACGTCGTCAGACAGCCGCCCGTAGAGCTAACTTCCATGACAGCCCCATGGCCGTTCGCTCAATGGGGACTAGACATTATGGGACCCTTCCCAACGGCTATGCGGCAGCTGAAGTTCCTGATTGTAGGCATAGACTACTTTACAAAGTGGGTAGAAGCTGAAGCTCTGGCTACCATTACGGAGAAGAATGTGCGGAGCTTTGTTTGGAAGTTCATCATATGCAGGTTCGGGATCCCTAGGGTCCTAATCTCGGACAATGGCAAACAATTCGACAACGGCCCCTTCCGAGAATTCTGCTCGCAGCTGGGGATAAAAAATCACTACTCTTCCCCCGCCCACCCCCAAGCCAATGGTCAAGTCGAAGTAACGAACCGATCCCTACTAAAGATTATCAAGACTCGACTCGAGGGGGCAAAGGGGATATGGCCTGAGGAACTACCCAGCGTACTTTGGGCATATAGAATGACGGCAAGGACCCCAACAGGAGAAACTCCATTCCGGCTGACCTACGGAAGCGAGGCAGTCATCCCGGCCGAAGTAGGACTCGCAACCTACAGGATGAACGCCCACGATGAAAACAGGAATGATGAGGCATTGCGCCTACGGCTAGACCTGATCGACGAAGTCAGAGCAGTGGCCGAACAAAGGCTGGCACGGTACCAAGATCGCATGGCCAAGCACTACAATTTTCGAGTCAGGCACAAGGACTTCCAGGTCGGAGACCTTATTCTAAGAAGAGTCATGGGCGCTACCAGAGACCCAGCCCAAGGAAAGCTCGGCCCCAATTGGGAAGGACCCTACCGAGTCACGTCATGGCACCGAAGAGGCACCTACCATTTGGAAACAATGGAAGGACAGACCCTGCCCCATCCATGGAACGCCGAGCACCTACGAAAGTATTATCGGTAAGAAAAGAGTGGCAGCTCCTATTTGTATGTCTTAATGTATTTTGGGAACCCAAAGGGTGCTTTCTTTTTCCTTCTTAAAATTTATGCAAGGCTCAGAAGTTTATTCAGTCCCTCCTGCACTGTGTTAAGTGTTCGACCTCAAAACATGCGAAGCACCAAAGCTAACTGCTTAGAAGCCAATTAAAATCTACAAGGCATAAAAGCGTCAAGCACCAAAGCTGACGGCTTAGAAGCCAACCTAAAATTTACAAGGCATAAAAGCGTCAAGCACCAAAGCTGACGGTTTAGAAGCCAACTAAAATCTACAAGGTATAAAAGCGTCAAGCACTAAAGCTGACGACTTAGAAGCCAACCTAAAGTCTACAAGGCATAAAACCATCATGCACCAAAGCTGACGGCATGGGAGCCGACGTCCCAAACTTTACAAGGCATAAGAGCGTCCAGCACCAAAGCTGACGGCTCAGAAGCCAATCCAAAAAACTGTAAGGCATAAATCCGTCAGGCACCAAAGCTGACGGCATGGGAGCCAACGTCCCAAACTCTACAAGGCGTAAGAGCATCAAGCACCAGAGCTGACGGCTCAGAAGCCAATAAAAAAAAAAAAAAAAAAACCTACAAGGCGCGAAAGCGTCAGGCACTAAAGCCGACGGCTTAAAGGCCAACTGAAGATCTGCAAGGCGTAAACGCCCGTCAAGCGCAAGAACAGACGGCCCTGAAACGACGGCACTATCCTAAAAAGTTAAGCCTATAATCCAAGTGCGAAAACCGGTCAAGCCTATAAGCTGACGGTTCATGAAGTGACAGCCCTAAAAGCCAATAATTCTACCTTAATTTAATGAGGCACGAGCCCGTTAAATGCAAAAATTAATGATTGCATCCTAAAATATCCTTAAGGCATGATCCAAAGCTGACGACCCTATTGGAAGGTCGTGATTTAGTGCAAAAAGCATTGAGTCCCAAGTAGGGCTACCGTGAAACAACGAAAAGAAAGTCATGCATAGTCTTTTAATGAAAACAACACATTGCAAATGATATAAATAGATCAGTATATTACAAGAATATGTTTTTACAAAAAGCCCTCAAAACAATGGGGCACCAAATACAAATGAGGATCAACTTTACAAAAATAATTCAAAAGTCAAGGAACCGGGGCATCTGGCGCAGCCTCGTCACCTTTAGGGTCTTGGACCTCATTGGCAGGAAACCTTTCAGGATTGGAAGGATCGGATGACGGGATCTTCGAGGCTGCAGGCTTGTCCAGGGCTGGCTGGGCAAGGACGACACCGTCACCTCTGGTAGGGATCTCGGACTCACCGAGGTCGTCATCCTCCACGAAGACGGTGTCAACCATGGGCGTCGACGGCACAGGGTCATCCATCGAAACCCTTGACAAGTCAAGGTGAGGGAAGAGAGACTTTACCTGCTTAAGGCAGTCCTCAAAACCGTCACCATAATACTTAGCGCAGGAATCGATGAATGTCTGGGACGTCTTAAACTCCGCAACGGCGTCGCTTTTCGCCGTCTCCACCTGCCCCAGGAGTGACGTCAATTCCTTCTCAGCCGTTACCCTGGCTTCCCGTTCCTGCTCAGCCTGACGGGTTTCCTCCTCGAGTTTCTCTTTCAACTCCGTGATCTCCCCATTTA
This sequence comes from Lithocarpus polystachyus, assembly GCA_033629205.1. Lineage (NCBI taxonomy): Eukaryota > Viridiplantae > Streptophyta > Magnoliopsida > Fagales > Fagaceae > Lithocarpus > Lithocarpus polystachyus. The sequence goes on along the minus strand of CM066165.1, from coordinate 43,264,594 downwards.
AGGTGCGGCATGCATCCTTGTACTGTTCTAGCCCGTCTGTCAGATTGGTAATACGCTTCTTCTGACGGGCCAGCAGTTCCTCGTTCTTCGTCCCCTTGACCTGCATGGCCCTCATGCAGACCACAGCCTGTGATACATAACTCCCGTCAGCATAATAGCATAAAAAGAAGATGGCGCAAACAATAAAGAAGATATAGACCCTGGCGAGGTCGAAGAGGCCCGAGTCCCCCAGCTCCTGCACAGACTGATTGGCACAGGAATCAGCCTCCTCCTTCCCAAGTATGGAGTCCAACCGCTCCAAGGCGTACCCCTTATGGGTAAGGATGCAGCGCCCATCCTCGGGGATGATGGGACCTTGCGCCGACATCAACCCCTTGCCGACCCCATACTTGGGCGACGGGGGCTTCGAGGAGTGGTCCCCAGGGGCGACCGTCATTTTCTTTGCAGGACGGTCCTCGATCCCGTCACCTTTTCTTTTCGGCGCACCCTTTAGGAGGGACGTGGTCGCTCCCCCCTTACCCTTTCCTTCCTCCTTTTTACGGGCAGCAGTGGCCCTGACCTGAGCCCTCATCTTAGCGAACTCCATCTCTGCAAGACAGGGACCCAATGTAAAAATGTCAAGTAAAGTTGACGGGAATGAACAGGTCGATTGAATTTACGTTGACGGGATAATTTGTCTAAGCGGCGTGCCTCCTCTGTTGGCTCTGGTCCCCCACAATAAGCGTGAAAGGCGTCAGGTGTGATGAGGTCGCGACACTTCCTCTCCTCCAAGGGTATCTCCGTCACCTTGAGGATGAAGGCTTCTTGCTCCTCCGAGATCACCGGGCGAGTGAAAGCTGAAAAGGAAAAGTAAAACAGACGGGTTAGAACCTTGGACTAAAATAAACTGATAAGAAGGCTGACGGTGAAGACCTGACTCCCTGACGTAACCCCAAGTGTTGTCAAATCCGTGAGGAATCGACCCCCACTTCTCCTCACGGCAAACCCAATTCGTCCCCTCCATAAAAAAATACCTGCCCTTCCAATTCCTGTTGGAGTCAGGCATGTCCGACACCAACCTCAACTCCTTCTTCCTCGCGGAGAAGTGGTAAATCCCCTTGGACGAAGTGATGTGGTGTGGACGGTAACACCAAAAGAACTCGTCAAGGGTCAATTGACGGTGCCCTCCACTTAGGCTCCCCCACAATATTTCGGAACCAATGAACACCCTCCAGGCGTTGGGGGCGATCTGGCTGACGGACAGCCCGAGGTAATTTGCCAACTGACAGCGAAGCGCCATCAGAGGCAACCTCAATCCTGCCGCGAACATGGCATCGTACATGCCAACGTCTGCGGTCTTCCCGGAGTAACACCTCTCCCTTTCTAGGGGAAGACGGATTGGAATGTCGTTTAGGATTTGGTAACGCGCCCGCAGCGAGTTAAAAACTTTATCAGTCATCGATGGCAAAAAGTGGTTAACCGTCCACTCCTTAGGGAGGATGAATGGACGGTCATCCTCGGAACCTCCCGATGTGCTCTCCAAGTCTTCACCCCCCGGGGAATTCCCGTCACTCCCACTCTCCCTTACTTGGTCGTCACCTCCACCTTCCCTCACAACTTCACCTTGGTTCACCTCTTCATCAGAAAGCTGCATCGACGACTCATCCTCTGACGACCAAGAAGTTTATTTCATTAAATATTGTCTAGGAAAAAAAAAAAATGACACTCCTCAAACGATAGAAGTTTATTTCAGCACCTGTTCTCTTTTCTTTTTCTTTTTCTTTTTTTCTCTCCAAATTGGAGAGATTGTGTTTCGAGGGTTCGGTTGGAAAAATACTTTAGACAACCAATTTCGGGCCCCTCACTTTTCCCCTCTCAACCAAACAAGTGATTTTGCCATTTTTTCTCTACTTTTTACTCCCTTTTATTTGAAGAGGTTTGTGAAATTGTTAAATGTTTTAAGCATTTGTCTTTATAAAAAATAAAGCAGCCTTTGCTCTTGTTGGGGTGGCTAACGGCTTGGATTGAGGAGTGTCATTTTTTTTTTTTTTTCTAGATAATATTTAATGAAATAAACTTCTATCGTTTTAATTTTTTAGGGTTTTTTTTTTTTTTTTCTGCTAAGTTTCCATCAGGGTGTTGGGTATTTATTCAAAGACAGCAATATATGTATGTGGCACATGGATATTGTAGCTAGCATAGTTAGTAAAATACGGTACATGTATGATACAGAAAATATACGGACGTGTATAATTCGGTCATTTTATGAAAAATACGTTTCGAAGATTCGGCAGAAAAATACGAGAATGGATAAATAACGGTACATGTATAGTACGTGTATAATACGTTTATATTTTAAAAAAATGCTACAAAAAATACGATAATATTTTTCAAGTAAACAAATATGATCTCCACCACCAACACAAAATCCCTCACCACCAACCTCTGCCAACCACTACATCACTCTAGGTCTAGGCGATGAAACCATCAAATTTTGTTTTGAAACTCATACTTAAACTAAGGTTAATGCTTTTTGTACTTAACTATAGTTTTTTTTTTTTTTTTTTTGGGGAGAATTAAGTACTTAACTATAGTTAAATTTGTGTTAAGTGATTTGTTTTTAAATGAGGTGATATGTTCTAGACCCTTAGATCTATTTGAACTAAACCTTCACCTTTAAATGGAGACTCTCCATTTCCTAATGAAATGGAGAGAATCCAGATCCTCAAAACACAATCTCTCCAATTTAAAAAAAAAAAAAAAAAAAGAGAGAGAGAGAGAGAGAGAGAGAGAGAGAACAGGTGCTGGAAAGGGAACTGATGGAAGTAAAAAATTATTCTCTAAGTGTTGCTAAAGTTGCATTATGCACCGTGCACCGTTTCTTTATTTTTTTTAGAAGATTTGTTTTTGTTTTGTTTCCGCTTAGAGCATCTCTAATAGGCTCTCCAAACCTATTTCAAGAGCAAACACACAAATATAAGCTCCTTCTGTCTCATCACTCTCTTTTCTCTTTGTTTCGTCAGAGTACTGGTTCTCTCCACTCATCCTTTTTGTACTCTCTGGCTTTTGTCTCTCAAACGTCTCTAAACAAAGTATTGCTAAAGTTACACATTGCACACTAGTGAGTAGTGACTATAAATTCCACTTTCATTTAAAAAAATTCCACTTTTTCTTCTTTTCTTTTTATTTTTTAAAGTTGCGAGCTAAATAAAGTGCACAGTAATAATTTTTTATATGTAAATATACTATCATTTAATTATTATTTTTATATGTGTATTAATCTAACATTACTAATTTCTATAATTAAGTTGTTTTTTTATATAAAAATATACCATTAGCCCATAATAATTGTGTATTTATCCCAAGAAAAAAAAACTAATGATATATAGCAGGAGTATGAGAATTTAATAATATATAATAGGAATATGAGAATAAGTTCATACAAACTAATTTTTTTTATCATCTTGTTTTTCTTCTCAACTAAACAAATTAGTTTTATATTCTTTCATTTTTCCTTCTTTCCAACCAAACACACATAATAGAATAATAAAATCTCTTCTATTTCTCACTTTTCTATCCTCCACCATTTTCTATCTCTCACTTTTCCATCACTTCAACCAAACGAAGCCTTAGATTTGAATTAACCCAAATCTAAGCAAACTAAAGTTACCAGCATAGGACCCTTCCACAATTAATGATCGCAGAAGCCCAACATTATTGAAGTTCTTTGTAATTGTTTATGAGCCTAGATCATCCTAGAATATATCTAACATAACTCACCACAAACCCACATAACACACATTCAACTAATTTAATTCAATATCCAATCAAATTGGATATCACAATCTCTCCTACTTATATTCATGAGGTTCTCTTCATTTCCGATGTTGTTGGGCAATGTCCCCAAGACTAAATGGGATTATCAGGTTGGCAAATTGATTCAATCAATCTAGGGTAGAAGGACTAGAAGCTAGTGAACTATGTCATGGTCATTAAGAAATTGAAACAAAGCAAATACTTATAACCATTATGAGATTTAATAACACAAATTAAAGGATCAAATTAAGTTTTTATTTCCATATATAATGATTTTAAAATAGAACACAACTCTAGATCCTTCATATGGTAAAGGTAAGTGACTCATGATAAATCATCAATAAAAATGATATAAATACATAAACGCCAAATATGAGGGGACTTTTATTGTACCTCAAATGTTTGAATGAACTAGGTGAAGAACTACAACATGACTCTCATCCTCATGTCTAGGCACAAAATGGTTCTTGCTCAACAGGCAAGCTTTACACTACAAGAACACAACTTGATGGCATGATGAAACTAGCAAGTTCAAGATCCGAAGAAAGAGATTGATCAAGGCAGCAATGGTGTTGAAATTCTTAAGAGTGCTCGAAGAATCATGTTATGCATATGCAGTCAACCCTGCACCCTCAACCCTTTCGTCCTTTCAGGCTGCTTGCAAGATAATTATAGTTGAAGAAAGGTGACTTAAGGTATGTAAAATTCCATCAGCACGAGATTGAAGAGTCCATTCCAGACTAGTCTTCACTGGGACATATAATACTACTAAAAAAATGGAAGAAGGAACACACACAAACACAAGGGAATTAAATGGATTAAATATGGGGCCAGTGGAAGAAGCCTCCTATCAAACACGTATATCCTCTTAATAGGCCTACTAACAAAAAAAATTTAGGAAGAGCAATAGAAAGGAAACTTTTGCAATCTCAAATAATTGAACTAATAGCTGGGAACAAAGTCAGATTTAATCCCCAAGGAACTTTTAAAACAGAGTTCAAAAAGAAACATCATTAACATTGTGCATATGAAAGAGAGGGAATAGTCCAAGTCAAACAGTGTTATCAAATAGGCAGCATTAGCAACAAAAACTTTAGCATCGAAAAGTAAGAAGCAAATGATGGTAATAGCTTTAGGATATAACCCTGAATAGAGAAGATGCATCAAGTAGCAGGATCCACAAACCAAAAGAATTAATTCTACATAGAATTCCATTTTATAGATTACAAATTATCTGAGCTTCAATTTTATAGTTTGAACTTTGGAGTCGTGATTTGTACAAGGTACTTCGATGACAAATAGAGGCAAATGTAACATTGGGGATTATCAAAACTTTAAATACTAAAGTGACAACTGAAATTCAAGTACAAAATTGAATCTTTACACAATTTTTTTTTAAGGACAAAATTGAATCTTCACACACAATTCAAGGAGGAAAACAATTTGTCCTAATTTATTATTTTATATAAATAATTATTGATCATAACCCTTCATTTTAAATCTTCAAATCTGAATCCTCTTTTTACAAATATAGAGTTCTATAGGCACTGTCACTAAAACTAACACAAGTGTCGGGTACCTAATTTTAATGAATCCCCTGCGAGTCTTTCAACCCATTGAAGTGAAAGAGACAGAGTCTTAATTTCCAATTCTAATGGTCCAGTTCAAGCAAACAGGGTTTGATCTACATTGCAACTGGCTTGTATTTGAGACCTCAATGTCCACTATAGTTTTCAGGTTGCAAGTGAACAAAAGCCAGCACATGGTTTATTTAGAACATAAAACCAATTAAAGCATCCTTCCAGATCTTTTTTCCCCTGGTAAAAAGACATCAGGTGTGAACATTTGGCAAGCATTTTCTATTCTAGTTTTCATTGGTTTCTGCCTGTCATAACAAGCTAGCTTGCTACTCACATCAGCTGTCAAAAATCAGAAATGACTCAAACAGAAGCTGAGTGCATAATCAAATGAGCTACAGGATTCCATGAAAGTAATGCCTATCTAATTTATCATAGTGACTTCAACAAGTTGAGTGATACAGAAACTTTTTTTCCAAGGCTGCTAACAGGACCTGTACCAGTTGTAATAGGTGCATAATCAAAATTTATCATAGTAACTTTAACAAGCTGAGTGATACAAAAACTTTTTCACAATTGTTAACATCATTGTTATAATTGGTATAAAATACAAATTTATCATGGTCACTTCAACAAGTTGAGCGATACAAAACTTTCACAACTTTTTCATAACTCCTAAATGCATAACAAAAATGAGTTGAATAGTAAGAGCATTCACATCTGTTTAGACAGAATTTAGGCAAATTATAGCATTAGAAACTATTTTTTCTATTTTTACATAATCACTCTCAACTACATCCATGAAAGTGATGTTACTCCTATACATCTTGAAAAGTTGTGAAAACCATAAAATAAAATAAAAATAATAAAATAAAGTTTAAAGAAAAGTGTGTGCCTAGTACTAGATTTTGCAGAAAATGCTTTGAAGTAATGAAATTATGTCTGGGTGCTTCAATGCGATTCAAAAATATCAGACAGAATTACACTTTACTGTTAGATCATTTGATCATTCTAAATTCTTATAATGCCCAGGTAATCAGATTATGTGTATGCGGTCCACCCTGCAGCCTCAAAGCTTTCTTTCTTCTTCCAAACTGCTTGGCAAGATAACTATATTGAAGAAGGGTAATAAGGTACAGAAAATTCCATCAGCACGAATGCATGACATTGGAATCCTCCCTTTTAAACCATTCTTCATTCTGACATCTAATGCTAGCAATAAAGAAACAAAAACGAGGAAGAAACACACACAAACACTAAGTAACAAAATGGAGGAAATATGTGTCAGTGGAAAATCCTGAAGTCTCTTAACAAACACGGATACCCTCTTAATAGACCTACCAAGAAATCTAGAGGACCTATGGAACAGAAACTTGTGCAATCCTAAATTATTCAAACAATAGATGGGAACAGGAATTAGATTTCATCCCCAAGGAACTTTAAAACACAGTTAGCAATGAAGCATCATTAACATTGTGCAGCCCAACTATCCAAGTCAGACAATGTTATCAAAAGGCAGCACAAGCCACATGAACCTCATTCTGCATCTGAAAGATAGGGTCAAGTCCAAATTAGACAATGTTATCAATAGGCAGCATGAGCATAAACATCAACATACAAAAATATATAGGACACGTAAATATTAGTATATGATGGAAATAACTTCAGAATATAACACTGCATATGCCGCATCAAATTCAAGTGCTTAGTTGTTGGATACTTGGATCCACAAACAAAAGAACAGATTTTACATAGAATTCAATTATATAAATTTTGAATGGATTCAATTCAATTTATTTCTCTCATTCAACAGAATCCTATGGGTTTGATTTTGAAACCAAACAAGCAATTGGATTTTTTTTTTTTTTTTTTTGAAACAGCCCTTTTTAAATCTAAGAACAATTAACATTAGAAAATTCCATTATGCCCTCTTTCTAAAGGGTAAAACAAAGTCCAAAATCACATGCTCACATTTAAAATACTACTAAAAGCTTCAATCAGCTGTACAATGGAATAAACACCAAAACCTTCACTTTTTGCATCAAAAGCATCATTATTATTGTGCATATGAAAGAGGGTATATTTCAAGTTAGACAATGTTATCAATAGGCAGCATAAGCTGATGAGCACTGAGTAACAACAACTTCAGCACAACTTCAGCATCAAAAGGTAAAGAGCAAAAATTCACTTTTATAGATTTCAAATGAATTACTTATCAAAAAAAAAAAAAGAGATTTCAAATGAATTGACCTTCAGAAACAAAAGAGCAGCACAGGAACAATCAAACATACACGCATCTGAGATGACATTAGGAAGATTGAGCTTATTACAACAAAGGGCACTTCTAATACTAACTGCCAGCTTTGCAGTAGCAGCAGCATTACATGCTGTACTAAGTACTAACCCAGCAGAATCTACAACTAGGAATTAACTTACTAAGTTCTAAGATATAAATAATCGTAGTTTGGATAGCCCAACCAGCTTGAGCCCCATTTGAATCAAGACAATCATAACAGGCTTTTGCATCCCCTTCAATTCATTTCACTCATGCAACGGAATCCTATTGACTTTGATTTTGAAACCGAACATGCAAATGGAATTCTATCAACCATCTTTTCCATTATACCCTTTTCCAAAGGGCAAAACCCAAGTCCAAAATCACATCCTCACATCTAAAATACTAGAAAAAAATAGGACAAACAAATCCAAGCACTTGCTTCAATCAACTCTACAAAACAATAAACACCAAAGCTACCTCTTTCACATCAAAATCACCCTCGCCATCCTTAAAAAAACTTCAACAATAACAACAACAACATCGCATAGTAATCCAATCTCCCCCACCTCATAATCAATATTTACACAATTTAATTCGATTCTTATTAACATCAAATCCGATGTGGTACTAAAATTCCAAACAGCATCCATTCCAGAAACAGTCCATATCCATTTCAAAAACAAAAATCCCAAGTGAGAAATCAACATAAACAAAACATAAAAAGGCTTTTAATTCTAAAAAACATCCAAACAAATTTTATTTTCAATCTATACAAAACCCAAAACTTAAAACAACCCTTCCAAAATCACCACTTTCCAATCACCCTCATAAAACCTTCAACGACAACAATAACAACGCACATAACAATCCAACATTCCCACCTTGCAAACAATAACAGTTACACAATTTAATTCTTATCAACATCAAATTCAGTATACTACTAAAAATTTTCCAATGACCACATATCTTTTGATTCCATGTCAACAACAACAACTCATATCCATTTCAAAAAAACACAAAAATCCCATCTGAGAAATCAACATAAAAAGGCATTTCAATTCCAAAAACAACCAAACAAATTTTATTTTTCAATCTACCAGAACATAACCCAAAACTTACAACATTTTTTTTTTGCGTCTACCAAGAAGCTTTCTTAATGCCAGCAAGAGCACCTTTTGAAGCGAGTTCACGAAACACGATACGAGACATACGGAAGAACTGGTACACACCGCGAGATCGGCCAGTGAAGATGCACCGGTTCCTGAGGCGAGTGAAGGAGCTGTTTCGAGGCAACTTGGCTAGCTTGTACTGTTGTTGTTCTCTCAACTCCGGTGGAACCTCTGGGTCTCTGAGGAAAGCCTTGAACAGGTTGCGCTTCAGTTCGAACTGCTTAGCCAGTTGACGGCGCTGGTTGTCGTGGATGTTGCGGTTCTCTCTGCGGACCTCCATTGCTATCAGATGTGTTTCTCTTCTCACGTTTCAGTAGAAGTAGAGCGAAATGTAAATGGGTTTTTTGGACTTCGGTTTTTTGTTAATGGGCCAACTTCTTTTTTGTCATTTTTCTTGGGCCCATTTTCGGCCGGTACATGTTCAATAGCAAAAACAAGAAAAGAAAAGATGACGACGAAGATGACGATGAGAACAAAAATTAAAAGATGGGACGAGTGTCAAGAAATTTACAGAGTAGTAGACCCAAAGAGAAATTGTTGCCTCCCAGTTCAAATTCGGGCACTAACGTATATAAATATATATATATATATATATATAAAAGAATCCTAAGTCACTCATAAAACGATATGCTGAAATATTTCATTTCGCTGGACAAACCAAAAACAAGTTTCAAAACAGAATTGATGACATTGCAAAAACCAACGATATTTCTTAGAATAGTTATAATACGACATGTTTTTACACACACTTTTTCACAAATGTCTTATATGACAGACTATGTTGGTTGTTTGTTACTATTATATGGATTCATTATTTTTTCTTCACAACTCACAATCTATCACGTAAAATAGTTGTGATAAAGTGTGTGAAAGTGTGGTAGATTATGAGTGGTGAAAGAAACAATTGTGGATCCATGTAAAAGTTATAAACACCCGCTCATAGTTTATCACGTTAGTTATTATTATGACCAAAAAAAAAAAAAAGTTGTGCTTCTATAGAGCTTGAACCATATAAGCCATGCGATCCATAACTCCTACCTCGCCTCGTTGAAGTGCATATAGCTCGACAGTCTCTAGGACGTTGGTACTAAATTGACCGGCATTGGACACAAACTAGTAACTACTACTATAGGTTTATGTATTTTTTTAATCATTAAATTAAGATGTGTTAATGGATCGATAATACAACGAAATTGTCTTTTTATTATAAAAGGAGGGTCAAGATTTAGTGTGCCTTTTGAGAATTATTAAAAATAAGTTTTGTTTTTCTTCTCAGCTTTTTAGCAAATAATTTAGCTTTTATTTTTTTAAAAATAAATTAACTTTTAGTTTTTTTGTAACATATTTAACATAAAAATTATCAAAAATAATATCTTTTGATAAGAAACTTTGCAAATAAGTCATCAAAAATAAGCAATTCCCAAATGCATTTTTTATCCAAATTGTGATTGGTACAAATCTTTTTCACATAAGATTACTTCTAACATTATTTTTATTGTACACTAATTAACATCATTTTTAATTTTCATAATGATAAGGCAAAGACGTGTTGATCTCCTTTTTTTTTTATAGGTAAATACTAGGGAGAGGGGAAAGATGGGGTTGGAACCATAAACATGGGGCAACACAAATCGTTGAGCAATCACTTGAACACCATTCTCCTTCCAAATATGAATTCCACTTAAAATTGAAAAGTTTCAAATAAAATATGAAGCAATTAGAAAATAAATTATAATAAATTTCAAATGCTCAGTAAGCCCAATGAAGCACATATCTACAAATACATATATACAGATGGACTTGGTTCTATCAAAGAGCCAATACACCATTATCAGGCCATAGTCTCACATTTTTCCACAAGCAATGACATTCGTAACTTGAAGATATATTAATAAAGATCATTTCCAGGGCTTGACAAAATCTCCTCAATTAGGACATGTCTCCTACATTAAACGACCTGCAAACTCAACAAAAACAGATTATCAATAGTCCTTACTAGCCAAATGAACAAATAGGGGTTTCTAAATTAAAGATAATTAACATCAAACTTCAAATAAAGTCCTACCATTGAAATTAAGATATGCAAGCTCTCATGCCTATGCCAATAAAGGAATTTGCTAACCTATTTCCCACTGTTATTAACCATCAACTTGTGCCTCTTCAGTCTTCACAATAATTTCTACAAGAGTCAAAACAAATTTAGTAGCAAGAAACGTCAAATAGCCCATGATGATGTAGGAGAATTTAAAGCCCAGAGGAAGGAAGGCCCATCTGTCTATTTTATATTAGATTGTTTGCTATCATAAGACTATTGTTTTATTTATATCTAATTTATGTTTTTTTTTTTATGTATTTAGCAATTAAAAGGTTGGAGATAAAAGATTAAGATTCAAGGGTCATTGTAGGCATAGAAAGTGGTCTCAAGGATGAGAATGATGATATAGAAGATGAAACTCCCTTCATGGTGCTGGATCCATAGAACTTGCAACACGAGATGAATTGGAGGATTGGTTGGTGTGTGCAGTTAGATTGGTGGACTTTTTCCTTTGTTTATTAATTTCCATTCATTCAAATCTCTTTGGTAGGATCCTTGTTTTTTTCCCAGAAAAAGAGCAGATGCTATGATTAAACTTTGAACAATAAAATATCAAATTCTAAGCTCAAGAGCTCGAGCAATATTTAGATATGTTATCTCACATAATAGACAAGAAAATACTACTTAGAATCAATGACCCAAATGAGGCTACTATAATACTTTTATTTAGCAACCCTAGAATCCTATCCTTCATGTTCATATAATAGATAAATCATAACCATCTGATTTCATTAAAAGTCACATGCTAATCACATAAATGCTTATTTTTCAAAACAGATACAACAAAATTTTAACTTATGACGTCACGATGATTATTCTTTATCATCAAGTCAAGGCATATTGATAAAAAGAACGTAGCATAGATAAATAACCGACTAGTCTAGTGATAGCAAGCAGACATACAAAATGGACTAATAGTCTAATAGGCCTTCTTTCCTTTTTGATAAGTAATAAGTTTATTGATATCAAAAAAGGAACGCCCTAGTATGCAGGGAGCGTACAATGGGTCAAACAATTCAAAAACAAAAATTACAAGAATCTAAGAAATCAAAAAAAGGGAAAAAAAAATTTGATTGGTTTTGCAATGCAGCCAACCAATCGATTAAGGTTCTAAAGAAAAATAACTTGAGGTCTGGTATGGATCTCTCATTATCTTCAAAGCACCTACTATTTCTCTCCTTCCAAAGATACCACAACAAGCAATGGGGAACAATCAACCATATATACCCGATGACAACCAAATCTGCCTTGCCAAAATGCTAGAAGCCCCACTACAGATTGCGGTATAACCCAGCTTACTCCAAACAAACCAAACATCATAGACCACAGATCCATAGCAACCAAACAATGAAGAAAGAGATGGTCAACCGATTCACCATTACACTTGCACATGCACCAATCCAAAATTCAAACCTTCATTTTTCGTAAATTGTCAATCATTAAGCATTTCCCTAACGCAGCAGTCTAAACAAAGAAAGCTACTTGAAAAGGAATCTTCTGCTTCCAAATACTTTTCCAAGAAAAACAATAGTCATTAGAGCCCACTAAAATACTATAATAATTCTTAACCATGAAACCCTTCTCTCTATCAGGCTTCCAACACATCTTACCCTCACCAAACCCTTTTACTGAAGCATCACATATGGTATCCATGAAACCCAACAGTGCCTCCAATTCCCAAGTATGCACGCCCCTAACGAAACTTACATCCCAAAAGAGGAATCCATTAGCAAACTTCATAAGCTCAGCCACACTAGCCTCTTTATCTCGGCAAAATCTAAACAACTCAGGATAACTGACTGCAAGAGATGTCTCACCACAACAACGGCCTTGCCAAAACTTCACCCTAGACCCATTCCCAATATCATATAGAATGTAGCGAGAAAAAGAAGGCCATCCCCAACTAATATTTTTCCACAAACCAACACCATGTGGACCATTAACAGACCTAGTATACCAGCCACCCACCCACAGCCATATTTCCCCTCTATCACTTGCTTCCAAAGGGCAGCCTTCTCCATCCCAAATCTCCATAGCCACTTCCCAAGCAAAGCTTCATTAAAAAGTCTTACCTTCCTTATCCCCAAGCCACCCAAAGAAATGAGAGTACAAACAGTAGCCCATTTAACCAAATGAAATTTTGGTTCATCACCAATGTCACCCCATAAGAAATTTCGTTGAAGTTTCTCAATTCGGTTAGCCATAGCAGCAGGTATAGGAAATAAAGATATAAAATATGTGGGTGAATTAGATAGAGTGCTTTTAATTAAAGTGACTCTACCTCCCTTGGATAAGTACAAACGTTTCCATCGCGCTAATCTCCGTTCTATCTTCTCCAGAATTGGGTTTCATATTGTCTTATCCTTGAATTTAGCTCCCAAAGGAAGACTCAAATATTTCATTGGAAGAGTACTTTGCTTACAACCAAGTACATTCAATAGTAAGACAAAATTATGCACCACACCAACATGAACCAACTTTGACTTGCCAAATTTATCTTTAGACAAGAAACCGCCTCAAACCAAATAAGGATCATACGGAGAAAAAAAAATTTAAACTAGATCAACATCACAAAAAATTAGAGTGTTGTCCGCAAAGAGAAGATGAGATACCACCAAGGATTCCCCCTCTAAATTACCCACACTAAAGCTTGACATGTGACCTTCATGGACAGCTTTATCCAACATTCTTCTAAGGGTTTCCATAACCAAGACAAACAGCAAAGGAGACAATGGGTCACCTTGTCTCAATCTCCTCGAGCTCTCAAAAAGCCCACAAGGAGAGCCATTAATAAGAATAAAAAAGCGAACTGTAGATATACAAAGGAAAATCCACTGCCTCCACTTAGCAGAGAACCCACCCCGTTCTAACAATTGCATAAGAAATCCCCAGTTTACATGATCAAAAGTCTTCTCAACATCTAGTTTGCAAAGTAGCCCTGGTAAACCAATTTTCAATCTATTGTCAAGGCATTCATTAGCAATAAATACAGGGTCAAGAATCTATCTGTTCCTCATAAATATCTTCTATGACCATGCGAAGTCAAGTGGCTAAGACCTTAGCAATGATTTTAAAAACCACCCCCCCCCCCCCCCCCCCCCAAAAAAAAGACTAATGGGGCGAAAATCCTTTTTTTAGGGATGAAAGTGATAAATGTTGCATTCAAACTTTTCTCAAACTAACCTTTAGCAAAAAAATGATGAAACACAACCATAAGATCAGGTTTGAGAATCCCCCAGCAAGCTTGGGAGAAAGCCCTTGGATAACCATCTACTCCAGGCGATTTATCACCATAAAAATTCTATATGACATCAAAAATTTCTGCCTCCTCAAAGGGTCTATCCAACCATTCCACATTATCGCCAGATATCATTGGAAATACCAAGACTTCTGGAAATGGTCGATCAACTTGCTACTCAGAGTATAAATTCATGAAGAATTGGGTAATACAATCAGCAATCATACCTTAATTGGAAGACAAGCTGCCATCAACCATAAGGCTCTCAACACCATTATTTCTTCTATTAGAAATAGCCATCCTGTGAAAAAATCTGGTATTGGCATCCCCCTCCCTCAAGTGCAACACCCTAGACTTCTGCCTCCAACTAATCTCTTCTAAAAGCATGAGCTTTTCAATATCGGTACAGAGATTAACTTGTTCTAACTTTCCCTCAGCTGTTGAAGGATAAGTCTCCTCTCTAACATCCAAATCATTCAATTTGTTCCAAAGTTAATGTTTCTCAAAAGTGATCTAATAGGCCTTCTTTCCTTTGAGCTTAAATTATGTCACATGATTTTTTTTGTGTTTCGAAGGCTAAACCAAGGGGAAAAGAATGGCTTGTAATTCTACATGAAAGCAACTCTTTAAAAGATCAGGAAACATTGTCATTGTGATCACTAACATAATAGCAAATGTGGAAAAGTAAAAGATATCTAGTTACTAAAAGACAATGATTCTTCTTGGAGAGAAGGCTCAATTTGGTTAGGATGATGCTCAATTGTTCCTAAGAACAAAGGTAAATGCGATAGATTAAAGGCACACCTTTGGTCAGGTGCAAACTCTTCATCCCAATTGTAAAATCAGGCTGTTGAGTGAGAGAATGCACACAGATATACTAATAATAATCTACATCAGGTATGGATGACTAAAAATACATAGTGCTAACTAGTGACTACAAATCAAAGATATTAAACTCTAGTTAAAGATTAAGAGCAATGTGTACAAAGGGTTCGAATCACAGAACAATAAGTTAAATTTTGACCCAAAGTTTAAATGCATCATTGCTCCTGACACCATAAATAGAAACTTGTGCCAACATGACCCTCCCCTCTCTCCTTCCACATATAAACATAATACCTATCGAGGTTCAAATTTATCTCTAACTGGAAGCACAAAGACATAATTAACCATATCTTAATGCACATTGCTCAGAACAAAGATGTAATATGGCCTACATTCATTAAAAATTTAAAATGAGATGTGAGGAAACTTTGTTACCCGAAAAACACTCTGGAAAATCAATGTTTCCTTCCATATCCTTCAAATAATCAACCTCAGTGTGCAAAGTGACCTTAATTTTCTTCCTCCTAAAGGCACAGCAAACACTGGTAACTCCAGCTTATGTTGAAGAGAAGTATATATCAATCTGCCCCTGACAAGAGGTGCCATTCTGGTTCAACAACTACAATTATTCATCCAATCAAACCAGAATTCTTAACAATCAAAAAACATTTGGACCCAGGTTATGGGGCAAGGTCCCTCTAAGGATTTTGAGTACCTTTCAGGAGAACTCATAAAAGATAGCTTATATCCCCAGACCGTTCTTTAGAGAATGCTTTAATTTTGAATATGAGCTTGGAAAATGATATTCCTCTAACTTCCATAATCATTTGGCCTCAAATCTTCCTTATGGAATCCATGTATGCTCCTGAAATAGCCATTCTCAGTCTCACGAGAAAAGAATTCTCACAATCACTAATGGAAGACATGGTAGGT
Source organism: Lithocarpus polystachyus (assembly GCA_033629205.1). Lineage (NCBI taxonomy): Eukaryota > Viridiplantae > Streptophyta > Magnoliopsida > Fagales > Fagaceae > Lithocarpus > Lithocarpus polystachyus. The sequence goes on along the minus strand of CM066165.1, from coordinate 43,248,684 downwards.
GACATTCTCGCAACAACAACAAAATTCTCTCCATTTCCTACATCTATTTCATACAGCTCATGAAAAACTTCACGAAATTCATTAATCAGTTTCTCGTAGAATGATCTGTTTGGAGGAATGACATTTATAGCAAGAATCCCAAAATCACATAGGATTGACTTAGCAGCCAAAAGAACTTGCTTCCTAACAAATTCCAATGGTGGAGCACTGGTACCATTTTTAGCATCACTAGAATCCAAATCAACCATAATGGCATCAAATTTGTTATTGACATCACTGCCATCATACAAGTAACTACCATTCTCTCCGTCATGAACACCATTTGAATGATATGCAAATTTCTCTATAACATCTATTGCATCGCCAACAATTACCCGAATAGACTCATTACTTAGCAAACCAAAATACTGCCTTGCAACCCGCAAAACCTCCTTGTCAGCCTCAATGCCAACAACCTCAAAACCCAATTGGGCTCTTAGAAAAGTAAGCAAAGCCCCTCCTCCAACACCAACACACAAAGCTTTTGGCTTAAACCCACCTTGAATCCGTTCCTCAATACAACGACCAACCAAAGAAAGACTTGCCACCATTGGCACCAAGTAAGGATGCACCAAAACCTGAATATCAGGCCTGGACTCAACTTCCCCAATCCCCATACAATCAGAACCAAAACCCACCTCAGGAACAACACGTATCTCCGTTTGAATCAAATTTGGCATCCTCTTGAACCTCAATCGCCTCCGAAACTCACTCACTTTACTCTCAATTTCCACATCCTCAACCAACATTTCACCAGCAAAAGACCCAACACATTGCTCTAAAACTACCCCACAAATCACATTATCTTCGTATCTCAAAATGGGTATCTCAGGAATTCCATGTTTGAACAAAGACTTAGGAGATAACGCAAGGAACAGAGGTTTCAAGCTCACCTCGAGGCTGTTGAAATCGTTGTTGATCGAACGGCGGTAAATTGATGGTGAAGAATGAGCGTTGATGGGTTGGTTTCCGACGAGGATTAGGCGAGAAATTCCGGGAGAACTTAGGAGGAGCTGGACGTGGCCGGACTCGGTGGAGAAGGTCCAGTCAGAGTTACGGTGCTCGGGGACGAACATGGCGGCGACTCGGGGTGACTCAGTGGGTTGGATGGGTGAGTCGAGGACGGCGACTCGGAGGAGTGAGTTGGGATCATTTGATGGATGGGGAAAGGTGAAGGTGATGAAGCGAGATGGAGTTAAGGTTTCGAAGGTGGTCGGATCGAGTGCCATGGGAGTTCACCTTCTTTTTTTTTTTTCTTTTTCTTGAGAAAATGGGAGTTTACTTTTTAAGGTTTACTCAAGGATATTGATACATTAACACTATACACCTCATATACAATCAACTTTTCTTTTACGTGGCGTTTGGTACGGGAGAATATTTTAGGATTTTTAGGAATGTTTAAAGATTCGTATGTTTGGTTGTAAGTTACGCCAGGAAATCAGATGCCAGGAGAATCTGAATTCCCCCCTTAAACCCTTCTTAGTAGGAATGTGGATTCCATTTAAAACAGGTGGGTATCCAGATTCCCAAGGTTAAAGGAAATTGTATTATTTATAAATTGACAATTTTAACCTTTTTTTTTATCATTTAAGCAATTAAGATAAAATATAAAATAAGTTATCAATATATTTTCTCTTGTCTTTATCTTTTCCTGCCAAAACAACATAAACAAGATAGACAATTCTGTCAATATAATTTTTAACAAAGTTCTATTTAGAAATATTAGACTAGAGTTTTAATGAATGTGTTGCTAATTAATAGTTCATATTTTGTTTTTCATTATTTATTTAGAGGGAGATATATTTTTAAAAGACTAATTAATAGTTTATATTTTTTTTTCATTATTTATTTAGAGGAAGATTTTTTTTTTTAAGAACTTAGTAGTTCATATTCAAATCTAAGGATAGAATTGAAAAAATAAATAATTCATTTAAGATTCCTGAGAATATACCAAACATTATCATCTCACATTCCCGAGAATCTCTCAATGAAACCAAACATAGGAATAGCTACATTCCTAGGAATCTGGATGCCAGGAGTAATGTGGATTCCCCGTACCAAACGTACTTTTTCTTTTTAAGTTTTTCTTTTTCTTTGTTGATGAGATAGCTTTCTACTTCAAAAAATTTTAATAAAAAAAATAAATCAGTGACCAAAACAATAAATAGCTAAATTTTTTTTTTTTTTTTTTTGGTTAGAAAGAATAAATAGCTAAATAAACAAACAAATTAAAAGTTCACTAATTAAAAATTCTATTTAAAAAAAAAAATCTTACCCAAACTATGTACTATGTATGTACATAATGACAGTAACCTCCCTTAAATTTTGTGATGAATAATAAAGATAAAACATTTTGTAAACGAAAATCTAATGGTTTTATACAAACTTTAAGAGGAAGCATTATTTTATGTAATGTTTGGGAGTAGGTGTCATTTAGTAAAACCACAATGAAAGTTAGTGTGATACTCTTTCTTTATTTGTGGAGGATACGAAGGAAACATGTGCATTTTACAAAATATTATCCTATGCCTTTGATGAAGTGGAATAATAATTATTTGAAGGTTAGGTTAAAACTCTATTTAAAAAAAAAAAAAGTGAAATAATAATTATAGTAGTAATGTCAAGGGTTAGGGTAAGTTCAAAGGCGTTAAACTAAAATTCCAATAAATCAACACACAAGGCGGTGAAGACAATCATTTCAAGGTAGGGAAAAAGCAATCATGGATTAACAAGGGAAGGAAAAATAACACCATCTCAAGTGGAGTATCATCCATCCTTTGTGGTAATACTTACTTTTTGCATTGTGTATTTTTTGTAAATAATATGTTTTCTTTTTAGTGACATGGATTAAATTGTTATAATGAACATGATTGATGGAACCAAATTGCAAAGTGAATATTCATGATCATTGCTTGAAAATCCTTAAGATGATTATGCAAACTAATGAATATGATTCGTGGACTAATAATTGACTTGTGACTGTTAGATTTTCTTTGGATGTTCATAATGATTTTATTTGTGATGATGATGTGAAATTGATTATTTCATCGGAACATAATATGGTCATTAGTTCCTATATTATTGATTTATGAGTCGGATGAGATGAGTGCCTAACACTTTCACATTTCGAAACTTAACATCCAAACTTAGGTTTTGGATTATAGATTAATTTTTCAATTTAATTTCATATTTTTAGAATATAACACAAGTCAAAGCGTGTATTTTTTTCATTTTTGATTGTATCTAGAAAAAATAAGCCATATAATTTTATGTCTATATGTATTTTCATAAAATACAATGTAATTTTCAGCTTTATTCAAATAAAGATGTGTATTTATTACTTTAATGGTTTTCTTGATTATGTCATGAAATAATTAGATTACAACTCCATATCTAAAACCCTTAATCTGGGGGATAAAAGTATCACTAGTTGAGCAACCATTTTGAGACTCATTTTGAATTCGTTGGTTTAAGGCACTCATACTAGGAAAACCCGATCACTACCTTAAATTAAAAGCTTTTAAATTTTTGTTGACATTTTATAATGCTGCTATGAAATTTTGAAAGCTCATATTTATCCATGCCATTATTGAACATGGGGTGGGTTTAGAAACAAATGGTGAAACTTCAAGCAATATTACACCATTCAACATTTTTTATTAGATGCTAAACTTGACAAATTCATCGCTAAATTACATTTCCTTCCATGCCCCATGCTTAAAAAAATTCAAAATGATAAATAAAAAAAATAAAAAACAAAACAAATTATGTCATCTATGAAATGTTTAGATTTCAATTTTTTGCTGGTATTCCAAATATAAATATAAATATATTATTTTATGGATCATATAGTAAATAAAATATGATTGACATGATATTTTGGTATGTATATTGAGAACATATGGAACATGTAATACCAATTGTATGGTTTTTTAATTTTTAATATTATAAAAAGTTTTTTTTTTTTTTGGATAAGTTGTAAAAAGTTGTTATTCAGTGTAACAGTGTTTAAAGATATTATAGTAGATGTAGCTTCTTTTTCTTCTTTTTTTTAAATCGTAGTAGGTGTAACTTGATTCTAACAATTATAATGTATTAAATGAGTTATATTCTATAAGGATTCCTATAAAACCTCCCATGCCTACATATTCCATCATAAATTTTCAAATGATTGGATTCGAGTTACACCTAGTGTGTCTTTAAGTAATGTTACACTATCCAATAACTTATTATTGATTCATGTAAGGACACAAATTCTACGAGTGGGCCTGTGAATAGGATGGATTGGAGCCCAGACTGTATATAGTACCTTTGGAATAAATTTGTAAAGAGAGTGGGCTCAAGATTACTTGATTGAGAGCGTATGAATTGATAGCCCAAGTGTATTCATGATCAGATTAACATTAATTGAATTATTAAAATTGTACATAATTCTTCTCGGCGCAGTTCGAGGAGTTAATCTAGTCTACTGTTACGAATGCCTTCCCCTCTTTCTCTTGATTGCTCTTTTCTATCACTTCTTTCTTTTTTTTGATTGTTTCTCCCTTCTCCCCCCTGTTTCCTGTTCTATTTATACGTAATTGTATCCCCTGTGCCAGTTAGGTGAGTCTTCTTTGATACTTGTCTCATCAACCTCCACCTGAAGTCCTCGCTTGGTAGCTGTAAAGGATGAAGGTCACTGTTCAGGTGTCTTTTCTCCATTAATGTGGCCACGATGTTATTTGCAGGATTATAAATGCGGTGGCAGCAGCTTTTTACTTAATATCTGATCGTTGCCATCTGTCCTTTTTGTTCATATAAGTTAAGGAATTCTCCGGAAAGGCTAGGATTGATATTGAAGCATTCACTTGGATCATCTTGTTGACAGTCCGAACAGGCAAATCTCCTCGAACCAACCCTTTTTTGTGACATACACTTCAGAAACGAGCTAGGCTGGGCCCATTCCTTAAGATTTGTTGTCCTCGGATGTACAGGTTTCCTTGGACAGGCCCACGGCCCATAATCTGACGTTAGGCCTTTTACCCCTACAATAGCCCCTCAAAATTCCAGTTTTCTCTGTTATCCGAGGAGAAGGGCGGGATTTTGACTTCTCTCAAGGTTAATCATTTTAACTTTTTGAATTTATCCACGTGGAAGCGCCCCTCTACATGTTTCGTTAACTTCATAGGCGCTTCGGAAGTTGTAGCGCACCGTTTATTGCTCTAGGTGGCGCTTTGTCTCTTTTATCTATGGTAAGATGCAGATCCCACGGTTAGGATTTCTTCACAAAATTTCAAGCGGGATAACTCCCACTTACTTTCCCCTACTATATAAGGGGCTCTGAGGGAATCGCTCTGTTCATTTTGCATACTTGAGTTCTTGAGCATTTCGGCCCTCGTACATCACTTTTTTCTAAAAATTTCGAGCACGTTTTTACAAAGGATCCTAGGTATCTTGGAAGTTACTGAGCCAAAAACATCGACCATCGTCGTAAGTACTTGGTTTCCAAGTTCCTTTCTTCTCAGCCGAGCACCTCGGCCTTCTTCTTTTTACATTTCCTCGCCTTAGGAGACTCTCGTAGCACCCTTTTATACACCCATATGGGTAGGTTTAAGAATTTAGTTGATACCCCTGTGGCCGTAGAGCTTTTTAAGGCGAAATATAACATTCCCGAAGGGATTAGTCTTCGCTATTGCCCACCAGAGAATATTTTAACCTCTAGGAGGACCGGTGAGGTGGTTATTCCTGTAATCGCCTTTTTAGAGGGGGGAATGACCATTCCCATGGGCAGCGTCACTAGGGAGTACCTTAGGAATCATAGGCTGTGCCCGCACCAATGTGCCGCTAACATGTTTAGGATTCTGGGCTGTATAGACGCCCTTAATCAGATGATGGGTTTACAGCTTACTTGGCATGTCGTCGTGCACATGTACGAATGTCACTCCTTGACTGAGGGGGGGTACTACTTGAAATCCCGATATCCCATTGTAAAAATGATATCGTGCCTTCTGAAGTCCAACAAGGGCATGAAGGACGATCACGTCATTGTCTCCGGGGCGTGGCATAACGGTCACCATTGTCCGACCACGGAGGGGGAGCTAGGTGGGGTACTCTAGGACTAGGTTAAGATAACATAGGGCTTGCAATTTAGATTTCGCTTTATTTTATTGTGTGTGTGTTTGGCTTAGAGGTGTGACGATTAACCTTGTGTTCTTTGATTGTGACCGCAGATAGAAAGTTTGTCGCCCCTAAGCTTTTTCTTGTGAACATGCTCGCCTTAAATCATCTGCTGCGATTCGAGGTGTTTGTTCATTCGGACGGCTAGCTGCGTGCCGTTCACTTGATATTGGACTTTGCTCCAATATCGGACAGTTTCCAGAAGGTCGGGAATTCTATCCGAGCGGGGGACAAGAGGATTCATCGGATAGACGTCTCTCGGCCGGGTTTTTTGGCAAAGAAAGATCTTCCTCCGATCCGTGGCCGCTTCAACGAGTTGTCCCTCAACCGGCTACACAAAAGGAGGAGTCTACTTCCTCTCGGCTAACCTTGGAAGACGAGATAGACAAGTTTTGTTTCGAGGGCGAAGAGGAAGTACAGGACGAGCCTCGGAACATTCCGCAATCTGAAAGAACAGAAGAGGAAGAGGACGAGATGCCTTGAAACCCAGAGCAGGACTAAGGGTTCTTATAGTTGGGAGGAGTAAGGGTGCTCCTTCTAAGGAAGCGCCAAAGGAGAAAACCACCGCCTAGCATCCACCTCCCCTTCCTCCTCCCGCTAATGCACTTGGCCTCCTCCCCATACCCGACCTCAAGAAGAAAAGGAAGGTCGTGGACATTGACGACGAGGAGGGTGAATTGCCCCCTCCTCAAAAAAAGGGGCCAAAGTAACACAACGGCGGGAAAGACGACCGAAGGGTCTCTTCGCCCGAGCGCAGGAGTGACTCCCAGCCTAGGGACGTCCAACAGCCACTAGCTTGGGCGCCTCGGCTGGACTTGGACGGTGCTCCAATCCCATCTACTGCCTTAATAAGTGAATTTCAAAGGGGGCACTCTGGTTACATATCCGAGGCCTTGGAGCTTCCTTTGCTCCTGCCGCGAGACATGGAGGTGGTGCGATCTTGGAGGCAGACGGACCTGTTCATGTCTATGAAGAGAGATTTGGCTATGGTAGGTTTCTGATCACTTCTTTATCAGCTGGGTTAATTTACTTTGGAGTGTGATATAATTTTATCTTCCACACTGTGCAGCTCACCCAACAGGTCTACGTGGCTGAAGATTGGGTCAAGGATGCCCGTAATCAGACTAGGGCTGAGACCGAATTGCGTAAGGACGTAGAGAAGAACCTGGGAGCGGTGAAGCATGAGAAGCAGGAGTTAGCCAAAAAGCTAACTATTGAGGAGAGGGCGAGGAAGAGCGCCGAAGCTGGCTTGAAAAGCGCCCAGGACCAGGCTGAGGACCAGAGGAAGAAACTATACACCACTGAGATTGAACTGGCAACTCAGAGACAGTTGGTTCTGGAGCTCAAGTCTAGCCTCGAGAAGGCTGAGAAGGCAAAAAAGGATGCTCGGGAGGCGCTGGAAGCGGCCGAGGCTTTGAAGGATGCCGAATACATCCGAGGTATTGAGGAAATGGAGAAAAGGCTTGCGAAAGAGGTCTCCGAGGTGTGTAGGGACTACTGCAAGTTCACCTGGGAGGAGGCTTTGAACTTGGCAGGAGTCCCAACCAACTCGGACCTTAGGCAGCCGGGGAGGATATATTTCCATCCAGACATCAACTTGGCCCCAGCTGACCCCGCGCCTTTGTCGCCTCAAGTTTCAAAGCTAGCAAGTCAGGCACTTGTTCCTTTTGAAGCCGAGCAGGTGGTTCAGGAGGGACAAGTGTCACTGCAAGAAGATGTGGGTGTGGATGCTTCCAAGGCTAAGGGTGCTTCCAATGCTGAAAAAACTGCCCCCTTGGAGACTGCAGCTGAGTCTTCCCAGGCCGAGCCGAGCGGTCCGGACAGTTTCCTCTCCTTGCTCCCCAGACTTAGGATTATGATTTTGTTTTTCGTAGTAGTTATAGTTTGTCGCTTTCTTCTTTTTTTATTATTATTATTATTTTTTTATGTAACAACCATTTTGTTTGTTGGGATAGTGTACTCCAATGTTTAATTTAATGAAGATATTTCATTTGCCTCCAGATGTTCCCAATTTTATTTCTTTGCTTGTGAAAAGTCTAAGTTCACAGACTAAGATAGCAACAGAAAGCCTTAACGTTCGCATCAAACACATTTAATTAACTTAATTCTATCTCAGCAATTGAGTATGAATTCAAGCAAGTACAATCAACTGTCTCATTGCCGACTCATTAAAATTGAATGAGAACAGTAACTTAGAGTACGCAGTCTGAGTGAACATGAAAGATTAAACTTCTGCATAGTACTAAGTGATACGTGTGTTATGGTGATATGACTTTGAGTGCATGATCCGAGGGGTTAGGCATGCCTGAGGTTCTATACAGCACTTAGAAAAATAGAAAATTGCCGATTTATTCAAGGCTTGTGGTCTGAGGGACCAGGCATGACCAAGGTTCTGTTTAATACTTAGGAGTATTAATTTACCCAAAGTATGTGGTCCGAGGGACCAAGCATGACCAAGGATCTGTTTAATACTTAGGTGTATTAGTTTACCCAAAGTATGTGGTCCGAGGGACCAGGCATGACCAAGGTTCTGTTTAATACTTAGGAGTATTAATTTACCCAAGGTATGTGGTCCAAGGGACCAGGCATGACCAAGGATCTGTTTAATACTTAGAAATATTAATTTACCCAAGGTATGTGGTCCGAGGGACCAGGCATGACCAAGGTTCAGTTTAATACTTAGAAGTATTAATTTACCCAAGGTATGTGGTCCAAGGGACCAGGCATGACCAATGTTCTATTTAATACTTAGGAGTACAAGTAATATAATAGACTTCGATAATAGAATGGAAAATTCTATTAATAATAATACCTTTTTAGATTATTTACATTCCAGGGGTGTGGTACAGCTCTTTCGTCCAAATCTTCCAAGTAAAAGGCCCCTATTCCGGCTACTGATAGGATGCGATATGGCCCTTCCCAATTGGGTCTTAGTTTTCCCCAGGCTGGGTTCTTTGCTGTGTCCACGACTCTCCGTAAAACCAAGTCCCTTGGTGCAAGTAGTCTTAGCTTAACATTGGCATCGTAACTCTACTTGAGTTTATGTTGATAGTAGGCTAGCTGAACCGCAGCATTTTCCCTTCGCTTGGCGACTAGATCCAATTTCCTCGTTAGTAGCCTGTCGTTGTCAGTCGAGGTAAAAGAACTCGTTCTGAGTGTGGGGAACCCTGTTTCTATTGGGATAACAGCTTCGGCGCCGTACGTCATTGCAAATGGGGTCTCTCCTGTAGACCTCCGAGGAGTTGTCCTGTAGGTCCAAAGTACATGTGATAATTCTTCCACCCATTTTCCCTTGGCATCATCCAACCTTTTCTTAAGGCCACTTACTATGACTTTGTTAACTGCTTCAACCTGGTCATTTCCTTGGGGATACGCAGGGGTGGAGTATCTGTTCGTAATGCCTAGTCCACAACAAAATCTTCTGAACGCTTTACTGTCAAACTGAAGACCATTGTTTGAGATAAGGGTATATGGTACTCCAAACCGAATTATGATGTTTTTCCATACAAACTTCTGGACATCTACATCCCTGATATTCGCCAATGGCTCGGCTTCAACCCATTTGGTGAAATAATTTGTTGCGACAACCAAGTATTTCTTACTCCCGGCTGCTTTGGGAAAAGGGCCTACAATGTCTGAGCCCCACTGAGCGAAAGGCCACGGACAGGACAAAGGATTCAGAACTCCTCCTAATTGATGTATGTTTGGTACAAACCTTTGGCATTGGTCACACTTCTTTACATATTCCTGCAATTCCCTTTGTATATTTGGCCACCAGTATCCTTGAGTTAGGGCTCTGTGCGCTAGGGATCTACCTCCTGTGTGGCTGCCACAAATCCCTTCATGCAGCTCTTCGAGGAGTAGCTCCGTGGCCTCAAGATGCACGCATAATAAGTAGGGTCCAAAGAAGGAGCGTTTGTATAGCTTACTGTCTCCGGATAGCCAGAATCGAGGAGCTTTTCTTCGCACCTTGTCGGCTTCGGTGTAACACCCGTCTCACTTAAAATTTAATTTAACTGCTTCTAAAGTGGATTTGATGAATTGCTTAATTTTATTTGGAGGAGATATTATTTTTACTTTATGATTTCTACAACAACAACAACAACAACAATAATAATAATAATAATAAGGGGTAACGTGAATAATTATTTTGTGGTTTATTTAAATTTAACTTTTGGTCTCCTTATCAGTTAAGGAAAAGGATGAGAGATTAAAACCTAGTTGGATTAGGAGTTTAAGTGTTATTGGAATTCTTTAGAGTCCTAGCCTATGTAAATAACCTTATTATGAATTTAATTTCCAACCTATGTAGGGAACAATTTTAACATGTAAAGCTGAAAGTTAGGGCTTCCTACGTGAAAGGCAGAAAGTGAAACAAAAAAAAAAATCAGTAATTAACGTATAAGAAGTTAGAGTAGAGTTTAGGGTTTTCTCAAACCAAAAGATTGAAGGCCGTGCGCTACAAGGGCAGCCAGCAGACTCTATTTTGGTATTGAGGTAAACATCAATTTTATGCAAGCCTATTGTTTTCGCTGGACGCTTCTTGTTTAAGGGGAACTTTTGTCTCTTGCTGCATGGTTCTATTAGTAGAATTATAATAGTAGTTGCACAGGTATAGAGATTATCTTGGAAGTATTTCCAGCCATGCATTATTTTATTCATTTTTTTTTTTGAATCAGATTCTCATGTACGTGGAGTACATCTCTTTCTCTATAGATTAAACCCTTGTAGATGTCCTAGGGTGATGATCTGTTGGTATACGTGTTCTTATATATATATATATATATATATATAGGTATATTAGATGTTAAATAGGGAATACTTTACATATATTTAAATCTAGAATAGGTGGGGGTATATTAGAAAGATATGTTAAATTTTACATAGCGAAATCTTCATAGTGGCTGAGGAATTGTTTTATCAAGAGGACTTTGTGGTTATTCAAAACCTGCCCTTATTGAGTTATTTAATTGTTATTTAGGTTCTAGTTGACGTCGTATCGAGCGATTGAAGTGAAGCTTGGTTTAGCAACTAGAGGTAAGTAGACTTCAGCACATGACGTCTCTCAGGACGTATATATATATGAATAAATAAATAAATATATATATATATACACGTGGTAAAAATATATTTATCTATATATATATATATAATTGCAAAAGTGAAGTTCCAAAAACTTATACCATTGTTAGTGCTTTACACATACTCGAATTTTATTATTTATTGTATATTATTATGAAACTGTATATGTCAAGAATGTTTCAAATGGTCAACTAGACAGTCTGCAACCTTTGCCAACACAGGGTTAAGTGTTGGTCTTCGGCCGATGTAGTGTTAGTGTGGTGTGGTGCAGTGTTACTGTGGCTCTTTGGAGCTAGTGTTGCCTCTTTGAGGTTAGTGTTATTGCTTCCCATGGGAATCACCCACCGAGTGTTTAGCAGCTTTGTCTGTGTTTGATAATAATATCCATATCGAACTACTGTTTTATTTCTACAGAACTTGTAAGTGGAAAATTATTTATTTTCCTAATAAATTGTTTCTAACTATTTAGTGCATATTGGCATATTAAAGTGGTTATTATTTTATTTATAGATTACAGCGTTATAGTGAAATGTTTTATTTTTAGCGGTTTTTATAGAATATATTATATTACTGTTAAAACTATTTGTAAGTGTTTTGTGAAGACTATATTTTGTCAATGATACTAATGTTTTGTTTTGAAAGACATCCTCATGTTATGTAGTCTCTTACTAAGCCTCTAGCTCATCCCTTTTTTCCACCCCTTTCAGATTTGAGCAATGGAATGTCTTTTGATGGTAGATCAATGGAGCCTTAGATTGACGACTTCTTTTGGAGTTTTGTTAGTTGGTGAATTATTTTATTATATTTTTCTTTGGGACAATGAGTTTGACAATTGTGGAACTATTTTGAGATTGTATTTGGAGACTTTATTGTGAAGGATTTTGTGTTTTTATGGATTTCATAGGAGAGTTGATGTTGGAAAGAAGTTTATTTGTGGACAATTAATTACGCTCCGTTCCATTATATTATTGTTGATTATTTCTAAAACAGGTTATGCATCTAAATCCTTGATTTAGGTTTGGGGTGTTACATTCGGCCTTGTCTGTTGGTAAGACATCGTCCCTGAGATAGATCACCATAGGGTTCATCCAGCTTGGCCCTACTCTAACTTGATAGATGTTGGGCCCTTCTTTCTCTTTAGCATGCCTTTGTACATCCTCCACTAGGATAAGTCGAGGTAATCTCTAAGCCGAGGAGGTTGCAAGTGTGGCCAAGGAATCCGCCTGTGTGTTCCCACTCCGAGGAACATGTTGCAGATTAAATGACTTGAACTGTGATTACAGCTGTTTGACCTGCCTTAGATATTTCTGCATTCTTTCATCACGTGCCTCTAATTCTCCCCTGACCTGGCCGACGACCAGTGCTGAATCCGAGAATACCTCCACGGTGTTTCCACCCATTCTTTTGACCATGGACATTTCGATCAACAACGCTTCGTATTCAGCCTCATTATTAGTAGCCAGGAAGTTTAGTCTGAGGGATTTTTCGATGACAACATTTTCCGGAGATATCAAAACTAGCCCCACTCCTGAGCCTCTCTGATTGGCTGCACCGTCCGCATATAGTTTCCAGGGTGTGGACTCTTGCACAGACACTAGGCCAACTGAATTTTCATCCATGTGTATCATCTCGGCAATCTCTTCTAACACAGGCTCAGTGAACTCGTCCACAAGATCGGCCAATATCTGCCCCTTGACCGAGGTGCGAGGCATGTACTTTATGTCAAAAGCTCTTAGAATGGTACCCCACTTTGCAATCCTCCCCGTATAGTCCGCACTCCAAAGCAATGATCTGAGCGGGAGTTAGGTAAGGACCACAACCATATGTGATTGGAAGTAGTAAGGGAGTTTACGAGTGGCATGAACTACTGCAAAGATGACCTTCTCAAGTGGCAGGTAACGGACCTCGACCTCGTGAAGGGATTTACTCACGTAGTACACAGGTTTCTGTACGCCATTGTCGACTCGTATAAGTACCAAACTCACAGCATGGGTGGCTACAGCGATGTAGGCGAACAAGACCTCGTCCGTTGCAGGACTAGACATGATGGGGGGCCGGGATAGGTATTCCTTTAGTCGCTGGAAAGCCAGAACACACTCTTCATTCCATTGAAACCCTTTCCATTTGTTCAACAGCTGGAAAAAGGGCTGACATCTTTCTGCAGATTTGGAGATGAACCGGTTGAGAGCAGCGGTCATCCCAGTTAACTTCTGTACTTCATTTGGGTTTCGAGGAGGCTGCAGGCCGTTAATTGCTTTTATTTGGTCGGGGTTCACCTCAATTCCGTGATGAGTGACCATGTAGCCCAGAAACTTTCCCGATCCAACGCCGAAAGAGCATTTTGATGCATTGAGTCGCAATTTGTGTTTTCTTAAGATTTCAAAGATGCTCCCGAGGTTGCTAACATGGTCGGACTCTACCTTACTCTTGACCACCATGTCATCAATGTAAACCTCAATACATTTCCCTAGCTGCGGCTCGAACATTTTGGTCATCATTCTTTGATAGGTGGAGCCTGCATTCTTCAAACCAAACGGCATCACCTTGTAATGATAGTTCCCAATGGGGGTTACGAAGGCTATTTTCTCTTGATCGTCCAGGGCTAAGGGGATTTGGTGGTACCCTTGGAAGGCGTCCAAGAAACTCATTCGTGGATGTCCTACGGTTGCATCTACCAGTTGATCAATTCTAGGCATGGGGAAGGGATCTTTTGGACAGGCCTTGTTTAGGTCCGTAAAGTCCACACATACACGCTATTTCCCGTTCTTCTTCTTCACCACCACTGTATTAGCCAACCATTCTAGATAGAATACTTCCTTAACAGCTCCTACCTGCTTGAGCTTGTTTACCTCGTCCCTGATAACGTCTGAATGCTCCTTAAATGAGCACCGAGGTGGTTGCTTCTTAGGAAGGGCAGCTGGCTTATGTTAAGATGATGGCTGATAAATTTCGGATCCAGCCCTGGGGCCTCGTAAGAGTTCCAGGCAAACATGTCAATGTTTCTTCGAAGGAATGCCAGCAGTTCTACTTTTTCCGAAGTGGGCAAATAAGCCCCAATCTGGAAAAACTTTTCTGGGTCTCCTTCGATGGTAACTTTCTCTAGCCTCTCACATTTTTCCTCGTCCGGCTCTACAGCAATGTGGGGAATCGGGATCTTTGATTGCTATGTGTCCCCGATTGAGGTGGTCGCTGGCTCGGTAGCAGGCTGATGTGTAATAGCAGCTATGAGGCATTGCCTTGCCATAGGTTGGCTTCCTACAATTTCTTCCACTCGTCCTCCGGACGGAAACTTAACCTTTAGGTGCAATGTTGACGAGACAGCCCTCAGGGCATGGAGCCAAGGTCTGGCAACAATGGCCGTGTAGGGAGAGTATGCATCTACCACGATAAAGTTCACCTCGACCACCTCAGACCCTGCTTGTACAGGTAGTCTAATTTGACCCTTAGGGATGACGATTTTTCCATCGAAGCTGACTATGGGCGAATCATATACTGTCAGGTCTTCAGGCCGTAAGCCCAGTCCTTTGTATAGATCTGGATACATTATCTCAGCCCCGCTCCCCTGATCGACCATCACTCTCCTCACATCGTACCCCCCTATTCGAAGAGTGATGACCAGAGCGTCATCATGAGGTTGTATAGTGCCCTGCTTATCTTCGTCCGAGAAGCTCAATGCTGGTCGAATCTCTACTCTGGCTCGTTTTACTTGTTGATGAACGTCTTCGGCAGACGTCGTGGAAACTGACATCACTCTAGAAGGGCAGGATCCCGTTCTTCCAGGTGCTGTAAAGATGATGTTGATCGTGCCCAACGGGGGCCTTGATGAGGCGGTCCCAGAAGCCCTTGACCTGCCGAGGTCTCCCTAACCACTAGGGCGATGTATAAACTGCTGTAGTTTTCCTTCTCTTGCCAGTTACTCTAAATGACTTCTCAAAGTCCTGCACTCCTCTGTGGTATGACCTCGTTCCTGATGAAACTGGCAGTGGAGACTCTGATTGCGCTTCGTGGGGTCTCCCCCCATCTTGTTCGGCCACCTAAAATATGGCTCGTTTTGGACTTTTTCCAGAATCTGGTGAATTGGTTCTCGGAACACAGCATGGACGGCCTGTGATGAAACAAACCCAGATTGCACGCTGTAGTCCCTACGTGGCTTGCTGCTGCTGTATCGGTCTAACTTGAAATCCCTCCTCTCTTGAGGGATAACCTTGGCTTTGCCCTTTCCGAGCTGTTGATCCTCCTCTACCCACTTATACTCATCGATGTGGTCCATTAGTCGGCGCACGTTTCTCACGAGCTTTTTGGTTAGTGATTTCCTCAAATCGTGCTCGGTAGGCAGGCCAACCTTGAAGGTTCTCACTGCCACGTCGTCGAAACTCCCCTCGATCTCGTTAAACATTTCTCAATATCTATTCGAGTATGTTTTCAATGTCTCCCCTTCTCGCATGGACATGGACAGCAAGGAATCCAATGGCCGAGGGACCCTAGTATTCGTAACTAATCGAGAACAAAAGGCCTTCGTGAGCGCTCGGAAGGATCCAATAGAATTGGTGGCAAGTCCATCGAACCATCTCATGGCTACAAGTCCTAAGCTGGAGGGGAACACCTTGCACATAAGAGTCTCGTTCCAGGAGTGAACAGCCATTTTCTGGTTGAAATGGCTCATGTGCTTCACAAGGTCGGTCCGCCCGTTATACGCAGTGAAAGTGGGTTGGGTAAAACACCGAGGAAGGCTTCCTCCCTCAACTCTGCGTGTGAAGGGCGGCTTAGAAATCTGGTTGAGCGCCCTGTTCATTGCATCATTTCCTACACCTCTCGAGGATGTGCCTCTACCCCTATGGCCTCGGTAATGCTCTTCCTCATGAGAGTAGGATTCGCTAGGGGGTGTGCGCGACCGAGGTCCATAATCATCATCCTCATCATCCCTGGAAGAATTATCAGTGACGGACAGGCTACTGGATGGACTACGCCTTCTTTTCGCACGACGTAACTTCTCTTTCAAATGGTCAATTTTACGCTGCATCTTCCTAGTGGCATCTTTGTAGGACCCACCTTCTTCATTTTGATGTCTGCTCCTTCTCGTGTGCACAGTATGCACGCTCCCTACACGGTCCCTTTCACGCTCAAGATACATAAAGTGATCAATATGTTGAGAGCCATCTGACTCTACTCTATTAGAACTTGACCCAACCATGGTCTAAGCCTCAACTCACAGATCCAACAATAATCTTCCCACAGACGGCACCAATTGTAAGGATACAAATTCTACGAGTGGGCCTGTGAATAGGATGGATTGGAGCCCAGGCTGTATATAGTACCCTTGGAATAAATTTATAAAGAGAGTGGGCTGAAGATTACTTGATTGAGAGCGTATGAATTGATAGCCCAAGTGTATTCATGATCAGATTAGCATTAATTGAATTATTAAAATTGTACATAATTCTTCTCGGCGCAATCCGAGGAGTTAATCTAGTCTACTGTTACGAATGCCTTCCCCTCTTTCTCTTGATTGCTCTTTTCTATCACTTCTTTCTTTTTTTCGATTGTTTCTCCCTTCTCCCCCCTGTTTCCCGTTCTATTTATACGTAATTGTATCCCCTGTGCCAGTTAGGTGAGTCTTCTTTGATACTTGTCCCATCAACCTCCACCTGAAGTCCTCGCTTGGTAGCTGTAAAGGATGAAGGTCACTGTTCAGGTGTCTTTTCTCCATTAATGCGGCCATGATGTTAGCTGCAGGATTATAAATGCGGTGGCAGCAGCTTTTTACTTAATATCTGATCGTTGTCATCTGTCTTTTTTGTCCATATAAGTTAAGGAATTCTCCGGAAAGGCTAGGATTGATATTAAAGCATTCACTTGGATCATCTTGTTGACAGTCCGAACAGGCAAATCCCCTCGGACCAACCCTTTTTTGTGACATACACTTCAGAAACGAGCTAGGCTGGGCCCATTCCTTAAGATTTGTTGTCCTCGGATGTACAGATCTCATCGGACAGGCCCACGGCCCATAATCTGGCGTTGGGCCTTTTACCCCTATAATTCATATTTTGAAAATTCTACCGTTGGATCATATGTTCTATATGTTTTTAATATGCATGTTGTAAGGACCAAAAAATCTTGGGGCCCAAGCTCACTTAGAACAGTGAGTTGTATAGTTCAACCTTGGCCCAAATCAACAAAATTTGTAAGAGAGTAAAACGAACAAATAGAGAGGGCTCTGCCCGAGGAGGAAAATAAAGAAGATAAGTCTAATCTTATAGAAAAGATAAGCAAAATGTCTCCTTACACGCCTGCCTGAGGAGGCTAAAATTACACAGAAAGTTACACGGTTCACTCCTTTCTCCCAATGTTATTCTTGTTTCTCTTTGATACTTCTGTTTCGATCCCCTTTTCTCGGGAAACATTTTTGTGAAACACTTTTGTCTTACCCTTTCCTTGTATCTGGTTCTCCTCCACCCGGTTGTACTTCCTCAACTTATGCTCAGCAGGAAGGCCGACCTTGAAAGTCCTCGCGGCCACATCCTTAAAGTTTCCATCGATCTCATTATATGTTTCCTAGTATCTGTCCGAGTAAGTCTTAAGGGTCTCTCCCTCCCTCATCGCCATAGACAGCAGAGAATCTCCTGGCTTGGGGACCCTACTGCATGTTATGAATCTAGCCTCGAACACCTTCGTTAGCTCCTCAAAAGACCACACTGAGCCTTCCTCAAAGGCATCAAACCAACGCATAGCCACAGGCCCAAGATTGGAGGTGAACAATTTGCACATTAAAGCTTCATTGTTGGCATGAACTGTCATCTTCTGATTAAAGTGGCTGACGTGCTCCACATGATCAGTCCTCCCATTATAAACCAAAAACGTCGGCTAAGAAAACCGATGAGGAAGCCTGGCCTTGTTAATCCTTCTGATGAAGGGTGACTTAGAAATCTGCTGCAGGGCCTTACTCATTGCATCATTCCCCATGCCATGGTGGAAGGGCCTTTTCTCACGGCCATTACCGCTCTTCTCCCACTTGTCCTTGCTTGAGGAGGTCGAATAAGACTCACTAGACAGAATTCTAGACCTGCGACGCTATGAACGGTCCCTACTTCCCCTAGAACTATCACTTGGTGTGGAAGATAGGCATCTTCTCTCACGTTCCCTACGCCTCAGCTTGCTGCGCAGGTGAACAATCTCTTGCTGCAACTTCCGTGTCTCCTGATCATGCGAGATATGACTCCTAGTCCCTGAGTGACTCTGCCTAATACGCTTAGTGTGGTGTGACTCCACCATAACGCTTGGGGTGTGATGCCTATCCTTCCTTCGCTCTAGGTTAACAAACTGGTTCTCCCTTTGCGAACTCACAGATTCCTCTTTACCTTGGCCTATGTTAGCCATAACTCCTCAGGAAGAATCCACAATCCCTTGTTGTTCCTACAAACAATGCCAATTGTAAGGACCAAAAGATCTTGTGACCCAAGCCTACTTAGAATAGTGAGTTGTACAGTTCAACCTTGGCCCAAATCAACAAAATTTGTAGGAGAAGGAAACGAACAACAAGAGAGGGCTCTGCCCGAGAAGGAAAATAAAAAAGATAAGGCTAATCTTATAGAACAGACAAGTAGAATGTTTCCTTACACGCCTACCCGATGAGGCTAATATCATACAGAAAGTTATATGGTTCACTCCTTTCTCTCAATGTTCTTCTTGTTTCTCTTTGATACTTCTGTCTCGATCCTCTCTTCTATAAAACCCCCTTTTTTTTTATATATACTTCTCTTTCTTTCATATCTCAACCATCCATCCTTACCTAACATACTTTCTATCATGACAATTGTCTTTTTCTATCTCTGAAGAAGGTGGTAGAAGGAGTCTGCTTAGCTATAACTTTCACTGTTCAGGTCACTTCCTCATCAATGCAGCTGATAAAGCTGTTGCCCACCATTTAATACAGATACCACAGGCTACCTCAAACTAGAAACTTCCCTTACAATAACACTCTCTCTCTCTCTTCACACCTTTCTCTCTACTTGGAATATCTCAGAATCCTATGACTCACCCCTTCCTCTCCTCAGATGTCCTTCCTTCTCAAGCCCATGGCCCGTGGCATTTCCACACCAATACTGCAACTCTACAACTTTATCCTCGGTCCTCGGGCACCCACACATGCCAATTTTCATGTCATTCATATATTATTTACTGTTTGATCTATGAACTTGTATTTTAGGCGTAAATGCACTTTTAGTCTCTACATTTTATTTTTACCATTTTTACCATTTTTAGTTCCTAAACCAATTAACGCCCTTCATTTTAAGTCCTTGAAGCACCATTCCGTCACCAAACTAACGAGAAAACTGACAAATCAATAAAATAATAATTTTTTTTACATGTTGGTCAATAAAATAACAAAAGGAAATCAGACTTGAAGGTAATCTAACGTGCAAGGTAAAGAAATCAGACTCACCCACTTTCCCGCGCCACACGTGTGTCACTCACCAAACTTAATCCCAAATCAGACTTTGCTTTCCCAAATCAGACTTAATCCCTAGATAGCTCTCTTCCTCTGCCGAACAGCCATCATCATCAACCTAAAGAAAAATCCCACTTCTCTCTCAAACCACCATCATCATCAACCATTTCGAAGTCCCTAATCAAATGGAAGCAAGCTCTTTAACCAGTTAAAGATTGAGGAGGAGAGCTCCATTTAGGTGCTACTATGCTGAAAAACCAATGTTAGTCGTTTTGTGGACACCAGACAACCCTGGCAGAAGGTTTTATGGCTGTCCAAACTACTTGGTATTTCAATATTTGAGTATTTTTTTAATTAATCATGTTTTTTCTACTGGGTAGTTCAAGCTTTGTTACTGTTGGTAGGTTATTGATGTTATTCTATTTTAGTGAGATGGGGTTTTCTTCCTCCTCTTTGTTTTTGGTTTTTTTTTTTTTTTCCAATGTCTATTATTTTCTAAGAAAACAAGGGAAAATATAGGAAAATTGATTTTGAATCATGGGGTATTCGTGTTTTTATTTTTATTTTATTGGGGTTAAGAGAAAGGGAGGAGGGACTTTTTGCATTTAGTTCGTCTTCCTGGGTTTGGAAGCAATAATTTTGGGTTTTTTTCTTTTCTTGTTTTACTAAGCTGTTTGGTGGTGTAAAAAATGGTGGGGAATTAAGTTGTGTTGATCTATTTATGAGTTTGCTAACAGTAGATGTTGTAACCGTTCCTGATAGCTAATTGCTAGGGAAAATTCAAGGAATCACACTGTTTATTTATCTAAGAGATTGGCTATTGTATGATAATGGTTCTACTGATAAGACTAGTTTCTTTATATGTTTACCTGGGCTGGCAACATGCCAAATTATTAAATAGTCTGTTGCATCTTATATGCCTTATTTGGTAATTTAGCATTTAATGGTATGTTTGTACTTATAAAGAGAAACCAGTGTGTAAGTGGAGAATTATCATTAGTATGGTAATGTACATAGAATTAACTGGGGAATATTTTCCTTTTGTTGGTTGGGTTAATTTATTGATCTTCAATGTTAATGTTTTCTTAAAAATTGGATTGCTATGGTTATATATAAACAACAACGTTTTTTCAATTTCATGTTAATTATACAGTCCTTATGGTCATTAAGTAGCTTGATGGATGAAGAAATTGGTTTGCATTTTAGGTTGGGTGAAAGTGTAAATTCTTCCAATGGCGTGATGATGAGATGTGTGAACGTGGTAAGGTGCTCATCTCAGAGTAAAGGCAACAGATTATCAGACTAGAGGCCAAGGTTGCAAGATGCTACAAGAGATAGAAGTTTTACACTATGGCTTTGGCATTCTTATTAGTGATATGTGGGATTTGTCTCTTTAATTGTATGGGTAGTTAAGACAGGTAGTGGAAGTTTGATTAGGCAACAAGTGGGAAGTGTGGAAGTGTTTATGTTTGGTTAGGTGGCTGGTGGAAGTGTATGTTTGGTTAGCATGTTACATATATGGGGGAGTTTCAATATCCTGTAATTGCTAATGCATAGGGCTGGCAGTGTGTAAATTTTTTGGTTAGGCAGTTAGCATGGAAACACTTGTTGGTTTTTTTTTTTTTTTGGTACCACTCCTAGAATGAAATGCATACCCCTGTTTTCTAACTGTGTTGTTCAATGGAAAAATATTAATAATGGTCCATTCTCTCCTTTGTAACTTTTTTGCCACATTGAATGATTTGGAATTTTTGAGTGCTTAACATTTGTTTTGTATTCATCAATGTAGGGCTGCATGAATGTGTTTATGAACTGTATTCATACTAGTTTCAGTTTAATAAAATAAAAAATACAAAGTTAAATAACCAATTTGAAAAAAGAGATGTGAATATGAAATTTTATAGTACCTCATCCATCCTTTTTGCTAAACTAGAAGGCAAACACCAGCAAAACAAACCCACAGAAATACTAAAACAACACACACCTAACCAGAACAAAAGGAAACCAGAGGAAAAGAAAGAAAACAAGAAACATAGAGAATGACCCAACAAACTTATGAAACTATAATGGGAAGTAAGCCCTTAAGTTTTGAAGGCCTCATTTAGCCAAGCAATCAGCAGTTTTATTTCTAAACCTTGGAGACCAAGTGAAGCAGAACTTGACATCAAGTTTACTCTCGACTAACTCACGGACATCATCCACAATCTAAACCACTTCCCAGATTAAAGACTTCTAAGAGACTTCAATACAATCAAGGATCCCCTTTGCATCACCTTCAACAATAACTTGGAAAAACCTTCAGCAATTGCAAACTCTACTGCACTTTTCAAAGCTGAAGCCATAGCTACCTCAGTAGAGCCGTAAAATTGTTTGACAATAACACCCATGCTAGACCACAGAATCTGGAATACAAATTTCTGCTGCAAAAAAATTTCAGCATACATTCAACATACAAAAAATACAGAATCTGCATACAAAAAAATTTCTGCATACATTCAGCGTCCAAAAATACATTCAGCATACAAATTTTAGTTGCAATACATTCAACATACAAAAAAATTTCTGCAATACAAATTTCTGCCTGCAAAATTTCTGCTGCATTGAAAAATTTCTGCTGCATTAAATAAAACTCAATAAATACAAAACAAAGGGCTACAAATTCTTGCTACATCAAACAAAATTCAGTAAATACAAAACGAAGGACTACAAATTTCTGCTGCCTCAAACAAAACTCAGTAAATACAAACTCAATTAATGCTGCTGCATCAAATAAAATTTATGCTACAAATTTCTTCAAATAAAAATTCTGCTGCATTGATTAAACATATATAATGTTATCACTTTCTACAAAACAAAGGGCATTGTTCCATAGTTAACCCTATCACCATTACCATCACTTTCTACAAAACAAAGGGCATTATTCCATAATTAACCCTATCACCATAAATACACAAAACAAGCAAAGGAAAAATGAACTTGTGCTCTCTTCATTTCCTTGGACCATGCATAAATGATTGACTCCCACCATGTCTGATTGCTTCCATGTATCTGGATGCATTCTTAGAAGCCTTTAGAGTCTCTGATGTGACCAACCTTGTTTTTTTCTACCTTGGATTTAGGTTGCTGCTGCTGGAGTTCTAATGTGCACCTAGATTCTATGTGGTGCTGCCTGACTAGTGTGGTGCAGCTGGAGTGGAGATGTGCTGCTGTGTATATGAGTGGATGAATGTGCTTTTGCTAGCCTGAAATGGGTTGGATGAGCTTGTCTTGGCCTGAGATGGTGCACCTGGCCTGAAGCTAGGCTTGCTGGACTGGTATGGTGCATTTGGAGTGGATGGGCTATGCATGCTAGACTCAGGTGGTGCACTTGGAGTGGAGCTGAAGCTATGCATGCTGGCTTACAAAAAAGAAATTCACACACATTAATATTGAATATTGAAAAGCAAGTATTTCACACACATGTCAATATATTACCTTCTTAGATGTACTGGTTTTGTTTGTGGTGCCTAGCAATGAGGAGTTCCATCCAATCTCACCCTTGCAACTTCTTCTATTATGCCCTAACTTACCACAGGCCTTGCATTGCCTTCTTAGATGTACTGGTTTTGTTTGTGGTGCCTTGCATTGCTTAGAGATGCCAGCTCTCCTACTTGTTAGCTCATTAGGTTCCCTTGCTGTCTTCTTCTCAGGTCTGCCAAGTGGTCTTCTTTTGATGGGAGGCTGAATTGGGTCACACCACTAGGTCTCCACATATTCTGTCCATTGATTGGTGCTATGATTGGTTCATAGCAGGCCTTGTATGTAGAGACATGGTAACATGGGTGAGCATACTACTCAACATCTTGTCTATTGAAAAATATGCAGGTGATTGCATGAGCATAGGGTATGCCACTTATATCCCACTTCCTACAACTGCACAGTGCTATGGCCAAGTCAACAGTGAAACTTTGCAGACCAATTTTTACTTCAAACTGGGTCTGCCCTGTCCAACAAGCTAACAACCTACTGGCTGCAACTTTTCCTTGTGCAACCTCTTTAGAACCTTGGCACAAATATCTGACTCTACTCTCAGAATCTTTTCTTTGTTGTCTTGAAACCTGGTTATGAGATATAGCCTGATACACTCAAGCTGCAAGCACATACAAGTACAATGAAACATTAGATTTTAATTGCAACATTTGGTAAAACCAGTACCAAACAATGAACCTAATTAACTGTAGGTGATCACAAAGACTCATACCATGCTAATTACAGGCTTAAACTTGAATTTAAGAATCCTACTGTTGAAACTCTCACACATATTGATTACTATAGTGTCAATCAAGGCATCCTCACTAAACATGTGTTTGACCCATTTTGTTGTTGAATGAGCATCCAACCAACTGTGCGCATCAGCATCAATGCCCTTCAACTCCTCCATCACCCTATCAAACTCTTCTTTATAAGTTGCCTTGGCTGCCCTCCAAAACAGTTCTCTAATCAGAACACCAGGATGGTTCTTCCTAAAGTTGTTGTAGAGGTGCCTGCAGCAAATCCTATGTTCATACCGGTGACCAGTTTTCAATGAAAGTTTGCACCAACCCCTGTCACAAATAGTATCAAAGGAAAATATGTCTTAGAGATAGATACAATGAGTAAATGAAGAAAAAAACAACCAAATATAGAATAAACCACACACCTTCTGCTAGTCTGACATAACCACCCATCTCCTATTCTGAACTATGTCTGCAAGTAACAGATTGATGAACCAAGTCCAAGAGTCCTTGGTTTCAGCCTCTACCACTGCATATGCAAATTGGAAATACTCCTCATTAGGATCTCTGCATATTGCAGTAATCAATTGCCCCCCTGACTTGTTCTTCAAATGGCAGGCATCCAAACCAATGAATGGCCTGCATCCGGCTAAAAACCCCTTCTTGTAGCCCTTTAAACATATGTATAGCCTCTCAAAATAAGGCACCCCACACACCATATCCATTTGAACTGCTAGATCACCATCATGGAAAGTATGTACCTTCATAAGTATGGTACTACCAAGACTAGCCCTCCTTAATTCCTCACAGTACTCCCACAACTGGTTGTACTGTTGTGTATAAGCCCCATTAACATATTCTCGAGCCTTATCCCTAGCCCTACTTGCTTTTCTTGCATTTATGTTTAGGGTATACTTGTCATGGACAACCTTTTGGATGACTTTCAGCTTGATATTAAGTTGTCTTTTCACCTTCTTCATCAACTTCTTCCCAATGTATGATGAAGTACACCTAAGATTCGTATAACTTCTAGAGCATGTGTGTTCCAATGTCAGTGTCCTTAGTTGGTAGCTCCTCTCCCTTGGCACCTTTGTTAGATAGGCAACAAACTTGCACCCTTCTTGGCAGACAGCTCTTACCCTATGTAGATCATTTTTAACAAATCTGATCCCCCATCCACCATGAACTGCATAATCTGTTATAGCTTCCTTAAATTGCTTAGGTGTAGTAAACAACATATCTTTCTCAAAATAAATATGCTCAGCCTTAGCCACTGGCTTAAACACAAGGAACTTCCTCACTTGCTCTTCTTTTTGTTCCCTTTCATCTCCCACATGTGTCCTGTTATCATCCTCAGACCTATCATCACTATCATACCTAAGCTCATCATCAGATAATGATTCCACAAGACTGTGCAGTTCCTTACTCTCATAATCAGAGTTCATTACACCAGCACCCATTTGGCATGGTTCATTAACATTAGCATCATCCTTACCATCCCAACTGTCACTACTATCTTCAACAACATCCCTAACACCATGGTTCAACTCTACATCATCTTCTAGGCCACTTCCCCCACCATCACTTCCCACACTATCACTTATATGAAAAACCTCAGGTGGGTGCTCAATGATAGGTTCTTTACCTACTTTCTTTGAACCCACTTGAGAAGCAGCCACCTCAGTAGGAACATCGGAATTAACCTCAAGCTCATCCTCATTGTTAAAAGTTTGATCATTAGCATACATGCCATCACTATCATAAAAACTGTAAAAATCATCCTCATCATGGTCATCATATTCACTGCCGTCATCATTGTCATAATAACCTATAAAGTCTTGCTCCAATGCCAATGGCTGCACACCCTCACCAGCATCTTGTCCTTCATTAACTAATATAGGTTCATGTATTGGGTGCTCTCCATACACATGAATATCGTGATGACCCCTCACTAATTCTGTCAGGTACATGGCATCACTATCATCAACAATCAAATGGAAGTCTACCAGTTCTTGGTCCACTCCAGGCATTTTATACCTCAGCCTGTTAACAGATGTGTACCCAAAGTCCCTACATATACTCTCTATCTCAACCTTGGACCACTTGTCAAGGTCACAATTATTAACTACATCTACCACACCTCCCACATATTTTAGGCCATTCTCAGTAAAATGGCCACCATGATGCACATATATACTAAATAGCTCATCCATTCTACATGCCACATAACACCAAAACCAATTAAACAATGCTAATTATTGAACAAAATATATATTATATTTAACAAAACAACACTTATACCTAATAAAATATTCCATTTTGCATGCAGACAACACAACACTTAATAAAGTATTAGGTGATCACAACACTTAATCAAATATTTAAGTAACAATACAACACTTACTTCAATAGTTTTGTCATGCTAAAAGAAACAAAGAAGAGTATTTTTGTCATACACGGGGAACACATGGACCACAATGTAAACCACAAACAAACACATGCAGACAAGGATCAACAAACAGTCAAAAAGCCAAAATATACAAAAATATTGTCGCCCTTACTAGGAAAAAGCCAACAAGCTTATTGTAAATCTATAAAGAAGGACAGAGGAAAGAGAGAGAAGACCTTTTCACAAAGACAAAGGTCTCCCAGCTTTCATTTTCTCCACTCCATGAAAAGTGTGGGTATCAAGTGACAAAGATTGATAGAGATGGTGGTTTTGAGAGATGGTTGATGATGATGGTGCTTCAAGTTAGTGTCTTTCAGAGATGGGTTTTGAGAAATGGTTGATGATGATGGTGGTTTGAGAGAGAAGTGGGATTTTTCTTTATGGTTGATGATAGTGGCTGTTCGGCAGAGGCAGAGAGCTTCACTAGGGATTAAGTTTGAGTTGGGAAAGGTCTTTACCTGCACGCCAGAGAGGTAGGTGAGTGACATACACACACGTGTGGGGTGTGACGTGTCAACTGCAATGTGCTTGATTTCTTCACCTGCGTGCTAGAGAAGAAGGTAAGTGCTTCACGTGAGTTATTGCTTGGTGAGTCTGATTTCCTTTTGTTATTTTATTGACCAACTTGTAAAAAAAATTATTATTTTATTGATCCGTCAATTTTCCTGTTAGTTTGGTGATAGAATGGTGCTTCAAGGATTTAAATGAAGGGCGTTAATTGGTTTAGGGACAAAAAGTGGTAAAAATAAAAATGTAGGGACTAAAATGAAAAAAGTCAAAATGTTGGGACTAAAAGTGCATTTATGCCTATATTTTATGCTTTATTTTAAACAACAAAAACTTGAATTTAAACAATTGAGTGATGGCACGAATACTGATATTTGATCACTTTAAAATTTTGCATGCATATAAAATAAATGAAAATAATGTAATCTAACAGTGGATTTGGCAAAATTCGCACTCGATAACAAATTATTGGATATTGTAATATTGTTTAGAGTTACACCAAGTATAACTTTAGCCCAACTCATTTTCAAATAGCATAATAAATATCGTTCCATATACAAATACAATCATTATATATGTTTATTAATAACTACCAAAAAAAAATTCCCATACTTAGAAAAATCCACAATTTGTTAAACTTTCCCAAAGAGATATTTTGTTTAACTTTTTTGTGCATTGTCATAATTCAATGCTTGATGCAAAAGAATAAAATTTATAGGTTCAATGTTCTCTAGAGCTTCATAAATTGTGGGAATTGAGATATCCTGAGAATTTTTGTCTCCCAAAAATATTTGTGAACCAAGCATCCACAACTCAAAAGGAAATATTATGTCCCAAAGTTAGTGCTCAACCAATCACAATATGTCATATAACCAAGATATGAAAAGGAAAAAAGCCATACATAGGATATACAATTTTTTTTATTTTTAGAATGGGTATATAGTATAAAGTGAAATGTTTATAGTGGGATAAAGAATTTTTGTTCCCGTAATTTTGGCAACTCCTATAATCATAAATTCTCAACATATATTCATGCCTACAGAACAAAAAAAATTTTGAAAAATAAATAACATATATCCTATTTTTAATGTAATTTAGGGTTCAAACTTCAAACATATAAATGGAACAATGAGAGAGAGAGAGAAAACAATAAAATTATATTTATAATCAAAGAAAATAAAAAATAATATAGAATAAAAGTAATATATTTACCTATTATGTAGAAAAACGCATCTGATAATAAAAGTAATATAATTATTTAGAAATTAAATGCATTTTATTAATGAGTGTGTTTGTATATATATGTGTGTATTGTAAATTTTGCTTCATATGACGTGGGATTATGATTACCATTGAAGCAAAGATTACCAAGAAAAGCCAACAAAACAAATCCAAAAGTAATATGTATTCTCACACACTTGGTTAAAAAAAAGAATATATATATATATATATATATATACATATATCTATACCATAGAGGTAAAATTTAATGCTTTTTATGGGTGTGTTTGTTGTAAACAAAAATTTATAATCATGGAGGTTTAAAGAGGATGGTGGAATTGAAGCAGAGGATGTCAAGCTTGCTTTGGATGGCTATGGTGACAATCATGAAGGTTTACGTTATTACACCATGCATATATGGAGGTTTTACAACATTTTTTTGGTTTTCACATATTATCTTTCTCTTTATCTATTTACGTTAATTAGCTAAACTAGTAAAGTTTTTGATGGTTGTATAAGAGGTCTGAGATTCAATCCTCGCCTACATCAAGAACTGGTTGGTGTCTTGGTTTAATAATAAAGAGCTATCATCAGAAGCGGATGCCATAGGTTGAAACTCTCTAAAAAAAGGTAAAACTTAGCTGAATAATACAGTGTGATCTAGAAATAGTACCAAAATGTATAGTGAGACCCATAAATAGTAGCAAAAATAAATTGAAATTGCAAATAAGCTAAAAATTCAATTCTCTCTCTCCTACTCACTATCTCTCTTCACCATAGCCATTTTCTTTTATACCCATACCCATTCACGGATTCACCACAGCAAAACAACCCACAACCATAGCCACCATGGCACCACCACTACCAACAACAAACACCCACCATCAAACACCCACACAAAACACCTACCTCCATCAATACCCACCATCAAACACCCACCACCGTATACCCACCATCAAACACCCATTACCACCAATACCCACCATCAAACTCCAACCATCAAACACCCACCATCACAAATACCCACCATCAAACATCCACACCAAATACCTACCATCAAACTCCCACCACCATATACCCACCATTAAACACCCACCAACACAACAATACCCACAAGATCAAAGAGAGAGAGAGAGAGAGAGAGAGAGAGAGAGGTGACAAGAAATGGAAGTCCGAGAATATCCACCAACCACCACGTTCACCGCCACCAAACCGTGAGTGTTGATGGTGATGGAGAGAGAAAATGAGAGAGGGAAATCTAAGAAATAAAGAGAGAGAAGGAGAGAGAAGAAAGCCACGTATAGAAAGAGAGAGAGAGAAGAGAGAGAAAAAAATATTTTTTTAATCTAACAACCTGCTACATTTAGGTTGTATGTTTATAGCCTTACCATTCATAGTTGCCAAATTTTTTTAGAAATACCAACCCGGATGAAGCATTATTTTGGCTTATAAGAATGTAAAATAGTAACTGGGAGGTTTTACACCCTTTAATGCTAGTGCTCTTGTGATCTTGCTAAAGATTATGGAATAGTAAAAATAATGAACCCTCCTTGTCCAACGAGAAAATCTAAATAAAATTAAAAAAAAAAAAATTTCCCCTCACAAAAGTTAAAGTTGAATAGTACCACCGACTAGACAAAAATAGTAACACTACTTGAAATAGTATCCTATTAATGAACAGTTTATCTTTCACATCAAATCTAATCTCATTACAAAGAGTAAAGATTTGTAGTTAGTTAAAATATTTCACTACAGTTAAAAAAGTCTGCTTCAGTGCAAAGCGGTTTAGTAGTCAGTAATTTCTAGCACCAAGAAGCAAAACAGTCTAGTAGTTAAGGGGCTGTTTGGATTTTGTGTTTCCATAACTCATAACTCTGTTTCCATAACTCATAACTCAAAAATGGTGGGACCGATAACTCAACGTCCGTTTGGGAGTACCATAACTCTGTTTCCATAACTCTGTTTCCATCACTCAATTCCCTGATTTTTGAGTGATGAGTTATGAAAACTGAAAACACATTTTAGCTGTTTTCAGTTTCCATAACTCATAACTCAATGGCATTTTTGTAATTAAACCAACAATTTTTACATTGTTCAGCCACTTTTGTTGACTTTTGGGGGTTTTTTTTTTTTTTTTTAAAACAAAAGTAATGGAAAAGTAAGTGATATCGGGTGTGTTTGGAAAATTGGGGTATTTTGAGTAATGAGTGATGAGTGATAAGTGATGAGTGACGAAAATTGAGTGAGGAGTAAGGAGTGATGAGTGATGAAAATTGAGTGAGGAGTGATGAGTGATAAAAAAAAAAATCCAAACAGGCACTAAGAATCCCAGGCACCCCGAGACAAAACAATCTAGCGGTTAGGAATCCCAAGCATAATGAAGCATGAAAAGTCTATATAAGTTAGCATTTTTTAGAAGAAGAAGATATAACTCATTCCACGACCTCATTCCAATTTCCCATATGAGTTGATAACCTTCTTAGCAAAATTATATTTTATTTTTTCTATTAAGCATTGAGTTCAAGTCTCGTAGTTACCTTAAACTTGTAAGTGTTTCAAGTTATTTTAGTTATTTCAAGTTTGCATATAAAAACATTTCAAGTTATATTCCAAGTTATATTCAATTTGTTTATTCATTTACAATTACATTATTTTTAGTTATATTCAGCATTTATTCTTGCATACTTCTTTACTTCACTAATGGTCTCAGAGCCAAGTTGTCAAAGTATGTCAAGTTAGATAGAAAGGTGAAACATTTATACTGGGATAAAGGATTTTTGTTCCCTTAATTTTGATAACTCTCTAGAATTTTAAATTCTCAGCATATATTCATGCCAACAAAACAAAATATTTAAAAAAAATGAATAAAATATTTCCCATTTTTAATGTAATTTAGGGTTCAAAATTCAAACATATAAATGAAATAATGATAGAGAATTTATAAAAAAAGGGAACATTAAAATAATATTTATAATTAAAGGAAAGAAAAAATAATATAGAATAAAGGTAACATATTTACCTTTTATGCAAAAAAACACATATGATAATAAAAGTAATATATTTATTAAAATTGTTTAATATTTGTGAAATTTGGTGCATAAATAATCTAATTTCTGTATATTAATGATTAGTAGTTGTTGCATTCAATGCATTTTATTGAGACTACCATTAAAATTAAGAATTTAAGATTACCAAGTAAAATCTATTATCAGCAGACGTTATAAGTTGAAAACTCTTTGAAAAAAAAAAAATCCAAAACTAATTCATATAGTACACGCACTTGATCAAAAGAAAAAAGAGATCGTAGAGGTATAATTTATTGTTTTTTTTTTTTGGCATGTTTGGCTTAGATAAAATTTTATAATCATGAAGGTTTAAAAGGAGGGTAGAATTGGAGTACAAGATGTCGAGATTGCTTAAGGAGGCTATGGTGACAATCGTGAAGGTTTACATGATTACAACATGCATATATAGAGGTTTTACGACATTTATATGGCTTTCACATATTGTCTTTCTCTTTATCTATTTATTACACTATTTTTAGAGGTTTGGTAAACTTGTTTTACTACGATTAGAAGGTTGTTGGTTTTTTTTTTAAATAGTACAACTAGAAAGTTGTGTTTACAATAAAGTTTCATAGCATATATCATATGGTTTAGATTTTTAGAGCATTCCAACCAAGAGTTTTAAAAATTTTAGCATTTAATAACTAAAAAAACCATTTTATAATATTTAACACATCACCTTACAATATATTCAACACCAAAACTTCTATTTTCTTTTTTATCACTTCATTTAAATATTATTTTTTATTTTTCATCTCTCCCCCTATGTCGCTCTCTCTCTCTCTCTCTCTTTCTCTCTCT
The DNA here is from genome assembly GCA_033629205.1 of Lithocarpus polystachyus. NCBI lineage: Eukaryota > Viridiplantae > Streptophyta > Magnoliopsida > Fagales > Fagaceae > Lithocarpus > Lithocarpus polystachyus. The sequence continues at coordinate 43,216,665 of CM066165.1, read as the reverse complement.
CTCTCTATTAATTAAAGTGATAATAAATTTTTTTTTTAAGATTTCAGCTACAGTAGGATGTCAAATATGACATTCTATGGCTAAGATGTTAAAACTTTGTGAATATCTTAAAAAAAGAAAAAGAAAAAAAAGTAGAACATCTAAATTCTAAAAGAAAAAAAAAAAAAAAACAGAGAGAATAGAAGAGAAGGTAGTGCTTTATTTAGTATCCACCCACGTGGACGAAGGTATCACAAAAATCCCATGAACCCACCAATCAGCAATCCAAAAGTTTCAATGTGGAATTGTGGAGGGAAGACGAAGAGGCGGCAAATGGCAAAACTCTTTTAGGAGAATTTTTTTTCCCCGAAAACCCTCCCCCCACTCCCCACTCCCCACTCCCCTTAATTCCCGATTCCCAAATCCCAATCCCCAACTCCAAATTCTTATCTCCTCGTCTCATCTCATCACTTTCCTTTCTTCCTTTTCCCCCACTTCTCTCTTCTCTCCGCATTACCTAAAATATAAGTAAAACAATTTCCACAAGCAACAAACAACTCTCACTAACTCTGCCTTCACTTCGCTCCACTCCAAATGCAAACAAACAGGTATGCTTTCTTCTTCTTCTTCTCTATTTCATCCAAAACTCACTTTCTCAAACCCTACCTCTTGTTTTTCTTTCATGATTCTGTTTCTTTTCATTTTTGCTTGGTTTTCTCTCTGTTTGGTTGCTCAGAAAACGAAGCGAATTTCATACTTAAAAAAGATTTTAAAGAGAGAGATCAAATTATGGATCGTGTTTAAAGTTGTTTTTTGATGAAATTGAAAAGGTTTTAATCAAATTGTTCATCGATTCGTACTTGAGCTGGTTCAGTAGAGGAATTTTCCGTTGTTTTTCGATGAAATTTAGAAGATTGGGACTAATCAAATTGTTGATCGCTTTGTACTTGAATTAATTCAGTAAGATTCGAGGTTTTAGTGATAGTATTAGTTGTGTTCCCTCAATTTTACTCAAGAGCCAAACAGAGGATTATGGAGTGTGCTTCTTGTTGAATATTTTTTGGATTGAGTTTGTTCAATACTGTTGTGCTGCTTTGTTAATTTATCTGATGATGTGTCTTGATGGCAGTTTTGACCGTTATTGTTTGGTTTGCTTTGTATGGGAGGTGTGCGTGTTTGTTGCGCGTTTTGCTTAATGGTGTAGATTGATTGTTGTCGGGTTGTTATGATGCTATAATAATGAAAGGTTCTTTCATTCCTAGGAATGTGATTCGGTGAATCTAAGATTCTAGGGATCCAAGATTCCCCAATCCAAACAGAGGATTATGGAGTATACTTCTAGTTGAATTTTGGATTGATTTTGTTCAATTATGCGGTGCTACTTTGTTAATTTATCTGATGATGTGTCTTGATTGCGGTTTTGACTGTTTTGTTTGGTTTGCTTTGAATGGAAGGTGCGCGTGATTATTATGTGTTTGCTTAATGGTGTAGATCGATTGTTGTCAGGTTGTTACGAGACTGTAATAATGAAAGAATATTCTATTCCTAGGAATGTGATTCGGTGAATCTAAGATTTTAGGGATCCAAAATTCCACAAATCAAACAGATGCTTCTAGTTGAATTTTGGATTGATTTTGTTCTATTTTGTGGTGCTGCTTCGATAATTTATCTGATGATGTGTCTTGATGGCAGTTTTGACCATTTTAGTTTGGTTTGCTTTGTATGGAAGGTGTGCTTGTTTGTTGCGCGTTTTGTTTAATGGCGTAGATTGATTGTTGTCAAGTTGTTATGAGACTGTAATAATGAAACAACCTTTTATTCCTAGAAATGTAATTTGGTGAATCTAAGATTTTAGAGATCCAAGATTCCACAAACCAAACGGCTTCGAAGATTATGGAATGACTTTGATTAAGTTACTTAAGAGTACAATTCCCACCAAGTTTTGCCTAGAAGCGGTTAGTTGGTAATTTTTTGTCTTTTAATGCCAAAAGCCTTGTAGCTCAATTGGCAACTTGTGATGTTTCCAATAGAGACATCTAGGGTTCAAATCCCCCCTCCCCCAACTTTGAATTATCAATTTTTTTTTTGTCGTTTAATGATTAATCTGTGTCTTGCATTCAATTTATGGAGGATGAATGCTAGCAGAAATTGGCAAGACTTTGGTTACTTTTGACTTGTTCTCATTGTCATTATTTGAGATACAATATTTGTTTGATTTCCAGTTAAGTTTGTGGATGGAATTTATATAGGTTAGTAAATACTTCATGCAGGTAGTTTCAAAAGGAATAATGGTCCTTGGACATACACGATCCGTGTGGATGGTTTAGAGAATTCATTTGAAGGTTTTAACTAAAACAAATTAAAGATGCTGGGGAGGGATATAGGAGAGAGGTGCTTGTTAGCTTACTAGGCATATGGGCATTTGGTAATTAAAGGTGTGCGGTGTATTATAGGTTCAAATTCATTTGGTCAAGATTTATGAAGCACAATTTGGTAACACCAAGTTTTATCTAGAAACAATTGGGTGGTAATTTTTTTCTTTCTTTTAATGATTAATTTTTGTCTTGCATTCGATTTATGGATGATGGATGCAAGCAGAAATTTGCAAGTAAGGCTTTGGATGCTTTTGACTTGTTCTTATTCTCTTTCTTTGAGATACACTATTTGTTTGAGTTCCAGTGAATTTGTGGATAGAATTTATATAGGCTAGTAAGTACTTCTTCATGTAGGTACTTTCAATAGGTAAATAATGGTCCGTGGCAGGCACGATCCATGTGGATGGTCAGAGAATTCGTTTTAAGGTTTAAAATAAAACAAATTAAAGATACTGAGAAGGGATATTGGTAAGAGGTGGTGGCTAGCTTACTTGGCATATGGAAATTTGGTAATTAAAGGTGTGCGGTGTCTTATAGGTTTGAATTCATTTGGTCAAGATATATGAAGAATATGACATTCACTGATAAGGTACTGTAGGTAATATAGATTCACTACCTGATAAGTTATTTGACCTTTTTAATTAATTCTTCTCTAAAGGTACTGCTAGTGATCAACAAAAAAGCAGTTTACCGTAAAAATTTTCTGTAGAGGATTATCATGTTAGATTTGCTCAATAATCAACCCTCCAGTAACTTATAATTGTAGGGGGCTGAGATTGATCAAATGCTGAAATTCTCAACTATGTCATCCTTTTTTATTACTTTGCATGGAACAAAAAGTTATTTGGTAAATACTACTTGTTAGAAAAAAAAATATCGGTAGGACAAACATATCCAAAGTTTTCATTTTAAGAGGAAACAAAAAATTCAATTAGTTCCCTAAAATGTTGATGAGGATCACTAATTATTTGCATAAATGTTGGTGAGTTTGCTAGTTTACGCAATAAACCTGTTTAATTGAAATTTTTTTGAATTGAAATGTCAATTGTAAAGTCACATTATTTTTCCAATAATTTTGTGTGCATGGATGGGTAAGATTTCTTTCTAATTACAAATAGTGTTAAAAAGTTCTAAAATTTATTACTAATTAAGTGTCAATTTTGATTGTGCAGTTTCAAAATATTTTTTAACATTTTGTTAATCATGGGATAATTATTACTAACTTACTGAAAAGTTGACTGTAGAGTGTAGACGTTGACCTGTAACCTATGTAATAAATGATGTAGGCAGTGAAGAGGGAAAAGAAGCAAGACCATATTTAGTTAGACTATATAATAGGGATATGAAGGTTGAAGGTTAAAATTTTGTCTTTTTTCCATTTATGTTCTCAAATCTCGATTCAAGAACGAATAAATGAATCTGGTTTTTATACTCTTGAATTTTTTAAACTGTAGACTTTTGGAGATAACAATAACAAACCCCCTCTTTTCCAAAAAAAAAGAAAGAGGGGAATATTGTACTTATCCAAAAAAAGGTTAGAGTGGTCTAATTGCATTCAAGCCATGTTTTAGACGTTTCCAACATGTAATTGACATTAGAATTTTAAACCTCTACTCTTGGATACTTACCAAAAAAAATTTAAAGCTTCTACTCTTGAAACATTCAAATGTGTTTGAAAAATTTATTTGAGGCATGACTAATGCATGTGAAGGAGTTGGGCAGATGTCTAAGGCATGTGGGATGCATATCTTGTGCAGTCCATGCCCATGTTTCCTAGATTTTTGCTCTCTATTGGCTTGTTTTGGTGTGGTCTATTGAGCTAGGTATGCGTGCATATACATTATCATAGAATAACATAACAAATAACCATTCACATGCAAAGTTATTGGTATAAGGCTTGGTATACATATGTATGGGCAGAGTTTAATTTTTAATTTTAATATATTTTATATGTTTTTTTTTGTTGCATGTGTATGTACTTGTTTATATGTTTTTTCCGAACCTTACTTGACTGGTTCTCTGTGTGGAGGAACCAACCTTTTTCTTCTATTTTGGATTTACTTAACTTTTGTTTTTTGTTTTTTGTTTTTTTTTTTTTTGATAAGTAACATAAAATTTTTTATTAAAAGCCCAGTACATAGGAAATGTACAAAAAGGCAAAAACATCAAGAAACCAAATTACAAAGATCAAGCAACACAGGAAGGGAAATACAAGAAAAAGAAGGTAAAACAAGACACCAATCGAGAAGAGTAAAAAAGAAGAATGGACCGAGCTCAATAATGGACCGTTCACGACCCTCAAAGTTTCTAGAATTTCGCTCCTGCCAGATACACCACATCAAACAGTGCGGCACAAACCTCCAAATAGTTATATTACAATAATGCCTGAAATTACATGTCCAACAATCCAACAAATCCACTACCCTTAGAGGCATCACCCAACAAATACCAAACAAGCAAAAGATCATACTTCACATCTCATAAGCTATAGGACAATGAATGAGGAGATGATTTACAGATTCCCCACTACTTTTGCACATAAAACACCACTCAAGGACAACAAAGTGCCTCTTCCGGAGGTTATCTATAGTTAGAATCTTGCCTAACGCCGCAGTCCAAGAGAAAAAAGCTACCTGAGGAGGAACCTTCAATTGCCACACCATATTCCAAGGGAAAGAAATGCCAGCAGAAGGGGATATAGAATGATAATACCCACTCACCTGGGAACCACGACTTTTGGTTGGCTTCCAACAAAGATTGTCAGAGCCAACACCCTGCACTTTTGTGGAATAGATCAAACCCATAAACGAAACCAAAGATTGAGACTCTTGATCATTCACTAAACGACGAAACTGAATGTCCCAAGAAACTCTCCCATTTGCGAAGCACATCACCTCAGAGACCGAAGTATCCCTTGTCCTACTAATATTATATAAATCTGGAAACACCTCCTTAAAAGGACGATCCCTACACCACACATCATCCCAAAACTTCACACGAGTACCATCACCCACTTCATACCGGATGAACTTGGAAAAATTCCACCAGCCACTCCGAATGAACTTCCACAAACAAACACCATATGCCCTAGACATAGCTTTTGTGCACCAACCACCCCACTCATTCCCATACTTCGCCCCAATGACTCTTCTCCAAAGGGCATCATTCTCCAAACCATAACGCCACAACCATTTGGCTAGTAAGACAGAATTAAACCTTCTCAAACACCTAATGCCTAACCCTCCATTGTTCATTGGCCTACATATCTTAGACCAACTTACTAAATGAATTTTTTGAGCATCCCCCATACTAGCCCAAAGGAAATCTCGTTGTAATTTCTCCATCTTCTTAGCCACCTTGCCAGGGATAGGGAAAAGAGAAAGGAAATACGTGGGTAGGCTAGAGAGAGTACTCTTAACAAGGGTAACCTTACCCCTTTTAGATAAATACAACCTCTTCCAACCATCTAGCCTTCGCTCCATCTTCTCCAAAATAGGATTTCAAATCGTCTTATCTTTAAAAGAAGCACCCAACGGAAGACCTAAATATTTCAGCGGAAGAGCAGCCTCCCTACAGCCCAAAATCTCTACTAGCTCATGAAGATTAGGCACATCCCCACCTGGAACCAATTTAGACTTTCCTAAATTAATTTTTAGCCCTGACATCTCCTCAAATCTAGAGAGAATCCCCCGCAAAGCTGTTATGTGATTGCTATTAACATCACAGAAAACAAGTGTATCATCCGCGAACAAAAGGTGAGACACCGTCATCAAGGAACCAGTCACATTCCCCACTGTGAAGCCTGAAAACTGCCCTATTGCAGTAGCTGCAACCAACAGATGGCTCAAGGCCTCCATGACAATATCAAAGAGAAAAGGGGATAAAGCTTGAGGGTGGGAATTTACATGGAGGCAAAAAACCTTTTAGGCTTGAGAACATGTGGTTAAAGGATGACGAATTTTTGGAAAAGGTGAGTTCATGGTGGGAGTCCTATCATTTCCAAGGAACTCCTAGTTTTGTTTTGGCTAACAAACTGAAGATGTTGAAATTGGATTTGAAAAGATGGAATTTGGAGGAGTTCGGTAATATAGGTCTGAGGGTGCAGAATCTTTGGAAGGATTTTAATGTGCTGGAAGTTATCGAAGATGGCAAGGTTCTTATAGCGGAGGAGAATAGAGATAAGGATCGAATTCTTGGAGAGCTAGAAAAATCAACTTTGTTGGAAGAAATTTGCTGGAGGCAGAAATCTAGGGCTCTTTTTCTTAAAGAGGGAGATAGGAACACAAAATTCTTTCGTCGCATTGCAAATTCGCATAGAAGATTCGTTTTTGATTTGTTCACCCCTGTATACTCCCTGTGTACTTGGGTGTCTCTCTCTTTTTGATATCAATGAATCTCTATTACTTATCAAAAAAAAAAAAATGTATGTACTTGTTTATAAGTTACTTCTTTTATTGTTTAAAAAACTCACTAGTAATTTAAAGCTTAAACAAGGAAACAAGTTAGTGTTTCAAATGTCTACAGCTCAGGTTTTCATATTGTATGCTGAATGTTCAAATTTTTTCAAGCCCATTAATGAAATAAGAAACAATGTTAAATATGCGACTCAAACCTGTATCAGTTTCACTCATGATGTTAGGTTAGGTTGAGTTTGATGAAACTACTACCACAATTTGGTCATGGGTGTCACACATATGACCTTATGCATCTTATGAGTATCAATGTGCATACTTCCTTTCACAGAATGTGTTGTTTTACAATGTTAATATAGTTCAAACTAAGCTAACGAGCTTTGTCTCAAATGACACCTCATCCCCCCCACAATAATGGGAGGAGGTTGATGTTGTGGGGGTCAAAACCCACTGGTTGTATGTGTAACTTACCAAATAAAAGGTTTAAATTAGTTGTTCTGGCTTAGCTAAGATGTTTAACAAAATATGTTGCTTCATGCATTGCATTGATATGGATGCGACTTTCTTAAAATTTTCATAGAGAAGTTTGAGGAAATAAAATGTGCCCCTTAATTAAACTGAGTATATCTTTTAGGTTTTGATATTTGACTTAAATTTTTAAATTCTAAAAATTGTGCTTGCAGTTATAAATTCTTCAAATGACATTAAAATGTTTATCACAATGCAACTCAAAAGATTATAATTTTTAGGATACATCTTGCCCAAATATATGAACATTTCCAAGAACTGAATATATTTTTGGAAATTTTGTGCAATACTATGTGTTTTTTATTTTTATTTTTATAATTACTATTTCGTTAGAAGAAAAATGAAATGTTATTTGATAATTCTTTAATATTTTTTTCATGTATTTTGACCTTTCTGGTTAATGATGCTTTCTTTCTTGATGTGTAAGTTTGTGGTGCATCAGCTTTAGAATTTATAAGAATTTAAGAAAACAATGAAGTATGCTATATGCATTTTTTTAATAAAAATTCTTATTGCACCTGTACCTTATGTTGTCACGTTTCCATAACTATGTATCTAGATCTTGCCATGTTTACAGATTATTTTTGTGCTTTTCATGTATTTAACCTTAATGGAAATATATAAAAGGTATTGAAGTTGATTGATTAGGAACGTTGGGAATATTCAAGGTTTTAATCATTAAGGTAGCAGAAGGGCAGCGGCCAGTTACTGACCATGATTTGTGATGTAGGATCTTCAAGAATTCAACCCCCAAATAGATTTTTTGATGAGTTCTTGAATAAGAGTTGATGTTTAGGGGTTTTAGGTTAGAAAAGGTTGAATCTTGATGACTGTCTGGGGTTGAAAGAGGGGGTAGAACAAGAAATACATTAAATAAAACACTAAGCAATCACACCTAGGTTTTCCTAAGCAATCACATAGGTAAAAAACAATCACACCCTCAAAGCTTAAAATAAGCCGCTGGAATTTTTTTTTAATAAGTAACATAAAAAATTTTATTGAAAGAAGACAGCCCCGTACATAGGAAATGTACGAAAAAGGCAAAAAACATCAAGAAACCAAAGAACAATGATCAAACAACCCTGGAAGGGAAATAAAAGAAAAAGAAGATAAAACCAAACACCATTCGAGAAGAGTAAAAAAGAAAAAAGACTTAAACTCAAGAATGGACCGCTCGTGATCCTCAAAGCTTCTCGAATTTCGTTTCCGCTAGATACACCACATCAAACAATGCGGCACCATCCTCCAAATAGCTAGATTACGATGACGCCTGAAGTTGCATGACCAACAATCCAACAAATCCACTATCCTTAGCGGCATTACCTAGCAAATACCAAACAAGCAGAAGATCATACTCCACATCTCATAAGCAAAAGGACAGTGAAGGAGAAGATGATCTACAGATTCCCCACAACCTTTGCACATAAAACACCACTCAAGAACAACAAAATGCCTCTTCCGAAGATTATCTATAGTTAAAATCTTGCCTAAAGCCGCAGTCCAAGTGAAAAAAGCTACCCGAGAAGGAACCTTCGATTGCCACACCATTTTCCAAGGGAAGGGAATGACAGTAGAAAGGGATAGAGACTGATAATACCCATTCACTTTGAAGCCTCGACCACAGGTTGGCTTCCAGCAAAGGCTGTCAGCACCAACATCCTGCACCTTTGAGGAATAAATTAAGATCATAAACGAATCCAAAGAGAGAGACTCTTGATCGTTCACTAACCGATGAAATTGAACGTCCCAAGAAACTCTCCCATTAGTGAAACACATAACCTTAGAGACCGAAGCCTCCCTTGTCCTACTAATATTATATAAATCTGGAAACTCCTCCTTAAGAGGACGATCCCCACACCACGCATCACCCCAGAACTTCACATGAGTTCCATCACCCACATCATACCGAAGGAACTTAGAAAAATTCAACTAACCACTTCTAATGGACTTCCACAAACATACACCATATGCCCCCGACACAGATTTTGTGCACCAACCACCCCACTCATTCCCATACTTCGCCCCAATGACCCTTCTCCAAAGAGCATCATTCTCCAAACCATAACGCCACAATCATTTGGCTAAAAGGGCAAAATTAAACCTTCTCAAACACCGAATGCCTAACCCTCCATTCTTCACAGGCCTACAAACCTTAGACCAATTCACTAAATGAATTTTACGGTCATCCCCAATACCAGTCCAGAGAAAATCTCTATGCAATTTCATTATGTATATTTTTGACTAAAATAAAGCCTTTATATAGGCTATTGTTAAATTTTTTCCTAGAAGGCCATATCTAGTACACAAAGCTCCCACTTTTGCAGTGTATAACTTATCAATCCAAAAAAAAAAAAAAAAAAGAAAAAAGAAAAAAAGAAAAAGAAAAGCATGTTAGTTCTGAAACTTGTGTATAATGAAGGTTAAAAAAATAATTGCATCGGTTGAAAAGCTTCTGCAGTGTGGAGAAGTTTATGCTGCATACTCTCTTTCAGAAAAATCTGAATTATTATATTGATTAAGATGAAAGTCTTAAATGGCTATTAAAACCTGATTTTTTTAGTGCCAATTAGCTTAGTGGCACAGCCTACTCTCCTTTTACTAGGAGAACCAGGGTTCGAGTCCTCCTTCCTTCGTCATTGTAACTATTGACTTATAAAAAAGGGTTCTTGTTAGTACAGGGAAAACCTGACTCTTGTAGAAGATTTGAAATAAATTGATAAGGACAGTGAGCTAGAAGTATTCATTGATGAGGTTGCCAAATTTGTGATTGGAACCGTACAAGGTTAGAGAACAAAAATCACAGGTGCCTTATTAGGTGATGATGACTAATTGAGTATGTATTAGTGATAACAGGTTTGCTCTATTAGACAGCCATTTAATATTATTTGAGATTTGCAGATTAAGAAAATTATTCTTAAAATGCTGATGTGATTTTTACAACCATTCCAAATATGCTTGTCCTTGTAGTTGCTTAGTTGATCAATAAAAAGCAAGTTGTTAATGTTGCAAGTTTGATTGACTAGGGAGTACATGAAATTTTTATTACGAGGAAATGAGGTTTACAAGAACACTTTTTTTTTTTAATAAAAAAATCTTTGAAAATTTATGGTACTATGTGTGTACTTCTTCATTTTAAGGCATTAGAATTATTGAATAGAAAATATTAACAAACATTTCAAAGTCATGCTTCAATGTGAACCCTTTTTCCCCTCACGAATTGTCTAAATATAGCTCTCCTAGGTTATTAAGTTTTAAAAGATGTGAATGTTTCCCCCCAAGATTCTTTATAGCCTCTTTTGCTGTTGGGTGTCTCTTGTTTGTTCTGCCCTTGATCGTTTACTAATTCACAGAGTATTTCTTTATTTATTTTAAAATGAATAGAATCAGAACTAGTATGCACTATCTTCTAGTTAGGGTTCAGAATATAGAAGCCAAAATGAATTCGTTTAAGTAGATGCATGAAAGCATGAAATGAAGTGAGAGTGTCACCTTTGGTAGAAGACTCTGCCTTATGGTAAATAATTAGTCAGGATACAGGTTTGCCACAATATTATAAGAAGAAATAAAACTCATGGTATGAATTTTTTTATAAGACTTGGAGCCTAATGTCTCATCTTGTTTAGATGGTTGTTAACCATTAATTTTGAGTTTTTTTACCTTAATAGTCTTTAAAATAGTAGAAAGGATGATGCGGTGTATGTTTTACATATAACATGGGTGATAATTTCATTAGCTTTCAATGGATTGCCAGATGTATGAGCTTTACATCTTGGTGGATTTGGTAGAATGATTAGTATGCACCATAAATTAAATTTTTTTTCCTGAATTCTTAAAGTATTACAGGGATAGGTCCCAGTGGCATGGCTTCAAATGAACACAGAAAGCTTTAATAGATATTCCTCGGCTTCCACTTCCAGATGCCTTATCCTTAAAGTAATAAAGGGAAGATGGTAACAGATTTTCCCCATCCATTGTGTTAGGTAAGATCATGATTCAAGCATTATGTTTTTCCTATCTTCAAGCATATCGCATTATCATTGAGGGTATTGTAGCTAAGCTTTGCTTGAAAATTCTTGTTGCTATACACACACACACACACAAAGCCCTCCTTGTGCCTAATCTTTTTATATTGGATCCAATTAATTATCTTCTTTACCCGACTCCAAAATTTGGGTATTAAGGTTTGGTTGTTGTATCCGATTAATTATACAAAAAGGGATATTCAAAATTGTACAAATTATCATGGAATAAACTTATGAGTCACACTGTGAAACTTTGGGAGAAAGTGGTTGAACATAGTTTAAGACATGAAACAACAATTTCAGAGAATCAATTTGGTTTTATGTCTTGGCTTTATGTCAAGACAATTTGCCGTGGAAGCTATTTTCTAACTTAGACATCTAATGAAAAAATATAGGGAGGTTTATAAAGATCTTCATATGGTTTTTGTTGATCTAGAGAAAGCATATGATAGGGTCCCTAAAGAGGTTTTGTGGTGGGTTTTCGGAAAAGTAAGGAGTTCCTCTAAAATTTAATTAAGAATAAGTATGACATAGTTGTAACTAGTGTGAGAACAAGTGAAGGCATTACAAGTGAGATTCTTATCACTATAGGCTTGTACCAAGGATCAACATTAAGTCTATCTTTTCGCAATAGTGATGGATGAACTCACTAAATTGATTTAAGAGGAAGTCTCTTAGTGTATTTTTTTGAAGATGATATGGTTTTAGTGGATGAAACTAGAAGTATAGTTAATGCGAAGTTAGAAATTTGGCGAGACGCTTTATAATCTAAAGGCTTTTGATTAAATAAGATTAAAACAGGGCATATCGAATAGAATGTAAGTTTTAAAAGTAGAAACAAAGATGATGGGGTAATAAGACTTAATGGACAAGAGATACAAAAAAATGAGAGCTTTTGATATCTTAGATCAATAATTCATATAGATGGAGAGATTGAAGAGGATGTGAATCATAAGATTAGACTAAGGTGGATGAAGTGGAGAAGCACATTAAGAGTATTGTGTGAAGTTAAAGAAAATTTTATAAGATTACTATATGACCAGCTATGCTCTATTGTATAGAATGTTGAGTTGTTAAGAAACAACATGTTCATGAAATGAATGTAGCTGAAATAAGAATGTTAAGATGGATAAGTGAAAATAAATGGATAGATAAGATTTGAAATGTTTGGCTAAAAGATAGAGGTGACTTTTATTGATGAAAATATGATGGAGAGTTGCTTGAGATAGTTTGGTCATGTTTAGAGGAGAGCCGAAAGCGATTAATGCGCTAGTAAGAAATAGTGAGTTAATTCAAGTTGGGGGAATGAAAAAAAGGTAAAGGAATATAAAAAATAAAATTTGTAAAAGTAGTTAAAAAGGACATGTTAATTAAAAAAATAATAGAGAGTTTGACTTTGAGTGAAATAGAATTGATGAAAAGAATACATGTGGCTGATTGAGGCTTTGTTTTATTGTTTGTTGTTGTTCATATGAGTAGAAGAGTTGCACTAATGCCTTTGAATCCATCTACTGGTTAGACTATATCATCTAGGATATTTTTTTGATTGTCTACTTGATAAAGACTTGATTTGCAGTGATCTTTTGATTGTCCACATGTATATTTCTTCCTTCGCATCCAAAAAGAGTGAACAATTGCATATCATTTTAGGATGTTTGAGTTGGTTATTTTGCCAATGGGCTCTATCTCAGGTAGATGGTGGGTTTGTGGGCTCAAGATCCATTGTTAATTTACCAAATAAAAAAAAAATGTTTGATTGAGTTATATTCTATTGAACTTTATAATAGAACTGGTGGTCTATTTTAGCTAGATATGAGTTATTTAAATAGAAGCAATTATTTACTTCTGTTTTTTCTCAGTTATGTATATTTTGGTACATTCAAGGGTTTTTTTTCCCCAAATAAGAGTTTTATTTTTTCCAAGATAGAAGGTGGGTGGAAATCTTAGTACATGGGAAGTAAACAAAAGCATCCCCATTCAAAAAATTAAAGGGGAAAACAGCAAAATTAACTAATGATGAGAAGAATAATGATTAATTCTTGAAAGAAGACAGAAATGAGATCTGCAAATAACCAACAACCAAGCAAATAACAGATAAAGATCATCTTGAGATTATGAATGGGGATGTCAATGCACATTAAGCACAATGGTTCATCTTGCAAATTAAAAACTATACTTCTAGAACCCATCCTCCAGCTTTTATTCAGTTTCTGTTGGTAATGTCAATTCTTGATTGGCAATGTTGATTGTTTACTAGATACTCACTGGCTTTGTTATATAGTTTGTACTTTTCCTTCCCTTCATTGTTGTATTTTCCTCTCATAGAATTATTGAATCTTGGGTTTGAACTAGTTTGCCAGATAATGTGCTGTTGTAAACCCAGGATATTGTATCTGCGTCAGCTTCTTGGTTGTAACATAGGAACTTTGCATCATGTGCTGATATGTCTGGTGTCTAAAATGATTTTAGTCATCTTTGGTGAACTCCAAAATGTGGACTTGAGAGTTGTTCTCTAAAATATTTTTCATGTGGTTTTAATCATCCAGGAAAAGAAATTATCACGTGGTTTTGTTAGCTGTGATGTTGATAAGTTTCATCAGCTGTCCAAAATCCAATAGCATTTGTGTTGTTAAATTACGCTGGAAATATTTGTTGTTGCACACTCATGCATTACACATTTGTTCTCACGATTAATGATTCATCTTTTTATTGATAACTAAAGGTGTGTTCTGCGAGGTAAATTTTTTTATTGACAGTGACATTGGCTAATTTTTGAAGAATGGCTCTGTTTTGAGCAAGAATGAAATAATGATCATAATTTCAAATTACATTATTTTTTGTCAGAGGATCTAACACTGACTTGAAAATTTCTATTGCCTGGCTAACTTGGAGCAACTGCATCTTATGTTAGAAGAAGAATTGAATGGACAACAATCTGTTAGTAAATGATCTTCCTTCTCTCTCAGTCAGCAACATTTTTGTTTTGTTCCAACAACCTCAGAGTGTACCTTCTGCAGGTAATCATCTCTGCATCATGGCCAGTTTATCTTTTGTTCTCATTTTTTGTTTTGACCAATTTACTTGCTGGGTAGTGCAATCTGGCCTTTAGAGGTCGCGGTGCTCGTGTTTTTTGGTCAAATCCTCTCACACAAACAAATCCTGCAAATAAATTTTCTTAAGATTAGGAAGTGAAACATGGTTGAATATTGGTATCTTATAAACAAGTAGGAACTGATGCTAATCCTTGAATGATATGAACAAAACAACCCTGCCATAAAGAATTTAAGTCAGCATCTTGCTACGTAGTGCAATTTCACATGTATTCTGACAACAATCAACCGTTTGAATACCACAGTTTTGGCCATTTGGGATGGTCTATGCTTAAAGAAGTCAATTATTTATGTTGTCTGCACATGGAAATATTGAAGATTTTCCTTTTCTTTTTTTCTTTTTTTGGGGGGGGGGGGGGGGGACTCATTAAGCAATGATACACATTTTTCTTGTGGTAGGAAAATTATATGGATATTTGATCTTTTGGATTTTGGAAGAATATGTATGATAAATTGCCAGCACTCTGAAAGTACAAAATGTGGCTCATAGAGTATTTCTTATGTGTTTCATGATGATTGATAGACCAACTAGGCAGTGTAGATTACACATTCCAACCATTTAAGCATTATCATACATTTTTTTTTGGTAGGGTTAGTGTTGGTCTTGGGTTCAAATCTTTTGAAGCATTTCCTTTTCTTTTTCCCCTCATGTTTTATGGGGACTCATTTGACTCCTAATGGGTTGGTTAATGTTCTCTCATATTTCTTTTATTACATTTTCTGGTAGATTTATCACAGTTTGGATATGCATAATATTCTTAGACAGGCACTATGAATTAGACTATTCCTTAAATACAAATCCTCAGTCAACCGCTTAGGTGGTGTAAGTCTATCCGTGTCAATTATGTTTTGTCTTTTAAGCTAGAAGAGCAATTCACCTATCCTGTCATAGTGAGCTACTATTATGTATTATATTGTTATTGATATCTCAATATAGTACTCACAAATCTTTCTCTCTCTCTCTCTCTCTCTCACAAACACACACACGCACACACACACACACACACACACCCACTCATTTTACCTTGCTTAATTAGTTACATAAAATTAGGTCTAAAACTGACTATCCTGAAGAAAAAAAAAAAAAACAAAAGGGTTTAAAACTGATTTACAAACTTCTTATACCCTTTGGTTTCTTGCAAATTTGAAATAAAGGTTATTCATAATTTCCAGGAATTTATATGATCCAATCCTCTATAATATTTTATATGTTTGAGTAAGTGGTATTTGGAAAAGTGAAGTGCATTTTGTGAAGTTAAAAATGAGTCTTTGTATTGTTTCTTATTATTTCTTGTAATATGTGCATGGCATAAGATGTTCTCTACAAAGCAGATAATGTGAGGTGAATAAATGAAGTTAGAATTCCATACCTTTCCAAAAGCAGTATTGAATTCCCTCAGTTGATAGGCCTGATAGACATTTTCTGTAAGCTTCCTTTTTGTTTAAATAGGGATAGCTATGTAGTAAATATTTGTATATAAATATTCTCTTACCTTTGAAAATTGTTGATACAGAGGTTCCAAAGTATACAGTCCGTCTTGGCAAATTCCATATCCATGATCTTGGAACATCAATTGGATTCTGGCTAGATTCATTATCTGCAAATACCTGCATGATAGTAGAATTCTTGGTTTGAAAACCATGAAATTAATGGTTTAAATTTTTTTACTAACATGAAGGGGACCAAACTATAAATAGTTCTCCCATCTCATGAGGGTAAGACTACTTTTGATCAGTTCGATAGGATGTGGTACAGGTTTCTGACACTCACAAGGTCAGGCTGGTAGTATTTCCAGCTGTGCTTCAGAACTAGTACAGTGAGCATTTTGTTTTAATAAACTTACCTCATTAACTTGAAAGTAGGTACCGTTGAGTGGAAAGCTTCCTCTCATTGCTGTTCTGCATGGTATCTGTATTGACGCGATGTAAACATCAGTAAACAATTAGAAATTGTCTATTATGTTTACTGATTTATTTTCCTAAATTAATGATTATCTATGTTATCATTAAAAGGAGTTCACTCACCAGCAGCGTCCCTCTGACTGTTTGTGCATTCGCTTCTCTTACACTATTGCATGAAAAACATGTCTTCTCGTTGCACAATTTGTTAGGTTCTTGTGACCCACATGTTCTTTCAGGTGGCTGAATTGAATTTGCAGTTTCACCTAGTTACAAATTTTGCAAATATGATTCAAATTAGACGCTAAAAATGTTACACCTTATTTTGGTGACAGGAATATTGACTGGTCCTGGTCACCCCTTCACTTTATCTTTGGTTCTGACTGTGTTTGATATATTAATATCTTTTTTTTTAAAAAATTTATTTACGAGCATGTTGATATATTAATATCTGTAGCATATTAATTACATTGGATGATCTCAATAGCAACTCAAGGCATTTATGTTTTGTGCTTACCTGGTGTCCATATAGCAAGAAGGTATGGGCTTGGATCATCAGGTTCTCGTTTGTCCATCTGCATTTTGTTGGTAATGCTTAAATAAAACCAAGTTTTCTAGTTAAAGGTAGCTTAATAATTCTAGATTTTAGAGATTTACTAACCCCCTCCAATAGTGGATGTGAATCTGGAAGTTCATACCTGCATCATTTCAGGATGGAAGTTGTCAGACTGCATCATGCAGACTTATATTTATTATCACAATATATATTATTTTTTACTTATTTGAAAGACCGAGGGTCTTTCCAACTAGGGTTAGAGTTATTTTATATTTGATTAGAAGCTGCAAGTTTCTGCTAGCAATATTCAATGATTATGATGTAAATAAATTCAAGAGATATGGATTTCGATAGCTTTGTTCAAATTGGATTTCAGTTCAGGGGGATCAATTTGAACTGTATCCAATCCAGCTCAACCCAGTTGCTTGGATTTAAGATTTTAAGAAGATATCTACTTACACTTGGTGCTCTGTTCGTAGCCGACTCACATTCTTCAGTTTGGGTGTAGGGATAGAAGGATTTATGGCAACCAAAGCCTTGGACATGTCACCTTCTTGAAGTTCCATGTTCTCTTGCATGTAATTTTGAAGATTCGTTGTGAACTCTTTAATGTTGAGTTTGATGATAGGAATTTCATCAGGATCCTCATAAAATGCGTCCTCAATGTCGCTTTCTGTTGCCTCTGTGCATTCTTGTTCTGGTGTTGCTGGTTCTTCAATGATTGGCTCGCATGTGCGGCTTTCATATCCTGTTACTTTCAGTGAGTTGTTCTCAGGTGGAGGTAATTGCATGGAGTTGATAACTACTGCAGGGTTTCTCTCGGTTGCAATGGGAACAGATGAACTCACAATACTCTTCTCTTCTGGCCCTGGCAGGGCAAGCCTTGCACTGCACAAAATAGGGCTTTTTGTCAGTTTCATTAAGAGAATATGTGACTCATATATACGGGAAGATGAGCTAGAGGTCTTGAGAAGAAGGCGTTTCGTTCCATTAATGCCATTCATGCATATGGGAAGATGAGTTGGGTGGTATTGAGAACAATGGTCTTTCTTTTTTCTCTGCCTTCAATTTTCTGATAAGGTGACTTGCATTTTGTTCTTCTAGTTTTTCTTCATTTTTTTGCCTTTTTGTTCTCATGCCTTATTTACTTAAAGGTTTCAAATTTCATCTGGGGTCATATCACAAAAGAATTAATTACTTCTTGTTTATAGGACTAGGAGCCACTGGTAGTTATTTATTATTAGTATTATATTTGATAATTTGATAGTTGGGGGAGGGTGGATTTGAATCTTGGATTTCTCTATTAGAAGCATCAGGAAGTGCTAGTTGAGCTACAAGGCTTTTAGCTATTGTTAATTTATAATTATAAATATTATTGGGCCCTTGTGAATTAAATACTAATATATATATTTTAAGGCATTGTAGTTGTCAAATCATTGAGGCTTGAATATTTTTTATGGAGAATACTAGTAGTTCTGATGAATTGCCATAAGATTATATGCCTTCATGATGGTGGCAGTAGAGACAGCAATAGGACAGATTTTGGGATGCAAACCTTGCGAAAGCACTTGCAAAGTGTCTGCACTCTCCTCTCATTGGACAAGCATTGCAATTTGGTTTGCTTTTTGTGCAGAAAACCTGCATAGATATCAAAGCATGTGACAATTTTTTTCCTTTTCTTTAGTTGGTAATTACAAATATTCCGTTGAACGCAACAGCATAAGAAAACTGTATGTTGCTACATACCTTTCCAAAAGTAATCAATTGGTAGTGCAGTTCATACCTGTTGTAGCAATGGTTTCTTAGTCAGTAATAGCAATTCTTTTATCCTAATTATTTGTGTGAATATACTTGCATAATGAAAATTGATGAGAGTGGATGCGAGGTTACAGTGTTCGTTGATCAAGTTTGCATAGTCTTGGCCACAAATATTTTTGAATGGACTCCAGCATTGGATACCTGTGTAGGATTTTGATTATCATATCTGAACAATGGAAGGATTTAGTTATTGTTAAATGGCATATGTACTTACAGTTCTAGGAGGTGTAATTGAAGTGACTCAGGCAAGGGTTGGAGGGGAACCCAGCCCAATCGAACTGCTATCCTTCCAACATTAGTGTCAACCTTTATGAAAACATTAATTAATATGTTAATTGACAGATATTCTTCACCCCTTATACACGGGAAGTAGATTTAATATAAATCTTACTGGAAAAGCAAGATGATGGAGTGTTAAAAGCCGCACACACTCTACACTTTTCAACCCGAGCCCTCGTATGCTTAACAGATAATCCCTGCAAGAAAAAATGACAACTTATTTTATTACAATTAGATGCAGTACAGTATTTGTTCCAGACTTGGACCACTTTGTGTTTCATAAAGCATTGTTAACTTAGTGGTGGTAGCATGTAATATTTTAGAAGTGAGGTGGTTATGGAATGGCTTACTTTGCTTGATCAGGGGGAACATCTCTTAACCATTCCAGATCAATACTTCCATGATCTCTAACCACTCGGTTTAGGAATGCCTGCAATATTTTGAAACCAGTGTTACTAATAAAAAATTGTGAAACCGTTGTTACTTTTTTTTGGGTAAAGAATAATTGTGTTAAATAATGCTATATTTGTGGAGCTGCTTGAAGCTGATAATTGCAAAAAAGAAAGCTTTGAAGACTAGTCTAGAATGTGTACCTTGATTCGTTCTGCTAGCATATTATTCATCCCCCGCTCTTTTATAGCGTTAGATATCTCAAGAACATTTGCACATCTTACTGCTTCGTAGTCCAGTGAGTCAAGTGCATCTCTGCTTCTTTCGTTGTTCCTACTATTGGCTGGCACTTGCATTCTTAAACTGTCCCAGTCAAATGTACTTTTTTTCTCGCTTTCCACCTTTCCTTTTTTTGCTTTTGAAATTTTTGCATTTGTTCCACTATATGCTTGAACAGAAGAATAAGCTTGCTCATTTGAATTTGGTTCAAACAATTCATTTTCCAAGCGTATTTGCTTATTTACTACAGAGGTTCTCTCCTCTGCAGTTTCAGTGAGTTTAGGGACACTTAGGACATGCTGCATGGCATTATTCTGGCTTTTAGCCAGTGCATCAGCAGGTTGTACGGGTTCTGTATATGATGGGGTTTGCAGTTGAAGGGCCTTCATATCATGTTGAGGGTTGTGGCAGGACGGTTGATTATGTACAGTGTGTAGTACTGGTTGAGAAATGCTTTCTTGTTGCTCTGAGTGGTTGCTTAATGGTACATATGGGCCCATTCTTGGGGTATCTTGACACTGCAATTGCCCGTTCTGTTGCACTGTGTTTTTAGCTCCACTTCTTTCCTGTACTTTGGTCCTAAAGCCTTTGCCATTTGCATCTTTTGCAGTTGAAGACCAGGGGGATATGCTTTCCTCACTCAATGCTTCAAAATCCTCTACTTCAGGTACTCTAGAGTCTGGGATCTTGTGCGAATGGTAGTTATCTGAAGCAGCCACTTGTACTTGCATTCGTAGATTGTCAGGATTGTTTAGATAAGTAAATGCAGAAGGTCCATTGGAATCATCTCTATCCAATCTTAACTTTTTCTGGCCATGCTCTATATATTCGGACTGCTTCTGCCCATATCTGGATCCCTCATCCATAAGTGGACAACTGTTTTCATGGCTGTAAAATTCCTGGAATGTGGTCTTCTCCATCTGTAGAAGATTTGTTAAAGTTGGAAAATAAACCTCACTGTGTTTGCCCCCATTTATAAAATCTTCTGCTTCTGAATTGGAGCCTGAGGAGGATCTTAGTACTCCAGTGCCTTGAATGATTGAGGAATCAAAAGAATCTTGTGATGATATGACTTCTTCCTCTATGCTCTGACTATGTGCATCCATTAGGCTCCTCCTTTCTATTCCTGTGGTTTCATTGTCTCTTTGATGCACTGTTAATTCATGGTGTGCCATATAGCTTCCATTGTAGATTGTTTGACTTGATACCTTTTCAAGACGTCTGGTGGTGTCATCTTGATTTATAATGCAGACTTCTGATTCCTCGACTAGTATGTCTGTCCCAATGTTGTCACATGTCCTGTTGTTGCTTGTTGACTTGAGAGGAAATCGTGCTGCCAGAGACATGAAGGCAGAGCTGCAAAGAGAAGGGAAGAAATCATAAACATTGTTTACTCTCATGGGAAATTTGGTTGTGGAATTATGTGAAAATAATAAATTACCTTGAAAGATGGTCTGAAACATTTTGGGTAAGGAAGACTCCTATCACCGAGTCAACAACTGATCCTTTCCATCGTGAGAAACGTCTGTCTCCTGTGAAGTGTGTCATTTTATTTTATGGTTAATATCATCTAGTTGGATAACTTTCTATGTAAGTAGTTGATTTTCTTAGTTGGTTCACATTAGATATAATATTTGTTATATAGAAACTTTTAGAAACTTCTAGCAAACTTTCCGATGACTTTAATTTGAGCTCTACTACATTAAATCTATGCCTTCTTTGTTAATTTTTTTTCTTAATTATTATTTATTTTATTGATTTAAATTTCTATGTGCCAGTTCTGTGCTCATCTTTCATTATTAATATTTTTTAAACTGAGTTAGATTTACATTTTCCATGCATAGTACACTTTCTTCATAATTGGTTCTCTGTTTGCCTCTTCTACATAACACCTACCAAATTTTTTATTAGATGCAAATTTGCCATTTGGTAAGCATTTTATTTAGAAAATTTATTCTAAAAGAAAAACTCATTCTCTCAATTTCTGCAATTCACTGATGGTTTTTTTTTATCCCATTGTTTCCCATATTATTATTCATTTCTTCATATTTGATCTTTTGAACTTCATATAGTGACTTTCTAGTTTTGTAATACTCTGTTTATTCATACATCTCTTTCTGGTTTTGTTCTGATGTGTCAACTCTTTTATGTTTTTAGTTAACTCTGCTATTAAATAATTTTAAGAGCATGCCATAATAAAAAGTTCAAAAGGGAATACTTCAAACAAATGTAGATCTGACTATCTTGAGGTTAAAATATGTGAATTGCAGAAGACTTGACTATGATTCGAAGTGAGAGGCTAAAATTGTTAGGACTGTACCTTGAACAAGGTGCATTCTTGCAATAAATGAGTCAGCTCGGCCACGAAAAACTTTCCTTTCCTCTTCCCACCATTTCTCCTTCTCCTTGTCAGTTCCGTCAAGGCCTTCGGTTCCTTCTTTACCCATCAAAAGATTCCAAAGTCTATTTGTTTCTGGGTCAAGGTCTACTTTAGGCCGTGGCTTACGTTTCTTCAAAAATTCGACCTCTCCATATGGAACAAGTGCACCATCTCCTTTGTATAGGACAAGTGCTTTATGCTCTTGCCCTATCAATTTGTTGCTTCCCTCGTTAAGATGAAGACCCTCCATTTTATATGTTATCTCATCAATAGGTGTGTGGTATGCTGGTGGACGTATAAACATCAAGAGGTTATCAATATAGTGAGCAGAAAACATACTAATATGTTACATTGAACCTTACAAAATGCTACAGTAAATTTTTTTATAATATGGAAATTACCTTGTGTTTTTGCTGAGGATATCTGATGATCATAATTGGCATCTTGGTTTTTCAGCTTTTTATTTCTTCTAGCCGACTTCACACTGGAAGTTTGGAGTAACTGTCCATTCTCCAGTCCAGGAACTTGTTTGGGGGGGAATTGCTGGTGCAGGTTACGATCCTGAATGGCAGCTAGGGAAGGAAAGCTTTGGACCAGAGTTAGGCTGTTGGTCTCTCCCATCCTTTCTGTGTGTGAATGCAGTTCAGATGAAATCTGTTGCATTGGCAGAAAGTTTCTGGCAGCCATGGAGTGATTGGTCCTGTCAGTGGTAAATTTGTTTACCTCACTTAGTCTCAATGCAATTTTGTTACTTTCCAAGTAGGAGTTCAAAATTTCATGGTTCATTTTTGTAGTACAGCCATTTGCATTGGTATCATGCCCATGTTTTGCCCTAACTTTTCCCCAACCATCTTCAACTGCTGTAACACAATGCATTTCAGAGATGTTTGTATGGATTCCACTCTCAATTTTCTTCTTTTTGTGGCTTTCTGAAATACCCATGCTAACAATGCAACCATTTCTGTGACATTCATGCACTTGAGATATCTCTTGGCACAACAATGAGCCCATTGGGTTTTTGATACTGGGATGCATGTGCTCAGTAGTGTGAGAATGTTGTCTCTTGTACCCCCTTGCTGCACTCAAATTGGATTGAAAATTTTGTACTGGTTGAGGGGTGGACATTGCTTTCTCAATGCTTTCATGATTAGTTTTTGCTTTAAAGACAACTTGGTCCATTCCTTCTGCATGAATTTGTTGCTGTATGGGAGTGAATCCATTTCTGCACCTGTTCTGGGTGGGATTAGTATATCCCTTTTCTACATTTCTCTCAATGGCACGTAAATCTTCTATTTGCCGGTCTTTTGTTGTAGCTAATTGGGCTACACTTGCTCGCCATTCTTGCAGTGATATATAGTCAGTCTGTAACGGATTCATGGAAGGGGTTAGGTTACTTATGGCTCCAGGTGGCTGGTATTCTACCATTAATTCATTCCGTTGGTCTATCTGCACAGCTGACTTCACACTATATGTTCCAGAGCACAATTGTGTAGCTTGAGTGTCTGAATTTAAAATGAAGGTCCTTTGATTTCTATGCTGCAACTCTTGCTGACCATCTACTTTGCCCTGGCTTTCATCTCTGGTCTTCTCCAAGTCAAAATTTAAAACTCTTCTGCATGATTTTACTGCAGTTCCATCTTTAGGATCTGTCGTCCCCTTTGTAGCATCTGCATGTTCAGTTATTGGTTCTTTCTGAACATTCTTACGTACATATTTTCTCTTTCCTGTTGGGTTCTCTGCAGTAGTTTTTGGAGTTGCAGGCTTCCTAGTTCTTTTGGGTTTGCCTTCAGTAATTACCTTGGGCCTGTGTTTTCTTCGTCTTGGTGGTTTCTGTTGAGGTGTCTTGTTCAGATCAATGCCTAAATCTCCCTTCTCAGAATCTTTGTTTTCCTGGTGTAGTGTAGAAATGGCAGCGGGTGACGAGTCTACAATGCTCTGCAGGAGTTCATCACTATGTTGCTGAGGTACCTGGTTTCCTGTTGATGTGACTAAAGTCTCCTTGTCTTTCTCATAACTTGAGATTTCGTTTCTTGTGATGTCCAATGTTGCAGAAAGCTGGTTGTTCTCCAACTTGCTGACTTGATCTGGTGTTAATGTTATTGGTCTGAACTGGAGGGTGTCGGTAACACCAGAGACAGCATCTGTTTCTGTTGGTGGAGAATTCAGATCATAGTACGGTTGGTGTGGTACAAGGAATCTATCTGTAGGGAAAAATCGTTTTTGTTGTTCTCAATTGGTTGCTAAATGAAAAGCAAATTAACAATGAAAGAAACATTTTGCAATCCAATGGAGATGGAAGTTATTCTTTCTTTTGACATTCCAATAAAGTATTTAGTTTCTTATAGCATTTGCTTCGATTACAGTAAGCATCAGTCATGTCATTGATTCTTTTGGCATATTAAAAAGAAAAAAAGCAGCATGATTAAAATGCCCTTTGCCTTCCTGATTGCCACTTGACAACCACAAAACAAATCAAATGTTTTTCATTTTATAATGACAACTGAGATGAATGTTTTGTATCATCTTAGTGGTTGTGACTCTTTGATGCCAAATGGATTTTTCTTTTTTAATTGCATTATAAGTAACAAAAAATCACATCGATTTATTTTATTTCAATTTTTATTTATATTACCCCAAAAGCAAAAGAATTGTCAAACATAAATTGAATTGGAAGTACTTTATTTTCTTTTATTTTATGAGAAATTATAGGGTAAATGTTAAAATACTTATGCAGAAATGATTCAATTTTCATATCGTATAAACAATCCCCATGAAGCAAGCAGTCATCTATTGTGAATCTGTATCATTGATGTGGAAATATACTAATTGATGTGGAAATACAAGTACCCAACTACATGCTTGATGAAAGATTTGGGATTAAGAGCTACTGCAAGAAATTGACTGATTTATTTCCACATGGTATCAAATGTTGATCCGGTCTTTTTTACTTTATTTTTTTATAATTTTTTTCCCACTTCATATACTATTTTTTCATCACTGAGGAATGAGCGAAAAAAAAAAAAAAAAAATCATAAAAATGATCTTCTTTGAATAAGAAATCACTTACTCTGAGGAATCTGTGCGAAGCTGTCAACGTTGCTCACTGACTTTGAACCAGAGTAGTGATTTTGATTGCTGAGAAACAAGCTACCCTGATATGAATCTCTTCCATTTTCAACTTGAGCATGCATATTCGGAATCAGAGGTGTATTTGCCAAATTACTCAAGGGGGTATAACCAGAGTGGTGATTCTGGTTGTTGAGAAACAGAGTACCAGAGTGATTCTGTCTCTGGTTGCAGTCAACTTGAGAACGCGAATTTGGAATCAGAGGTCTATCTGAGGCAATGTTTACACTTCTGTTGAGGCCTCTGTTTGCAGCGGCTAGAAAATCTGCATTCTGCATTAGCAGAAGCTGTGTTATTGGGTTAGTCTTCCAACCAGTGGTGTCATTATCAAAGGTCTGAGTATAGGGGCTTACAATGTGATCAATCATCAGGGTTTTCTCAGCCAAGCCTCCATCATAACCATAGCATCCTCCATTCTGAACTACCTGTCCAATTGGGTTCAAATTTTGCACGAACCCATTGCAATTCTGCACCTCTTCTGCATACCCATTTGAGAATCCGGCCAGATGCCAATTTGGTGTCCCCAGTTGGTTCCCGAGCCGGTCAACTGGGATCGGATGAGATCTTGTTGGAATTGGCTTCTCTGGTGTGACAGGTATCCAAGAATCCATAAATTGAAGTTGCTTATCAGGTGGAATCAAAACTCCCCCTCTAAAATTCATTCTCGTCACCTGGGAATTCCTGCACAATTCTTCCACTTCTCTGTTCTTCTTAACTCAAATCCTCTTAGCAGCTAAAAATTTGCTGCTAAGCGCCAAAACCCTGTGTTTTCTGACAGCCCTTGTTTTATTTTTTCCCATTTGCCTGAATTCTACTCTTCCAAAGCCCCCAAACACATTTCTCTCTCACACAACCTTCACCTGACTCTGAAAATGCATCGAGACAGCGAAAGATTAATGGGAAAAATAAATAAAAAAAATTTCCTTCCGGATAGAAAGAGCCAAAAAGGTGAAAAACAATAGCATCTTTGTTATAAACGCTGGAGAAATCAATATATTTCCCAGATAAATCTCCAACAAGTGAAGCCAGCTATATCTTACTCAATGAAAAAAAACAAGGAAGCATGAGCGGAAACATAATAAAGAAAGCAGAAGTGGTATGTGTTTGATGGATAATAACAATTCTGATTTTGAGTAGTAAATTGGGTAAATTTAATCCGGTTTAAATGGCTAGGATCATGGGGGCAAAAAAAAGGCTTTAACAAAATCTTGAGGGAATCTTGTTGTGATATGGAAGAAGTATAACAACTTATTTGGTCTTGGTCAATATGCATGAATTAAACATGAAAATGAAAATGGTTATAATATATTTATTGAGCTCACCGGCCGATCTGGCAGTGAGTCTGGTGGCCGGAGTTGGGGTCCCTCTGAGCTGAGTCAATGCCGGAATATAATCCCGTCAGTCTCTAATGGAGAGAGAGAGAGAGAGAGAGAGAGAGATAGCAAAGAGAGAAAGTAGAGAGAGAGAGAGAGAGAGAGGAAAAGGGGCAGCAAAAGAAACCAAACAAGTACACCTAACTATATATAAACGAATACGAAATAATAGTAAAAAAAAAAAAAATACAATACTTTGTTGGGGCACACCTCTTTGTATTTATAAACTGGGCACACCCGTTCATGGTTAATGACTTTACAAAATTATGAATCACCTTTTTCTTGCCTTTGTTGCCTAAATTTAAAACATTGCCTTGTTTGATTGCATAGAAGAAACACAAAAAATTAAAAAAAAAAAAAAAGAGTACAGCATGGCACTGATTTTAATTGTTAACCATTATTTTCATTAACTCCAAAAATAATAATAATAATAATGTGTATTTAATACTAGTAGAATTAGAGCACTTTGTTGTGCACATGAAACCTCTTTATCATAAATAATTCAGTTTTATATTAAATTTTTAATAAATTAAAAATTCTTTCCGCTTGTAATATTTTATTTATTGTTATATTATATCAGCAAATTAAATATTTAGTTTACTTTGACTAAAATTTTTTAAGTGTACCAAACTAATCTATTTTGTCTCTAATTTTTTTCGTGAATAACGATAATGTCTCCATTGAAAAGGCAGATATTCTTTTGCTTGAGATTGTTTAACTCGTTCATTCTCAAAAAAAAAAAAAAAAAAAAAAAAAAAAAAAAAAAAAACTCGTTTACTTATTTTCCGAGAGGAGTTAATACATTTGTATGCTGTACAATTGATGAAGGTACTAAATTAGTTATTGTTTTAGTGGCTTCAACAAAAAATGTGGACCATTTTATATTTAATAAAAGTTATAAAGTGATTTACGGTTTTGAAATCTATGGTTCTAGTATATTATCTCAATGTAATGGCAGATTCATAATTTTGTTACTACATTAATAGGATTTCGTATGACTCAGTCAGAATAAAACTAGCATGGATACATACCTAAAAACTAATATATTTGATATAACACAATTCAATACAAGGCATGATAAAAATCTCTATGATTTTATAGAAACTATATATATTGGATTAATGGGTTGGATTTAATTTGCTGCGTACATCACATTTTTTTTTTTTGGAGTAAATTTATACATAATATCTCTTGTAATTTTTGTAGGGTTGGATTTGTTATTTACTAGTAAAGAAAAGGTGAACCTTTACAAAAAAAAAAATGGAGTGGTTAAATTACCTTTTTTTTTTTTTTTGGTAAGTGTGGTTAAATTACTTGACATATATAAATTTTTGTGTGGTTAAATTACTTGACATGTATAAATTTGTTGTGGTTAAATTACTTGACATATATAAATTTGGTGTGCTTAAATACTTGACATGTATAAATTTGGTGTGGTTAAATTACTTGACATGTATAAATTGGTGTAGATAACAAGTAACATCTTTGGTGTTTATCTCTGTTTGAACTTATTTAAGTGTTGTAGATTGGGTGTGAAAAAAAAAAAAACAGTCTCTTCTATTTAAGTAAAAAAGTAAATGAGTAGTTAAAAACGGTCGACTGAAAATTCAGAGAGTTGGTACATTTTTTTATTTTTTTGTTAAACAGTAGGGGTATAATGGTAATTGTCTCTTCTTCAGTCTTCACCATATAAGTATGCGTGTAACGCGTGGCTGGGCTGTGTCTACACAACCTAAACACGTGATTCGACCGAAAAACCAAGAGGACTTTTGTTTTTGTTACCTTCCACTTCGGGCAGGGACTAAACGTGGGCCCACATCAGAAAAAAAAAAAAAAAAATTGGATTAAAAGAAGAGAAACGAAAAGAAAAATATTTATATAATACTACCGGAGATAAGGAGACCCTATGAGAGTTTGCATGGACTACGTGCTTAATTTGCATCGTGGACGTTGGCATGCAAAATTTGTGGGTCCTATTTAAAAGATCAACTTTAAGTAATAATTATTTAGTTGGAAAACTTTTTATCTAGAATATTTAATTCATTTGTACATATATAGGTCCCACAAATAGTCAACCTTTGTTAATGTAAATTAATGGAAAACGGCTGCAAGACTTTTATTTTTATTATATATATTGGCTTTTTTTTCTAGAAAGAGAGGCATTTTTCTCTTTATCAAAAATTGATTTTTTTGGAACATATGGAATTGATTTTTCTATTTTATTTAAACATGTTAATCCTAAATATTGATAACAACTAAGCTTCCCTTTAAAAAGAAAATCGAATTGACCTAAAGTTTCATGGTTTGTTTAATAAAATATTTTATCCATCTAATAATGAAATCCTAGAAAAAAAAAAAAAAAACTATATGACTTAGATGTTGGCTAGTGTTAATATTCTTTGTTAAATTCTTTTATATATAAAAGGAAGTGGTGTTTCCGCTTTTAACTATACTATTTTACCTTTTACTCATGAGACATCTCGAAAACCCATTAATTGATAGT
Source organism: Lithocarpus polystachyus (assembly GCA_033629205.1). NCBI lineage: Eukaryota > Viridiplantae > Streptophyta > Magnoliopsida > Fagales > Fagaceae > Lithocarpus > Lithocarpus polystachyus. Next base: position 43,187,636 of record CM066165.1, on the reverse strand, counting down.
ATAATGGATAAAACTTAAGACCTCTTGATCCACCCAAAATACCATTTTTTTTTTAAGTTTACCTAATTTAATAATTTAATCTAACCGTTGAGTTGCAAGTTCTTTACATTCTTAATACACATGTAAACTTTTGTGTCAATCGGATGTTATTTACTATATGATCTATAACCTTATATTTTATGCATAATTTTAAACTACAAAAACTTGCAATTTAAACAATTTATTGATTACATAGCTATTGATCTTTAATTTTCTAGAAATTTTACAATCATAGGGGATATAAGAAGAAGAAGAAGTAATCTAACAATAGATTTGTCAAAATTCATATCTACTAAAAAGATATTAAGTAAGGTTTGTAGCCTTATGTTACAACCAATTTTGTAGTTAAATTTGTCCTAATTTGTATTATTATTATTATTATTATTATTATTATTATTATTATTATTATTATTATTATTATTATTATTATTATTTTGAGTCTGCATTGATTAGATTTCATCTACTTCTCTTTGGTTTCTCAACTAGAGGTATATCATGGAGTGACTATATGAAACATATTAGGATTTGTTCATTTGAAATGGATCTAATCTATGGTTCAGGTTAAATATTGCATGAAAAGATATAACATGTGTCATGTCATTTAAGATTTTAAATGAGATCATATTCTATACATTGTCAGATCTAGTACATAAATATTAACTGTAAAATGGATTCTCGGAGAGGGTCCTATTTCATATGTAATAAGTCTCTCATATTTCCCCTAAAGATTTGGATACAAGAAAATATATCAAAAGACAAGTTACCTCTTCAACTTTAAAACATTCACGCACCACTAATTATTATACTAATTCATAATTTACCCCAATTTATTGACCGCAAATGACAAATCAAATAAATTTGTAATCTCGGATTACAATAATTTTTATATTTGGGTCTCATGGGACTATTTTAACTATATAAAATTGTTACACAGATGGCAGAGGAAATAACTATTTCTTCTTTTTCCTTTTCCACATAAAATATAATCCTAAGATTTGAGCATATTGGATGGCCAATGACCCATTTCCGTCCCTATGTTTTGGAATCATGTGCACCTTGTGAAAATTTGTTAAAATGATATGGAGAGAAGTTGTGTGGGTGGCGATTTTCAGTTGGCTCGATTGGTAAAATTTTTTATAATCAAATAAGAGATTTGAGATTTAAATCCCGTTCACCCAAGAACCAATTGGTATTTTGATATGCTGATAATAAACAATAATTATATAACGAACACTATAAGTTAAAATTTTATTGTATTTATAAGAAAAAATTAAGTTGTGTGTGAATTGGTGTGGGAGGGGTGAGGGGGGAGGGGGCAAAAGTATTAAGTCTTTTGATTGGCCATAGAAATAAATAGGGAATAAAAGGGGGATTTCCACAAATGTTATTCCTTTTTATTTAAGAAACCACAAATATTAGTCTTAGATCTTGATGAGTGTGTCAATTTATTTCTTGGAATTCGATTTGAACAATCACATCTTAGGGAAAATGGGCATTTGTCCCTAATTTACGGATTATGCAGCAAAATACCCCTGTTTTGAAACTATTTAGCAAAATACTCCTGTTTTTGATACTCGATTTTAATAAAATTGAGTTATAGATGGAACTCGATATTAGTAATGTCGAGTTCTATACATATTTTGCCACTTAATTTTTTTTGAAAACTTAAGTGAAACTCGACATTATTAATGTCGAGTTTCACTTAAAATATACATATATTTAAAGATATCGAGTTTTACACGTAACTCAATTTTGTTAAGATAGAGTTAAAAAAATAGGGGCATTTTGCTAAATAGTTTCAAAACATGGGCATTTTGCTGCATTGTTTGTAAACTAAGGGCAAATGCCCATTTTCCCCATCAAATCCCACAGGCATTAGGTTTCCGACGACAAATCAAAACTTCCCTTGATTTTTTCCATTAAAGTGTAATGGATTAAATCACTTGACATGCACATGATATTAATATTAATTTAAAACTTATGATGATGTGGTAAAAATTATAGGACAAAGTTTAGCTATAAAATTGGTTGTAGTATAAGGCTACAACCTTACTTAATATCTTTTTATTGGATATGAATTTTGACAAATTCACTGTTGGATTACTTCTTCTTCTTATATCCCCCATGATTGCAAAATTTTTAGAAAATTAAAGATTAATAACTATGCTATCAATAAATAGTTTAAATTGCAAGTTTTTATAGTTTAAAATTATGTATAAAATATAAGGTTATAGATCATAAAGTAAATAACACCTGATTGACACAAAAGTTTACATGTGTATTAAGAGTGTAAAGAACATGCAACTCAACGGTTAGATTTTCAAAATATGCAGTAATATTTATTTTATTAAGTAAAGTTGTAGTTTTATGTTACAACTAATTTTATAGCTAAACTTTGTTATAAAAATTATAGTATCACGATTAGATTATCTACTAACTTCTAATTTGAATCCTACTTTCAAAATAGTACAAACTACAAAGCTTACATTAAAGATTGAACTATTCTAGGACTACAACTTTTATCACACTATTTAACACAACTATCCCATGTGGCATACTATAATTGACTGTTTATCACTTTTACATGAATTCACCATTTTTTTTTTGTTGCTTAGAATCTGTCTCATCAGAGTGGGATACGTGTTAGGATTTTTAGTATTGGTTAATTCAATGAAAAATTTCCTTTTAATTTTTGGGGTTTAGTAATTGTCATATGTACGATGGGATTGAGGGCTGAAGGTTGAAGCTTCTGTTTATTTTGCAAGAATGAAGACCTTGGTTGAGTGAGATAGGATAGAAACTCTTGATGGACACTCGTACAACGAAGATAGGATTTCGAGTTGGGGGGGGGGGGGGAAGTATAAGCAAAAATAAATAAATAAATGAATAAATACAAATAAGCATTCATTTAGTATTAACAAACTATCAACAAATACAAAGACAAAAAATCAATGTTTTGTAATACATTACAATGCAATCGTCTACCAACAAAGATAGACACAAAAACCATTGTTTCGTAATGCATTATAATGAAATTATCTATGAAAAGCGAGCTCGATGTTCTTTTAAATCTTAGGAATCATTTATGACTGAATCCAAATTAAATGTCAAAGATGTTATTTTCAATGTATAACATCAAAGATTTCGTCAAAAAAATTATTTTCCATTTTATTGTTAAGATTAGTTTTGAAAACATTCATAACTAAAAATGCTTGATTTGTAGTTGCAATAGAAATTGGAAGAGCGGGCACAAATCTCACCATTCTACAAACAAGTTTGTAGCTTTGTGATTTTCTATTTCTCATTGATCATTCCCACAATTCAAAAATATTTTTAAATTTTTTGAACTTTGGATCCTTTACTACATTAAGCTCATAATGCTTAAGTTCATTCTCCAACACTTGTTTGTCATAATATGTGAAGTCTTGAGGATAAAATTTATTTAAACAAGAATCTCTGATTCTAAAAGATATAAATGCCTTTTGAGGGTTTAAGACTGAGTTAAGCTTAAGTAACTCCATTGCATGCTCACTAGACAGCTGATTGGTTTTCATTTTTGTCAAATTTTTTAAATTTTGTTTTTGAGTAGACTTTGTTAAGTTTTTGGCTGACGATTGGTAGGGTTGATTGATTTTTTATTTTTTATTTTTTTATGTTTGAGTTTTTTTTATTTTTATTTTTTTTGTTTGTTTGTAATATTTGGGTTGGGCTAATGATCTTGGAGGGGAGGGGGCAAGATTTTTGAAAGAGGGGGGCCCCAAATATAATTTTTCTTTGGACGCAAATAAAATTGAGAGTATATACTTATTTTTTTAACAAAATTTTTCTTAAGATCACGGGGCCCAGGCCCTTTTGGGCCCTAAATGCATCCATATTTACCTATTATGGAAATTTTGAGATTAATTTGCTTCCACCTTAAGCCTAAACCCTACTTGTGTACGACAAATATTAGCATTTAATCGACGGTGATGAATCATCAATCATATATGGAATTCTTCAATTCTAACATGAACCCTTATCCCTTATTTTTACTCAAAAGAATTATTGTTAGTTTATCAGTTTCATTGTTCAATCTCATAAGGTCATGACGAGTCTCACCCTACTCTTTCAATGAATGGCATGGTTATGCAAAAATTTTAAGTTTTGAAATCAAAAGTTCAATAGGATGTGACTGTTCATGTTGTTTGGTGGATAATTAAAAATAGTAATCATGATGTGAATGTGAGAGAGAGAGAGAGAGAGAGAGAGAGAGAGAGAGAGTGATGTGATAGTTTGTAATCACGGTGATTGATTGGACATACGATGTCACATAAAGTTGACATAAATTCTAATATATAAGATATCGATTGAAGTTAAGTTATGATGTTTAATTTGTTACAAAAAGTCTAAATTGTTAAAAAAGCTGGTATTTGAGTGCAATATAAATATTTTTATTTTAACGATGAGTTGAGAGGGTGAGGGGAGGGGGGGGGGGGTGTCATGGGCGATTTACTTATTATTAATCCATCATGGGGGTCATTGCTTGATTTTTAAGTTTAAAGGAGATTTTGAGATTAATCCCATACTTTCGAGGCTGAAGTGTAATTAACTCTTTCTCAATGCTACTTATGTATAATCTTGAGGTTTGACTTTTCTCTAACTACAACTATACTTTTACCCAAATTATTTTTTAAACCAAATAAGCTAATAAATTTTAAGTTATTGCAAAAAGAATATGTCTTAATGGTAAATTTGGGATTTGGGATTAGATGGGGGTTGTGGTAGGATCTTAACCTGATAAGATAATTGAGAACTAGATCCTACCTCGATCTCATTAATTAAAGATTCTGGTGTGATTAATTGTAAATAATTTTAAGATTTTGAATTGGGAACCATTTTTATATTTCTTTCTTTTGTCCCTTATTATTTTTACTATTATTATTGGAGGGATTGGAGTTGGGTTAAACATGCGGATACCAGAATAGAAAGGCGAACCTTTCATAGGTTTGGCTTTTGACCTTGGACGGTTGAGCATCAATTTATTGCTCCTGTAATTGTCATGGAAACTATTTAGGAGCATAGCAGAGTTAGATTACGGTTAAACATCGAATCGGACTCACGAAGAGCATAAAAGAAGAGCCTGTTTGAGTTGCTGACATGCTAAACCTCACATCAGCATTAATTTGAGTGCCACTAACTTCCACACACATTAATGACGATTTAACCCAAAATCCCATCAACCGAATATCGAAACCCCCAAAACAGTAATAGAAAAGCCGAATTTTGGGAGATAAGGTGAGGGGTGTATGTATGTGATCACTGATCATTAAGAGAAAAATACAAGAGATCGAATGCTTATTTCAGTCATTGGGTTGTGTCATGTTTGCATGTTGAAGTAATATGAAAATGATTTTGATCAATAGTTCGGAACATTCTCCAATCCCCACATTGAAGTGACTTCCTTTTGTCCAAAATCCCTTACAATTATTATATGAGAAATGTTAACAAGTACTGTCTAATGTTGGTTAAAATTTCTCTTTTTGGGTTTTACTTTAAAAAAGTGAATAAAATTGTAAAAAAATTACTAAAAAGGATAAAAAAAAATAATCAAAAACTGCCAAAAATTGTCCAAAAAGCTAAAAAGCTGCAACAAAATATGTTGTTAATGGCCATCTCCGTTAACACAACCCTTATTATATTAGTATTATAGAATTCATTTTTTTTTCTTGAAAATCATATGGTTAAGTACTTTTTTGTTTAGTATTGTAAGTAATTTTTATTTATTTATTTTGAGAAACATATTGTAAGTGATATTAAGTGCAGTGAGTCGAATGGCTCGACCAAATTTAAAGGGATGTTCATAATATATATAGACACATGCTACGGACTAAGAATTTGACTTTGATTTTTCGATCGAAATTCATTCTCTTTAAAGAAAGAAAAAAAAAAAAAGAAAAGAAAAATCTCAAATATTAATGGTTTCCGTAAATAACAACTTTCCGACCTTACATTTATTATGGATAATTATCTCCAAAATTTAATTGTCAGAAATAACTTTAAAGAAGGGGAATTTACAGCTTGAAATTCACTCACATGTAAACGCTTTTATATAATCTAGTTTATTTTATTTTATTTTATTTTTTTTCATCAAGGCATTAGGATGGCTTTTGAGTTATGGCAATTAAGTAAACATTTAAGGTGTGACATTTGTTTGTGTGTTTGTTTGTTTGTTTTTTTTTTTTTTTGGAGTCGAAATAATAAAGGGACAAAGGGGCATACAATTTTATCAGCCACTCATCTCACAAAAGAAACCACCGAGGTTGTTGTTAGTGGTCCTTCTTTTGTGGTACGATGACTTGACTTGTCACTTCTACTAGGATTCTGCATGATTTTTTGGTAGATATTACAGTGTTGTGTACTGATTCACCAATAATTTATAGCCCAAAGCATTATTATATATTTGACATTTGACACACAGAATTTTAAAAACACCTTAGAGTATGTGTTTCAAATGTCAAAACATTTGGCACAAGTGAACAGTATTGTTCCAAATTTGGATGGGTATGGACACAAATGTCAAACCAAAAAATGATTATATTTATTTGACTTTTCACTCTCCTCTAAATTCTTTATTTGACTTTTTCTCTCTCTTCTCACAATCTGTCTCTCTCTCCCAACTCGTGTTCTTTCTCTGCCTCTTTCTTCTTCAGATCAGGTTCCCAACTTCTCCCTCAACCTCAACCTCAACCTCAAACGTCTTTTTCTCGCTTTGCACCTCAAATCAAACCCAAATAAACTTCTTTCTTCTCTCTTTATTGAGCGGCAGAGCTATGGATCGGCGTCAAGGGTTTTTGGGTCGTGGGTTGGTTACGGTGGCATTGGGGATTTTGGTCCAATGGATGGTTGAGTTTGTTAGTTGATGGGTTGGTTGGGTTGGGGTTTTGGGTTGTGATTGGTTGAGACAGTAGATGGGTCAGTTGGGTTGGGGTTTTTGGCGGGTTGTTGGTTGAGTTTTGGATTTGGGTGGTGGAGTTGGTTGTGATTTCAGTATTGAGTGGTTTCGATGGGTTTGGATTTTTGTTGGTTTTGGAGATGGGTTGCGGTGTCGATGTGTTCGACCAAACCCAGATCAGAACCATATAGTTGTCTGAAGCTGCGTTGTCCTCCATAGCTGTTGCCGCCGATCTCGCCGCCTCGTTCTCCACAACTCATCGTCGACCTCGATCAATCAATTTGTGAGTGTGAGATTTGGGATGGGTTCTAATGTGCTGGGTTTGTGGTTGTGGGCAGTGGCGCTGTGGTTGTGGTAGCAAATTTAGTTAAATATTATTTAAATGTGTGGATATATTATTTTAATGAATGGAATTTAAGAATAGAACATGTTATTGTAAAATGATGTACTAAAATAATAAAGTAGGTTTTTTAGTGTGTCAAAATGACATATTAATAGAAGAGCTGATGAGAATGCTCTTAGATCGAGATTCGGTGCAATTAGACTATGTAATTAATCTCCTTCTTTTTCACAACAATTTTTTACTATTTTTTTTTCATTTTTTTTAAATTTAATGTTAAGTAACATGAGTTTATAGTGATGCTACTTGATTTTTTTTGCTGAAAAAATTGTATGAAAATCAAGTGTGAATTGGGAAAGTAATTTTAAGTTGGATTTTTTTTTGTTGTTGTTTATTTTATGGAAAATGTTTTTCTACAAACTATTTTGTAGGAAAACCCTACAAGCTCCCTATAAAAAATTAACATGGTGACATATTTTGAAAATTAATAATTAGATTGCATGCTCTTTATGTTCTTAACATACATGTCAAATTTTGTTCAAATCGGATATTTTTTACTATTTGATCTGTAAAATTATTTTTTATGCATAATTTAAAATTACAAAAACTTAAAATTTAAATATTTGATTGATGACATAACTATCAATCTTTGATCTTCTTTAAATTTGCAAGTATGAAAAATATAATAAGAAAATGTGATCTAATGGTGGATTTGTCAAAATTTATATCCAATAAAAAGATATAATGAGAGTTTGTAGAGTTTTCCTACAAATTATTTTGTAGAAAAACGTTGTCCTTATTTTATATATTGTTTGCGGGTCTTTACATAATTTTTTCTTAAATTTATTTCAAATAATTTAATTTTTAGATTTTTGAAAATAAGCTAGTTTTTAGTTTTTTTTTTTTTTTTTTTTTTTTTTTTTTTTGTGGTCTCACATTATGTAAATAAGCTACTAGAAAAAAGCAATTCTCAAATGAATACTAACTCTGGTTTGTATAGTAATTTGGACAATTTTAAAAGAATTTTAAAACAAAATTGAATTATATTGGTAATTTTTTGGGTTTGAGATCATGTGCAATATAGGGTGTTGCATATGATGTAATTGCTCTCATTCATTTCATAAATTTTTACTTCTTTACTTTTTAACTTTCACTGTTTTTACTTCTCTTAAATATTTTTAATCAATGATTTATATTGAAAGTTGATCTTTTCATCTCTCAATCTTACCCATTGAGAACAATCGAACATTTTGCAATACTTAGCCTGATCTCAATTCTCAATCCACTTTTTTTTTTTGTTGTGTATGAAAACTTCCCTAGTTGGTTTATTATTCCAATTGTTTGTGATATTATTTTTTTGGTTCTACAATCTCTCTCTTTTTGAAAAAGCGACATATTTTTTAGATTAAGTGTCTCGTCTGTTTAGTTGTTGACCGAGCATGTGGTTGTAATGTGGTGGGAATAATACTCTTTATCCTTTTTTTTTTTTTTTCTTTGTTTGTTTGTCTTGTATCCCATGAAAAAGAAATGATTTTCCATCCCCTCTTCTTCTTTTTATTAATGACAATCCTTCATTATCTATGGGAAAAAAAAAACTAATGAGATGTGTCACTAACAATGGTATAAACTCTTTAAGTATTTCATACGTTTTTTTTTTTTTTTTTCTTATTAGGAGGCAAAAATCGCATATCTCTTTCGGACTCTTCAAAAGTTTGTTAAAACACAAATACAACACTTGTGTTTGGTGAAATTACGTTAGACACCCATAATATGAAATTACAAATGGATCTTATATGTTTATAAAAATTATTTTTAACAGGGGAGAGAATTCAACTTAGAATAAAATACCTCATTTAAGAGCTTTTTGATGATGGGGAGATTAAAATAAATATGAAAGCAATAACAAACATAAAGCAAATCCAATCAAAAACTAAGGAGTTGATTGAATCTACTTGACCTAATTGTCTGGGGATAGCGCATGAAATATTTTACTTATGTGATTCTAAAAGAACAAAACTATTGAAATCATAAACAATTAAATATATTCATAAACCAGATGAATGCAGAATGATAAATGCAAATTTGATCAAAGCGAGTGTTTGACTTCTTTTACCTAAAAATAGATTTCGTCTCTTACACTATTTCTTTTGTGGTGCTTTGAGACTTCTAGATGTTTTATACTTAAAACAAATTTCGTCCCTTGCACTATTTCTTTTGTACGGTGTTTTGAGACTTTAAGATGTTTGTCTCTCAAGATACAATGATCATAGCAACAAAAGAATCACAATGATCTAAATGATTAGCAAACAAAATTGTGTCACTCTCTCTCTCTCTCTCTCTCTCTCTCTCTATGCAAGAAAAAAATTGTCTGGAATGAATGAGAAACAAAACATTTATAGACAAAACAATGAATAGACATTTTTTTTTGGACTTAAAAACTGACTGTGCACACATATTGGCTAACTACAAATAAAATAAAACACATTTAAATTGAGACAAGTAGGGCCTACCTAAGCTCAACCCAACCTGACTTGGTGCAAGCAGTGTGCACATATGTGTTGTAGAAAGCCCACTTGGGTAAGACCTCTCCCCTACATGGCTACATTAAAAGTAGGGTGCTCGTTGGGGTACAATCCAATATCCATCTTATGAGCATATAAATTCATTAATGTCTCTTTCGTTTCTTATGTGGACTCAAAGATTTTTACCACTTTAAACTGTATTTAAGTGAACGGATTAGGAGTCAATTTCTTATTTTCTTTTTAATGGTTTTGAGAAAGTGACTATATGATGTTAATCTCCTAACGAAGGAGAACACATTTCAATTTGGAGAATCTCAAAGGACATGTCTTAAATATAGCAAAAAAAAAGAGCATTGAAACACTTGCAAGCAACCATTTTTCTATCAAATTAAAGAGTACAATCTTGATGCTAATTGAAGATCACTTGAATACAAATGTTAAAGATAACTAAATTGAATACAAGGAAAATATTAATTATCTCTCTATTTGTGTTTGATGTGGCATTTTCTTCGTGCCAATTCCTACTTTTGTAAACAATAATAGAAGTTATTTTTACCTATTAACATCCTATAAATTAAGCACAGGAATAGTGAAAAGTGGCTTAATTCTCCTATTCAACGACAAATGTGTTCTAGTTTGGTATTTTGTTGACATGTTGTAAAGTTGAATTTATTAAACTATGTGTTGGCTTTATTTCATGCCAAATTTTCTTATAATTCAGCATTTAGAAACCCTGTATTTAGGTGGGAATAATGTAAGGGTTGTGTGTGAGAGAGTGTGAAGAATTGATCAAGTGTGTGCATCAAGAGGCAACTCGCTATTGGATCTTGTGACTGACTCACGAGTGATGACTTGCTATAATCTAGCACACACGTGGAGCATGCAAGAAGTTGAAAGGTCAGGACAGCTAGATCACTACAGGACAAAAAATACAGTTTGGCCTTTTTGTTAACTGGCGACTGGAACTCTTGACTTATCTTAGTTGCGAAGTGACTCACCAATGCACTCTGTTTTGCTGAAAACTGACTTTTCACATTTCATCTCATACTCTACTATAAATACCCTTATACCCACGAAATATAGAGAGCTTCTAGAGAGAATTTTGAGAGAGAAACCCCAGAAAAAACAAGATTGATTCATCCATAATCTTTTACACATTCCATCTCATACTCTACTATAAATACTCTTATACCCACGAAATTCCTTTACTCTCACCCTCTCCATTGTCATACACTTGAGAGGATCTTAAGTCAAATCCTTACCTCACCACATTCAGAGCAATGAGAAGGTTCTTGGTGTTTGGGAAACAGTTCAAGAGAGAACCAATTCATTTTGATTGATGCAATGGGCTAATTGTGGGATTCGGTAAGTTAGAGAAGACAGGGTTAAGCGTAACCTTATTGGAGCAAGAAGTTTTGAGGGCTTAAGTGCATCGAGTAGATTAGGCTTGGAGGGTCTATTGCTATTCATTTATCCCAACTGATTTTCTAGTGGATCATTTAAAGCTTGAAGGGCAGCGGAGAGGTTTTTCACTGAGTTCTTCGGTTTTCTTTTCGATAACATGTGTTGGTGTTATCTTGTGTTTTCTTCTCTCTATCCCTTATTCTTTGCTTTTAATTACTGCTGAGTTGCGATTAAAATATGGCTTAGAGTATTTTGCATATTTGGGTATTTCTTATATTTCATATTTCGGACATACATTGTTTGAATATAAGCTTGTATTGGTTAATTTGAATTTGAGAGTCTAAACATTTATTAGTGTTTTACACACTAAGTGAGCTTTCACATGTTTTTTCAAATCTTCTCATATGATGAACATGTGTCTCCCACATGACATAATTTGTCAAGATACACATGGCATGGTCACCAAACTAACACATGTCATGGAATTATGGTTGATGATGCACAAAAATCATCAGTAAGTTGACCGTCCACACAAGTGCCAATGGGTACACCTGAAGAACAAAAGAGAAGAACCAATCAAAGGGCACCGGTGGAGAACTGGCCAAAGACCCTCTAAAAGTTAAGTCAGTGATGGAAGAATCTTCAAGAACTCAATAGTGCAAGAGCTAGAGAGAATTCCCGTACCTTGATTTGTGAGGGCTTTGGGGTTTTTATAGTAGCGTAGAGTTGACCTCAGTTTCTTGATGGAGATGGTATTTTCTTATGGAGAAGATCTTTTCCAACGTCCATATATCATGAGATTCTTTCCTTGTAGGGATCCCTCAGATTACGGTGGCATGTAAAATGCAAGGCATCCCTATATTAGGTTCCTTGGAGACTACTCAGGTCATATGGGTGCCACGTGGCTTTATCACTTGTCTCCGTCTGGTCCGTCCACCTTAAAGAGTCCGTCCCTATTAAAGAGTCCGTCCACTTTAAAGGGTCCGTCCGACTCTCTGATTTCCGTTCAAGATGAGACTTCATTTACCAGGTCTTTAACTGTCAGGCTATTTGGACTGTCTCTAGGTGTCATTGTCGCTTATTATTAGCTTAGCAAATTGGATCCGTCTGCTATGGGATTTATCCCTATCAACTGTCAAGGCAGAGCATGTCGAGTGGTGTTAAGGAAGGTACCTGATGACTACTGGGTCCCTGATGACCCCTTGGTGCTTGATGACCAATTGATATGTGACGGCCATTAGGGTAGAGCGTGACGCGCGGTGTTAGGGAAGGTACTTGACAACCCTTTGGTACCTGACAACCCATTGATACGTGACGACCGTCAGGGCAGAACATGTTGCGCGGTGTTAGGGAAGGTATCTGATGATCGTTGGATACTTGACAACCCCTTGGTACATGACAACCAATTGATACGTGCCGACTGTCAGGATGGAGCGTGTCGAGTAGTGTCAGGGAGGGTACTTGACAACCATTGGGTACCTGACAACCCCTTGGTACCTGACGACTCATTAATACATGACGACCATCAGGGCGGAATGTGTCGCGTGGTATCAGGGAAGGTATCTGACGACCGTTGGGTACTTGACGACCCTTTGGTAACTGTCGACCCATTGATACATGACGACCGTCAAGGCGAAACGTGTCGCGCGGTGTCAAAGAAGGTACCTAATGACCGTTGGGTACCTGACGACCCCTTAGTACCCGACGATCATTAGGTACTTGACGACCTATTGGTATGTGACGATCGTCAGGGCGGAACATGTCACACGACGATCGTTGGGTACCTGACAACCCCTTGGTACCTAGTGACCCATTAATACGTGACGACCGTCAGGGCGGAACGTGTCACGTGGTGTCAGGGAAGGTACTTGACGACCGTTGGGTACCTAACGACTCTTTGGTACTTGACAACCATTGGGTACTCGACGACCCCTTGGTACTTGACGACTCATTAATACGTGACGACCGTTAGGGTGAAATGTGTTGGGTGATGTCAGGGACGGTACCTGACGACCTTTAAATACCTGACGACCCCTTGGTACCTGACGACTCATTGATACGTGACAACCGTCAGGGCAGAACGTGTCGCATAGTGTCAGGGAGGGTGCCTGACACCCGTTGAGTACCTGACGACCCCTTAGTACATGACGACCAATTGATATGTGCTGATCGTCAGGGTGGAGCGTATAGCGCAGTGTTAGGGAGGGTACCTGATGATCGTTGGGTACCTGACGACCCCTTGTAACAGACGATACTTTTGGTGACCGAAGATTCTTTTGGATGCTTTTTGTAATCGAAGACTCTAGTGTGTTAGAAAAAAAATTTCTAATTGGTGAAAATATTCCCTATCAATGGTTATCAAGTTACATGTGTCATTGTTTCCAGCATTGCAAGTGTCTTTTATGCCAATTAATTATTAATGTGGTATAAAAATCATATTTTGGTCTTCACCATTTCAATTGTGGTACAAACAACAAGAAATCACAATTTAAGGTAGCTGCTAGGAATTGTTTGGATTTTGAAGCAGATATTCTACATCTGAATAGGGATTAACAATGACAGTTTATGACACTATTCATATTAGTAATTATATTTTTTTTACAAGAAAAAAAAATAAGCGAAAGGAAGTAAACTAATAAGTAGATTCATCAATTCATGATGTTCACTCAAACCAAAAAGAAAAAAAAGGGATGGTTTAATGGTGAATCTAAATTATATAAAACATCATCAATGATCATCTTTTTTTTTTTTTTTGATACAAGATAGAAATTTTACTTTAACCTAATTTAAGTGTATATATGTGTGAACTCCCTCTTGAAAACTTGAACTTTAACTCTTGTCCCCCTTTCCTCCCATAAGAATTTTATATTTGTCGAGTGACCATCACGTTAAGGGTGCATGGTGATATCAATGACAACTTTAAATTATAAGAGATTTGTTCCAAACGTTATTTTTTATGCAAGATTTTTGTGTTTTTCTCTTTTTACGAGAATGTAATCTAAGATTGTCATGGGGTACTGAAATTAAAACTATATCATAAGAACTATTGTCTTCAGATATTGACATGTGAATATAATCTCTTGGATTTTTATAGCGATAGAGAATATTAGGAGGAAATTTAGATTAAAAAGGAAAGAGAAAAAAAAAGGTTATTACGAAGAAAACTAGGAAAATTATTAGGTATTTCCGGAGTACTATAATGCGTATTCTCTCCTCTCACATGAATGGTAGGTCCTACCATGAATTTAATTAGTGGGATCTACTATTCATGTGAGAGGAGGGAGTACGCATTTATAGTTCTCCGAGAGTACGCATTTATAGTTCTCCGAGAGTACACAATAATTTTTCAGAAAACTAACTCAAAGAGATGGTACTACAGATGGAAAAATATCAAAGGAGATCCATTTCACGATAAAAGATTTAGTTTTTAATGCATCCAAATGTGTAAATTACGTGCTATCACCTCATTTAAATTCATAAGCTACTAAATAAAGAATCATAATTGATTTTAAATGAAATGGAACCAAATTATTCTTTATATCCTTTAAAACTATCTTCACCTTGAAATGGACTTTCTCATCTAAAAATAAAAAACCTTGAAATGGACTTTCTATTTCAAAGTAAATTCAGAGGAGAGGTGTTGAAGATTAGACTGTGTTACGAGTAGTTTAGTATGACAATGCTACAAGTCGTTTCTATTAGTGTACATAAGTTGTCACGTGTAAATATTACATAGGAAATTTTCTATTAGGATAGTTTGTTATAGGCAGTTTGTTTGTTCATCTTTCCTGCTCTATTTTCCTCTTATATAAATAGAGCATAATGTATTTCTTTCTTAGTTATAAAATCACAGGCAGTAATTACAGATATTTTCTCATAGCTTTTCTCTCTGTCCAAGCACTGTGTTTCTTGATAAGAGGATTAAGATTGAAGAGAGAAGGAGGAGAGAGATCCAAATCAGTCAAAGACCACTTTAGCCAAAAAAAAAAAAGAAGGTTTGAAGACTAAGTGACTAATAATAAAATAAGTAAAATAACCCAGATAAATTTAAAGAAGCTTGGAGAATTAAATCTGGTCATCCCAATGTAATGGAGTTCATGATTCAATGAGGGTATTTTTTATATTTGGGATGTAGGTTATGTATTTTCCTTTTAACGTTTTTGTTAGATCAATATATTGAATGTTGACAAAATGGTTGAGTTATGTAAAGTCCAAAGCGTATCTTCAAGTTTAAGAAGTAGACCCAAGATTAGCTCAAGGAAAAAAAAAAAAAAAAAAAAAAAATCTGAAGTTCGCCAGCTTTCTGATCATTCGAAGTATGATTACTTTTGAACTGCTTTATGATTGGTTGAAGTTTGACTACTTTCCAACTGCTTTTTGATCAATCAAAAATCATGGATTTAGAATTTGTGTTTTACTAAAATGAGTTTTGTGTGTTTATTAAACTCTGTAAATGTTATATTTTTATGTAATTGATATATCTTATGACAAAACACACTACACTTGTATTTGGGTAGTTCAAGTAGCCGGTTTAAATAAATCATAAGACTTATATATCAAGTGGTATGATTGAAGACATGAAGATTACTCAAGTTTTAGTGCAGAAAAGACAAAAAAAAGAAAAAAAAGAAAAAGAAAAAAAGAAGTCCCAATACATAGCTCGACATCTCTCAATCTATCGAATATTAATGAATTGTGATACCCGCGTCAATACCTCTCGGTCAATCGAGAAATGCAAATTTTGACTGGTCAAATATGTTTTCGACCCATGATAACCGAATCCTTCTAGGGTTTTGTGCTTAAGTTTTTCAGAGATAAAAAATACTTAATTTATGGCGATTATCATATAGAGAGATAGATACAAAGACATATACAGTGATACACGCTCCTGTGCAACTGTTGCGACTCTTGTGCGCCTTAGGGTTATGTACCAAGCTGCTTTCAAATCTACAAGTGTGAATTGAAGAACTTTGCACCCAACAACAACTCTCAAGTTGTTGGTGTTAGTGACGTACTTGAATCCATGCACAGGGAAGAAGTCTTTACAAGATTAAGTCCAATTGGGGATTGGACCAAATGTTCTATTGTAAGTTGATATTTTAGGATAGACCGGGTAGTGGTAAGATTCCTTATACTTATAACTGCTTGATTCTTGATTAGTGGATTCTTCGAGAGTGGTGACCTGAAATTCATTTGATGGGGTTTTTTCTGCAAAGGTTTTCCCCATTCATTAACAAATTACCATGTCAAATTTACTTTCTACTGTATTCTAGATTATTTGGTGACTTGTTTGTGCTTCCATGTTATTTACATGTAATTTGAACCAATTAATTAACTTAGGTAATTGAATTAATTAAGATGAGTCAATCTATAACCCAAAAAATCCTTATTTGAAAACCTATTTAAGGAGCCTAGCCCTATTCATAGAGAATATCTTAGCCTCCATTTTGTGTACCAATGAGGGTGGGAGTGTGTATTGTGTCTTTTTATCTTTTGTTAGGAGAGTTGCTACCAACTATATATTTGGATTTCTAAGGTGTGATTGGTCACTTATTTTCTAATTGATTTTATCTCCAAATTTAAGTTAAGGAATGTCTTAGGGGTACATAAACCAAATTAAGATCTAAAATTGTGTCTTAAACCAAAAGACACAGACTCAGGAGTTCGATGGCTCTTGGGGAAAGTCTTAGGCACCCCGCGACACCCATTTTCAATAGTACTTGTAAACACCCCATTTTGTTTTAGCATATAACTAGCACTTCATGACCGGAACCTCCAACTGATTCCAATAACCTTTTAAAGATGTACCCCACAATAGTAGCACTAGGATAATGGCTCTATGGTTTTAGCTTTTGTTGTCACCAACGAGAAAGAACTCGGAAAAATCTCTATTCTAAATTTCACAAATCACACATAATTCACAAATCTTCACAAAAATGGTTGTTGAGCCTCCAAGTCGAATGCAGGAGTTGGTGCCAAACTCTGGCATTGACACCTAAGATCTTCCCACTCTATAACTTAACCTTATAAACTCTTAGCCAAACCAAACTATTGTCAACTTCCCACACTATCATAAACGAACCTTAAACCCAAACCCTAGTACTCACATCTTCATCAAGAACCCACTTGATCGACACACCAAATTACTGAAGTGGTCCATACGTACTGCGTGCTTTGCAATTGGCCCATGCCGTATAAGAAGCCTATAAATGCCAAACATGGCAGCAAGACAAGTCATTTATCACTCAAAAGAAGCACGTGAAGCCTTCCCACGAGTCAATTTCCTAACCAAGCATATAGAGATTCCCTTCTGGTTAATTTTTACAATTATTTCTATAATATTAATGATAAATTAATATTATAGTACCATGGTAGCTGGGAAGTTTGCATCTTCTAATTAGACTTCTTAACCACCACATCTTTTGTTTTCCTATTTGTCATTTCCCTTTTTCTCTCTTTAATCCATCTTGGCTCTAACTCGATAGGCATGGGCCACTCTGTGTAAACTTTATCTTCTGGGACACATTGGATGAATAGTTGAATACTCAGATACCAACTACCCATATAATAATAATAATAGGGTAAGGCCATAAAAAAAATATTAGTAGTATAAAGTTTGGCAATAAATTTGGGCGTAATTTAAGGCTACAATTCCATTCAGTATTTTTTTATCAAATGTGGATTTTTGACAAATTTATTATTAAATTACATTTTCTTTTTACTTCCTTAATGCTTGTAAAATTTTCAGAAGATTAAAAATTAATAGTTATATCATCAATCAAATGTTTATATTTCAAGTTTTTGTATTTGCATAAAAATAAGTTTATAGTTGAAATGGTAAATAACATTCGATTGACATGAAATTCAACGCGTGTGTTAGAACATAAAGAGCATGTAATTTAACGGTCAGATTTTTAAAATATGTAATTATGTTAATTTTTTTAATAAAGTTATAATTTTAAGCTATAACCAAGTTAATTTGTAGTCAAATTTTGTCCATAATGGTAATAATAATGACAAAGAGGGCGAAGAAAAGTTGCAGCCTAAATTGCAAATGTACTATTAATCTTATATCAAAGTTTGGGTTGTCAAATAAATTAGTTCAGCCTAAACTTTTCCAAGAATATTCTCTCTTCGTGAGACTCCTAATTTTTTGTTAAGTGACTCTATTTTATATTATTTTAAAGATATTCTTTTGTTATTAGTAGATTTTAAAAAGGGGATAGATTATTTGGTTCATTTTTGAATAAATCTTATAAAATTTTTTTGGAAAAATGCGGATGGAGTGTGGAGTTACATACAAATAGGCCCAGTCTTGTCACAAAAAAACAATTTTTTTTTTCGTGAGTGTTAGGCTAATCTATATATGTTAGATATATATATATATATATATATATATATATTAGATTTATTATATGTTTATCGATTTAATTGGATCTCTTCATCTATGAACCTACTCTTTTTGATTATTAACAGGGACGGAACCAGGATTCGAAGTTGGGGGGGCCAAAGTATAAATAAAAAAAGTTTATGAAAATCAAAACTAACACCTACTCAAGCTTTGTCAAATTTTATTCCATTCATTGACATTATAATCTCATATTTTCACAATTTGGATTGATACTAATTTAATCAGTGGTAATTTTTTGGAATTTTGTTTGAAAATTTTCATGAATTGGGACATCAACACTAGAGGCAATGCTGCATTATTAGCTTCATATTATTTGTAATTTTTTCTCTTTAAAAAAATCAAATATTATAGATAATTTTCCCATCATCAACCGTTCAAATAAAAGTTTCATTTTTTCCATATTATATAGCTCTATAGTTTCAAAATTTAGTCCAAAAAATAAACCAAACATATCCCACAAGCTACAACAACATTAATGTTAATAAATTATTTTCTAAAGATAGTTAATAATTCATAAAATAAATCAACAAACAAACGTTATCAATTAATAACATTTATTACTATTTATTGCACATGGTTTTGGAGGAAATTTTTAATTTTCCGGATAGAAATGTATATAGTGCTATATTTTTTTCAAAATGGGGAAGGGGGGCGGGGGGGGGCAATGGCCCCCCTCTGCCCTAATGTGGGTCCGTCTCTGATTATTAATAAGATTTATAAAAAAAAATAAAAATAAAACGGCAGAATTTATTTAATACAATATTAGATCCCGATTGTTAGTTCGGTTTTTATTTTTATTTTTTAGTCAAGACTTTTTTCTTTTGTCCAAAAGATTTTTTTTTTGGTCAACAAAAGAGATAATTATATTAGCTAGCCACAAAAGGCGAAGCATTGACTATCAGCCTTAAGGAATACAAACCATTTGCATCAGAGTTCACAATTACATTTAAAGCAGGGGTAGGGGGATCATCAAGTACAACAAAATCAGAAGTTAAGGAACAAGCTCCTTTAGCAAGGCTGTCTGCTCCTCTGATCATCAAGTACAACAAGATTTTTTAGTTCTTAAACTATATGTACCAAGTTCATCTGTTTTTCTTTCTCAAAAAAAAAAAAAAAAAATAATAATAATAAATGATTCATTTGTTCTTAACTATTCCTTAAAATAGTAGGCTTGCTATTTAGGTTAAAAGATTTAAAAACAGAAGAAATAAACAACAGTTTTTTTTTTTTTTTTGAGAAAGAAACAAACAACAAATTAAAAAAAAAAAAAAAAAGGTCATGGCTATGAAGCATGGTTTTAGTTAGCATGCATAATGTGTGAATCAATCAATACATGAGCATCACTATTGGATAAGGGTAGCACAATATAATAAAAGTTCATTTTTCTTTAACTATTCCTTGAAATATTAGGCTATTTAATTAGGTTAATTAAAAGATTTAAAAGCAAAAAAAGACAAAAAAAAAAAAAAATCAAGGAATATGGAGCATGCATAATGTGTGAATCAAACAATACATGACGATCGCTGTTGGATAACACAGTTTTAGACTAAGTACAACTATTATATATATCTCCAAGTTAATTTTAGTGAATTAAATTAACCTAAATTAATATCGTGGAGGTTTGGATCTGACAGGCTAATAAAGGAAAGCTTCACTTTCTAATAAAGTTAAATTAACCTTTTAGTCTTTACTCTTTACCCGAATCAAAGCCCTCTTTCCCGATGCTTTTCAGATTTTTTCACACCAAACCAAGATGCGACCCATTACCATCTACTGTGATATTTTTTGGCTGTTTACCAATGCCAATTGATTCATTGAACACCACCAACAACCAAAAAAACATTAAAAATAAGGCAGCCACCCGTGATTATTACTCATGTAAATTTATTTATTTATTATTTTTTCAGTTTTTATTTAATTTGATCTTCGCTATTTGCCAATGGGTCCAATGTTATTTGAAGTCAAACTTTGTCCTTTACCAATTTTAGAAACTTTTGATTGTTTTCTTTTTTTTGGAGAAGTCAACTGACTTAACAATACCTTTAGTGATGTGTCTAAACCGCTACAATAGGACAGGCTTCCCCAATTTTTTTTGTTCTTCGGGCACAAAATTTTCGTTTCCCACTTAAAAAAAAATTATAAAATTTTAGCTTAGGGTTTTCTTTTAGTCTCACTTTTTTATTTTTTTAAAACCTCATCAGGAATGTCAGTACTACTTTTATTCCAATGAACGAGTAAAAAATTTTTAGAAATATTTTTAGTCGTTGGAGTTTTTGAAGTTTGGATTGCTTTGATGCAGGACAAAATATGGGAGATAATTTTCTTTTTTTTTTGTTTTAATTTTTGAATTTTTATGTAATTTTCTTTATTTTAGTATTTAGTATTTTTTTTCTTTGATTTTAGGCGTTTTTAAGAGAAATGTTATGTCCAGAATAATTTCATGAAATCCTAAGTGGTAAGTTGTTATTGATTCTAATTTGAACTCACCACTAAAATTACGTTTTTGCCCATCAGTAACAACCTACCACTTATGATTTGTTGTGAAAATGTTGTGGACGTAACATTTTTCTATTTTAAGGCTTTCCTAGTCAAATTAGAGTCCAATTATGGAAGAGTATCAATTAGGATCAGTTTAGGAATATTTTGTCTTAGAGAAAAAGTTTTTTGAAGCCTTTGAATAGGCTTGCAATAGTCAAACAAAATTGAGAGTTCAAAATTTCATTAATAAAATTTTGAAGAGGTTCTCTCTTTTTCTGGAGGATTCCGAGTTTCCTGTATGGATTCAAGAAAATTCTAATGGATGTAAGGGTTTTGTTAAGCTAGAACAATATCTAGCCCTATCATGTTTTTCATTTGGCATCAATTGGTTTCAGAACTCTTTAGCATCCTAGTATGGTAAAAGGTGATAACAAAAGCAACCAACCTATTAACGATGAACGTGGGGGGGTACAGCCATCAAGGAAGCGACTCAAGTTCATGATGAGAGGATGACTCCTGAATTTTAGAAGATTAGCAACATGGCCATCTATTTGGATTTGAATGGCAAAGAATATTGTGTCAACAAAAGGGATAATTTTTGTGGAGTAGCTGGTGGACAACCTATCGGTAAGCACAATTCCTTTCATGCTATTCATAACAATTATAGATTTTATGAAAGAATAAAAAAAAGTTAATGGTTGCTTTTATAAAGAAGATTTTCTTGATTGGATACTTGATGTAGGGATATTTTTATTATAAGAATATTCCTGAAGGAAAAAAAAAAGGCTTAAATTTGCTTTGTACAAGTTTTAGTCGGTATGCCTTACATTGTTGGAAATGAACACAATTTTCATAGAATCTAAAAAGGTAAAAAAAAAAAAAAAAAAAAAAAAATCTTTCATGGCTAAGGATGAAAACAAAATGCTTGCAATTGATTATTATTTTTTCATTAAATTATGGTGTAATTTTTTCACATATAAAGCAATATTATTGGTCAATAAATTCAAGATTAATGAATTATATTGATGAACTCTACATTATTATCAAGAAAAGATATTTAAGTGGGAATCAACAATACAAAGCCAAGTTTTGCACAAAATTTTTAAGTGGTTAAAAAAGATTATGTCTTACAACAAGTTGATGAATTGAAGATTGAAGATTATACTTTTCAAGAAATTAACAAGGATTTCAAAGAGAGGAAGATCAAGTAAGTTGAGGAGAACAACAAAAAACCATGAGATGGAAATTGTTAGGAATATTGTAGACAATGAGATCGTAGCTCACAATTCTCAAGATTCAAATGATTTTCTGAAAACCACTGCAACACAAGCTGTTGATTTTCTTTGAGTTGAAAAATGTAATGTTTTCTTTAATCTTTTATAAATTGGACCAGACCACTCTGTCCGACTTGGTTAATCTTGAACTAGAGATTGGTTTAATTTTTTTTTTATAGGATAGAATTCTATTTTAGCCCAATAGTCTAATCTAAGCGTATATGTGTGTGTGAAACTCATTCCTGTAGACTTGAACCTTGACCCTTGCCCCCCATACCCCACAAGCACTTATACTTGTGAAATGACTTAGATTTAAGAATTACTCTTTTAAATGTGAATATGCAATTTATAAATTTATTTTAAATATGATTTTATTTCATATTAAAATTATTTTATTTCATATTATTTTTTTATAAATTAGTAAAAATTTGAAAAATCATTTGAAAATGTTTAAATAGCTTTATTTTTTAAGTAAACTTTGCTAATTTTTATAGATTTAATATATTTATTTTATTTATATTTTAATTAATTATGACATTATGTTTTAAAAATTGAATCTCTAACCATATTGTTCCTTTCCACCTCAGAGGACCTCAAATCATACGACAAGAACTGGAGGACCTATTGAAAGAGCTCATATAGTCATATTACTTTTTGAATAATGTTAAAGATATAAACTATTTTACAAAAATTTTTACAAACTGCTGATGTGGTGAGTGATTATTGGTAAATGAAAAAATGATATTAATGGTGGGTTTAGATGAAAACCAATAAAAGGTTGGCCACATCAACATTTTGTAAAAATGTTGTAAAATAGTTTGTGACTGTAGCATTCCTCTTACTTTTTTTTTTTTTGTTAAAATATTCCTCACGGAAGCAATCTTATTACAATGTGATTATGCACAATGTGCCTTACCATTGTCTGCAATAAGTTGCTAATTTACTCTCATAGTATTCAATAAATTTAAAGACAAAAATTTCCATTAACAGTAGGTGTAACGTATTGTGATTGGTGTAAGATAAAAATGATGGTAGTATAAATTTATAGAAAAGTGATGTCACGCTCAAATCACAACTTATACACTACCATAACAAGTAGTAAAAAAAATTTATGTCTCTAGAATTGCTCATTTCTATTCCCTCACTTTTCTATTAAAAAAAAAAAAGAAGGTTAATTTTGTCCATAAAAAATAAAATAAGGAGAAGACCAAGAGGCAAGAAGTTTACCGTATATCTTACATTGTCTCAAGTAGTGGTCGTTAATAGTAATGCAAGGCAACAGTTGTAACTTGCCTCTTATTCAAAAGAAAATTTGTGGTTTGTGAATGATGTGTATGTATTGTAATGAAAGAAAATAAATATATAATCTCTTGCAATAATGATTTTAAATAAATAAATAACTTATTCAAATTTAATAGTAATATGAAAATTTAAATAAATAAAGTTTTCATTTCTAAAATTTTTATATATTTTTAACTATTCTATATATATAATAATAGGTAAAGCAGAGAGAAAATCTAATTAAATTTCAAATTGGAATTCAATTAGTGTCTAATTTTATGCCACGTGTCTCATCTAATATAAATTTTAAAATTTTGTGCCAAGTGAGTTAATTTAGGTAAAAATTGCATTTCAATTAGAGTTTAATTTTGCGTCACGTTTTCCATCTAATCTAAATTTTTAAATTTTTATGCCAAATTAGTTAATTTAATGTAGAAAACGAGGAGTTCAATATAATAAACCATAAAAAACATAATCATATAACTAAAATAATTCAAATTTATAAGTCATATATATTAATAGCTAAAACGGAAAGAAAATTTTATTAAATTCTAAATTGGAGTCTAATTTTGTGTTACGTGTTATTTGATTTTTAAATTTTTGTGTCAAGTAAATTATTAGGTATACAGATCAAAAGGTCTAAATTCAATTAGATTTTAGATTGAATTTTAATTGGAGTTCAATTTTTCGTTATGTATCTCATCTAATTTATTAATTTTTGTGGCAAGTGAATTATTGGGGGGGCAAAAACAATAGAGTCTAGATCCAATTAAATTTCAAATCATATATATATATATTATATATAATTGTGATTGTTTTTAAATAGACCCGTGCATATGCAAGGAATTATACACTAGTTGTATATTAAAAAGAAACCATTCCATATATTATATTTTATTAAAAACTAAGAAAGCATAATTAATTCGTTAAAATCTTTGTAGATTAAATGATACTTTTCGGTGTTTTTAACTGAAACAGTAATAAATTTAGGATTTAAATTTTCCCTTTTCATTGTAATTATTAAATTAAAAAAAAAAAAATATATATATATATATATAAAATACAACACAATTAATTTCAAAAACTTTTATTTACAAATATCTTTGTTCTTTCCTTCACCGTAAATAAATGGAAAATGAAACAAAATCTTCCAAATGAAAAGTTGGGATCAAACCTTTCTTTTTTTTTTTTTTTTTTTTTTGACGGAAGAAGGTAGAAGTTGGGATCAGACCTTTTTGTTTTTGTTTTTTTTTTTGTTTTTAGTTGGGATCAAACCTTATGTAAAGGTTATGGGAAAAAATATTTAAAACATAGTCTTACTTTTTTTTCTTTTTTTCGCACCGATCTAATAATTACTAGCGGCGTCTGGCGAGTAAATACTAAATACAAAGAATGGACATTGTAGGTCCCGCCAATTTGAAAGCAACAAATCAAAGATCGAATGAATTTCCGTATGAAACAAATGTGTACGAGGTTGGTCCCATGGTGCGGTGTTACCGACCATTGGAATTTTGTCAAAGATAAAAATAAAATAAAATTCGTAACAAAAAAGGAAAGAAAAATAATAAAAAAGTGTATTATCCTGTTATGACTGCGTTCTTTGCATCTATCAAATGGGACTCATTGAAAAGTGAATTTTAATAATCAATCAAAAGTGGAAAGAATTTTCCAAAATTAGACTTTTGTTATTGCCCACTAATGTCCTGACATCGACTTCAATGTAAAAAGGACTCTGTTCCTCAAAAGAATTGTATTTTTTATATCAATTGAGTTGACATGTTCTTATTTAGGAAGATTGCTAACATTACTTTTTTAACTACCATTATTTATTAATAATTTACCTTATTAGTAAATGTCAATTTTTTGAGTCTTTAAGGGCGTGTTTGTTTTAGGTACAAATAGAATTAGAAAATTATTTTACACTATCATGCGTGTTTGGGTGCACATGCAAATAAGGTCAAACTAAAAATCATATTCCCTTGGCGGTAAAATACCCCCAGCTGACCCATAAAACCTTTTACACAATTATTTTACCTTTATTCTATTTTCGGACTACACAATCGAAGAGAGAGAGAGAGAGAGTGAGAGAGAGCTCAAAGTCCACTCCACCTGAAGATAACCCAAGCACATTCGCCTGTTAGATCGCCGTCCTCGTCCCCTCCATGCAATGGTGAGTAGTATTTTCCTCTTCGTTCCTTTCTTTTCTCTCTTCGTTCTCAGCTTTTCTTCTCTCCCCCACCACTCCTCATCCCCTTCATCTTGCTCAAACCCAACTCCGATGAAGCAAGCCTAGATCGAGCAATGCCCAAACTTGATCTACCTATTGCAGCTAACCCACACTGATTTGAGCATCCTAACACCCCATTTGTTCCACTTTGACGAACTCCTTAAACCCATCCTTGAAATATCCCAAAACCCATTCCTCAAACCCATCACACCCTATTTGTCCCACTCCGACGAACTCAAACCCATCCCTGAAATTTCCCGCTCAAATCCATTCCTCAAACCCACCACTCCCCATCCTTGTACCAGATCTGATATATATATATATATATATCTAGTTATTTATATAGTTACTTGTATATAAATATATGTGCATAATGTAATCTTGTAATAGTGTTTGTGAAGGTATATGGCAGCTTGTGAAATTTTTTGGTAAACTGAATTTAGCATTGTTCTTGAATTGGGCTTGTTACAATATTTATGTGAATCTGGGTGGTTTAACAAAACAGATTGCATGACTGTATATACTGATTGTGTTAAAGATTAGGTTGTTGTGTTGGTTGACAGGGTGTGCTGTGCAGTTTTGTCATTGTGCTATTCTATACACTGTGTAATGTCTTAAATAGCATGCTTGTTTATGTACATCTTATAGCACAGTGTTTGTTATTTTTAGATGAAAAGAAAAACCAAAGCAGTAATTCTTACCTTAGTTGCATCTGTCCTTCTTGTGGGGGTTGCATTGTTAAGAAAATTGCAGCGTAATCGGCTGCGTAGGGCACCTTATGTTAATAATGCAGCCGAAAGAGAGTATTACATAACTAGTATTCTGCATGGGAGTGAGAGATATTGTGTAAGTCAAATTAGGATGAAGCCTATAGCTTTCCACCAATTATGTGACATCCTCACTCAGGGGGAGCACATATGGCCGACTGTGAACATGTCCGTTAGGGAGCAAGTGCTAATTTCTTACACATAATTGGTCATATTGTGAGATTTTGTGTAATTGGTAGTTGATTCCATAGATCGATTGAGACTGTTCATAGATATTTTAGGGTCGTCCTTAGGGGGATTCTGAAATTATATAAAGCTTTAATAAGATTGACTAGCGAAGATACACCCTGAGAGATAAGAGATAGCAGAAGGTTCTACCCATATTTTAAGGTAAATATTGGAACTTTTGTGTGTTTTTGCAATTGTGAAGATTTTATGTATTTTTTAAACCATTATATCTATCGAAAATTAGGATTGTGTTGGAGCAATAGATGGTACACATGTTCCTGCATTTGTCCCACCTGAAATAAAAGGAAGGTTTAGTGGTCGCAAAGATGGAATCACTCAAAATGTGTTAGCTGCCATTAGTTTCGACTTGAAGTTCACTTACGTATTGGCTGGATGGAAAGGCAGTGCACATTATTCACGTGTGTTAAATGATGCATTCGCTAGGCCAAGGGGATTTTCAATTCCCGAAGGTATTATAGGATTACTTCACCTTTTGGTTTTTAGTTTTAATAAATTTTGTTCGTTTTACCAAAGAATAATAGTGATTTTTGTTTATTTTTCAATATATGTAGGTAAATATAATCTTGGTGATGCTGGGTATGGTAATAAAAATGGAATTTTGTCACCTTATCGAAGTGTTTGATATCACTTGAAAGAGTTTAGTGATCACCCCCCTGAGAATGAACGTGAATTGTTCAACCTTCGTCACTCATCCTTGAGAACTACCATCGAGCGAGGGTTTGGAGTATTGAAGAAATGTTTTTGGGTCTTGGATGCAAAAATATTTTGGTCTTTTGAAACCCAAGTCGAAGTAGTGTTAGCATGTTGTGTGATTCATAATCACATTATGGGGGTTGATCCTACTGATTATATTATGGAAGCTGCAATGAACCAAGTAGAGTCTAGCAGTGGAAAACCAAAAATACGTTCACGTCGGGACTCCACTGAAGAAAGTAGAGTGTGGAATGTTAAGAGAGATGAGATATGCCAAGCCATGTGGTTTTATTATACCAGGAGTGAAGAGTAGTTCTTTAAATATGTGTGATTCAGATTTCTATAGTTGTAATATGTAATGTTTTTTTTCTATGATTGATGACATTGATATGAATTATAACTATCTGTTGTGTAAGGACAATGTATTTACTTTAGACTTGTGGTGGTGTAAGGATAATTATTTTTAGTATTATATTGTTATTTCCAATAGTTGTTTTGTTTTTTGTGCACATATGTAGGTTCATTGATGTTAATGTGTTTTTTCCTCAAATAAGCATGGTTTTATGTGTGTTTGTTATGTTATTCATATGCACAGTAATTATTAAATGTTACTCTCAACACACAATTTTTATATGTAGCAATGTCGAAAGAGAAAGAGAAGGAGAAGGTGGGCTCTAAGCAGTTTAGGTGGTTACCCCTAATGCACACCACCGTGCTTACCCTACTTGCTGACGAGGCTATGAAGGGCAACAAGCCCTCAAACACTTTCAAGACAAGCTCTTTTGCCACTGTAGCGAAGGCCATCTCTGCTCAGTTTGGGGTAGAGTGCTATCCCTCGTTTGTGGAGAATCGGCTATGTACGTTGAGGACTATGTGGAGTACCATCCAGACTCTTCAGAAAAAGAGTGGATTTGGATGGGATGACAACCTTAAGATGATCACATGTGATACCAAGACCTATTAGGAGGAAATTATGGTATGGCTTCTGACAGTATTTTGTTAATATAGCCTTGTTTTGATGCTCCTGTGATGTGTACTGAGTTATGTTAGTAAATATTGATTATATGAGTGAATATGGCATCTATATGAGTCAATTTTGATTATTGAGTGAATAGTGAATATGGCATGCCGAGTTTTTGAACACGAGGATAGAGATGTACAATGAGTTGGCCATTGTAGTGGGTAAGGATATGGCCACAGGTAGCTTTGCTAAGTCATACGTTGATCTTGACACACAACAAGAGAATGGTGATGACACTGAGATTATGGCTGACAATGGCAATGAAGGTGTGGTGGATAAGGGGGAGAAGGGGAAGAATGTGGTAGAATCATCCACCACCGGGTCCAGAGCTTCAAAGTCTCACAAGAGAGGCCGTGCACCTCTTAGTGATGATAGTGTTCTCATTGGTCTGTCTGATCAGCTTAAGGAAATTGTTTTGGCCTTGAAAGAAATCAACTGGAGGCTTGTTGATTACACCGGTCTTTACTCTGAGGTGATGGCCATGGCATTGGATGGGTATAGTGAAGATATGCTTGCAACTGCCTTTGACCATCTGTGTGAAAATAAAAAGGTAGCTAGGGGATTTTTGGCCAAGAATGCTAAGTTGAGGAAGCGTTGGATGGATAGTTATTTTTTTACTCGACTCTAACTTGTCTGTTTGGTGTTGACTGTGATGGTAGTTTTTGGATTTGGTAATATGTTGTAGTACTAGTATTCATCTTTAATTGTACCATATATGTGACAGTATTGTATTATCTGTAAACATCTTCTAGTATAAGCAAGCTATGTATGCATTTCTAACCATGGATATACGATGATGGTACGTATATTTTATGGACTGTTATGCTACAAGGGATAACAGTTATGTACCTTGACTGTAAGATGTAGTCTTTTGTGTGCTTGGGATGATATAATTGCCCGACTTACGTATGTTCAGTGTAAGCATGTAAGGCACATGTGTACAGTTTAGATACCACGTGTAGGTATCATTTTTGTAGACCATGGAGGCTCACCTCCAATGGTGAATGCTACATTATGTGCTTATTGATATGAATGTTATGAAACTATTTATTGGATGCTCTTTGTTCATGTTGAAGTGGATGAATACAATATTTGTGTAGATTGTTACAAGAATGTAGGTGTTTCTTTATTATTTATTTCATATTTTCCGTGAAATTTTTTAACAAACCAAACATGGGAAAATAAATACAGTAAAATTATTTCTGCAGTAGCTAAACACTGGAAATCGTTTTCTGCCCTGTTTTCCATGGCTCAACCAAACACATTGAAATCATTTTCCTTATCGGAATATATTTTCTCTGAACCCATTTTACACTCGAAAATTCAGTTACATAGAGTCAAACACAACCTAAACTTTTTCTAACCATTTATAGAAATATTATTGTGAGGTCTCCTTTTTATACTAACACTCTGAAATTTTATTATTATTTTTTGTTTTGTTTTTAACCCAACAAGTTGTGAAAGAACATAAAGGAAGCATAATAATGCTTGAATTTTTTATATTATTTTTATGCTAGGTGTATGCCTTTATTAGGTTCAAATTCCTTCACTCAAACTATCAAATTATCCCCAAAAAAAAAAATTGTAGTTATGCTTTTTAGTGATTAAATTATGTGACAATTGTTCCTTTTTTATTATAATTGTTTCTTAAACATGAAATTTGAAAGGTCCACTAGTATCATGGCATGCCCTATTTGTAAAAAAATATATGACTTTATTTTGTTTTGTAATATTTGTGTTAGGAAATTTAGACCCGGTCGTTAATTTCACAAGTTAATTACCAAGTGATTAAATTAATCAAATTTTGAATAGTCCTTGGTTAAGATATTAACACCAATATTGTGCAACCCACAGTAATAGTTGCGGAATAAATAACAACACATAATATGGTAATTTAATTTTGAGAAAATTAATTTAACAACTTGTTCCAAAATAAAAACCACTAGGAAGAAACTTTAAAAAAAAAACAATCCACTATATTGAAAGAAGTTAAAAATCTAAGTAAAACATTTACCTAAATTTACAACCCGTAGATGACATATAGCAAAAACCTTCTATCACTTCAAAATTTCTTGATTCTTCAATATATGAACGCTTTTATGGATGATACACCTGTGATCATGACCAAAACTTTTGACCGATTTTAAGAACCTTTTAAAAGTTTTAGTCACATCAGTAAGTTTGTCGTGATTATTATGACTTTAGCTTATTCACCACCTAATGATATTATATCTCCTTGAAATTCTTTGATATGGAGAAATCAAGAGAAACTTAGTTATACAAGTGGGGGTTTCTCTATCTAAAAAGCCTCTTTAGAGATGACTTATAACATCTTTTAAATAACGCGACAAACATATCTCGAATTGGGCTTGAAAATGACAAGTTATGAATTTTTTCACGTTGTTGATTTTTTGTTGTTGTTGATTTACGCGTCTCGATGGATCGAGAAGTATCAAGGTAGGTTTGATTCATCAACCAGGTATCAAGGAGGTATCGAGAAAACATAAAGTGGCCTAACTCTCTTTATAGATCAATGGCGTATCAAGGAGGTACTGACTAGGTATTGAGGAGGTACCAAGACATGCTAAAAAATGCATTTTTTTTCTTGAACTTTTCTTGAGCAAACTTTTTATTTTCAACTTGATCTTTAATTACAACTTCAAAACATATTAGAAGTCAACAAGACACATAATTTGGTACAGTATAACAATACTAAAACATATGAACCTAACAATATGATATAATATTTTCCATATAATTACTAATTTGTATGTTTCTCTAAAGAAAAAACTAAATTTTTATGTGTTTTTATATTAACTTTTGAACCAATTAAAAAAAATTCATTAGTTATAATTTAAAAGTAAAAAGAAAAACCTTGGAATTTGGGAGAAAATGAGCATTTGCCTTTTTCGCCAAAACTTTTCAGCAAAATGCCTCATATCTGAAATATTTAGGGAAACGCCCCTGTTTTGAAATTTAATTTTCTAAAAATCGAGTTTCAATTTAAAACTCAATTTTTGGATAATTGAGTTATAGCGAACTGAAAATTTATAATTTTTTTTTTTTTGGAACTCGAGTTCTATGTGAAGTACTCGAGTTCATGGAACTTAAGTGAAGTACTCGAGTTCATGGAACTTGAGTTCCTTGAAAAAATTCAAGTGGAACTTGAGTTAAAAAAAAAAAAAAATTTTCTAAGTCCATGTTCACTATAACTCGATGTTTCAAAAATCGAGTTATACATTTGAAACTCGATTTGTAAAAAATCGAGTTTCAAAACAGGAGCATTTTTCTAATTAGTTTCAAATATAAGACATTTTGTTGAATATTTATTAAAAAAAAAAAAAAGGGAGCAAAATTTTGGCCTTAGAATTTGTCATAGTCAGCGACTAATATCGTGCACATGTATTTGGCGAATCCTTTATAAAGCGATTTTATTTTTGAGTCGTTGACTAGTACTACCACATTCATTCCATTCAACATCGTCCACCAACCAGCCTGGAAATTTGGATTGCATCGCTCCTATGTATCACAAGACCTATGAGAAAAAATAAAATTTGAATGGGCAGTCTTAAGAATTTGTATCAATGCCGCATTTTTTAGCATATATATACCCGTGTTAGGGAGATAAACATCTTAGAGAGATAAATTGAGTAGTTAATATAACATATAAAAACACAATTAATTCAAAATGTCTAAGTCTAATGGACATGAGCTCAATTATATTATATTAACCACTTATTTTTTTCATTACTATTCAATGCAAGACTTTATTTACATATGTATACCCAACAAGATATTTGTTAGAATATCTTAGAGTGATAGGAAATAGGATTACTCTTATATGGTTCGGTTGAAGTGAAAGAGATATGTCTCTATCTCATACGAGAAATAATAATAATAATTTATTATATTGTAACTCCTTAATTTAGGATAAAGCTTCTTACTAGCTAGTGCTAAACACAAGTTAGTACTTTATTTTTAATAAATTGATTTACAACTCTCGTTTTCTAATGTCCACTTTCCAATAAAGAAAGGCTCAAGCTTGAAAAAGTACCATGATGGAGTTAGACATATTCACAACGCAATTTGTGACTTCAATGACTAGAGGAAAAAAGAGGTAGAGAAATTATACCTCTAATGATCATATTTGTCTTCTTATGCTTAGAGAACACCCTCTTGTACTTTATTGAATTATGGCAATATGAGATAAACGTGCATTCGGTGTTTACGTCATCTTCACATGTAAGAGCAATAGTATCAAGTACTCTAAATACTAAATTTTTAGCATTCAACATATCTAATATCAAAAACACTACTGCATCACATATTCCAAATGCTAATTTTTTTAGCATTTATGTCTTTACGCTTGTAATAGCAGAAGCATACAGACACAAATACCAAAATTTTTAATTATAATTTATTCAAGTGGTTGGTGGGTTTTAGTTTGAGGTATTAGCTTGCCTCTGCCAATGCGTCGCCTCCTCCTCCACCGATCGCAGTCGCCTCCTTTTCTTGCCTATCTCATTCGCCTCCTCTTCTTGTCTCTTCCAAAGGTCCTATCTCTATCTTCTCAATTTAGGTGGGTTCCAAAGGTCCTCTCTATCTCTCAATTGGGTGGGTTTAATATAGCATTTTTTTTCCCAGTAATT
Source organism: Lithocarpus polystachyus (assembly GCA_033629205.1). Classification (NCBI taxonomy): domain Eukaryota; kingdom Viridiplantae; phylum Streptophyta; class Magnoliopsida; order Fagales; family Fagaceae; genus Lithocarpus; species Lithocarpus polystachyus. The sequence continues at coordinate 43,154,350 of CM066165.1, read as the reverse complement.
GTGATTGGTTTTGGTGGTAGTGGGTTGTGGGCTTGAGGTTGGGATGGTATTCTAGTTTTTTTTTTTTTTTTTTAAATTTTCCGGCGATGGTGAGTTTCAAAAAGAAGAGAGATAGAATAAGTGAATAGGAAGAGAGAGAACGGGGGTTTCATATGAGAGAGAGAGAGAGAGAGAGAGAGAGAGAGAGAGAGAGAGAGAGAGAGAGAGAGATTAATATATAAATGAATAGAACATGAAATTAGAACATATGATGTAGAATGTACTGTAAAATATTATATTAAAGTAGCAAAAGTAAGTTTTATCGTGTTAAAATAGATGTTTTTTAGAACAACCGATGTTGATGCTTTATGAGTGAGTTTTACCTATAATTCTCATATATGATATTCTTCATTATGTGATATAGGAAGCATAATATATCGAATGTACAAAATAATTTCAAATAAAAAACATAGTATATATGATTTTTTTTTTCTTTTGGAAAATCAAATTTCAAATATAGATTATGATAGGGATAAAATCTCCCGCCAGACGACAACAGGCCACAGTCGCCGACGGTTAGGCCCGTGACGGCTGAAACACCCGACGGACGTCAGAGCTCGACGACCCCAATCTTAGGGGGGCGACGGGAGAAGGCAGACGGGTGTTGGTATTAGGCACGGAGACCAGTCTTGCCACGTGCGCTTCGCTGGAAAGAGTGAATCTTGTCGCGTACGCTGCTCAGCCCGATATCTTGCGAAGCACGACTCCCACCCCCAAGAAGGGAATCGTGTCCAACACACTTGGCTACCCCAGAAGAGCCTTGCGTCCCACGCTACTCGAGGGCAATTTCGGTACAACGATATCTTCTCCAGCACGCCTTGTCCAAAGGCCATTACCACTACTATAAATACCGCCACATCCTCCAAAAATCGAGGTACGTATACTAAGACCCGACTCTGGCACTCTGGAGTTGTGTAAAATTCTAACTTAACCATCGGAGGGTCGCTGGCCGGTACCACACCGGTACTTCCCTTTGAGGTTTTTCCTATTTGTGCAGGACCGTCCGGAACGCGCGCAAACCTTGCAGCTCACTGGTTTGATTCTTGACATCATCAGTTGGCGCCGTCTGTGGGAAACGCGCACTAGTTTCTCTCACGTGTTTCCCGGACTAAGGGTTGCATGGTACTCACGCGTTCAAGGACGACCACCATGAACGACCAAGGCAACGAACAACGCACCACGGCCCTCGAAAGGCAAGTCCAGACTCTGGCGGCCGCGGTGGAACGTCTCACGAAGCGCAACAATGACTTGGAAGAGCAGCTATTGCGAAGGAATGCGACGGGTGACAATCAGGGAGAGAATCAGGAGGAGAGTAGTGCCGAGGAGAGGGACCGTGAAGGTCCTGAGGGAAGCCATGCATTGAGCCGGCCCGAAGGACAACAGCCAAACCATCCGTCGGGAGATGGCCATGCCCAGTCTGGCATGGCCGCAGAAATGCGAATGATGAAGGAACGCATGGACTTCATGATGAACGCCCTCAAAGGGCGAGTATCTAGCGACCTCGACGACCTCGTTCACCGCACGGACTCTCCATTTACAACACCCGTCATCATGTTCCCTACACCACCGAAGTTCCGCATGCCCCAGGTGGAAAGCTACGACGGGTCCAAGGATCCGTTGGACCACTTGGAAACTTTCAAGACGTTGATGCACCTGCACGGCGCGCCAGATGAAATCATGTGCAAGGCCTTCCCCGCAACGCTGAAAGGCTCTGCAAGGACCTGGTTTGGCAGGCTGACGCCCGGTTCCGTCGGCACCTTCAGGGAGCTAAGCGCTTTATTTGCCTCCCAATTTATCGGAGGACACCGTCACAAGAGATCTACCGCGTGCCTGATGAACATTAGGCAACGGGAGGATGAAACGCTGAGATCCTACATAGCCCGCTTCAATAGAGAAGCGTTGACAATTGACGAAGCGGACGACCGGATACAAGTGGCCGCGTTCACGAACGGGCTGCGGAAGGGTAAATTCCTATTCTCTTTGTACAAGAATGACCCGAAGACAATGTCAGATGTGTTTTACAGGGCAACGAAGTACATGAACGCGGAAGATGCGTTACTGGCAAGAGAAGAGAAGCCCCCCAGGAAGAGAGAAAGGCAAGAAGACACCCGACAGGACAAAGGGCGGAAGGCACCTCGGACAGGGGAGATCCGAGACAGCAGGCGCCCGAAGCACAATGCCGGGAAATTCACGAGCTATACCCCATTGACGGCCCCGGTTGATCAGGTTTTGATGCAGATCAAAGACGACGGGTCCTTGACGTTTCCGGGAAAGATGAAATCGGATCCGGACAAATGACCAAAAGACAAGTATTGCCGCTTCCACCGGGATCACGGACATGATACCGCTGACTGCTACGATTTAAAGCAACAGATCGAAACCTTGATTAGGCAGGGGAAGCTGCAGAGGTTCGTCAACAGGGAAAAGGCCGAAAAGCCTCGGCAGGGACAGCCCCCTCACCGAGACAATGAGCGTCCCAGACCACCCATAGGGGATATAAGGGTGATTGTGGGTGGCACACCAGTCGCCGGTTTTACAAAGAAGGCTCTAAAGTCCCACCTCAGGGCGGTCCAAAATGTTCAGACAGCGAGCCCCGTCCAGAAGAAGCCGAGAACAAGCAGCCCCACTATGGAGTTCACAGAAGAGGATGCCCAACACCTCCACCACCCGCACGACGACGCCCTTGTCGTCAGTATCCGGATAGGGGACTACAACACCTACCGGGTCCTGATTGACAACGGGAGCTCCGCAGATATTCTCTACTATCCCGCGTTCCAGCAGATGCGGATTGACAAAGAACGCTTGGCCCCTACCAAGGCACCACTCACAGGTTTCGGGGGGACCAGAGTATATCCCCTCGGCTCGATCACATTGCCCGTCACTATCGGGGAGTACCCTCGGCAGCTCACTAGGGACGTCACCTTCCTAGTCGTCGACTGCTTCTCAGCATACAACGCAATCATAGGGCGACCAACCCTCAACGCCTGGAAGGCCGCCACCTCGACCTATACCTTAAAGGTCAAGTTCCCAACAAAGTACGGGGTAGGAGAACTATGGGGAGACCAAGTGGCCGCACGAGAATGCTATGTGGCAATGGTAGAGATGAATGGCCAGCTACAGACGATGAACATAGAGCAGAGGACGGGGGCAGAACCTGTGGAAGAACTCGAAGAGATAATTCTCGACGAGTCCAAGCCTGGGAGAACCACCAGGATCGGTGCCCTCAGCAGTCCGGCGACCCGCCAGGCACTCACGACCTTCCTCAAGGAAAATCGGGACGTATTCGCCTGGAGCCATGAGGACATGCCAGGGATCGATCCGTCAGTCATGGTACATAGGCTGAACGTAGCAGCCTCCTTCCGGCCTGTCAGGCAAAAGAAGCGAGTATTTGCTCCAGAGAGAGATCGTGCAGTGGCAGAGGAGGTTGGCAAATTACGGGAGGCAGGGTTCATCCGGGAAGTCTACTACCCCGACTGGTTAGCAAATGTTGTTATGGTCAAGAAGGCCAGCGGGAAGTGGCGGATGTGTGTGGACTTCACGGACCTGAATAAGGCCTGCCCAAAGGACAGCTACCCCCTCCCAAGAGTCGACGCTCTAGTAGACTCTACGGCCCGACACCAGCTGCTGAGTTTCATGGATGCCTTCTCAGGATATAACCAGATCCAGATAGATGAGGCAGATCAGGAGAAAACCTCGTTCGTCACCAGCCAAGGACTCTTCTGCTATAAGGTGATGCCATTCGGACTGAAGAATGCAGGTGCCACATATCAGAGGCTGATGAACAAAATGTTCGCCAACCAAATAGGGAGGAATGTCCAAGTGTATGTCGACGACATGCTGGTGAAAAGCCAGAAGGAGGAGGATCATCTTAGCGACCTCGAAGAAACGTTCGGAACCCTCCGTTCATACAATATGAAGCTCAACCCCTCCAAATGCGCCTTCGGGGTCACCGCCGGGAAATTCCTCGGCTTCATGGTCTCTCAAAGAGGCATCGAGGCCAACCCGGATAAGATCAGGGCAATCATGGAGATGGCCCCTCCGAAGAATGTAAAAGAAGTTCAGAGTCTGAACGGGAAGGTTGCCGCACTGAACAGATTTGTGTCAAGAGCCACGGACAAATGCCTTCCCTTCTTTCGCACATTGAAGAGGGCGTTCGAGTGGACGGACGAGTGTCAAAAGGCGTTCGAGGAGTTAAAAGCTTACCTCTCTTCCCCACCATTACTGAGTCCTTCACAGCCCGGGGAAGAACTCTCCCTCTACCTGGCCGTATCCCCAGCCGCAGTCAGCGCGGCCTTGATCAGAGAAGAGGACGGGGTGCAGAAACCCATATACTACGCCAGCTGGGCGTTCCAAGGGGCGGAAGGAAGGTACCCGCCCATGGAGAAACTCGCCTTCGCCCTGGTCACCGCAGCCAGAAAGCTCAAGCCCTACTTCCAAGCTCACACAATCGTCGTCCTAACCGACAAGCCTTTGCGGCGGGCAATGCACAATCCAGAAGCCGCAGGTCGTCTGGCCCTATGGGCAATAGAGCTGACTGAGTTTGACATTCGCTACAGCCCACGTACTGCCCTCAAGGGGCAGGCAGTAGCTGATTTCATAGCCGAGTTCACCAACACAGAGGACGAGGGGGCAGATGCAAGCCCAGCATGGAGTGTACATACAGATGGGTCGTCAACTAGACGAGCCGGAGGCATTGGGGTCGTGCTCCGTTCTCCTGAAGGAGACCAAATTGATTGTATGATCCGGCTAGAATTCCCCATCACCAACAATGAGGCAGAATACGAAGCCTTGATAGCCGGACTGGATCTTGCCAAAGCAGCAGGCGCAGCTCGAGTTGTCGTCTCCTGCGACTCCCAGGTAGTCGTCAACCAAGTCAACGGGAACTACGAATGCAGAGGCGACAGAATGAAGAGGTACCTCCATCAGGCAAAATCAAGGGTGGATGAGCTCGGAGCAAGGATAGTCCAAGTCCCCAGGGAAGAAAATGAGCCGGCCGACCGCTTCGCCAAGACTGCTTCGTTAGGGCAGGGGAGCAGCATTGACGGTGTGCTATACTTTGTGCAGGTTTCACCACTGGTAGACTCCATTGAAATGCACGAAGTCGGCTCGGAAAGCAACTGGACCACTCCGTTGGTCTCATACCTGAAAGATGGCGTCTTGCCCGACGGAAGAGAAGCCGCCAGAAAACTGAAGGTCCAAGCATCAAGGTTCGTCCTGATAGAAGGAGTCTTATACAAAAGGGGCTTCTCTCGCCCATACCTAAGGTGCCTTGGTTCCGAAGAAGCCGATTATGTCATGAGGGAAGTGCACGAAGGGATATGCGGAAACCATTCAGGGTCGCGGTCACTGGTGCATAAGCTGATCCGTGCAGGATACTACTGGCCGACCATGAGAAAAAACACGCAGGCTTATGTCAAAGCTTGCGACAAGTGCCAGAGGTTCAGCAACATCGTCAGGCAACCCCCCGAGGAGCTGACCCCCATGACGGCCCCGTGGCCATTCTCTCAATGGGGACTAGATATCATGGGTCCATTCCCAACAGCGGTACGACAGCTTAAGTTCCTTGTGGTAGGCATAGACTACTTCACAAAGTGGGTGGAAGCTGAGGCATTGGCAACCATCACAGAAAAGAACATACGAAGCTTCGTCTGGAAGTCTATCATATGCAGGTTCGGGATACCCAGGGTATTAGTCTCCGACAACGGCAAACAGTTTGATAACGTTCCCTTCCGGGAATTCTGTGCACAGCTGGGGATAAAGAATCACTACTCTTCCCCGGCCCACCCCCAAGCCAACGGGCAAGTCGAGGTGACGAACCGATCCTTGCTCAAAATTATCAAGACTCGGCTCGAGGGGGCAAAGGGGTTATGGCCGGAGGAACTGCCAAGTGTATTGTGGGCATACAGGACGACAGCAAGGACCCCCACAGGAGAAACACCGTTCAGGCTGGCCTACGGAAGCGAGGCAGTCATTCCAGCCGAAGTAGGACTCACAACCTACAGGGTGAACACCCATGATGAAGGCCGGAACAACGAAGCCTTGCGTCTACAGCTTGACTTGATCGACGAAGACAGAGCAGCAGCAGAGCAAAGGTTAGCCCGGTATCAGGATCGCATGGCAAAGCACTACAACTCCCGAGTCAGACATAGGGAATTCCGGGTCGGTGACCTCGTCCTGAGAAAGATCATGGGCACCACCAGGGACCCGACCCAAGGAAAGCTCGGCCCCAATTGGGAAGGGCCCTATCGAGTCACAGCATGGCAAAGGAAGGGCACCTACCACCTGGAAACACTGGAGGGGCAGAAGCTGCACCACCCGTGGAATGCCGAGCACCTACGAAAGTACTACCAGTAAGAGAGAATAGCAGCCCCCAACTTGTAATTGGTCTATAATTGATGTACCTCAATGTATTCCTGGTTTTAAAAGGGCATGTTTTCCCCTCACTAAAAATTATGCAAGGCAAAGAGGTTTATTCAAAGTCTCTCCTACTGTTATTTAGTGTTGAACATGCAAAATAAAAGCCCAAGTCTAAAAGACGACGGCCCAAATTCGACGACGGCATAAAAGCGTCAGGAACCCCAGCTGACGGCTTAAAAGCCACTACGGTTTCCTAAGTGGAACACATAAAAGCCTAAGTCTAAAAGACGACGGCCCAAATTCGACGACGGCATAAAAGCGTCAGGAACCCCAGCTGACGGCTTAAAAGCCACTACGGTTTCCTAAGTGGAACAAATAAAAGCCCAAGTCTAAAAGACGACGGCCCAAATTCGACGACGGCATAAAAACGTCAGGCACCCCAGCTGACGGCTTAAAAGCCACTACGGTTTCCTAAGTGGAAAACATAAAAATCCCGAGTCTAAAAGACGACGGACCAAGGTCGTCGAAGGCATAAAAACGTCAGGCACCCCAGCTGACGGCTTAAAAGCCACTACGGTTTCCTGAGTGGAAAACGTAAAAAGCCTAAGTCCAAAGACGACGGCATAAACGGCGACGGCTCAAAGCCAACCGCACCGTCCTAAAAGGTTAAAGACAAAACCCAAGTCTAATAGTGACGGCATAAGCGGCGACGGCTCAAAGCTAACTACGTTACTATAACAGGTTGGAAGCACAGGCCCCGTCAGGGGTGACGGCTTAAACTATCTACATTATTAATTGTGACGGCCTACTATATTGACGGCTCATCATATTCACGGCTTACACTATCTACATTATTAATTGTGACGGCCTGCTATATTGACGGCTCGTCATATTCACGGCTTATTATGTCAACAGATTCACGAAGCACGAATAGCATTTGAAATGAACCATGCAAGCAAGCAACACAAGCAAAATTTAAAACAGCATATGAATTGACACAAATGCTCCTGAAAACAATATTGTTCTCGACGGTTCAAAATTGACCGTCTTACAAAAAAAAGAGACGTTATTGTTACAAAAATTTTCCACCAACAATTACAAGTCTACTGAACGGGTGAGTCAACTACATTGACTTCTTCCTCAGTTTGGACATTGACGGTTGTCTCGGCGTCATCATCAAGGGTCCCGTCCCCTTTCTCATTCTGACGAGCTGCGGTCTCAGAAACGGCCTGGATGACGGAAGTCTGTGCCTGGCCGCCATCAAGGGACACCTGAGAGAGATCCGTCTCCGGATAGAGGGCCTTCACCTGACGGACGGCCTCATCAAAACCGTCCGCCATAAAGCCGCCAAGCTCCGTCAGATATGCCTCGGAGTCTCGGTACTCTATGATCGCGTTGTCCTTGGCCTGACGGAGCTGATCTTTCATTGACTGGATCTCCAGCTCCTTATCCGCAAGGACCGTCTGCAGATTCTCCGTCTGCTTCTTATACTCTAGACGATCCTCCTTGAGAATGGAGAACTTCTTCTCCATTTTCACCTTCCAGGCCTTATACTGCATCAGCTCATCCTCCACCTCCGTGGTCTTCTCTTGAAGATGGTTCATGGCCGTCTCCTCACGGACACAGCGGTCCATCAGGCCCTTCATCATGACGACGGCCTGAAAATCAGAAACACCAAGTCAATATGACGGTGAGGACAAATCTATACATTCATAAAACCGACGGCGATTAAAAATTACTTACCTGGGCCAAGTTGAAAAGGCCCGTCTCCCCCATGGCCTCGGTGGAATGGTTCCCGATGTCCTCATAATCCTCCGCCGTCAGTATGGAGGACAACTTCTCGATGGCGTACTTCGAATCCTCACGGAGGAGGACGGGGGGCTTCTCCTCGGCGGGCAGGGGGCCACTCGTCATGAGACCCTTCCCCTTGCCGTGTTTGACAGGGGCCTTCCCTCCATCTGCCTCTAGCCCGATGACGGTCTCGGGGGTGGTCTTGGGTTTTTTGGGGGGATGGTCCCCCTCCTGGTCTTGCTTTCTCTTAATGACGGGCACCTTGGACACACCCGTCCCTGCAGCTTGGGTCTCTCTTTTCCTTGCAGCTGCTTGCTGCTTAATTAAGGCCCTCCTCTTCGCTTCGTCCATCTCTGCAGAACAAGACGGCACATGAGTTGTTTAGAAGGCAAGGGAAAAATGGCTAAGTATAAAATTCAGGTGAACGGACATACGTTTCCTGACTTGCGTTTCGTACTTCAAGGCTTCCTCGGACGGTTCAGGCCCGTCACAGTGCCAACAGATGGTCTTCAGGCACACCAAATTAGCCCAAGACCTCTCCTTCAACTCAGACTTCTGAAAAATCCTCTCCAAGAAGCTCCAGTCTTCAATTGACACTTGAGGACGGTCTTGAGCTGAGAGAAGAAGACGGTTATATGATGACGGTGCATAAAAAGACAGAAAAAAGGGAAAATAGGAAGAGAGGAACAAGAGAAAGTGAACGGGTGAGTACCAGACGGGGTCAAGACACCCCACGTGGTGTCGACGGGCATGAACTCGGTCTCACCAGGGTTCCCCATCCACTCATCCTCGTCCATGAAGAAGTACCTAGACTTCCAGTCCCTATTGGAGTCTGGAGTATCGCACACTAATCTTAATAATGGACCCCTCGCTAGAAAACTATACATTCCCCTGGATTTTTGTATCTCCACCGGACGGTAGCAGTGGAAGAATTCCTCCACCGTCAACCTTTTCTTCCCCTCGGACATGGACCCGTACAACACCTCTACCCCAATAAAGACCCTCCAGGCGTTCGGGGAAACTTGGCTGACGGATAGTCCTAGGTAGTGAAGGAGGTGACGGTGAGTGGGGTCAGTGGAAACCTCAGCCCTGCCTTGAGCATCTGCTCGTATACTCCGACACCCCTGACCCCACGGTAATAGCACTTCTCTCCTGGGTGGGGTAGACGGAGGGGTATATTGTCAGGAATCTGGTATTTACCTCTAAGTGTTTTAAAGTGTGACTCTTTGATTGTGGAGAAGAAATCATTCACCGTCCACAGAGAGAGCATAACATACTTCCTCATCCCGTCACTACCCACAACGGATTGGACTTGGGGCTCGTCCCCCTCTATACCGTCGCTAAGGTTGCTCTCCGCCCTATCACTACTCGACGGAGAAGAGGTGGTAGACGAGCTCTCTTCACTCGTGGAGGTTGTGGCTGCAGGATCCTTTGGACCCGACGGTTTGACTTCATCGTAGCCCGCTCCGTCACGGACAAACGACTGGTTACTTGACGCACTAGACATGTCACCTACATGTGACGGAAAACCCTAAGTTCAATCGGCCTAAAGACACTGACGGTGAAAAAAAAGAATGAACAAGCAATAATTACCTGCTGGTTACTTGCTGAGAAAGATGAAGTCGACGGTCGCTGGAATGTGACGGATGCACGATGGATGACGGATAGGATGCTTTTCTGCTAGGTGAACGGGTGCGCTCTGATATTCTGTTTTCAGCTAAGAGTGAAAAATGAAAGAAAAGATGGAAGGCTTTTATATGAGAGAGATAGCGGGAGACGAAGGGACGCCTCGGTCTGAGCACACGGTCCACGGGTCGACGACGCGTGTCCTGCATTTATTACCAGGCATTTATTATTGATGCCAGCCTGTCTATTCGACCCTTGCTGCGGATTGAACCGTCACCCCATTAGCCCGTCCTTAGTGGCTTCACGGACTGATGGGCTGAGGGGGCACTTGATAGGGATAAAATCTCCCGCCAGACGACAACAGGCCACAGTCGCCGACGGTTAGGCCCGTGACGGCTGAAACACCCGACGGACGTCAGAGCTCGACGACCCCAATCTTAGGGGGGCGACGGGAGAAGGCAGACGGGTGTTGGTATCAGGCACGGAGACCAGTCTTGCCACGTGCGCTTCGCTGGAAAGAGTGAATCTTGTCGCGTACGCTGCTCAGCCCGATATCTTGCGAAGCACGACTCCCACCCCCAAGAAGGGAATCGTGTCCAACACACTTGGCTACCCCAGAAGAGCCTTGCGTCCCACGCTACTCGAGGGCAATTTCGGTACAACGATATCTTCTCCAGCACGCCTTGTCCAAAGGCCATTACCACTACTATAAATACCGCCACATCCTCCAAAAATCGAGGTACGTATACTAAGACCCGACTCTGGCACTCTGGAGTTGTGTAAAATTCTAACTTAACCATCGGAGGGTCGCTGGCCGGTACCACACCGGTACTTCCCTTTGAGGTTTTTCCTACTTGTGCAGGACCGTCCGGAACGCGCGCAAACCTTGCAGCTCACTGGTTTGATTCTTGACATCATCAGATTACATGTTTTATTTTGAGGTGGCAAAACGGTTAGGTCGGGTCAATCATATTTGGGTAAAAAGAGAGAGGTCATTTTAAGTAGGTTAGAATTAGGTTGGGTCAATTGGGTTAGGTCGGGTCAACTCGTATTGTTCACGTGAAATTTTTTCTATTTAAAAAAAAAAACATATATTTGCCACTTGATAAGTCATATAACAAATTACTTACGCTTCACTTGTTTCAATAGAAAACCTTGTGTAAAGATAGTTTTTTGTATTTTCTAGTATTTGGTAGAATTAGAAAAAATGAATTAAATGAAAACTATCTTTGGTCAACAGAAAAAGTATGGTTTATTTTTAAAGATTTTTTTCTACCATTTTTTTTTTTTGGAAAACAATTTTATCTCACAGTAAGCTAAATAAGGGAAGTTAGAAGATTGTTTTTCAACTCATTTAAGGTTGTTACCAAACATTGGAAAATAATATAATTTTATAGAAAAATACTTTTTGGAAAATGACTTATTTTATAGAAAACATCATTACCGAAACAAACAAATCGTTATTGTGAAATTCATTACTTTAAATTCACCGCTCATTTCAAGATAGAGTTTAGCTCAACAAATTGATACTTATTCAATAATTATAAAATTATAAAAATCTTAACATAGCTAACCAAAATAAAATAGCACAAACACAAAAGAATCTAGTCAACTATTTGAAAATTTAATTAAAACCAACACACAAGTTTCAGTACTACACAATATCAACACTCCAAACCATAAAACAAAATTACAAATGCCCAATTGGATAGCTAATTTGACATAATAAGAACATATAAAAATTTACAATCTTAGAAACTAATTTCATAATCGAATATCTTGAAAAATAATTTAATAGTTGTGTTTAATTTTAGATGTACTGTGATTGACACTCTATTTTCAATTTGGGAATATATACATCAAAGTTTGTTTGTTTACTTATCTATACATGGTTACTTTTATGAATATCATGTTATTGTTAAGCAATTCACACTTCAAAAAATATCATATAGTTTCACTCTTTTCACACTTATGAATAGTTCTATACATGTATATAATTTTGAAAATATGTTTTTAACTCTATTGCAACCAGATTATCTTAGAGTGTACTTTATCATTTGATATCTAAAAATATTTACTTATCGTGTTATTTAAGCAAGAAGAATGCCTAATCATCATCTTTCATTTTGTTTGCATGCAACTAGATAAAAGTCTCATCCAAAAAATAATTAAAAATTTTGATGATTTTTAGGGGAAAAAAATCACGTACATTATATTTCTCAATTGAGTTTGAGTTATGCAGTCAGCAGTGTAAAGCCCACAACAAACATGTAAACTAACTATAACCTTCTATCTTTTATCTCCCAAGAAAAAACTATGATTTAATTTTTTTTTTTTTTGTTACCAAATAAAAAAAGTTTTTAAAAAAGGGTTGGGCATGGGTTATCTTGGTCAACTTAGGTCAGGTTGACTCGCAAAAACAAGTTGGATCATGGGTTAACCCATTTTTACTTTGAGTCAAAAAATCCAAGCACGAATTAAGTGTTTTCTTTCGTGTTCAAGTCGGGTTAGCGAATTCCAACCTGTTTTGCCATGTCTAGCTTTATTAATTAGGTAGATCTTATAGTTGATCTTATGTCAGTAAATATTTTTACTAGTAAAGATTCATTCCAAAATCTCATATTGGTAAAGATTTTTTTTTTTCTGTTTTTTAAAGGAACGTAGGGTGGTGTGCGTATATCCCATTTTATAACTTGGCATTTTCATATGATTGTATTGGTGGTTAATTAAAATAATTTAAAATAAAAATGTGGCGTCTTCTTCAATCTTTTGGTTAGGGGTGTTTGCGGTATGGTTCGGTGCGATTTTGGGCCATTTTAAGCACCGCACTTTGCGGTGCAGTTTGGCCAAAATCATAACCACACCATACCTTAATTTTGTGGTTACATGTGCAATGTGGTGTATAAAGTGTGGTTTGGTCGGTTTTGGGATTATATATTTTTCAAGATATCATGGTCAATTTCTAATTTACTATTAATAATCATGACAATGTGACAATAATTTTTTATATATATAAATATTACCTATGTAACAAAAAAAGTAACGCAAATATATACAAGACAAAAAAAAAAAATCCATGACAAATTGATAGTAAACTAAAAGTACCATAAATATATTATATATACAAAACAAAAAAATAATATTAAACTTTTGAACTTTTGATTTTGTGAGAGTGTGAGATGGAGAAGTGAATGATGTTTTGAACTTTTGATTTTGTATTTAACCAAAACGAAGTTGTTTAAACGTGAAACTGGAATGCACTAACACTAGGTTGGCCACTTACTTCATATAATATTAAATTAATAATATATATTTAATAACAAAATTTTATATATATATTTATATATATGGGTGTGGTGTGGTGCAATTTTGTACAGTTTTCTTATCATAAAACTACACAACACAATACGGTGTGGTGTAATACAGTTGTTTCATTTTGCGGGCGATTTTGGTCCGTTTGGGTGTGGTTGTGCGGTTTGGTGAACACCCCTACTTTTGGTTATAAATGCTTATCCTTCCAAGAATCGAACCTAGTAATTTTTGCTTTCAAGGGAGTTTCACAACCAAACAAGAAATAGTATTCCAAGCAAACTCAATGCTCATATCTTTGTTATGCCCATGATGAACCTAATTAGAAGATGCAAGGATTTTGTTTTGTTTTAAGGGATTGAAGAGGGGAAATTAGGTTTTCTCATGTGGTGCCACTTATGCAGAAGCCATGTGACACACACATAGCATGGTTTTCTTTCTAAGTTAACACCTCAATTGATGATTTGATGCAAAGTAAAACACGGATTATAGTTTAGGGTTGAAATTCTACATTATGAAAGTTTAGAGTGGTAAGTGTAATTAGTAGTATAATTTGGAGTGGTAAAATGTAACGTTTTCTAAAAAATATTATAAAAAAGATAAGACTAATATTGTCAATGTACTAAATAGTACGAGGGAAACACTTCGTGTTAAAATAATTGAAAATAAATTATGGACTTCTTTTAAAATCTTATCCATTTTCTTTAGTACATAAAATAAATTTTCATGTTTTGTTGACAAATTCAATATTTATAATAAACAAATAGGATTTCAAGAACTATATAATAAAATTGTCCTAAAAATTTTAAAGGATCTTACTCTATGTGCCTAGATGCAAACACTATTGTGACAATAATAAGCGTTTTAAAGTAAAAACAAAATTTTCTCCATTAAAAAAAAGTAAAAAAAAAAAGTTTCGTTCTTTATTTTCTTTTGGTTATTTTTCCATAGCCTTCTACTTGTATGTCCAGGAAAGGAATATCATCACTTCACATGCAGCAAAGTCATAGAATTTGACAACAATCATTATAGCTAAAAGTTTTGTAACCAGACTAGCACCTTCTGGTATTTCTAATTAAAACATCGAGAGTTCAAATCCTTTCTTTTTTATTGTAACTATCACATTATTAACAAAAATTCATTATAAAGAACAAAAGTTTACTTATAATTGTGTTTTTTAGACATTGACGTTAACAATTGAATTTCATAAGAAATGAGCATTTGAGAGTGACATAAATTGCCGTATATAATTAATAGTTTTGAAAAAGTAAAAAATTGTTGAAATTAAAAATTTTTAGAGTTTTCTCCTTAACTCCCCCCCCCCCCCCCCCTAATCCTTCTCCTTATCCTTCGTTTAAAGGAAACTTATATATTAGTAATTATTCGAGTTCTTTTAGGTGAGAATTAGAAAGAATACCTAGCTCATTTCTTTCATTCCACGGTATACGATGTTCATAGATCTGATTACATAACCCATTTTTTTTTTTAGAAGATAACACTTTCACCTCTAGATCTGCAAGTATTTTGTGCATGAAGATGTACCAGTTAACCCAATGAAATTGATTCACCTAAACTATATTTTTCTTGGGGTTCAATCCCAGTCTATACTAAAAACCGATTGGTATTTTGATCTAATGATAAAGAGCTGTCATTAAGAGCGGACGCCGTAGAATAAAAACTCTCTCAAAAAAAAAAAAAAAACTATATTTTCCTATGCATTCCTTCTTATTGTTATAGTAGAAAATGTTTTGTACACCTAGTGTATTAATTAATTATTAAACCTCTCTCACACACAAGAGTATACTCATATTTATGAGAGATAAGGCTATATTACATTGAATATACCGTATTATTTTATCTTTATAAAATCAGAATGATGTACACAAATTGTGTAAGCAAAATTGTTCATGAATGTTTATTTTCAATTTCTATTTTAAATATTGACAAATATTAAATATTTTATTATGATGATAGGAATAAATATTTTTCACTAGGATAAACTATTATTTGTCTTAAAAGGGGGTTTAAGCCAATAAGCCAGAAAAAATAAAAAAGAGTTTAATCACTTATCATTGTCTTGAAAGAAAGAAGAGTAGATTTAATCACTTACTAGTTGTCCTAAAAACTTAGGGTTCATAAAAATAGTGATCGTAATTACTTAATATTTTTATAGTATATGTGACATCCTTAGCAGGCACCATTGGACTTCATTTGATTAAATTTAAATTGAGGTGAAGTCAAAAGGATTTATTCTTAAAGAATAATTTGGCCTTTCTAACTATCTCAAGGAATCATATTAATTGGCAATTGTTTAGTCAACTAATTTTACCTAAAATTTGGTCTTAATAATCCATTTTATTTAAGATGTACCATGTGCAGTACTGATCATTTATCAAATCAAGAAATTAATTATTTAAAGTAATTTCTAAGGAGTATTTGCAACGATATACTCGCAATTACATTGATACACATTTGCCCAAATATCATGACTTTGTTTTTTTTAGAGGGACAAAGGTTGGGGTTCAAGTTTTCAGGAGAGAACTTCAGAGACATATACACTTAAGATTAGGCTAGAGTAAAATTTTATCTAAAGCAAATAAGTATTTTTTTTAATAAAAAAATTGATAACCTAATTATAACATTTGATTAGAGGACAATCACATTGTATTGAAAGGAAAAGAGTTCAATTCTTATCCCGTAAGAAAAGGATGGAGTTATTATGTAAGTTCCATGTGGAACTCTCCTTTTGAACAGGGTGAGTCATGCCTATGTTCCATGAACAATGCAAACAAAATTTCCCTAGAATTAATGTTTATCTTGAACTTCTAATTAAACATTTAAAAATGTAAGATTATTTTATTATGTACTAGGAATAATTATGCTTCATGGGACAGATCACAAAGCACAATCTTAAGCAGGCACTTTGTTTGCTTCAATATAGGGTTTAGGTAAAGTCAAAAGGATCTATTCTTATGGAGTTTCTTGACCTCTCTACTAATCTTAATGCATCATATATGTTAATTGGCAATTGTTTAGTCAATATAACATGATTTTACCTCAAACTTATTCTTAACAATCCTATTAGTTTTATTTTTTTAGACGTGTGTCACGCTTTGGTGGCATTGAAGTCATAAGATTGATTTAAATACCAAAACCTTCATTTTTATATCTTTTCCCTCCCATAAATTAAATCAAATGGTTCTCATTTCCGAGACAGAAAAACATGCATTCACTAATAAAAATTCATTCTAATAATGATTTAGCAAACTATTCCTCGTTTCTCTCTGTCTTCTAATAATAAAAAATATATTGTTCATAAGAAACAAAAAATATAAAAATATATAAAAAATATATTCATTCTAATAATAGAGTGGGTTTGTTAATTTTGAATAGAAAATAAAACCTTGTTCTTCGAAAAAAATTATTAATAGCATGCGCATGCGTGTTGGTACTTGGTACTTATATCTTATATGGCCAATAGATTAGGAAATGTATAAGAATTTCAAAATCTACATGTTTATTTTATAGCAAAATTCGCAATCAATATTTTAATTTTCATACATATTGACAAGAAGAGAGGAATTTGCACTCAACAAAAATGAACATTATGTAGTAGCTAGAAGACTGAAACAAACTTATTGATGATCATATTTACAATTATTTTAACCTTTTTTTTTTTTACCCAAATTCTTTGAATGCAAAATACTTGTCTACAACTTAGGGTTTTAGATTGCAAGTCTGCAACATGCCACAAAGGTTTTGCATCAAATTGTACAAATTAAGATGAACCTCAGAACTTGCATGTCAAAGTTGGACACCATATATTAATTAAGTGACCTCTATATAAAACTTCTTTAACTCATTCAAACATGTGATTGTGTATAGATGACTCAGAATTAGTGATATTTTATAACTTCTTTAACTCATTCATAGTTTCATACATGTGATCATGTATAGATGTATTCAGAATTAGTGATTATTTTTAGGTAGTTTAGATGTATAATGCAAGCTATATCACAAGGTGCCAATGCTAAATTCTTAAAAGTATCAATGGAGAGCATGCTCGTTTATCAAGAAGTGTAATACCATGCATAGGTTGAACCAGATTCGTGTTCAAATCAATTTTTTTTTAAAAGCCAATAGTCAAAGTTCCAACAATAAATTTTCTAATGAGTTTGTTTTTTTGGTTAGTTGACATTACTAGGAGGGAATCAACCACACTAAACATTGAGCCATCACAATGATGGAAATGTGGCTAGGATTGAAAGTGATATAACTTTTGTGTCACAACAACAATGATATATAATTGTGAGCGGTGGAAAAAAAAAATAATAAAACCATTTGAAAACTATGATAAAAATTATAATCAAAGAAGAATTCATTAACAATTTTCAAATGAGTTTCGTAGGTTTATATGATATTACATCCTCATTAAGAAATGAATATTAATGTCAAAGTTGGATATAATCTATTCTTTAATTGTATCTGATTGATGCAACTATTAATTTATATCATAAAGTATCATTAGATTGAATGTACTTTGAATTATTATTATTATTATTATTATTTTTTGCCAATGATTTTGACTATAATTTATGTAACTACACAACGCACGCTTGACTTTACACGCTCCAAAAACTTTTTAAATGAAATATAGAATTTGTGGTAAAGATCAGCGGGGTGCCCCTAAGAATTTGAACCCATTAATTTATTCTCTCTTTTGCTTGGGGTATATAATATAGAGATGTTTTGTTTGTTACACAGTTTTACACACACCCTATTTTTGAACCAAGACTGTGATTTAAAGTTACAATTTTAAATTTGTAAATCGTGACTTATGGCTTAAGTTCTAAAATATGATATGTGTAATAGTTTGATAGTTTGTGTGTAATAAATATTACAGATTCAGTAAATTTATTTTACAAACTCACGTAGTAAACTGGTTATCTCGATTTTGATGTGACCATGTGACATCAATTATATATTATAACATGAAACATAGTAATTTAGTACATCATCTGATCCAATACACCTCAAGTGACGTCATATTGGTTTTTAATAAATGAATTTTACTAACGTATGTCCATAAAATAATAAACTATTTTAAAAAAAATTTTATGAAAAAATAAAGAAGTTACTAATTTTTTTTATAGCTTTTTCAATTTCTCATAAAATGTTTTTAAAAATAGATGATTAAAATCGACATTTGTCCTTTTTGCTAAAATTTTTGAGCAAAATGCCCTATGTTTGAAACTATTTAAGCAAATGTCGCTATTTTAAAACTTGATTTTCTACAAATCGAGTTTTAATTTAAAACTTGATTTTTGGACAATCAAGTTATAGCAAATTGAAAAATTAAAAAAAAAAAATTTTGTGAAACTCGAGAATTCCTTGAAAATATTCAAGTGGAACTCGAGTTCTGTGAACTCGAGTTCCTTGAATGGAACTCGAGTTTCAAGTTCGTTATAACTTGATTGTCCAAAAATCAAGTTTTATATTTGAAACTCAATTTTTTAAAAATCGAGTTTCAAAACAGGAGCATATCCCTAAATAGTTTCAGATAGGGGCATTTTGCTGAAAAATTTGTAAAAAATAGGTAAAACCTCATTTTGGCCGCACACATTAACTTAACTGGACTGATACAAGAAATTAATCTTTGTGCATCCCATGTTTGTTTTTCTTTGTTTTTTTCCAAAGCTGATACAAGAAATCTACTTTCTTATTTTGATGATGCATGTGCAAACGAAAACTGCTTAATTATTTAGAGGAGACACGCTACTTCGCGTGCCTGGATGAAAATAACAATGTTATGTAAAAATCTTGTCACCATTTAAAAGAAATTTTTTTTTTTTGAATATAGAGCTGGTTTATGAATTTATAACCTTGAGTCTGTTCCATTACAGTTGCAAATTACAATGCCTGAATTGGCAGAAATCACATTGAAGATGAAAAAAAAAAAAAAAAAAAAAAAAAAACCCCTGCATATATGCACGTGTAAGCGAATCATCTCATGTACGGAGATCGATTTAATGTAAGTATATGAATCTCATTATATCTAGTGTCACATTTTTTACAATTTTAAAAGATATGTGATGAAGTAGAAATTCGTCAATTATGCTCTCTCTTCTATACAGAAGGATGGTGACAAGCAGTTTCAACCGTCAATCAAGGGCGGCGTCACCTTAAGGCTAGGGTGGTCTCAGTCTCACCTTGACCTGAATTTTTTTTTATATATATATAATAATTTAAATTTTTTTATTTTTCTACCCTTCAAAAAAATTTGAAATTTGAGAATACTCCCAGTTTTTATATCAATAAAATTAAATTTTGCTCCATAATTTGTTTTACATTCAGTAAATGAATGATTGGTTGATTGTGTACATTGAAAGAGATGTAGCTTGTAACATTGATAATGAGACTATCATGCATCGATTTCAAAATATAAAAACTCGTAGAAGGCAATTGTAAACTTTATGTATTTACGTATTTTTTTTGTTAATATATAAATTTTTTTTTATTAGATGGTATAATTTATGCTTCTTAAAGAACACTTTAAGAAAGATTCTTAGGGCCACCACTGCAATCAACACCGGTGTGGTGTTGGCTAGGAGCTCTCTGATGTCAAGTTAGATTGTGGTGTTAAAGATTAACTTGCTGAAAACAGCGTTCAAATGGTTAAAAGTTGTAAAAATGGAATTGTGTGCCTTTTCGTCTGGTAATCTCTTAAGTTTTATAGCCCATTTCTTTATTATGGGAATGAATATTTGTATTTATAAGTCGGGAACTGTCAATAATAAATGACAGACTTTTAATGTCTTTAATGGTCATTTATCCGTTGGGCCATACATTACTCTTTAGTTTATATGGGCTATGTTGGAGCATAGAATACTAATACTCTTTAGTTTATCTGACCTATTAAATGACATTTATGTTTTTGTTCGTCCGTCTCATGGATGATGATGATAATTTTATTCTTATTAACATGTATAGACTTTTAGATTTAGAAAATAAATTTTAACAGTAGAATATACTCCCTAAATAAAAGAGAGATTCTTTTCCATGAACCTCGGGGTATTGAGTCTAGGTAAGAATGGGGGCACAAAGAAAGTGTGCCTAGCTAGAGTTAGATTGGGGGCAAAAAAAGGAAAGCATCTGCAAGCTTTAGCATATTCAAATTTAATTTCGTCCTTCTACATTTTATAATTCATTAACTAGCTTTGGTTGAGTGGTGAGAATTCGTTTAGTTGGGACAAGTCCTCAAATTCAACTTCTCAAAGCAGAAAACCAAATTAATTAAGTGGATAAACTATTTCTATCATCATTAAATCCCTTAATCTAGTGCTTTTGAAAGTGAAGCACACGTTTACTAGAAAGCCAAAACCTTGAGAAAAGGGGAGCGGGCGAGAAATTGAGGCGCCTTTAATTAATATACAAGGGCCCAGTTAAAGTGTCATTTTGATTCAGGGAAAATAATAAAACTTGTAATGGGAGGAAAGAACCTTTTATGCTTTTTCATTTGGGAAAAAAATGATAAAGTGGATACGTGGGGCAAGGTTGAGGCAGAAATAGATGTCATATGTGTGGTATGTGGTTCCTCTCTCTCCCTCTCTCTTATGAATTATGATACGGTACGTAAATTTAGAACCATATAAATTGCCACAATTATCCTATGTATCAGATTGTAAATGACTGCTTGTCACTTTCATATAAACCTACTATTTTTTCTCTAGTCATTCATAATTTGTCATGTGGACATTTTGGAACAAATTTTGTCATTAATTTTATGTGATCTTAGAATTTTTCTTATAATACTAAAGTGTTTTGCCACTGGTAGTTGGGACTATATAGGTGGGTTCATATCTTAGCAGTATGGTATCTATCCCTATTGATCATCTAGTCGATCTTTTAGGAGTGTTTGACTGACTGTTAAATAAAGAAATGCAAAGCAAGCAAAGTTGGAGGCCAAGCTAGCCTTGCTTTCATTAAGTTCTAAAAGGAATAATACAGTGTACTAGATGGTGCAAATTAAAGATAGAGAAGTAGGTTAGAAAATTCCACTATTTTTGTGTCATGGAGGAGTTATAACCAATGTTCTTAATTGTATGTCTACATTGTCTAGTAGATCTTATTTTTTAACTTTTTTTTTTTGTTTTGAATTACTCGGGGCTCCGAGGCATAGTGAATTACATATACAAAAATTGTTAGAAAATCTAAATTTTTATGTAGCTGAGGAAGCTCCAACCAATGTTCTTACATGAATGTCAAACCAATTAAGAGAACATTTAATGAAGTGTATTGAACTTAAATATAAAGGGTTAATTAGTTGTTTTTGTTCGAAGCATATTCGCATATAAAATAATGGAAAAGTTTTGTCAGCCAAAGGTTTTAGTGGTCCAATTTAGTGCCATCATCGATGCATTGGTTTGGACTCATAAGCATTGATTCTATTTCTCACTACGTTCGGCCTCCACAAACCCAGAAAAGAAAAAAAATAATAGAAGGTTGCAACTGGCCCAATAAGGGATATATGCCCTTTTATTAGATATGATTCTTGTATGATTTTCAACTTTCATTTTGCTAAGTCAAAAAAAAAAAAATAATAATAACTCAGTCACAATAAGTTTATTTTTTATTTTTTTAATACAAGATATAATTTTACTCTAACCTAATTTATGTATAAATGTGTGTAAAATTTCTTCCTTAAGACTTGAACCCCGGCTCATATTCTCTCATCTCACAAAAATTTTGTATTTGTAAAATGACCATCACGCCAAAAGTGAGTAGCAATCCACAAAAAGTTTAATAATACTTTTGATGCTGGAGAATATAATTCAAAAGTTTCATGGCAAAAAAAATTCAGCAACGATAGTCAAATATACCATGCTGGCATTGCTGAATTTTATTATTTATGCAAGAGTGAACTTTTAACATGCAACCAAGTTTGATTTGTTGTAGTTAGTAAATAACGTAGTCTTTCCTCCAAGTATTAATCCAGACAAGACCCGGGAGGAAAGACTACGTCATTTGCTAACTACAACAACAGACAGAACTATTGGGAAAATTAACAAATCTAGCTAGAGTTATGGGCTATATTCAATTTGCCTCTCTTTTTAACCCATTCAAAAGAATAGATATAGTGCTCAGCTCCAAAGCATTACAACAGACATAACTAGTAAGTGTCAGTTTCTCAAAAAAAAAAAAAAAAAAAAAAAAAAAACTAGTAAGTGTTATAGACTTTGGGTGTTTGGTATTCTTATAGCACACATATCTACACCAATTATAGCACACATGAAAGTTCCACAGCTTTTTAAAGTCAAAAGAGGGTCATTTAGTGCCTAAGGTCCACATAAAAATGACCTCAAAATTAAAAGAGTTGATTGATACAGTTAGAAATAGCCCAAAAAATCTTTTTTTTCGGTTTGGGTTTGTGGAACAAAATGATTTTCCCTTCTATACGGGAGAAACGAGTTTGTATAATTGAAGAAGTAACTGGATATTTTTTTGTCTATTAAGAAATAAAATTTGAGTCTTATACATATAAATTGTTGCAAAGAATTCGGTAGTTTTTGTCCTATGGTCCTCCCACATGAAGAGAAGAGAATACTCCTAAAAGAACGTGATTGAGTATTTTGTCCATGTCAAGTGTTTGTCTATTTTTGTGTGTTAGAGTCAGAAGCAAAACTAAACTTTGCCTAGTATTAGTGCGGGGTACCTTTTGAGTGTATTGGTGTTTTAGGTTAGTCTATGTTTGAGAGATTTTTTGTGAGCGCTATTTATGTGAGTTTGGTTTGTAAAGTTTGGTTGACTGTCCGTTGCCTCAAAAAACCAAAAAGAAAAAAGAAAAAGATTGTCGTAATCCATATCATTGACGGTGGATTTCGATTGGCGCTACCCATATATGTAGGCTTTAAGTTAGTCAAATCATACACTTCCATTATGTCGTATAGGGGTGCGTATGGATCAGGTTGGATTGAGTTTAGAGTATATTTTGACCTGGTGGGTTAAAAAAAATCTAATCCAACCTAATCCATCACAAAGGAAAAAAAAGAAGAAGAAGACTATCGTAATCCATATCATTGATGGTGGATTTCGATTGGCGCTACCCATAGATGTAGGCTTTAAGTTAGTCAAATCATACACTTCCATTATGTCGTATAGGGTGCGTATGGGTCAGGTTGGATCAAGTTGAGGGAATTTTTGACCTGGTGGGTTAAAAAATCTAATCCAACCTAACCCATCACAAAGGAAAAAAGAAAAAGAAAAAGAAAAGAAGACTATCATAATCCATATCATTGATGGTGGATTTCGATTGGCGCTACCCATTGATGTAGGCTTTAAGTTAGTCAAATCATACACTTCCATTGTGTCGTATAGGGGTGCGTATGGGTCAGGTTGGATCGAGTTAAGAGGATTTTTTGACCTGGTGGGTTAAAAAAATCTAATCCAACCTTACCCATCACAAAGGATCAACCTAACCCACATGAATCGGGTTGGGTTGGGTTAAACCCATGGGTTGTACAGTTTTGTTTATTATTTTATTTATATTATTATTATTATTAAATTGAGCAGAAAAAAAAAATATTCCACTTGCTACTTGAGTTGATAAACAAAATATACATGAATTTGTATTTCAACTCAGATATAAACAAAATATATCCAACTGAGTTGGTAAACAAAATATACATGAACTAGTGTCCCAACTCAATTATAAATAAATAAAAGTGGAGTGGGAGAGTGGGAGTGGGAGGCGGCAGAGAGAGAAATAAGATTTACGAAGTAATTAGGTTTAATAAAGGAAGAGCCAAATAGGGGAAAAAATTAAATAAAAAATTATTAATTTTATAATATATTTTTAAATATATATATTAAATATATATAATTTAGAATTTAAATATATAGGTGGGTCGGGTCGAATTAGGCGGGTTTGCGATTGTTATGACCCGAACCCAACCCAAACCATTATTAAAAAAATTTACATAACCCAACCCAACCTACCACCCCTAAAAACCGACCTAATTCGACGGGTTAGGTTGGTTTTGGCGGGTTGGTGGGTTGGCTGCACACCCCTAATATTGTCGTACAACTTGCGAAAGCATTACATGTACAACCCAAATTTTATTATTAAAACTAAAAATTTATAGTAGATTATTAAAATAATATAAAATAAACCCAAATTTTATTATTAAAAAATTATAATAAATTATTAAAATAATATAAAATAAATAATGAAACTCTTAAATTTTTATAAATCCTTGATAGTAGAATTTTAATCTGAGTATTGATGAGGATACAACTGAAGGATACAAGTGTGCCTCGTCTCTAGACTAGTGTGACTCGTCCACAGACATGGGACTCGAATTTGTCCTTGAGCAGTTGTCCGTCAGGCTCAGGGCGCCATGGTAATGACTTATCAACACAGGGTCGTCCAAACATGGACAACCCTCAGCGTAAGGTTTGTCCAAACATGGACAACCCTCAGCGTAAGGTTCGTCTATGTGGGTCACCTTGCCACATGGATTGTAACCTCCCATCAGAACGTTGAACTCACCAAAACAGTTAGAAAAATGAGAGACAATTTCTATGACGGTTATAAGGAGTTGGAAGAAACTAGCGCACCTCCACAAATATGGGGGAAGTTACGAAATAAAAAACCGCTTCCACAACACTATAAAAACAGTCCTCCCCAACGAATAAAAGGTGATTCATTCTTTTCTTGATTACTGAATTCTCAAAATTTTAGATTCCAGATTTTGAAGAAAGAAACTAACTTCATCATCGGAGGATTTAAGGCCGGTCAACCCCGGTCTCCTTTGATTATTTCTTCTTTTCAGGCCTTACAGATCATCAAGTCTGAAGCGTTCGGCCTACTGATTGTTTCAGTATTATCAGTTGGTGCCGTTTGTGGGAAAGTATTACAGGAGTGTAAGTTTCCATTTTCTTTTTACAATATCTTTCTCTGACAAAAGGCTACATGGTTCGGACAAGATCAAAGACCACTAGCCCGGGCCATCAAGAAAGTAGGAATGCTTCTAGCAATCCCCCATCGAGATTGTCAATCAGCGCCTGTCATGCAACCATCTTCAGTTCAACATATACAGTCCATGGCAGCCGCCATGGTAGAGTTAACTCGCCAAAACCAAGAGTTGACAAGGGAGATTAATCTAAGGAGACAACATCATGAAGGATACGTTGAAGGACAAGCCCAGAGTTAGGAAGATAGAGGGAATCCTGGGCCAGAAAGCCAGTCGGGGGGCACCACCTCGCGAAGAGTGCCACATCTGGAGAGAGATGGATCAAAGGAAGAAGGTTATGGACGAGGTGTGGGAGAACATGAGGAGAATAAATCCTGTAGAGGATTTGGTCCACCGAACAGACTCCCCTTTCACTGCTACCATCAATGGTCACCCCTTGCCTACGAAGTTCAAGATGCTTTCCTTGGACTCATAAGACAGAACGCGAGACCTATTTGACCATATTGCTACTTTTAAAACAACAATGCATCTCCAAGGGGTTCTAGACGAGATCATGTGCAGGGCCTTTCCTATTACCCTCAAGGGACTAGCGCGAGTATGGTTCAGTAAAATACCACCTAATACAGTGGGTGCCTTTGAAGAATTGAGTAGGTTATCTGTCAATAATTTCATTGGAGGGCAAAGACACAAACGTTCCTCGTCCAGCCTGTTAACTATAGAACAAGGAGAAAATGAAAGCTTGCGCTCCTTCATCACTCGCTTCAATAGAAAAGCCCTAGCGGTGGATGAGATGGACGACAAGTTACTATTGGCAGCCTTCCATAATGGGGTTAATTTTGATTTGTTCATCTACAAGCTTTATGAGCAGGAGCCTCAGACCATGGCGGAACTCGTCCATTCGGCCCAAAATTTCATGAATGCAGAAGACGTAGTCATAGCAAAAAAGAGAAAGAGAAGAAAAGAAAAGGCTAGTAACCTACCCAAGGACAAGCAAAGAGTCGTCCACCCAATGGTCAAAGGGGGATGCTGAGTCAAGTTTGCATAAAGCTAACAAAAACAACGTCCATGGGCCAGCTGTACTATAAATTCAAAGAATAAAAGCTTAACATGGACAAATTCTAATTATGGACAAGTTATGGTTAAGATTGTACTCTGGGATACGAAATAAGTTCATCCATACAACATTTTAACGAATAAAAGCAAAGATAAAGGAAACAAACGCATATTCATCAATTAAAAAGGGGGACGACCTACGTCCAAAAACCCTTGTATAAAGTAGAAACTAATACTTTGTTCATAAGCTCGTCCTAAAGCTCTAGACGAGATAAACGTACTTAGGTTACATTTAGTGGTCCAAAACAACAGACCAAATTTAAAAATAAATAAATAAAAAAAGAGAGAAAGAAAGTAAAAGGGCATACCTTCTGGACGAAGGTTCCCTAAATTCCTAGTATAAGGGGTAAAGGTGTCCCTGCCAACGTCCATAAGGTTCCCAGCCCAGAAACCGGAGACGAAGAAAAATTTTGTCTTCCAGTTTTTATCAGATGAGGCTAGGAACTTGATTAACCTACAATTTGAGCCCCTAGCTATGAACTGGTAGAAGCCAAGGGATTGATTTATTTCAGAGGTTTTGTAGCAAAAGAGGAACTCGTCCACTGTGAGAGGATGATCTCCTCCAAATACTTCCCTCTACAAAATTTGCATAGAGATAATCAATCTCCATGCATTTGGGTTAAGTTGACAAATTCCTAAACCTAACCTAACGAGTAACTCTCTAGCAAAAGCATTCAAAGGCAACCTAAGACCCCCCAAAAAATAAGCTTCATAGACACCTACCCTAAAATGAGGGTTACAACACCACTCTCCACGGACGGGCAACCTGGGGTTAAGCTCATCAGGGATTTGGTACCACAACCTAAGGTTATTAAGTCTTTGTTCATTAGTTTTTGAAGAAACACCCACTGCACAGCTGTAAACAGTCTCTACCTCGTCCAAAGGGCTAGACAAAGGGACATTGGACGAGGTACCAGCTTGGGACCCAGAAACTTTCCTAAGTTGTTCTTAAAGAACCTCTAAAGGGACTCCGAGAACACCAAAAGTGTATCCCTCGTCCGTAGAACTACCCTCGCTACTACTGTTACTAGTTCTATTACTAGAGCTGCTGTAGCTAGTAGTGTCGTGATACTCGTTTATAGCTTTTTCTATACTATTACTAGACGAGGAGATAACGGTTTCAGACATTTTACTGAAAACTCAAAGGAAAACCTAAAGACGAGAGAGTAGAAAATACCTAGCTCTAGACGGAATAGGACAATAGATGTGAGGAGACTTCTAAACGAGGCTCTAGACGACACAGATCAAAGAAAATTTTTTGAAATGAGAGGGGTAGGAGAGGAATTCTACTATTTATAGGCAACAAGGTTCAACGACCGAAGCGATGCGACCAACCAGGGTGAGCCACGTGGCATCTGCCTCGAAAAGCGAAAATCCATGATTAAAGCATGCCTGGTTGAACCACAAAAAAAAAAAAAAAAAAAAAGAGAGAGAGAAGAAGAAAAAGAAAAAGAATATGTTCTTAGGACGAACAACTTAATGACGAAGGGGCAACTGATGAGGATACAACTGAAGGATACAAGTGTGCCTCGTCCCTAGACTAGTGTGACTCGTCCACGAACATGGGGCTCGAATTCGTCCTTGAGCAGTCGTCCGTCAGGCTTAGGGCGCCATGGTAATGACCTATCAACATAGGGTCGTCCAAACATGGACAACCCTTAGCGTAAGGTTCGTCTATGTGAGTCACCTTGCCACGTGGATTGTAACCTCCCATCAGAATGTTGAACTCACCAAAACTGTTAGAAAAATGAGAGACAATTTCTATGACGGTTATAAGGAATTGGAAAAAACCAACGCACCTCCGCAAATATGGGGGAAGTTACGAAATAAATAACCACTTCCACAACACTATAAAAACAATCCTCCCCAACGAATAAAAGGTGATTCATTCTTTTCTTGGTTACTGAATTCTCAAAACTTTAGATTCCAAATTTTGAAGAAAGAGACTAACTTCATCATCGGAGGATTTAAGGCCGGTCAACCCCGGTCTCCTTTGATTATTTCTTCTTTTCAGGCCTTACAGATCATCAAGTCCGAAGCGTTCGGCCTACTGATTGTCTCAGTATTATCAAATATTACTTTTAATATTTTTAAACTTTGGCAACATTATGTTGAGGTACAAATTTTTGGGCCCTAATTTCATTAGCCCACTTACTAAAATTAAATACCAACACAAGCCCTTAAATTATTTTGAGCCCACATAAATACTCCTCACAAATTACCCAAATATTCTCCATATTATTGTCTAACTTGGGCTCCTACAAATATTCTCTATACAAGCCCCATAAATTACCTTGGACCCTCACACAAATACTACCCATTATATCCCACATATTATCCAACTTAGATTTTTTACAAAAAATACTTATCATATTACTACTAAAATTGGGCCACAAAATTACACTATCTCCACAAAAAAAGCCCAAAATCATTTAACTTGTGGGCAAAGCCCAAAAGCCCAACAAAACTCTCTTATAAAGCCCGTTGCTACACAGCACCTCTAAAAAACCCGTTGCAACACAACACCTCTAAAAAGCCGGTTGCTACACAGCATTCTTACTAAGTCCGTTGCTACACAGCAATGTTTTTACAAAATCTTACAAAGCCCGAATAATAATCTGACACTATTTTCATAATGCCCAACTAATAATTTGGCACCATTTTCATAAAGCCCAAATAATAATTTGGCACTATATTCATAAAACTCATCTAATAATTTGGCAACTATTTATAAAAGCCCAAAATACTATTTTGGCAAAAACAATTACATTATGCATAAAGCCCAAAACTATTTATTGGCAAAAATATATTTTCATATACTAAAGTCCCCAACTCATGGGAAATATAAATTACTCATCCCTAAAAAATATCTCTTTTACAAAATTTATGGGAATTATGCTTAATTTTCCATAATCAACTAACTACAAAAGGCCATGCATATTACTCATGGCAAAATTATTCATTTTTGTAAGGATGACCAAGCCCAAAGAAGCTCAACTACAAAGCTCAGCTGAGCCAGCCCAGCTCACATACAAATTCCAGTAGCTGAAGCTCACGTAAGCTGACCAGTCAAATCTCAGCACAACCTAACATCTGGAGCTCATTGCCATCAGTTCTAGCTTGTCCAATCAGATCAGAAAATGACACGTGTCCAATATGGGTTAAACCCTTCCTTGCCAAGTTCATTTTCATCATTTCTCATGTGACATAAAGCTGAGGTGACATGACATAAAGCTGGGAAGCCTCAGCCAGTTGTATCTCCTTTCTTCTCCAACCCATTCGGTCAAAGATTAAAGGTAGCCATAACCTGGCCATGAAAGCTTTTGGAACAACTTGAAATTAGTTCATCATCATGCCAAAAACGTGTACTTCCTAGTTCATGGACCCAGCACATGAACCCAAATGGGGAAACTTAGAGAAATGTGGTTTGGAGGACACTAAAGGGATCCCCAGCAAAGTTCCCAACAGAGAGCTCCAAGATTGAGACCTAGCTTAGGGTGATACAATCTGCCCTAGGGAGCTTTAATTCTAGTAGCAGCACAACCAAAATCATTAGCCTAATGCATGCTTTAATCCCATTAGCTAAGGCCAATTAGCATTTAATGCTAGGTCAGAATCCTAGCTGTTATTACCCAAAACAGCAAGAACTTTCCAAAGGCTAAGCTTACCACTCTTGGTTCAAATCCTAGGAATGATTCTCTAAGGATTCTCTAAGGCTAAAGATTGAGGTTGATTTAGCAGAGATTATTTGCTAATCACCCCCTAAAACTCAACTATAAATAGAAGTTCTCCACCAACACTCAAGGGGGACACTAAAAGACACTAATAGGGAAGAACTCTTTGAAAAACTTCTCTATTCTCTTCTCCTTAATTCTCTAAAAGCTCTTAGTGAGGTTCTGAGTCTTTGAACTCTTAGTTTCAAACTTAGAAACTAAGCCCTTCAGCCAATAGCTCACAAATACCCCTCACATCTCTACTTATAAGCTTTACCTGTCCCCAGTAGAAAACCCCAGCAGCTTCACTAAACACTCTCTCTCACTGCTCATACTATCTGAAATGTCCCTCATTACTCACTACACATACTATATCTATGAGCGTACCTTGCCACCATAATGATCTTGCTGCACTAGCTGGAATCTCTCTCTCTCCCTTCATCTCACACTAAGTTATCCTCATTATTTGTCATAATGGAGCCCATAATATTTATTTACTCATTTACTATTGAAGGCTATGATGTAACTGTTACCATAGAATTTTTCCCTCATATTATTGTATTAGAAGACTTTTCTCTGGAACCAGTGGATATTGAGTTTAAAAATGTAGATACTTTCCTTAATATGTAAAACAGCTAACAGCTGGAGGTTTATTCTGT
The DNA here is from genome assembly GCA_033629205.1 of Lithocarpus polystachyus. Classification (NCBI taxonomy): domain Eukaryota; kingdom Viridiplantae; phylum Streptophyta; class Magnoliopsida; order Fagales; family Fagaceae; genus Lithocarpus; species Lithocarpus polystachyus. Next base: position 43,123,771 of record CM066165.1, on the reverse strand, counting down.
TTTGTCTTATTTTACTGCTGGGACAGTTTACCGCTTGGATATTTTACTACTGGAACATTTTACTGCTAGGCTATTTCTTATAGTATGTTTTTTAATCATGCTGATGTGTCTGTTGTAGGAATTGTTTATGGGCCATCCTTGTCAGTCTCAACCTAAGCCCAAGGCATAAAATAAAGTGAATTCTTCGGATCTTCACCGATAGCCTTTGGGCTGTGCTTCGAGCCCATCGTCGAGTTTTGGTTTAGGCCCCCAACCCAATACAAATCTCATTTTTCGGAAGGAAGAACTTTTCTGCCCCCGACAACTATATAGTATACGAAAGAAATGAGAGAATTGTATACCTCTTTTTTCTCTCTACATTCATTTAACTTCCACATACTGTTTGTGTGATTTCCTAGTACAAATGTTCTTAATTAATTATTTTAAAATTTTTAATGAGATGGTCTTTTTAATGTGACATTCACGACGCATTTTGTAACTCCAATGATTGGAGTAAAATTAATAAAGAAATATTTGTCTTAATCTTAATAAAGCATTATGCTTGTGTTGTTGAACTTGGCAAGGCTGCCAAGAGAGCGTCTTCATATACTTTATTTTCCTCTACTTAAGTTTTGACCTTGGTCGCATAAGTGGAACATGCACATATCAAAGGTCAAATCATTATAAAGATAAATTTTGTAGATATATATATATGTCCATTTCCTAAATTTTATTTAGGATTGAAATTAGGCATCGTTATGTTTTAATTTTTAATTTAATATGATAATAATGACGAGGAAATTTGAATATTGGACGTCTTTGTTAGAAACACTAATAGGTGTCAGTTAGGTTACAAAACTTTTAACATTGAATGTAATGGAAGACATTCACAACTTTTAACATTGAATGTAGATTACATTAGTTTGGTACATTGAATGTAGATTACATTAGTAGATTACATTAGTAGATTACTATTACTAATGTTTGGTACATTGAATGTAGATTACATTAGTAATAGTAATCTTTATTACTGGGAATAGAAGACATTGTAATGGAATAATTATTACTATTCATAAGTTTGGTTGTTACATATGGAAAGCTTGTAAAAGATGATGTATAAGGAAACTTTATATTTTTGGAAATATATTAATTTTAAAACCTATTATATGCACTAAGGAATAGCTATTACATCCAATTTAAAGAGGAATAGCTATTCTTCAATTTAAAGAATAGTCATTCCAATGTAGTAACTAATCCATGTAATAAAGATACAACCAAATGACCGAATTGTTATTACACATGAATAACTATTCCATTACATGAGCTATTACAGCATACCAAACGTAAACTAATGTTTGGTACATTGAATGTAGATTACATTAGTAATAGTAATCTTTATTACTGGGAATAGAAGACATTGTAATGGAATAATTATTACTATTCATAAGTTTGGTTGTTACATATGGAAAGCTTGTAAAAGATGATGTATAAGGAAACTTTATATTTTTGGAAATATGTTAATTTTAAAACCTATTATATGCACTAAGGAATAGCTATTACATCCAATTTAAAGAGGAATAGCTATTCTTCAATTTAAAGAATAGTCATTCCAATGTAGTAACTAATCCATGTAATAAAGATACAACCAAATGACCGAATTGTTATTACACATGAATAACTATTCCATTACATGAGCTATTACAGCATACCAAACGTACCCTAAGCATTACTATTAAATATATTAGATTTATTAAACTGGATTCATTACACGATTGATCCTAACTTTATATTAATATATTTAATAACGCTACTTATTTATATGCTTCGGCAACTTTCAGAAATGAACTTAATCATACCACTTTTCTCAATGAAGAAATTAGCTTAATCAGTTTCCTTCTTTTCTCTAATGTAAAATAAATTATTATATAACATTTGAAAATAACCCGAATGCATGGCTTTCGCTTAGTTTAGAAGAATAGGGGTTATTGATAGATTAAAATTTTCAGGCCCATCCCATTATGTAATCGTGTAATTTCTACAAAATTTTTGCAGAAGATTTCCTTACAAATAAACAATAAAAGAGTATAGCTTCGATGTATTTCAATTTTAAGGTGTAATTATGTTTGTGAAGTTGTGAACTAACATTGTTAGATTTGATTGTTATTGAAAAAAAAAACTATATTTTTATTATTGTAGTGATCAATACAACTATGTAATTGATAGCAATTAAGAAATCTAGGATACAATCTTAAATTAATTGGAAATGGCTTGGGTTCAATGCTTTTGTACATTAGACATGTTGTGATCATGTGGGTACATGTCAAACATTTGCTATGTATCCACATCCTAAGTGAAGCACTTGACCCCAAAATTTAATTAATCTCCTTTGTAATTTAAGTAAACCTTCGCAATTTAAGATAACTTTACTGACTTCTGACTTTTTTTTGTTTTGTTTTTTTAAACCCTAAACCCAACTTTCACAACTCGCACATGGTGAATTGTAGCAAAAATTGTGGAATATTTTATGGTCTTAACATTGTTCAGTATTATTATTGTCCATATCATGTTCTCCTATGCTCCCTTTTATTTTTCATATGCACTTAATTCCAAATTTTCAATTCACAAAATTTTCCCCCCAAAATTTTATTGTACTACTAATATGCGTCATGCACAAACAAACATCATCTGGCACCTATAACTTAATTCCATGAGAAGTAATTTATCGTATATGTATGAATATAGTATAAAGGAAAGTGTAGTTTAATGTCTATCATAAACAAATTGTCTCAAAAGCTTAAATTAATAGTGTGGTGGTCTGTTCCTAACAACTTTGGGCTTTAGGGCCTGAACTCCCAATTTACTTGTACTCTAGATTGGGCTTATCCCACAATGGGAGGTCCAATAGGTGTTTCTTCAGGTAACTGATGAAGATTTAACGTTACTTTTGCACCTAACTCTTTGGTTTCTAGCTCAGCCGAGGTGGCTACTAGCAGTCGAGCTTCTACCCTGAGATTCGAGCAGGATTTCCTTCTCCCTAGGATGTGCTTTGCCTCACTACTCTCGTGTCTCTCTCTTCCCCAATTTTCCAACCCCTAATTCCCACCTCTCCTCTCCTATTTATGTCTTCTCCTTAGTGGGGTTATCATGATGAGGGGATCTCCCCCATTTTAATGGGTCCTTCTGTATCATATTGTTGACCAGAGGAGACCCACCTCCTATTGTTGAAATGACTTCCTAGTAACTTGTACCTAACGCAAATTATTGCTTGGCAGAAGAATTCCCCCAAGGAATTATCACTTGTTCGCGGCATATCTTGGGATACTTAGTTCAAATGTTCGGCCAGGCCCATCTCAACTTGGCTAAGTAGGCCAAGGTGGGTAGAGACCATTCAATGAGTGGGTCGGCAATTTAGGGTTGGGCTGCTATTCTTGGTCTGTACAAATAGTAAATAATAAATTTAATTATTGGTTTAACAACTATTTTAAAAGATTTTAAAGAGTAGCACAATTGTCCAAAAATCATTATATATAAGACGAAGATCACTAATTTGAATATTCACGTCATCCTTCTTTGAACTAAACTTATTTTAATCTCCTTTGAACTAAACTTATTTTAATCCAACACTTATCTTAAAAGACTCTTGAAGAGTAGCACAATTGATCAGAGATAACCCCTTATAAAATAGATATAACATATTTACATATTGATTCTCTCCCATAAGCTAAACCCATTTTAGTATCACATACATTGATTTCATGATAAAATATTGTTTATCTCGAATGCTTAATTAATAAGAAAGAACAATTATTTATTTAACTATCACGCAATATAACATGGGATCAAAATAAAAGAGGGGGGGAGAGGGGGGAGGATTTCTCTAGAATCCTAGAGAAGATGTGAAGTATTCACTCGGGCTCCAAGACTTAGGAAGATCAGATGCATGACAAATACTATATGCTTCCTCTGGGGTTCTAAAGGAGTCAAGTGCTTTGGAACGAGGTTTTCACTTCTATTTATAGTGGGAGAAGAATGATCTAGAAGGGGGTAGGTCAAGTGGCTTAGTTTGTCCACCATGAATGTAAGAAGAGGAAGCACCATTTCACTATATTCCAAGAGTACCTAAGAATTTTCCTTAATTATTTACTAATTGCCTTTTTAAAGGAAAATTACAAAAATAATTGAGGGATCATTAATGTTTGACAACCATATTAAGCAATTATGTGCAACTTTGTAATTATATTTAGCCTAATCCAATAGAATTATGACATGTCATTGATTTTAAATTGAATCTTCTTAGGACCAATCAAAATCAATTTTTCATAATCATACATGATCGGACTTAATCATGTGGATGCATCATATAGCCGTTAAAACTTGATTTCATGATATATTGTAATCAAACGGTCCAACCAAAGCCCGTGACTTGTCATTTTGATTGTTAAGGCTAAAGCATTTGTTTCATGTGAAGTAAGTAGAAATACAATATTTAAAATTATGTTTTTACCCTTGAGATGTAAAATTACCACTTTGGCCCTGTATGAGGTTAAATATAGGTTGTAAATTGGAGTGTCTATAGAAGGTCACACGCAAGTTATGTGATTGTTAACCTTAGAACTTAATTGGATAGAAACGTAAATATTGAGTTATTTATTATAATTAAGGTATTAATTGCAAATTTTTAGATTTTAAGGTATGAAGTGCAAGTATCCCATGCTGATTATCTTTCTTTTCTTTTCTTTTTCCTTACAAGTAGGGAGGGGGGAGGGGGGAGGGGGGAGGGGGGGGGGGGTGGAGGGGTAGGATTTAGACCTTAATTCTCCTCTATGAGAAAGTTAGACAATATCACTGAGCTAAAAGGCTTTTGACCCATAACAGTTGTTGATGCCACCTTTTACAAATCCTTGGGCCTATGAAAATACTTGATGCATTGTTGGTCCAAGCCCAAAATCCATTGTGGTATCCCATGAAGCTTATAAGAGCTATCCCACTCACAACCCACAAATCCAACACAAGAGGGTCCTTAGTTGGACCTAGATACCAGCTATTTAATCTTTCTGAAGGGGCTGAGTTGGTAATTGTTGTGGGTCCATATAGTGCATTAAGTGTGAGCTCATTGGTCTCACAAGTACTCCAATCCTAGAGCTGCAAACAAGCCAAGCTGAGCCAAGTATTAAAAGTTCAAAATTGTTATTTAATTTTTTTTGAACAAGAGCTAAGCTCGACCTCATCACCAAACACAATTTATGTTCAAGCTTGGCTCCTTTTCTTTTCAAGCAAACTCGAGCTTATTTACAAGCTACTTGATTAACTTATTCTTTTCTAATATATTATGAATCCATGACAAAAATATTGTACCTTTTTACATTTCTATGAATTTACTAGCTACGAATAGACTGTATATCATCAATAAACTACAAATAATAATTTAATATCATATAAACCTATTGATAAACTTATACAATCCAATTTTAAGTCTATAAAAATATATTTTTAGACAAGTATACATATAAAAGTATAGTATTATATGTAGTTAAATTGAGCATTCATGTTTATGAGTTTGTTCATAAACACATTATTATGTTTGAGCTTGACTCGTTTAATAATCGAGTCTAAACTTAAGGTTTGAACTTGGCTTGTTTTCTAAACAAACGAACATAAACAAGCTCTTTTCTGAGCTGAACTTGAGTCATTCCTATACGGTCTGGTTAATTTATAGCCCTATCCTAGTCCAATAAAGAAATATCTGATGCAATTTGCAAAACACAACTGCTCATGTAAGAACCAAATATATGTTGAATAAAAACATATTGCACAACATACATTATTGCTCCTAATAAAGGATTCAATCAACATCTAATGTGATTGTTTTGATTTCTCAAATTCAACATATTGGAAAACCAATGAATGTAGATTTTTTAGCTACTATAAAAAAAAGATATACAAAATAAAAGAAGATCTAGACATTAAAGGGATTAGACTATAGGAGATCTAGAGACAAAAAGAAAATTACATTTGCATTCAAATGCTCTCCTACATTCCCAAAAACCTTCAAATACATTTTGGCAAGTAGTTCAATACACTTCCATGAGTTTTTGAGTGCTCTAAATAGGAGTGACTCCTCCTTTCATCATAGTTCACACTACTCTAAATTACCCTTTATTTCAAAGCTAAAGTGAAGTGGATAAAAGTCAAGTATGACGGATCCAATTTGATACACATGACGGGGATAAGGCAGCAACTGGGATGATGGACGGATAGGCAACATGATGGGTGGACCATTCTCTATAGCAGATAGATTTTTTTTCAATATGGACGGATTCTAGGTTCTTGGGTCCAAAGCTGGCGGATACCAAGGCCACGTGGCACTCGCCCAACATGGGAAAACTCCACATGGAAATATCTTGCGCACCCCGAATAACCCTAGTTGAGGCAATCCCAACATGGAATGAATCCTGCCATATACGCACATTTTATAAGGGTCTTCCCCACAAGAAAATGCTTTCTTCACCAAGAAACGAGGATCGGTCCTACTACACTACTATAAAAACCCAAAGCCCTCAGAAATCAAGGTACGCATAATTTACCCCAGCTCTGGCACTCTAGAGTTATGAAGAGTTCTCTAACTTAATCTTTGGAGGGTATTTGGCCAGTATCACACCGGTACTCTCTGTAAAGTCTTCTTCTTTTTCTGTGTTGTACAAGTGTTGTCTTGAGCACGTGAGGACTATGTGACTAACTGACGATTTTTGGTATTATCAGTTGACATCATCTGTGGGTAAGGCTCGGAGAAAAGCTGCATTTACCGCTTCTCAGACAAAAAGTTGCATGGTACTTACTCGTTCGATGGCAACAACCACTAATAATCAGGGTGACGAGCCGCGTACCACTGCCTTAGAGAGACAAGTTCAAACCCTCGCAGCAATAATGGAACGCCCTACCAAGCATAATCATGACTTAGAGAAGTAGCTGAACTAGAAGAACGCAGCACTTAACACTTAGGAGGAGGACCAGGAAGGAACCAACGCTGAAAGAAGGAATCAAGAGGGGCCGGAAGGTAGCAACGCCCCAAGTAGACAAAAGCGACAGAATACCAGCTGTCCATCCACCACAGATACGGCTCCCTCTCACATAGTTGCAGAGATGTAGATGATGAAGGAATGGATGAACTTCATGATGAATGTCCTCAGAGGAAGGGTGTCTAGCGACTTCAATGACTTGGCCCATCGAACTGATTCATTATTTACCACATCTGTCACGTCATTCCCCTTACCACCAAAGTTCCGTATGCCTCAGGTGGAAAGCTACGACGGTTCTAAGGACACTCTAGATCACCTAGAGTCCTTCAAGACTTTGATGCACCTGCAAGGAGTGGCAGATGAGATTATGTACAGGGCCTTCCCCACTACGCTGAAGGGCCCTGCAAGGATTTGGCTCAGCAGGTTGACGCCCAATTCCATTGGTACCTTTAAGGAGTCGAGTGCCTAGTTTGCCTCACACTTTATCGGGGGGCACAGGTATAAGAAATCAACTACATGCCTAATGAGCATTTGATGAGAATCAACAAGCATTCAAGGATCCATTGCATGTTCCAGTTGGGCCTATTACTAAAGCAAGATTCAAGAAGATCAAAGAAGCATTTAATGGGCTGATTCAAGAGACTTGGGCTGATTCTAACGCAGGATATTCCAAGCTTGGCCCAAAGGAAGATGAAGGCATAATAAATTTAATCCAAGCTATTGAGGGCTGATCTGGCTTAATTGGGCGTGATTTATGGCAAAGATTAATGGTTGATTGACTTTACAGCTCCATATCAGTTAATAGACATTTTTTCATAATCTGGAGCTTCTAATTTCAGACCAAAACTTCTTTAATTTTAGGCTTTTATTATTTAGAATGTTTTTTTACCTATTTTCCTATTTTGGATCTACTATTTTCAGACCAAATCAACTTTTATCTAGGGTTTTATTATTTAGTACGTTTTTATATTTTCTATTTTCACTCATGTCTTATAAATAGCATGCACTCATTGTAATAGAGGGGTAATTGAATGAAAATCAGAAAAAAAAAAGAAAAAAAAAAGGTGAGGCTTTGCTCTTCTTTTTGGTTCTTTAAGAACTGTAAACTTATCAGGGTTTCTTCCTTGTGGCGTTTAAACTTTATACCTTTGGTTTGTGATTCGATTATAACATTGGGTCCAAGGTCTGTTACTTATATTTTTGGTTCGCGTTTCACTTATGAACGTTGGGTCAGGGTTCTATCAAAAATCTGAATTTTAGCTTTCTTGGGCAAATATTCCAATATTATTTGTTGGGTCTTAAAGCGTGTTGATTAAGGTTTACATTAGCATTAAGCAACGGGAAGATGAGACACTGAGGATTTACATAGCCCGCTTTAACAACGAAGCACTCTCAATCGATGAAGCTGACGACAAGACACTCGTTGCTGCGTTCACGAACAGGTTGCGGAAGGGTAAGTATCTATTTTTCTTGTATAGGAATGACCCAAAAACGATGTCGGATGTACTCCATAGGGCTACTAAATATATGAACGTAGAAGACGCACTGCTAGCTAGTGAAGAGAAGCCTAAAAAGAGAGAAAGACAAAAGAAATCACGAAAGGACAGGGGTGAAAGATGGCCAGGACAGGAGATAGAAGGGAAGATAGACAATCCAAGCCTCCAACCGGAAGATTCACAAGCTTCACCCCTCTAAACACCCCAATTGATCAAGTCCTGTTGCAGATCAAGGACGAAGGGGCCTTGACATTCCCTAGCAAGTTAAAGGGAGACCCCAACAAAAGGCCTAGAGACAAGTACTGCCGTTTCCATCGAGATCATGGCCACGACATGTCTGAGTGCTACGACTTAAAGCAGCAAATAGAAGCTCTCATCAGGCAAGGGAAGTTGCAAAGGTTCATCGGTAAGGAAGGAACGGAACAGCCCAAAGGACAGCCTTCTCGGAGAGAAAACAAGCACCCTAAGCCACCTTTGGGAGATATAAGGATGATTATAGGAGGCATGCTTGAAATAGACGATCATTTGCAGATTATGTGCATAGAGGAACAACGGACAATGGCGGAACTAGTGGAAGGATTGGAAAAGATAACCCTAGATGATGCTAGACCAGAAAGAACGACTAGAATTGGAACACTGGCTAGCTCATCGGTTCGACAGGCACTCATAACTTTTTTAAGGAAAACTAGAACGTGTTCACATGGAGCCATAAGAACATGCCAAGAATTAACCCATCAGTCATGGTCCATAGATTAAATGTATCACCTTCCTTCACTCCCATTTGTTAGAAGAAATAGGTATTTGCGCAGGTTGGGGAAAAGGCTATAGCAGAGGAGGTTCGCAAATTATTGGAAGCATAATTCATATGAGAAGTGTATTACTCCGAATGGCTGGCCAACGTGGTGATGGTCAAGAAGGCCAACGGAAAATGGAGGATATGCGTAAACTTCACAGACTTGAATAAGGCATGCCCCAAAGATAGCTACCCCCTTTCGCGAATCGACATTTTGGTGGATTCGACTGCAAGACACCGGTTGCTGAGCTTCATCGATGCCTTTTCTAGCTACAACCAGATTAAGATGAACGAGGCTGATCAAGAGAAAACTTCATTTGTTACCAGTCAGGGTCTCTTCTGCTACAAGGTAATGCCGTTCGGACTCAAGAACACGGGCGCCATGTACCAAAGGCTTATGAACAAGATGTTCGCACATCAAATTAGGAGGAACGTGCAAGTTTACGTGGATGACATGTTGGTGAAGAGTATACGGGAGGACGACCATTTGAACGACCTCCAAGAAACCTTCGACACCCTTCGGTCTTATAACATGAAGCCGAATCCAAGCAAGTGTGTGTTTGGGGTAACGGCAGGGAAATTCTTAGGGTTCATGGTGTCCTAAAGAGGCATCGAGGTCAACACAGATAAGATACGGGCGATAATGAAGATGACACCGCTTGCAAGCATCAAGGAGGTATAGTGCCTAAACGATAAGATTGCTGCACTAAACAAGTTTGTCTCAAGAGCAATGAATAAGTGCCTACCTTTCTTCCGCATGTTGAAGAAGTAATTTGAGTGGATGATCGAATGTTAACAAGCGTTCAAAGACCTAAAAGTATACCTTTCCTCCCCACCGTTGCTGAATCCCTCCAAACTTGGAGAGGAATTATTCCTATATTTGGCTGTCTCCTTAGCAGCCGTTAGTGCAGCCTTCGTCAGCGAAGAAGACGGGGTACAGAAGCCAGTGTACTACACTAGTAAGGCACTCTGAGGTGCAGAAGAAAGATACCCCCCGATAGAGAAGCTCGCCTTTGCGTTAGTGGCTGCAGCTTGAAAACTCAAGCCATACTTTTAAGCCCACACTGTGGTCGTCTTGACCAACAAGTCTTTATGAAGGGTAATGAGCAGCCCCAAAGTAGCTGGACGAATGGTGCTGTGGTCAATCGAGTTTAGTGAGTTCGACATACAGTACCGCCCGTGGAAGGCCATAAAAGGGCAGGTCATCGCTAATTTCATCGCTAAGTTCACTAACATAGAGGGTTAGGGGGCGGATGCATAGTCACTATGGAGCATCCACACGGACGGATCCTCCAACAAATGGTCAAGCAAAGCTGGTGTGATACTCCACAACCCAAAAAGGGACAAGGTCGAATGCATGATAAGACTTGACTTTCCTACAAGAAACAACGAAGCAAAATACGAAGCCTTGATAGTAAGGCTGGATCTAGCAAAAGCAGCAGAAGCCACGAATGTGATAGTGATAGTGATAGTGTATAGTGACTCTCAAGTAGTCACTAGTCAGGTTAACGGCGACAACGAATGCAAAGGCGAATGTATGAAGAAGTACTTAGAGCAAGTGAAGAATCGAATAAACAACCTCCAATCGAAGTTCGTTCAAATCCCGAGGGAAGAGAACGAGCCAGCCGACTGCTTTGCCAAGGCTGCATCAGCGAAGCCTATGATTGTCCCCAGTTAGGTACTATCCTTCGTTCAAACCTCACCACTAATAAATGAAATCAATGTGCAGGAGATAGGATCTAAAAACAATTGGACAACACCGATAACATCTTACCTAAAGGACGGAGTGCTACTCGATGACAAGAAGTCTGCAAGGAAATTGAAGGTTCAAGCGGTGCGCTTCGTTTTGATCAAAGATGTCCTATACAAAAGGGGATTCTCCTGACCGCACCTGAGGTGCCTCGTCCCCGAGGAGGTAGACTATGTCATGAGAGAAGTCCACAAAGGAGTCTGCGAAAACCATTCTGGATCACGATCATTGGTGCACAAGCTAATCCGGGTGGGATACTATTGGCCTACAATGCAGAAGGACGCCAAGGTGTACGTTAGTTAAAGCTTGCAACAGGTTTTAGAGATTTGACAACCTCATTACACAACCGACAGAAGAGCTCTTCCCAATGACGGCTCCATGGCCTTTCACTTAATAAGGGTTGGACCTCGTGGGCCCATTCCCAACAGCGGTTAGACAAATGAAGTTCCTACTGGTCGGTATCGATTACTTCACAAAGTAGGTAGAAGCCAAAGCCTTGGCCACAATCACGGAGAAAAATGTACGAAGCTTTGTATAGAAGAGCACCATTTGTAGGTACGGTATACCTAGAGTATTGGTCTTAGACAACAGAAAGCAGTTTGACAACGACGCCTTCAGAGAATTCTGCTCTCAGCTAGGGATCAAGAATCACTACTTATCACCAGCCCACCCCCACGCTAATGGGCAAGTTGAGGTCACGAACCGATCCTTGCTTAAAATCATCAAGACTTGGCTTGAGGCGGTGAAAGGCATATGGTTAGAAGAATTACCAAGCATCTTATAGGCGTATAGGACGACAGCTAGGTCGCCTACAGGAAAGACACCATTTCAACTAGCCTATGGTAGTGAGGTAGTCATCCTGGCTGAAGTAGGACTTACAAGCTACAGAGTGGGAAATCATGACAAAAGCAGGAATGACGAAGCTATGCGCTTGCAGTTAGATTTGTTGGACGAGGTTAGAGCAACGGCCGAGCAAAGGCTAGCATGGTACCAAAACCTCATGGCCAAGCACTATAACTCCAAAGCCAGATTCCGTGACTTCCAAGTTGGAGATTTGGTCTTAAAGAAGGTGATAAGTGCCACAAAAGATACCTCCCTGGGGAAGTTAGGACCAAATTGGGAAGGACCATACAAAATCTCCTCGTGGTACCGAAAGGGAACTTACCACCTGGAAACACTAGACGGGTGAAGGTTGCACCACCCATGGAATGCAAAGCACTTAAAGAGATATTACCAGTAGACAACGACACGAACAATAATACTCTCCCCATTTCCAGTTTATTGCTTTCTAGTTAAATTTGTATTACCTACAATTTCTTTTTAAGCCTAAAGGGTAGGTTTTTCATCTTTTAAGAACAATTTTTATATGCATGTTTACCGCAATAAGAGGAGTTATTCAGATATACCATGAGTCACTATCTACTTTTCTACATATTTATTATTATTATTAAGTCCAACGTGGATGGGCTCATCCCAAAGGGGTGGTTTGACATATTAAGTCCAACGTGGACGGGCTCATCCCAAAGGGGTGATTTATATAGTGTCAAGTCCAAAGAGGATGGGCTCAACCCAAGAAGGGTAACTTAAAACGTTAGGTCCTAAGAGGACAGACTCATCCCAAATGGATGAGTCAAGATATTATGTCAAAACTAGACGAACTCATCCCAAAGGGTGGTTTGAATTCTCAAGTCCACATAGTGGACAGGCTCATCCCAAAGGGAGGTTTAAATTCTTAAGTCCACACAGTTGATTTAATTTGAAATATAAAGTTCACAAGGTAGACGGGTTCATGGTAACAGGATAACTCATATTTATTCCACAAAGTGGACAGGTTACCACTAAAAGGGCAACCAAATCCATAAAATGGACAGATAACTCATATTCATCAAAAAGGTGGGATTCATCACAAGAATTCATTTGCAAAAATTAAAATCCCAAATAGACGGATGTGTTGCAAAAGGAATGTAATCAAAATAATATAAAGATCCATAAAAGGAAATGTCTATAAAAGGCAACGGTAAACTAAATTTAATAAATTATTATAAAAAAAAAAAACCACAAAAGGGCAAGTGTTTCAAATTTAGAATAGATGGAAGAAATACAGCTTCATAAAAAAAAATTTACAAGAAAGTTGAAAAAACTACTGCTGGACGGAGGGGGTTTCTTCTTATTTCTCTTCCACAATTGGCACATCTTTAAGTTGATGGGTACCACCATTGATGAACTGGATTTGGCCTTCAATGGGAGCAGTCTCTCTGTCACTACAAGGATCGTCCGCAATGGCATCGTCAGCAAATAACTCATTAGTGCTCTCGGTGTGGATGGGCTGAGCTGGGGTCTGGGCCTGGCCATCAATGGAAACATATGACAGGTCTAGGTCTAGAAAAGAAGCTTTGACTTGACGGAGGCAGTCGTCAAAGCCATATGCAAAAAAGCCTCCGAGCTCCGCCAGGAGGGCATCGGAATCACGGTTCTCCCGTATCGCATCTTCCTTCGCCTGACTGAGCCAATCCTTGACGTCACAAATCTCCCTCTCTTTATCCTCAAGGACCTGCCTCAACATCTTTGTCTGCTTCTCCAGCTCACCTCTGGCTTGCTCGGAGTAAGCAAGCTTCTTCTCCTGAACCGTCTTCCAAGCCTTTAACTCAGCAAGCTCATCCTCCGTCGACTTCGCCTTCTCCTTGACATGGTCCAGTGCCGTCTTGTTGTTTCGACAACGGCCCATCAATCCTTTCATCATTAGCATCGCCTGGAAACAAAAGAGGGTTAGTAACAAGGCAAGCTGAAGGAAAGAAAAAGAGATGGACACAGTTACCTGCGTAATTCTAAAAAGACTCGTCTCTCTCATAGCTTCGGTTGCGTGGTTGCTTAAGTCCTCATAATCGTCTGCTGTGATGATGAACGAAAGCCGCTCTAGCGTATACCTGGAGTCCTCACGAATAAGGACGGGTGGTTTTTCAGTGATAGAGACATGACCCGTCATGAGTCCCTTGCCCCTCCCTTGGTCGAGCGAAGTTGCCGTCTTCTTAGGTTCAACCTTTAACTAGGCAACTGATTTGGCTCAACCTTGGGATTTTTTGGAAGACGATCAGTCTTCTCTGACGGTTTCCTCTTGGTGGACAGGTGGGCCGGATCCGTCCTCTTAGGGAGTTGACTCCCCTCTTGTTTTTTTCTTGCAGTAGCTTGCTGCTTGATATAGGCCCTTCTCTTGCTTTCCTTCATTTCTGCACAAAGGTGGACAGATATAAGGAGTCATATAATTTAAAAGCAAAGAAACCAAGGTATCAGGTGACGGACTTACATGTGCAAACTTGATGGTCATAACGGCGGGCAGCTGCTGTGGGTTTTAGGCCATCACAATACCAGTATAGACTATCTAAGTTAACTAACTTAACCCACGTCCTCTCTAACAGCTTGGTTTTGTTGAAAATTTTTTCCAAAAAACTCCACTGTTCTAGTGTGAATTCTGGACGGTCCTGAGCTGCAATATGAGACGGTTAAAATAGAAAGTAAAGCTACAATTAAAAAAAAAAAAAAAAACTAATACAGACGGATGCATACCGGACGGGGCCATAATGCCCCAAGTTTTGTCGACGGGCATATACTCCTGGTCACCAGGGTGACACATCCACTCGTCACCTTCAATAAAAAAAATAGCAACTCTTCCAGTTCCTATTAGAGTCGGGGGTGTCACTCACTAGCCTTAGCATTGGGTTCCTTGGCACAAAACTATACATGCCTTTAGACTGAGCGATTTCAGTTGGACGGTAACAGTAGAAAAATTCTTCCATCGTCAACTTACGCGCCCTATTGGACATGACCCCGTATAAGACCTCCATGCCTAGGAAGACCCTCCAGGCATTTGAGGAGACTTGGGTGACAACCAGCCTTAAGTATTGAAGGAGGCGACAGTGGAGAGCACTCAGTAGGAATCTGAGCCCCGCTTTTAGCATTTGCTCATAGACTTCGACGCTTTCGACACCCCTATTGTAGCACTTCTCTGACTTGTAGGGTAGACGCATGGGTATGTAAGCAGGTATCTAGTACTTCTCCTTAAGTGTGTTGAAGTGTGCTTGTTTGATGGAAGAAGTGAAGTTGTTGACCGTCCACAATGGAAGCATAATAAACTCCCTAAGTCCATCAAGACCTATGATGGATTGGATTGGGGGTTCAGCACCGTCTAGGCCTTCAGTGGAATCACCCTCTGACCTATCCGTGTCCATATCCTTATCCCTTTTGGAAGGTGAGGTGGCCGACAGATTCCTTTCATCACTTATGGTGCCAGGGTCATTCTGACCTGATGAGAACATTTCATCATAGCCCGCTCCCTCGAGGACACATGATTGTTCACTCGACACACTAGACATCTGTCACCTACACGTGACGGATAAACCCTAAGACTCTGATGGATCTACATAGACGACGAGAGTGCAGAATTTTAAATAAGTATCAATAGAATTTAATACAAAATACTTACCAGTTGAAGATTGTGAAGGTGTAGCTGACATTCACGTCAAGTAGACGGAATACAGAGCAAATAAAGCGAACGGAGAGTAGAGTTAACAAGGTGAACGAAAGCGCTTTGATTGAAACTTCTTTGCGAAAAGTAAAAATGAGGAGGAAGGAAGCATATATATATAAAGGGAGGTAATGGCATGGAAGACGAATGGACGGTTTGGTTAAAGTGAATAATCATTAAAAGCATGCCACATGCCCTTACAACATTTATTACCTTAGGCTAGCCTGAAAAAGCTATATACGCTTCTCAAGAGATAGGTTTAATTGTCACTCCAAGGGTTTGTCCAGGCAGACGACAAGCCCATGGAGTGAGGGGGCAACTGAAGTGGATAAAAGTCAAGTATGACGAATCCAATTTGATACACATGACGGGGAGAAGGCAGTAATTGGGATGATGGACGGATAGGCAACATGATCGGTAGACCATTCTCCATAGCAGACGAATTGTTTTTCAATATGGACGGATTCTGGGTTCTTAGGTCCAAAGCTGGCGGATACCAAGGCCACGTGGCACTCGCCCAACATGGGAAAACCCCACATGGAAATATCTTGCGCACCATGGTTAACCCTTGTTAAGGCAATCCTAACATGGAAAGAATCCTGCCATATGCGCACATTTTATAAAGGTCTTCCCCATAAGGAAATGCCTTCTTCACCAAGAAACGAGGATCGGTCCTACTACACTACTATAAAAACCCAAAGCCCTCAAAAATCAAGGTACGCATAATTTTCCCCAACTTTGACACTCTAAAATTGTTAAGAGTTTTCTAACTTGACCTTCAGAGGGTATTTGGCCGGTATCACACTGGTACTCTCTGTAAGGTCTTCTTCTTTTTCTGTTTTGTGCAGGTGTTGTCTTGAGCACGTGAGAACTGTGTGACTAATTGACGATTTTTGGCATCATCATAAAGTATTATTTTAACAAGCTATAGAAGCTAGTTGCAAAATTTTTCCCCTCTTTTGCAAATTTCCTGATTTTCATCTAACCCAAACACACACCACTAGTCGTTTTCATCATCCGTGTAGACTTTAAGGGTAAATTCAACTTCCCGAAGAGGCCGAATTAATCTAGGTCAATATAGAAGTCCAATAAAATTTGAACACGGGGCAAATTGTAAATAGATCACAAACAATGATTATCTACAATTGAATCCTATAAAGATCCCAAACAATGATTATCAACAATTAACACTTACCATACACTTTACTAATAGGATCACATAAGATAAAGACAAGGGAGAGGATTTGCTTTAACCTTGTATGTAGCAATTATTGCATAATGGTTAAGGTGGCAGCTAAAGAGAAGTGACAAGTGTCGAAGCATCATATGCAATGCATTTTTTTAATATATTGAGCAAAACATTATTTTCTGGGCGTTCTTCCCTTTTCCTCTTACATCACTAGACTATATATCCAATTCTTTTTGGTGTGTAGCCTGCACATAATGACATGCATTAAAATCAAGTTAAATGTTCCATGAATAATAGGAATATTCCGAATTTCATTATCAATTTATAACTTAATGATTTGTGTATGAGTATAGTGGACACTTTTTGCCCTCTACTGAACTCACCACTTTTTGTTAATCATTTACAGTCGCATAAATCCATACATACGTCACCTTATAATTTGCACATTTACATATCAATATCCTCAATGTAAGGCTAAATCGTTCTGGCTTCAGTTTATCCCATTAATTCAAATAAAATTATTAACATATATATATATATACATATATATATTTATATGATAACAGGTTAGAATACAGATATTAAACATTACCTTGTGAACCACGCTGTTTGGTTATATAAGTTATATGTGGACCTGAACCAACTGGTTCCAGCTTTGGTCCATACATATGTAGTTAGTTTATTTGGCAGTTGGGACACTAATTTGAACGAATTTTGTGACAATTTTATTGCTTAAAAAGCAACTAACTGCACCATTAGTGATGCAGAGGACGTGGTCCCATGGAATAAGGGGTTGCACGCTTTAATTAGCTAATTAAAGCGTGCAATCCCTTATTCCATAGAGCTGGGTCATTGGGACACATCCCTCTCAATTCTCAGCCAATTAACTCAAATCTTTTAGTCTTTCATTAAACAGTGACCATGAAACCTAGGACTAATGGCCACATGATAATTATATTATGCGCGCATATATATATTCTAAAAGATTCATGCATGCGTATGAACTAATGGCCACATGATAATTATATTAAGAATCTTTATTGTTTTAATTGATTGTATATCCAATGAAATTCATAGCATTGGATAATATAGAATGCACAATATAGAAGACCTATGCAAAATTGTCTGTGACAGCTGACTCATATGCCTTCCTTTTTAGTTTTTAGTAGTCAATTGTATACATAATGACTCGTGCTTGATGAGCTATTTTTGTATGATCTAGGTTTCGCCATTCGCCAAGCTTCTGTTTTTTATTTTTATTTTAACCAAGTTTCTTTTCTTGTATAAGGCTAAATCATAGTACTTCATTTGTTAAACCTTTTGTATTTGTTGAAAATTTTTTTATTAATGATATGTTTGTGTCTAGTTTGTCGATAGATTTGTGGGGTTTCCAAAATCCAATAATGTGATTGTTTGGAAAGATCACATAACTATATTATTATCATTGGAAATGTGGATTAGGAGAAAGTGAACGTGCACTTATCAATTTTATTTTTTTTAAAGAAGAAAAATAGTAAATTTATCAAAGTTGGACTGCCTTTGCTTAAAGGGAATCTAACCGATATAATATGTGATAAATTTGTATGGGAATATGTGATCATATTTAACGGTTCAAGGGTTCACTAAAATCTTTTTGTTGATAATAAGGTAAAAAAAATGTTTGTTTCTTGAGTAAAACTAAAGACATACCCAATTTTAAAAACAATTTCACAACCATCTGAGGAGAGAGTGAAAAAGAACTGTCCCTCCTCCAGGTCCCTTTTGGGGATATTAAGGAAGAACATGGAAGCCCCTTAATTAATTACCGTGGGATTATTTGGAAAGATCTCATAATTATATTTTATTATCATTGGAAATGTGGATTAGGAGAAAGTGAAAGTACGCTTATTAATATTAAAAAAAGAAAAAGAAATAGTATGTATGTCCATCAAAGTTGGACACCACCTTTGCGTAAAGGGAATCTCACCGATATAATATATGATAAATTTCTATGGGAATACGTGAACATATTTAGAGATTCAAAGGTTCACGAAAATCTCTCTTCTGATAATACGGGAAAGAAAATGTTTGTTTCTTGAGTAAAACTAAAGACATACCCCATTTTCCACTCCATTTCAATACCCTTTGAGGTGGCACTGGGATTTGTATCAGTGCTTGATGGTGAAGGTGATGCTGCTGAAGGTGAAGCTAACTTCGCTTCCGAAAAAGTTTCAAAACATTTTAGAATAACAATATATATTAAATTACATTTAATGCACTAACAAAATATATTAAATACACAAGATATATTAAATTTCAGTTAAAGCATAAGTTAATAAATTTTAAGAACATTACATTTTCCATAATCTTCAAATAGCTCAACATCATCCATGGCTTGTCGAAGCGAAATTTGCACTGAAGATTGAAGCTAATTTTGAGTACATATGAGAGATTGTACCATCTCATGGGCAAGTGAGGTATGGAATGGGTCTAGGATACGTCCTCCCGTACTAAATGCCGACTCAGAAGCCACAGTAGAAACAGGTACAGCCAACACATCTCGTGCCAATCGAGATAGTATCCTATACTTATTAGTATTACACTTCCACCAAGCCAATATATTAAAGGTTTTGTCATTTTCCCCTTCACTGTTTTCCATTAAGTATTTTGCAACCTCATCTACACACCCAACAGGTTGTTTTCCTTGCCTAAAAGCCTTGTATTGAGAGGCAATAAATCTATCTGGATCATCGTCATCATCATCATCAACATCAACACCAACACCTTCCATCCTTGATATCTCACTCGCAATTTGTATAGACACATATGATGAATGAGTTGAATTATAATGCTTATACAAGCGTTCCAATACATGTTGCACACGGTTAGTAATAACCTTAGCAACATTCTCTCCATACAAATTTGATAAACAATAATTCAAATAATCTAACTTCTTTCGAGGATCAAGCACCACAGCAACATACAAAAGCACATTTCCCTTCTTTGATGAATCCTCCCCGCTCTCCCAATACTTGTCAAACTTCTCTTTCATTGTTTTTGCCATTGAGTACAAAAAATGGTCCTCACTCGTAGAAAAGAGATCTATCTTTCTTTTAATCATATATATCTCATTAAAAAAAGCATTTGATGTCACATACAAAGAACCTGAAAACCTCTTTGTGGCATTATAAAAAAGTCTCAAAAACTTAACAAATTTTCTACAAGTCTCCCAATCATTCTCATTTGGAGGTCTCCTGTCATAATCCTCATCCCGAAAGTGTAGAATATAATCAAGATCTTCATATTCCATCCGCTTGAATGCATGTTCAAACTTTTGAGTATTTTTCAACATTTTATAGGTGGAGTTCCATCTAGTGGCTACATCCAAACATAGAATAGCCTTTAACTCTATTTTCACTTTCTCCACACACTTCTTGAAGGTTTATAACCTATTTGGAGAAGCTTTGACATATTTAACCGCGTGACGCACCCTATCAATTGACTTATTATGATGTTTTAAGTCATCGGTCACAATAAGATTCAGAATGTGAGCACAACACCTCACATGAACAAATTCATTCCCCAAAACAGTACCTTTCCACATATTAGTAGCTTCTTTTAAGTAACTAATGGCTACGTCATTTGAGGAAGCATTATCCACCGTCAAGGTGAAAATCCCCTCAATATTCCACTCTTCTAAACAAGATTCAACCATTTTGCCAATGGTTTTCCCCTTATGGTTATTAACAATACAAAAATTCAAAATTCTTTTATGTAGCTTCCAATTATCATCTATAAAATGACAAGTAAGACACATGTAATTAAAATTTTGTATTGAAGTCCATGTGTCAGTGGTAAGGCAAAGCCTACGGCCTCTCAAGGCATTTCTCAATTTATCCTTCTCTTCAAAATAAATCCAACTCACATCTTTAGCTACTGTGAAGCGAGATGGGATATTAAAATTAGGTTGGAAGACATTATAAAACCTTCTAAATCCTTGATTCTCTACAAACCTAAATGGAAGCTCATCCAATATGATCATCTCAGCAAGAACTTTTCTACCCACAACATTTGTAAAAGTCCTAGGCACTAGATTTCCCTCCTCTACATCCTTGGACAATGGGTCTTGTCCATCATGCAATTCATTATAAAGATATTCAGGACATATGGGTGTACGGTTTTTTAAATTAGATGTCCCATAAATTTTACTATCAGCCATGTACTCCTTGCTACAATATATACATCTTGCCTTAGTTCTACCTTCCTCATCTATAAACTTCTCAAAGTGATCCCAAGCCGTTGATGATGATTTTCTCTTATTAGGATTAGAAGAAGATATCACCTGCAGTGGACGAGGAGGTCTCATGGTTGGTCTTGTAGTGGCAACATCAGGTTGTGTAGGCTCCATTGAATCCATGACCTAGTACCACAAAAAACAAATCAACCATTAAACAATATTGCTATTAGTCTTGCGCGTTGGCAAACAAACAACAATGCTGCTTTCATAAAGGAAGAACCCGCGATTAAAAAAAAAAAAGAAGCTTTTATAAAGAATGCAAGTTCCCCACTCCCACCTGTTAGTTTCCAATATTACCAGGCACCATATAAAGAATGACAGGAACTATATTCATACATCTAGCTGTAAGACCACAGTAATATTAGAAAACCCGGATTAAGAATCATCATAGATTTGTATAAGGAACTTGATGCTTATATCCAAAACTGATAGTGGCATAAATCTCATGACTTTACCTACTTTAGCAATGGACAATCACATTATGCATTCACAAACAATTACCAGTCTGTGATTTAATAGATAAAGGAAAAGACTAGTGAGATAGCAGACACAACTCGGTGAAAATTATTCTCACAAACACATAATCTAGCGAAACACAAATGTAAGAAACAATTGTTCAAAGCCCACATTGACGTATAACAATAAATACTATAAAAAGAGCACATCTAGAACAAAATAACAGCTACTAATGTGACTACAAGAGGCAATGAAAACTTACTTTAGCTGTTTCGTTTACTCAACGAGAACGCTGCAAATGCAAGGCCCGAGACAAGAATGACTCCAACTACTCTTGCTGTCACAACCCCTGAAAGCAAACTACTTTAAAAATGTTAATTAGTCAATCAAAAGATAACAAACAACTCCAAAATCGTTGTTCCATACAAATGTTAATTAGTCAATCAAAAGATTGTTTATGCATTCACAAACAATCTCATGATTTTTTTTCTCCATCCCAAGTCTGCTCGTTTGTTACAAGATGAAGTGGCACTCAGTCTAACACCCCCACCTCTCAAACAAGCAAGTAAAGAAGTGTTTAAGCAGGAGTTTGGTAGCTTGTAATAAAGAATTTAGATCATATGGTATTCCTTCTTATTGAATTAACATGCTTAAGGGAAAACTAATCTTTAGCTACATTATATTAGCATGCCTGGCCTTGATTAAGCACCCATAAACTACATAATAGAATCAAAGCTTAAACTATTACACTAAATAAACTATGCATCAATACAACCTCCAAGGTTTCATATTTGCATTTTATTGTATACAAACCAGCCAACTCCCAAACATTCAAGCAATCCGTAGTTTTTCTTTTCTTTTTTCTTTTTTTTGACAAGTGAGATCAAAACCATTCTGAGAAGCCATAAAATGTTTAATTCCCCTTTAATAATCTACTATATTAAACATACCCCTATTTTTGAGTGTCTAACAATAGAATACCTATCAACAAAAACATCAAGAAAAGCACTAAATGAACTTAAAAATCATTCCTTTAAGCTAAAATCTTAAAACCCATTACACCGTTTTCTATATTTAATCACTGAATGAGCTTAAAAATTGTTCTTTTCAGCTGAAATCTCAAAACCCATTTCAACATTTTATAAATTCAAACACTTTGTAAACAAATAAATACTCACACTCACATTCACTAAGGATTGAGGAATAAGAGAAAGAAAGGAACCTAAGAACCCAAAAGAATTGAAAAAGAAAGCAAACCTTGGTTGAGCAATTTCTGAGATAGAACAAAAAAGAGGCGGATGTTTTGTGAGATTGAGACTAGGAGGTAGCTGAGGGAGGCGGAGAGCTGAGGGAGGCGGAGAGAGACCTTTGTTGGAGTAGGGTTTTACCAAAAAAAATAATCGGGTTTAGACAGTATATATCTATGACCCGAAGCCGACCCAATACCGACCCGAACCCGAAAATAAGACCCGAAACCCGACCCGAATATTCTCAAACCCGCCCAAAACCTTTTGGGTCGGGTCAGGTCGGGTCGGGTCGGGTTTTTGGGTGGGCCGGGTCCAGTGCTCAGTCCTAATTGAAAAGAACACCTCCCCCCCCCCCCCCCAAGGCATTAAGGAAGAGCATGGAAGTTCCTTAGTTACTGTCTTAAGCCTACTAGATAGCTCCTTTGCTTTTTTGCTTAACATTGCTATTCTTTGTTCTACCATTTGTGCCAAATACCTATTGGTCACTTTACTCACATTACAATTAATACCGTGCATTTCTAATTTTCTATGCATGGTTGGACCAATATTTTCCTAAGATGTATGTGAGATTGTCACTTCTAGACCTATGGAAGCAAAAAGATTGTGTCTAAATATTGAAGTGATTAATTGTGAGTGATGAATATTTTTTGCCCACAAATTTTTATATAGACTCGCAACTTTTATCTCACCACTCAAAATCGTAGTACTGTTTTTTTTTTTTTTTTTTAATAACACAATCAGTATTGTTTTTTTTTTGATAAGCAGTATTTTTTGCCCACAAATTTTTATAACACAATCAGTATTGTTATTTCTTCCTTTCGTTTATATACATAAAGCCCAATACAGCTAATGACAAAGGGGACTTATCATTATAAATTTGATTAGAATATATACTACAAGTTAAAATTATTTCATTGGAAACTTTATCTAGACTCTAGAATTGTCTAAGACACTGAAATGCTGGGTACTTGTTGTCTATACTATATATAATTCATATCATTTTATCAACTTTAGAAAGAAATTATTTAATAATTATTTATTATATTAATATTTTGAAAATTTTATCGTTGGAGTACATGCTTTCTCTTTTCTTAACATACATGTTTAATTTTGTATAAATCAAATGTTGTTTACTATTCAGCTCATAAACTTGTCTTCAATGCTATTTTTTTTTTTTTAATTAAACTCTTAAAATTTAAATATTTTATATAGATGAGATAGTTATTAATCTTATAGCATATTGAAATTTTGCAAGCATGATGTGTGCACAGACCAAACCAAGATTATTATTATTATTATTATTATTATTATTATTATTATTGATGTTATACATGAAAGTAATAGGCTGGATGCTTTGAGCTTGAATGATTTCGAGGGCCTGAAAAGGAAAAGCAAATAATCAAAGGTGACCGATGTGACTAGTCAAGAATCCTCCGATGATGAAGTTAGTTTCTCCCCTCAAAACCTAAAATTCCAAATCTCAGGAAATTTGTAAGAAGAAGAACCTACCTTTATTTGTCGTAGATGAGTATTTATGTAGTATTATGGAAGCGGTTACTTGTCTTGTAACTTCCCCCACATTTGTGGAGGTCAGAGGATAACTGTCATTGGGAGTTGAGTATTTGATAAGAGGTTACAATGATATATCAGGATCTTACCACGTGGTTTGATTCATTTGTTCATGTAGACGGAGACTATATTGAGGGTCGTCCATGTCTGGACGATCTCTTTAGGTTTAGACAGCCTTCTCTTTAGATCTATGCCTAAAGGGGGGGGGGGGGGGGGGGGGTAGCATAATTACCATAGTGCTCCATATCCCATGAAACTTTACCCCAGGACGAGTTCACATTCTATGGATGACTATTCAAGGACGAGTTACACTTCGTCTTCCCCATCAATTATTATTATTATTATTATTATTATTATTATTATTATTATTATTATCAACCTTCAACCATCTTAGGGCCAAATTTTTTTTTTTTTTTTAAATGGAATACCTAGAGTACAAACAAATGGAAAGCTTCCTCGTCAAGTAAAATGACATTTTTTTTTAATACATTTCACAATAAAAATAAAAATTTGCAACGCCAAGAAAACAATAAATCTCTGAGTGGATTAAAACAAATCCTTTTGATACTATGAACGGTTGTCCTGACTTTCCAAAATCAAAATCTCTATTAAAACTTAAAAGAAAGGCGAAAAACTCATTTTAGTCTCTACATTTTCACGCGATTTCCACTTTGGTCCCTAACTTTTTTTTCTACCACTTTTGGTCCCTAAAATCAAAAAAGCGATCTCGTTTTTGTCCCTATCGTCAGTACCCTAACGGCAAAGTCCTAGGTGGCAAACAGAACATCCTATTAGCTGACGTGGCAATTAAAATATTATTTGGCATTTTTATATGCTGCATTAGCATTTTGATTTTTTATAAAAAGCCACGTCAGAAAATTTAAACAAAAAAAATTAAAAAACAAAACTTAAATTTTTTAGTTATTATTTAATTATTTAAATATAAAATTTTCTTTTCTTTTCTTTTCATTATTTTGTTGGAAAATCATCTTGTGTTCTTTCCGTTCATATCCTTCGTGTTTTTACTTTTTAGTAAATTAATTCCTAATTTCTTGTCTTTTCTTTTCTTTGCCTTTCCAGTACTTTCTTTATAACCAAGCAAATCAAACTTCAAAACTTAGATCAAACAATAATTAATATACACCAAACAAAATCCAGAAATCAACATACACCCACCAAAATTGAAAACCCAGAAATCAATATGCACCAACAATCAAACCCAGAAACCAATATACACCAACAATCAAACCCGGAAACAGAAGTGGGTCGCCGGCGCTGAAAACCTCGGGGTAGTGCCAGTGGGACTGTGAGACGGAGACAAAGTGGAACACGACGACGACGACGACGAAGGTTTCGGCGGCGAGAGAAACGCTCTGATCTTCAGAGACAAAGGCGGTGACGCGGCGAACTCTTCAATGAGTTTCGCAAGGTCCTCATCAGAGGTTATCGATACCAGAGCATCTAGATCCTCCAACGGCAACTGGCAACGAAGGCTCACACAACTCTCTAGATCCTCCGATCGATACCACACAACTCTCTAGAGTCCGGATTGAGATTTGTGTTTGGTTTTTGTGTTTTCTTTTTGTGTTTGAATTGAGATTTGTGTTTGGTTTTTGTGTTTTGTGTTTTGTGTTTTCTTCGACAATTTTTGTGTTTTCTGGGCAAACTTAGTTGGGGAAGAAAATGAAGAACACCTGATGGTTTTTGTGTTTTCTGGGCAAGCTTAGTTGGGGAAGAAAATGAAGAACACCTAGGTCTAAGTTCTTCATGTTCTTCCAAAAAAAATAAATAAAAAATAATTTAACTAATTTTTTTTAAAATAATTAGGTTAGAAATTTTTTTATTATTTTTATATGACGTGGCTTTTTATAAAAAATCAAAATGCTGACGTGGCATATAAAAATGCCAAATAATATTTTTTAATAATATTTTAATTGTCACGTCAGCTAATAGGATGTTCTGTTTGCCACCTAGGATTTTGCCGTTAGGGTACTGACGGTAGGGACAAAAACGAGATCGTTTTTTTTTATTTTAGGGACCAAAAGCGGTGGAAAAAAAAGTTATGGACAAAGTGAAAATCGTGTGAAAATATAGGGACTAAAATGGGTTTTTCGTCTAAAAGAAACTGAGCATGATTGTTAAAGTTGGCTACACATTATGTTAATTAATAATTATATCTAACTTATTCTTATTCTTTTTCTTTTTTTTTGTAGGAATGATGAGGGTGCCGCTATATATACCATTTTTGTTCTTTTTGCTTCTGCTTTTATTCTTTTCTTTGAACATAAACATACTAGGATTCAAAAGAACATAGAACATAAACATGTGTGTTGCTTTAAGAGTATTTTACGTTTTACTTATTCGAAGCGATTGAATGTGGTTTGATGCCTAGTTTCGAATTAAATAATTGTGGATGATTTGACTCTGTATTTAAAGGGATATGATTAGTATTACCTCAATTTAGAGAACTTTCTATGCTTGAAGGTGGAAAGCAAGTTAAAATTTTAAGTTACCAAGTATGAGGACTAAACTTTTAAGTAAAATCAGATGCCATTAAATTCCAAGCGATCAAAGCTATCCATATTCATTTCATAGCCATTAAATTGTCTGACGGTCTTGTAGACCCAAAGCTTGTGCATGTCCATCTATAGTATGTTTGACATCAACTTTTAACTTTTAATTTATATCTACAACTTTTTAAGATTTTTTTTTTTCACTTTTTTAAAATACAAGTATATTTTAATACACTTTCGACAAAAACTTTTCAATTAAAATTTTGATAAATTGAGATGGCATCAAGGTTTTATATGAGAGATGATGTTCTAAACATAACAAAGTTTAGCGTTAACTTTTTGCTTTTAATTTTTATGTACGGTTTTTTAAAATCTTATTTTTTTTCCCACTTTTTTTTCACTTTTTTAAAGTATAAGTATATTTTAACACACTTTCAGCAAAAACTTTTAACTAAAAGTTTGATAAGTTGAGATGGCACCAAGGTTTTATATGAGAGATGAATGTAATAAACATAACAAAGTGAAAAATATTTGAGTAAAACGAAAATCTAGTTGTGTGCGTTTGATGTTAGAAACTGTGGAACTGTTTCATGAGAGTTTGTATGCCAATAGAAAGATTTTAGTCTTCTACATGCAATTCCATTTGTATAAATGGCATGCTTCAAACTGGAGAATTCAGGCGTTGAGGAAGTGCTTACATGCTTGATTACCAAAATATTGTTCTTTACTGGTGATTTTTGATATGTTAAAGTTGAGAGAGAAACAATCTCCTTCTAATGTGGTGAGAACTTAGATCCAATGTATTAGAAAAAAAAAAAAAAAAAGAGAAAACATAGGGCCCGGACCTGGCGTAAAACCAGTGTTTTACGGCAGCCAATAGAAGGTTGCCACGTCATTAATTAGAAAATCTTCTCACTTTCTCTCTTACTGTCTCTTGTCTTCTCCGTTTCACAGGTCTCTCTCTTCTCTCTCTTTTTTTCTTTTTTTTCTCACCTGTTCAGTTCTCTTCCTCTCACTAGCCCTCTCACCCATACCTTTCTTCAAAGAGTTAACAAAAAAACAAAACCACAGAGAATCAAAACAAAATCATGGGGAAAAATGAAAAAAAGATAACAGTTTTTTCTAAGAACTTCTGCAACTTCGAAGAGAAATAGTGAAAAATCATCCAAAATAAAACCACATTTTCTCTTCAAGAAAGATCCATTAATTGCAGACAAAAATGTCCATGACTAAACAAGAGCACACTTGCTCCCCACCCCCCTCCCACGCCAAAAAAAAAAAAAAAAAAAAGACTCTTCTTTCTCATTATTTTTCCTAGTCCATACAGAAAAAACTAAAAATGAAATAGAAATGGAGGATCATCAAAGAGATAAGTCCATTTTGACATAATAAAGACTGTGTTCTCCGAGAAACAGGTGTTTTCGGTGGACTACGAGGCCAAAGTCTTGCAACGCCTTCTAGAGGCTTCACTCTCCAGCAATCTGAAGTCAGCGTTGGAGCTCATCGCCGATCAGTCTGTCGATGTCATCTTCGTTGGTGCCATGTGCCTGAAGAGCAGGAAGACCAAGGTGATCCGTGTGATGAATCGGCGAGTCAGGTCCGGGCTCTGTGGTGGATCTGTGGTGTTAAGCGGTTGGGATGTGATGAACACTAAATATGGGTTTAGTAAATTTGAGTTTGGGTTTGTGTAGTGGAATCTCTGGCTTTGCTGAGAGGGAGAAGGGAAGGGACTGATAGTCTTGAAGCTTTTAATTGCATTTGATTTTAGACGGAGAAGAAAGGTATGGGTGAAAGGGCTGGAGAGAGGAAGAGAACAAGTAAGTAAGAAAGAAAAAAAGAGAGAGAAAAGAGAGACCTATGAAACGGAGAAGACAAGAGACAGTAAGAGAGAAAGAGAGAAGATTTTCTAATTAATGACGTGGCAACCTTCTATTGACTGGCGTAAAACACTGGTTTTATGCCAACTCCGAACCCAATGTTTTCTAAAAAAAAAAAACCTTTAAGAAAAAATTTCAACGACAAACAATATTAAAGCAGAGAAAAAGATAAGAGGACTTAGGTAGAAAAAATCAAATATCAATTTCTTAGCTCAAAGAATGAAACTTTCACTTTATTACACTTAATTCCCTGAATCCCGGCCTCTTCTTCCCAACGTTATAAGTACTTATACTTGTATAGTGGCTATCATTTCAAAAGTTCCTAATTTTAACAGGAATAAGAATTGCATCTACACATGCATTAAGTAGGTACAACTGATTATCTGTCACAACTTTTTATTCTCAATATTCTTGGCTAACTTTTTAGTTTTATTATTGGTTTAACACAAAAAACACTCGGGGGAGCTAGAAAAAAAAAGGTTCACACAGAAAACAAATTTGACTTGATAACTATATTTTAGCATGTTTAAGCCTTTAAGAGCATTCTTATCAAGAATTGCCAAAAAATTAGTATTTACCATCTCAAAATCTAATTTTATAACATATAACACACCACTTTACAACATCCTTTCCATTAAAACTTCTATTTTTTTTTTATCACTTCATTTAAATAATCTTTCTTTATCATTTTTTATCATTTTTTATTTTTCCAGTCTCTTTCTCTGACTCTCTCTCCTCTGTGTCTCTCTTTCACAACCCAGCGCCGCCCGCCACCATATCCACCCACCCACTTCACAACCACCGCATCTACCCACCATTGCCGCAACCACAAACAACAGCAGAATTTAAAAAAAAAAAAAAAAAAAAAAAAACCTCCACATCCAAAGCCAAAAAAATCACAACAAAGACCCAAAACAACCCCGATCAACCCACACCCATCTCTAAACCACCCCGATCAACCCACACCCAACACCTAAAGCCACCCCGATCAACCCACAAACCCAGCCACCAAAATCAATAACCCACCAAAATCAATCAAAACCACTAAAACTAAAACTCACCGATATCAAATCGTAAAACCCACTAACCGAACCACCGTAGAGACCTACCACGAACCAACGTAGAGATCCACGAAAAACCACCGCAGCCCAACCACACCGAGCATCGCATCCTGGCCACACCCAAGACCCACGAACCGAGATGCAGAGAGAAAGGGAAACAGAGAGGCAGAGAGAAAATGAAAGAAAGAGTAAAAAGGAGTGGACGGAGAGCACGAGATCGACGGCGGTGTGTGACGGAGAGCACGAGATCGAAGGCGGTGTGTGACGGAGAGCACAAGATCGGCGGCGGTGTGTGACGGAGAGCACGAGATCGGCGGCGGCGTGTGATGAAGAGCACGAGATCGGCGGCGGCGTGTGACAGAGAGCACCAGAAGGAGAGAGGGACAGAGAGCACGAGAGAGAGAGAGAGTGAAAAGGAAAGTGAAAAGGAAGAAAGAAAAAAAAATGAGAGCACACGGAAGAGAGAGAGAGAGAGAGAGTAATAAAAAATTGATAGCATTGTGCTACAGTGCGCTCTCAAAAATGAGAGAGCACTGTAGCAGTATTGTAAATTTTTTAGCATTTAGGATCTTTGATAAAGCAAACTTTTAGGTTAAAAATGCTAAAAAATACATCTTTTAGGATTTGTAATCCTTGATAAGAATGCTCTAAGGATGCTCTAAATATATTGTCTAGAAAGTGCAGTTTTCTAGAATAACAAACCTACCTATACAAAATCAAAAAAATTGACGTGCCTGCTTATTAAATTAAATATAGGGACCATGATAGATTTCATTTGGATCTAGGGAAGAATTCAAAGCTAGTGAAGTGGTAAAAGAATCACTTTTTGCTTCTGGTTAATTTATTAGAAACGAAGAGAATCTATGGGACAGACAAGGATGATGGTCCATGCTCTCTCTCTCTCTCTCTCTCTCTCTCTCTCTCTCATGATACAAAAGTGAGTGACTCTATATATAGTATATACCCTAGCTACTATAGTCTGGTGCGCCTCATGTATATATATATATATATATATATATATATATATAGTGTTTGGGTCTATTAGGTTTAGGTTTAGGTCTAGGTTTTAGTTAACCAGCTTTTGATTAAAAATCATAAGTCTCATTTCAAAGTGTTACATTTTATATTTGGTGAGCACAAAATAAAGCGCATATCCACTTTAGAAGCTATTCTATATACCAGACACCTGACAAAAGTGGCCAAAAAACCTCGTGTAATAAACTGGAAGAGTTATAACTAACGTTCTCAAATATTATGTCTCACCTTGAATTTTCTTTTTCTTTTTCTTTTTCTAAAGCTTAGCTTATGATGAAGGATCAGTCTCCTTTTTTTTTTAGATCCCCTTTGAATTTTTGCCGGGTTCTAAGGCATAGTCATTGTTCTAATTACTAGACACCTGAAAAGACAAACTCTTTAAGAAAACCCCCCCACTTTTTATGGAGCTGAGTGAGCTAATAACCAATGTTCTTCCATTTATGTCTCACCAAGAATAAAATTTAACAAAGCTGATTCAACTTAGGAGAAAGGGTATAGTCTTATTTTTGTTTATTTCCCGATTTATATGCTGGGGTGTTCATATTCTCTTTTTTAAGTTTTAAAGTAACCATTGAAGATACTTTGGCACCCAACGGCACAATGGATGTCAGTGACTCAGTGCCAACTGCAACCATTGGTCCTCCGCTATGGACTCGAATAAAGCATTGATTTGATTCTCACGAGGTCTGTCCCCTTCACAAACCCTAAAAGCAACACAGAAAATAAAACCGTCCAGGCATGCACCAGTACCAAAAAGATACTTGGGTATCAGCTTCCATACTTGGGTATACCTAGTTGATTTTTTCTGTTTCACAAGTCTCTTATTTGAGTAGGCCCAAGTCCAATCTTACTTTGTGTGCAAACTAAGTCTCCTATTTATAATACAAATCAATTAATCATGGTTAGTGTATGGTTAGTTTAGGGCTTAGTCTCCAATATACTTATGTTAAATTCATTGTAACATAGAATTTGTACTACACTCATATAATTAAGATATAGCTTTTACGGGTTTCTTTTGTGCAAGTAAGCTGTCAGACTAAATCATGTAATTTTCGTGCTCTTGTGTTCTCTAATTTATGTTTCCCCATTTATTTTAGCATATTCAACATAGCATATCAAAACAAATATTCAACATCCATCATGAATATAATTAATGGAATTTATTAGCTAAGTGGTTTCTAAGGTCTCATGAGATCGTGTATTCGAAACATTAATTGTCAACATCTTGAAGTTACCCCTAAGGGGATTCATTCATGTAATAACCCGGTATGTGTGAAATGAGGGAACTGCATACACTTGAGAGAATAGTATGATATTTAAAAATGTTTGGATTTCCTTTTTTTTCAAAAAAAAAAATATGAAATATAATTAATATTTGATAATCTGAATATTTAATCAATTCAATGTTAATTGATGTGGAAGAATATACTTCTACTCGCATGGTGCAATTTGTTAAAAATCTTGTAGTTAAATTGACACCTTTCTATATATAAAATGTTTAAAAATTAAAGGAGGAAATTATTCGAATGGCAGAGTTAGCAACATGTTGTAATTATTTTTATAAAAAAAAAAAAAAAAAAAAAAATCGCATGGTGCAGTTGCTGCAGTGGTAGGATTAAACGTATGCGACGCTCAACATTAATTTGTGGTACTTCTTCACAGTACTAGTGAATGATGACACCTTTTTCATAAAACACTGTATATGCATTTAGTTATTGTAATTCGCAGGCGTTAATGTAATTGTAGAAGTAGTGCGTGTGTTGTTACGTGCATTAATTCTGTCAGGTTTGGTCCCCAAAACAAAAACAGAGCGCATTAATTAAAGAGCCCTATACTTATAACAAGAGCTAGCAATTTGGGCTTCCCCTCCTCTCTTACTTTAAATATGAGCCCAAATTCTGAGAATTAAGGGCTGAAAGGAAGGGCATCTAATGATGCAACCTTAAGGCCCAGCTGATGTTTACGTCAAAATTTATACATAATACATTCTACATATCAAGATGTGACCCGAAACATATCCCCTTTTCTAGTTTTTAGAAAGTGTTTTTAAAAACTAAATTTTTTTTCAGGATCGGGAAAAACAAAAAAAAAGTTTTCCGCCAATATTACTTGTTTATATTTTTTAAGATATTCCAGTATTCCACTAGCATTTAACCTACCAATTCAATGTATTGGGTAGATTTTTTCGTAGATTGATGGGTTGGCAAGGGTGGCCCAACATAATTTGGGGCCTAAGGCGAAAAATTTATGTAGGGCCTTTACTCTGTAAATATTAATTAAACAAAATTATTTAATACTAATCAAATTAAGGTTAATTTGATACATTAAATACATAAATAATACCAACTAAACTAATGATAATTTCATATATAGAATTGAATATCATAGTTGAGCTATAAATATTAATAAAAAAAATAAAAATATATTGCGATTGAAAAAGATACTTTATTTTGAATATAAGACAGTGCATAGTTAAATAAAGTTGTAATCTAATTTTTAATTTTATATTTTGATTTTAAGAGAGAGAGATAGATATTATTTGGTGTGTGGCTTTATAAGATATTAGTTTACAAAAATTAAAGTCTCCAACTATCAGGGGGATTAATCTATAATTGATGATTTAACACATTTGCAACATCTTTTTGAAATATTTTAGGGTTTCAATTGAGTTAAGGTTCTATTGGTCTCGTAGTTTGAGAGTCTTAATAAAAATGAAAAAGAAAAATGCGTTAATTAAAAGTACTATAAAATGTTTAAAATATAATGTAACATTGTCTCTCACTGATGAATTTCATCAATTTAACTAATAAATGTTTATATCACTTTTTTGTGATTAATAACATGGCAATCTATAAGCCAATAGTAAAATTTGTAATATTCTTAACATCACTAACAAAAAAAAAAAAACAAAATGTACAACCTTTAGAAAATATATATATAATTTTATAAAAATTTAGGCCTTTAACTATGGAAAGTGGGACCTTTTTTCTTAAAGAAAATTTCGTTTTTTGGTGGGGACTTAGGCCTAGGCCTAACTTGCCTAGTCCTTGGGCCGGCCCTATGGGTTGGGTTGGATTCTAAGCTTTTTTTTTGTTTTTTTAAAGCTCAAGTTGGCTATTGTTATATACTTATATATGGTTAGCAAAAGTTTCAACCCAAGTTTTTCGACCCAACGCTAATATATATATATATATATATATATATATATATATTACCCATTTTGCACATTTTGTTAAAAGCTCAATTCATGTATTATAATATATTTATTCTTTTAAATATGGCCTAAACCCATGTAACATATTGGAAAAATTGAGGAAATATGATTTGTAGAGAATGAGTTGGTTCTTTTCAGATCTTTTGCATGAGCCCAACTCAAGTATGCTACTAGGTAGGCAAGGAATGCCGGTATCACCTCAGACTTATGAAAGAGATCTTGTACCTAAAATTTTCACCCCAAATGAGGTTTCATGCTCTTGTTGTCAATGGCCTAAGTTTGCTGACATATTTTCTTTTCCACCAAAAAAACACACTGCTTACCCTAAACTAATCAGGTAGCCTATTGTAGGCATCAAATGCAGCTGCCAAAAGCCTACAATGGCAAGGAAACAATAGCTAATAGAGTTAGCGACTTTATTTCTGAAAGTATGTAGAAAGAAAGCCAACCCTTTTATCCAAACTAAACCAAACATCAATTTAGCAAATTGGAGGTCCATAGCCTTAACTGTTAACCTAAAAACCAATCACTAAGAGCACCCAAAACTCAATATAAAAGCCCATAATCAGGTCAATCACATTTTCCCCATATAGCTGAAACTTTAAAGCAAAAATTCGTTTATCTAGCAATGATTCTCACAAACCTGAAACTTGGGGGGTAAAAATATTGGTACAGAGGAACCTTCCCTCTCTTCCTTACGACCTCTCTCAATTTTCTCTTTTGGCTGACTATGGAATTTCGAACCTGGGTTGTTTTTATGCATTTTTTAGCATTTTTGTTATCGGCATTTTGATTTCTCCCTTGTCAAAGCACTATCAGCCTCTATTCATTAAATATTGGAATTTTAGGGTTGATACTCTCCACAAAAAAAATCACTTTTAAAGAATTCAATGGGAGATTTAGACTATTCTTTCATTTTTTGCCCTTGTTGCAAATCATCCCGAACAATAGTTTGAATATGTTAGTTTAATTTATTTTAATATTTTAGGAATTAGTTTTAATAAAATTGGAATAATATGTCAAATTTTGTAGACCACATATCGCAAGCTCAGATAATAATAATAATAATAATAATAATAATAATAATAATAATAATAATGAAAACTATAGAGAGCACCAAAAGGCTGGGAAATAATTCAAGCCAAAACAAAATGTCAGCTGATCTCTCTCGCTGAGGGCGGTAGAAATAGAATTTTGATGCTGCAATAATTAGAAATGATGTTGAAATCGCAACAGTGGTGGGGCATGGATGATCATGGATCTCTAGTGCATGCTTAAGTGAAAGGGAAGTGACAGCTAGGAAAATCAGCAACTCTTCTTCGGCTATAGAAACAAGACACGAATACATTCTGAGCCCAAATTTCGAGAATTAAGGTTTGGATTTTTCAGCTGTAAGGAAGGGCATCTAACGAAGCAACCTTAAGGCCCAACTGATGTTTACGTTAAATATTTGTACATAATACATTCTACATATCATGACGTGACCGTTTTAGAAAGTGTTTTTAAAAACTAAATTTTTTTTCAGCCTCGGGAAAAAAAAAAAAAAAAAAAAAATTTGCCGCCATTACTCGTTTTCAAGATATTCCACTATTTAAAGGTGTACATTCATCCTACCAATCTAATGTATTAGGTCCATTTTTTTTTTTTTTTTTTTTGGCAAATTGATGGGTTGGGTTGGATTCCTTCCTTTTTTTTTTTTTTTTTTTTTTTTTTTTTTTTTTTTTTTTTTTTTTTTTTTTTTTAAGCCCAAGTTGGCTAAGGTTTTATACTTTTATATGGTTAGCAAAAGTCTTAACCCAAGTTTTTTCAACCCAACACTAATATATATATATATATATATATATATATATATATTCATAAAGGGGAGAAAGTGCACAAGATTAAGATATTTAAAGTATAATACTTGAAGTAAAATGCTGAAAATAAGAAAGTGTGATGCCTCAATTTGATTGATTGTGTGATGTGTGTGGGTGTGTGATAAGTCCCACATTGGATATTTATTAGGTAGATCTAAATTTTATTAACAACTACAAGGAGTCTTAATTGTGACTAGTTTTTTTGAGGTATAGCGCAAATGTATCTAACGCTTTTTCTTGGATCGTTACATATAGTATCGGAGCCGGCCTGGTAACCCCGTGTGGACTCGGAGACACTATCCCACAAAGTGGGTCCTAACAAAGACGTTAGGGATTTAAGTGGGAGAGATTGTGATGCCCCAATTTGATTGATTGTGTGATGTGTGTGGGTGTGTGATAAGTCCCACATCGGGTATTTACTGGGTAAATCTGAGCTTTATTAACAACTATAAAGAGCCTCAATTGTGTCTAGTCATTTTGAGGTATAGCACAAATGTGGCTAACACTTTTTCTTGGGTCAAAAGTATAGTAAAAGCAATTGGTATTTTAATGAATAAGGTTTCAATAATAGATTAAAACACTTACAGGAGATAATAGTAGATACAAGGCTTTGAATTGGAATGGAAAAATGTTACAAGCTTAGGACAATAGCATAAATGTGGCTAGCACTTTTCCTTGGGTTATCAGTATAGTAAAAGCAATTGGTATTTTAATGAATAAGGTTTCAATAATAGATTAAAACACTTATAGGAGATAATAGTAGATACAAGGCTTTGAACTGGAATGGAAAAATGTTACAAGCTTAGGAAGCAATCTGAAAACTATAAGGAATTTGAAATTAGGAAAATTGAGTGATATCCCAACCTGAAAGGGATATTCCCCCTTTATAGGCAAAATAAAACACTATTTAAACAGTGAATAGTAAATTTGACAATTTTACCATTCATCATAGGTTAGCAAAATTGTTAGCATGTGCTGTAACAAAATTGTTTTGTTCAATAATCTTTTTTGTTTTAGTAGAAATAGAGGTGTTAACATCAATTATTTTAGCAATTTTAAAAGGCGAGGCCTTTATCTCAGTCTCTTTACAGTTAATAATAAATGTACCAAGGGGCGAATGACTAGACCGAACAACAGTTTTATCTTTTTTAATAAAATTTGATTTTTTTTTTACCTTATTCAAACAGTTTTTTGAAATATTTTTTGAAACGTAAAAGTTTTCAATGAAATCAAAAAAAAAAAAAAAAAAAACAAATTATGTTTATGCAATTCATGCATTTTTTCTTTCCATTTTCTTTTAACGTGGTCCTTTTCTTTCTGTTCAAAAGTAGCATGATAGGATTTTCTTTTTTCTTTGTTTTTTGTAGATTTAAACTCATCAAATAAAGCTACCATATCAATAACAAAGGCTTTGTTTAAAACTCTTAGTTGGCTATGAATAATAGGGGTTTGAAAATCGGGAGTAGTAGAAGCTTGAAAATCAGAAGTAGTTAGAGACCCGGATTCGCTGTCTTCTTCTTCTTCAATGACATGCTTGCCATGTTTAGAAGGATGCTTCATTTTCGTAGAATAATAAGCAGTGCTTGCTTGGAAGTTATCACTTGCAGCCCCTTTTAGCTTTAAATCAGGTTTTTCAAAATTCTTTTGTAAGAAATCATTGAGATCTTGATCTCATTTTGAAATATTTTCAAAAACAGCAAAAGAATGTCTTCTTTCGTTAATCAAAAGAGGTTTCCTTTACTAGATTTCTACTTATCATGTTTCTTATAAACATTTTTCTTCTTAACATAAAAATCATTAGATTTAGTAAAACGTCTTTTATATCTTTTATATTTGTAATCTTTATAGACCTTATCATGTTTCTTATTCCCTTTTTGCCTGGAAGGGGAATTAGGAGATAAACCATGTTGTTTATAGAAATTACCCATTTCATATTTAGCTTTTTTACTATTTTTTTAACTGTTGTTTTTACATTTTTTGATCATTACACATGTTAATACCAAGTTTTTTAATAGTGCTAAAAATATCACTATATGTTAAATCTTCATAATTAATAGTACCATTTTTATCAGTTAATTATTCTTTTACCTCATGAGCAAAAAGAGGATGTAGACCAGCAATAAACTTCTCTTTCCAATAAGGTTTCAAATAGTCTTTCCGAAGCATTACTCTGGAAATAAAAAGTAAAAACATCTTGGTATTATCTGTAATAAGACATTGTAGGACAACGTAAATTGTTTAAATAGTCACTAATACGGGAAGAAATATTAGGAGGAGTTCCAACAAAATGTTTAATAATAGTATAGATTAAAGTATTGGCTACATCAGGAATACCTTGACAATTTCTTTCATCAAAAATGGGTAAACCATCATCATCTTTCTTAATAGTCTTTTTGATGGATTCTCTAGAATCTTCGGTAAGATATTTTTCCCACCAACTGCAAAGGGTTCCAGAAAAACCAGTAGTAAGAAGATCAACAATCTCAAACTGAGTTTGAAAAAATCTTTCTTCAAATTGCATATTAGAAGGGGTAGATTTTGAATACCAATTTTTTGTAAAAGACATGGGATTAGGTTTCCTGACAAATCTTTTAACTTTAGGTAATTCAAAAACAAGTTTATCAAAGTTCTTAGATTTTTTAGATTCAGGAGCAGAGGATGAAGAGTTAAAATCTGAATCTTCGGAAAAACAACCTCTTCTCTTTTCTTGGAAATAGCATGGGCAATACTAGTAGAAGTAGTATTCTGCT
Source organism: Lithocarpus polystachyus (assembly GCA_033629205.1). Taxonomy (NCBI): domain Eukaryota; kingdom Viridiplantae; phylum Streptophyta; class Magnoliopsida; order Fagales; family Fagaceae; genus Lithocarpus; species Lithocarpus polystachyus. The sequence continues at coordinate 43,085,175 of CM066165.1, read as the reverse complement.
CAATTTTTATCTTTTGTATATCAAAAGACATTTGTTCAACTTTTTCAATAGTTTTAGCCTGGGTGGTCTTAAGGCTCAAGTTTTGCCTTTGACCAGTTAAGAACAATGGCCTGTAATAGTGAAACTTCTGATTCCCCTAATATTAAAATTGGTTGTAGAGACTCTTGTTGCAATACTATTAATGTTCTATCCAAAGGTCGCAAAACAATTAATGTTTTAACCAAAGAAGAAGAACAAGAAAATTTGCTAATAAATTTGATAAGCCAAATTGATAATCCTGAGCTTAAAGAAGAATATCTTAAAAAGCTTAAGAAAACCATGATTAAGGGTCCGTTTAGATATAACTTATATTTCTGAAAACTGAAAACACTATAGTAAAATAATTATTAAATATGTGAATAGTGCTGTGAGACCCATTTTTAATTAAAGTTTTGGTGAAAAAAGATGTTTGTGAGTCCTGTGAACAATGCACAAAACCTATAAATAGTGCCATTCCAGTGAAATGTGTGGATGTTCAAGGTGGTAGTGTGCACGGGACCCACTGGCAGGTCTGTGTCCACTGTGCACGGGACCCATTAGCAGGTTTGTGTCCCACATGAAATGCACTTTTGGTTAATAATAATAATAATAATAATAATAATAATAATAATAATAATAATAATAATTTAGATGCAAATTTAGAATTTTTTTCCTTTCACGTTTATAAAAGAAATTACAGTTATTGCTTATCTCTAAAGTTTATTCTTTTTATTTGTTTGAAAAATAAAAATATATATTTCTAAATTATAATATATGCAAATTATTAACATTTACCCAAAGAAATAGAAGAGCCACTGTGCACGCGCATGCTCAAAGGCTAGTATGTGTGTGTGTGTGTGTGTGTGTGTGTGTGTGTGTGTGTGTGTGTGTGTGTGTGTTGATACCCATTTTGCACATTTTGTTAAAAGCTCAACTCCTGTATTGTAATATATTTTATTCTTTTAAACATGGCCCAAACCCATGTAACATATTGCAGAAAATGAAATTGAGGGAATGCGATTTGGAGAGTATGAGCTGGGTTGGGCAAGGGACGCTGGTAGCATCTTAGGCTTATGAAAGAGGTCTTGTACCTAAAATTTCCATCCTAAATGAGGTTTTATGCTCTTTTTGTCAATGGCCCAAGTTTGCTGCCATATTTTCTTTTCCACCAAAAAACACACAGCTAACCCTAAACTAATTAGGCAGCCTATTGTAGGCACCAAATGCAACTGCCAAAAGCCTACAATGATAAGGATAAAATAGCTAATAAAGTTGGAGGTCCATAGCCTTATCTTTTAACTTAAAAATGCATCCAAAACTTAATATAAAAGCTCATAATCAAGCCAACCACATTTTTCCTATATAGCTGAAACTTTAAAGCAAAAGCTCATTTATCTAGCAATGATTCTCACAATTCTGAAGCTTGGAGGTAAAAATATTGGTACAGAGGAACCTTTCCTCTCTTCCTAACTATCCCTCTTAAGTTCCTCTTTTGGCTTACTATGGGTTGAAATTTCGAACTTAGGTTGTTTTATGCATTTTTCAGCATTTTTGTTATTGGCATTTTGATTTCTCTCTTGTCAAAGTATTATTAGCCTCTATTCACTAAATATTGGAATTTTTGGCTTGATACTCTTCACAAATGATCACTTTTAAAGAGCCCAATAGGAGATTTGGGGTGTTCTTGCATTTTTTGCCCTTGTCGCAAAACATCCCCAACAATAGTTTAAATAAGTTAGTTTAATTTATTTTAATATTTTAGGAATGAGTTTTAATAAATTTGGAATAATATGTCTAATTGTGTAGACCACATATCGCAAGCTCAGACAATAATAATAATAATAATAATAATAAAAACTATAGAGAGCACCAAAAGGCTGGGAAATAATTCAAGCCAAAACAAAATGTCAGCCGATCTCCTCTCTCGCTGAGGTGGTAGAAATAGAATTTTGATGCTGCAATAATTAGAAATGATGTTGAAATCGCAGCAGTGGTGGGGCATGGATGATCATGGATCTCTAGTGCATGCTTAAGTGAAAAGCGAAGTGACAACTAGAAAAATCAGCAGCTCTTCTTCAGCTATAGAAACAAGACACAAATATGTATTTCTTTTAAAGTTTGATGCTAGCTATGCTATTCGAGTAGTGAAAGGATATTTATCTGAACTGCATAGGGAAATTCAATCAATGGTGCAAGATATAAACTCAGTATTTAGCCAAAAAAATATATATATAAACTCAGTGTTAGATAGGTTTTCTTGATGAAATTTTGTGCATGTACCAAGATGTGTAAATTTTTTCGGTACATAGCCAAATGGGCCGTGGACAATGTCTCCAATGGACCATTCTCTATCTCTGTTACTCTTAGGTTTTTGGTCTAAATTATGAAGATGGTTCCAGTCCATCTTTCTTCTCATGTAAATTATAGCCAAATGGGCCGTGGACAATGTTCTCAAGTGGACCATTCTCTATCTCTGTTACTCCTAGTTGGGTTTTTGGTCTAAATTATGAAGATGGTTCTAGTCCATCTTTCTTCTCTTGTAAATTACCAAATGGGCCATGGACAGTGTCTCAAATGGACCAGTCTCTATCTCAGTTACTCATAGTTTGGTGTTTGGTCTATATTATGAAGATAGTTCCAGCCCATCTTTCTTCTCTTTGTAAATTGTAATTGACGTTTGCAGTTTTGCTCCCCCCTCAGGGAAAAATAAAAAATGTAAATAAAAATTGGAGATGTATGTAGTGAAGTTGTGTACAACAATCTTGTAATATATGAATTTTTATATTATATAACAAAGATATGTAACACCTCTCTCATATGAAGATGGATCGTACTAGTGTGAAACTCACCTCCATGTGAGAGCAGTGTTACATATCACCGTTACACTTAATGCCTTCAGATTAGTCCCATATTAATGAGGTTTATGGCAATATGGGAGGAGTGTCGTATTTAATGATTGTACAAAATAATAAATCCTCCCCTCATAGAAGATTTTCTGCACCCTCTATATTCAAAAGGTGTCTCATAGCTTGTGAGACTACATGTGCTGGTGGGGTACGTGAGTTGCAAGACATCCGCTATATTCAACGAGTGCCTAAGATATTTATTGCTCCGCTAAGGACAATTTCTTCACGTTCAAATAACTATATACTTCAACTAAACAGTACTAATTCAATTTTTAATACCCCTCTCATTAGAGAAGATATTTTTTTGCACTCGTACGTGAGACAACGTCTCATGTTTTGTTATATGTAATTAAAAAATAAGATCATTTTTCCTTGTACACAAAAAGTGGAACTCACATGTTGTGAGTTCTTCATTGCATACAAGAAAAACATAACGGGATATCTGTTGCACACCCAAGTTTCAATTGGATTGATATTTGTCGTAAATTGTGATAACTAGTAAATTGCAATATGGGCAATTGCTTTTGGTTGAGAGTGACAGTTAAAAATGCAACTTTCAAACCTAACCTTTGAATTCAAAAAGAATAAAAGTGAAGAAGTAAAATATTTTTATGAGAGGAATAATAGGGTTTGCACACCACGCAATACCTACCCTAATATGGTCCAATCTGGGCGACGCGGTGCCTGGTCATACAGAATAAGCTGAAAATTTCTAGGCGCCCACACTAGGATCACAACTAACTCTAGAATGGGCTAAAATATGTACGGGTACACTATTTATTAATTAATATTTATATGGTGAATATATTGACAACCAGTGGCTGTAGTTTAGTGGTAAGAATTCCACGTTGTGGCCGTGGAGACCTGGGCTCGAATCCCAGCAGCCACAGATCTTTTTTGAGCTTTTAAAGTTTTATTTCTAAAAATTGCTGTGTCATAAAAAATTTTAAGATTAAGATTTTCTTAGGTCATGTTTGGTAGACTGTAATAGGTGCTGTAATGTAATAGTTATTCCTATAGTATAGTTATTTTTAGTTTGGTTATGTTTTTATTATAAGGAATAATTATTCCGGTTATGTTTTTATTATAAGGAATAATTATTCCTTATGAATAGCTATTCTTTAAAATGAGGAATAAATATTCCTCTTTCAAAGGTTGTATTAGCTATTCCTTAGTAAGTGCAATAATTTCAAAACTTAATATATTTCCAAGTAAACAAACTTTCCATATACATCTAACAATTATAAAAATAAAAAATCATAAAAAATAACATATATCTCTCTTAAATTTAAAAAGAACAATTTTTAAGAAAATATAATTGTGTGAGTAAGAAATTTCCTAAAATAAATGTTAAGATACATTCTAATATTATAACTCACAACCAAACTAATGAATAGGTTTAGTTATTACATTACAACACATTTTATTCCTAGTAATAAAGATTACAATTCTTGTCATAATCTCCATTCAGTGTACCAAACGTACCCTTACTGTTTTCTACTTTTCCCTCTTGGGATTAGACTGGTGTTCATACTTCGTTGCTTCTTTTTTTCTCTAATCTCCGTTGCTTCTTTTCTTTTTCTTTTTTCTCTCATCTCTGATGCTTCTTCTTTTCTCTCGTTCTCCCTGTTGCTTCTTAAAAGAGAGAGAGAGAGAGAGAGAGAGAGAGAGAGAGAGAGAGAGAGAGAGAGAGAGAGAGAGAGAGAGAGAGAGAGAGAGAGAGAGAGAGCCGGAGAAAAAAAAAAAGAGAGAATGAAAGTTGCTGAAATGTTTTGAATGTGAGGGAGAAAGAGAAAATAAAAGAAGGGGTGGGTGGGTGGAGATAGGCTAGACACGTGTGTGGAGGAGAAAAACAAGAAAAAATAAAAAGAAATAAAGAAATAAAATCGTATGGATGAGGATGAATTGAACGAAAGGAAAAATAATATAAAAAATAAAAAATCTTAATCGAGAAATGCTACCAAAATATTTTCACAATAAATTTTAAATAATAGATTGTTATTAGTTAATATTGGTGAGTAAAAAAATAATTTCAATGGTGGGTTTAAATTAGAACTAATAACAACTTTTCACACAAGATTTTGATGTGATTTTTGTGAAAGTATTGCAAAAAATGTTGTGAATATAACACTTTTTATTGAAAAATATAATTGTTGAGAATGATTATAGGACGAATAAATGATGATAAAAAAAAGAATAAAGAATGAATTAAGAAATAATATTTAAATGAGATATAGAATCTGTTAGAAAGTGCATTTGAAAAAGTGGGTAGTTAAAAAGTAAAAATCACTGTTCATTTCTCAAATCATACAAAAATTTGAAGAATATGCGAGAGATGCTCTTAAACAACCCAAATTAGATATATTAAAAAACATAAAAATTCATTGACTTAGAGAGGAGAGAGAGAGAGAGAGAGAGAGAGCATAATGGACCAAAGTATATTGAAATAGACCAAATTGAGTCAAAATGGACCAAATGAACTAAAATACTATGCTATGCTGTTGTGGCTCGGTAGAAGTGTAGCAAGTAGCAACACACACACACGCACGCACATGACACACAAAAAACTATTCAAAAATTACGTGGGCCCACATCCTTTTGGGTTCTGTCCTTACCCTTTCCATGTGATAGATTCAACTTATTATTAGGAATAGAACTCATATTATTATAAGTTGAGTTTACTGCAAAAAAAAAAAAAAAAAAAAAAGTGGAGTTTAGAAACTTGGATTTGGATTTGAATACAGATTTTAAATTAACATATTTGAAATTCATTAATTTTAGGTGTTATTTTAAATTCAAATATTTTAAGGGTTTAAAATTCGGTGGATTTGTCAAATCTAAAATTTTAACCTTTTTTAAACAGTCTATACAAGTTTTTGGCTTGTTTAGTATGCAATCTCAAACAACATTTTCAGTATTTACACACCAAAAACTTTGGGCCCCAAAAAAGAAAAATGTGTTTGGTAGGAATTTATTTTTATCAAGAGTGTTTAAAATATGTATTTTGAAAACTCATCCATACCAGTTTTTATTTTTTTAAGTAATGTTGCAGAATGGTTTTTTTTTTTTTTTTGATAAATAAGTTAAAAATTGTGGGGTCCATTGACAAGACCAAACTTTTTTTTTTTCTCCCACAAGCTCATCACTTTGCCCTTCTTTTTTCTTTTTTCTTTTTCTTTCTCCTTAAATAAAATAGTATTCTTTTCATCACTTAAAAATATATATATATATATATATATATACATACCAAATACACAATTATTTTTTTCATATTTTAAAATATATTATTTGAAACGCAGTACCAAATACATTTTTTACATTAGGAGTACTTTAAACACATGTTTTCATAACATCTTTTAAACCATAGTTTTCATATCATTTTGAACAACAATTCTTGAGAAACACTAACAAACAAGCCTTATTTAATTGCGTGAATTCAAATGTCTATATCATGCTATCCAAACACACTATAGTATAAAGTAAAATGCTGATGGGAAAGAACAATTGAACTTTTTTTATCCTTATTTATTCGCCAATACATGATAATTGAACTTTAAATAGATGTGTAGTTAATTTTAAGGAAGATTAGCATAACTTCAAGTGTAATACTTGAATTGGGCTTCTAGGGATATATCTCATGCTTTTTTGGGGGGGTTCATATGATTGAAGTCCACTAATTTTTTGGTGATAGAATTGGATACCTTGGTAAAAGTTGTTACGCTCACTTTTTCTTTTTAGTTCATTGATGACGGTAAAGCCAAAAGTGTCTTGAGTCACTTTCCTTATAGAATGATGCTGCTGCACGTGTTTACGAAGATTAACTGAAGCTCTGATGTATTCAGCCAAAAAAAAAAAAAACTGAAGCTCTGATGTTTTGGTTCAGTTGGCACTGTGACATTGACGGTGTACTATTTTTGTCACTGTACTGTAATAGTTTAAAGTGGATTGAATAAAAATGAGAGTTGATTCCAAAGGAACTTTTACTTTTTGGATCAAATTACGTGAAGAGTTATGTGGAAGTGAGACTTGACGTTATGTGTGGAGTTTTATTTTGAAGAAAAAAAAATTATAATTTTTACGATTTCGAGGAAAAAAAAAATGTTTCATCACAAAACAAGGACTTTTGGACCCATCCAAAAAAAAAAAACTTTTAGAGTGAGTTTTAGTTAATTCAATTAATAAAATCTCAGATAGTTGAATAAAAAATTTAGAATTCAATCCTTGAGAATGTTATAAGTCAAAATTCTATAAAATAAAATAAAAATAAATTTTGAAAAGTGAACTAAATTGGATTGTTGGGATAATTATTAAAGCATTTGCAACAGTATAGTTAAATGATTATATTGCTATTTTAGCTACACTAAAACACACAAAAAACAGTTGCAGCAGTAGAACAATAGTTAAAAATTTTTAGCTTCTTGCTACAGTGCACATTTATAAATAAATGTGCACCATAGCTCAAAGCTAAAAAAAAAAAAAAATTTATTCTTCCTCTTATTAAAATATTATTTGTTTATTTTTTTTCTTTTTCTTTTCTTCTTAGAGCTCCCACAACTCTCAACTCTCTTTCTCAACTTTCAGACCTCTCATGCCGCCGTCCCCCGACCCACGCCGGCGACACACGCCGCCACAGACCCAGCTCCTACCACGGCAACCACCACCACCACCACCACCACCACCACCACCACATCTTCTCCCATCTGTCTTTCCTTTCTTCTTTGTCTCTATCTCTCCAACAACCACCACGTGAGAAAGAGGAGCTCAGCCACCCACCACCTCACCACCACACACCACACACCACACACCACACACCCCAACCATCAACCCACTACCACCAATCACCAAACCCATCTCAAAAATAGAAAGAAAGAAAGGGAAAAAAAAAAAAATCGATGAACAAACCCACCACCACCACCGATCTACACGGACCTAGACCCACCACCTCACCACCACACACCACACACCCCAACCATGAACCCACTACCACCAATCACCAAACCCATCTCAAAAATAGAAAGAAAGAAAGAAAAAAAAAATCCACCGATGAACAAACCCACCACCACCACTGATCTACACGGACCTAGACCCATTCAATAGACCAAATCCACAGACCCAAACACAAGAACCCAAACCACAGCACCTCTACGGACCCACTATGCTTAGCCACCGCCGATCTACACGGAGCAAGCTCACCTCCATGGACCCACCATGCTCAGCCATCGCTGATTTACACAAGGCAAGGTTTGAGGGAGTTGATCTAAGAGAGGGAGAAAGAGAGAGAGAGAGAGAGTTGAGACCGACTGAAGAGAGAGAGAGAGAAGATAGAATATGAGAAAAGAGAATAGGTTTTTTTATTTTATTTGGGGAGAGAGAGTGAGAATAAAATATTAATTTTTTATTATAGTGATATATTATTTTATTGTGATGTTTATATTATTTTATTATATTGAAAGCTAAAATACATTCACTGCTGCAGCATGTTTTGTAAAGTGAGTAGGTATAATAGATAAAGTAACTTTTTGTGGTGCCAAATAACTAAAATTTTAGATCCACTGCTGTGGATGCTCTTAAAAGCGAATACTATAGGTTGAAATTTTATAAATAAATAAAAAAGTAAAAAATAGAAGAATTTTGGAAAGTGAATTGAATTGGGTTCTTGGGACGGTGGACAATTATGTAACAGGCCTTTTTATATAGTTGGTATTTTTTTTTTTTTGAAGAGAACAACAAAGGTAATAATTCATCTTCTACCATAGAGTTCCCTTTCTGAAATATTCTCTCTTTTTTTTTAAAGGCTAAATTACCTCTTAAATATTCCCTTACTCCTTTTGTGTTTATGTTATTGGTATGAGAGCTTTATACTTATCTAAATAATAAAAATCTAATTGAGAGTTTTTAAATAGAGTGTGAAGTAGTCTATCTATTTATGATCATCTTGAAACTAGCATTAGGAACATAATTGGCAACAAGTTAGGTTCGGGACAAAATTTGTTTATTTTTTTCAATCCAAACCATCTAATATATATTTTACATACGAATTATTTACCAAATTTTATTAAATTTTAGAAACTGTACCATAAACTCATTTAATTTATATTTAAAAACCTCCACTCTACTTATTTTATCATGAATTGGGTTCAATGTGTGTCATTTGGAAATGGTAGTATAGAAGTTACAAGTTTGAATAGAATTTTAGGTAAAAGATGCACTTTGTAACTTAGCATTATTTTTCCATAATAGAAACTTTTTTTTGACTTATAAGTTAAAACTTACCTAAAAGAAATTAGCCAAATTTGAAAAGACAAAAAAATGAAATATATTTATCGCGTTTCTTAATTTATCCAAAGATAGTCGGGGGAGACGAGGTGGGTGGGGGACAAATTAACCAAATTTCATAATGTTTCAATTGTGTCATTTTAGTTTCTAACTTTTTAGTATTGTATCAAAATAGTCCATATTGCTAAATGATGAGTGCTAACATGACTATAACCAATATGCAAAATTATTCTTATGTCAATCAATATTTTTATCTTTTTCTTATTAAAAGTTACGCATTTCTTAAAAAAAAAAAAAGAACTAGTTTAGGGATTTTGAGTTCCCAATTTTGATTCACCCACTTGCACATGAGATGAACAAAAACTGTTTTTTTTTTTTTTTTTTTAGTTTAAACCACCTGGCAATAGCATCTTAAATGGCCTAAAAATAATTTCTTATTTTAATCATTAATTATATAAGTATTTTCTTTCCATCTTTTACAGCAATGACGGCTTTAACACAACACCAAATTTTTTATTATTGTTGAGAAACAACAACAAAAGTTAAAAATTAAATTGAAATAATTAAAACGTTATATAAATTAAAATAGGATTCTGTCAACGAATACGGTATAATACTTATTAATAATTAATTTAAAAAAAATTTTTATACAAAATAAAAAAAAATAATTAATATTTTATTATTTTGACAATTTTTTTCATTTTCCATAAAATGAAAATGACAGCAATCGAGGCAAAATCTTCGCACATTTGCCTCACCTAATTTCTACTCTGCACAAAAAAAGGTAAAAAGTTTCTTTCCAATTCCCCAGGCAAACACGTGACCAAACTATTTTAAGTTTAACTAACCTCCACGTGCAAACTCATTTTGACAAATCTACCCTCACTCACAAAATCAAAAATCCCCTCACGACAACACCATTCTCGTAATTCACACACTCTCAACAAACTCTGCCTGCCCCACTCATAAAATAAAGAACTCTCTCGAATCTTATAATAGAATATGCCTTGATTTTCCACCCATCACATTATTAAAAAAAAACAAAAAAACAAAACAAAACAAAATCTTCAAATGGACCCCACTCAACCCTTCAACTCTGCTTGGCCGTCTCAGAACCTCTCAGCTATCAAAACTAAAAATGCGTTCCACATTTCCACAGCGTGAAACAAAAAACAAAGTTTCAAATGGGTGCGTAGGTTAAGTAGGGACACACACCCTGGTAGCGCAGGTTAGCGTCAACTCCAAAATTTTACACACTTCTTTTTTTTTTTCTCTCTGTGATGCTTGGTGTACTGTGTGCTCGTCCCAAGCCTTGGATCCTTACCTCGCTTAGTTATCATTCATTCTTTCACGGCTCGGCGGCTAATCACCACCAGAACCCGAGGCGCTTCGATAGCGGCGGCGAGTCGTTCAATCGGCGCCGCCGCCACCACTCGACGGCGTGTCGTCTGGAAGGCCCGTTCGTCGGAGGCGGCGCGGCGTCGATATGGCACGCGATCACGCCGTCGTCGACTCGCTCGAGTCGCCGGAGCGGCGGCGGCGGGGGAGGAGACGGCAGCCTCAGGCTGAGGAGGAAGTTGATGCTCCGGTGCGAGAGGAGAGGGGAGGGGTCGTGGAACGTCGCGTGGGATGCGCGCCCCGCGCGGTGGCTCCACCGGCCCGACTCGGCCTGGCTCCTCTTCGGCGTCTGCGCTTGCCTCAACGCGCCGCCGCTCCTCGACTTGGCGGCGGCTGAGGAGAACGCCGACGCGGAAGAGAGAATCGACGGCTGCGATAATAACAAGAAGGAAATGATCGACGGTTCCGCTTTGGTTGAATCGAACACGAACACTGTCAACAATGATTACAGAGTCACAGGTGACTTATTAAACTCTGATTTCAATCTATTTAATATAATCTAATCATTTTTATGTATGTAAATAATGAGTTATAAATAATTTCAAATTGTTATTCGCAATTCATAAACAAATATAATTTGTGTGTTTTGTAGTGAAAGTTATAGTAATATTTAACAAGAGATTGAAAATAATTTTTCTAAATTCATAAATGAAAAACATTAATTACAAACTATATTTTAGTTGTAACAAATTTTACGTGTAGTGTGTTTATAATATATGAGAAAAAAAAAAAAAAAGGTTAACTAAGTAGCTCGTGAACAAACTCGAGCTTGTTTGACAACAAAATTAACTAAGCTCGGCTCTTGTTCAAAATAAAATTAAATGAACAATCTTGAACTTTTAATAGTCGGATTTGTTTGGCTCGATTATAGCCCTAGTTGTAACTAAGTTGATGCTATTTTGCTTAAAGAACTTTTATTTATTTATTTATAAAAATGTTGAGGAGAGGATTGGTGTTGCAGGGGTTTTGGCGGATGGGCGATGCCTATTTAGAGCGATAGCACATGGGGCTTGCTTGAGAAGTGGGGTAGAAGCTCCGGACGATAATCGTCAGAGAGAACTCGCTGATGAATTAAGAGCTCAGGTATTACTACTTCTCATAATAAAAGCTTTGAGTTTTCTATGGAACTTGGAAGTTGGAAAGTTCATGACATTGATTGTTTATAACCTGTTAAATGGTTTTTGTAGGTGGTAGATGAGCTCTCAAGGAGGCGAAAGGAGACTGAATGGTAAGGCTTTTGTAAATGATTGGTTGGGAGTGTGACTTTAACGGGTCAGTGTACAAAATTTTGATTTGGTTTTTTGTTAACATGTGTAGGTTCATCGAAGGGGATTTTGATGCTTATGTGACGAGAATTCAGCAACCTTATGTTTGGGGTGGAGAGCCTGAGTTGCTGATGGCTTCTCATGTTTTGAAGTGAGTTTTAGAGTCTTTCATGAATTGTGACCATTTTACTCGGTATTTTAAAGCAATCTTCCTATAAGAATCGAACATCCAAGCCAATGAGCTGTAGCTTAATGTTGTCTCCTCTCCTTGTTTGAACAATTTGGAGGATGAGGTCGTGGGTTTAAGACCTACATAGCCTGTGTGTAATGACCTATAAAAGGAAAAAAAGTATCCAACATCCAATTGCACATATTTAAATAAAAAGTTGTTACAAACCAATTGAGCAGCTTGACTTCTGATTTTGATTGCTGTGGATACAGATTTTCAGTTTGTTTTAAACACTAAAAGTTCATCATGTTGCCAAATTTCCCACTGAAAAGCATGGTCACATAACACTTGAATTTCTATCATTTACATTTATATGAAGTTATTCATTTTTTTCTTAAGACCATAAGTTATGGTTATGGTATGGGATTAAGAGTTAAATAAAATAGAAGGATGTGCTACTTTTTTTTTCTTTGGTTAATGTAGGTGTCCAGAGCTCTTTGAGAGCCCAATTATTCTTTCAAATATGCGTAGTCCTCTTTTCCCCCACTTTTCCCCCACTTACCAAGTAATTATAGGTCCCCCCCACATACCAAGTAATCATAGGAAGGAAGGTGACCGCAAGATGCTAGCTAAGAGTTTGAACCTAGGACCTCATGGATCTCATGAGGCTTTGGGAGAGACTAGACCAACCCCTTCGGGTTGAAGGATGTGCTATTTGATCATCTGTGACCATGATGGAGTCTCAATGTCTCAATGTGGTATCCAAATGCACCCAACATTAAAACAGAACTTTAACTTCACATTCCAAGTTCAAGTACTCTTTATCTATTAACTTATATCAAGCTCTGCATCTAATGTATTGTATTTATACTACAGGACACCAGTATCAGTCTTCATGATAAATAGAACATCGGGTGCTTTGGTAAACATAGCAAAATATGGTGAAGAGTATCGAAAGGATGAAGAGAGTCCCATAAATGTGCTGTTTCATGGGTATGGTCACTATGACCTGTTGGAGTATATCTCAGAAGAAAGTTGCCAGAAATAAACGTGTAGAAGTTGGCTATAAATTCTTCATGCTTGAATCAAATAAGTCTAAACAACAATAGGAAGAGTGTACTTTTTCCACTGAGCAAGTGCTTCGGCTGATCAAGATACTGCCTCAAGTTCAATGGTTTGCTGCAATTATCTCAATTTAAGCATTAGGGTTGTTTAAATTTTGTGGTTCTACAACTACTTTTTTTTCTTGTGATTTCAAGTTTCAATATACACATCAAAATTGATGAAATAAAATTGGGGCATGCAGGTGGATTTATGGGTTTTTTATAGGTGGTATTGATTTATCTTTTCTCTCACAATATTCTGGGAAATTGGATTTCTGTTATTTTGTGTATGCTGTAGGATATGTTATAGTTTGTAATCCAGTTTGCGGCAGTAGCTGGACATTCCTGATCCCTGCCTCACGAAGTTGAGGTGTTATATGTTCAAAGATTTAAGCGGGCAAGGGTATTGTCGAGGATGGAGCTGCTTGCCCCAGGCTGATTTAGAACAATATTGATACATATCCCTTGAAGCATCATGTATCCTTCATTCAACAACTTTGCACTTTTATTCAAAGTCACTGTATTAGTAGGTGTATAATATTTAGTTTGGTCTGGTGTCATAATCCAGTTTGCGGCACTAGCTGGACATTCCTGATCCCTGCCTCATTAAGTTGAGGTCTTATATGTTCAAAGATTTGAGCAGGCAAGGGTATTGTCGAGGATGGAGCTGCTTGCCCCAGGCTGATTTAGAACAATATTGATACATATCTCTTGAAGCACATCATGTACCCTTCATTCAACAACTTGCACTTTTATTCAAAGTCACCATTAGTACGTGTATAAATTTAATCATGGCAAAACGGGTCAGAATTTTTTGACCCGAACTGATTGACCTGTTTAAAAATGACTCGTTTTGACTTGTGATCCGATTGACCTGACTTGACCCACCCGTTTTGTCATGTCTACCAACGTTGAGTAGATTGAGATTGAGGTATAATTCTTATAAAATATTTACTTATTCTTCTTTATTTAATATGTTATGTACTACAATATAGTTTATTATTCTTTACTTGCCATCTTTATTTTTTCTTCTTACTTTAAACAGATCAAAAATTATTCTAAGATTAGTTTCTAGAAAACTAACAAGAGTTGTTCCAAATTTGGGTATCAAGTGTTTAGTGGTAATTGATAAGTGGTAAGAGTATCACCAGTGAGAATCTAATCACAGTTAAGGAACTCATAAAACAATTGACAGATTGCATTTATTACCAAAAAAAAAAAAAAAAACCTGTTTCAAAAATACGGGTCAACTTGACCTGACTCGCGACCCGACTTGACTTGCGATCCAATTGACCCGCAAATCTGATTGACTCGACCTGACCGGCCTGTTTTGCCACCTATATGTATAATATTTAGTTTGGTCTGGTGTCATATAGAACTGATCCCTATAACAGGACTAAAAGAATCAGTCAAGGTTTGCATAAATTCTTCTGGTTGCCAAGAAGATGGCTGGACAAGGCTAGATTTGATCTTTCTCTACTATACATTAATGTTGAGCTTTGAAATTTGAAATCGTAGTGTTGAAAATCAATGCCTTTCTTCAAAAGCCGCACTACGTTCTTTTGGACTTTTAGCCACTTTATTACTGAGATTATTTTCCCGGAAAACTTCATACGTTTGGTCCAAATTTGGATTAGACCTTTTCTTTGCTATCAGTCTTTATTTTTCAACTCAAATATCTCATATCCTCCAAAAAAAACAAAAAATGTCATGTATAGTATTTCTTTTTCTTAGGAGAATAATATAAATAGATGAAACTTCTGATATACTAATTTTGGTTTCAGGTTGAAGTTTCTGAGTCAATGTTATATTTTACGGCGTTGTGTTTAGTTAACTAAAGATTACTTCCAAAATTAAAGTGAATAAAGAAAAAGTTAAAGGGCGTACGGGAGTCGCACTTTAGATGGATATTTTTGTTCGTGATCATCTTTTGGCATATTCTTTCTATTGATATTATTTATTTTTAGTTTTTTATTTTTATTTTTAAATTTCTGAATAAACTATTTAACTATTGGCTGGGTACATTCTTGTTTGCGAGGTATCTATTAGCTTAATTCCTATCCAGATACAGACAAGGTTTTAAAAGTTAAAATTCTTTGCCGTGTATGGGTAAAGGATTTAAATTTCCAATTTTCTGTCAAATAAAATTCGTTATTCGGGTGTATCATAGGAAATTAGGAAGGCATTCAAAATTTCATCAGAAAATTTTAGCTAGAAAGTGAGGAGTAAAATTTATTGGTACAAGTTCCACTTTCACGCCTGTAAATGTTATTTTCAAACTAATAAAAGTTTATTTATAAATTGATGTGGAGGAAAATTCCTCCAATTCAATGCAGGGAATTGATAAAATTATCTTAGTGTACTTTTAGTCTCATGACCTATTTACTGAGTTATGTGATTTTATTAAATAATACATGTTGATATTTTTATGAATTATCATGTTGGTTCCTTCAACTTGGTTTAGATTTTAGAGAAAAATTATCCTCCATATGTATTATATAAAATTTTATACAAGTCACGTGATTCACTAGATCGGTTATATATCTAAAAATATATATGAATTGTTTTATTAATCTGCATACTGTCCTCTATAATTCATATGTGTTATATAAAATTTTATACAAATCACGTGTTCCATTAGATTGGTCATTTAATTAAAAATATATTTGAATAGTTTTACAAATCGCGTAGTTTGGAAGAATTTTCTTCTAAATGATTTGGAGGTAAGATTTTTTGTTTGTACATTTTAGGGGGTCACACAAATTGGCTAGCACGCCACGCCAGAACAACCTGTGAGACTCGTTGGAGATGTGAACTTCCTCAGTCGTCAATGCCTAGCTAATGCCTAAAGACTTTAGAATTCGAAGTAAGGTCTACTGCCGTACAAAACAAAATGTGTTGTGACGTGAATTCCATTCAATTTCTTTGGAAGGACCATCTAATTCAATGACTATTTTCTCAAAAAAAAATAATTCAAGGACTATTAAGGTGCCAACTCAATCATAGCACAGGAATAATAGTTGGTGCGTGGTGGGTGAACCAAGATACGACATAGACATTATTGGTCAAGACAGCAGAAAATAAAGAAAAAGGAAAAAAAAAAAAAAGTCGGCATGCAGGGGAAAAAAAAACCTTAAATGTAAAAAAAAAGAAAAAAAAGAAAAAAAGAAAAGAGGTTTGGGTCAGTTACTATAACATCCCATAAAGTTTCAATTATTTGTTATAAAATCGTGAGGTTTTCAAATACATCAAATTTACATTGTGAATAGCTTCAATTAGTTGTTTTGGAAAAAAAAAATCACATTACCTTTGCATGATTAGTGGCGATAATCAATTAGTGAGTTTTCTTAACGTGGTTATGTGAGTTTTTTGTTCATCAGAGCTAATTTAGTCTTAGGTGGCGGATCTAGAAACCTCAGGGAGTTTAAGGTAGAATTGAAATCTTAGGGGATGTTTTTGCAATTGACCCAAAACTTAAGAGGTGATTTTGCATTTTGATCTTATACTCCATCCCAATTTTGTTAGGCTTGTTTAGAAAATTTAACTTTTTAAGAGAACATCATCATTATATAAAAATGTACAAGTTTTCAAAACTAATATTCTTAATTCAAACTTTAAAGAAAGAGGGGTATTCAATTTTTAAATCAAGTAATGGGTAATAGAAGAAATTTATTTGTTGTCTTTTCAAAAAAGACTTCATTTTAAAATACGGGCCTCACAATTTGGGATTGAGGGATTAGTTGAATATAATAATTTTACAAGGCTCTCGATTAGGCACAAGAAAAATATAATTAGCTTTATCTTTTATCAAACAGTTTTGTACCAATTTATTTACAAAAAAAAATTCAATAATTTGTATAATTTTCCATAAATTTCTTATAGTACCTATATCTATGCACAAACAATGTTCTATACATTACAAAATTCAAGAAATTGAACATACTGCACAAACTCATTCCAATGACAGAGTTCTATACTATTGGATATGTTGATTGTCAAACCTAGCCTGACTTGACCTATTTGTGGAGGGATGACGACTTGGAGGTTTAGAGTTATTGAGTTGATGGTCCCTCTCAATGGGTGAGAATTTATCACTTGCACTACTTGTACTCATGATGTTATGACGGTGTGCTGGAGCTATGTAGAGCAGGGTTTTGAAACCCGGACCGGATCGAGAAGTCCAACCGAAAAAACAGAGAACTGGATTGAATTTCAGTTTTTTAAGCCTACAGAACTGGGTATTAGTGGGTTGTGAGAGAAGCGAATGAACCGAGGTTCAATCGGGAAAATTGGACGAACTGTAAGCCGGTTCAACTGGTCAGGGAATAGAGAAAAATTCAAGAAAAATATGGCTGCTAGGATCCGAACCTAAGATCTCACACTTTATAAGCAAGACTGAAGTCATGACCAACAGACCAAGTGCTTTTCTTGAGAGCTAATATGCAATATTATTAAATTTATATTAAATTTACATGATTTATAGTTTTTAAACTTCTATATCATCTTTCTCAACATATTAAATATTACTAAATTAACTTTTTATTTAAGAATAACACTTATGCAATTTATGAATTTTATTTTAAAAGTCGTTTTTATTTAATAGAAATGATTTCTCTTAAAGGATTATTATAAAAATTTCTTTTTATTCTTATTTATGTTGTACTATTTTTTATTAACCTTATAATGTATTATTTTATGTATTTTGTTTCAATTTTTAAGATATTTTTAGTAAATTTTGCTAATATTTACAAATTTAATATATTTATTTATATTTAAATAATTATTAAATTAATTATGACGTCATCACGGTTCAACTCTGGTTCGACCTTGGTCGGACCTCAAAAACCTTGAATCTCTCCCTTTTATAGTTCAATGAACGGTCCAGGTCTGAAAACCTTGATGTAGAGCTTATGGAGTTGTCATTAATAATCATAAAGATTTCTTAAGATATAATTGGTCACTCCATTTACAAGTTCTAGGTGGAGGGTAAGGTCATGAGTAGAGAGCTATTAGGTATGCATATAACTTACCAATAAAAAAGAGAAAGTACGATTAGTCACTTAAATTTGAAGCTAGTTTTTCCAATGTCTAGTTCCTCTAATCTTACACTAGGTCAAGTAGTGTCTCGAACCAAAAACACAGATTTGAGTGTTCCGTTACACATGAAAAAGTGTCAGGCACCCCACATTATTTGTCCGTATACCTAATTTTGGTTATCGCTAATAATGTGCAATGCAGTCTAAACCAAACACATGCATAGTTATAGGGGCATATATCTGTCATACGTGTATCAGGCTTGGTAAATGAAATAAGATATCAAAAAAGAACTGCTACGTTCACAACATTTTCACAACAAATTCTAGTTGGCAGGTTGTTACAGGTTTTAAATTTAAATCAAACACTAAAATTACTTTCTTATCCACTAATAACAACAAATAACAACCTGCCAACTAGGATTTGTTGTGAAAATGTTGTGAACGAGTATTTCTCGTATCAAAATAATTCAACCGTTGAAAAAGGAACCAAAACAAAAACTGCTGTTGCAATAAGAAATGGGCCTTGTCACAAGATAACAGGGCCTAGTGCTTCTATATGTTCATTGAACTTGTAATAATTCAAGTTTAAGCACCAATTAACAAAGCTTTCTGCAATACCAACTATAGTGGTAGTAATATATATAATAGTTGGCTCATAGTTCACAGCTTCTTAATATGGAGATTGACACCATCTTCAGGCTCTATAATCAACTTCAATGCCGGGGAGTGCCTGTATTTGGGTGAAAGGAAAAGGAGAAGTTGGACACAATCAAAGCTAGAAGAATTTTAAGCTCTGCCATGCCAAAGTTTTTCCCTAAACAGGTACGAGGACCAACACCAAATGGCATGTACACGTAAGGGAGCTTGCATGCACCACTGACTCCATTGGCAAACCTTTTGGGGTTGAAGATGTTGGCATCAGGTCCCCAAAGATCAGGGTCTTGGTGTACGGATACCATTAAGGTCCACACATTTACACCTTTAGGTACGTTTATGTCTCCAAATTTCATGTCTCGAAATGCCTCCCTGGACACCACTGGCACTGGAGGATAAAGGCGCAATGATTCGTGAATTACCAGTCAACTGCCAAATCCATTAAACCAAGCAAAGATTGGTCAGTGGGTGACACAATGGTGGGTCGCTGGTCATAACCCAAATTACTGTATAATTTTCTCTTACATCAAAACTAATTGATGATAAAGAAGACATGCTAAAATCTTTTATGATAATAGACATCACGTCATGTGGATCTGTTTTTAGAGTAGTTGTAGGGACTCAAATTGTAGTCTCCCAACATAAAAAAATTAAAAAATTAAGTGAACCTCTTTATTCTTCAATGAACATTAAAAAAGTTGAGGCCTTTAATGAATTACCCCATAATTTTCATTAGCTTCACCTAAATTTTATAAAAAGGAGGGGAAATTTTAGAATGACTTGGGTACCAACGGAAGTTTGCCTGGGTGTCTAGTTAGGTTTTGGAGTACTTTTTTAATCCAACCGGACCTTAATAAGTTAGAGTAATCTCCAACTCAACTTAACCCTGGTAACTTTAAAAATTCCCCAAGATAATCTCATTTCTTGGATTGGATTGTGTTGGGCGGTGTTAGGTTTGGGTTATTTTGTCAAGCCCAATAAAAAAATGGATTTGTTTCAGAAGGAAAAAAAAAAAAAAAGATTCATTCAATTATTTAAGTTCATTATTTAATAAGTAATTATAATTTACAAAATTGAGTCTAATTAATATTCCATTTTCATCAAATTTAAGTCTAAGAAAACCTAAACTACAAATTTAAACTAAATCCCAAACTATAAAATAAGCCAAACTAAAACTTAAAAATACATATATTTTTTAAGCTATTAATAGCTTGGGTTGGATTGGGTTACTTAAGTTGAAAATTTTGTCAACCCAAATCCTACCCAAACCAAGTTTCAAAATTAATTTAGAACCCAACATAATCCACATTGATCCTCGAAAAACCGATCTGAGACATTGGATTGGATTGTGTGGGGTTGATAGTTTGAATGCACAAGTGCTGGATAGAATTTAGAATTCTCCATTTTAGGTATGTATCAAATGATTATGGTAATGAACATGGCAATCTAGGAAATAAATCGTACTGGCATCCTATGTCACCAATTGCACTTATATGCTAGATACCAACTATGATGCACGGACATGGATACGGACACGGACACGGACACGAACACGAGCACGACTCGGACACGGATACAGGGATACGACAATTTTTAAAAAAGTAGGACACGACATGGCGTGGACACGGCAATTAAATAATTAATTAAAATTTATATTTAGGAATATTTTTAAATATTTTTAGACATAAAATATGTATATGTCTAGAATTTAAATTATGTAAGAACTACAAATAAGTAAACTAATACCCAAATTAGTACAATAATACACATAAAATTTTTAGAGTACAAACCAAAAGTTTAAATAGGTTACATTCAATATCAAACTAAAAACATAAAAAGAAAACAAGCAGAACACACAAAAACAAAAATCACAAAAACAAGCTTTAGTAAAATCACCTACAATATTTAACTTTAATAAATAAATAAAACTATAGCAAGACACACAAAAACATAAATCACTAAATTCATAATAAATGATATAATTTATAAGGCAAGGCTGAGTAAAGAAACAAAAAAAAAAAAAAAAAATACACACACACACACACACACACACACATATATATAGTAAAGTATAACCTAGTAAGTGGGATTAAAAAAAAAGGAAAAAAAGAGAAAAGCTGGGTGATATAAATACAACACGCCATAGTACACCAAACCAACGGGCTGAAGCAGTCAGCAGATAAAAGAAAGAAAGAAAAAAGAAAAAAAAAGAAATTGCGAAGGACTTGTCCACGTCGAGAGAGAGAGAGAGAGAGATTGGAAGGGACAGAGGGACAGAGGGAGCTCGTCGGTCGGCCCGATGTAGCTCTCGCGAAAGCCAGAGGGACAGAGAGAGCTCGCCGATTGGCCCGATGTAGCGCTCGAGAGGAAGCTCGCCGGTTTGTCAAAATCTTGAATTTTTCTTTGTTTGTTTGTTTTTTTTTCCACAGTTGGCGTGTCTTCTGCGTCAGCCCAGTTTCGGCGCCGCGTTGGCATCGTGTCGGAGAAGCGAAAAAAAAAAAAATGACACCGCTTGGACACCGAAGTTCGGCCAGTCGTATTGGTATCGGTGTCCGACACGTGTCGGACACCGATACTTTGGCAAAAATGCCATGTCGGTGCAACCTAGGATACCAATTTAACAGAAGTTTAAGTTGTTAGCTTTGATAATATCTTTTGCTCTCAAATAAGGGACTTGAGTTTGAATTTTGTCCATATAAAAAATCAATTAATGTTTTGAAGTAACAATAAATGATGAATTATCATGGAGCATGCATGACAAAAATTATATAATACTTCTTTTTTTGGTTACCTTTTAAATCTTAGAGTTTTTGGTCTCTCTCGTTTAAGCCATACAATTTTAAAACGTTTTGTTTAAACCTTAAAGTTTTAAAAATATATCATTTAAACCTTGTAGTTTCATCATATGGTTTTATATAAACCTTTTTCGGATAAATTTATTTTAAATCTCGGTGTTTGAAATAAATTTCATTTAAACAAATTAGCAGTCATGTTTTAACGGTAAAAAAACAAACAAACAAAAAACAAAGAGTGACATAATATATATTTAAATGAAACATTTTAAAATTTTAAGGTTAAAATGAAATATATGAAAAACTCTAAGATTTGAAAAGTAATTTACTCATTATTTTTTTTTCTTTCTGAAATATATAATACTCACCGTCTTCATCTTGTGAACCATGTCAGCATTAGAGCATCTGTAGCAGATGTTGCAAAAAAAATGCCATTTTGCAACATCAAAACCCTACTTTATTATTTTACCACATTATTTTACAACATCTCATTTATCAGATGTTCTATAATTCAATTCTACACATTAAAATAATATTTACTATCTATTAAAATAATATATTACCCCCTCCCCCATTTAACATCAACAAGAGAGAGAAGAGTGAGAAAAGAGAATAAAAAGGGATAAAATAATTATGCAACATGCTACAGTACCGTCACATATTTGTGACGGTACTGTAGCATGTTGCATAAATTTTAGGATTTGTAACATCTGATAAAGGGTGTTTTTTAGTATTTGGTGTGCTAAATGTGCCAAATGCCAAATATTTGGCACATTTAGCACATCTGCTACGAATGCTCTTAGGCATTTGATCAGCACAAATTTCGAGAACCTCAGAACGAACCTCAGAAAGATCTTTGTTGCCACACTGGATTTGAGGCCAACAACATCAAGGTCCATGTCGCAGATACTGCAGTTGTCTCATACCGTGCTAAGTATATGTTCTTGCAATTGTCAACAATGAATCTGTCAGTCTCGTCTTGACCAAAATCACTATTGGTTGCACCTTCAATTATCATTTGCAGCAAATCATTCTACCATGCTCCCTCCTTTCTTTCCTTCACTACCTTCATAATCAAAGAGCGGACCTCTTTTTGTAGCCTCCATGTTTCCCTATTGCTCTTAGTTGGAAGATTTCTGAAAATTGTGACATGCAATCACTCTTTATTCGATAATTTGTTTTTTCAGATGCGATAGAATTTTAACATATTAAGATACCAATTGGTTTATGATATAATATCAGCATGGTTTGAAACCTAAATTTGAGATTTTTTTATTCAAAGACAAAAAATTTTACTGAACCCACATGTCTAATTATTTGTAAGGAAATAATAACGACAATAAGAATTCTTTACGTAGGACCAAAAAAAAAAAAAAAAAAAAAGTAAAAATCAAACCTTAGTACAGGAATGCCACTAAATAAAACTATTTTTGACATTTGCTCTTGAAGTTCTCTAAGCTTTAAAATATCTCTTCCCCTTTGGAGTAATTGCCGCCAAAACAAGCTCTTGAGATCACATCTCCGGAAAAGCTTCTCATATATTCATCAACGTGAACATCTGCAACTCCAACCCCACTTTCAATCAGATTAGTCCATGAGTTCACTAGTGTAATTGAGGACTCCACCATTAAGTTCATCATATCCTACAAATTGCACCAGTGTCCAATCACTAAATGCATTTTTACTAATCAGAAATCTGGAATTAGAAGGCCTATTATTACGACAATATGTATGAACAAAACTTATATCTTGACTGTACAGTCTTATCCCCTTGTTATGTTTGGAAAGGTTGATTCTCATACTAAAAAGATGTATAATTGATTTGAAGCATACCTTGACCTTTTCCATGTATAGTTCTGGAGGAAGGATTTTCCTTTGGTGAGCCCATGTTGCTCCATTTGAAGTCAGAATCCCTTGGCCAAGCAGAGGACCTCGCTCTTTGTGTTGATAGGAAGGTTTCCCTAGTCTAAGGAAGTGCATATGTTTATTTCCTTTACCACATCAGGATGGTTCATGTGCAATATACGTATGTTGCCAAGTGAGAACATAAACGTAGAACCTGTCAAAATTAGAATAGCAAAAGTAGTTAAAAAAAAAAAATTAACTTCAACCACGTGAGAATTTGAAGCTAAAAAATCTAAGTACTAATAAGATTGATGTTCTTACCATATTCTTTGCTCCATAGCTCAAAAAATGGAAATAGCGCAGAAGCAATTGTGGGTTATAGCTTGCTCTGCTGGTGGTGGAGTCTTTGAGGAATTGGACTTCATCCAAGAGAGTCAATTTCGTATCGGAAGCTGTACCATTTGACCAGTGAAATGATATATTTCGGTACCAATCAATACCGGTGTACTATTTCGGGTTTACCGCTATTATATATGAATTATAATAAAAATTAAAGTTTACCATAAAACATTACCTCAATTCTAAATAAATTATTCATGGTTTTAGACTCTTAGCATCAACAAAAAGAAAAAGAAAAAACACAATATAAAAGACAGAAAGCTTAATTGTTCATTGCATACTAAGAAAACAAATAATACTAATAAGTTAATTCAAATAAGTTACCATTCTACCTTTACAAAAATTCAAAAATTACAAAACTATTTTTTTTTTTTTTTTGGTATCTATATCGACCTGTATGCTCAATACCCGTTGATACACTTGAAATCGGCCGATACGCGTAGTACATGGCCAGTACGCCTGGTATTTAAACTGGTACGAAATGTTGGCGTTTTGATATCGGTACATGTATCGGTATGGTACATATCGGCCGGTATGGCCGGTATCGGTATGGTACATGCCGGCCGGTATTGATTACCTTGACTTCATCTCCTTCACGTCATTAATGTTTCTGAGCAAAAACGAGGGTGGAGGGCCTCTGATCCCTTGCCTTCGCAATTTTGATCGAAGCCTTTCTGGCTTTAATATTAGAGTATCGCATATCCGTATTAACTTGCTAACAAAGCCTACCAATGCAATTGTGAACGTAACATTGAGAAGAAGCAATAGCAAATCCGTGGCCTTTACTCTTTGTGTCTATGTTTGTGTTAAAACCTTAAAGTAATGGCTTGCCTTGCCCTTTTATATATACCGAAAGGATTAGGATGGAACACGTTTGTTAAAATATCTTAGATGGTGTTATGACCGTAGATGATGTACTGGATAAATTATTATTTGAATTAGTAGTATTCTAGTATTGTTATTTGCTTGTATTCAATTGATTTCTATGTTTAATGAGAAACAAGTTTAATGAGAAGCAAGCAAAAAATTAATCAAAAACATTTATTCCTTTCCCAAGTTCAAGACATTAGTTATCTTGAATTGACTATCTTTTACCTTCAATAATGGCTATGATGTATTAACATAGTTGAGTCAAATCATATGTGATTATGAACAATTGATTCTAATTGGTCTAATGAGAATTTAGCTTGAAATCAATGAAGTATCATGATCCAATTAGTTTGGACTAAAATTAATGTATCGGAGGCTGTACCATTTGACCAGTGAAATGATATATTTCGGTACCAATCAATACCGGTGTACTGTTTCGGGTTTACCGCTATTATATATGAATTATAATAAAAATTAAAGTTTACCATAAAACATTACCTCAATTCTAAATAAATTATTCATGGTTTTAGACTCTTAGCATCAACAAAAAGAAAAAGAAAAAACACAATATAAAAGACAGAAAGCTTAATTGTTCATTGCATACTAAGAAAACAAATAATACTAATAAGTTAATTCAAATAAGTTACCATTCTACCTTTACAAAAATTCAAAAATTACAAAACTAATTTTTTTTTTTTTTTGGTATCTGTATCGACCTGTATGCTCAGTACCCGTTGATACACCTGAAATCGGCCGATACGCCTAGTACATGGCCAGTACGCCTGGTATTTAAACTGGTACGAAATGTTGGCGTTTCGATATCGGTACATGTATCGGTATGGTACATGCCGGCCGGTATTAATTACCTTGACTTCATCTCCTTCACGTCGTTAATGTTTCTGAGCAAAAACGAGGGTGGAGGGCCTCTGATCCCTTGCCTTCGCAATTTTGATCGAAGCCTTTCTGGCTTTAATATTAGAGTATCGCATATCCGTATTAACTTGCTAACAAAGCCTACCAATGCAATTGTGAACGTAACATTGAGAAGAAGCAATAGCAAATCCGTGGCCTTTACTCTTTGTGTCTATGTTTGTGTTAAAACCTTAAAGTAATGGCTTGCCTTGCCCTTTTATATATACCAAAAGGATTAGGATGGAACACGTTTGTTAAAATATCTTAGACGGTGTTATGACCGTAGATGATGTACTGGATAAATTATTATTTGAATTAGTAGTATTCTAGTATTGTTATTTGCTTGTATTCAATTGATTTCTATGTTTAAGGAGAAACAAGTTTAATGAGAAGCAAGCAAAAAATTAATCAAAAACATTTATTCCTTTCCCAAGTTCAAGACATTAGTTATCTTGAATTGACTATCTTTTACCTTCAATAATGGCTATGATGTATCAACATAGTTGAGTCAAATCATATGTGATTATGAACAATTGATTCTAATTGGTCTAATGAGAATTTAGCTTGAAATCAATGAAGTATCATGATCCAATTAGTTTGGACTAAAATTAACGTATCGGAGGCTGTACCATTTGACCAGTGAAATGATATATTTCAGTACCAATCAATACCGGTGTACTGTTTCGGGTTTACCGCTATTATATATGAATTATAATAAAAATAAAAGTTTACCATAAAACATTACCTCAATTCTAAATAAATTATTCATGGTTTTAGACTCTTAGCATCAACAAAAAGAAAAAGAAAAAACACAATATAAAAGACAGAAAGCTTAATTGTTCATTGCATACTAAGAAAACAAATAATACTAATAAGTTAATTCAAATAAGTTACCATTCTACCTTTACAAAAATTCAAAAATTACAAAACTAATTTTTTTTTTTTTTGGTATCTATATCGACCTGTATGCTCAGTACCCGTTGATACACCTGAAATCGGCCGATACGCCTAGTACATGGCCAGTACGTCTGGTATTTAAACTGGTACGAAATGTTGGCGTTTTGATATCGGTACATGTATCGGTATGGTACATGCCGGCCGGTATTAATTACCTTGACTTCATCTCCTTCACGTCATTAATGTTTTTGAGCAAAAACGAGGGTGGAGGGTCTCTGATCCCTTGCCTTCGCAATTTTGATCGAAGCCTTTCTGGCTTTAATATTAAAGTATCGCATATCCGTATTAACTTGCTAACAAAGCCTACCAATGCAATTGTGAACGTAACATTGAGAAGAAGCAATAGCAAATCCGTGGCCTTTACTCTTTGTGTCTATGTTTGTGTTAAAACCTTAAAGTAATGGCTTGCCTTGCCCTTTTATATATACCGAAAGGATTAGGATGGAACACGTTTGTTAAAATATCTTAGATGGTGTTATGACCGTAGATGATGTACTGGATAAATTATTATTTGAATTAGTAGTATTCTAGTATTGTTATTTGCTTGTATTTAATTGATTTCTATGTTTAATGAGAAACAAGCTTAATGAGAAGCAAGCAAAAAATTAATCAAAAACATTTATTCCTTTCCCAAGTTCAAGACATTAGTTATCTTGAATTGACTATCTTTTACCTTCAATAATGGCTATGATGTATCAACATAGTTGAGTCAAATCATATGTGATTATGAACAATTGATTCTAATTGGTTTAATGAGAATTTAACTTGAAATCAATGAAGTATCATGATCCAATTAGTTTGGACTAAAATTAATAATAAGATTGCACACACTAGATTAATTAGATGGTCAAACATTAATTATCCATGAATAATTGGTGCAATTATCTTTTTAATTGGATTTATTAGATCATTATTTGGGGTTTATTATTTCTGAGAAGGAGTTAATTGGGGTTTATTAATGCTAAAGGGAGTTAATTGGGAGGGATTATTAATGATAATTGTGCTAAAAAATATTTTCAAGAAATGACATTTGTTCACTATTTCATAAAGAGGACAAAGATTTGCTGCAAACATGTTTATAAGAGTTGCTACAAATAGTATTCGGTGTCAACTTATGAAGCCAACATGTGTCCTGAGTCATGTGCTTGTCACATGACCAGCCAAAGTCCCCAAATTCCCCTAACCATAGATAGCACCTAACTTAAACCCAAGTAAAACAAAACCCATCTATTAATTTCTTCATCAGTCCCCTGTCTCTCACACCACCACTGTTCGGCACCGTCACCACTCCTTGTTGGAGACACCTCAATCAGCTGAGCTCAACTGAACCAAAACACTTCTTTCTCTCTCATTTAGTCCTACTTTCTTTCAAAAATGAAAAAAGAAGTTTATCAACAAAAAAAAAAAAAAAAGAGGAAAAAAAGAAGAAGAAATATTTTCAATCTAGTGAGGACGTGGGGTAGATGAGTAGATCCATTATAGCTGTGACTCAATATGTATGCACAAGGCTTAGATCCGATTATTCAACAAAAAAAAAAAAAAACTTAGATTTGATTACTTAGTGGACCACATAAAAAATTACAGCCAAATTTTTTATATTTGCAAACCGACAAAAGATTTAGAACTTTAGATCAAAGCAAAGCCAACCAAGAAAGAATATATTTTTCAGAATGTTGTGTTTTGGGTTGAATTTATATTGGTGGTGAGAGTGTGAAGCTGTAGGTGGAGAGTTGGTTCAAGTGGATGTGTAAGAAGAGGGATATTTTTCTTTGCTCGAAGAGTTGGGCAAATTAAAATCATGAGATCAATTTAATAGATATTTTGCTTTGCTTGGAGAGTTGTGATATTTTGCTTTGCTCAGAGGTTGAGATCATGAGAGGCATAGTAGAGGGAACGAGTATCAGAGGCTCTTGCCACCAAGAGATGGCGGCGAACAGTGGTGGAGTGAGAGAGAGGGACCGGCAAAGAGAGAGATGGTTGGGTTATATTTTACTTGGGTTGGTTAAGGGAGAGAGAGAGGGGAGTTGATGGTTAAAGCTACCCATGGTTAAGGAAATTTGGGGACATTGGCTAGTCATCTGACAAGCACGTGACCTAGGACACATGTTGGCTTCATAAGTTGACACCTAATATTGCTTGTAGCAACTCCTACAAACATGTTTATAGCAAATCCTTGTCCTTTCATAAATATCTTTCTTAGACCACTATGAAATTTTTAATGAGGTTATTTTAGTTGGTAAGTAGACATCTAGAGCTTCACTTAAGCATAAGAATGAGGCAATACCAATTAGAAATGCGTGAGATATGATTTTTTGAAGTTGATTATACTGGCTATTATGGGAAGCCTTGGAAAGAACTGGGATTTTCAACTTTTTGCATGCTTTCTGTTCTCACCAACCACGAAATTAATGCACTAGGGATGGAGGCATAGTTGGACCAAGGGGGGCAATTGCCCCCCCCTAATTTTTTATTTATTTAAAAATACTAGTATTATATGGGTACTAATTTTAGTAATTTTGTTGATAAAATTACACTTTGCCTCCCTTAACAATATTATTAATTCTTTTACGAGAAGTGCTATAGCTACAAAATTTTCTACAACATTTTTACAAACTACTGAGGTAGTAAATTCTTATTGGTTCGCATTTAGCTCCACTACTTACATCACTTTTTAACTTACCAATAACCATTCATTACATTAGCAATTTGTAAAAAAAAATTTGTAGTTCTAGCATTTTCCTACTTTTAAAGGCCGTAAAAAAAAATGATCTAAAATTTAAAACAAAATATACAAGCCTAAAAATAGTTAGCCCAACAACAAAATTACCAATAGTAAAGCTAAAAAAAAAAAAAAAAAGTTTAATAAACCAATTTTACCTAAAATAAACAGCCTGATCCTTTAAAAATTTTTAAATGAAATAATTTTGTCCTTACCTAGAAGCAAGGTGCACATAAAAAACACACAAAAATAAATAAATAAAACCCCTTAGCAGTTAAGCAGCGAAGCCAAAAGCCAAAGTTCTACATGGAACCAACAGTAAAGTTGCCCCCCTATTCTAAGTCCTAGCTTCGTCCTTGTAATGCACCAATGTCAACTATCAATTAAATGTCACTCCCCCCCAAAATCTTCTCTCTCCCACTATAATAAGGCCCCTCCTAACCTATTCCAAAAAACACCAAAAAAATTACTCTTCTCCATCTCTTAGAGATCTAGCGAAGTCGCTCTAGTGTTTGTCATTTTCTTGTCTTATTTAGATTCAAGTTATGAGTGATCATAGTTATATCCCTCTTAGGACCTCTAGTTGTTCATTCCCTCCTTAATCCCAAGGAGCTAGCTAAGGCAAGTGTTTGTCATCAATGTCTTATTGAGATTCGGGATTTGAGTAAACATGGTTCTACCCACCCTTAGGAACCACAAAAAGCCTTCTCATCCTCCATGTAGATCTTGCATGCATGTTCACTTTCTTTCTCCCAACTTGTTTTAATTTATTTATTTTTAAAATTTAATGTTAATCTAGGTTCAAAGTATGCTAGTTGGTTGTTAATTTACTTAAATATGCTTGAATATTTTTGAGTGTTCTTGATACGTTCTTGGATGTTCTTCACATGTTCATGTGTACGCTAGTATTTGATCTTAAATTTATGTCTAACATATGAAAAACATGTTACTTTCCTAATTTTCTCAAATGATAGACCTAGATATCACTAGTCACACACAAGCACAATGTTATTGAAATTGTGTGAATTTGACTAGATTAGATTGGATTTTTTGAGTGTGTGTTGTATGAGCATGTGTTGCGTACCACATCAGGTGTTTATTAGGTGGATCTTAGGTTTATATTTTTTAGAGAAGCCTCAATTGCAAATTGACTAATCCTTTAATGGTGTAAGTGTGGATGTAACTAGCGATTTTCTCGAATCAATACAATCCCCCTCCCTCTTATATTGCAATGTCGTGTTTTAGCATCTCAAAACACTATCAAAACTCACAAATGTTGCAAATATTTTGTAAATTTCGGGAGAGGGTTCTTAAATTTCGGGTGTGATAGGTCAAGAATGTATTGACCCCTTTGGTAACTTAATTAAATTAATTTCAATTAATGAGCCAAGTGAAGTTAATTAGATTCAATTATATGTAATAAGTGTGATAGTACAAACAAATCACCAAATACACATGGGGAAAACCATTGAGGCAAAACCCCACCGGGGGAATTTAAGGTCACCATTCCTGAGAATTCACTATTATCAAAACAAGCGATTATGAGTAAAGGAATCCTAGTACTTTATACCAACCTACAATTGAACCCTTACCTTAATACACAATTGGACTTGTAATGTAGTGACAATTTCTCCTTTCAATGCATGGCTCCTAGTACGTGACTAACCAATCTATGCACGGATCAAAGTATGTGACTAACACACTAACTTGAGAAAGATTTTGGTTACAAAGTTCTTCAGTTCATCTAGATGATGAAGATCAAGAAACTCCTTGGTTACAAAACCCTTGGTGCATAAATGCAGCAGCTTCTTCAAGAGAAAGATGAACTAGGACAAATTGTCTCTGGTTACAATTTGAGTGAATAATCACTTTGCATCAAGTTGCATCACCTTTGATGGCCCTTAAAATAATCTTTATATATGTCTAGGGTTGAGAGAAAAGAAACCCTACACAAATAGCTTAGATATGCATGAAAAACAGATTTGAAAAATTTGAATTTTGTAATTCTCGATAGATACAGCTTTTGTCGAGAGCTATTACAAATCACATATTAAATCTCGATAGATACATCTGTCGAGCTTTAATGAACAAAACTTCTTCACTTTATTCTTGGACAGACTTGCATGGCTTCAATACTAGACTTGAACTCTTGTTCCTTGAAGTATTAAACATATTCTAGATCTACTCAATCAAAATGCGTTTTGTCAAAGGATTAGCCAATTCTATATGACATATGTTCTAACAAGTTTGGCATATGTCCTAACAGTGTGATAAGGTTCTTAAATTTTGGGAGTGAGTGTATTAGGCTATTAGCTAATGCAAATCTTTTGAAAATTAAAGTTTCCTTCAAATCATTTATTCTTTCATTAAACCTTAATTCCAAATTAAAATTCCATTTTGATTTTAGATTAGGAATTTGGCTAAAATAATTAATTTCCAAAACTCCATTTTCCCCTTTTTTTGAAATTAATTCCCTAATTCATGGGAAAAGTTGTCATTTGTTTCCTTATTTTTTTTGGGTTTGACTTATCTCCAGTACTTTTTTTTTTTTTTTTTGAGAAGGATCTCCAGTACTTTTTAAACTGAATATATCTTTTTGTTTTAAATATACAATGATAAATTGATAATGGTAGTGGGTTTTAATCTCCACATTTTATTTAGTTAGTAGATGATGTGACAGTTTTTTATTAAAATAAAAAGAAATTCCAGTTAAAAAGTACTAGAGGTAAGTCAAATATTTTTTTTCCTCTCTTTCTCTCTCTCCTTTTAACACAATCTCCATGTCTTGCACTCCAGTATTAAATTCTCATAAATATTGCTTTTTAATGCATCTTTTGCATATGTCAGACGACTCAAACATCATTAAAAAAAATTCAAAATAAAAACTTTCTATTTTATCAATGTTTCTTATAGTTAAAAAATTCTAAAAGAAAAAGGATAAATAAAATGAAAATAAAAAAGAAAATGTTTGACAAAAATACACTTTTGGCCCTTGAAGTTTACCTATTGAGAGTTATTGGTCCCTCAAATTTGAAGTGAGCGCTAATGGTCTCTTAAGTTTCAAAAATAAGCACAATTGGTCCCTTACTCCCTTAAGTTTGGAATGATATTTTCCATTATTACACATTGAATAGGTTCTAAGAATTTGCGCATAAAAGAAAATTTTCTTAACTAAGGTGTTAGTAAACGACGTAATTAGAGGTATAATAGCTTGGTTTCTATATTAGTAACGTAATTAATATATATATATATATATATATGTTTACATTTTCTTTATATGTATTATTTATTCCATATTTGTATTTAGTGTCAAATGGCATAACTTTAAGACATTAACTCTACGAGTATAAGTGTTTGTGGGGTGTGGGGGACAAGGCCAGAGTCAAGTCTCCAAAAGGGAGTTTCATACACATGTATACTTAAATTGAGTTAAAATAGAATTTCTATGTTGTATATTAAAAAAAAAAAGTCTATAACTTTCGAATTTGAAATTTAAACTATGCTTTGGAAGGAAAAAAAAAAAAAAAAATCAAGAGGGGAATAAATTCAAATTGCATCTTTTATAATGAGTTGGGTCATTAATGCCAAATGATTTTCTCTTGAATAAATTTAAACTTATCCATTTCTTTTAGAAGGAATTTAAACTTATCTTAATAGGGATGTAATTGTTGTACCAACCAAATTACTATTTCAATGCTTTAATTACTTGAATTTTGTTTTTGTTGGATTGGCATTGAATTAATTAATTTTGTTTTCTTTTACAATCCAAAGAAATAATGCTTACAATAATTCCCAAGAATTGTGGGTCAAATATGCTTGTAATTTTGTATTTGATGTTTGAATAAATTTTTTTGCATAATTTCAGGTCTATTTTTATAAGGAAATAATCCAAAGCCCAAAATAGCCCTCTGAAAAGAAAAAAAAGAGAAAGATAGACCCAAAGCTTGACTTGAGAGTTAGTTCGAGACCCGATAGACCCACCCACTAATTCTAAATTTTGGGTAGATTAAAAATAGGCGGATTTGGGTTTTATTAGGTTGAGATGCAGGTCATGCTTGAAACTAACCTGACCCATAACCATTTCTACTTTTTAGGGGAAATTACAAATTTTACCCCTGATGTTTGAGATTGATTGGATTTTACACCCTAAAATTTTAGAATTTAAATTTTACCCCCTGAAGTTTAGGGTGTTTAGATTTTACACTCTAACGTTTTAGAACTTGGATTTTACCCCCTAAAGTTTAGGTTTGTTTGGATTTTACACCCCCAAATTTTAAAACTTTAAGAAGTAAAATCTAAACACCCGAAAACTTTAAGGAGTAAAATCCAAACGCTCTAAAACTTTAGGGAGTAAAATCCAACCACTTCTAAAATATAGGGGGTAAAATCCAAATTTTGAAATGTTAGGGTATAAAATTCAAACATCATCAAATTTCAGGGGATAAAATCCAAATTTTAAACTTCAGGGTATAAAATCCAATTACCCCTAAACTTTAGGGGTGTAATTTACAATTTACCTTACTTTTTATATGGATTTTATTTCTAGAATGGTCATAAAGGTTTTCTTTTTTTAATCTAATTTTTGCATGTGAGTTTAGTTGTAGACTCTACTTTTACACTCTCCTTAATTGTAAATAAATGACTATTCTTTGAGGTTTTTATAAATGCACATATGAAAAAGAGAAGTCTAGGTATTTTCTACAGAATATATACATTTTTAAATATTTATATCCAAATTATGGACAAAATAGCATTCTGCTTATTTGAGATTTGTATAAATGATATTGTCTCCCTGAAATTTGTTCAAATGAGCAAGAATCTGTCTTTCTTAAAAAAAAAATTATGTTAGGGAAGTAACATCGTGAGATAGCATATATTATCTGTAGGGGGAAAAGGCCCAATACTAGATAATGGGCCACGGGCCTGTCCGAGGAGTCCACTGGTCCGTGGACACCCCGTTATGAAAGAAGTATCTGGCCTAACTCCCCTCTGACGTACAAACTACGTGAAGGAGGAAAGGACTTGTCCGAGGAGAACTTGCTGCTCGGATAATCAGAGGAACGACCCAGGCGAATACTCCAGCACCGGCCCTGGTATTTCCGAGGAATCCCCTAACGTTTATAGACCATAAGGGGCAGGTAGTAACAAGGAGATATTTTATAAAAGGTTGCTGCAACCGCATTTATGACCCTGCAGCTAACATCATGGCCGCATTAATGAAGAATAGACGTCTGAACAGTGACCCTGATGGGACAAGTATCCAAAGGGAACCACCTACTGGCACGTGAGGGGAACTGACGTATAAATAGAGCTGGAAGCAAGGGAAGAGAGGGGGGGGGGGATTGAACATTCCGGAGAAGAAAACTAAAAGAGAACGGGGGATCTCAAGAACTCCGGTAACCATTCTCATTCAACATTTTACTAGAACAAAGCTCCTCGGACTGTGCCGAGGATACACTTTCACTCGGTTCATCTCTGTTTGACCCACTAAAGCCTAGCTCTTCGACCCACTCTCTTACAAATTCATTGCGAGGATACCTTTTTCTCGTTGGGTCAGAGTCAATCTCTCCTGTAGGCCCAATCTGCAACTTGTGTCCTTACATTATCTATTGCATTTATAGAAATCTTAATGGGGAAGAATATTATTTTCATAAATCATAAGAGATGTTAATATAATTTACAAAAAAAAAAAAAAAGAAATAAAAGAAAGAAAGAGTAAGGTTTAAGAAGGGTAAAAGTAAAACTTAGTACAATTTCTTAGATGCCTTTCCTTAAATCTCCAATTAAATTCAAATATATGGTTCTTTTGAATTTTATTGTCTTTTGAAAAAAGATAATATTATTTGTGTTGCATAACCTTTATTCATCTTTTAGTCATGCATTTAAATTTAATATATAAGAGATGTTTTTAAAGCCGAATTTAATAAGAGAAATTATAATTAGCTTTGTCTTAAAAAAAAAAATTAGCAATGTCTAGAATTTAGTCTTAAGAAAAAATAAAATAAAATTATAGAACTAGTACCAAAGTCTTTTAACAAACTTCTCACCTATAGCTAGTCTATTATACTATGTATTGGTTACATGTAGCATCCCTCTTACAACAGGTACGTTCTGGTGTAAACTTTCTCCATGATTTGATCTAGAGAATATAGATAATTTGGGGAAGACTTGTTTGTCAAAATTTTCCCTATTAGATATATTGAGAAACTTATATTATAAACTTTTTTTTGGAAGGGGAATCGATAGTAGAGTTTATTGATTAAATATCACTGTGTACAATTGGGAAGAGAAAACAGAGGCATTATTCAAATTAAGAATAGGCTTTCTCTTTCTTTTTGGCAACACTAGCAAGAGTTAGAATAGCTCTATTACATTTCAAAGGCACACTAACAAAAGAAAAAAAAGGAAAACTTTCACAAATTAAATTAATGTCTTCAAGTATCCATGCAACCTTAAGAATGCAAACTCTACTTTTTTTGGAGAGAGTTTCAACTTATGGCGTCCGCTCCTGATAATACTCTTTATTATCAGACCAAGACATCAATCAGTTTTTGGTGCAGGCAGGGATTGAATCCAAGATCTCTTATTCAACCATCAGAGACTTTACCAGTTGAGTTAACTGGAACCCACAGAATGCAAACTCTACTTAATTACCCATATTAGATTTTTTTTTTTTTTTGGGGGGTGGGGGGGAATTGTCCAGATGAGTTAGGCACCATTGATAAGTTGATACTTTATTATCAGACTAAGACATCAATCAGTTTTTGGTGAAGGCAGGGATTGAATCTAAGATCTCTTATTCAACCATCAGAGACTTTACCAGTTGAGCTAACTGGAACCCACAGAATGCAAACTCTACTTAATTACCCATATTAGATTTTTTTTTTTTTTGGGGGGTGGGGGGGGAATTGTCCAGATGAGTTAGACACCATTGATAAGTTGATATGTCAATATGGAGCAAATTGTTACCGTTTTTTGTTTTCTGCCAAGCGATTATTAAAGAATGTGGATAATCTTCTCCTTAATTAATCTTCTCCATTTACTAAAAAAGAATTAATATTATCCATAATTGTATAAAATATCTCATAGGGGTGTGCAGCCAACCCGCCAACCCGTCAAAACCGGCCCGACCCAACCTAACAAGCCAGGTTGGGTCAGTTTTTAGGGCTTGGTGGGTTAGGTTGGGTTACAAAATTTTTTTTGATAGCGGGTCGGGTTGGATTCGGATCATAAAATTCCAAACCCTCCAAACTCGACCCGACCCACCCACATATTTAATATATATTTAAAATATATTATATAATTAATAAATTTTTTTAAAAATAACTAGCTCTTGCTATCTTATATAAAAGCCAATTAGTTCACTCAAATTCTAGTAAATTACAATTGTTGTTTAGTCATTAGTGCTGTTTGCCTTTAAGGAGTTACATTGATACTAATCTTTGGTTTTTTTTTTTTTAAAATATATTTACATTTATATTTGTTCTGCTCAATTTAATAATAATAGTAATAAAAAAAATTGTCCAACCCATGGGTTCAACCCGACCCATGTGGGTTGGGTTGGGTTAGGTTGAATTTTTTTAACCCATCATGGTGGGTTGGGTCAACAAATCCCCTTAACCTGACCCAACCCGACCTATGCACACCTTATCTCCCATCTCAAAAAGAAGAAGAAGAAGAATTTCCATCCAATTTAGTTTCTGACAAAGTTTATTCTACTTTCCTATACTTTTTTGTTCAAATTGTGCATATAGATTTTAATTCAAAATTTACTTTTGCTCAGAATGCTCTTAGAGGATATCCACATTCTTGAACCAAGTATAGGGTTAAACATCAATTGCACTAGAAATACATAGATTTATCTTGAACCAAGAGATCAATGGAATTTGCCTTCAGCAAATATCCTAAATATAAGCTTTGATGGAGCAGTTTTTAAAAATGAAGACAGGGCCAGGATTGGGGTGATTATCAAAGACCATAGCACTAGTGAGAGCTTTGGATTTTGCTCGTGAGCTAGGCATTGATTCAGCTATTCTTGAAGAGTAATATTAGTTGGATGGAAGATGTCCCACCACACCTCTATGTTGTAATTCAAGCCGATTTGACTGCTGCTTAATAAAGATTATAGATTCTTGATGTCGCGGAGGCCACAAGAAAATAAACATGATGCTTTCTGAATGGAAAAGGAAACTAAATACGTTAGCTTTCAAATGAAAACCTCGAATATCCACGAGCGGTCCTTTGAATCCACAAGGTGATAAGGTTTTGGAATCCACCAGAGAGAATTAGGCAAAATTTGTATTTTTTTTTTTATAAATCTGGAAATTGAACTGCCCTAGAGGGCTACAATATGTTTAAATAGTAAAAAAAAAAAAAAAAAAACCCTAGGGCAGCAAAGAAAAGCCAAGAAACCTTAATTCATGCTAAATCATGTAATTAGGTGGCAAAATAGTATTTTTGCCAAAAATAGCAAAATTTAAATAATTGTGAAAATTGAAAATACTGTCTTTAAGAGACATCCCAAAACAGATGGGACCTTATTCTAACTTTTAAACTAAAAGTTATTAAGGAAAAAAATATTATTATAAATAGCAAAAATCTTGTTTTCGAGACCTTAACGAAGGAATTTTCCTAAATTTAGGCGATGCTCGAGACGAGTCTGGATCAGAATGCCGTTTCCCTTCAACCTACCAAATTTCATGCAATTTCGACATTGTCACCCTGATGGACTTTACTAGCATCTCCTTGACCTTGCACCATAACTTTCAGTGCCCTTACTACTCCAAAAAAGCATGTGCTGTCAATTGTACACCACTTATTCTAAAAAAAAAAAAAAAGTTATACTAGACAACCAATTCACACAAGAAGTTTTTCTTAGAAATTGTGATGAAATCGTAAATGAATCG
Organism: Lithocarpus polystachyus; assembly: GCA_033629205.1. Taxonomy (NCBI): domain Eukaryota; kingdom Viridiplantae; phylum Streptophyta; class Magnoliopsida; order Fagales; family Fagaceae; genus Lithocarpus; species Lithocarpus polystachyus. The sequence continues at coordinate 43,046,950 of CM066165.1, read as the reverse complement.
TTCAATCAATATCAGGCTTAAGTCATTAGACGAGCGTACCTACCTTCAGTTTGCCTATTCATAATCTAACACCACTAGGGAATTAATTAGTGTTATAAGAGTACACGTTAAGAAATATTAAATGATCAATTAAAAATTTCAATGAACGTTTTCAAAAGGAAAAAAAAAAAAAAATATTTGCATGCAAATTCAAGATGATTGTCTTATTGGTTTGCATGTGCAAATTAAGATAATAGTGTGTACATTTCTTGATATTTAATTGAGTATTAAACAAGGACGAAACTATGTTTAGATCAGTGGGAACATGGAGAAATTGATATTGTAATGAGCTAGGAAAAATGTTAGCCACATTTGTGCCATACTAGTAAATGCCTGACCCACACAACACACACAATTATTTAAATTGGAAAATCACAATTTCCTCCACTTAAATCTCTAACATCCTTATTAGGGCCAATTCATCTGCACTATACCTCAAACATTAATCATAATTGAGATTCATTGTAGTTGTTAATAAATGTCAGATTTGTCTAATAAATACCCGATATGAGATTCATCACACACCCATACAACACACACTATCAGTCAAAATGGGGCATCACACACACACACACACACACACACACACACACACACACACATATATTCACCCTCTCATATGGGAGTGGGTCTCAAATTGCCTCTCACATGAGATTGAGTCTCATAAACTGTATGGGATCCACTCCTATGTAAGAGGGTGGATACCTGTAATACCATCTCTGAACATGACTCCCTTACAAATTTTAAAATTCAAACAATTATGTGTTTGGCTTTCTTCTTCTTCTTCTTCTTATTTTTTTTTAAATAAAATAAAATTCAAATGACTATTTGTTTGACATTTTGGTTGTTTGCTTACCAAAAATTAAAAGTTGGAACTTTTGAGAGGTGGGTTTTTGCTACTATCTAGCTCTGCCTAAACATGATTTGTTTTATTTATTTTTGTTAACTTTGCAACACATAAGAAGAATATCTGAAATTTTTATAGAACATAATGTTGGTAAACTTAAGCCTTGTATTTTCAAACTTTTGCTTTTGTGGAGAGAGAGAGAGAGAGAGAGAGAGAGAGAGAGAGTTTTTAGTTAGGAAAATAGTGGAAAAATAATAACGATAATATATACATTTTTTTTTGGATTTATAGATAATGAGCAAGTCAAGTATAAAATTTGACATTTTTGCTTATAAATCTTGTCAAAATTAGGGTTCACAACTAAATGAAAAATGATTATTTAACAAACTCTTAAATTTTGTATACTGGAAGGGCAATTAAAGCAAAATTTAATGTAGAATCAATCATATGATTTTCAAGTTATTTTATTTTATTTTTTATAAATAAAACACAAGTTCTTCTTTGGCATGTGATTGAATGAAGATAAATAAAGAAAAACAATTATTTTTTTTATATTTTTTTATATACATTTTGTTAATATTAAATATATGCTCATTTGGATTTTTATATATTAACATAGTTTTGAATTATTGGTATTTTTTAAAATTCTTATATATTGAAATTTTTTTGTTCATGCTTTGAGCCTTTGACCCCCAACGATGAAATTAATGTTCCATCCGTTCAAATCTTAGTTCTTTTAATAAAGAACAGCAAACTATGCCAATTTTGATAAAATATTTACCAAAAAAAAAAAGATAAGAAACTGTGCGCTTTCCTAGAGATAAAAGGAAGTAGAAACACATTAGAGTAATGTTAAAATTATAAATCGTTCAACTAGTGTGCATGGAAGCTGGTTTGCCCGAGAGGTTAAGGGGGAAGACTTAAGATCTTCTGCACATAAGTGCGCATGGGTTCGAACCCCATAGCCAGCAATTGTTCTTCTTTTTCTTTTTTCATTAAATTTTAATGGTTTTTTTTTTTTGGACATCAATTGATAATTATTAATTAATATATTTTTATCAGCTTACATATTTTGTGTGCGTTTGGCTTTAAATTAAAAAGCCAGTTTATTTTACTATTTAGCTTATTTTTGCTACTATTTATAGGCTCCACTACACTTTTTGGCACTATTTATAGGTCTCATTATACTATTTTAGTTAACTTTTACCTTTATTTATAGTACTTTCAACAAAAAGTTTTTAGTTTCAGCAAAGTAAACATATCTCAAATAAACCCTTTATCTCAACAAAATGATACCACATGATCCAGTATAATGTTATTGGATATTTTTGGATGAGCTTATGATACCAATTGATCCATAAGTATATTTACCGCTAGGCACTAGTTGATATTTTTTTTTAGACTAGGTTATTTTTAACTTAGCTAGGGGTAAGTTCATCAAGCCCAAGAGCAGCTCAATGAGCTTAAGAAACCCAAGCATAAGCCATTATAAATGAACTCATAATACAAGCCACCTTCATCTAATTACAAGCCACCTTCATCTAATTACAAGATATTTGGGCCAGCATTGCAAACAACTACTAAGTACTAACCCAATTTTGAACCATATAGCAAGCTGAATTATTCAAGAAACTCAACAAAAAAGGTGCTTGGTACTCATAGTGGAAAAACTTAAATATTTTTTTGCAGAATATCATTCTTAGAATTTTTTATTCCAACTTCAGCATCTTCTTATTCTTGATTCCCAAACAAAATCTCAAAGTCACCATTACAAAATGTAAGCAACCCTATCTAAACAATGCTTGCCTGTTGCAATATATTGTGCTTTGATTTAATTTCTATATTTTCCTTGTCTATATCCACAAGAAAATAATTTATATTGAATCATTTCACACAAGAAAAGAATGACCAGTGTTTGTTTTGACAAAACTAAAGAACAGAAAAGAGAACTATCCGAATGAATGAATCACCAAAAAGAACCACATTTTCACCTTCTGTTGGTGACAATAAAAGAGATGTTGAATGCTATTCTTGAGATTAATTTTTCGCCAATCACGTTCCACTAAGAGTTGGGGACAAAGGTACCAACATAACCAACCCCTGCAATGAAGAAGGCAAAGGACTGGAGAAAGAGGTATATGAAGTAACGGTTCTTTCCAAAGTTGAGATCATAGCACCCGCAGAAGAAGAGATAGGCCCCAACACCGAGCTCTAGCAGATGAAGCCTGTTTAAGAAGCAAAAGATGTAAACTTCAGATTCTTAATTTTCATACCAGATACATTTCATTAAATTCTTTTATAACATTGTCTAGGTAAACATTAAAAATGAAGGTGACGCATTTTTCTAGAACATCAATTCAATGATTGAAAGTTTGAAACTTAATGCTCTACTTATTGCAGAGCATATTGAAAAATGGAGAAGGTATTGGAGCTTTAGAACAACTGTTCCAGTTCCAAGAATAAGAAACATATCAATTACATTTTGCTTTCCACTCTTTTCTGCATAAACAAAACACGGTTTGACCATTGTAGTATACTAGCACTCTAGTTTCACCTGCACATGTTTACTTTCCTTTAAATAGATTTTATTCTGAACAGTGAACAACCCACATAGGGCTCAGCTTATTATTTGGATACATAAATAAGACATAACATTAACTTTTACTTGTGGAAAGGATTATGTATAATCAACTGGGATCCATAAAGCCGACCCCAATTTAAATGTGATCAAAAAGCTTAGTTAAGCATTTACTTTTACCAACATGTCATTTCACAGTATTAAGATTACTTCTATTTTTATTTAGTGTTGCAACGCCATTGTTATGTTGAAGACTCCTTTTGACACACATCAAAGGCTATGACAATTGTAACCGCATATTGTACACATCGTAACAATGATTCCCAATACAAGTAATAATACCTTTCTCCAACCCTGAATCGAGGTTTCCTGAGAGCTTTTGCACCTGATTTCATCTTGAGAGCATCTCCCAATTTCTCAGTGACAACCCATTCATTTACTCTCCCTGCCTCGAGCAGACCTATAAGTGTTGCCTTAGTTCGATGCAAAGACATGACATTCTCAAAGAGGATCCAGAACATCAATAGGTGGAACGATCTGTGAGATAACATATAGTTGAAGGTATTAGAAATGAGTATAACAAGTCAAACTAAGACAAAAGCATTATTGCATTATCCTTTTCATAAAGCTAGTAGTTTCTCCAAGATTGCTAGAAAATTAATATTTCAATCAGGTTTGGACATAGCACAATCCTGCAAAGTAATGACAGCCAATCCATACTCCATAAGAACCACACTATTAGTGAATTTGGACAGGTCAGAAGGCCTGGCCAGTACTACAGCATTCTATAACAGGACATCATGAAAGCTTGCTTTCCAAAAGATAGAATATTGAAAGGGAGAGAAAGACCTTGGAGTTCCAACTGCATTGAGGAGAGTAATTATAGATGGGATGTACACAGAACCCCACTTGGGAACTTCCACCTCAGGAACCAAGACTGTTGCTGGCAAAACAACACAGTAAAAGAAAAATGTGACAGTATGGGCTATGACCTTCCGAACAAAGAAAAAGCTGTAGATCACGTATAACTTCTTCCACAGTGAGACTCTCTGCAATGCATTGTAAAATAAATAGTGAGTAGAGACATAGACAAAGATAAATATATATAAAAAAAATTTTGGATTAAGAGGGGGAAAAAGTACAAATTGGCCTTATGTTTCTACATTCTTGATTATCACTCTAAACAGAGCAGAAACATCTAAGAGAAGCTAAGAAGAAGCATACCTTGTTTCTCACAATCTCCATGGCCATTTTTCGGAAGAGATTAGCAGGGCCACAAGACCATCGGTGCTGCTGATAACGGAAGGCTTTGAAAGTACTAGGTAATTCATTTTTAACCTGAAATATATACATAAATTAGAATTATGTCAACTTTGAAAAGGGAACATAGTAAAAACTTATTACAGGACAATTCCAGAATCATACCACTTTTATGGAAATGGTGCTTGCTTCTTAAATTATATAGACTTTCGAATTTAAGGAAGGCTTACATTGACCACTGGGTTTGCTTAGTAGAATGAGTTCAAATGATTAGAATCAAATATGCAAATTAATGTATTTTGAGACAATTTTATTTGCATGGACATCTCTTCCCGCATGACACTTTACCCATGAGGGTGGGGAAATTGGCATCGCTAGGTAATTACAGTGGTATATTATACAAGTTCTGAGAAAAGTGTCGTGTACAGGTTCATTAGAAATCATTCTGTTGTCTAGTAAGAGTTATTCTTCGTAAGCTGGTTCAACATCACGTCTCTTTGTGAGAATTTAAACAAAAATATCAGGACTATGTGAAAGAATCTCATCCAATGGGGTTATCCTGAAAGTTGAAAAGGGCTAATTAGGATGTCAGGAAGTTTGCATTGCATCCCAAATACTGCGATTAACTGTTTATTCACCACATATTCCCCTTTTTCCTAGGGAGACAAACAAAGGACTGGGTGGAAGGTGTAATTTTAATAATCAAAGCTAAAGGCCGATAACAGAAGTTATTACTGATCATAGTTACTATTAAATTTAATCTGAAGCTGATATTAGCCTCTTTATACATAATGAATATTCTATTCTAGAGATTTAGTTCTGTAATTTGCTTTTCTATATTTGGGTAGTTACATGTATTCTAAGCAATTACACAAATGGATATTGATCCTTTTATTAAATAATAACAGATATAGCCAAAACAGACTGCATACAATTAGCAGAAGTAGAAACTAAGTGCAAAGGTTTCAATTACAAAATTTATGACATTGTGAGACAACTGTGATATTAAGCAAGATGCTTTTGTCTATCTAGCTCAAGTATTTTTTCCACTTTTCTTTTTCAGCCATAAGCTGTAGACACTAGACAGTGTGCTAGTAGGTGGGTGCAAGAAATGGTCTAAGAGAAGGGCAATAAGCTCTAAGCTCAAATGGCACCTCCGCCTCTTGTAGAAGCAAGGGGAGGTGAAGTCATGGGTTCAAGCCTACTAGGTGTGTGCGTGTAAGATCAATAACAAGGGGGAAAAAAGGTCTAAGGGAGGCAATTGTAAGAGGATAGACAGCCAACAAGGGTAGTAGTATAATAATCCGTTTAAATAAAGATCTCCCTGAAATGTTTAATGAAAATCCCACTGGAGAATAAATATTTCACTAGTCAACAATTTACTTTATCAAATTATACCTAGTTCTACTGGTTTTGTTGTTAATACCTTGATGTCGCCAACATATACAAATTTCCAGCCTTTGAGACTTGCTCTGACTGCCAAATCCATATCCTCCACTGTGGTGCGGTCCTTCCATCCCCCAGCCTCATTGATTGCTGAAATTCTCCATACACCGGCTGTCCCTGCATTAAATTCTCTACTGTCATATGATTGGATTTTGTACTAAAACTATCGGCACTTTTTGAGAGTATGGCTTACCATTGAAACCAAAGAAGTTGTAAGTTGCAGACCCCACTTCTTGCTCCACTGTGAAATGGTAATCCAGTGACATCTCTTGCATCCTTGTCATTAAGCATTCGTCAGCATTAACTGCAATCCAATAAAGTACCATCATTCCTCCTCTTCTTTGGTAAGTACCTTTCCAGTCATTCTATAGTGTATAATAACTCTGTACTTCAGACTTTTTGCTACATAGCAAGTGCTTTTCTCTTGTACTAAAAAAGAAGAAGATATTTTTCCCTTGTATTTTAATTATAGAAATTGTTCTGCACAAGTATAAAGTTGAAATGGAAGCTCTACCAATTAACTTGAGTTCGACTTAATGAGCTTGCCTAATACCTTCTAATGACAATCAATATACAAAGGTCATATTCAGGCTTGCATCAAATTGATATATGCAGATTTCATGACAAGATCTTGACTAAGTATTGTCCAAGCTAATATGCTCAAGATTCATACTTTTTTTTTTGGCAGAGTAAGAGTCATCCTTTCTGTTGATGCTAGGTTGCATGCTCAGAAAGCAAAACTACCATCCATGAAAACCAAATGAAAGGAGCTCTTTTCTAGTCAAATAAGTTTTAAAAAAGAAGCACGAAATAGCTTTTATTTGGCAAAAGAGATACATGTAGGAACTAATTCTATGCACCCTGGAGGGATTTTCAATAGAAGACTGGGAAGAGGAGCATTTTCCATTCAATGACTAATAAAATCCATTAACACTACTTTTACAGATCAAGACAAAAACTTAAAAACTTCACAGAAGTCAGAATTTCTGCAAATGACAGACCTGCTATAAAATCTAGCACCTTTACACATACGTATACATGATAAACATGCGTATGCATATGTGTGACTAGATATCTTTTTTTTCCCTGAAATTGTAGGTTCTGGTTTTTTTTTTTTTTTTTTTTGAATTGATAATTTGATAGATAACAACTGGGGGAGGGGTGATTCAAATCCTAGTTTTCCTTATATAGGAGAACAAGCAATGCTACTAAGCGGCAAGACTCTAGGCAAAAATGCAGCTCTTTCATGTCCACTATATGTGACAATTCTTCAGAACTAGAACAAGATATGTTGTTGTACATGATTTAATATAGATTGATGCTAAGGATGCTATAAAATTACATACATAATCTTTAAAAACCAATGTGTTACCAATCACAATAATTAATTTAAATACTTATGTATTATATTTTGAAGTGATACTAATCAAGTCATGACATGTCAGTTTAAGTTTTTTATTTTTATTTTTATAGTAAGCTTTAACATTTTCCTTGTGTGTGTGTGTGTGTGTGTGTGTGTGTGTGTGTCATTTTCTATCTTGGTTGGCACTTTATTCTAGATTATAAAATCAGTCATTAAAAAAAGGAGCTTGAACCAAGTTTAGTAGCAAAGGTGTTACATTTAGTAAAGATTGCCACATACCAAATTTCCAGCGAGCTTGAACAAGAGCAATTTCAGGGTTGTGAACAAGAAAAGGTATGGTGCGCCATAGAAAATCAGGCTCAGGTTGGAAATCAGCATCAAAGATTGCCACATAGTCACACAGTTTGACGTAGCTGTGTTTCATGCCTTCTTTGAGAGCACCTGCTTTGTACCCATTCCTGTTGTCTCTGATCTCGTACTTTATGTTTATGCCTTTGCTTGCCCATCTTTGGCATTCGAGTTCCACCAGTTCCTGTTGTTGTTCTTTTGTTTATTAGACCATGAATCACACAGAGCCACATAAAAAAAAAAATGTAGATTTTGTTTATGAAATTTTGAACCGAACTATTTCATGTTGGTGAATGGTAATGGTGCTCATGGTCATATAGGATAATATCTCTATTTGACCGTAACAAATAAGGAAACTATATATCCAAAAATAAACTTTTGGAACTCTATCATCAAAGTAGGTAGGGTGCTATTTTCTAACAAAGATTTTTTTTTTTTTTTGGGTGTGATTTATGGTTGTTCGTTGGGTGGGTTAATTTATATATTTTTTACAAAAAGACTTCGACAAAGTTGGTAAGTCATAGGAACCTGCTACGAAACCCAAATATGGGACAAAAAGAACAGCTGCTTTAAAATATTTTATTATTTGCTTATAAAAAAAAACAGTATATTATTTTAAGTAAATGAAGGCTCAAATAAATAACAGGGGCTGCGGTACTTGAAGGCCAGGGTGGTCACAGGACCACCCTGAGCTGAATTTTTTTATTATATATATAATAATTTAAAATTTTATATTTTGTCTACTTTTTAAAAAAATTTAGCAGTATTCTCAATTTTATTTGTGCCAATAAAATTAAACTTTGCTCTATAATTTGTTCTACTGAACAATATAACGAGGCTTTCAAGCAAAAAGAAGCCCAAAATTTTTTTTTGAACTAACATTTAAAAAAAAAATTATAACATAGTAAGCCCAAATGCCCAATAGGCCCAGGAAAAAAGTTCAAGATCAATCTCTTTTATTAAATTGTGTAATTTATGTTTCTTAAAGAACATTTTAAAAAAAATTTCTGAAATGGACCATGACGTGGGCACATAACCAATTTCAAACATTTATCTAAAATCGTGTTTGAAATGAGATAGGATTGAAACAAGAACCTTGATAGCTGGGTCAGTTGAATCATCAAGAACTTGAATTATTATCCGATCAGACGGCCATGAAAGCCCACATGCAGCTCCAATGGATAGCTGATACACCTGCGTAGCATGGAACAGTCACATGAAAGATTAAGCGTCCATCTTATATTGCAGTAGAAAACAAAGCTTGTAACCATAGAGTTTTGTGATATTGAATTTTAAGAGGAAAACTCTTTAATATTTTGAATATTTTGGTGAATTACAATCAACAATGCTTTAAAGTTTTAAATTTATAAAGTATAAATAATAATTGAACAACTGTTTCCTCAAATTTAAGGATCCCTTAAAATACTTTTTCCCCATTTTTTTCAAAAAAGAGTTTTTGAAGCTCTTAAATTCTTTTTTGATTGATAACGCATAACTAAACGTGCTCAAAGAAAATTTCATTGTTACTATAAAATGAGGAGTTTGAATTTTGTAAGGATAAGGTATAAAACCCATGTTTTATACCATCTAATAAGAGATTGTCACATTAACTTTTTATTTAAAATTCAATACATTCTACTACACCTAATAAGATCATAATAAACTTTCAATTTGGTTTGATTTTCAGATATATATTAGAATTGATTGAGTATGATTGTGTTTATTTTTTTGTGTGTGATAAGATGAAGTAACATGTTAAGACTAGAGAATGTAAGACTTATGTTTTACACTACATTCTTAAAGAATTTAATTTCTAAAGGAAGATACACAGAGAAACACTAATAAATTAATAAATCAATTATAAGAGCTAATGATTAAAAGCTTTGTGTGTGCATATAATATTTGTGAGTGGTTAAGCTTTGTCACATAATCAATATTATAACCCTATCATAGAGTTCTGTTAATAAATTTTGTTTAAGGGTGTATTTAGATACTGTTTATTTTGCTAAAATTAAAAAATTATTGCTGAAAGTATTGTAGATAAAGGTAAAAGTTAATTGAAATAGTACAGTAGAACTCATAAATAGTGCCAAAAAGTGCAATAGGCCCATGAATAGTATAAAAAATAAGCTAAATAGTAAAATAATATTAATTTTTAATCTAACACGCACACTAAATGATGGTGATATGACTGAAATCTAAATTTTCTTACCTCTTTCTCATTGTACATGGGAATTTGCACTAGAACCATGGGGTAAGCTGAATGACCAAGCTCCAAATCGTCCCTCATAGACTCGCATTTGTAACTCTTCTCTGGCTTTCGCCCAAACAACTTGATAAAAACTATGACAATGCCCATGTACACTCGCTCCATGAAAAGCATTAATGACATGACCAAGCACACAACCACCAGCAATTTCAACAGTGGCACAATCAATGGTGCTTTGGTTTGTTGCCAAATCAATCCAATTTGTCCTGCAATGTCATCACGAGTACCTTGAAACGTGTCGGGGAGCATGGTCGTGGTTGAGAGCCTCTCCATATTTGAGCCTACTTCTTTGTGAGTGATGAGGTTATGGGCAATGAAAGCTTGCAATATATGTGAATATATGTGTATCAGTGTATGCTTGGGTTATAAAGGGCTGTGTGTTTGTGTCAGTGTGTGTGTGTGTAGCTTTGCGAAAAGAACACGAATGTTTTACTATTTTATATGAGCTAGCAAGCTTTTTTTTGGGTGAATTGCTGTGATTTTTGCTTCTGAGTTACGCCAAGGCAATGTGGGAAAGAGATGGATTCTGAGTGGACTCGATCATATCATTTCCACTCAAGAAGCAGACCCACTGGCTCTATGATCACAACAGAGCAGAGAGAGAAGCTAGCTATATCCAATTTAAAAATACACTCAAAGCAAGGTATTACGTACCACAAAGAAAAAGATGGTGACACCAAAGAAGACTCTTCTCTTCTATCTTCTTTTTGTTTCTGCAGAGAGAAGAGAGTGAAAGGCAGGCTTTGGTTAAACTTGTAGCTAGCTTCTGGTATCTGGGTGCCTCTCTTTTATGCCTGCTATTCAATTTCTAGAGAGAGATAGAGTCAGTGGTGAAGCTCAAAGTTTGTGTTTGTAAAATATATATAGAAGAAACTACAAAGCAAAGTGCTTGGTCAAAAAAGATAGAGACTTTGGATCCGAAACCAAGCAATGACTGTCAAATTCACGCAGAGTTTTTTAAACTTGGATGTTTATAATTGAATAGTTGGGAGGTTTACGCAATTATACAACTATGCACAAACTAGTTTAGCTATCATTTTCAGTCTTGATGAGGTGCAAAGCTGGCATTAGCTTAATTTAAGCCCCTTACGTTGTTGAATTTTTGTGCACCTCCAAAACAAACTAACCTTTCAGGTTGGTGTTTAACACTTTAACCTAAATTTTGATATACGAAAAATTTAATATATATATATATATATATATATTGTTGAGACTTCTACTAAGAAAGAAGAAGGTGCAGTCAAGAAGAAAGAAGACTTGAAGGAATACACTGAAGATAAAACAGAGCAAAATGACACAGCTGAGACTAAAAGGAAGAAAGTAAAGTTAAAGGCTAAACGATGTCGTTACACTTAAGTACTAATACTCATCTGTTAGCACGTATGAGTTAATATTAGTGGTTTACAGCTGTCATTCTCTTGTTAATTAGGCCATTAGAGTTTGTTAGTTAGTTAAGTTTCTCTCTTTTCTCTGCTTCGTGTATATAAGGCAGAGGCACAGTGTAAATTAATTAAGCTTTTCATTTTCTGTTTCTATTCAGTAAAATTGGTTTCTTCCAATAGTTTCTAGAATGCTTTCTTAACATGGTATCAGAGCTTCAATAGCTCATCCATGGCTTCTGCTACCAACACAGCCTCAGAATCAGATCCAATTCCTACCAATTCTTCTGATACTGCAAATCAAAGATCTTCCAATCAGGCACTTCCAATGCAGGATGCAAATACCAATCCATCAAGCCCTTACTTCATTCCACCTACAGATGTTGTCCTTGTTTCTCAACCACTGATTGGTCCTGAAAACTATCTCAATTGGTCAAGGGCTGTATTTCTGTCATTGAGTGGTAGGAACAAGTTTGGCTTCCTTGATGGTTCGATTTCCATGCCTAATCTCTCTCATCCTTTGTTCAATGCTTGGCACAGAGCAAACACCACCATTCTTTCATGGTTGGTGAATTCCTTGAGCAAAGATCTTGCTACTAGTGTGATGTATATTCACACTGCGAGGGATTTGTGGATTGACATGCGTGATAGGTTTTCACAGCCTAATGTTCCAAGATTCTTTGAGGTTTGGAAAGAAATTTCAAAGCTTTTACAAGGTTCACTCACAGTAAGTTCTTACTTTACCAAATTCAAGATTTTGTGGGATGAACTTGTGCATTATCAGTCTTTTTCTGCTTGCACTTGTACCTGTACTTGTGGTTCTCAACGAAATCAATTGAATGCTCAGCAAAAGGATCAAGTTTTTCATTTTCTCATAGGACTCAATGACAGTTATTCCACTGTCACTAGTCAGATTTTGATCACTAAGCCTTTACCTGCACTCAATAAGGCCTATTCTTTGATTTTGCAAGAAGAAAAACGTAAGCAGATTGGTCAAGCTGATTTGGTCATTGAACCAACAGCTTTATATGCTAACAATTCCAATCCTAAAGGATTTCAAGGTCATCAAGGTTGGAATCAAGGGGGAACTCATGGAGGTCAAGGTGCAAAAGGTGGCAATTCTAAGAAAGAAAGGCCTGTTTGTACATACTGTGGAATTGTGGGTCATGTAGCTGATAAATGCTACAAATTGCATGGTTATCCTCCAGGATATAAGCATAAAGGGAAGGCTTCTGCCCATCAGGTGTCTAGCAATGGAAATCTTGGTAATTTTGGGAATTTTGCTTCTCCACCCATGCTGGAGTTTACTAATCAGTCTGAGATAATGCATTGCTCACCACAACATCTAGGAGCACAGTCTCAATTGAACTTGTCACAATCACAGTTTAATGCTCCTCAGTGCCCCATTACTCAGAATCAATGTGAGCAGCTACTTTCCTTCCTTGCCTCTCAGTCATTCAAGGAAGCTGCCACATCTACACATCAGGCTGCCTCAGTCTTATCTACTTTGTCTAATGCAACTGCTACTACTAGCACTAGTTCAACCATGCCTCATTTTGCCAATTTTTCAAGTAATCCTTTTTGGTTGCCTCCTAACCTTTCTCATTCCATTTTTTCTGCCCATATCATAGATAGACAAGCCTATAAGTCTAATGACTGGATTATTGACACTGGTGCAACAGACCATATGGTCCATTCAGTTTCTTGCCTAACCACAATTACATCCACCATTAATACCTTTGTCTATTTACCCAATGGAGAGAAGGCCTTGGTTACTCATATAGGAATAGCTCATATCTCAGACAACCTTATACTCTATGGAGTTTTATGTGTTCCATCCTTTACATTTAATCTGATATCTGTCAGCCAGTTCACTAAATCCCTTTTTTGTTGTCTTGTGTTCCTTGGTTCTTTTTGCTTTATCCAGGACCTAGCCAATTGGAACATGATTGGACTGGGTAAAGCATCAAAAGGCCTATATCTGCTCCACCATAGAGTTCCACCTCCATCTGTGCTTGTTGCTGCTTCCAAGGTTCTTGTCTCTATTCCTTTTGTCAGATTCACTAGTGTCAATGCTGATTTGTGGCATTTTCGTTTAGGGCATCCTTCTTATGCCAAGTTGTCTTTGCTTAATAATCTTGTATCTGTTTTACCAGCTAATAAGACTGTATGTTGTGACATTTGTCATTTTTCTAAACAAAAGAGACTATCCTTTCCTACTAGTTAACATGTATCTCAATGTGTGTTTGATCTTGTACATTCTGATCTTTGGGGGCCTTTTTCAGTTTCCACCATTAAGGGATACAAGTTCTTCCTTATCATTGTGGATGACTATTCTAGGTGTACTTGGGTTTATTTGCTTAAATCTAAGTCAGAAACACCAGCTCTTATTCAACTGTTTTCTAACATGGTTGAAACTCAATTCAATGCCAAAATTAAGTGTATTAGGAGTGACAATGGCACAGAATTTATCATGAAGGATTTTTTCAATCAAAAGGCATCTTGCATCAATTATCCTGTGTTAATACTCCTCAACAAAATGCAATTGTTAAGAGAAAGCATCAACACATTTTAAATGTTGCAAGAGCATTAAGGTTCCATTCTTCTTTACCTTTAACACTATGGGGTGACTGCATTCTCACTGCAGTATATCTTATAGATAGGTTACCTTCCAAGCATTTAAACAACAAAACTCCCTATGAAATGCTTTTCAAACAACCTCCTTCATATGGCCATATTAGAATTTTTGGCTGTTTGTGCTTTATTTCTACTCTTAGTCACAACAAACATAAATTTGCACCAAGAGCTCGAAAATGTGTTTTCCTAGGATATCCATATGGTATTAAAGGATACAAAGTTCTAGATTTGGAGTCAAATTCTATTCATGTCTCTAGGGATATAGTTTTCTATGAAACTATTTTTCCTTTTGCTTCTACCTCATCTTCTTCCCACTACTCATCTGATTCTTCCATTGATGCTTATCATGATTCTTTTGTTTTTCCTCATTCAGTTCCTGATTACTCCTTTTCAGATTCCTCTTTTCAACAACCTCTTGTTTTTCCTTCTGTTGATTCTGTAGACATTGTTTCTGCAGATCAGATTCCTACTTCTTCACTTCAATCTGATTTGCCACATTCTACTCCTAATCTTATTTCTGAGACTGACAATGTTTCTGTATCAGTTCCTAGGCCTAATTCTCCATTACACCTCAGAAAATCAACCAGACCACATAAGCCTCCTTCCTACCTACAAGATTATTCTTGTAAGACTGTTACTTCAAAACCCTTGTTTGGTCAGCCTTATGATATCTTTGCTTGCCTTACTTATTCTAATCTCTGTAAGAATTATAGGCAATTTGTCATGGCAGTTGATTCTTCTTCCCCAAACCCTACTTTCTTTTCTGAGGAAGTCCAATCTTCTGATTGGAGGGCTGCTATGGATAAGGAGATTGCAGCTCTTGAACTCACAAATACATGGACTTTAACCCCTCTTCCTCCAGGTAAAGTTCCTATTGGATGTAAGTGGGTTTATAGAACCAAATATAGGTCTGATGGCTCAATTGAAAGACATAAGGCTCGTTTAGTAGCTAAGGGTTATACTCAGAGAGAGGGCCTTGATTACACTGAAACTTTCTCTCCTGTAGCTAAGTCAGTTTCTGTCAGGATAGTCTTGTCTATGGCTGCTGTGAAAGGGTGGTTTCTTCATCAAATGGATGTAAATAATGCTTTTCTACATGGTGAGTTGACTGAAGAGATTTATATGAGTCTTCCACCTGGTTTTCACAGCAAGGGGGAGTGTATTTCTCATTCTAATTCTTCTAATTCTACTCCTTTGGTTTGTAAGCTCAACAAGAGTCTTTATGGTTTAAAGCAAGCTTCAAGGCAATGGTTTGCCAAGTTTTCTTATACATTGTTGAATTTTGGTTTTGTTCAATCTAAGGCTGACTACTCTCTTTTTACCTACACTAAAGGATCCTCCTTCACAGTTTTGCTAGTCTATGTAGATGACATTTTGCTCACTGGTAATGATCCTAGTTGCATTAGTGCTTTGAAGCACTTACTTGATACTAGGTTTGGCTTGAAAGATTTGGGTTCTCTGAAGTATTTTTTGGGTCTTGAGGTTGCTAGAAATGACAAGGAGATTAGTTTGAATCAAAGAAAGTATTGCTTGGAGATTTTGCAAGATATAGGGTTCTTAGGGTCTAAACTAGTGAGAACACCAATGGAACAGAACTTGCATCTATCAAAGGATGTTGGTAAACTTCTTCCAGATGCTAGTGACTACAGGAAACTGATTGGAAGATTGTTATATCTTACTCTAACCAGACCTGATACCACCTATGCAATGCATAGGTTAAGTCAGTTTCTAGCTGAACCAAGAGAGCCCCACATGTTGGCAGTCAATAGGGTACTTCAGTATTTGAAAGGGACACCAGGCAGAGGTTTGTTCTTCTCTAGTAGCTCAAGTATGCAAGTTAAAACCTTCTGTGATGCGGATTGGGCAGGCTGCCTAGATACCAGAAGATCCATCACAGGCTATAGTGTGTTTTTGGGTGATTCTCTAATCTCTTGGAGGTCCAAGAAGCAAAGGATGGTCTCTAGGTCTTCAGCAGAGGCTGAATACAGGGTAATGGCCACCACAACATGTGAAATTGTTTGGGTTCTTCAGTTGTTAAGAGACTTGAGAGTTGATCATCCAAGTAGTGCTTAATTGTTTTGTGATAATTAGGCTGCATTACATATTGCAGCAAATCCAATCTTCCATGAAAGGACAAAGCATATAGAAGTTGATTGTCATTTGGTGAGAGATAAAATTACAGAAGAAGTGATCAAAACATTCTATATTTCAAGCCAATTTCAAACAGCAGAAATTTTTACAAAAGCATTGGGACTTCCAGCATTTAGCAGGTTAATTACTTGCTTGGGGTTGATAGATATTTACTCACCAAAGCTTCAGACTACTGATGATCAAGTCATTGAACTTATGGTTCATGACTTGAGGGGGAGTGTTGAGACTTCTACTAAGAAAGAAGGTGCAGTCAAGAAGAAAGAAGACTTGAAGGAATACACTGAGATAAAACAAAGCAAAACGACACAGCTGAGACTAAAAGGAAGAAAGTAAAGTTAAAGGCTAAATGACGTCGTTGCACTTAAGTACTAATACTCATCTGTTAGCATGTGTGGTTGTTGGCATGTATGAGTTAATATTAGTGGTTTACAGCTGTCATTCTCTTGTTAATTAGGCCATTAGAGTTTGTTAGTTAGTTAAGTTTCTCTCTTTTCTCTGCTTCGTGTATACAAGGCAAAGGCACAGTGTAAATTAATTAAGCTTTTCATTTTCTGTTTCTATTTAGTAAAATTGGTTTCTTCCAATAGTTTCTAGAACGCTTTCTTAACATAAATATATATATATATATATATATATATAAATGATGTAATACATTTCTACAAATCATTTTCTATTGTTCCATCTACATTATAGCAAGTTTTAGATAATTTCATAATTAAGATTGATAAAACAGAGGAAGGTAATCTTTTTAAGTTACCATGGTCTTTGACTGCCTTTGGAGTGGGTTTTGAAAAAATCGGCATTCTTACATCAATTGATCGTTTAGTCTCTCTCTTCCTAAAAAGGAAATCTTTAGTCTTTCTCACTTGTTAGTATTAGTAAGTATGAACAAATTGAAAGTGAGGCTAGTAGGTATACTTCAAAAAAGGAAAAAAGAAAAAAAAAAGAAAGAGTGATATTTAACCTTCTACATTAACTTTTTTTTTTTTCCCTCCTAAGTTCAAAAACCTTATAGCTTAGTTGATATATAAATAAATAAATAAATATATATATATATATATATTGTATTTCCAATGGAGACGCATATTGTTTAAAGTTCAATGGTTGACTTTGTACATTGTACATCTCTATTTTTTAAATCATTTTCAATGCAGACATACAATATCGTGTATCATGGAAAAAATGGTATAATGTGTACAATGTAGCCAATGTCTGGTGTCTAAACCTTTAAAACTTTTAAAAAGGAAAAAAAGTTAATAAAATGTAATGTGTCATGAATTTTAATGTATATTCACAATTATGGCTAAAGGCCAAATGGTTGACTTTTTGTAATCACTTCTTAATCAATCGATCAATATATATATATATATATATATATATATATATATGCAGGGTTGAGTTCAAGTTATACCTGGTGTAACTTTAGGTAATGTTACACCACACAATAACTTGTTATTGAATTAATATTTTGAAAATCCAACCGGTGAATTATATGTTCTATATGTTCTTAACATGCATACCAATTTTCATATAAATCAGATGCTATTTACTATTTGACCTATAAACTCATCTTTAATGCATTATTTTAAATTACAAAAATTTGAATTTTAACAATTGATTGATGAAATGGCTATTAATCTTTGATCACCTTGAAATTTTGTAAGTATGAAGAATATACGAAGATAATGTAATCTAACGGTGGATAATGTAATCTAACGGTGGATTTGTCAATATTTGCATTCAATTAAAAAATATTGAGTAGTGTAATATTGTTTAGAATCAAGGCCGGCCCTAAGCTTAGGCCAATTAGGCCATTGCGTAGGGCCCCTTACTAAAGAAAGGCCCCAAATTTGGGGGGGCAAAACATGTTTTTTTTTTTTTTTTTATAAATATTTTTGAGAGATATTAAAAAAAGAATAGTTTACATTTTTTTTTCACCGTTAAAAAGGCTCAAAGAATTAAGTAACGGTAGAGATAGAGATAAGACAAATTTAAATAAATAGGTCTTACAAATAGACGTTTTACTAATCACAAGTGTTTTTTTTTTTTTTTATATAAAAGATAAAAATTCTACTCTAGCCTAATCTAAGTATATATGTGTGTGGAGCTCCCTCCTAGAGACTTGAACCTCGGCCTTTGTCCTCTACATTTACATAAGCACTTATACTCGTGAAGTGACCACTGTGCCAAGGGTGCGCGGTAGTTTAGGCTATTGCGTAGGGCCCCCTACTAAAGAAAGGCCCCAAATTTGGGGGGGGGGGGGGCAAAACATGTTTTTTTTTTTTTTTTTTATAAATATTTTTGAGAGATATTAAAAAAAGAATAGTTTACATTTTTTTTTCACCGTTAAAAAGGCTCAAAGAATTAAGTAACGGCAGAGATAGGGATAAGACAAATTTAAATAAATAGGTCTTACAAATAGACGTGTTACTGATCACAAGTTTTTTTTATTTATTTATTTATTTTTTATAAAAGATAAAAATTCTATTCTAGCCTAATCTAAGTATATATGTGTGTGGAGCTCCCTCCTAGAGACTTGAACCTCGGCTTTTATCCTCTACATTTACATAAGCACTTATACTTGTGAAGTGGCCACTGTGCCAAGGGTGCGCGGTGGTTTAGGCTATTGCGTAGGGCCCCCTACTAAAGAAAGGCCCCAAATTTGGGGGAGCAAAACATGTTTTTTTTTTTTTTTTTATAAATATTTTTTAGAGATATTAAAAAAAGAATAGTTTACATTTTTTTTTTCACCGTTAAAAAGGCTCAAAGAATTAAGTAACGGTAGAGATAGAGATAAGACAAATTTAAATAAATAGGTCTTACAAATAGATGTGTTACTGATCACAAGTTTTTTTTTTTATTTTTATTTTTATAAAAGATAAAAATTCTACTTTAGCCTAATCTAAGTATATATGTGTGTAGAGCTCCCTCCTAGAGACTTGAACCTCGGCCTTTGTCCTCTACATTTACATAAGCACTTATACTCGTGAAGTGACCACTGTGCCAAGGGTGCGCGGTGGTTTAGGCTATTGCGTAGGGCCCTCTACTAAAGAAAGGCCCCAAATTTAGGGGGGCAAAACATAATTTTTTTTTTATAAATATTTTTGAGAGATATTAAAAAAAGAATAGTTTACATTTTTTTTTTCACCGTTAAAAAGGCTCAAAGAATTAAGTAACGGTAGAGATAGAGATAAGACAAATTTAAATAAATAGGTCTTACAAATAGACGTGTTACTGATCACAAGTTTTTTTTTTTTTTTTTTTTATAAAAGATAAAAATTCTACTCTAGCCTAATCTAAGTATATATGTGTGTGGAGCTCTCTCCTAGAGACTTGAACCTCGGCTTTTGTCCTCTACATTTACATAAGCACTTATACTCGTGAAGTGACCACTGTGCCAAGGGTGCGCGGTGGTTTACATAATTTTAATAATTTGATGTGACGATGAATATGATAGGTGAACTTCGATAAACTATTGAATACATTTTTGAACGAATTTTTGTGATTGGTGGTATATTTTTGTAATTCTCATGTTGTAAAATTTATAATATCTCTAGTATTTTTGTAAGTCTCATGTCATTGATCATATCTATTACAACATCAGTCTGTAGTAAAATTTGTTATAACTTTAACATTTTCTAAAAAAAAAAATCATATTAAAAAGTAAAAAGAATGAATTTTTTTTAAAAAATTATTATATAAAATGCTAGTTAAATATTATTTAAGTGATAAAATAAATGCCCTATTTGAAAATTTTGCCTTAGGCCTCTGAAACCTTTGGGCCGGTCCTGCTTAGAGTTACACCAGGTGTAACTTAAACCCAACCCATATATATATATATATATATATATATAAAATAAAAATAAAAACCTTATGTGAGAGAGCATGGGGTTTGCCATGTGACACTTTATTAGAGTAGTTTACATTTAGCCTTCTACATTAAAGGCATGTTTGGTATATTGAATAAAGATTACGACAAGAATTATAATCTTTATTACTGTGAATAAAATGTGCTGTAATTTAATAACTAAACATATTCATAAGTTTTTTTTTTTTTTTTTTTTGAGACTGAAACATATTCATAAGTTTGGTTGTGACTTGTAACATTAAAATATAACTTAAGATTATTTTTGAAAATATCTTATTCATATAATTATATTTCCTTAAAAACAATGAACTAATATATATATATATATATATATCCTTAAAAATAATGTTTTTTTTTAATTTAATTTGAGAGAGAGATGAGCTAATTTTAATGATTTATTTTATTTTATTTTTATACTTGTTACGTGTTTATGAAAAATTTGTTTATTTGGAAGTATAATAATTTTAAAAATTATTACACCTACTAATGAATAAACTATTACATTCATTTTAAAGAGGAATATTTATTCCTCATTTTGAAGAATAGATATTGTAGGGGTAAAAGGCCCAATTCCAGATAGTGGGCCGTGGGCCCGTCCGAGAGAACTAATCGTCCGAGGACAGTAAGTCATGAGGACTGTATCTAGTTTAATTCCTCCCTGTAATAAAACTTATATGAAGGAAGAAAGAAGTGGTCCGAGGAGCATTGCCTAGTCGGATGATCAAAGAGATGATCCAGGTGGACGTCCCAGCATTGATCCTGTCATTTCTGGAGAACCTCCAGGTTCATCTGGGTAGAGAGGGCAGGTGGCAGCAAAGAGATATTATGTGAAAGGTTGCTGCCACTGCATTTATAACCCAGCAGCTAACCTCCTGGCCACATTAATGGGAAAAGACATCTGAACAGTGACCTTCATCCTTTACAGCTGCCACATGGAGACTTCAAGTGAAGGTTGATGGGACAAGTATCAAAGGAGACTCACCTAACTGGCACGTAAGGCAAATTGGCTTATAAATAGAGCTGGGAACAGAGTGAAAGGGCATCGAACGACAAGGAAAAAAGGGAAATCATTGAAGAAGAGAAGAAGAAGAAAGAGAAAGATTCAAGTACTCAGAACAATTGCTTAAACTTACTCTGCGGACCAGGCCGAGAAGAACCTTGTACCATTTCAATACTTCGTCTATGTTAGTCTGGTCATAACCATACTTGGGCCATCAATCCATTCGTGCTCAACCAAGTTTTTTCGGCCCACTCTCTACAAATTCATTCCAAGGGTACTGTTCACATCATGGGCCTCAGTTTCTTCTGCTTGTAGGCCCATTCGTTGATCTGTGTCCTTACAGATATTCATAATAAATGACTACTTTATATAATAAAAACATAGCCAAACTAAGGGTATATTTGGTATATTTGGGATGCGGTAATAACTTCTGTAATAGAATAGTTATTCATGTGTAACTGCATATTTATAACATAGATTAGTTATTACATAGGAATAACTATTCTTTTAATTGAAGAATAGATGGATGTTATAACTATTCCTTAGTGTACATATAATAGATTTTAAATTAATATATTTCCAAAAATATAAATTTTCCTTATACATTATCTTTTACAAGCTTTCTATATGTAACAACCAAATTTATGAATAACAATAATTATTTCATTACAATGTCTTCTATTCTCAGTAATAGAGATTACTATTCCTAATGTAATCTACATTTACAATACCAAACGTGTCCTAAAGAATAACTAAATCATATGAATAACTATTATATTATAGTGCCTATTATAGTCTACCAAACATGCTCTAACTTCTTCCCACTGTATTCCAAACAATGGGCTGATGTTTTAAGTTAGCCAAACAACTATAATGCCTTTATTACTTATTTGGTTTAGATAGATATAATGAATAACTTTTCAATTTTCTCTACACTACATAAGAGCTAAGTTCAATGCAGAATTACAAGAGTCGGATTCAATGGACTGGGAAATATGATTATTTGTCTTTACTCATCTGTTGAATCAAGCATAAATAGCAACCTCATTAATAGTTATCTTCGAAGAACTAAGTTCAATGTAAAATTGTAAAAGTCAGATTTAATGGATTGGATAATATGATTATTTGTTTCTACACATTTGTCCAATTAAGCATAAATAGCAACCTCCTTAAGAGTTGTCCTTAATAGGTCACTCATTGTAGCATTGAGTTGCAAAGGAGAACAATTTGGATTTAGAGGAGGCAAAACTAGCAGCGGCCGTCTAGGCTATTATTTTTGCGTGCAATTAAGATAGGTGTAAGAGATACTATCTTAGAAGGAAACTTAGCATATGTTATGGACAAGCTTTGATCCAAGGAGGAAGATAATTCATGGCTGAGAGCTATGATAGAGACAACAATATTAAGAATAAGTATTAGCCATGACATAAAGATAATTGGAAAAAAAATATAGTTTTTATAAAATATTTAAAAATAAATTTATATTGTACATCGTTTGAGACGACATGGGCTAGTGCCTTATTAATTAGATGGCTACTTGAGTTAATTAGTGGCCACGTGGCTGGGAAACAATTAATATTGGTTGTGATATCTATAAATATGTGAGTTAAGAATTAAACTAGAAATACTAGACCTTTATGTATTAAATTGTCGATAAAATTGTATGAGGGACTGCCTTTATATAGCCTAAAATATATGTGAATGATGTAGAAGTAAATAGGAGTATAATACAAGAAAATTACAATGGGCTTGCATTTCAAGAGCCCTCTCTAACTTATGTAGTGTGGTGAGAGACGAACTTGAGTTTGGAGACGATATCATAGAAGTGGCCTTGTGGAGAAGGTTTGGTGAAGATGTTGGCTAACTAATCCTATGAAGAGACAAAACATAGCTGTAATTAATGTACCCTAAAATAAATGATGATGAAAAAAGTGGCAATTAATCCCAATATTCTTAATATGCGTTTGGATACCGCTTATTTTGCTAAAAACTGAAAACTAAAAATAATAAAAAAATAATTTTTTTTACTGTTTGCTACAGTGTTATGCATTATTCATTAGCCTAAATATACTGTTCATGGCCAGTTAACAGTGCATAATGTGCTGGACTTAAAAAAAAAACGCACAAAATGCCCAAAATGGGCCGCAATCCAAATAGAACTACTAGTATTCTCATAGAACAGATCATTGTGGGCAATTTGAATGACACTTCGATTATTATATTATACCTGTACTAAAGTTGAGTAATCAACCTCTTCATCTTGTAGGAGCCAACGTAGCCAAAAAAATTCAGATGTAGTGTTTGTAAGTGAATGATATTTTTCTTTTGTACTAAAATGAGCAACTACAATCTGCTTTTAACTGAGCTAAGAAATGAGGGAATCACTAAATAGGAAACAAAATCCTATGGTGGAATGGTATGTTTGATCTCCTAGCAAGTCGACATTAGTGTAATTCTGGAATGTCAACGATGATTGGAAGGAGATGTGCCTCTCAAATATGATCAAAGGATTCTAAGGATAATGGCATAATGAAATGACTGTGGCGTTTCCATGAATTTACTGACAATGTGAGCTGCTTGAGAGACGTATGGTTGAGTAACTGTGAGGTAGACTAGACTTTCAACTAGCTATCTATAGATCGTAAGATCATGATAACGCTTTAAAATGTATATTTATTTAGGCATTATCTCCTTATTACTAGACTTAATTTGTATAATTAAGCTATGATTTGCATTAATCTTCATTATTTATCTTTACATAATTTTTTAAATAAGATGTTATTCATTGTGTGTAATTTTCTACTTTCAGGAAATTATATAAAAAAAATAAGATTACAAGAGTTTGTGGGAGAAGTAAAAGAGAATGGAGATCAAACTAGAATTAAAAAGGAGCTAAAGGACCATGCTTAAATGTTTAAGGAGGTGTAGCTGGAGTGTTTGGGTCGTTTACCATGTTTGGAAGCTTCACATTTTGAAAAGAAATCAAAGAGGCATAAATCTAGATGAAAATTAAATAGTTAAAAGTTTTATTTTCTTTGTAAACTTTGACATTAGCATTTTGAATGGGGGCTGGAGAGAATGAATTTAGAGAGACAAAAACTTGTATTTTCTATTACCTAATGGCAGCCTAAACTCTTAACTAGGGCTAGGGATTATGTTTCTTCCATACGGTTATATGAATATTCATTGTGATTCTTCCTAAATTTTGAGTTGACAACATATTCGATTGTTCAATTAGATTTCTTTTGATGTATTAGTTCTTCCATACTTTCAATAAGTTCAATCATGTTTTTCTTATTGTTTAGATGAATTTCTAATAGTTTCAAATAGAAATAAGGTTTTAAAGTGAATGAGTTTTTCTGAAAATTATTCTAACCACATTATTAATCTAGGTTATCATGCGTTATTGAATTGTCTCAGTTCAATTGAATCATGAGTATTTCATTGTCTAAGAACATTCAATTATGAAATATATATGTTGGAAAAATACATGCTTGTATCATATACAAAACATACACAGCGGAAAAATTAATGGATCTACTTCATTCGCAATTGATAACATGTACTATGTAAGTTTCAGAATTTAAGAACAAGAAAGCGTACTTTGGTGCGGTAAAATTTTAAACCAAAAGATTAGAAGTACTTGGGAACACTTTTAATCTTCACTCTAATTCCACTTAATGCCCAAGAAATGTGGTCTCTCAATCAGTTTCTAATGAGAGAATAAGAGAATGTCCAACACTCAAATACAAAATATTTCATGTTCTTATGTAATCTTAATCAAAGCCCTTATAAAAAGACTTATCATATTCTATTTGTTTCTCTCTTTATATATAAATGTTTATCTAATTGGGCTAGCCTTTTGGGCCGTTCTAATTGGACTCTAGTATATGGCTTGGAGTGGGACCAAAATGGAACAAATAAGACTCTAGCTCCAATGGGGTCTTGAACTTTTCTGTCAACTCTTGACAAGTTCAAAGTTACCATTGATTATATTTAATACCACTATATGAATATAATTGTACTCTAGGCCTTATTAATAAATTATATCTCAAGACTTTATTATACATGCAACCCCTTCATTAAAATATTCGTAGTAATACAAAGTCATGAATATAGACTGTTACTTTGAAGATTACTACATCTTAATCCTTGAGTACCCGGTTTAATCCTTTATGTTATTCATCATATATTTATGAAATCTAATTCCATAAATATATACTTTAGTAACTTCTTACTAAAGTGGTTGAGTCCAACACTCTGAATAACCAAACACATTAAACTTATCTCAAGGAAATATTTTATATCTCCGTTAAGAGATTATGAATTCTATCTTGAGAATATATGTCTTATCAACACTAAATGTGGCTGTTCAACGTACTGAGGTTTTGATCGTGACTTATAGATCTCATTCCTGATATATCAAAGTAACTTACATCTCATGATCAGGTCCATTATTCTCTCAGGATTTAGAATGATGTAAATAGAAGTTGTGAGATTTATTATTCATTTGACAGTCGTTAGGAGAATAATAAATCTCACAGCGGTCCAGTTCAATATGTCTTAACTCTTAAAATATATCAACATATCAACTAGAAGTCTCCACTTTCATGATTAAGACAAATCATCTTAGTTGATATGTTATAGTCTTCGTAGATGAAATGCCCAATTTCATTACCAACTACGAACTAAAATTCTGAGTTTATAAAGAACTTGTGATTTATATCTTCTGTGACTTTTCATATAAATCACATACGATGCATCTCATGGACAAAGATAATGTCCTATTAGTTCATTTACAGATAGTCTCATATAATTAAATAATTTAATTATTTATGACATGTCAATAACTTGAATTTTAGGACATAAACCCCAACAATCTCCCACTTGCCCTTAAAGAAAATTTACCATATATCTGACACTTATCTCCCTTTAGAGTAATTCATAGTCACTCTAAAGCAAAGTTTGGAAACAAGTTACAGTCAAATTTATTGCATAAATTATCTTTTCTACTACTACTTCTCGCGTATTCATATCTCTCTAATGAGATAATACTTACGCTTAGTGTGTATCTTCACCACCTAAGATAAACATATATCTTGAAGTCCAACTTCATGAATCACAATCAAACCACAAGTCAGTATATGTATATCCAGTAACAATCAAAGCCTCACTTTGGTGGACAAGCATATAATTCTCCTAAGATATTTAAGTATATGCTTTACTCCCACTATATTAAGTGATCTTAGATTCAGTTGATATTTGCTTATCATGCCCACCGCACAATAGATGTTTAGCCTAGTATAGAGCATAGCATAAAGACTTATTATTGCTTTGGTATAAGGAACCATCTTAATATGCTCATCCTTTTATATGTCTCAAGACTATAGTCCTTTATAAAAGAACTTCAAACTTAAAAGGAAAGAATCCTTTCTTGAAGTATTACATGCTATACTTGGTTAGAATCTAATCTATTTAAGCAGTTTGAGATAGACCCAACATCCTAATTTTTGAATTTTAACAAGGTGTAATTTTTAGGATGTGACTAGTCTTTCTCAAGTACTTTATATCAAACTAGATTAAATAACAAAAAACTCCATTGATGACAATAACTCTACATCATTCTAAAATATTAGAATGTCATCAACATACATTAAGAAATTTATTATTCTATATAGCTTTTACACACATAAGGCCTTTTGATACTAGATCAAAATCAAACAATTTGATTCCTTGATCAAAGATGATATTTTATGATTCAGATGCTTGCTTTAATCCTTAAATGGAATTTAAGCAACTTGCATACTAAGCACTACTGTTTCTTTGCTATGTACAAGTTTAGTTACATCATATAAATGTCTTCCTCAATATTACTACTAAAAGAAGCTTTCTCGATATCCATTGTCATATTTCATCCAAATGAAATATAATGGATAAGAGAATCTAGATAGAGTCAAACTTGACTATTGGTGAAAAAATCTTTTCAAAATCGAACCATTTCTTTCTGAATAAATCTTTTCGTCACTAGTCTTGACTTTGAAGGTTTTCACCTTCAAATCTATCAATCTCATATACTTGTAGACCTATTTGAAAACAATAGGCTTAATGCTATTAGGTGCCTCTACAAGTTCTAGACTTCAAATAGAATCCAATTCTATTCACATAACCTTGATCCAGTAATCCATATTCATATCATATATTGCCTCTACGTAGGACCGAGGATCAAATTCATATCCTTGTGGAATGACTTCAAAATTTTATCTTAAAAGTATGAATTTATTTGGTATTCGATAATTCTCCCACTATGATATTGTACCGGTGTACTAGCTATACATTTAGAATATTGTCTTATGGTATATCTGATACAACCATCTCATTTTTAAATGTATTTTATAGTTATCTTTCAATAAATTTTGACATCTTTCTTCTAGAACAATTCTACATTTAGTTTTAAGATTATTCACAT
The DNA here is from genome assembly GCA_033629205.1 of Lithocarpus polystachyus. NCBI lineage: Eukaryota > Viridiplantae > Streptophyta > Magnoliopsida > Fagales > Fagaceae > Lithocarpus > Lithocarpus polystachyus. Next base: position 43,019,299 of record CM066165.1, on the reverse strand, counting down.
AGTCATCATCAAGAACTTTGTATTTGTACTTTACAAACATCTTGTATTCTTTATGACTTCCAAAACAATCTTTTGTAACTCCTTTTGGATACCCATCATAAATACACATTTTTCTATCTTTTGATTTCAATTTGTTAGACTTCCTTTCTAGTACAAGTGCTGGACATCTCCAAAAGTGGAAGTATCATATATTAGGTTTTTAGCCAATCCATGATTTGACAAATGTCCTAGGAACAAACTTTTGAAATCGAATTTAGAAAATGTATAGTAATCATTAGAGTATATCTCCAAAAGAAATAAGCAAATGGAAATACTTATTATGTGCTTTACTATTTCTAAAGAGTCTTATTCCTCCTTCATGTATGCATTGACTTAAAGAAGTCATTGAAGCTTTATTCCTTTACAATAAAGAAGCTCTAAATTATATTATCCTCTAAATAGAATTCATAAACTGGGAATATAACAAAATAATGGTTCTAAAATCCCATCTTTCACCAATCTTGTATATCATTTAGATTAATAAGATCTAGACATAAGTACCAAAACATACAATACCAAATGATAAAAACTTTCTCTTTAAAAAGTAAAATATGTAAATTTCCATCTAGAAAATAATCATGGACAATGCTTAGCTTTACCAAAACAGAAACACTTTCCTTTTGGTCATGCTTTTAAGTCCATTTTTCTTTTGGCAACTACTAGGGTAATTTGCTTGTCCAACTGTTTGGTATTATAATTCCTCTTCTTACCAACCTTACCTTTCGATTCAAGCTAAGAATTAGAATTAAATCATTTTGATCCTAACCTTAGCTTTTAGGATGTCTTCCGTTGTATAGAACTCACTCATCAATTCAGATAACATAAAAAAAATTATTTTCAAAACAATTTGAATTGATCAAATGATTCTAACAAGGACTTGTGGATCATATCCAAATGAGATTAACATTTAATCTCTACATCCAAAAATTCTAATTCATTTTTAAAATTAAAACATTTTCATAAAATGATATAGAATTGGAACTCTTTAAGCCTTTTTTAGCACTCAATATGATTTATACCAAACATCTCATTTAGACTTAACATAAAGTCTAAGTTTACTACTAACTCTTGCATCTCATGCTGTAGCACACTTGAGATAGAAGCCAATGTAACATTTTAGCATTTCAATGGAGACTATGATTAAATCATAAGTTATCTTCTATCAATACATCATGCATAGAAAATTATGATAATGCTGAATCAAAACATATTTTTGTACTTTAGCTCCTTTAAACACCATGTCCAAAATTATTTCTTAGTTAATGTGATTCAATTAATATAGTAGTTAGAGAACAAAATTTATGACAACTTTATTTTGAGACTATGAACATAATTACATGGACATTATATTTTGCATCTATAACCATATAATATGGGACACCCAAAAACCATACCATATTAGGTGCAACGACAACCTTATCCCGCAATTAATATTCCTCGAAAGTGAGGTCATACCAATCACTATGATCAGGCAAGAATTATTCTCATTATTAATGCTATCATGGTAACTTTTACCAAACAAAAATAATTTGCCGCTTTTCCTTTAGCCTCTAAGTAATAATAGCAAGAACTCAACATAGAGGATAGTATCAAACTTAGTCTTGTGTACACCATTACCTAGAATCATGCGTAGCCACATAATTCTACGCTTGTAAGGTTTAATCTTGTAGTACCATGATGCAAAACACCCTTCGCATGGAACGCAAGGCTCAAGGCCAAGAAGAGGTGCTTGCTCACACCACTATAAACCGGGAAGTTCAATCTTGTAGTACCATGAAATAAACATCCTCTGCATGGAACGCAAGGCTTGAGGCCAAGACGAGATGTTTACCCTACACCATTATGAACCGACAATGGAGACCGTGAGATTCAACCCTTGTATCTCTCTCCCACTAGAAATTTTAAAACAAGTGGATTGTCTTGAAAACATTGTGATCTAATCACAATGTTAACCTTACACATCAAATGTGTTTAATTGTTTAAATTCAATGTGATATTGCTAAGTCACGTCATAATAGCGTAACGAACATTCGCGCAATCATAAAGAAGTTTAACCTTGTAATCCGAGAAGTAAATACCCTCCATATGAAATGCTAGACTCGAAGTCAAGACAAGGTATTTATTCACATTACAATAAACTTAACAAAAAGGTTATTTCAGCATTCCTACTCGTTATTTGGGTTTTTCTTAAATAATTGTGATCCCATCACAACTAATAAAATGAAAGTCCTAAACTATTTAGGATTCTTTAAACACTAATGTATCAAAAAATTAGTTATATAGAACTCTATCCTTAACTTATTTGATTAAGAATTCTAATCTCATTAGAAACTATAAACCTTTTAATTAAGTTTTAATCTCATTAAAACTTCTAATTAAAATAAATTAAAGACTTTCAATCATCTAACAATTTCAAACTCATTAGAATGTTTCTTAAGAGACAAGTCCCAAACTATTTAGGACTAAGAGTTCTATTTAACTAATATTTTTGATCTCATTAGGTCTTTTAGTTAGAACCATATGTAATCTCATCACACACAATCTTGCTCTTTATACATTTGAAAACACTTAGAAAATATTCAAAATTCCCTTTGGATGCATTTTCACAAGAATCTCGCGACTAAGCTCTTCCCGTGAAAATGGGTTAAGGCAAAATAGTGAAAACACGAAATTTAGACAGAAATTTTCGCGATTGTCTCGCATCTGTGTCGTGAGTAAAGCTTACCCGCAAAATAGTTTTGTACTTCAGAGGCATTTTTCATGGGTTACTTTCTCACGAAGTTACTCGCGAAAACACATGTTTTTTAGTTTTTAAAGAACAATTGTAGACAGTTTTCAACGGTTTTTCATGAACAAACAACCATCATATGAACATGATAGGCAGAATTTGATATTAAAATTGAACTCCATTGATGCAATAGCCTTAAAGATCAATTTAACATAATTAAATTCAAATTCAAACAACATCATAACATCAATATCAGTTTTTATCAAATCATAGTTTCAACAACCATGCAGAAAATTAAATGCATAATCTTCTAATAACATGAAGCTATTATCTCTAATTCCAAAACTCATAAAACAAGTTATTCAAATTCGAAATTGAAGACCGTTTTGATACTAATTGTTGGAAAAATACATGTTTGTATCATATACAAAACATACGCAGCGGAAAAATTAACAGATCTACTTCATTTGCAATTGATAACATGTACTATGTAAGTTTCAGAATTTAAGAACAAGAAAGTATACCTTGGTGCAGTGAAATTCAAAACCAAAAGATTAGAAGTACTTTGGAGCACTTTTAATCTTCACTCCAATTTCACTTAATGCCCAATAAGTGTGGTCTCTCAATTAGTTTCCAATGAGAGAATAAAAAAATGTCCAACACTTACATACAAAACATTTCATGTTCTTATGTGATCTTAATCAAAGCTCTTATAGAAAGACATCAAATTCTGTATGTTTCTCTCCTTATATATAACTGATTATCTAATTGGGTTAGCTTTTTGGGTCGTTCCAATTGGGCTCTAGTATGTAGCTTAGAGTAGGACCAAAAGGGAACAAATAAGATTCTAGCTCCAATGGACCTTCTACTTTTTTGTCAACTCTTGACAAGTCCAAAGTTACTATTAATTATATTCAATACCATTATATGAATATAATTGTACTCTAGCCCTTATTAATAAATTATATCCCTAAGACTTTATTATACATGCAACTCTTTCAATAAAATATTCGTAGTAATACAAAGTTATGAATATAGATTGCTACTTTGAAGATTACTACATCTTAATCCTTGACTATCTGATTTAATCCTTTATGTAATTCATCATATATTTATGAAATCCAATTTCATAAATATATACTTTAGTAACTCCTTACTAAAGTGGTTAGGCCCAATATTCTGAATAATCAAATTCATTAAACTTATCTCAAGGGAATATTTTATATCTCCGTTAAGAGATTACGAATTCCATTTTAAGAATATATGCTCCATCAACACTAAATGTGGCTGCTCAACATACTGAGATTTTGATCGTGACTTATAGATCTCACTCCTGATATATTAAAGCAACCTACACCTCATGATCAGGTCCATTATTCTCTCAAGATTTAGAGTTGATGTAAATAGAAGTTGTGAGATTTATTATTCATTTGACAGTCGTTAGGAGCATAATAAATCTCACAGTGGTCTAGTTTAATATGTCTTAACTCTTAAAACATATCAATATACCAACTAGAAGTCTCTACTTTCATGATCAAGACAAATCATCTTAGTTGATATGTTATAGTCTTCGCAGATGAAATGCCAAATTTTATTTCCGACTACAAACTAAAATTCTGAGTTTATAAAGAACTTGTGATTTATATCTTCTGTGACTTTTCACATAAATCACACACGATACATCTCATGGACTAAGATAATGTTTCATTAGTTCATTTATAGATAGTCTCATATAATTAAATAATTTAATTACTATGACATGCCAATAAATTGGATTTTAAGGTATAAACCCTAAAAATATTTTCTTAAATCATAAAGAATTTCATATTGATATAGGAAAACATTCCAATGCCTTGGTATTTAAAATATAGATTTAAACCAATCATTATTTAATTGTTAACAATCACCAAGCAAAAATTATTTTTCATCTTCACCAAAAGTGTTATTTAATTATATTGTTTTTGAATTTATCTCACTTCTTGTGGTTCGACCTCAATACTCTGAGAATTATATTGTTATAATCTCTGGCACTTACAAGTGAGCAAGCAAATCACACAGAGGTTCTCCATCATGCATGTAGGTGAGTGTTATATTCAATGAGTGCGCGAACTATTTTTCCATTTGTGATACATTAGAAACCCTAGTGCACGAATTTCCATGCCAACATGTCATTATGGGCTGAAACAGGAAAACAGAATCCCCGAACCTCGATCGATTGTGAGGAGTCAAGCCTTAATGAAACTTGATCAATCACATGGTATCAAGGCTGGTGTCAGGGCAAAAGTTCTTCCATGCTCTTGAGTAGTTTCTTAAGTTGTTTTCCTGTCTTTAAAGTAATCTTTCAACACTATTCGAGACATAAGAACTAGGAACTCAATTGCATTAAAAATGCATTTTAACTCGGATTTGCCAACACATACAAAGTTTGATCCTAACAAACTTTGATTCGCATGCAAAATTAGGAACCCTTCCCATGAAGAAATAATTCACATTCAGTACTGTCATTGGAAGCGTACAGAAATAGAATGGCATACAATCATAGCCCATATGATTCGCATGTTCTTCCACCATTAATAATAGGAGCAAGAGAACTCACACATTGACACATAAATTAATCAAGTTTCAGATTATAGTCTTCGATTTGTGACAAAAATAGACAAAAAGAATAACCATAAGAACTTGGGGTCCAAAGTTTGGTAGGACATCGATTAACCAAATGATTGATACGAGAGAAAAAAAAAGGGTTTAATAATTGTTTATGATGACCATTGAAGTGGGAGATTGCCGGATGCCTACTTTTGCTGTACCAATACCATTTTTTTTTAATAACAATTTAAAAGTTAACCATTTAAGAATAAAACTTCAAAGCCATGATTGGCTTTAGCTAACACATACATGCACACAGAAAATTTTAGGCAAGACCATGTGAACATCTATGCAGACGTATGAAAAGCTAGCGAAGCCTATTGGCAAGGCTATAAAGTTTGAGGCGTAAGGAAAATTTAAACGAGGTTTATCAATTAAATAAAGTTATTAAATAAATAAATAAGTTATTTAATATTATTCAAATTAAAGTTAATTTGATAAATTACATACATAATTTAATGGCTTGATACTAACCAAAGTAAGGTTAATTTTATGTAAAGAATCAAATAGAGACTGAATTTGGTAAGGATAAACCAAGTATATCACTGCAAAGGTCATGCTAATAGTTGTTACTCAAGATTTATAAACAGGAGGAACCAAGTGTATCTGGCACTAATGGCATTGTCAAAACTGGTTAACCTAAATTTTGGACCGTTGACTGTTTAGGAAGGTGTCATTATCCTTATTTTGAGAGAGAGAGAGAGAGAGAGAGAGAGAGAGAGAGAGAGATTTATAGCAGTGTGATTGTGGGGTCTATGGAAAAGCTTATATGATGATAAGGGAATTCCTCTTGCGTCAAAACGTGGGAGTAAAGATAAGAAAGGGTGTTAGATGGGAAATGGAGTGGGGTGTAGTGTCTAGCTCAAACCCAGGAATTGAAGGGGAGTAACAGAATGTTAAATAGAGAAGAAATAGAGGCATCAACAAAGTGACAGATAGAACCTCACAAGCATCACATTCAACTCATCTTCATTCTTTTTCTTCTTCTTTATTTTTTTTTATTTAGTTTATTATAGTTTAAGACTAGTCATGGCTGATGGCACATCATTTTAATAATGTCATTAGGATCCTAGCTAGACACCACCATTGCTCACCAACCATGTCCCCGGAAAATAACAAAAAAAATTGATGAGAACAATTACTTGTAATTTATAAGTCACTTGCACCATTATACAAATTTTCTTTTGGGTTTCTTAAACTTTTTCTAATTCATATAAGGTTATTTCATTTGGTTGAAAGAGGAAGAAAAATGCAAATTATTTTTATCAGAATCATTATGTTAAATGCAAATTATTATTATTATTATTATTATTATTATTATTATTATTATTATTATTATTATTATTATTATTATTTATCATCAAGATTCAAGCAACATCATGTTGCAGGATGTTGAGGGATTAATAGGTGATCTCAGAATTAGATTATGAAATTCTGTTGCTCCTCAAAATAAATTGGTTAGGTTAGGAGGTATTTGAAACCATAGATTAACTCCTTTTCTTTAAATCATCGTTTAGGGGCATAGTTGAGGTTCTAGATGTCAGAGTGAATTTGAAGTGCATTAAATATTCACTTCTGAAATTGAAGGCAACTTGTTTTTGAATGATGATGATGATGATGTTAACTTCAAGTTTGTTTGCCTTTTAGGTATGAACCAATAGCATCATGCTCTCAATTGATAAAATATGTTTTCTAAAGTCAATAAGACAAAAATAAGAAAGGCCTTAAATAATCCTTTTATTCAATTATTTATTTATTTATTTTTTATTTATATATATATATATATATATAGAGAGAGAGAGAGAGAGAGAGAGAGAGAGGGAGGTATATACAGGATAGGTTGTAATATAAATATATACCAAAAGTGCCTATTGAAAGGTTATAACCATTTAAATTGGATATATCAAAAGATGCCTATTGAACGAAAAGGTGTCTATTGAACTAAAAGGTACCTATTGACCGAAAAAGTGTCTGTTAAACAAAAAGGTATACCTGTTGATCGAAAAGGTGCCTATGACCGAAAATGTGCCTGTTAAACGAAAAGGTGTTTGTTAAACGAAAAGGTACCTATTGACCGAAAATGTGCCTGTTAAATGAAAAGGTGTCCATTGATTGAAAATTTGTGTGTTGAACGAAAATGTATCTATTGATTGAAAATGTGCTTATTAAATGAAAATGTGTCTATTGATCGAACCTATTGACCGAAAAGGTGCCTTTTGAACGAAAAGGTACCTGCTGATCGAAAAGATGCCTATTGAACAAAAAGGTACCTGTTGATCGAAAAGGTGCTTGTTGAACAAAAAGGTATCTATTGACTGAAAAGGTACATGTTGAACGAGAAGGTACCTATTAATCGAAAATGTGCTTGTTGAACAAAAAGGTGCATATTGACCGAAAATGTGTCTGTTGAACAAAAATGTATTTATTGACCGAAAATGTGTCTGTTAAATGAAAAGGTGTCTATTGATTGAAAATGTGTCTATTGAATGAAAATGTGCCTATTGACCGAAAATGTGCATATTGAATGATCATAATCCTTTAGGTATAAATAGTAGTTCATATTCATTTTGTAACTTTTTCTCAATTTCTTCTTTTTAAGATTGTTTGAGTAGTGAAATTTGCTTTTAAGAATGTTGGATATATTTATCAAAAATATATTTTTGTGAGTACTGTGAAAGGACTCGTAATTGTTTGTGCCAACGTTAATCTGTGAATTTTCTAGTCTAGGCTAAAGTTGAAAATCGTGTTTACCAAGTTGGGTTTTTTTTTTTTTTTTTTTTTTTTTTTTTTTTTTTTTTTTTTTTTTTTTTACCGCAAAATGTACACTTATAGTCTTTGGCATTTGATTACGTTGGTTTTTTCTTTTTGACATTTGATGATTGAAATTTGTTTATTTTGAGAAATGTTTATTCCCCAAGTATCATCCTGAATCTTGGAGATTGTTATGGTATAAACTGATGATGCATAGAAAATCAGTAGGCTGAATACTCCGAGCTTCAATAGGCTAGTGGTTGCTTGGAAGGCCTGAAAAGAAAGAAATACAAGATCAAAAGTGACCGGGGTGAACTGGCCAAGAACCCTCCGATGCTTAAGTTAGTTTTCCCTCTAGAACTCAAGAATTACAACTTTTGGGGTTGTCAAAACTTACCTTCGTATGGTTTGATTGAGTGTCTATATAGTGTGCCCTTGAAGCGGTTATTTGATTTGTAACTTCCCTTGTATTTGAGGAAGTCAGAGGGTTCAAGGATAACTTCCATAACTGCTATGGGAGTTATCATATTTCATCTTTATCTTTTATAATTGTCGTTAGAAGTTAAGAACTTAGTGGGAAGTTAGGCAAAGAATAAGAAATTCGCCCCCACTTCAGAATAGTAGAATGTGGTCTGAATTATAAGCTTTGGGTAGAAATGCACTCTAAAAATCTGTAAGTGTTGGGTGGTCATCCAGGTCACTTCGTTAGCTGGACGACACTTTTGGTCCTAGACGACCCTTCTGGTCTTGGATGACCTTTCTAGTCCTAGACAACCCTTCTGGTCTTGGATGACCTTTCTGGTTTTGGACGACCCTTTTTGGTCCTGAACCACCTTTTTGGGTTTGGACGACCTTTCCGGACGACCTTTCTTGTCTTGGACAATCCTTCTGGTCTTGGACGATCCTTCTGGTCTTAGACAACCTTTCTGGTCTTGGATGACCCTTCTGGTCTTGGATGACCCTTCTGGTCTCAGACGACACTTCTGGTCTTGGACGACCTTTCTAGCCTTCGACGACCCTTCTGGTCTTGGACGACTCTATGGACGAATTGGAGATAGTCCAATTTTTAATTCACCATCATAACCGTTTGACTGAGTTTGTTTATTTTGGACGTTGTTTTGTTGGCTCATGTGTATGTTTGAATTTTAATGAGGGTTTCACATAAATAGAACCTAGGACCGATTTCAATAAGGTCATATGAATGTTTTCAGTGATGACCCAAGCAAAATTATTGTATCCATCGCTTGGGTTGGTTGATATATATTTTTGAGTTGTTGGGTAGTCTTTTACAAATTCATGAAGAGACAATCTAAAAGCAAAGTTTTCATTTTTTTAATTATTTTGCAGATTTATTCTTATATATATATATATAGTATTTGTAAGGACACAGATCGTGGATAGGGCCTTTGAACAGAATAGGCCGGGGTCCAAGCGGTGTATGGTATCCTTGCAATGAATTTGTAAAGAGAGTGGGTTAAAGAACACTTGACTGAACTCGTATGGGTTGGAGGCCCAAGTATGATTACGACCAGATTCGTATTGATAAGATATTTGATAAATACAATGTTCTTCTCGGCATAGTCTGAGGAGTATGTTTATACAAATAATATGAGTACTTCTCTTTTTCTCTCTCTTTCTCTCTCTTAATTGTCCTCCTCCTCTCGCATGGACATGGACAGCAAGGAGTCCAGTGGCCGAGGGACCCTGGTGTTCGTCACGAACCGAGAGCAGAAAGCCCCGGTGAGCGCCCTAAAGGATCCAATAGAGTTTGCCGCGAGGTCATTAAACCACCTCATGGCTATAGGCCCCAAACTGGAGGGGAACACTTTGTACATGAGAGTCTCGTTCAGAGAATGGACAGCCATTTTCTGATTGAAATGGCTCACATGCTCCACGGGGTCAGTCCGTCCATTGTATGCAGTGAAGGTAGGTTGAGTAAAACGCCAAGGAAGGCTTCCTCCATCAATTTTGCATGTGAAGGGTGACTTGGAAATTTGGTTAAGTGCCCTATTCATTGCATCACTCCCAGTACCCCTTGAGGACGTGTCTTTGCCCCTGCGGTTATGGTGGGGCTCTTCCACGTGGGAGAAAGACTCACTTGAGGGTGTCCTGGAGCGACGTCTGTAACTGGCATCGTCATCATCGTCATAAGAGTCATCCGTAATGGATGGACTGCTAGACGGACTGCGCCTCCTTCGCGCACGGCGTAACTTATTCTTGAGGCGATCAATCTTGCGTTGCATGTCCTCGTGAGACTCGTCACTATCATTTCGACGTCGACTCCTCGCAGTATGATTTGTGTGCACGCTTCCTTCGCGGTCTCTTTCACGCTCGAGGTGCACGAAATGGTCAATATGCTGAGAGCCACCTGACTCCGCTCTGTTAGAACCAGATCTAACCATGGTTCAAGCCTCGACACACAGATGGAATAGTATTCTCCCCACAGACGGCGCCAATTGTAAGGACACAGATCGTGGATAGGGCCTTTAAACAGAATAGGCCGGGGTCCAAGCGATGTATGGTATCCTTGCAATGAATTTGTAAAGAGAGTGGGCTGAAGAACACTTGACTGAACTCGTATGGGTTGGAGGCCCAAGTATGATTACGACCAAATTCGTATTGATAAGATATTTGATGGATACAATGTTCTTCTCGGCATAGTCCGAGGAGTATGTTTATACAAATAATATGAGTACTTCTCTTTTTCTCTCTCTTTCTCTCTCTTAATTGTCCTCCTCATCTGAGCAGAGGGGAGACACCCATGCTACAGAAAGCCAGCAACCACCAGCCTGGGCCCCGAGGTTGGACTTGGACGGCTCGCCCATTCCCTCCACGGCCTCTATTAGGGAATTTTAGAGGGGGCGCTCGGGCTATATTGCCGAGGCCTTGGAGCGCCCTCTCCTTTTACCCAAGGACATGGACACCGTGAGGTCGTGGAGGCAGGCCGACCTGTTCATGTCAATGAAGAGAAACCTGGCCATGGTAAGTTCCTGATCACCTCACCGCATAACAGATTAGGTTAAGTGTGCACAGTGTATTTCCTTCTTACTGTTTACGATATGATTTTGTTTCTCTTTCTTCGCAGCTCACACAACAGGTCTATGTGGCTGAGGACTGGGTCAGGGACGCCCGAAGCTTGGCTAGGACCGAGACCCAGTCTCACCTTCAAGTGGAGAGAGACATGGAGGCTCTAAAGAAGGAAAAACAAGAGTTAGCCAAGAAGCTAACTGTGGAGGAGAGGGAGAGGCGAAGTGCCGAGGCTGGCCTCAAGAGCGCCCAGGATCAGGCTGAAAACAAGCGGGAAAAATTGTACACAACAGAAATAGAGTTGGCAACCCAAAGGCAGCTGGTCCTGGAGCTCAAGGCCAGCCTCGAGAAGGCCAAGGAAGGGGAAAAAGAGGCTCGAGAGGCCCTTGTGGCTGCTGAGGCCGAGAAGGAGGCCGAGTATCCTCCCCGGCTGCCTCAGGTCCGAGTCAGCTGGGACTCCTGCCAAGTTCAGGGCCTCATCCCATGTGAACTGGCAGTAGTCCCTGCATACCTCAGAGACCTCCTCCGCCAGCCTTATTTCTGTCTCCTCGATGTCGCGGAGATACTCGGCCTCCTTCTCGGCCTCAGCAGCCACAAGGGCCTCCCGAGCCTCTTTTTCCCCTTCCTTGGCCTTCTCAAGGCTGGCCTTGAGCTCTAGGACCAGCTGCCTTTGGGTTGCCAGCTCTATTTCTGTTGTGTACAATTTTTTCCGCTGGTCCTCGGCCTGATCCTGGGCGCTCTTGAGGCCAGCCTCGGCACTTCGCCTCTCCCTCTCCTCCACAGTTAGCTTCTTGGCTAACTCTTGTTTTTCCTTCTTTAGAGCCTCCATGTCTCTCTCCACTTGAAGGCGAGACTGGGTCTCGGTCCTAGCCAAGCTTCGGGCGTCCCTGACCCAGTCCTCGGCCACGTAGACCTGTTGTGTAAGCTGCGAAGAAAGAGAAACAAAATCATATCGTAAACAGTATGAAGGAAATACACTGTGCACACTTAACCTAATCTGTTATGCAGTGAGGTGATCAGGAACTTACCATGACCAAGTCTCTCTTCATTGACATGAACAAGTCGGCCTGCCTCCACGACCTCACGGTGTCCATGTCCTTGGGTAAAAGGAGAGGGCGCTCCAAGGCCTCGGCAATATAGCCCGAGCGCCCCCTCTGAAATTCCCTAATAGAGGCCGTGGAGGAAATGGGCGAGCTGTCCAAGTCCAGCCTCGGGGCCCAGGCTGGTGGTTGCTGGCTTTCTGTAGCATGGGTGTCTCCCCTCTGCTCAGATGAGGAGGACAATTAAGAGAGAGAAAGAGAGAGAAAAAGAGAAGTACTCATATTATTTGTATAAACATACTCCTCGAACTATGCCGAGAAGAACATTGTATCCATCAAATATCTTATCAATACGAATCTGATCGTAATCATACTTGGGCCTCCAACCCATACGAGTTCAGTCAAGTGTTCTTCAGCCCACTCTCTTTACAAATTCATTGCAAGAATACCATACACCGCTTGGACCCCAGCCTATTCTGTTCAAAGGCCCTATCCACGATCTGTGTTTTTACAGTATTTATTTATTGTTTTTGCATATGACATCTATTTTTGTTATTACTTATAATTAGATTCATATGTTGTTTCTATTTGCTTAATCACAAAAGTAAATTTTTGATATATATATATATATATATATATCCAAAATAACTATTTGTAAGTCGGATTTTTTTGTTAAATAGTGAAAATGTGCAAGAATCAAGCCAAACCTATGATAGCAACAATACTGAACGATTTCTTCATTTTGTAACTTCTTCTTAACTTCTTCTCTTTCACACCTTACGAATGCTATTCTTCTCAGATTTTTCATTCTCTTCCTTACGCTTATCAATTTTTTCTTCTCAATGACAGTTTTTTGTTTTAATATATACATCTTATGTCAAACAGTGTGTAGATACTGAAACTTAAAAGGTAAAATAAAAAGGCACAACTATTCGGTTTTTTTAAATGTATAGGTGGCATAAATTTGTGTAGCTATGTGGCATAACAAAAAATCAAATATTTCAACTATTAGTGATTATATAGATATAAATATAAATTAATTTATGTAACTATGTGGTACAATAAAAAGCGGTTAACAAAAATTCAAAAGGCACCTATTGATCGAAAAGGTGCCTATTGAAAAATGAAAAGTCACAATTGTTCGGTGTTTTTAAATGTATACATGACATTAATTTATGTAGTCACATGGCGCAATGAGGAGTGGTCAACAAAAAGTCAAACGTCTCGGTTATTAGTTATTATATATATATATGTGTGTGTGTGTGTGTGTGTGTGTGTGTGTGTGTGTGTGTGTGTATTTTTGTTGAGAAACCGTTGTGCTTATATACTAAGAATAAAGAGAATGCGTAATTGAAACGTGAGATATAAGCTTGAATATAAAAGTGACTGAATGACCTTTTGATGCCATTTTATTTTATTAAGTTGTGTTTACCTTCATCAAAATAAGAATAGCATTCTTCCCATTTTAAATGGTTGAATTTTGTAGTTTATATTAAATATTAAAATTTTCAAGTTGTGTTTTTTAAAAATTTTTATAGGAGTTTCAAGTTGTATTTGATATTATATCATCAAAAAATAAATGATGTAACACTAACACTATATAAACTAATGTATGATCCGTGCATATGCATGGTACAATAAAAAATAATCACAATTAGACACATATATAGGTTCAAATTATGCTTAGTGTAAGAGTTATACTTTTTTTTTTTAAGTCATAAAGATGTTTTACTCTCTTTTTTTTATATAGTTTTTTTGGGATATATACATGAGTTTACTATTTTTTTTATTGGGTTTTTGATGGTTTATTTATATTAAATTTTTCGTCTTTTGCACAACATTAACCCACATAAAACAAATATTTTAAAAAAAAAACTAAAATAGGAATAGGATACATGGCGCAAAATTAGACAATAATTGGAATCCAATTTAGAATCTAACTGTATTTTTTCTTACTTTTGACTTTAAGGGCATGTTTGGTAAACTGCAATAGACACTGTAATGTAATAGATATTCCTATAGCATAACTATTGGGTTGTTTGGTTATGTTTTTATTATAATGAATAGTTATTCCTTACAAATTGCTATTCTTCAAAATAAGGAATAACTATTCTTTATTAAAAGTACTGAAAATCTATTCCTTCACCTTATGTAATAACTTTTTTAAAAAAATTTCTAAAAAGCCATTAGTTGCCACATCTTCAAAAGGAAAGAAAATAAATTTTCCTTCTTGTTAATTATTAGCTCTACTTTGAACACCCTAAAATACAAAATTTGACTTAAAAATGATTTTATTACACATTCTTTTTATACTCTACTAAATTGTGGATACATATTCAGGATTCTATTCCTAAATGGTCACCAAACTAATGAATAGTAATACTTATTACATTGCAACTTAATATATTCCTTGCAATACTTATTCCTATTTCTATGTAATAATTATTACAGTGTACCAAACGTGCCCTTATATGTTAACTTATAACTCGTGCTTTCGCACAAGAACATTAACAATGGTGATAAAAATGAATGAAAATCAATAAAAATTAAATTGTTGAAGTTGCAAAATTTCTAAATTGACTGAATGACCTTTTGATGCCATTTTATTTGATAAAGTTGTGTTTACCTTCAACAAAATAAGAATAGTATTCTTCCCATTTTAAATGGTTGAATTTTGTAGTTTATACTCCCTCCGTCTCAGTTTGTTTGTCCTCTGATTCATTTCGGGATGTCCTAAACTATTGTCCTATTTTTAAAAATAAAAATCATTAATTTACTAATGTTTTTTTTTTTTTTTGAAGAGTACTAGTGTTCTTATTATACCTTTACTTTATTTTCAAAAATATTTGAAAAGAAAACTAACAAATATTTAAAATCAATCTAATTTCGGCACCTTTTTAGTTGCATCATTAAGAATTATTATTTTTTTAAAAAAGTTGATAAATTTATTTAAGGTTAGTTTTGTAAACTTATACATTTTTATAAGGCAGACAAGACAATAAATGATATTTCCTTAAAAAATTTGACTTTTCAAATAGGACAAACAAATTGCGACGGAAGGAGTATTAAATATTAAAATTTTAAAGTTGTATATATTTTTTAATTTTATAGGAATTTCAAGTTGTATTTAATATTATATCATCAAAAATTAAATGATGTAACACTAACACTATATAAACTAATGTATAATCCGTGCATATATGCACGGTACAATAAAAAATAATTACAATTAGAGACATCTATAGGTTTAAATTATACTTAGTGTAAGAGTTATACTTTTTTTAAGTCATAAATAAGTTTTACTCTTTTTTTATATGGTTTTTTTTTTTTGGGATATATACATGAGTTTATTTTTTTTATTGGGTTTTTGATTGTTTACTTATATTAAACTAGCATGTAGTCCGTGCTTACGCACAGAAATATTAACAATTATGATAATAAGATGTTCATCTTGGTAGATTTAGTTTCCACATTGAGCTTGAAATCTTCTTGGAGGCGCCAATGAAGCAGTAATGTATGAGAGTGTGAAGCAAAGAAGAGTGGGATTGAACATTGTGTTTGAACTCGGCCTTGCTCTTAGAAATCCAAATGGAGGAGGAGGAGAGGGTAATGTGTGGATCTAGTTGGTAGAGGTTGAGAGAAAAGGAGGAGACATGGAATGACGATATGACATTAGGAGGAGATGATGTTTTACTTTTATAGCCTTTTTCGTTGGACTCCTTGATTTTGGTAGTGGACAAGTGAGATGTTCACCCATAAAAGTGTGCAGGTAAGATCTTCTTGCTAAGGCCAATGAGCATTATCATTGTGGTTTTCTTTGCTTCCGTGTTAAATGTTAATGCATCATTTATTTGGGCACAAAAATTAGAAAATTTAGATAAGATATATGACACAAAATTGGAGTCCAATTTATAATCTAATTAGATTTTTTTTTGAGTTTTAGTTAGGATAAGTGGCGCAAAATTAAGAATCCAAATCTAGACACATGGCACAAAATTGAAACTCTAATTTGAAATTCTATTTGAGTTTCTCTCTGCTTCATTTATTATTATATATATAGATTTTTCGTTTTTTGCACAACATTAACTCAGAACAAAAATTAAAAAAAAAAAAAAAACTGAAATAGGATACGGGGCGCAAAATTAGACAACAATTGGAATCCAATTTAGAATTTAACTGTATTTTCTTTCAGTTTTGACTTTTATTATATATTAACTTATAACTCGTGCTTACGCATAGGAACATTAACAACGGTGATAAAAATGAATGAAAAAATCAATAAAAATTAAACTGTTGAAGCTGCAAAATTCCTAAATTGACACAAATCCATCAGTATTCCAAATAAGAGAATCAAAACTAAATGGAAAATTTCCCGAGAGAGAGAGAGAGATATGAACCTTAATGAGAATAAAAAAAAAAAAAAAATCCAAAGACGATAATTGAACATAAAGAACTATTTACTTTAAGTGAGAGGGAAGAGACTTAAGGTAGAGAATGATGGTGCAATGAAGCCTTCGACTAATTACAAAGTTACTTTCTTATTCAAGTTCTTCTTTGGGCTAGCTGAGGAGCAATTGTTCTTAAAAAATACACTTCTCTATGTTAGACTGGTCTCTTTCTCTCTCTATTTCTCTATTTCTCTCTCCACTTTTTCCAATCCCCCTTCATGGAGGACCTTCCTTCCTCTTTATAGTTGTTTGAATTGCATCACAGCCTTCCATTTGGAGGGCTGTTGATCTTTCTTTAGATACTTGTCCTATCACTGCCTTGCTAATGGTGGTAGTGTCGGCTACAGGCTATGAGAGCACTGTTCAGAGGTTATTTTGTCATTAATGCGGCAAATTGAGTTGGTATAGTGCATTGAATGTGGAGGTGATGGGTACTTTATCTGAAAGTTTCTTCCTGCTCTTACTCGTATGCCACTACAATCCTCCTTGGCCTCCAACCTTATGGCCTTTGTGGCTTATCTCCTGTCTCTAGAGAAGTATCCGTTCTGGTTTCTTGACTTGATTGTCCTAACTGGGCTGGGCCTAATCTGATGAATAGTTGGGCCCAGTTATACCTTGGGTGGATCTCACTTGATGATTCCTTCTCTTCGGGCTTCTTCTTCCTACACATAGCATTTTATAGGTTTATTTATTTATTTTTATATAAACTTTTAGGGTTTTGCACTAAAAACTTGGCACAAGAATTAAAAATAAAAATAAAAATAAACTGACCCGTAGTGCAAAATTGAGAATCCTATTGAAATCTAATTGGTTTTTCTCTAAGCTTTGGTTTAAAACACACACACACACACACACACACACACACACACACACACACACACACACTAGTGTATAACACGTGCATATCACGGTAAAATTAAAAAAAAAAATTACAAATACACACATATGTGTTCAAATTACATACTAGTGTATAATCCGTATATATTTTGGTAAAATTAGAAACAATTACAATTACACTTACATATGAGTTCAAATTATACCTAGTGTAAGAGTTGCACATTTTTTAAGTCATATATGAGCTTTACTCTCTCTCTCTCTCTTTTATTTTAGTTTTTTTGGGATATACACATGAGTTTACTTTTTTTCTTTTTTTGTTATTAGGTTTTTTTATGATTTATTTATATTAGATTTTTTTGCCTTTTGCGTATCATTAACTCACCTAGAACAAAACTTAAAAGAACTTAGATAGGACGACACATGATGCAAAATTAGACAACAATTGAAATACAATTTAGAATTTAATTAGATTTTCTCTCAATTTTTACTTTAATTATATATATAAATACAGATTTTTTTTTTAGAAAGATAAATTGTTAATGTAAAAAATACAACTCAATGGTGAAATGTATTATCTCCGATTCTCCATTTCACTTTAAATGAGTAGTGGATAAGTTTGCCACGATTACCACTATATTAGGAAACATAAACAAGTACTTTTTGCTCTATTTTACTTCAAGACTCTAGGCAATGATACATTTTACAGTAATTAAGATGATTTGTGCTTGAGGATAAAATTAAGAGGCACGCTACGATCAAAGCGACTTTAATTTGTCATTCTTATCACGAGTTCTCATTTTTTATACCCTCTTGTACTATGCACTATGATGATCCTCTTGGCAAAGTTTGAGCAAAAAGAACATCAAGATGATCTCATATGCGTCGATCAAATTTGATTGAAAAATTTTGGTCAATTCTATATGAAGTAAGACAATATCGAAGTTTGGTGAAACATGTGATTAATCCTAAAAGCATTTTAAACAAAAATATTGTGTGGAATCTAAATTAAATTCCCTATTGAGCGTTAGGAGGCGTGTGTTTTAGATTATGAACCATAATAATTGCTTACATTGAGAAGAGCTCATTACACACAGCTAGTGCCTTATTTATGCCAAATTTTTAATTTTGATATTGAAGTCAAGGAAAAGGACCTATCTATAATTGCGTATGCCCCATTGTGAAAACATAGTAAGTAGAACCTGGATATTCTTGCTAGGTTAGCAAGCTAAGGAGACAATTTTAGACAAGGAAAAAAGTCTAATTGTTTACCCATTTTTATAGGTAGAGCCAAGATAGTTACATAGTACCTGTGGACTAAAACTTCTCTCGTAATTTTGCTTATAATGTGTCGAATGTGAGTCATTTGTTAAGAGTCTTATAGTTCAACTGACATTTTTAGATGTTTTTAACATATACTTTCCGGATTTAAATGCCCCCTCCCCAAGTTATCGTATTATCAAAAAAAAAAAAAAAAAAAAGAAAGAAAGAGAGAATCCTTTGGCATTCTTAGGTTTACTTTAAGAGACTGGCAATTTCTCGTCCACTAGAGTGTCTTCTATGGTACAAAGTCCAACTCCCTACCATAAAGATTAATTTAAAATTTTCCTGATGTTAATTTTTCTAAAGGGCAATTCAACCATCTCATTTCATTGTTTATTCAAAGTAATCGTGTAAATTGTAAATAATAAACTTCGGTTGTTATATGCATAATATAAAAGGTTTCTAAGCCACCCCGACAGGGAAAAAAAAAAACTTAATTAAACAATGAGGTTATTAAAAGTAGAATAAAAACGAGATAATTGTTTTTATATTTCTTTGAATACATAGCTATTTTCATTTCATGTAAGAAGTTAGAGTTGCCACCGACAATAGTTGAGTTCAAAGAATAAGTGACAATGATATCATAGACAACTGACCGTATAACCTCTAGGTATATAGGATACAGTACACTCATGCATACACACCCATTTTATTATCCTTAATAATAGACTCATTAAAGTCTTTGTACCATTATTTTTTCTGTGATTAGATCTTCAATATTTTGTGTACCTAATAATGTCGGCTGCTAACTGACCCCCAAAAAGAAATTGGGCTAGTGCAAATTATATATACGATCTATAAGAAGACAACAAACCTTTGATTTAATGGCTCAACGGTACGAGTTGGTATTATTAAGCTGCCCACAGGTTTAGAAGTCCTCCACGTGTGGACTGTTGGTCCTATTAATTCTATTAAAACATTGTGCCAAACGATTCTTTCATGGTCAGCAATGCTATTGACATAATCATTTCCTCGGCTAATTTTGCAATTTACTTGATTGTACGACAACGAGTAGTTGACGAAAAATATTAGGTCTATACAGGAAAAAAATATTTACTATTTGCCTTTGCATAAGTCAATAAATTATAAAATCCGGCGTGTCTCTAAAATTATTCTTCATTTATGAGAATAATAGTTTAGTTTTATACTTTGATAATTAATAATGATGATGATACTGATTGAGACGTTAAGATGTCCCGGAAGTAGAAATTTGAAAATGTAGCAACTCCATTTGATCAAGATTAAGGAAATGATTTAGCAACAGATATAAGTTAAAGTTACTGGAGGATTATTGTGACACAGCATGCAATAATACGAGTCGTACGTTCTTGCTGCTAGTCCATTTCAAATCCATTTACCGTAGGACAGTACTGCCAAAAGATTTCACAAAGCCTTCCACCTAAACAGTTACGAAAAAGATTGTAAAATCTCTCTCTCTCTCTCTCTCTCTCTCTCTTTATATATATATATATATATATATATATATGCTACAGGCTCAAGCTATTTTACAAAATGTTGATGTGGCCAATCTTTAATTAGTTTTCATTTAAGCACACCATTAATATTACTTTTTTATTTACTTATAATCACTCATCATATCAGCAGTTTAGAAAATAATTTGTATCTCTAGCATTATTCATACATATATATATATATATATATAAACTGAAATATAGTATTTATTATTGCTAAACTCCTGTTAAGCCATCTCATTCATCATGTCATTAGTCACATGACTCATATCATTATTATCTTTACATATTTATTTTTGGACAAAGTGTAGATACAAAATTGGTTATAGCCTACAACTACTTTTAAAAATATTAACATTACTACATATTTTTAAAATATATCTAACTGTCGGATATTATTATACCAATCAGATACTATTATTTACTATATGACAAATGTCAAATTTTGCCTATCAGACATTATTACTATATTCGTTACGTTCTTAATACAAATGTTAAATTTTGTGGTAATCGGATATTATTTATTATATGATTTATAAGCTTATATTTCATATATAATTTTAAACTACAAAAACTTACATTTTAAACAATTTATTGATGATACTAAATACTTTTAATGAATGGTGTTTGTTGTTTACATGATTTGGGGAAAATCATATTATGATATGTCCATATTTTTTTGTTTGTTAGGTTTTTAGTTTATTTGGAAAACAACAAGATAAATTGGACAATATGACGAAGAACTATTAGTACATTCGAAGAAGATGGTCTTTGTGTAGTTTTCTTTCACTTTTTGTAAATATTTTGTGTAACAAATTAGCAGCAAATTGTTATGTCACATTGAGTAATTTCTTTAAGTGTTTACGAATATTTTATATTGTTCTTCATCTTTCTTATCTTATTAGCTTATTCATTGAGATTTTTAAGAAAACAAATTCAATTTTTTGTTTATAATTATTTATTTATCTATTCATTTTCACATGTTGGATTAGATGTCAGATTAGATTATGACTGTATTAACACAATATTTCTTCTTTTTTCAAAAAAAAAAATTCTCTACTTTTATCCCAATTGGAATTGTACTTGTGCATACCCAAAATAGCTTTACCAAGATGGGCTAGAATTTGGGCTCACAACTTATTTGTATGGTGGGCTTAAGAGTTTCGTACTATGGGTAGTCCTTTTCCAAGCGACCCAATGAAGCTCCTTGGCTCCCACGAAGTCCCTTTCTTTCTTCTCTGAGTTTCTCTCCCTCTTAGCAACACCAACTCTCTCTCTCTCTCTCTCTCTCTCTCTCTCTCTCTCTCTCTCTCTCTCTCTCAAAATTGCTAACCCCTATCTCCCCTTCTGTTCTCCTATTTATAGCCTCAGATGGGTGGAGGGGTTATGATTGCTTCTAGATCTTACCCTTAGGGGTGGGGTTTGGTTTCATCGCTTTTGATAGGAAGATGGCTTGTTGGAAACAATAGTAGTGGCATTGGAACTAGTTCCAGCCTCCAATAAATTGCTTGGCAACGATATTCCCCAAGGCAGTATCGGGCAGCTGAGAACACAACGATGATCTCAACATGCGCATTTTCCGATTAATGCATGACTGATCGGCGCGAGCTTTTACTGATGTTCAAAGGGAGAGGGACTTATTTTGATATTTGGGCTCATATTAGGCCTATCAGAAGGCTCGGATGAAGACTTAAGGCCCAACAAGCATATAATCGGGCATTGCACCTTAAGACTAGGGCCTAGAGCTCAATGGGCCCGAGCTCACACCACGTATAGTACTCTTGGTTTTTTTATTTTTTATTAAGGAAAAAGATGTACAATCATTATGTATAAAGCTATAACCAACTCTTTTGATTAGGAACAATGACATATTTCTATTGCATTATTTCAAAACCTTATTTAAATTTTGAATTTGATTATTTATTTGATATTTGGCTTAATCACATCACATTTGATATTTTTACATATTCGGGAGAAGGAGCTTGATTTTGATGTGAGTTTTATTTTTCCCTTTCTTTTTAATTTTGAATTGTAGTTTTATTGAGTTTTATTAATTTTTTTAGATACATTGCTTGGTGTTTTTTTATTGTACGGTAGAAAAAATTGGAATTGAGAAAGTTTGTTTAAAATTAAAAGAATAATTTTCAAATTAAATATACTTTTTAATGATATACAATATGTTATTAGTAAATTTTATTAAAAATTAATAATTTTGCTACCTTTTAAATTCGTGAGATAAATTATATTGCTTTCATTTTGTAAGTTTTAGTCCTCACTTCTCACTACTTTGTCTGTTTGGTATTCCATATTTTTTGGTAGTTTGTTTGTTAGACTAAAAAAAAAAAACAACAACAGCTACAACATTTTGCCTTTTGCCAATTCCAGTCCTTTTTGCAGTTTGTCAAAACCGCAACAATCAGCATCCGCAGCACATTCTTGTCTTAAAAAACAATCATGTTCCACAGCTACTACGGATTATATGCATGATCTAGATGTTAAAGAGAAGATAAAGAGGGACTAGATATGTGAAATATCCATAGTAGATTGCTTCCATAAGAAGGATTAAGAACGTACAAAAAGTAGATTGCTCAGTTTTTGAAAGTTTGTTTGATTTAGTTGTTATGGCATAGTTGCATTAATTGCCCTTTTGCATTTTCAACCTACTTAAATTACAGTGCATTCAATGTGTGGCAAAAATAATTTCGGCATATCAATTTTTTTTTTTATTAGCTATACGCTTGGAATTGCTAATGTGCTTGTTAAAGTCATATTTGAGAAAAGCATTATTAGTGATTAGAAATCCATTTCAAGATAAAAGATTTAATTTTTTATGCATCCAAATGTGTAAATTACATGGTATCACCTCAATTAAATTCATAAGCTACTTTTTGTTTTTTTGAAAGAGTTTCATTTTATGGCGTCCGCTTCTGATAATAGTCTTTGTCATCTGACCAAAACATCAATCGGTTTTTGGTGTAGGCGAGAATTGAACGTTAAATCTCTTATTCAACTATCAGAGATTTTTCCAGTTGAGCTAATTGAAAGTTTCAGTCTGAAACCCACAAATTCATAAGCTACTAAATAAGGAATCATAATTGATTTTAAATGAAATGGCATCGAGTTATTCTTTATTTCCTTGGAAACTATCTTCATTACTTCTTCGCCTTGAAATGGACATTCTATTTCAAAGTAAACTCTTTTCAAAGAAATGCAGAGGGAGAGGTGTTGAAGAATAGACTGTGCTACAATTAGTTTAGACTTTAGTATGACAGAATGCTACAAGTCGTTTTTGTCAGTGTAAATATTACATAAGTGTGAGTAATTGTTTAGCTTGGAAATTTTCTCTTTAGGAGGCAGTTAGTTTTTTTTTTTTTTTTTTTGAGAAACTGGAGGCAGTTAGTTTGTTTATCTTTCCTGCTCTATTTTTCTCTGACATAAATAGAGCATAATGTATTTCTTTCTTAGTTATAAAATCATAGGCAGTAATTAGAGATATTTTTTCATAGCTTTTCTCTCTGTCCAAGCACTGTGTTTCTTGAGAAGAGGGTTAAGATTGAAGGGAGAAGAAGGAGAGAGATTCAAATCAGTCAAAGACAACCTTAGCCCAAAAAACAAAGGGGTTAGAAGACTAAGTGACTAACAATAAAATAAGGAAAACAAACCCAGATAAATTTAAAGAAGCTTGGAGAATGAAATCTGGCTATCACAATGTACATTATGGAGTTAATGATTCAAATTATGTTCTTTCTTTTAAAATTGATATTAAATGTAGCAAGGGCAGTATTTAAGTACAGTATTTAGGTGCTGTTCTTTAGGTTTTCTCTTAAAATTTAGTCATGTGATTGTACTTAATTAAAAATACACTTCCATCCTAAAAGAAAAAAAAGTCGTATGACTGAATTTTAAGAAGAGAACCTAAGAAACAATTGTACTTAAGTTTTTTTTCCATATAACAATAGGGTATTTTTTTTTTACTTGGCATCAATACACATTCACCCAAATATCATGACTTTTTTAGTGTAATTATAACTTCTTAAAAAAATTGAGAACCTAATTATTATAACATTTCATAAGTGGAAATCACATTGTATTGAAAGGGAGAGTTCAATTCTTGTCCAGTGAGAAAAGGATGGAATATATTAGGAAATTTCCATGTGGATTACTCTCTTTTTGAACAGGATGAGCATGAGCCATGCCTGTGTTCCATGTAAACAGAATTTCCCTAGAATTAATGTTTACTCTCTCTCTCTCTCTCTCTCTCTCTCTAATAATAAAAAATATATCAAAATATATATTCATTCTAATAATAGAGTGGGTGTGTTAATTTTGAATAAAATAAAATAAAACCTTGTTCCTCAAAATAAATTAATAGCATACGCATGCTTGTTGGTATTTATATGCCCAATAGATTAGGAAGTGTATGAGAATTTCAAAACCTAAATGGAGAGCATATTTTAAGCTTTGAATACAAAATACTTGTCTACAACTTAGGATTCCAGAGTCTGGACCGCAAGTCTGCAACATGTGCCTCAAAGGTTTTGCATTCAATCGTACAAAGATGAACCAGCTTGGCAAAGTTGGACTACACCATATATTAATTAACTGACCTCTATATATAACTTCTGTAACTCATTCAAACATGTGATCTGTATTCAGAATTAGCGATATTTTTTTAGTAGTTTAGATGTACAATGCAAGCTATATCATAAGGAGTCAACTCTAAATTCTTGAAGTATCAATGGAGAGCACGCTGGTTCATGATGAAGAAGGGAAATACCATGCATAGGTTGAACTAGTTTCGTGTTAAAATAATTTTCTTTTCAAAAGCCATTAGTCAAAATTCCCAAAATAAATTTCTGTTGAGTTTGTTTTTTGATTAGTTGACTTAATATACCAATAACAGTGAGTGGTGGGAAAAAACAAAAGATCCATGTAAAAAAGTGATATAAATGATGGATCCAAATAAAAACCAATAAGAATTTGCAAGGTATTTATTAATATTTATTTTTTTTGGGGGGGGAGGGGAAACATTACCCCCCAAGTCCATGACTCTCTCTGTCTCTGTCTGGCATAAGCTAACAAGTTGTTAAATCGGGTGTCTCTAAAATTATTCTTCTTCCACACTATGAGAGAATAATAGTTCAGTTTTATAATTTGATAATAATGATGAGATGCTACTGATTAAGTACGCTAATTCCATTTGACCAAGCTGAGGCAAATAATTTAGCAATTAATATAAGTTAAAGTTTTTTTTTTTTTACAAGATATAAATTCTACTCTAGCCTAATATAAGTGTATACGTGTGTAAAGATTCCTCTTGAAAACTTAAACTTCGGCCCTTACCCTCCCACACCCCACAAGGATAAGTGCTTGTGTGGAGTAACCATCATACTAAAAGTGTGTGGCGGTTAAGATAAGTTAAAGTTATTGGAGAATTGGAGGATTATTGTGAAACTACATGCAATGATACAATCATACGTTCTTGTTGCTAGTCTATTTCAGGGAGAGAGGGAAAGGCCGAAGGTATCTTAACATTTAAAAGATGAGTAGTTCTAGTACCATATAAATTGTGACAATTTTTGCCACAACTATTGCATGGGTTAGACTAGTTTGTCACTTTCACGTGGACCCACCACTTTTTTTTCCATCATTCGCTACTTAGATTATTGTGGTGCAAATTGTGCCATTTTATGTAGTCTTAGAATTTTTTTAAAAGAGAGCCGCGCCCCCGCAGGGGGGGGGGGGGGGGGGCGGCGCAAGTAATAAACAGAAAAAAAAAAAAAACTCAATCAATTTCATTGCATTAATTAACATCGTAATTTTATTTGCGGACGCAATCCTAGATTTCGATGTACTGAGCTAATACCAATTTTATCATGGATGATTTTTCAAAAGTTTTTTTTTTAAATGATTTTTAGAAATTGGGACCTCAACACTAGATGTTGCCAACACTTCATCATCAAATATCAAAATTGCAGTTTACTTTTCTATCATCTTAAAGGAAAATGGTAACAATTAATTATAAGAAATGAATCCTACGCCTACCTACCATTCAAATAATATTTTGACATAAGTTTGACAAATTTCTCACATTTCTTAAAAAGTAACACTATCGTACAAATACCACTGCATGCACACCCTTTATGTGATGATCACTTCACAAGTATAAGTGTTTGTAGGGTGTGGGGGGAGGGAGTGTTAGAGCTAGGAATTAAGTCTCTAGAAAGGAACTTCACACACATATATACTTAGATTAGATTAGAATAGAATTTTTATCTTGTATGAAAAAAAACACACTATCATACAATTTATTACAACAAACTCATTAAATTTTCTTTTTAATTTTAAAAAAGTGACATTATAATTAGTTATTAGTTATTACAGCAAACTCAACATAAAACTTAAAAAAAGTACTTATAAAAAGAAAAGTAACATTAAAGTTTAAACACCCGCATTATGAACTGGGAATCGCATGGCAAGTTTTAATTGGTGAAACGTAAAATAGAACACAAAAAATGGTACAATTTTATAATTTTTATTAATATTAATCACTTCACAGTTCATATTTTTTTTTTTATACAAGATAGAAATTCTATACTAACTTAATCTAAATGTATGTGTGTGAAGCCTCCTCTTGGAGACTTAAATCTTGGCTCTTACCCCCGCACCCTATAAGTACTTATACTTGTGGAGTGACCATCACACCAAAGGTGTGCTATGGTACTTCACAGTTCACATCAAACAATAACACTTATCACATTATTAGTAAATATAGAAAAAGCATAGTGCAGACAGCAGTGACATTAACGAAAAAAAAAAAAAAAAAGCTATCATTCTCACAAAACACATAATCATAGCCATACCTCTCAGCTAATTAAACTAAGGTGGAGAGTGTGGAGATGCCAACAAAACAAAACTAACCCAAGCCACTGGCTGTGATTGAGTGAAGGAAAAATAAGAGTAAGAGAGCGAGACTAACCTAGAGATTTCTAAATGGGTAAAACTTGGGGATTTCTGATTTGGATTTTCTGATTTCAGGCTTAAGATTGTTCTGTGTATATTTTTTATTATTATTTAGAATGGAATTTGGGTTTGTCTAAAGGTTGTTCTAGTTATTCTTGAGGCAATTGGGTATGTTTAGATTGGATTTATGCCTTATTTTGTTGTTAATATTAGTTTGTCTACAGGTTATTCATGTAATTTTTGGGCGAATAGGTTTCTTTAGACCAAATTTGTGCCTTTATTTTGTTGTTATTGTCTAGCGGTTACTATAATTATTCTTGAGGCAACCGGGCAAAAGGGATGGAGCATTTTTTTTTTTTTTTTTGGGGGATCTCATGCCCCAATTTATAAGTTTCTTATGGAGGAGAGGACCAAGATTACATATTTTTGGGACAAATTGTAAATTTTCTTAGTGTATATATATACTAGGCAATATTTTTTCTCTTTTTTTTTTGGGAGGGGGGGGGGGGGGGAGGGGGGATGGCCTAACCTAGGTTCGCCTTTGATTGCTTCATCTTCTCACATGAGGGGTGGACCCCATGGTGGGACCCACATGTAGGGCCCACACCTACGTAAAAGGAGGGAGCATTGCTCCCAAACTATCTAATACTTTGTTATTACAATCACTTATTACCTAAAAAGTTACATAAAAAATTATGAAATATATCCCTAACACTCAATTTTGTGAAAATTATGATCCTCCCGACTATCCATTTGATATCTTGTATTTTTTTAATAATATATTTGTTAAATGCCAAAAAAAAAAAAAAAAAACCCGATGAAAGTTAACTTAAAAAAGAAAAAAGAAAAAAAAAAGATACTAATAATTTTGTTAAATTGAAAAAAAATATATATATAAAGAGAAGGCAAGACAACAAAGAAACGATCCAATCCATTCCTTTATAAGGTATCATAAGCGTCCATTCCTTTATAATTTATGTCCAGCAGTTTGTCAAAATCATAAGAATCAATATAGGCACTCAGACAACACAAACTTGTCTATAATACCTACAAAAAGTTTAGCACCACAAAAAAATAAAGCACAGCTTCTGCCACAAAAACTATTAATATCGCTGACTATGATTGGTGGGGAAAAAAAAAAAGTAATAGATCCTTGCAAAACTGACAAGCAATCAGTCATAATCTGCCATATAGAAGAAGTGAAAGAACTCAAAAAACTATCATCATCTTGTACAAGAATATGTAAAAATTCTATAGTTGATTGCTTCCAAAATAAGGATCAAGAATACACAGAAGAATCTTACGCAGCTTTAGGTGACCATGTTTAGATTTTGAAAGATAGTTTGATTTGGTTCTGATGGCGTAGTCGCATTAATTGCTGCTTGTATTTTCTCCTACTTTTAAATTACAGCGCATTCAAATTCTTTTTTGCCTAGTAACACGTTTGGAATTGTTAATATTCTTGTCAAAGTCAGTTTGAGAAAAGCACTATTAACGTCTCAACTTGAAGAATTGAATCGGGAGAAATGACATTTTGGGCATAAGAGAATAGACATTGCTTCATGATTATCCTCAAAGACCAAAACTTTGTGACATTATCCTTCGGTAATCAACAAAACCAAGGCTCTTCAATACACTGATAATTGAGATTTGAGAGGTTGCTAATTGCCTATACCATCTATCAAGGCTCAAAATTGACCTCTGCCTTAGTTCAAAATCATATGAGAACATGACATTCTAATACTCTCATCAACTGCTGCAAAAGTAGTCAGGCAGACACTAAATGAACAAACAAAGCAATTTTATGCTCGTGGTAAAGATAACGCGGGACCTTGAAAGAATGACTCAGTGATAAAAGCACATCCAACTTTCATTGTTGCCACATGGATGATGTAAGCTACAAGTATCTTAAAGCTTCAGGCACTGCCTGCCCACATTGTTCAAGGATTTCAATCAATGGCCCAGCAAGCGCAGAGTTTTCTTTAGTTACAAAGCTGTGCAACACACCATTGACGGTGTGGCGGGCCATCTTCGTGAGAACATGCACATAACTGTCTATTGGTAATTCAAAACTTGGTATTATTACAATCTCATACTCCTCTAAATTAGCAGTACTTATCTGATCAACATTGATCATAGAGACTGGAGGTTTCTTTTTGCTGCCAAAATCAAGAGTACACAATTAAGACATTATTTATATGTGCAGAATAGTTCTAAGCATCAGATATTGTGCTGCAGAGAACTGACAAGAAATTTAGCAATCCTTTATAAATAACAGTAATTAAACTTTTATTTGAAAGAATAGATAACTAATTAAACTTCTACAGCTGAAAAAATTTGTTTGGAGTTAAGGTATAATTTAAATGTAACATGGAAAGCTCCATTCTCTATTACAATTTAAGGTGAGGATCTGAAGAATCCTGGGACGCAACCTACCGTAGAAGAGGTATGAGGCCTGAAGTTAAAACATCTTTCTCTAAAATGACACATTCATCTCTTTAATTCTTACTAGTAGAATATTCCATTTGCTGAAAACCTTTCTTTAGTATACAAAACCCCACTTCCACACCCTTGTTCCTCTCAACACCATTGACCCTTCAAGTCTACCACCCTAAAACCTTTTTGAAAAGAAGTAGATTATCTGTGGCACATTAAGTTCAAGCCCCAAAACTTAGTTCTTTTTTTGCCTCAGAAAAATAAAAATCCAAACCCACAACTACTCACTTGCAGCCTTTTAGCCAAACATTCTTTAACAAGTCACGGTAAATAGCAGTATTCCACTAATCAGTGTTGTCCTAAATAAGATATTTGAATTTGGGGGGATATTACATAAAAATGGCTGAGATAATACACATTCTTAATTTTGTCAATTAAAGTCCCAAACTTATGAAATCACTTCAGTTTGAAGCTTCCATCCATCTCCATTATTTTGGGTAATAACAAATGAGAGAAAAGCAAGAAGCCATTGATAAAATTCTGTGTTTCACCTATGGTATGTTCATAAATCAATTTGGCAGCCATTGAACACAGAGGGCTTAGAGAAAGATCCAATAAGAAAGAAAGAGTTTTGCTTAGAGAAAGAAAGTGAATGAATCTTCTATAACAAAAAAAAAAAAAAAAAAACGAAACTAGTTACATAGGTGAAGGTATTCAGTATTTTTCTGCTCTGTTATTGCTCAGAATAACATAGATGAATGGAGGCTTCCAATTGAAGGGACTTTATTTGAAAAAATTAACTGCCTCAAACCTAAATCTGAAACGGTGCATAAATTCTAGAATAGTTAATGTAATTTCCCTTTAAATTTTCCAATACATTCACTATAAAAATTTCTACCTTTTATCTACAAGCCTTACAGTTTACAACATGCAACCAAAATAAGATGAAAAGATCAAAAAATTATTATGAAGATTGATAAGGCTTGACTTAAGCAAATTCCCCTAACCAAACTAAGATGCATGAACAAATCGCAGGAGCATTTCAAAACAAGAACTTATATTTTCAACAGGCAAATATGAGCAGGGTTTACTAATCAAAAATAATAATAATAATAATAATAATAATAACAGGATTTTCCATTCACCTGTTTTCAAAATTTGATATGGAACATGATGGACCAGTTGATATGGAATAATCCTTGACTTTGAGAGCAGTGACTAAATCATGGAGCTTGCTATCTTTAACACATATATATAGCACCTTCAAAGGCTGAGAGTAAAGTTTATTGCAATAAGCTTCGTCCAGAATTTGGATGCACTGCAAAAATCAATGATTGTAAGAAGATGCCATTTCAAGGAACCATTGTCCTATTGCCCAACAGAATGTAAGATGGAATGAAATGCTGTTTCTCAATGAAACAAGTTTAAAATGTTTGCTGATTTATTTTTGGCTAAAATACACTTTACACCACACCCTCTTAGTTTGGGTCTACTTCTAAATTGGTTCCTCAACCTTCAAAACTTACAATCTCACCTATTACAATGATGTCAATTTTCTGACCAAACAATGTTTGATATTCGCTCATATTATAATGCATTAAGAGGTTCCTCTTAGGTCATTTTCCCTTGGAAAGGTATATGGAGGGTCATGGTATCCAGACAGGTTTCATTCTTTGTTTGAACTGCAGCTTGGGGGAACATTCTCACTAGTGATAAGTTGAGGAGGAGAGTTTTCCCTATCGTAGATTAATGTTGTATGTGTAGGTGTAGTGGAGAGACCATGGATCATTTAATGATCCACGGGCATATTAGTTGTGGCATTTTGTCCTCAAATCTTTTAGTTTTTCTTGGGTTTTACCAAGAAGGGTGATAGATCTTATTTTTGGATGGAAGAATTGGTTGGGGAACACTTGACATTTGGAATTTGACTCCATTGTGTTTGATGTGGTTTATTTGGAAGAAGCACAATAATAATACTTTTGAGGATGTGGAGAGCTCAGAAAATCAGTCTTGCCTCCTTTGTTAGCACCTTGTTTGATTGGTCTTGGGTATGGAGACTCACAACTAGCGAATCTCTCCTGATGTTTGTAGATTCTCTTTTTTCTTGTATATATTTTTCTTTTTTCTTTTTTCTTTTTTTTGGTAATCTTTGACTGCTTTATGTTTTCTTGCATAAAATAGTCCTTTAATAATACTATTTCTTACCTAAAGAAAAATGATGTTTTTGGGTGAGTTAATGAAAAGGGGTAATAGTTGATGGTGTAAACCGCAAGTTTTGAAAGTGAAGGGACCAATCAAGAAGTGACCCCAAACTTCAGGGTGTAAAGTGCATTTTAGACTTTGCTTAGCTCAACCACAACTAATCAAGACAACTTTTATTACATAGTATCTGATATGACATAATAGAATATATAAGTAAAACAAGTATTACGAGAATAAGGAGAAATGTCTCATTCTAATTCCATCTAGCAAAAGCAAACAATGAAGTCCCTTGAAAAAGAGATTTTCTTTCAGGCACTTTTATCTGTGCAATATAAGAATTCTTGCATGTTATACTGATGGAAACACATACATACCTTTGATAATTTTTCTTCTTCCGAGGTGCACACATTCACAGACTGGATAATGCATGAACTTAGACTGGTAATGCCATCATTAAGAGATAATCTGAAAGCTGATCCCAACAGAAGATTTTGAACCAATGGAACAGAGGTATGGCTAAAGCAATCATCAAAAACCACAGTGAGGGGATTTCCCAATATAGATTTCCTAATTGATTTTATCATATCAGAAAAACCTCCATTTGAAAGAGGTTTGAGCCCATCAACAACCTATACAATCATCACAACATTAAATTAGAAATTGAAGACCAAGCTTTAAGTAGCATTCCCGTTACAATCAAGGGCTTTATTATAGTAACAGAAGACATAATTTTGCCAACTATTTAAGAACAATTCATATATCATACAGCAATCATTCAAAGGCTCATCAACTAAAAAAAAAAAAGCAGAAAAATGGAGGGGTATGTATAAAACATAAAATGGAAACAAAGATACAAAGAATCTTGAGAAGATTCTTGATAGCATGAGGATCATCAAATCATACACACAGGAACACACTCAGTTATATTGGAAACCACATCACTGACTTATTCAACTTCAGTCACACGAGCACTAGAGAAGGAATCTTTCACTCTAAAAGAGTTGTATGACCCAAAACCTTCACTTGTTTCTGTGTATAATCATATTCCTAATTCATCAAGACTAAACAAATTTCAATCCTGACATTTGAGGTGACTTTAGTTCATGGAGTTGTGGATACATTTATAGAATCAGAAAAACTGTGAATTTGGGACAAGTATCAATGAAGCATGGTAAACAGAACTGGAATAAATTACTGGATGAGTTACTTGTAGAAGTATCTGCGCAGATGGTCACAAGCAAACATGGTTAACATTTGCATGTCACCCATCCAAAATATTAAATTCCACATAAGAAATGCCATAGACAAGCTTTCAGATGAATCCGTAATTATAAAGATACTTCAATATTATAACTAAGCCTAAATTACCATTTTGATTTATTATACAAGGGACAAGCTGGTAACTTAAAAACAGTAAAACAATCATCACAGGTAAAAACACACTCAAGGGGAGTAAAAAAAGGAAACTTTTTTTTTTTTGATAAGTAATAAAGATTCATTGATATCAAGAGAAACTTATTTTTCATATGTACTACATATTCAACCAAAAAAAAATTACCAACAAGGCGACACCAGATATATCAATGGCCTTAGATGTAACAAGCTCCAGTAGCCTCTCAGGTGTAGACACAAGGAACTCAGGCTCACAGCTCTTTAAACTGTCAAATACAATATAAATTTTTAATTAAAAGGAAGAGAAAAACTTATAGTTTTTAAACAAGAAGGCTGTTACAGCAGTGCACATTGGGTGTGTAACAGTGGCATAAAATTAAAAACTATGTACATACATACATACATACATACATACATATATAAACAAGTACACCCATGCAGATAGGCACAAGTGCATGCCTAAATGGTGCACACATACAAACACAGCTTATGCTTGATTAAAAGAATGTCCACTTGCAATAGGAAGTGAGTTGTGGTCATGCGAACATGCAAAATATTACCAAATGCAAGCAAAAGCTACCTTTTAATGATCTCATCACCACTTTACATTATAAAAACACAGATGCCAATTCCATACTTACCCTAGAATCTGGTGATCCAAGGATGCACCTGGATGTATACTCACAGTATGTATTCCAAGAGCCTTCAAAGGCTTGCAGATTGAGCGAACCTGCACATAATATTGGAGGATAAAGAATTTATCACCAAAAAATAAATAATGGCTTCATACACTACATACCCCACAGGCAAATGCAAATTAGTTTCCTTATAATTCCATGTAAATGAGATAAGATCATTTGTATTTTGTAGCTTTTAGGGCTTATCTAAATTTTTCTGCAGATGGAGAGTATTATTAAGGCAGAAAGACAAAAGGAAAAACACCCTTTCATTTAAGCATTTACAATGTCTATAAGACTAAAAAATGATAGAATTTTCAAGCACCCCCAAATTAAGGTACTGACTAGAATGTTAAAGAAAATATTTACGACTCAAACCAAAAAAGTCCATTGGGCAGTAAGAGAAGAGGATAACAGTTAAGGTTGAGAATAGTAAAGAATATATATATATATATATATATATATATATATATTCACAAACCTTAGCAGCTTTCTCCTGGGATGGTACAAGGAATAAGAGAAAGGGACTGGCAAAAGATTGACCTTCTTTCTCCTTTCTTGCAATCGTGTCAGCAGCAATGGAAACAATCCAAGCAATTTGCTCTATGGAAGAACAAGATCCACTTGTCTCCAAAATATCCTTCCCAGCTGAATAACATTTCCAGAACTCAACTCCCCAATCATTAACAAATAGAGGCTTTTCCTCTTCACTAATGTAGGTACCATCATGCCGCAATGCATTTTCTATTGAATTCAAGCACATAAAAAGAAACTTTGATGGAGTTGAGTTTTCCAAGGCCCACCTATCTTGACCACGGTTACCTTCCTTCTCAATCACTTGAACCTTTTCTTCCGGGTCAACAAGACATTTCTGTCCCATATCATTAACAGAAATCACTACACCTTCTTCATCATCCATGAAATCCACAACCTTCACATTCTCATTTTCTAGATTGCTAGATTGCTTTGTGTTCCCCAGTGCAGCACCCTTCCCTTTAACAAAATCCTCCTCATCCTCTTGGAAAGGAATTTTGTTCTTGCGTCCCTTTCTTTTTAAATTCTTTTTATCATGCCTGTTGTTGAAAGGATCCTCAGGAGTAGGAAGGCTAAAGCACATCCCCTGTAATGTCGGGATAGTAATGTCAACATAGAGTAATCATATATGATAATTGACTTGGGAAATGAACAAAATAATCACAAAGACTTGCATAAATTAATATTATGCCATATCAGATCATAAGACAAAATAAAGAGCACATTTTCTTAATTTTCACAGCTTCAGTGAATCTAATGTGCAAAGATCTAAATCACATAATTGCAAGAATTTTACGGACAATATGAAATTGGAACTTTTCATAAAGACCAAAGATGCCTGTGTAATCCAAAGCAACAAATTCCATTAGAGAACATGTGTAACCAAAAATTTTATTTTCAGCTATCACTAGTACTTAATTCCAAATAAATATGTATTTTCAGGCAATTCCTTGATTCACACGTCATTCACCTTAATATAAAAAATATATATATTTATAGGAAACCAGATAAACATAAAACACAGCATCTCTTTTGTAAAAATTCTCATTTCATATAACTCAAAATCAGAAAAAAAAAAAAAAAAAAAAAAAAACTACGATCTTTTTGGTAGCTAGATAAACTAACTTGTTTTAGATGAAAAGTTTCTTATTGTTGTTATTAAACTCTGAAAAAGCCACAGCCAACTAGGCCATACAGTTGTCTGTGTTGGGCCCCTAAATCAGTGCTGGTAAAAGCGAGGGGCGCAGTTGAGCGCAAGCCTGATTGAAGTGCACATTTTTAAAAAATTTAAAAATAATTATTAATGAGAAATGCAACAATCAAATTATCATATAAAATTGAAATAAAATTTTTTATATAATTCATATAACATTTAGATAAGCCCTACTTTTGCAATTTTAACACAAAAATTGCAAGTCAAGTTATTTTATTTTTTTTCGATCTGCTAGATATGAGTACTTCCTTGTAATATCCTTTCTTAAATCTTCAATATCCATAATTCCCTATGACTAATTAGTAATATTAGTTAATAATTTAATCACTTAATGACTATAAGTCTATAAGAATTAGTTTGCTATGTTCAACATCAACCACTTAAGTAACTAAACCATTACCACAAATATATTATATCATACTTTTTTTTTCCATGAATGACCTAAGAATATGAGGACATAGCGATATGGTTGGTACCAAGCAGATATCCAAAAGGGTAAAAAATAGAATATGAAGAAGAAGCTGAGTGGGTTATTGTTTCAAGGAGAAAAAATCAAGAAAAAATAGAAATAAATATAGAGAAGAACTGGGAGGTTGTGGGTTTTAGAACAAGTTACACTCAAAATAAATAAATAAATATATATACATATATATATATATATATATATATATAAGTTACACTAAAAATATGTCAAATCGATAGTTTATATCAATACTGTCAAGATCCTATAGTTTTTATTTAGTTTTACTCTCTTTTTTTTTTAAATATAAAAAGCGCCAAAAGGTGCACTTTGAGCTTTTTGAAAAAGCGCAAAAATTCGCACCTAAAGGTGCTTCTTTGAATGAGCCTAGATTAGTGCCTCATTGTTTGATATGGTGCATTTGGCATGATAGGAATGCTAGAAGCTTTGAGGGTTGTAAACATTCTTTGCTTAGAGATTAAGTTTTTCTTCTTGAACACTCTCTTTGAGTGGAGTGTGGTGACTGTGGTCTTTCCTCATTTTTCTTGTTCTTCCCTTCCTGTTTTTCTTGATCATTGTAATTTTGGTTCCTGATTTGTGGCCCCATAGTACATCCCCAATGTACTCGGTTTGGCACTTTAATTAATAATATTTTTACGTTATCTATCCAAAAAAAAAAAAGATTGAGCCTAGCTTTTGAGGCAAATAGTGCTGGAGCCTTGGGGCTTCGCTCTTTGAGCTTAAGCGCGCTTTAACCAACACTGCCCAAAATTGAAACCGTATAGTTCAAAATCTTAATTTACTTTCCATAATATTTTTTCACTAAACCAATCAGAGCATATGTGCTTCCACATACAACCAAATTCTCGTGATAGACGCAGCCAATCATCATAGAAACAAAGGCATTGTCCAAGTGCCATTAGCAAAGCCATAATGTAACTAAATTACATACATTAAAAACCAACTAACAATCTTTAAAAGAACCCCAAAAAAAAAAAAGTTCTCGAATTTCATTACTCATTAGTCTTCTATTTCCATTTAATATATCTTATTAGTGAATCATTGCTTCCTAACCCATTTGAATAAAATTCATTAAAAAAAAAATCAAAATCAAAGACCAATTTCAACTATTTTTCTTTTCCAGGATCCCCCAGCTTCCAAACAGAGCATATTAATGAAAACATGCTGCAAAACCCAATGCCCATAATAGAAAATCATCTAAAAAAACCAAACTTCAAACAACAAGACCCAGTTCAATCAAGTTTCCATCTTTTTCCAACATATTTCTCAGCAACCAAACAGACCCACATAACCAAAAACGCCAAACTCCAAAACCCAATTACCAAAACACAACAAGAAGCGAAAAAGAAGGTACCTCACACATGCGGCGTTTGCCTGACTTGCGGCGCTTCTTGGAGGCGATGATGGCAGCGACCCGAGAAGAGACCTTAGCCGAAGAGTCCCTCTCCTTCTTCCTGTTGGCTTTGTTTCTCTTCCTCCTCAATGCATCGTCACCTTTCGCCATTGCAGAGAGAGAGAGATAGAAAGAGAGAGAGTCAGAGCGGTCGGCTAAAAGGGCTGCGATTTCGCAAACGTTTTCGTAGGTCAGTGGCATGATCGATATTTACGTGACAAGTGTAAGGCTCAAAGAGTCATTTCGATAACCTTTGGAAATCTTAGAATAGGGGTTGCAATTTAAGCCCAACCCGCGGGTACCCGGTCCGGCCCGATCTTAATGAGTCGGATTTTACCCAGTCCGATAAAAAATAGGATCAGGTGTGGATTAAAAAAAAAATCCGAAATAGGTTCGGGTCAGGTCTAGGTTTTGTCAAAAATCCAGTCCGAACCCGGACCCGACCCGTTTAGCTTAAATACAAAATTACAAAAAAACTTACCTATATATATATATATATATATATATCACAAACCCTAACCTAAAACTCATTTATCTCATTTTCTCTCAACTCAACCGCCTCGCTCATCACCTTCACTCTCACTGAATCTCACTCTCCCTAATCTGCTCCACCAAGACTCAAAGTCACAAATCATATTCAAATGCTCACATCTCATCCTCATCTTCACTCTCATTCACTCACCAACCCACCCTCACCCTCGTGGAGGAGCACAAATCTCGTGGTGGTTGCCGTTTTTGTCACAGAGGAGCCCGTGACTGTTAGATCGGAGAGAGATTTTGGTTCTTTTTTTTTTTTTTTTTGGTTTCATTTCCTCTCTCAGTAGTTTATGTTTTTGGGTATTTTGTTTGAGGATTTAATATGTAAAAATCTGTCCATAAATGATAAATGGAGTTTTGTTCCTCTCTAAGTAGTTTTTGCTTTTGG
The DNA here is from genome assembly GCA_033629205.1 of Lithocarpus polystachyus. Classification (NCBI taxonomy): domain Eukaryota; kingdom Viridiplantae; phylum Streptophyta; class Magnoliopsida; order Fagales; family Fagaceae; genus Lithocarpus; species Lithocarpus polystachyus. Next base: position 42,980,775 of record CM066165.1, on the reverse strand, counting down.
GTATTTGTTTGAGGGTTCAATATGTAAAAATCGGAGTGAATATTGTGTTGATGTAAAAATCTGTCCATAAATGTAAAAATCGAAGTTTTGTTTCTTCCATAAATGATAAATGGAGTTTGAGGATTTAACTGATAACAATGTTGATTGATTTGTGTTTGTGTTTGTGTTTGTGTTTGCGTTTGGGTTTGGGTTTTTTTTTTTTAATAAATATGATTGGGTTGGATTAGGTGGCCACGGAATAGGCCCAAAAGGGACTGAATAGGCCTGCGGGGCCCGCAGAGACTCGATGGGCAGGGTTTGGGGCTAAAAAAAAGACTCATTTATTAAACGGGCCGGGTTCGGGTAACAGATGAAGACCCGCGGGTCGGGTCTGGGTATCAAAAAACCTGGCCCGAACCCGACCTGCTGCCATTCTTATCTTGGAATGAAACCTTGGGCCCTCTCATTGTATTTGAAGTTTTTGCTTTAGGCCCAACATTTTTTGAACTGATTTTAAAGTTATTTGGGCTAGCAACATGAGTATAATTAATGTTTTTTTTAATGGATATTATTGATTTTTTTAATGGAAATGAGAAAACACCCATTGGTCCTATGGTTCTGTAATACTTTATTAAGTGGATACATTAACGCTTATTATTATTGACACTAACGCACACAGTAACACTAATGATATTATATGCTATGCTATATGATAGTGTTTTGGGAATTGAACTCTTATTGAGGTAATTTTAAAACTTTTTTGCATGGTGAATGAAATGATGAAATTTGGACAGATTTTTTTATGTGTGAATAGGTTGGACAAGTTTATAATGAAATGTGGACAGATTTTTAATGTGTGACAAATATTTTATAAAGTTTATGTATGAACAAATTTTTTTGGATAGTTTTTGAATAGATTTGAACAAAATTTTTTATGAAGTTTATGTGTGAACATTTTGCTTGAATACACACACACACACACACACACCAAGTTAGGGTTTTCATTTGAACCCCTTAGGCTGAATGTAGAGATGCCCCTAACAACTTGTTATCTAGAATTTATTGTAAAAGTATTGTGAAAATATTGTAAACATATCACTTATCTTAATTTAAGCCAAATCATTACTAAATAAAGCAATCACTTGACTTATAAATATTATCTATCCCACATTCTTACTTTTAGTTTTCCATTTTATTTTTCACAAACTCTAATACATTGGATTTTGTTAACAAATGCCTTATGGGAAATAGTTAATATATACATCTAATAATTTATTAAATAATATTTTTATATAATGTGTTAGGGTCATAATTTTATGTAATTAGTTAATCCTTTGACAAGATGCACTTTACTTGTAATTCGGTAGATCTAAGTTGGGTTTAATATATCAAGAAATATGTTATTCAAGCATATCAAGTTTTCATATTAAAGACATGAAGATTGATCTAAGAAACAAGTGAAGAAAAGCTTTTTCATTAAGTCTTAATAGATAGTTTGACAAATACTGCTATTGAGACTAAATGAAAAGCTTGACAAATGGCTCGATAGAAGCTCAATTTATCGAGAATTACAATTTTTAGTTTCTAGATCTGAAATTTGGCCCAAGCTTATGCATTTGTTTAGGGTTTCTTTTTTCACAACCCTAGACATATATAAGGCTTATGTTAACAGCTCACACACAAATACAGAGACCAAGAGTTTATTTTTCTCTGTGAGAAGCTACTGGGTTTGTACACCATAGGGTTTCGTAACCAAGTGCTTCCTGATCTCTATTGTTGATGAAATGAAGAGCTTTGCAGCCAACGACATCCATTCAAGTTGCTGGAGTTAGTTATGTACTGGGATTTGTGCAAAAGGGTTAGTTATAGATCGTAGATTTATGCATCAAGAGAAAGAAGGCTGCTACAAGATCAGGTCCAATTGGGTATTGGAGCGAAAGTTCAAATGTAGGTTGGTATTTTAGGATAGGCCAGGGTAGTGGTAAGATTCCTCATACTTATAATCGCTTGATTATTAATTAGTGAATTCTTAGGAGTGGTGACCTTAAAATCACCCGGTGGGCTAAAGTGCTACGAATGTCAAGGATATGGACACATGAAGTAAGAATGTCCCACATATCTCAAATCCATTGGCAAGAGCAAAGCCCTAGCTGCCACCTTAAGTGATACAGAACTAGAGGCAGATTTTGATGATAGTGATTAAAAGGGAATAATGAGTGCTTTCACAGCTACTGTTTAGTCTCCTGAGGGAGCAGTAGAACTGGTTGATAAGGAAGAAAAGCTGATGGAATCCAAGCTTGAGAAGATGGATGAACAAGATGATATCCACACTGCCTACTCTAAGTTGTACAAAGTCTCTGAAAAGTATGTGAAGCTATATAGGTTAGCTACAAGGAAGCTAAGTGAAGTAGAGTTGGAACGAAAGGAACTCTCCACCAAGGTTGATGAAGCTAATCAAACCATCGGAGCACTAAGGTTTGAAACAACTTTCTTACTGAAAAGACCAAGAAACTAGATGCAGAATTGTTTCAAGTAAGAGTACAATTGGAAAGGACCTCAAGTGCCAAGCTGGATGAAATGCTCAACTTCTAGAAGTCTGCATCTTACAAAACAAGTCTCGAGAATGATCATTCTCTTTCTTCTTGTAGTACCTCTTCTAATGCTTTAAATAGAGTCATTTTTGTCCCCCTTACTAACAATGATAATTGTGAAGCAACTAAACCTAAAACTGAAAATGTGAGTGAGGATAAAAATGATAAAGGAAAATCCATTCTAGGAGCATCCCCTAAGGTTGTTAAGAAAGAGACTAAGCAAAATAATCATTGCTTTACCAACAAAAAGGCTCAACCAAAGAAGCCGAATTTCTGCCATTACTGTGGAGCATCTAGGCACACTCATCCAAATTGCTATAAGTGACTAGTCACTCAACAAAGCAATAGTGTGTCATCCTTTGGGAGCCAAAATCAACTCCAACTCTCTTTAGCCCCTCTTGGAGAACTTCTTAAGGCTGTTATGTTACTCTCAAATTTCAATGGATTCAACTTTCTTTCTTATTCATCTGAACAAAGGTTTATGCAAAAGAAAGGTTCTCCATCTAGGTCTCTTGTTTGGAAGAAAAAAGATTCCAAGTGATTCGTCCACTTTCTTGATCTCATGCATGGTTGGTTATTGTGGTTTGAGTCAGTCTAGTTTTTTTTTTTATGTTTTTTGGTTGTTTTAGTGCTTTGTTTTGTTTTGTTTTTGTTTTTCAATAAAAAAGGGAAAATTTTGAAAGATACAAAAATATTGTGTGTTTATGTATAGTGGTACTTGTGTACCTTGGATGGCCTTTGAAACAAAGTTTCTCAACTTTGTATCTTGTAGCTTAAATGAGCATCTTCATGCACAACTAAACAATTTGAGCTTTGTGGCTCGTTTATGCGATTTGTATGTTTTGATTGATCTTTTATCATTCATATCTTAATCACTCTTTTTGACGGGAAGGACTAAAAATCCTAAGAGAAGACATAAATAACCATCTTACTACTAAACCTCGTCAATCATAAAACATCTGTGTGCAACTCATAAAAGCCATGCTCGGTAGGGTGTAGCACTTGCATAGCAAAAACAAAATGTTTGACTTACATAATTGGGTATTTCTTTTCTCTCTCTTATATGCCAATGCATGATATGCTTAAAAGAAAAAAAAAATGCAAAGAACATGAAAAGAAAAAGAATTAAAATGCTTTTAAATATGGTTGCAAACGTATTTCTAGGAGATGTAGGAGTTATAGGATGTACCTTAAAGGTGATGATCCCCATCAAACAGTTATAATTGTGTGTGGATGTAATTGATCCTTTTATATTATTACTCTTCATTTAATGGATTACTTATGCTCTCTTGAAAAAGTTTCACATACAACACGCGTACTCTTTGCTACTTTTGATACTATTGTGTTAGTACAATGTGATTGGACCATCACAGGGAATACATGTGGTAGTATATGCTCTTTAAATTGTCTAAAATTGTTTTTGAAAATAAAGTTGGTCAAACTTGTTTAGTGTGTTTTGATCTACGAATGCTTTGTATCTAGAGTTGATGATGTTTTTGAGTGCTTAACATGCTTCTTGGTTGCTTGTTTTGGTGTCTTTCTTGATTGCATTCATCTTATGTTATTTTTCCCCTTGAAAAACCTTGTTTCGGGCTTCTCGATAGATGCTCAATACCTCCTCGATAGCACCTCAATATGTTAAGGACATTTTTTTATGTAGTTGGCCAATCCTTTGACAAAATGCACTTCACTTGTAATTAGGTAGATTTAGGATGGGTTTAGTACTTCAAGGAACAAGAGTTTAAGTTTAGTATTAAAGCCATGCAAATCTATCCAAGATACAAGTGAAGAAGTATTGATTCATTAAAGCTCGACAGTTGCTCGATAGCTGCTCGACAGATAGCATCTGATCGAGGTTTAATGAGGCTCGACAGATACTATCTATCGAGGTATCTATTGAGAATTATGAAAATCAGTTTTTCAGATCTGATTTTCGGCCCATGCTTTTGTATTTGTGTAGGGTTTCTTTTCTCACAACCCTAGACATATAGAAGGCTTATTTTAGAGGCTGTCACACAAGAGAATACAAGGAGAACATATGCAAAAAGTGACCGATGTCTTATTCTCTTTGAAAGAAGCTTCTGCATCTTTGCGCCTTAGGGTTTTGTACCCAAGTGCTTCTTAATCTTCATTGTTGATGAAGTGAAGTACTTTGCAGCTAACATTCTTCTTCTTCAGGTTGGTGAGTGAGTCACGTAATGGGATTCGTGCAAATGAGTTAGTCACGTACTAGGATCCGTGCATCAAAAGGGTGGCATTCGTATATTAAAGAGTTTAGGGATTCTGAAGCGGTAGAAGGTTTCTACTATAAGTTCATCTACATGGATTGTAGAGTCTAGGGACAAAGGTTTTGTACTAGACCTGAAACTTCTCTTTACTATAGTGGATTGCCTTTTGGGAAGGTTTTCCCCCAGGTTTTTTATTGTGAAACTAATTTGTTTCATTGGTTTTTCTTATTTATTTTTCCATTGCATTATATTGGCATGATATTGATATTTGTTTGTTTTAACAAGTCTTATTCATAATAAATCTAATTAACAACTTGGGTTTAAAACTTGTTAATTCTATTAATCGGGGTTTAAATTTCCCAACAAGTGGTATCAGAGCGAGTACACTCTGATTGGATTAATTTCTTGAGTGTGATCCTTGACCCCTGTTGTCATGGATCATGGACAATCCCTTTTGATTCCTCCTTTATTTGATGGAACTAATTATGTGTACTGGAAAGTTTGTATGCAAGTTTTTTTTGCAGGCTCTAGGTGAATAGGTATGGCAAGCTATTGAAGTTGGTTGGATTAAGCCAAAGGAAGTGTTGATGGATTTGGATGAAGAAACAATTAAAGTGGCAAATTTCAATAGTAAGGCCTTCAATGCTTTGTTTTGTGGGGTGACCAATGAGGAATTCAAGAAAATATCATCCACAGAAGTTGCCAAGGAAGCATGGACCATTATTGAGACCACCTATGAAGGTACTAAGGCAGTAAAGACTATGAAGCTTCAAAGACTCACGAGTAGTTTTGAAGAAATAAGGATAGAGGGGGATGAGACCTTTAATGAGTTCTATACTAGACTCAAGGATGTTGTGAATTCTGCTTTCAACCTTAGAGAATTTATAGCAGAATCCAAAACTGTTAAGAAAATCCTTAGGTCCTTACCTGAAAGATTCCATGCCAAGATCACTGTTATTGAAGAAGCAAAGGACATTGATCAAACTCCTTTGACTAAGCTTGTAAGGAACCTTTAAACCTATGAGATGGGATTAGGTTTAATGGGAAAAGGTGGAAAGAGTAGAAACTTAGCTCTCAATGGTATAGAGGAAGAGATTGAGGACTCTGAAGATGAAGATGAAAGTGAAGATGAGGATGAGTATCTAACTTTCATAACTAATGAGATTATCAAACTTCTTCAATTTAGGAAAAAGGATAAGGGCAAACCTCCTAGGAAATCTTAATCCTTAAGAAAGGGCAAGAATGAGAAACTTCTTATCCAATGCCATGAATGCGAAGGTTTTGGTCATATGAGGATAGAGTGCCCAAACTATCTTATAAAGGAAAAGACCAAGAGGTCAAAAGATAAAGGGTTGATTGCTACCTAGAGTGATACTGAGAATGACTCTTCTGATGAGTATGCAGATGAATGTAGTCACGTTATGGCTTTTGCTGCCTCAACCAATAAGGTGATTGTGGAGAGTGCTAGTGATAGTGAGGATTCTTCTGGTGATGAAGTACCTAAGAAGTTGACCCTTTAGGAAGCCTATGATAAGCTATGCACTGAATTCATAAAATCTGAAAAGACTTCTCATCTTTGTAAAAAAGAACTTAATGAGGTAAAAACTGAAAAAGCTGATCTACTAGTCAAACTAGATAAGACTACAAGGTTAGTTGAAACTCTTATTGTGGAGAACACCTTATTAGAAAAGAAGGTTAAGAATCTTGAGGTTAAACTTAGTCAAGCTAGAACTCAAATAGAGGGGATGTCTAGTGCAAAACTTGATGAGGTATTGAGTGCTTAAAAGCCTAGTTCTGATAAAACTGGCTTAGGATATGTTGTCTCCTTCGGCCCCTCCTCTTCCACGGCTTCTGGATCAAGGATTGTCTTTGTGCTCCAATCTAAGAAAGGTAATAAAGGTATGAAATCCAAAACTGGTTTGGCTAATTCTAAATCCTTTGTTAGACCTCATGTTTGTCACCATTGTGGTATTTCTAGACACATTCGTCCTAATTGCTTTAAGTTGTATCCTCAAAAGCAAATGTCCAAACGGTTACAGTTTCCTTTCAAGGACCTACACCTTTGTTTGGAGAGTTATTAAAAGTCTTGAGCTTTTTAACTCAATTTCAGAAGAATCTTAATTCTTCTATGTCCTTTAGTAGTCATACTAAGACATGCGCCTTTTCATCTTCACGGCCAAAGACTCGTGCTATGTGGGTGATATAGGATCCTAAGACTTAATTGTCTTTCTGTTTGTCCTCTGCTTTAATTCTTTCTATCTAAAGTAGGACTCTCTTTACTTGATTTCTTATCTTCTTTTGAAATCAAGTTTTCATGCATTTGCATTTAGTTTTATGCGTTGCTTTGTTTCACATGTTTTTGTTTGTTTACTTTCAGTTTTGCTTTTTTTTTTTTTTTTATAAAAAAATTGAAAAATCAGAAAAATACAAAAAAGTGTGTGTTTGTGTACATTGGTACTTCTGTACCTTGGATGGCCATTGAAACAAAGTTTTTTAAACTTTGTATCATTTGTAGCTTAGATGAGCATCTTTATGCACAACTAAGCAAGTGAGCTTTGTGGCTCGTGTTTGTGATGAGTAAGATTAAGTAGTCTCTTGTACTTAGCACTCATATCACTCTTTTTGACGGAAATTATTAGAAAATTTTAAGAGAAAGGCATAAATAATCATCTCACCACTATTGCCCACTAATCATGAAATGATATCCGTATGCTTCAGCATAGCGAAAGTGCAATGTCAATAACATCTATATGCTTAGGCATAGCAAAAGTGCAATGTCAAAAGCTTAACATAAATACGTATTTCTTTTCTCTCTCTTATATGCCTATGCATGATATGCTTAATAAAAAGAAAAATAAGCAAAGAAAAATAAAAGCAAAAAGATCAAAATGATTTATATATGATTGCAAGTGTGTATTCTAGGAGATGTGAGAGTTATAGGATGTACCTCGAAGGTGATAGTCCCCATCAAATAGTTATGATTGTGTGTGAGTTAAAGTGATTTTCTCATATCTCAAATCATCATAACATATATACACTTATGCAATCTTGCGATATTTTTCACATACAACACGCAATATTCTTTGCTACTCTTGATACATGTGCAGGTGCAATGTAATTTGGCCATCACCAGGTTTACATGTGTTAATGTATACTCACTAAACCGTCTTAACTTATTTTTAAAATATAAAATTGGTTAGACTTGTTTAGTGTGTATGTGTGTGTGTGTGTGTGTGTGTGTTTTGGATCTATATGCTTGACATTTTTCTTGTTGAGAGATGTTTTTGAGAGCTTAACATGTTGTTTGGATCTTTGGTTGTGTAGCATGCTTGATTGCATTTATGTCTGTGTTTTTTTCCTCTTTGAAAAACTTTTTTTAAGCAATCTCGACAGCTCCTCGACACCTCTTGACACCTAGCTTTTCTATCGAGCTCTTCAGTTGCTTTTTATCACAATCTCGACACCTCTTGATAGCTAGGTCGATCTATCGAGCGAGCAATTTTTGGTCCCCTCGATAGCTGCTCGACACCTCTCGATCCATCGAGATCCTCCTGCATGCATTATTTTTCACATGTTTTGCATGTTTCTCTTATCTTGTTATCCATAGCATCTTGTTTCATTACATTCATGCATTTTTATGGATTCCTTGTGCCCCTTTGATCATCCTTGATCATCTTTATGTGTCTCAAGTGAAGCTTTCTAGCTTTTTGTACCCTTTGTCAATCATGACAAAAAGGGGGAGAAATTGTGGAGAATATGTGGTTTTTTTTTTACGATTCTACATCTTAGGGGGAGAAATACATGCCCTTGTAAGGGGGAGATGTGTTTTTGTTAGAGTTTATGCCTAAAATCCAATTTATTGACATGTCATAAATAATTAAATTGTTTAATTATATGAGACTATCTATAAATGAACTAATGGGACATTATTTTAGTTCATGAGATGTATAGTATGTGATTTATGTGAAAAGTCATAAAAGATATAAATCACGAGTTCTTTGTAAATTCAGAATTTTAGTTCGTAGTCGGTGATGAAATTGGGCATTTCATCTGCGAAGACTATAACATATCAACTAAGATGATTTGTCTTGATCATGAAAATGGAGATTTCTAGTTGGTATGTTGATATGTTTTAAGAGTTAAGATATATTGAACTGAACCGCTGTGAGATTTATTATTCTCTTAACGACTGCCAAAAGAATAATAAATCTCACGCCTTCTATTTACATCAACTCTAAATCTTGAGAGAATAATGGACCTGATCATGAGATGTAGGTTGCTTTGATATATCAGGAGTGTGATTTATAAGTTATGGTCAAAACTTCAGTATGTTGGACAGCCACATTTAGTGTTGATGGAATATATATTCTCAAGATGGAATTCATAATCTCTTAACGGAGATATAAAATATTCCTTTGAGAAAAGTTTAATGGGTTTAGTTATTCAGAGTGTTGGACCCAACCATTTTAGTAAGGAGTTACTAAAGTATATATTTATGGAATTGGATTTCATAAATATTTGATGAATAACGTAAAGGATTAAACCGGGTACTCAAGGATTAAGATATAGTAATCTTCAAAGTGACAGTCTATCTTCATGACTTTGTATTACTACCAATATTTTAATGAAGGAGTTGCATATATAATAAAGTCTTGGGATATAATTTATTAATAAGGCCTAGAGTGCAATTATATTCATATAGTGGTATTGAATATAATTAATGGTAACTTTGGACTTGTCAAGAGTTGATAGAAAAGCCTAAGGCCTATTGGAGCTAGAGTCTTATTTGTTCCCTTTTGGTCCTACTCTAAGCCACACAACTTGAGCCCAATTGGAATGGCCCAAAAAGCTAGTCCAATTAGATAATCAGTTATATTTAAGGAGAGAAATATACAGAATTTTATAAGTGTTTTTCATTAAGATTACACAAGGAATGAAATGATTTGTATGTGAGTGTTGGACACTCTCTTATTCTCTCCTTAGAAACTGATTGAGAGACCACACTTCTTGGGTATTAAGTGGAATTGGAGTGAAGATTAAAAGTCTTCTCAAGAATTTCTGATATTTGGTTTTGAATTTCACCGCACCAAGGTGCGCTTTATTGTTCTTAAATTTTGAAACTTACATAGTGCATGTTATCAATTGCGAATGAAGTAGATCCGTTAATTTTTCGCTGTATATGTTTTGTATGTGATACAAACATGTATTTTTCCAACAAATGGTCTCAGAGCGGTCTTCATTTCGAATCTGCATAACATGTTTTGTGAGTTTTGGAATTAGAGATAATAGTTTCATGATGTTAGAAGATTATACTTGCATTTAATTTTCTGCATAATTGTTGAAACTATGATTTGATAAAAACTGATATTGATGTTATGATGTTGTTTAAATATTGAATTTAAGTATGCTAAATTGATCTTTAAGGCTATAGCATCAATATAATTCAGTTTTGATATCAATTTCCATTTGTTATGTTCATATGGTGGTTGTTTGTTCATGAAAAACCGTTGAAAACTATTAATATCTGAACTTGAAAAACTGAAAACTTGAGTTTTTTGCAGGTAAGCTTACCCGCGAAGCTACCCGCGAGAAATGCCACTGAAGCACAAAAATTTTCGCAGGAAGCGTTCATTTGCGAGATACCCGTGAGACACCCGCGAGACAGTAGAGACAGTCGCAAGATACCTGCGAGTCAGTAGCGAAAGTTTCTATATGAAATTTTCTGTGTTTTTAATTTTTTGCTTAACACGCTTTCGCGAGTAGCGCTTAGTCACGACATACCCATGAAAACTAGGAATTCACAGTTTTATTTTCTAAGTGTTTTTCATGTATAAAAGTAAGGTTATGTGATTAATTTTATAGTTCTTAAAAGTTAAGGACTTTTATTAATCATTATCCAACTAAAGACCTAATGAGATTAAAGATATTAGTTAAATAGAACTCTTAGTCCTAAATAGTTTGAGACTTGTCTTTTAAGAAACATTCAAATGAGATTAGAATTGTTATATGATTGAAAGTCCTTAATTTATTTTAATTAGAAGTTTTAATGAGATTAAAGCTTAATTAAAAGGTATATAGTTTCTAATGAGATTAAATTTTTTTAATAAATTAAGGATAGAGTTCTATATAACTAATTTTTGATTCATTAGTGTTTAAGGAATCCTAAATTATTTAGGACTTCCATTTTAGTTAGTGATTCTAATTAGATTAGAGTCTTCAACAAGTGCAAGGTTATTAGTTGTGATGGGATCACAATTATTTAAGAAAAACCCAAACAATGAGTGGGAGTGCTGAAATAACCATTTTGTAAAGTTTATTGTAATGTGAATAGATACCTTGTCTTGACTTCGAGTCTTACATTCCATGCGGAGGGTATTTACTTCACGAATTACAAGTTTAAACTTCTTTATGATTGCGCAAATGTTTGTTACGCTATTGTGACGTGACTTAGTAACATCACATTGAATTTAAACAATTAAACACATTTGATGTGTAGGGTTAAAATTGTGATTAGATTACAATGATTTCATGACAATCCACTTGTTTTAAAATTTTTAGTGGGAGAGAGATTCAAGGGTTGATTCTCATAGCCTCTATTGCTAGTTTATAGTAGTGTGATTAGGCACCTCGCCTTGCTCCCTTCGGTGGGTGTTTAATTTATGGTACTATAAGATGAAACTTCTTAATGATAGATGAAATGTGTTTTTACATTGAGAACGACCACGCTTCCGTGGAGTTACTTGGTGACTCACATAGAGTCTAGGCAATAGTATACACTAGACTAAGTTTAATGTTACTTGTGACCATGTTTACATACATTGTATTTATCTTTGATATATATATATATATATATATATATGATGTATGTCTTCTTTACCTATCTCTACATGTGTTGTTTCTTTTTTTTCTTTATACACATGTTTTTTTATTGTATGCAATCTTTAAACATATGTTTTGTTTAAAGTGTTTCAGAAATACAGGTTGTCAAAGTCTTCCATACCATAGACTCTCTTCTTGCAAAGTTTTTCAAGAGTTTGTGTTAGGATAGATTTTATTGTATTCAACAAGTAACTATGAGTTGAATAATTTATGACTTCTCTCATATGTTCATTTGTTTGTTGTGGTTTTGTCACGGATTGCCAAAGGGGGAGATTGTTAAGGACATTTTTTTATGTAGTTAGCCAATCCTTTGACAAAACGCACTTTATTTGTAATTGGGTAGATCTAGGATGGGTTTAGTACTTCAAGGAACAAGAGTTCAAGTCTAGTATTGAAGCCATGCAAATTTATCTATGAAACAAGTGAAGAAGTGCTGATTCATGAAAACTCAATAGCTACTCGATAGATAACTATCTATTGTGGTTTAATGAGGCTCGACAGATACTATCTATTGAGGTATCTATCAAGAATTACGAAAATCAGTTTTTCAGATCTGATTTTCGGCTTATGCTTTTGTATTTGTGTAGGGTTTTTTTCTCACAACCTTAGACATATATAAGGCTTATTTTAGAGGCTGTCACACAAAAGAATACAAGGAGAACATATGCAAAAAGTGATTAATGCCTTATTCTCTCTAAAAGAAGCTACTGTGTCTTTGCGCCTTAGGGTTTTGAAACCAAGTGCTTCTTGATCTTCATTGTTGATGAAGTGAAGTACTTTGCAGCCAACATTCTTCTTCTTCTTCAGGTTGGTGAGTGAGTCACGTATTGGGATTAATGCAAAGGGGTTAGTCACGTACTGGGATCCGTGCATCAAAAGGGTGGCGTTCGTATATTGAAGAGTTCAGAGGTTCTGAAGCGGTAGAAAGTTTCTACTATAAGTTCATCTATGGGGATTGTAGAGTCTAGGGACAAAAGTTTTGTACTAGATCTGAAACTTCTCTTTACTATAGTGGATTGCCTTTTGGGAAGGTTTCCCCCCAAGTTTTTTACTGTGAAACTAGTTTGTTTTATTGGTTTTTCTAGGTCATCATATCTTGTATTATTTATTTTTCTGCTGCATTATATTGACATGATATTGATGTCTGTTTATTTTAACAAGTTTTATTCATAATAAATCTGATTAACAACTTAAGTTTAAAACTTGTTAATTCTATCAACCGGGGTCTAAATTTCCCAACACGATACATGTCTCTTCTATAGAGATTTTTGGGATGGTTCTCAATACCTCTCGATAGATAGCTCGATCCATCAAGCTAATTCTTTGGAGACTCTATCTGCTCAATAGATTCTCAATACCTCTTTGATCTATCAAAAACCTTTTGTCGTCGATACCTCCTTGATACCTCTCGATCTATCGAGTTATTGTTCTCAATACCTTCTCGATCTATCGAGCTACATTTTTCTATATATATTTGAGGTCTGAAATGGTTTTGCTCAAACTTAAATATCTCGATTTCTCTCTCTTCTCTCTCGATCCAAACCACTATTTTTCACTAAAACCTTCTTTCCCTTCATTTTTTCGTCTTCAATCAAGCTTCAATCCTCTGGTAAGTGTTCTAAAACTCTTCTTTTTCTCATTCCACATACAGTTCATGCATTTAGATCTAGGTTTTCAAGTTTTATGGAAATTTCTGGGTTTTTGTGTTATTAGTGGAATTTTTGGGTTGGGTGATGTTAATTTGTTCTCACATGTTCATGCATTGCATTCTCTAGCATTATAATCATGTTTTCATATACTTTAGGTTGTGTGCTTGATTAAAAAATGTGAATGCTGTAGTTTGGATTGGATTTTTGCCCATGATGCAATTATTTTTGCATGTAACACGCTTATGCATTGTACTTTTTTTTTTCCCTTTCCTTCCAGAGCCTTGCCTTCTGCTGTGTTTCTCCTTTTCTTTTTCTTTCTCTGTTTAGTTTCTTGGCTTTGGTACCTATGAAATCTATTCCTTCCAAGAACCCGATCTCATGTTGTGGTTCTTCTTCTTCATCTTCTTCTCCCTTCATTCTTGAATTTATGAGGTTCTGTTAAAAGAAGGCCAAATAGGACTTCTATGAGAACTTCCCTAACCTGGGTGATTCATTTGAAATGCCAAGTCATTCTGTCTAATTTTCCAAGCACTCCTCTACTCAGTGCGTTTAGCTCTCGGAGTTGGGCTTCTCTATGTGAGATACCCAAGAGGTGTCTCGGTGTGTTCATTCAAGAGTTCTACTTCAACATGCACGCTATCCATACCTTTATGCCTAGGTTTACTATGGTATTCCGAGATACACGTATCGTAGTCACCCCAAAGTTCATTTTCAAGGTACTATGCGTCCTTAGGATAGATTGTCTGAATTACCCTAGACATATTCGTCTCCATTCTATCTCTCGAGACAAGATGGCCTTACTATTTTGTGAGAAAGCCATGGTGTGGGGAGAAACTTAAAATTTCTCCACAACTAAGTTTGCTAAAGGTCCAAGGATCCTTAATATGGGGATTACCTTTGTTCTCATACCACAGTCACACTATAACACTATCACTGAGCCTCATGCTCATTTTCTTCTTTCTCTCATAAAGGATCTTTCTATAGATTTTCCTTCACACATGATAGAATCTATGATAGATATCTATTGAGACACTGTTATATATGATAAGCTCATCTTTCCTTCAGCTATCACATGCATCCTTTCACACGTGTATGCCACCATTCCTCTCTGTACTCCTTCATATGCCATGGGTGCCATCAATAAGGAATCTATTCGAAAGAGTGATGCACAGCTAGCTGCCAAGTGGCTTCATGTGGAGTCTACTTCAATAAAAGCTACCCCTGCTTCTCGACCCTCTTCCTCATCTTCTCCTCCTCCTCCTTCCTCTTCTAGAGTAGAGGCCTCTTGCTGCCATCATGGATCAGATTCAGCTCATGTATGCTAATTTTGGTAGTCATTTTGACCATCTTTTTAAATGAGATGTGTCAAATGAACACCAGGATTGGTCGCATCACTCGCCACCAGTCTCGCCTTGGTGGTTTCTCTCCTTCTCCCACACCTGAGCCTGCTGAGGAGTCTTCTTCGGATGGTGGAGATGATGATGATAATAATGCTTTTGGCTCCAAGATTGATGATAAGATGTCTGCCTCTTAGTGATTCACCCTTCGTCACCCGTGACAAAAAGGGGGAGTAATTTTGTATATGAGAGTAGTAATGTTGTTAGGGGGAGAGCTAGAATAGGGATAGACTAGTTAGGGGGAGAGTTTTTTTAGTGATGTAGTGAGGTTTTGTTGTATCTTTCTCACTATCATGAGCCATGGTCTTGTGACCACTTTTACATACATTGTTGTACTTCTTGACACACACATATATATATATATATATATATATATGATAATGTATGTTTCTTCACCTTTATCTCACATGTGTTTTTTTTTCGCTCTCTTCAAGCACATGTTTTTTCTTTTATATAACTTGTCTATATTTCACACTTGATGCCTTGATGGATCTTGTTTAAGTGTTTCAGATAAGACAGGTTGCAAGTCTCTCATGCCATGATCTCTTTTCTTGCAAAGTTTTTTAAGAGTTCATAGTAATTGTAGACACTGCATTTGTACCTCTTACGGCTCGGGCCCCTGTTTCCAAATGATGCTTGAACTCTAAGGCCTAAGACTAGTTTAGAGCCCAATCAAATACTAAATTGACTTGAGGAGTGTTAAAATGGAAATAAAATGACCAAAGTAGCCCTTGGCTTGTGTATATGGGTCGCGACCTGCGTACGCAAACCAAAGCATGCATATGCAAGCACATTCCTGCGTACGTAGCTAAGGTTTCAGAAGTATAAGAAATGCAAGTTTTCTGGAATAATGGTTGAGGTTTGGAATGAATTTCACATCATCTAGGAGCTGTTCCAAACCCCATTTTTTCAACTATGAAAAGCCATACATGGTACATTTTCAGGATACACAAAAATCCTATGGGAAAAACCTAAGATTCACTAGAAAATAGTGAATTTCACAAAACACCCTTAAGTCAATTTTATTTGATTGGGACCTTCTCTAGCCCCAATCCTTTTAGTTTAAAGTTTCTAATCACTATTTTATTGAATTGACTAAGGGGCACGGTCAGAAATTAAGCTTAGGAGCTTTTGCTTTAAGGTATTCTTTCTAGCTTTTCTTATAATTTTCTGTCTTTCTTTTCTTGTTTTAATCTTGTTTTCGGTTTGGTTTATGTTTATGCATGTTTGCCTAGGTTAGTATATAGTTTTGTTTATGTTCTGAACATGCTAGGTTGTTAGAATTAGGGTTTTCTTGCTTGTGCCCTGTTTTCCATTTTGTGTTTCTGGGTTAGGGATCTAAGTAAGTCCTATGCACGCATGCCATGAGCATGCATATGCAGGTTTCGGGCTACGTACACAGGTGCTTGCCTAGAAACCCTAATCCAGATTCCTTTTGTCGTTTGTTTGGTTTGTTTCACATGTTTTGTCCTTTTTTTAAAGCTGTTTCACATGTTCATACTGTTAGGAAATCATCATGTTTGTATCGCATACAAAACATACGCAGCGGAAAATAAACGGATCTACTTCATTCGCAATTGATAATATGCACTATGTAGGTTTCAGAATATAAGAACAAGATAGTGTACCTTGATGCGGTGAAATTCAAAACCGAATGAAGAAGTACTCGGGAAGACTTTCAATCTTCACTCCAATTCCACTTGATGCCCAAGATGTGTGGTCTCTCAATCAGTTCTATGTTTTCTAGAGAGAATATGAAAGAGTGTCTCTCTTCTTTATATTCATTATCTTACACATACAAACCATTTCATTCAATATAAAATTCTGTATGTTTCTCTCCACATAACTGATTATCTAATTGGGCTAGCCTTTTGGGCCTTTCCAATTGGGCTTTAGTGTGTGGCTTGGAGTGGGACCAAAAGGGAACAAATAAGACACTAGCTCCAATGGGTCTTGGGCTTTTCTGTCAACTCTTGACAAGTCCAAAGTTACCATTAATTATATTTAATATCACTATATTAATATAATTGCACTCTAGGCCTCATTAATAAATTATATCCCAAGACTTTATTATACATGCAACCCCTTCATAAAATATTCGTAGTAATACAAAGTCATGAATATAGACTGCCACTTTGTAAATTACTACTTCTTAATCCTTGAGTACCCGGTTTAATCCTTTTGAGTTATTCATCATATATTCATCATATATTTAATGAATAACTGTACCCATTAAACTTATCTCAAGGGAATATTTTATATCTCCGTTAAGAGACTATGAATTCCATCTTGAGAATATATGTTCCATCAACACTAAATGTGGCTGCCCAACATACTGAGGTTTTGACCGTTACTTTAGATCTCACTCTTGATATATCAAAGCAACCTACATTTCATGATCAGGTCCATTATTCTCTCAGGATTAAGAGTTCATGTGAATACAAGTCGTGAGATTTATTATTCAATTGACAGTCGTTAGGAGAATAATAAATCTCACAGCGGTCCAGTTCAATATGTCTTAACTCTTAAAACATATCAACATATTAACTAGAAGTCACCACTTCCATGATCAAGACAAATCATCGTAGTTAATATGTTATAGTCTTCGCAGATGAAATGCCCAATTTCATCACCGATTACGAACCAAAATTCTGAGTTTACAAAGAACTTGTGATCTATATCTTCTGTGACTAAATCACATAAATCACATACTATGCATCTCATGGACTATTTGATAATGTCCGAATATTCATGTTACCATTATTTTAGATAAGAATAAAACAACTTTATTAAACACAATATTAAGTCATACATCATTTCTCACATAATGTCATACATAATATCATACATAGCATCATACAATAGGATTTAAGGGTACATATCCTAACACATACGTGTTTGTGCTTTTGTCTTATGTGCTTGTTGTCTTTAACATGCTTAGATTAGGGTTTTATATTTGTTTCTTGCTTTTATGTTGTGCCATTCATTCACATGTCCATGCATCAATACCATAGATGCTGTGTTGCTGAAAGGTAAGTAAAGGGTAAGTCATGCATTAGAAATGTCCATGCATCTGTGTTGGTTTTATTTTGACCATCTGATGAAGCAAGCTAAGATATATGATTAGGGTTTATAATGTGTTAATGCCTTGTTTATGATATATGATGTATGATAGGGTTTTTGCCATGTTAGATGAATGCTAGGGTATCTTATGTGTGTTTGGCTTTCTTTTGCTTTGTGGATAGATAAACATGCTTGGTTGGGGAAAAAGATGTCATGTTGTTTGCTAGATGCATGTTAGTGTGTGTGTGTAAGTCTAGAATACAAGTGTTGAACTAATTTTTAATAAAGTTAAGATTAAGATACAATGATGGGAGGCCAACCTTAGGGTTGGGCGATCTTCAGTGCCTAACACCTTCCTAAGAGTGTACCTAAACTCTGAACCCATACTTTGGTAGTAAGATCAATGGTCTTTCCTCAAAAAGGACGCTATATATATGGTTCCTAGACCATTGCAAAAATTAGGTGGCGACTCCAAAACAAACCCTTGTGTCCACAGTAATAGTTAGACTTTTGTACTTTTGTGTAATAATTATGATGATTGGTGTTTATACTTCTCTAATGATTATGTTTGTGGTTTTGTTACGGATTGCCAAAGGAGGAGATTGTTAGGGTCACAATTTGATGTAATTGGCTAATCTTTTGACAAAATGCACATTACTTGTAATTAGGTAAATCTAAGTTGGGTTTAATACATCAAGAAATATGTTGTTCAAGCATATTAAGTGTTCGTATTAAAGGCATAAAGATTGATCCAAGAAACAAGTGAAGAAAAGTTGTTTTATTAAGTCTCGACAGATAGCTCGACAGATACTACTATCGAGACTAAATAAAAAGCTTGACAGATGACTTGATAGAAGCTCGATCTATCAAGAATTACGATTTTTAGTTTTCCAGACCTGAAATTCGGTCCAAACTTATGCATTTGTTTGGGGTTTCTTTTCTCACAACCCTGGACATATATAAGGCTTATTTTAAGAGCTGTCACACATGGATACAGAGACCAAGATGTTATTTTTCTTAGTGAGAAGCTACTGCATTTATATGCCATAGGGTTTTATGACTAAGTGCTTCCTAATCTCCATTGTTGATGAAGTGAAGAACTTAGTAGCCAACAACATCCATTCAAGTTGCTGGAGTTAGTCATGTATTGGGATTCATGCAAAAGGGTTAGTTATAGATTGGAGATTTGTGCATCAAGGGAAAGAAGACTGCTACAAGATCAAGTCCAATTAGGTATTGGAGCGAAAGTTCAACTGTAAATTGGTATTTTGGGATAGGCTAGGGTAGTGGTAAGATTCCTCATACTTGTAACCGCTTGATTGTTGATTAGTGGATTCTTGGAAGTGGTAACCTTAAAATCATCCATTGGGGTTTTTGCCTTGCGAGAAGTTTTCCCCATTTGTCAACAAATCATTGTGTCAATTTAATTTCCGCTGCATTTAGTTTAATTGGTGATTTGTTGGTGCCTCACTATTTGCATTCAATTAATCTAATTAATCAACTTGGGTAATTGAATTAATTAATCGGAGTCAAGATATCTTAACCCAACATAATGTTTAAAAATAAAATAAAATTATTCACCAAAAAACAAAGTAAAATTATACACATATATCACACACAACCATAATTAATTTGTAAGTGTAAGCCAATCGATCATTACCATGTATATTTTATTTTTATTTTTTGAAAGTGCAATTTATAGCTTAGCTATTTAGAGCATTAGCATCTGAGGATGCAAAAAAAAAAAAAAAAAACTTGTTTTGCATCCTTAAAAATTACTTTATATATTTTACCAACCTACTTTACAACTCACCGTACATCTCAGTTTTTATTTTTACATACAACCTAATAAAATAATAAAAAAATATTATTCTCTCTCTTTTCCCCACTCACTTTTTCTCTTCACACACAACTACATATTAAAATAATATTTTTTTTAACAACCTATGAATAGTAAGGTTGCATATATGCAACCTTACTATTTATTGGTCGCAATTTTTTTTAAGTTTACAAACCCGGATGCAGTAGAATTTGGGTGACTTAGGTTGTAAAATAGCAATCGGAGGGTGCTGGTTCTACTCTAATATGTTTTGTGTTATTTTTCTATTCCTACTTGACCACTAAGACAAATGATTGTCCACCTTTGAACAGGTCTAGAGAAGAGACAAACACAATTTCCAAGTTTGAATTGCGGACAAAAGTCACTTTCTTGTTCTTCTTGTTCTTGTTTTCTCCGTATCATCCCAATAATTGAGAATAAGATGAGTTATTCTATTACCACAAACAAACTTACAACTTTTGCTATAACTCCCGCATGCTCAGTTATAATTGTTTGTCTATTACTTTTATATATACTCATAACTTTTTATGCATCAATCACATAAAAAGTTGTGACGAATATATGTATTTTTTTTGGTGATGCTAAATTTTTTTTTTATAACTATTCATTGATACTAAATAGTGTAATATTAGAATCACACATTTTATCAGATACATTTTACAACTATCTTATGTGGTAAATTGTGATTTATTGCCTATCTCTTTTATTACTTTTATATGAACTCACCACTTTTTCTATATTACTTAGAGTTTGCCACATCAAAGTTGTGGCACCTAGGGACGGAACTAGGATTCAAACTTAGGGGGAGCCAAAGGTCTTTGTTCAAAGATTTTAAAAAATTGAAATATTAATACTAAAGGTTGACAACGATGCATCATTAGAATATTAATTTTTTAGTTATTTATATTTTTTATTTTGAAAAAAAATCACAAATGACAATTTATAATCAAGAGTTTTATAAGTCAATTGGCACATCTTAATATTTTCAAGGTCTGACTAAGATTAGTCCGATTCTTTATTCTATCGATATTATAAATTAAAAAAAATTATGTATTCTTTTCACATAATTCTATAACTAATAACTTCATAATGCTATATATATATATATATATATATAGTTAAAAGATTCTTAAAAAAAAATACAAAAAACTATAGTTAAAAGTTCAAATCTATGTCAAACATTATATTAATAAAACAGCTAAAATAATGGTTAATAAATATCATGCATTAATATTCAGCAAAAAAAAAAGGTAAGACAATTATTAGTGTCTTGTTAAGGTTGAGATCTTTTTCTTTGAAAATTGCAAGTTTGAAGAAATAGTAAAAAAAAATTAAAAGAGATTTATTAAACAATCACACGATAATAGACGGTAACTTTGAGTCTTTAACTAAGTATATAATAAAGTTTTTCCGTCATTATATTAATTTAGTTAAGTCACAATATACTATCAATAGACTAAGTTAAAGACTTAGTTATATACTTTATTATATAATTGATTGGTGGCAGTTTAGTTAAGGCACAAATCAATAAATTTTTGTTGTTTCACACATGTATTACCATTTAAGCATGCATGCCAAGTATGTCCCAAAGTTAATAAAACATTAAAAATAAAAAAAATACTACCATTCAAAAAATAGATACATTTTTTTTCCACTTGTTGAGTTAAAGACACCAACTAATCCAAGCTGTTGGTGATTAACTGGTGTGTAGATGGAGTGATCAGCGGTATAAGAATTGTCTCTATGGCTATGAGGTGGAGTCATTTGAGAAGGGCATAAAGCACTCAAATGAGATGGAGAAATTGGGTAAAAGCTATTGGGTTTTTGTGATTTGTTTTGCTAGGATTTATGATTGATTTGTTGTTATTGTTTTTGCTTAGACTAGATTTATGATTTGTTCAAAGATTTTTCTTATTATCAAGATATGTGTTTTTAAAAAAAAGATTTTTCTTGTTATCTATTTTTGAGATTTTATGAATCAGTTTGTCAATTTTTTGGGAGAGGGTGGCCAAAGTATATATATTTTAGAACTAAAAGTAAATTTTTTGTGTAAATATATATAATACGGGATTTTTTTTCAAAGGCGGGCCCCCCTCAGACTTTGAAAAAAAATCCCTTTGATAAAAAATAACTGGTTACACAAAATGCGTGGTCATAGATTTTTCATTAAACATTTAAAAAAAAAATCTGCAAGTAATATCCATGGATTAGAATCTCCAATTACATAGGTGTTAAAACTTAATACGCATAGGTTAGCTCACAAATATTCAGAGAGAGAGATGGGATCCATCCCTCCAGATAATGTAAATGCAGCTGCAAGACAAATGGAAGATGGAAACACCCCTAAGGAGCTTGATGCTGGAGCTTTATTTGTGCTCAAGTCTAGAGGTATGGCTAGAAAGAGTTTCCTATACATATGAAGATGCATCTCTGTTCCTTAATTTGTGTAAAGTACCTAATTTATTAATTGTAATAGGTTCATGGTTGCACTGTGGATATCACTTGACAACTTCAATTGTAGCACCAGCACTTCTAAGTCTTCCCTTTGCACTATCATTGATGGGCTGGTTTGCTGGTGTTTTGTCCTTAATTGTGGCTGCATTGGTTACCTTCTATTCCTATAACCTTCTCTCACTGGTTTTAGAGCACCATGCACAGCTTGGTCAGCGCCAACTTAGATTCAGAGACATGGCTAGAGATATATTAGGTAGGTAGCATACATGTTCTGTTTCTTCAGACACTTAAAACTATTTGTATAGCTAATAAGCTCATTCTCCTTAATGGCTTGAGTTGCCCTTGCAGGCTTGAATTTACTTCATAATGCTTAGACATCAAAATGTGCCAAAATACATGTAGAACTGATGGGTTTAGTGAATGGACTAATTTGACAGGACAAGGATGGGGCAGATTTTTTGTAGGTCCAATTCAATTTGGTCTATGCTATGGTGCAGTCATTGCATGTATTCTTCTTGGAGGGCAGAGCCTCAAGGTTGGTCTGTCATTTTTGCCAATAGGCCTACTGATAAATTGCCATTTTAATCTGATTATGATAAATGAGGGATTTATAGAATGGTATGCCACACCAATTGCCATTTCATAAACTCTTCAATGTTGAATTTTTGTGAGTTGCGCCCCATGGAATTAATCTATTTAATAGTTCCTGCCTTCTTTTTCTTTTAGGCTATTTATCTACTCTCTAGTCCAAAGGGAACCATACAGCTCTATCAATTTGTTAGTATATTTGGTGTATTAATGGTAGTCTTGGCACAAATTCCATCATTCCACTCCCTAAGGCATATCAACCTTGTTTCTCTAGTCCTTTGTCTTGCTTATAGCGCTTGTGCCACATCGAGTTCCATATACATTGGTAAGAAATCACATGACAATCATTTTTATTGAGTTTGTGTCTTTAGTCCAGTCTCTGTACTTTAATGGATTTTCTAGCAGGCTATTCCAAGAACGCACCTACTAAAGACTACTCCATCAATGGAAGTGCACAAAATCGCATCTTTGGATCCTTTAATGCTATTTCAATTATTGCCACCACATTTGGGAATGGAATTGTTCCTGAAATACAGGTATTCCAATTTTTTCTTCTGTTTAGTTTTGTAAAAACAGTAAGAACAAGAAGAAAGTAACAAAATCTATTGTTTTCAAACAATACTTTATAAAGTAAATATTACATCATAAGATTTGTTTAATCTAAATGGCTATTTACTACTCAAAATGTAACATTTTATATATGTTGGCATGTTATGTAAAAGCTTGGTATCTGAACTATCATGTTATTCGATACATAGGAGTTTGGAAGAGAATTAAATTTCCCAAATCAATTTTGGTTGCAGGCAACTATTGCACCTCCAGTCAAAGGGAAAATGTTCAAAGGACTATGTGTGTGTTATGCTGTTGTAGTATCTACATTTTTCAGTGTGGCGATTTCTGGGTATTGGGCATTTGGCAATCAGGCCAGGGGAACAGTTCTAGCCAATTTTATGGTTGATGAGAAGTCTCTTTTGCCTCCTTGGGTTCTCTTAATGACCAATGTTTTTACCCTCTTTCAAGTAGTAGCTGTTACTCTGGTAAGAATGTCATACTCTCTTATAACTAGGTACAACCGGTAAACAGTGAAGAGAATTAGACATCTATTTGGGGCTAAGGTTGCATCATGTCTCTTCCTACCTTGAATTCGAATGATGTTTTGGCACCCACTACCAAGATGTGGGCTTGTTCATGAAGGCCTAAAGGAGTAGCCTAAGTCCTAAGCCTAGTTAACATGAGTACTCTTAGCTCTTGGGATAGCTTGAACACTTATATAGTCATGATCTAACTCTATCCTTAATGAGTTGAACAATAGTTTGGGGGAATTTACAAATTTACATTTCAGTTGGTCAAGATAATTTTACAGGGCAAGATTTTGGAATATATATATATGGGTTAGAACTTAGCAACTGTCCCTTAAGATAACGATTCTGCCCTCATTTCACTACGTTAAGTGTCCATATAACACAGACGAAAAGCACAAATAAATTGTTTGCTTGCAAAATGAGATCACAAAGCTCACCAAAATGTTGGGCTTTGCGGAGCCTAGTTGTGTTTGATCCGGTTAACGACCTGATCCGACTTGAATAATGTTGCGTGGTTTTTTAATGGGAGATTTTCTGAGGCTTACTCTATGGAACGGAGGCTTGGGCTACTAGGCGTTGCCCTGGGAAAAATTTTTGGCCCGTTTTGTAGCCCATTGTGAATCTTGTGTGCGCAAGATGTAGAAAAAATGTTGTTTTGGTGATTAGGGTTTTGTTGTTGTCGTTGTTTTTAGAGATAGTGAACAACTGTAGCTGTACTTTGTATTTTTTTTCTGATAATAGTGAAATCCCTGCAACTCCATAGACGTAGGCAAATTGCCAAACCACATAAATACTGTCTTGTGCGTATGATTATTTTTCTTTGGCGTGTGTTTTTCTCTATTTTTGTTTCTCAGAGGTTTGGGAATTTCGAGTTAATTCCCTACATAAAGCTGATCAAAACCAATTAAAGTTTACTAACTCCTTTAATTTAGTTATGGAATCAATAAACTGCTGATAAGCACAACTCAATTGATGAATGGGCATGGTTTATATTACGTGTGTCAAATTTAAGGTCAACCGATAAGAACATACAACTATTTTTACATTACCCGTGTCTTGTGTCACATTTTATAGCTTGAATTGATTAAACTTCCTAGCCTATTGCAGGCTTACTTGCAACCAACAAATGAAGTGCTTGAGCGGAAGTTTGCAGATGCAAAGATTGATCAGTTTGCAATTCGTAATGTTGTACCAAGGTTGGTTTTTCGGTCACTATCAGTTGTTATAGCCACAACTATAGCTGCCATGTTTCCCTTCTTTGGAGATATCAATGCAGTGATTGGAGCATTTGGATGCATACCTCTTGACTTTGTTTTGCCCATGGTCTTCTACAACGTGACTTTCAAGCCCTCCAAGCATGGCCTAATGTTTTGGGCTAACACATTGATTGCCACAATCTTTTCAGCATTGGGTGTGCTGGGAGCAATATCCTCAATTCGTCAGATAGGTCTTGATGCCAAAACGTACCACTTGTTTGCAAATTTGTAGTTAGAACAACTGCTATGGTCATTAGACAATGAGTCCTTTCACTGTTACTTTTGTTAAGGAATTCAAAAGTGAGGCAAATCTATATCTATATATTACTAAAAACTGAAGCGTAATATTTAATTTGCTATGCTTAGGTTGAGCCACATCAACAGTCATGTTATTACCATTTTTTTTCTTAAATTTGTCCTATAATTTAAAAATACTAATAAAAAAAAAATAATTCCCAACCTTATCTCTTTCACGGTTATAATTTTAGACGGCAACTTTTTTTGTTCCACGGTTACAATTTCAAATGGCAATTTTTTGTATTCCACGATTACAATTTCAAACGGCAATCCTTCAGCTTCCTAACGCCAGACTTTGGCTTTCTAACAATTTCAAACGGCAATCCTTCAGCTTCCTAACGCTAGACTTTGGCTTTCTAACTCCTTCATCTCTCTCTCTCTCTCTCTCTCTCTCTTCACATTATATTAATACCATTTAAAAATAGTTTTCCTAAATTTAAAAATACTAATAAAAAAGAAAATACTTCCCAACCCTATTTACACAGTTACAATTTTAGATAACTACCCTTTGTGTTCCACGGTTACAATCTCAAATGGCAACCCTTCAGCTTCCTAACGCCAGACTTTGGCTTTCTAACTCCTTTATCTCTTCCTCTCCTCACACTATATTAATATTGAAAAGCTGGATGATTCTGTTCAGATATCTCTAAATCCCAGTTGCTCTTGACCTCTATTATTGTGACTGCCCTACATAATAGTTCAATGTAAGGATTAGATTAATAATATTATTCTTTATATTGCTGTTTTTTTTTTTTTTTTTTTTTTTAATTTTGTTACTACCTCTTTTGTGTTGTGGGACATATATGGGTTTTTATGTATTTAGGTTGGGTATTTGTACTAATATATGATTGTTTGTTTCTATGTTTAAAATTGATTTTTTTTTTTAATGTTTGAGATGGTAACATTATTGGTTTATATTGTATAATCAGTGTGATAAAGTTTTAGTAGTTATAAAATTTAATGATAGAGTTTTAGTAGTATGCGTGCCTGCAGAAATTTAATTGAATGGCGTAATCTGTGCCTGCAAAAATTCAATTTGCTAAGGTGTTTTAGTAGTTAGCAAATTGAATTATAGAGTTTAAAATTCAATACTATACTCAAGACATGATACTTCTCTTTTTTTTCTTCGTCTCCTCATTTAAGTGAATCCCTCCTTCATTGGAATCGATTTAAAATTCCTTCTATTAGCTTTGATTGTATTTAATTGTACTCTTGGCCATCACATGGATATAAATAAAGCGATTACACATCTATAGCTTTGGAAGGAGATTCCATTGTTGGCCAAATAGTTTAGGTAACCAAAAGAATATTTGGCTCTAAAGTGGATGATATGTAGAGTATCCTTGACATTGGAAAAGAATTTTCTACTGAAGCAGAAACTATAAGTGAGAGAGGCTGAACAGTTTATGTAGATATTGTTTAATGAGAGAGGCTGAAAAATTTATGTAGTTGTTGTTTAATGAGAGAGGTTGAACAGTTCATGTAGAGTATCCAGGGACGGAACTACTTAAGGGCAGAGAAGGGCCATGCCCCCCCCCCCCCCCCCTTCTCCTAACATTTGAAAAAAAAAAATACTAGTATGTATATTAACAAAAAGAATTTTAATTCTAACCCTTAAATTTATATACTCGGCCCCTCTTTCCCAAAAAATTTACAAACTGACCCAAAAAATCCAACAAATAGATAAGAAAAATCTATAAAAAAAATGCACATATCCAAATAATAAGAAAATCTTTTGACAAATCATAAATTCGATCTTAGCAAAAGCAATAACAACAAATCAATTACAAATCTTAGCAAAATAAATCACAAAATCCCAATAGCCTTTACTCAATTTCTCCCTCTCACTTGAGAGTTCTATGCCCCTCTCAAATGACTCCAACCTCAAGCCATAGAGACAACTCCTATGCCACATATTGATCGCTTCATCCACACATTAGTTAGACCTTGAAAAAATTAAGTTGTGTCAATTGACTTGCAAAACTCTTGATTATAAATCCTATTATTAAATTTTTTTTTTCAAAAGAAAAAATACAAATAATTATTAATAAATTAATGCTAATATGCAACTTTGTCAACCTCTAGTATTGGTATTCCAATTTTTTAAAATCTTTGAACAAAGAACTTCGGCCCCCCCTAAGTTTGAATCCTAGTTCCGTCCCTGAGAGTATCGTTGACATTGAGAATTTGTAATGTTGTTGCATTAGTATAACTCAGGCATGGCATGAATTACCAGAAATTTGTATTGCAACTTACCACTGTTGGTGACCAGAGTTTGTATTGCAACTCATAGCTGTTGGTGAGAGTTTTTATTGTTCTCTTTATATGTTTGGGTTGTTTGAAATAATTAAAATTTACTGGTGATATGTTATTAAGTTCTTTAGCGTGGTGAATCCCACAAAAATTGGTAGTTACATATCAGAAGTTTTAGATGTTGGCCTTCTTGGGCCTCTGTTTAAGGCGGATTTGCTCAGTTTTTATGAGCTCAATATATGTTCTAACAAGAATATATAGTCTAATGGAAATTATATTGTACTAATTTCTAATAGAAATTGAATTTGAAGAACTACTGGTATTCTCAAATGCTAATAATAATTGGGGTTGATGATATTCTCATGAACTAGCTGGTATGAATATCCTTTGCTATAAGTGTCTATGTTGAATAGAAACTTATGCCCTTTGTAGCAAAAGAGAAGTATCGGGTTTTGTGCAGAGCATCAGATATACAACAAAGAAATAGGAAAAAAAAAATTAGCACTTCATTGTCCTTATTTATTTTGGTGGTGTTGATGTTGTTTAATTTGGTTTAGTATGCAATATTATGTATTAATCCAGCTCAAGTGAAAAAAAAAGTAAATAGGATATGTTCTTGATGATATAATGTAGAGTAGGGGTGTTCACCAAACCGTATAAACCACACAAACCGCAAAAACCGCCCACAAAATAGCATAACTGCACCGCACCGCAAGTAATAGTGCACCGCACCGTACTGCAAGTAATAGTGCACCGCATCGCACCACACCGCATGTGCAACAACATTACCTTACCTTATAGTATGAGAGAAAGAAAAACTCCTCAAGGAGCTAACATTAATTAAAGTATCTCTAAAAAGAATGGGTACATATGTAATCATATGGAATGTGGCATATATGGGGAAAAAAAATAAAGTTGTCATTTTATAATTTCCTTTAGAGTCCAGTTGGAAAGGTATACATATTCTTTCTCCTTTATTTTGGATTAATGGTTGAATTGAATAACAAATTGGGACGGAGGGAGTAAATATTATTATTATTACCCAACCTTTGTTGTGAAGCGTCACAATGTCTTTTTTATCTTCATAACTTTTCATTTTAGGGCTTGCTGTGACTAGAGCCACATTGTCTAAGGAAATGAAATACTTTAGTGGGTGTTTTACTTCTATTTATATGTGTTTGAAATTTGTTTAGTTCATAGGTTTGTTTATTATTTATTCCCCTTGATGTGCTATATCATAAAAGGATGTTTTTTTATATAATTTTTTTAATGGTAATTATCGTTATTTTTGTTGTAGTTGAATCAAATAAGATTATGCTTGATCTGCATAATTAGTAGTTGTTGCATCTTCATCATTATCACAAGTTTAAGATAGAGATTACCCACATCAATAGCTGTTGCGTCTTCTTCATTGCCAAACTTGATCATCTTGACAAACCTTTTATTTATCTGATTGTACCACATGTATTTATTTACTTTCAAAAGGGATTCTATTTGATTGTAAGATTTTTATATCTTTTGATATAAATTAGCTAGCTGGTATGCTAGCCAAACCACTTGCTTCTTCAGTTTTTTTTTTTTTTTTTTTTAAATCTTTTACTTTACCTCCAACACTATCATAATTGGTTGTCTCTTTAATTGGTTCTCTCTCTCTCTCTCTCTCTCTCTCTATATATATATATATATATATATTGTTTTGTAGGGTCCAAGCAAGAAAGAGTTTAAGATGCTTGTAGTGTTATTCTCTCAAATTTTTTACAACATGAACAACTTGCGGTATTGAAGGAATTACTGAATATTTTATATCAATAGCTATTTGTTAATAGGTGTTTGACAATTTTAGGATATGAAAAGTTTTAGGTTAAATGGGTAACAACTTTAATTTTGTTAATTTTTGCTTTCTAAACTACTAATAGTGATTTATCATGGTAAATTGGTAGTTTATTTGTATATTAATCAACTATAATGTAAGGCTAAGGGAAGCTTGAAGATAATATAAGTTTTGACCTCATGTAAAATACTTATATTGTGAGTTTCAGTTGCTACAAGTAGTATTGTAGTAACTTAGATATGAAACTCTAGATGTAACACAAATAGCTAAGGATAACAACATTCACTAATATTTGTCTTCTAATTTAAATGGTATTCTACATAATTGCTTAGCATTCATTAAATTTCATTTTTAGTAATTTTCCCGAGCATCGCACTGGTTAGCGACTAGTATAAACTAGTTGCTAACTCATGCAATGCATGGGAACACTTTACATAAATGAATAATGTATTATAAAACAAATGATATATTAATTAATAAGTTAAATAAATAAGGGACTATGATTTGGCCCATAGAATAAATTCAAATTCGGCTCAACATGACATGAGGAAAAGTAAAATCTATTAGGTTAGACTAAGTTTAATTCATATTTCTTAATCCCATACATTGTATGAGAAAATTTTACATAAATGTATAATGTATTATGTATAAGATTTAGAGCTAAAATTATTAAAACAAAATGAAAAATATATGACTACACAAGAAAAAATATATAAGAAAAAGATGGAGTTACCCTTAGAATGCTAATCCATGGCTATATATAGTTGACAGGTTCAGTTATTACAAAAAATGAATTCAAAAATTCAAATGTTAAAATTTCCAAAAAACTAAAAATATAAAAGAAATTGAATATACAAAGCTTAAAAATTATTGAAACAAAACAAAAATTATATGGTTGTGGCAACTCTACAGAGAAATATATTGAAATACATGTTACCTCAAAAGTCCAAAAACATAAAAAAGAAAAAGATGATTTAGAGCCAAGAAATTATTGAAAAAAAAATATAAATGACTACAAGACAAAGAAAAATAAGAGATAAGGTATTAGTTTAAGATATTGCAAAAATAAACCCAATAATTTAGTAATTAAAACTTTCAAAATGCCATAAAAATTAGCAAATCAAAAAATTCAGAGCCTAAAAATTATTGAAGCAAAACAAAATATATAAGACTACACTACAAATAAATATAAGAGAGATAAAAATAATGAAGGGGCTAGTCATTTACTAATGCTGATGAGATTTTTCTGAATTATATGAAACATATTCTTTGTGTTTAGATTATAAAGGTACCAAATTGTGCTAAAAAAACTAACTTTTTGAAAACCAACAAATTAAAAAATTGAATTCGTTTATCAAAGACAAAGGAAATGAAGCCACCAACGGGATAAAAAGATGACACCAACAATAAAGAGTAAGGTTGGGTGCTTATTTATAGGAGTGTGTAGGTCGGTGCTGAACAATTAGTAGAGTTCTAGTTGAAAGTAAATTATCCTATCAGAGTTGAAGTCTAATAGAAATAGGACCATGAAATAACAATTAAATTGAACTTAAGTCTAATAAAAATAGGACTATGAAATATAAAATAATAATGAAATTGAACTTTGTAGATCGGTGCTAAACAATTAGTAGGTATCCTATCAGAGTTGAAGTCTAATAGAAATAGAACCATGAAATAACAATTACATTGAACTTAATTCCAATAAAATTAGGACTATGAAATATAAAATAATAATTAAATTGAACTTTGTAGGTCGGTGCTAAACAATTAGTAGGATATTTTTAAAAAAAATATTTTTTTGCGTGTTTTAAAATAGAATTAGTTTTTTTTTTTATAAATAATGCTGACGTGGAAAATTGTGCAGATGGCAGAGGTTTCTATTATATATATATATATATATATATAGAGAGAGAGAGAGAGAGAGAGAGAGAGAGAGAGAGAGAGAGAGAGAGAGAGAGATTAATAGCCAACACTTAGAGAGAAAATTCAATTAGATTCTACAATTGAAGTCCAATTTTGTGCCATATGTCCTAAGTTATTTATATTTAGAGAGTTTTATTTCTTAATTTTTGAGTCAAATTTGGGACTACATCATAAATATCAATCCAAGTAAGTTATTGAATACAAAAATCAAAGAGTCCATAATTGTCCGCTTTTGATGATAGCTCTTTATCATCAGACCTAGATACCAATTGGTTTTTGGTGTAGACAGAGATTGAACCCCAGATCTTTTATTCAACCATCTGAGACTTTACCAATTGAGCTAACTAGAACCTACATATATGTGAGAATTATATTATGCATTTTAATGTATATCTTTTAAGCATATCCATACATATGCATAGAGTTACAAGCTAGTATTAATAGTTGTAGTTGAGTATTTATCATCCTTTGATTAAGATAATGGTTGACTTGTTTCTAAAAAAGAATTCTTGATTTATAAATGTTAAAAGCTTACATAATGGATCTAGAATATAAACAGTAGTCACAAAAGCAAACACAAGGGAGGAAATTGGATCCAAATTTCAAAACAATGTAGCAAATTTCGGACTATATAGAGTCGCTGCTAGTGTTAATGTATAATCCCCCCACACTATCTATCAGAAGGATCAGATCAAAGGTGAGCCAAGGACTTGAATTGAAACTAGCCAAAGGAACTGAGCAGGAGCTGTCGAAGAACAGAGCACTGGAACAATTGTAATTGTTCCTCATCTGCATAAACAGTAGTAGCTTTATCCTCTAGTTTGTAATACTACTTGTAGCTTAGGCTTAGCTTTAGTTGTTTAGTTATAATTATTAACACGTGTAAGTAGCTGATTGGTGTATTTCATAACAGAGTTTTGGAGGGAAGATCCGTATAGTTTGGAAGTTAGTTTAGAGAGTTAGTCTCTCTTCCTTGTATAAATATCTTCTTGGACATTCAGTTTGTTAATTAATACAGAATATTCATTCATCAAATCTTCATTTGGTATCAGAGTGCTCTGAGTTTTTCTAGATATTTTCTTTTCACCTCGATTTTTTTTTTCTCTCTCTATGTTTGAAGGTCCTTCAATGGCAACCACTTCTGATCCGGTCATCACCATGGAGAAAATCCAGGCGCAATTTTTGTAGCTCAGCCTCTAGTCAATGGTAATTACCCTACTTGGGCTAAATCAATGCAGAGAGCTTTGGGCGTGAAGAGCAAGTTAGGGTTTATTGATGGAAGTCTTTCATTGACTCAATTGTGTTTCTCCAAAGATTCTTACAAGTGTTGTCTACAAGAACACAGCTTTGGAAGTATAGAATGATCTCAAAAATCAATTTTCTTAGAATAATGGACCAAGACCTTTTCAACTCCAAAAGGATCTTGCGACAATTTCTTAAGGAGATCTTTCTATCACAAATAAATTCACTCAATTAAATGTCTTGTGGGATGAGATCGAGAATTACAGAGCTCTTCCATGTTACACCTGTGGTTCTTGCACTTGGTCAATCAATGAGAAATTGACACAGTATCAGCTACAAAATTCAGTAATGCAATTTCTTATGGGACTTAATGAGTCATATAGTTAGATCCGTGGGCAAATCTTGTTAATTGATCCTCTTCCTTCAATTAACAGGGTATACTCTTTGCTAATTTAAGATGAGAGTCAAAGATCCATTGGTCATTCAATTGGAGCTTATGTTTGTCACGTCTATTGGTTGTTCTTGATTGTTTGGCACATAATCCCCCGCAGGTTTCTTCATGTTTGGAGAATAGAGTGACATATTCATATTAAATTGTTGGTTTTAATTGCTTTTTTCCTTGTCTGAATAATATCTTTGCATGTGTGCGTACTTTCTAAATTGGACATTTTTGTTCAATAATTCTTAAGACACACTCATTTCACAACATGTTGAAGTGATCGACACTTTTTTCACACTACATTTCTTCCACAACCCACAATCGGATCACTTTAACATAACCTAAAATCAAGTGTGTCAATACTCAGTAGTATTATTGATTTTTGTTTCTTCATTTATCAAAAAAGGAAAAAAAAAATTGCCATTTCAATTGTTTGTGTAACTCTTAAATTTTAAAAAGAAAAAGCATATAAGATTTTAATTAAATATAGTGGGTTTGAATTAGCTTTTATTCCACTTAGCTTATTAGTTTATTTGTTCATGCACAACTTTTTGAAACTTTTTAAAACTTCACTATCTTTAATTAGAATTCAACTTTTATCAATTTTTATTAAATAAACTTCTAGGATAAAAATTAAAAAAAAAAACTAATCTAATAAACTAAAGTGGAATTTTTTGTTCGATAACCTTGGGAGATACCCATTATTAAAAATTAAAAAAAAATAAAGAATTCAATAGCTTACAATAGGGGAGAGGGGATTTGAACATTGGATATGTTTGCAGTATGTTGATTTTTGTTTCTTCATTTATTTGTATTACTCTTAAACTTTAAAGAAAAAACAAATAAATTTTAATTAAATATAGAGGGTGTTTGAATTAGCCTTTTCTTTTCCCCACTATTTAGCTTATTGGTTTATTTTTTTAATGTTCAAATTTTTAAAACTCCACTCTCCTTTAATACAGTCCTACTTTTGTCAATTTTTAGTATAAAAACTTTCAGGAAAAAAAATTAAATAAACTAAAATTTCATCCTAGTTGTATGTATAAGTTTATTTAAAACTAGTGAAAGTCCCGTGTGTTGCACAACTTTAGTCATGAATTTTCTTTATATATATATATATATATATATATATAGATGAGAGATAATAACTAAATGAGTTATTATTACATAATTTTAGAACTCATTTCTAACTAAATGAATGATTATTATTATTATTATATAAAATGCATAATTTTGTATATTTGTCCTTATATATAAAATCTTTAATTCAAATGATTAATAAAAACTTTTTTAATTATTTTTTATAATTCCTTATTTATTAATGAAGAGGGTGATTTGAACTCAAATAGTAATATCTTTTCTAATACTCGCATTAATAAGGTTATCCTGAAATAATTATTTCCAAAATTAAGATTAAAAAATAAATTTTATTTGTAAACTTAAAAGATCGTTCTAAAAAAAATTCATTTTTAAATGCAGCGGAAAATAAATGACACGGGGATTTGTTTACAAATGAGGAAAACCAACACGGCGAAAACCCCACTGGGTGATTTTAAGGTCACCACTCCCGAGAATTCACTATTATCACAACAAATGGTTACAAGTAAAGGAATCCCAGTACCTTATACCAACCTACAGTTGAACCCTTACCCCAATACCCAATTAGACTTGTTCTGTAGTGACAATCTCTTCTGTTCAATGCACGGCTCCAAGTACGTGACTAACCAATTGAGTGAATCCCAGTACGCGACTTCAATCACCAACTAGAGAGAGATGTTGGCTACAAAGTTTTTCTGTTCTTCAACACATGTGTTAGGTTCTAAAAACTTAGAACAATTGGCAAATCGTGAGCACACAAGAACATACAAGTTGCAGAAAGAAGATTTCAGAATCTGCCTGGTTCGATCGATCGAAAAACAGGCTCAACCGATCGAAAGTCGTATCTGCAGAATTTTAAGTTGGCCCAAACAGCAGTTCTAGCTCATTAAGGATTAGGGTTTCGGATCTACTTCTCCCACTATATAAAGGAAACCCTAAGCACGTTTTTTAAAAGGCTTTTTAGAGAGAGAAGAGTGTGCCTCTTTTGTATTTAGGGTTTTGTTCCTAAAACCTCTCTTATTACTTCTACCGGTGTTGTTCTTTGAAGAATCTCAAGATCCGGTATTGCTGAAGTTGCTGTCTTCTCTAGTCATCAAAGGTGCTGATGATCTAAACTTTCAAGGGTGGTCTTGGAGTCACAAACAGGAGAGTTTGTGTTGCTAAACCTTTGAGTGAGATCTCAAAGTCACAAGCGTGGGTGTTTGTGTTTTGCAAAGAATTCAAGAAAGAAGGAGTCCGTGGATCTCGGAGCTGTCACGTGGTCGTGGTAGTAAGTTTCCTACACTGGGTAGCAATAGGATGTTAGTGGTCTAAGTCTTATTGTGTAAACTTCAATTCTTTCATAGTGAATTCAGTTTTATCTTGATGATAGCTAGGTTAAATCCTCCCCAGGTTTTTTACCGGTTTGGTTTTCCTGGGTCATCAGATCTTTGTGTTATTTATTTTCCA
The DNA here is from genome assembly GCA_033629205.1 of Lithocarpus polystachyus. Classification (NCBI taxonomy): domain Eukaryota; kingdom Viridiplantae; phylum Streptophyta; class Magnoliopsida; order Fagales; family Fagaceae; genus Lithocarpus; species Lithocarpus polystachyus. Next base: position 42,945,237 of record CM066165.1, on the reverse strand, counting down.
CTGCTTTATTGTTTTAGATTATTTGTGTTAACCTAGACTTGTTTAAATTACCTAAGTTAATCACTTGGTTAATTCTCTAGGTTAATCTGTTGGGTTTAAGGGGTCTAAACGAACTGACAAGTGGTATCAGAGCGGGTAACTCTTTTATGTTAGATCTTTTGATCTAAGAGTTGATCCTTGATCCCTGTTATCATGGATAATTTTAAGTATCTTACTGTTTTTGATTGTGATGATTTGAATAAAAATGACACTGTTGTTTCTGTTGATCTTTTTGATGCCTGTGAAACTTTTCGTAAGGAATTATTGAAAACTATGAGAATTGCTAAGAAATTCAAGGAAGAGTTAAAATTGGCTAATCTTGAAAAAAAGGAATTGATTGTTAGATTAGATGAATCTAATAAAAAGAATGAATTTTTGAGAAATCAAATTTCCTCTCAAGATGAGAAGATGAAAAGCTTGGAACAAGAGTTAGCTGAATCTAAATCTAAAATTGAAAATTTGACTAGTACTAAGCCTGCTGTAGATAATAGAAGTGTTTCTGTTTCTCTTAAGCCTAAAGCTGAAAAAGTTTATATCCCTCCTTTCAAGAGGAATAATAAAGAAAAGGCTTATTTTGCTAAGTTAGACAAAGGTAAAAGTTCTGATGTAGACGTTGAAGTTTCTAAACCTAAGTCTAAACCTACTGTTAGAGAGCATAAGAAATCTGTTTTTGTGCCTACTTGTCACCTTTGTGGTGTTGTTTGTCATATTAGACCAAATTGTTCTTTGTTGAGGCAAAAACCAAAATCTGAGACTAGATTTGCTGTTAGGAATAGTGATGTTCCTAAATTTGTTCCTGTTTGTCACTTTTGTGGTGTTTCTGGTCACATTCGTCCTAATTGTCATAAATTGAAATTTAAGCATTCTGTGTTTCAATCTAGGATATGTGATGATGTTTCTCCTGCCATAAGTCCATATAATTTGTTTCAAATTCTTTTGAAAAATTTAAGCTTGTTGGCTTGTGAAAGGAAATTGCAGGATTTCAGTCTTTTTCAGAAGATTGGTGTAATCCCTCAAATACACTCTGCTTCACATGGATTTTCACCTACAAAGTCGAAGACTCGTGCTATATGGGTGAGAAAAGATTCTCTAAGGTGAGTGTTGCTGACTTGTCCCTAATTTAATTCTTTCAATTATTTGTGGACATGTTTTGTTTCTGTTTTTGGTTGTTTCATTTTCTTAGGTTGTTTTTAAAAAAAAAAAATCCAAAAACATTGAAAAATTTCAAAAAGACAAAAATATTTTATTTTGTGTCTAGTTTTATTTTTCTTGAGGATTACATGGATTATGATATCTCTCTCTTGATTTAGAACATGCTTGATATTGTGGAGAAACTTGAATAGTATGTGTTCTATAAGTGCTAAGCTATTTTTTGATTTTTTTTGAGTATGTACTAGTTTGTACATGTACTCAAGGGTTAATTAAGAAATTGATATTTCTTGTTTATGTACCCTCTATAGCTTAGTTAAGTACTATCATGCATTGCATTTGCATTTTTGTTCATTTAGCATAATGTGTGCTTTTTGTTTTTGGTCATAAATTTTTTTTTAAACCAAAAATATTTTTATGTGTTTTGTATTATATATCTTGGATTTATAATTAAGGTTGACCATATTTATCATTACATAACATGATTATGTACTTTGTTTAGCTTAGATGAGCTTACTTTTTGCACTTTACTAGTTTGAGCTTTGTAGTGCATGTTGTGTGGGAAGATGTTTATAGTTTTTGATCACTTTGTCTTGATCTTGAAGTCACATGCCTTTGATTGTTGGACTTTAACTTATTGAGAAAGGCATAAATAACCATCTCACCACTGTTTATTAGCCAATCATGAACACCTTAGTGCATATCATAAGATTTTGTGCTTGAGAAAGTGTAGCACATGTACAAAAAGAACATAAGGTGTAGTCTCGGATTAAATTGTTAAAATTGGTGTGTACATTATTGGGCTATAATAAGTTTCTAATCAATTAAAATTGGTGTGTATATTATGAGGCAAATCAAGAAACTTACATGATTGCAAGCTTTTATTCTAGGAGATGTGAGAGTTATATGATGTAACTCTTTAGGTGATAGTCTCTTTCAAATTTATGTGATGAATTTTGTCGACTTTGTGATTGATTACTATTCACATATCACCTCACATGTTTCTCAAGCTTTTGCTAGTTGCACACACTACACAAAGTTACTCTTTGCTAAACTTTGTACATGTTATTGTGTGTGATTTTATTGTGGCCATCAAAGATTGAAAATTTCTTGATTTTGATGCAAAATTTGAGTTTTAAGGACAAATTGATTGAAAATCTTAATTTTGGAAGATCTAGGCTGTATTCATGTGTTTTTGAAAAACTTTTAGTCTCATACTCATGCATTTCATTCATGAAATATTGTGCTTTGAGAAATATTGTGCTTTGAGGAGTTTCTACATAAAATTGCTCTGTTTTTCAAAAATTTGAGTTTTCCAGAATTTCGACCAATCGAGGGTGTTTTTCGATCGATCGAAATTGCGATTAAAATTTTTGGTTTGATTCTGTCTGACTCGATTGGTATTCGATCATTACTCGATCGATCGAAACTGAAAAATTTTCAGTTTTTAGAGTTTTGACCAAATTTTTTTATGCATCATTTATGTTTAGGATTCACATGAGTTGCATTGTTTTCTGTATCCATCTTGCAGTTTTGCAGTCATATCTCACGTTGTTTTCACACATAACATGCATACACTTTGCTAAATTGGGTACTCAACTTGATTTAAAAATTGATTGATTAATTTTTGAGTCCTTTGTACATTTTAGTATATGTTTTTTTTATGTGTGAACTCCAGAAAATATTTTTCTTAAGAGATATGATGGATAATCAATGTGCAAATATTTTCTCTACTCATGCAACTGTTTATGGGTCACATAGTGTCAAATTTGCATTTATTGAAAGAGAGAATATTTTTCTTCATGTGTATCCTCAACACATTGTTTTTAGGTTTGTGTGTTTTTTATTTATCCCCACCTCCTATATTTTCCCTAAAACTGTTTTTCCCAAAAATTGTTTTGTCTTTCCTATTTTTATAGGGGGAGAAAAGTTTTTTTTTAACCTTTGTTGTTCATAGGGGGAGTTGTTGCTCTTCATAGGGGGAGTTTTCTCTATTTTCTGTAGAGCTAAACTGTTTTTCGTTCCCTTGATTCTTCTTTTTCTCTTATGTTTACTGTCACTTTACTCTTTGTTTGAGTTGTATTTGTTAATACGTGACAAAAAGGGGGAGAAATAGATGAAATGTGAGAATCCTGTTTGTCTTGTTTAGGGGGAGAATATAAAAACAGATGAAATGTGAGAATCCTGTTTGTCTTGTTTAGGGGGAGAATATAAAAACTTTTTGATGTATCTAACTTAGGGGGAGAGTTAGAATTTGTTTGTGTTTTTATATTCTGTTTCATATTATTGTTTATATGTATTTCTTTCCACACATGCGTTGATGTGTTTGTTGAGTGTTTCAGGAAAGACAGGTGCATTCTGATCAAGACCTTCTACCTCTTCTTGGCAACTTCTAGGTTAAGAGTCTTAGATTGGGATTTGTGATGTAATTGGGCATTTTATTGTATTGGGTTGTTCTTGTATTTTAACATTTCATTTTGTATGAAAGTTTTGTCACGAATTGCCAAAGGGGGAGATTGTTAGGTTCTAAAAGCTTAGAACAATTGGCAAATCGTGAGCACACAAAAACATACAAGCTGCAGAAAGAAGATTTCAGAATCTGCCTGGTTCGATCGATCGAAAAACAGGCTCGACCGATCGAAAGTCGTATCTGTAGGATTTTAAGTTGGCCCAAACAGTAGTTCTAGCCCATTAAGGATTAGGGTTTCAGATCTACTTCTCCCACTATATAAAGGAAACCCTAAGCACGTTTTTTAAAAGGCTTTTTAGAGAGAGAAGAGTGTGCCTCTTTTGTATTTAGGGTTTTGTTCCTAAAACCTCTCTTATTACTTCTACCGGTGTTGTTCTTTGAAGAATCTCAAGATCCGGTATTGCTGAAGTTGCTGTCTTCTCTAGTCATCAAAGGTGCTGATGATCTAAACCTTCAAGGGTGGTCTTGGAGTCACAAACAGGAGAGTTTGTGTTGCTAAACCTTTGAGTGGGATCTCAAAGTCACAAGCGTGGGTGTTTGTGTTTTGCAAAGAATTCAAGAAAGAAGGAGTCCGTGGATCTCGGAGCTATCACGTGGTCGTGGTAGTAAGTTTCCTACACTGGGTAGCAATAGGATGTTAGTGGTCTAAGTCTTATTGTGTAAACTTCAATTCTTTCATAGTGAATTCAGTTTTACCTTGAGGATAGCTAGGTTAAATTCTCCCCAGGTTTTTTACCGGTTTGGCTTTCCTGGGTCATCAAATCTTTGTGTCATTTATTTTCTGCTGCTTTATTGTTTTAGATTATTTGTGTTAACCTAGACTTGTTTAAATTACCTAAGTTAATCACTTGGCTAATTCTCTAGGTTAATCTGTTAGGTTTAAGGGGTCTAAACGAACTGACAACATGAAAATCACGAAGTTGCTTGGTCACAAAACCCTATGGTGTACAAACATAGCAGCTTCTTCAAGAAGTAGGGCAAACTAGATTTCTTGTCACACTTGAGGAATTATGCTCTTGTGCAATTTTGCTCTTGGCTGTGCAACTTGATACGGCCTTTAAAATAACCTTTATATATGTTTAGAGTTGTGAGAAAAGAAAGTCCAAACATACAATCACGGATTAAATGAAAAACAGTCCTGAAAAACTGAAATTCATAAACCTCGACAGATACCCTATCTGTCGAGCTGCTGTCAAGCCACGGGGCTGGAAGAACTTTACAAGCTCAATAGATGGCTAGCTGTCGAGTTTTAATGATAGACACTTTTTAGACTTGAATCTTGGACAGACTTGCATAGCTTCAACACTTGATCTTGAAACAAAGTTTCTTGAAGTATTAAACATATCCTAGATCTACCCAAATACAAGTAAAATGCGTTTTGTTAAAGGATTAACCAATTACATAAAGTAGTGACATATGTTCCTAACAAGTGAATCACATATGTCCTAACAATTTTCCCTTTTGGCAATCCATGATAAAACCACAACTAAAAAATGAACATATGAGATAAGTCATAAATTACTTAACTCATACTCACTTGTTGAATACAATAAAATCTATCCTAACACAAACTCTTGAAAAACTTTGTAAGAAGAGAGTTTATGGTAAGTAGGATTTGACAACCTGTATTTCTGAAATACTTAAAAAAAAAAAAACTCATCAAGTCATCTTTGTGTGAAACAAAAATAGTAGATTGCGTACAAGTAATAAGAAGCATGTACATAAAGAGAGAAAAGAAACAACACATGTAAGGGTAGGTGAAAGAAACATACATCAACATATAAAGAGAATGAGACATAATTTGAACCAAATTTTTGGTAGTGATAGTCAATTAAAAAATCAAAACACTTACAAACTAAATACATAGAATAACCAAAACCCAAAACACACAAAATAGTTCAAAAGTTGAGAATTTAAAAATAAAAATAAAAATAAAAAACTTACCTAAGAGAAACTAAGAACTTAAATGGGTGTCCCTCGTTTTGCTTCCTTATAGTAGACTTCCTTTGACATAATATCCATACATGAAAATTTAGAAACAAATAACAATAAGTTAAGATGAATTTATTTAATTAAAACACAATATTATATAACAATAAGTTAAGATGAGTTTTATATATACAAACATAATTACAATAAATGCCTAATGACAGAATATTTAGTTTTATATACACATAATCATAATTTCATACTTATTAATCAAATTTCATATTTAGTGAAAGAAATAAAATTGAGGAAAAATAACATATACAAATACATATGCGTAATTTGCAACTTGAATGAAAAAAAAAAAAAAAACGTGAGGGTCCAAGAAGGATTCTATGGAAAGACCATTGGTGAATATATAAAAGTTTTAAAATTTTGATAATAGATTTTCAGTCAGAGTAGGATTTAAATTTTTGAAATTTAGATGATAATATTTTATCTAAACTAATTATAATTAAATCTTATCCCTTAATTCGAGGAAATATATCCTATAAATTAATAAAATATTTTAAAAAAATAATTAATAAAATGTAAGATGCAGATTTAGGGGAAAAAAGTGTGGGGTATTGTGCATAGTTTTCAAACCCAGACCATTCAAGGAGCCGATAAAGAGAGAGATTCAAGGTTTTTAAGGTTCGACCGAGGTTAAACTGTGATAATGACATAATTAATTTAGTAATTAATTAAAATAAAATAAATGTATTAAATTAGTAAATATTAGCAAAATTGACTGAAATATCTAAAAAATTGAAACAAACTTTCAAATAAATTTTCTTGATATTATAAGGTTAACATAAAATAGCACATTATAAGGTTAATAGAAAATAATATAGCATAAATAAGCATGAATAAATATTGTATTATAATTCCTCAAGTAGAAATATTTTGATTAAAAAAATCACTTAAAATAAATTCATAAATATTAAATTCTTAAGCAAAGGTATTATTCTTAAATCAAAAGTTAATTTAGCGATGAAAAAAAAATTAGTAATATTTAATACATTGAGATGGAGGTTATATGGAAGTCCAGAAACTATAAATCATGTAAAGCTAATATAAATTTAATAATACTTCATATTAGCTTGCAAGGAGCTTGCCTGGTTTGTTGGTCATGCTATTAGCCCTAGACAATAGGGTTTGAGATCTTAGGTTCAACACCTAGCAACACCATTTCTCAAATTTTTATGAAATAAATACACAACAGAGCTTGCTTGATCTTTTAGAACAAATAAGTTGTTGTCTCTATCAACTGAAATTTAGCTGCATGTTGCATGTTTTGTTAAAATGCTTATTATTATTTTTATCTAATATGCATGTTGCATGTTTTGTTAAAACACTTATTGTTACTTTATCTAAAAAAATTAATAAGAATAAGTTGTTAACTGTATCAACTGAAACTTATATGCATGTTTTGTTAAAACACTTCTTGTTATTTTATTTTAAGAAATTGATAAGAACAAATAAGTTATTGTCTCTATCAACTGAAACCAAGGTTATCAAAATCGGGATTCTACATAAGATCGTGGGAGGTGGGTGAGATCGTGGATCGTAGGATCGGATCGTGTATCGTAAGATCCTACATAATTTGAGAAAAAAAAAACATAAAAACCACATTGGTATGTTAAATAATCACATAAATTATACATTCATTTGTAAATTTGAATCCATTTGATGTAATTACCATACATTATTACCTCCATTTGTATGCATCATTTAAAAATGCTAAAAACCTCAGAACGTGACACTCTATTGGGATGTTATTTTTTATTTAGGTTCAACTGACACTCTATCTCTCTACATTAGAATAGCAACATTTAGTCTATAGGGATGTTATTTTTCATTTGGATCCAATTGAACCTTCTGTCAAGTTAAAGAAGATTACAAGAAACTGTAGGATCGTTTGGTATCGTCAGAATCGTACGATTCTACTGGTCCTGAATGATCGCAATGATCCTTAAAAGATCCAAATCATTTTAGGTAGGTGGGATCATAAAATTGTAGGATCATAGGATTCAGATCAGGATTTTGACAACTATAACTGAAATTTAGATGTAATTACCATACATTACTACCTCCATTTGTAAGCATCAATTAAAAATACCAAAAACCTCAAAACATGACACTCTATTAAGATGTTATTTTTTATTTAGGTCCAACTGACACTCTATCTCTCTACATTAGAATAGCAACACTTAGTCTATTGGGATGTTATTTTTCATTTGGATCCAATTGAGCCTTTTGTCAAGTTAAAGAAGATTACAAGAAACCAGGATCGTTTGGGATCGTCAGAATCGTACGATCCTACTGATCCTAAATGATCGCAATGATCCTTAAAAAATCCAAAACATTTTACGCAGGTGGGATCATAAAATCATAGGATCATAAGATTCAGATTGAGATTTTAACAACCATGGCTGAAACTTAGATGCATGTTGCATTTTTTGTTAAAAAACTTATTGTTATTTTTATCTAAAATGCATGTTGCGTGTTTTGTTAAAACTCTTATTATTACTTTATCTAAAAAAAATTAATAAGAATAAGTTGTTAACTCTATCGACTGAAACTTATATGCATGTTTTGTTAAAACATTTATTGTTACTTTATCTAAAAAAATTGATAAGAATAAGTTTTTAACTCTATCAACTGAAACTTATATGCATGTTGTGCATGTTTTTTTGAAACACTTCTTGTTACTCTATTTTAAGAAATTGATAAGAACAAACAAGTTATTGTCTCTATCAACTAAAACCAAGGTTATCAAAGTCGGAATTTTACGTAGGATCGTGGGACGTGGGTGGAATCGTGGATTGTAAAATCGGATTATGGATCATAAGATCCTACATTATTGTGAAAAAAAAAACATAAAAAACACATTGGTATGTTAAATAATCACATAAATTATATATTCATTTGTAAATTTGAATCCATTTGATGTAATTACCATATATTACTACCTCCATTTGTAAGCACTCTATTAGGATGTTATTTTTTATTTAGGTCCAACTGACACTCTATTTCTTTACATTATAATAGCAAAACTTGGTCTATTGGGATGTTATTTTTCATTTGGGTCAAATTGAGTCTTCTGTCAAGTTAAAGAAGATTACAAGAAACCAAGATTGTTTGGGATCGTCAGAATCGTACGATCCCACCGATCTTGAATGATTGCAAAGATCCTTAAAAGATCCGAATCATTTTAGGTAGGTGGGATCATATAATCGTAGAATTGTAGAATCCAGATCAAGATTTTGACAACCATGACTGAAAGTTAGATGCATGTTGCATGTTTTGTTAACAAAATTATTGTTATTTTATCTAAAATGCATATTGCATGTTTTGATAAAACACTTTTTATTACTTTATCTAAAGAAATTGATAAGAACAAATAAGTTGTTATCTAACTTTTTTTTTAAATGAAATAAATCAATACAAATAAATTATCCCAAACAGAAACTCATAAAAAGTTAAAAACAAAAAACAAAGTTGGGGGCCATGGTTGTTGTTAATTTGATTTGTCATCATTCATCTATTGTTATCTAACTTAAAAAAAAAAATGAAATAAATCAATAAAAATAAATTATCTCAAACAGAAACTCATAAAAAGTTAAAAGAAAAAACAAAAATGGGGGCCATGGTTGATGTTAATTTGATTTGTCATCATTCATCTGTAACAGGCTAACAACTAATCAAAGATGTCTTTGAGATTGACAGAGTTCTTAGCTGGTAGGCTGGTTCTCTCCAACTCTCATGACTGTAGTAGTCAGATTCCTTCCTATCTTAGTGAAGATGTTTCTGTTTCCTTGTAGTAACTAGGTTGCATGCAAGACTAGGGTTTCTTTCTTTGTGGAGTTTAGGAAACAATTCTTCTAGATGATGGATGATCTCTTTGATCGATGGACCAAGCTTTCCCTTTCTCATAAGGACGGTAAGAAATTGGCCATATCTCTAAAAATAAATAGTTGCAAGAATATGTGTTGGGGGCATAGTTGTCAAATCACAATCTGGATCATAAAATCACAAGACTTTATGATTCCACCTCACCAAAACATTTAGGATCGCACTATAGGATTGTAAAAATTGTAAGATCGTACGTAGGATCGTATGAGATCCTACCGTTCCTACCAAAACATAAATTTATGGTTTTTTTTTTTTTTTTTTTTGATGGGATGAATTTTTGGTTTTGATGAAGTTTTAAGGGTTTTTATTTTTCCATGTTTTGATGGTATGGCTTTTTGTTTTTTCTAGAAAATTATACTAATGTAGGCAAATGATTTTTAGGTTCTAGTAAACTTGTAATCAATATGAAGGAATGCTTATCATTTCTAAATGAGGAATTTGATGTTGGCTTTGCTACCTTTTAAGTTATAATGTTGTTAAATTTGTTTGATTAGTATACTAATTTGTGTTATGATATTACTAAAATATTTTTTATATATAACTTTATTAATTATGCCTGTATTTGTATATTGATTGATTTGGTAGACTGTGTGACAAAAAATTATACTTAAGCAAAAAAAAAAAAAAAAAAAAAAAAAAAAAAAAAAAAAAAAAACAAGAAGCTAGTACCATGATGGTGGTTTAGGACTGAATTTTCTTTTAAGGGTCTGGTTAATGGGTGCTCTAATGCCCTGCCTTTAGACATTTGTTAATAATTGTTTTAGCAAAATTTTGATACAATTTTTATGAGAAATATAAAAAGTTGTAAAAAAAATCATTTATTTTTTCTTTTCTTGTAAAAAGTTTCAAAAAAAAATTATAAATTAATACCCTTAAGACACCATTAACTTTTCCCTTCTTTTTAAATAACGCAATTTTTTCAATATTCATATTATGTTGGAATGTTGGAATTAGGATACACGTGAGGTTCTGGGAATGAGATGCAAAATGACATTTCATTGAAGTGCCAAAAATGTTTTGAGAAAGTTATGTCAATGCCATATATTTTGTACTAACCAAGCATAGGTTTCAACGAGGAATTCTGAGTTTATGACCGATCCCAAGGCATTTAAAGGTAGAATATGTACCTATACAAATATGCTGATTCTTTAGCATGGAGAGGGACCAAGCTTCAGCACGATTTTGTCTTTTCTGGACAATTTGTATTGTCATTGACTCTATTCTGCAGGTGCTGTTGATCTTTCTAGAAAAGGAGAGAGAGAACAGCAAATATAGTCATGCCTCATTCGACTACAGCGTATAACTCATTAAAAATGAAAAAAAGAAAAGAAAAGAAAAGAAAAGAAACTGACACAAGGTAAAAAAAAAGAAACAAAATACTCCTTAACATGTAAAAATTAATGCTAGGGAGTAGGGACACACTCATTCCCGCACTTAAATCTAGACCGGGTGTGGATTTTGGTGTAATATACAAAAAGGGTGTTGTCTGTGTCTAGAGTGATGATTTTTGTGCAAAAGTGGCACGTGTGTACCGTTGCATGCAAGAGACATTAGCCTCTACACATCTCATTTTTTTGCATTTATTTAAGGAAAATGCTAACAAATGTCCTTAGAGTATTAGTTAATAATTCATTTAAAGAAAATTTTTATGAGAAAAGAAAAAAAAATTAATATTTTGACAACTTTTTTCATTTCCCATAATAGTAGTATCAAAACTTTTCAAAAATAAATTGTTAACCAATATCCTAAAAGCACTCGTTAGCATGACCCTTTATTTAATACAATGGTGAAAAAAGTATAAATAATTTGATAATTAAAAAGTCACAATAATTTGATAATTTTACAAAATTTTTAAATTAGTTTATCATCGCACATATATACCCACCATAATTTTTAATAACCATGTATAAGGTGATAGATTAGGGAAACTTGTGAATTTTTGTTGTGTCCCTAACGGCTTTCATAGCATTGATGTTTATCTTGTCCCATCTTTTCACAATTTTCACAATATTTTAATTATTGGTCCCATATTTTGCACAAAATAATAATTAAAAAAAACTATGTTAGCTTATAGCAACAAGCATTTCATCCAACGTGCATATTTTTTATTTTCTAATGAATTTACGTCTTTCATTAATGGAAATTTTTTGATGTAGTGAGTATAAATAACCTCAGCAAAGTGTTCACTTCTTTTTCGCTAGGTTTCATTCGATTTGTTGTGGATTGGATGATGGAAAAACCAGCAAGCTACTAGGAAATGTTATGGTAAAACTTCGTTTAAAACAATGTGTGACTTGAGGGATATGGTCGTCTATGGATTTTTACATTTATCATTTTCTTTTTATATTAATTAGAAAATTTTTATTTATTGGAAAAGAGATGAAGAAATAGATTCATCATCCCTTTACAATCGATTCCAAAGCAAGAAAAAGGGCTAATACCCCCTTCTGGTATTTCTATTGAAATACCCTATGATATCTATATAGTGTGATGTATGGAATATATGACAAGGGTATTTCTATTGATTGGAGCTTGACATGTCTGGAAGCAAGGAAGAACGTTCTTTTTCTGATATTACTACTTGTATTCAATACTGGGTTGTTGTGATTAAAATAATGCAAACCCAAGTATAGATTTTTCACAAGTAATAATATCTCGGTGAGTCTAAGGTCAATCCACAAGGAATTATTGGTACTAATGTGAAAACCTCTATTATTAAGTAGTAAATAAAAACAAGTTGTTTGTTTGTTTTTCCACCCAAATATAGAGCAAGATAATATTGAAACTATAATTGAAAAAAGTAAAATAAATCTAAGAGAAATTAATGGAGAGAAAACACTAGGGATTCAAGGATCCACCTAATATTTTTTTCACATGAACTTGGATTATTTTTAACTCAATTAGGGAACTAGAGAGCCAATTCGCCTAATCGGAAGATAAATCAATAAAGTACTCAAACAAAGTATAAAATAGATTGAATATGAGTGATTGAGAAAATCATCCAATTGACATGTTACAGGGGAGATTATGCATTCAATATATTCTTAAATCATAACGAATCAAGGAGTTCAAGCGTTCAATATAAATAAAAATCATATTAAATCTTAAAAACTTATCAACATGCAATGATTCCGAATAGTAAATCAATCTCAAAATTCAATCATCAATCCATAGAAAGCATGTAGATAATCCCAAGAACACAAGATAAAAATATTAGGTTTCACCTCTAACCTTTGCTAGAGATTTAGCCACACATAGTTATGTAAAAGAAATCCATAAAAACAATGCTAAATGTCTAAAAAAATAAAACCAAAGATGAAAAACGTTCTAGGGTTTGCATTATTTTAATTGTAACAAGTTTTTGGCACCGTTGCCAGGGAATGCGTCTTGAACGCTGTGTCTTAATTTCTATTATTTTCAGTACTTTGCTAGATTTTGGTTTAGATTAGTTGTTTTTATTTAGGTACTTATTCTCATCAAGGATCAAAGTTTGGGGAAGTTCATCAAGTTTGTAGAACACTTAATAAAAACTTCACCAAAACTTTTCAGGCAATTTGTTCCAATTTGTTTGAAGTTACTAATTTAATTGTGTACGAGTGTTTGGCAACGTCACCATACAAGACGGCTTTATAGAATTGAATTGGAGCAAGTTATTGTTGAGTTAACTGAGCCTTATACAAAAATTTTTGATAATTTGTCAACCATGGCTGATGATGAGAATACTCAAGGGGATAATGAGATAATGACCAACCGGTCAGATCCCTTAGGGATTATTTGCAACCTACCAGAACCAGTACACCTTCGTGTATGGTGTTCCCTGATGCTGTGGGAAACTTAGATATGAAACCGGGTGTGATCCGATTACTCCCTAAGTTTCATGGGCTTGATTCCGAAAGCCCATATTTGCACCCCAAAGAATTTGATGAGATATGTGCTACATTGCAATATAACAATGTTATTGATGATGTTGTAATGCTTAAAATGTTTCCTTTTTCATTGAAGGAGAGGGACAAATCTTGGCTACACTCCTTGAGGCCTAATACCATTAGTACATGGCAAGAGATGACTAGGAAATTTCTTAAGAAATTTTTCCCGAGCCATAAGACCAACACACTTAGAAGGAACATAATGAATTTCTCTGAAAAGGAGAATGAAACTTTTTTTCAGTGTTGGGAGAGATTTAAAGAGTTGTTACTTGCATGCCCATATCATGGGTATGAGACACGGAGAGTTATTAGTTTTTTTTTTTCTATTATGGCTTGTTTTCAAACATGAGGATATTTGTTGAGATGATGTGCAACAATGAATTTATGAATAAATCACTTGATGAAGGCTGGGATTACTTTGATCTTTTGGTTGACAATGCTCAAGTTTTGGAGACCACAAATACAAGTGAAAGGGCAAAACTTGGACCTAGTTCCAAGGGAGGTTTATATCATCTCAAGGAAGAGGATGATGTAAATGCTAGAATTGCCAGACTGACTAGAAAGGTAGAGGCCATAGAGTTGGGAAAAACTAGTGAGGTTAAGAAACTTGGACCCATTGAGAGTAGTTGTGGGATATGTGAGACTAATACACATTTGACCAAAGATTTTCCCACAATTCCTGCATTTCAGGATGTTTTACATGAGTAGGCTAATGTTGCCAATGCTTATAGGAGGCCTTTTAGTTCGCCATATTTTGAAACTTATAATCCTAATTGGCGAAACCACCCGAACTTTAGTTGGAGAAATGACTCATCTACCAATGAACCCCAAGGGTCTTCTTCCCATGCTCCTTATGTAGCACCACATAAGAATTCCCTTGAGGATACATTGTAGGCCTTCATACAAGGCCAAACCCAGATTAGCCAAAAGAAACTGCAAAATTTTCAAGAGTTAAAATATTCAGCTGATCAAATTGAATCAAGATTGAATGTGAGGGAAAAAGGAATTTTTCCTGCCCAACCCCAACCTAACCCTAAGACCTAATTTGAGATCCATGAGGTTCAAGATCCTCACATAGAACATGCTAAGTCAGTCACCACCCTTAGAAGTGGAAAAGTGATAAATAAAGATCTCCTATAAATGTCTCACATTCTAAGGAAAATTCAGAATCTAAGGGTGATGATGAGCCTAGTGAAGTTTACAATAAAGGTGAGGAGAAAAAAATATGTTAGGTTTTGAGTTTGTAATGCTGGCAAACTATGAAAAAAACTAAGTTTCATTAGTTTAGAATGGTCTACATTGAAGCCCAAGGCAAAAAACTCAAGTTCGGGATGAAGAAAAATGAGTTTCAAACTGTTTAGTTCAATTGGTACTCGATTGATACTCGATCAATTGAAATTCATTGGATTGGTACTCGATTGGTACTCAATCAATCGAAAATCACATATCAGCAAAATCAGCAAACGTAAAAATGCCATAACTTATCCGTTTGAAGCCTAAATCATGAGTTGTTTTTTCCAATATTTAAAGGAAATTATAAGCTAACCCTAGAGAGGGTTTTCAGAGTTTTTTAGAGAGATTAGAGTGCATCTTGTGCCTCTTTTGTAGATCTAGGGTTTTGTACCCAAAAGCTCTTTAAAGTCTTCTACCGGTGTTATTCCTTGAAGAATCTCAAGATCCGGTGTTGTAGAAGTTGTTGCATACAAGATCAACTTTTAAGGAGAGCCAAAACCTTTGAGTGGAGTCTCAAAGTTACAAGCAGGTGAGCTTGTGTTTTTGCAAAGGCCAAGGAAAGAAGTAGTTCGTGGACTCAGAGCTGTCACGTGGTCGTGGTAGTAAGTTTTCTACTCGAGGTAGCAATAGAATGTTAGTGGTCTAAGTCGCTATTGTATAAACTTCAATTCTTTCATAGTGGATTTGCTGTTTAACCTTGAGGATAGCTAGGTTAAATCCTCCCCAGGTTTTTTACCGGTTTGGTTTTCTTGGGTCATCAGATCTTTGTGTTCTTTATTTTCCGCTGCTTTATTGTTTATGATTATTTGTGTTTAACCTAGATCTGAATAATAAACCTAAGTTAATCACTTGGCTAAATATCTAGGTTAATCTGTTTGGGTTTAAGGGGTCTAAATTTTAACAAAATATATAAGCCAGTTGCCCCATTCCCTCAAAGACTAATTGCACTAAAAAAGGGGGGCAACAATCAAGACATCTTGGAAGTGTTTCAACAAGTGAAGGTAAATATTCCTTTGTTAGTTGCGATTAAATAGATTCCTTCTTATGCAAAGTTTTTGAAAGATCTTTGCACAGTGAAGCGAAAGCTCTATGTACAAAAGAAGACGTTTTTAATAGAGTAGGTAAGTGCTCTCATCCAACACAAAATTCCATTGAAACACAAAGATCCAGGTTGTCCTATTATCTCTTGCATCATTGGTAACTTTCATATTGACAATGCATTGCTTAATTTAGGGGCTAGTGTGAATTTATTGCCTTTTTCTGTGTAAGAACAGTTGGGTCATGGTGAATTAAAACCCACCAAAGTTGTTCTAGAACTTGTAGGCCAATCTATTCATATACCAAGAGGGGTAGTAGAGGATGTGTTAGTACAAGTTGATAAATTCTACTTTCTTGTAGATTTTATTATTTTGGATACAGACCTATTTCACAGGCTAGCACTCCTATTCCTATTATTTTGGGACGGCCATTCTTAGCTACTTCTAATGCTTTGATTAATTCCAGGAATGGTGTCATGAAGCTGACATTTGGGAATATGACCATTAAGTTGAATATTTACAACATTTGTAAGCAACCTGTTGATGACGATGATGTTGGAGAGATTGATGAGGTAAACTTGATCCAAACATTGGTGGAAGGTAAATTTGCTCATTCTATGTTCTCTGATCCTATAGAAGCATGTTTACTTAATTCCAATAATGATGACACAGAGCTCGGCATGATTAATGCTTTGCTAGATGCTACTCCAGCAATGGACAATAATATATGGAAGTCATGTTTTGAAGAATTACCTACAGTTAATAAAATCTATCCATCTAGTGTTCAAACACCAAAGCTTGACTTAAAACCATTGGGTCAAGATGAGACTTTTCCTGTTGTGATATCTATTCAATTGAATGAAAATCATGAAAATGATTTGTTGAATGTGTTAAGAGAACATAAAGGAGCTTTATGTTGGACCACAGCTGACATTAGAGGTATCGGTCCCTCTATTTGTGCCCATAAGATCCACTTGGAGAAGGGTGCTAAGTCCTTATGTGAACCACAGCGTAGGTTAAATCCTATCATGAAAGAAGTGGTGAGGGTTGAGGTTTTGAAGTTTTTGGATGCAAGCATTATTTACCCTGTCTCAGATAGTAGATGGGTAAGCCCAACACAAGTTGTACCCAAAAAGACTAGCAATACTGTAGTCAAGAATTCTAAAGATGAATTAGTCCCAACTAATGTCCCTACAAGTTGGAGGATGTGCATTGACTATAAGAAATTAAATGTTGTGACTAGGAAATTAAATGTTGTTAGGACATATTTCATTCAATTGTTAGGAATATATGTCACTATTTTTATGTAATTGGCTAATCTTTTGACAAAACACACTTTACTTATATTTGGGTAAATCTAGTTTTGAAGACATGCAAGTCTATTCAAGATCAAGTGTTGAAGACATGCAAGTCTATCCAAGATTCAAGTCTGAAAAGTGCCTGTCATTAAAGCTCGACAGCTAGCCATCTATCGAGCTTGAAGAGCTATTCCAGCCCCGTGGCTCGACAGATAGGCATTTGTCGAGGTTTATGAAAAATAGAATTTCAATTCTGTTTTGACTCCAATCCGTGATTATATGTTTGGGCCTTCTTTTTTCACAACTCTAGACATATAAAAGGATTATTTTAAGGGCCGTTAAAGCGGACACAAGTTGCACAAGTGTTGAGCAAAGTTTATTTGAGCAAATTGTGACCGAAGACAGAATTTGCCCTAGTTCATCTTTCTTGTGAAAAAGTTGTTGTGTTTGTACACCGTAGAGTTTTGTGCATCTTTTGGATCTTCATTGTGTGATGAACTGAAGAACTCTGCAGCCAACATCCTTCTCAAGTTGGTGTGTTAGTCACTTACTAGGATCCGTGCATCTATTGGTTAGTCATGTTCTTGGAGTCGTGCATTGAAAGGAGAGATTGCCACTACATTACAAGTTCAATTGGGTATTGGGGTAAGGGTTCAACTATAGGTTGGTATAAGGTACTGGGATTCCTTTACTTGTAACTGCTTGTTGTGATAATAGTGGATTCTTGGGAGTGATGACCTTAAAATCACTCGGTGGGGTTTTTGCCGTGATTGGTTTTCCCCATTGTAAACAAATTACCATGTCATTTATTTTCCACTGCGTACTTAGTTTAATTGGTGGTTTGTTTGTGCTACCATGCATTCGTATGTTAATTTGATTAATTAATAAACTTGGCTAATTAATCAATTAATTCATCACAAGGGGTCAATATGTTTTTGGCTTATCAAGTGGTATCAAAGCGGGCACACTGTGATTAGGTTTTAATCTTTACTGTGTGATCCATTGACCCTTGTTGTCATGGAAACTCTTGATTGTTTTGATTTGCATGATCTTATGTTGAATGATGATGATGATATTCAAGATGCCTATTGCAAGCTTTATAATTTTTGTATGAAATCTCTTGAATATTCTACAAAATTAAAAGCTAAATTTAAAAAGGTCAAGCTTGAAAAAGATGATTTGATTGCAAAATTGGATGAAGCCAATAATTTGAATGAGAATTTTAAAAATCAAATTTCATCTCAAGTAGACAAAATTAAAAGTTTGGAAGAGCAACTAGTTGAATCTAAAACTGAAGTTGAAAAATTAACTAGTGCCAAACGTTGAGCCTAACTCAAAAGAAAAGGATTTTTATATTCCTCTATTTAAAAGGAATAATGAAGAGTTGAAGACTAATATTGCTAGCATAGACAAAGGTAAAAATTCTGATATTAACGTTGAAGTTTCTAAACCTATCTCTAAAACTCCTCCTAGAAAGAATAAAAATTCTAAATTTGTCCCCACTTGTCATCATTGTCATATTGTTGGTCATATTAGGCCAAATTGTCTTAAATTAAGGTCTTTGTCAACCTCTAAGGTTAGACCTCCTTCTAGGAAAATGAGTAGTTCTAAAATTACTCATGTTTGTCACCATTGTGGTGCTTCTGGTCACACTCGTCCTAATAGGCTCTATACCTATTCTTGGTGAGTTATTAAAAGTTTTGAGCTTTTTGACTCAATTTCAGGGGAATTCTAATTCCCCTATGTCCTTTAGTAGTCATACTAGAACACATGCTTTTTCATCTTCACGACCAAAGACTCATGCTGTATGGGTGATAAAGGATCCTAAAATTTAATTGTCTTTTCTGTTTGTCCTCTGCTTTAATTCTTTCTATCTATAGTAGGATTCTCTTGCTTGTTTACTTATCTTTTTGGAATCATACTTTCATGCATTTGCATTTTTTCTTTCATGCTTTCATGTATATGCATCTTTCTTTCATGCTTTCATGTTGTTTGTCTGTTTTTGTTTGGTTTTTTAGTTTTTATTTTGTTTTGATTTCAAAATAATAAAAAAAGACAAAAATCAGAAAAATACAAAAATAGTGTGTGTTTGTGTACATTGGTACTTGTGTATCTTGGATGGCCAATGAAACAAAGTTTCCTAAAATTTGTATCTTTTGTAGCTTAGATGAGCATCTCTTGGCACAACTAAGCAAGTGAGCTTTGTGGCTCGTGTTTGTGATAAGTAAGATTAAGGAGTCTCTAGTACTTTACACTCGTATCACTTTCTTTGACGGGTAGGACTAGAAAATCCTAAGAAAAAGGCATCAGTAACCATCTCACCACTATTACCCGCCAATCAGGATATGACATCTATATGCTTCGGCATAGCAAAAGGGAAATGTTCGGCATAGCAAAAGTGCAATGTCAATGATATCTGTATGCTTTGGTATGGCAAAAGTGCAATGTCAAAAGCTTAACATAATTGGGTAAGTCTTTTCTCTCTCTTATATACCCATGCATAGTTTGCTTAAAAAGAAAAATATGCAAAGAAAAATCAAAAGCAAAAAGACCAAAAATACTTTTAAATATGATTGCAAGCGTGTATTCTAGGAGATGTGAGAGTTATAGGATGTACCTCGAAGGTGATAGTCTCCATCAAACAGTTATGATTGTGTGTGTGTTAAAGTGATTTTCTCATATCTCAAATCATCATAACATGTATACACCTATGCAATCTTGCGATATTTTTCACACACAATATGCAATATTCTTTGCTACTCTTGATACATGTGCAGGTACAATGTGATTTGGCGATCACAAGATTTACATGTGTTAATGTATGCTTACTAAACTGTCTTAACTTATTTTTGAAATATCAAATGGGTTAGACTTGTTTTGTGTGTGTGTGTGTGTGTGTGTGTGTGTGTGTGTGTGTGTTTTGGGATCTATGTGCTTGACATTTTTCTTCATTGAAAGATGATTTTGAGAATTCAAAATGTTGTTTGGATCCTTGCTTGAGTTGCATGCTTGATTGCATTCATATCTGTGTTTTTCCCTTCTTGAAAAACTATTTTTAAGCAATCTCGACAGATCCTCGACACCTCTCGATACCTAGCTATTTGTCGAGCTCTTAAGCTGTTTCTTATCGCAATCTCAACACCTCTTGATAGCTAGGTGGATCGATCAAGAAATCTACTGTCTCCTCAATAGCTTCTCAGCAGCTCGATGGATCTATTGAGATTTCTTTTGTCTCCTCGATAGTTCATCGATACATCTTCGATCCATCGAGCTTATTTTGCTATGGACACCTCTCAATAGCTACATCTGTCTAAGCTTTTAAAGCTCGACACATGTCTCGACACCTCTATCTATCGAAAATTACTGAGCTTGTATATAAAGGGTCTTCGCGATCTCCAGTTCATTTTTCTCGATCTGTCCGTGTCTCTCTCACTCCCAAAACCTCTCTCACTCACTTTTAACCTCTTCCTTAAGGATTCTTCAAGCTTATTCAAGTTTTTCTTCACTTGGTAAGTCTCTAATACCTCATTTTCATGCATTTCATGTTTTGAAAGCTAAGTTTTTGGGATTTCTACAAAATTTGGGGTTTTTCAAAATCAAAAAGGTTTTTGTGAAATTTTTGGGATGGATTTTGAAGATTTGATCTTAAAAATTTCATGCATTGCATCACACTCACATTTTAACAGTATTATCATGCATTTTAGATGTGTGCAATTGATTATGTGCTGGTAGGATTGGATTGGGCCAAGCCCATGATGCCTTTTATATTGCATGTCACATGTTCATGCATTCCCATGCATACGTTCTTACTCTTCAATATATCTTGATATATTTGAATTGTATTTGGGACTATTCTGATTGTCTCTCTCTTCTGTTTATGATAGTGCGTCAATGGCACCAAAACGTAAGTCTACTCCGTCCCAAAACCCTCTTCGTTCCGATGTATCCACTTCCTCCGATCCTACTCCTTCTACTATTTGGTTCCGTGATGGGCAAGCTCGAAAGGACTTCTCAGAGAACTTTTCTCAACGAGGTGTTCATTCGGAATGCTGAGTCATTTTGTTAGACTTCTCTGACACTAACCTTCCCACTGTCATTCACAGTAAGGGATGGAAGTCACTGTGTGACATCCCGATCACATGTCCATCCTTGCTGATCCAGGAGTTTTACTCCAACATGCATGGATTCGATTATTTAGTACCTCTTTTTCATACTCACATTCGAGGTACGCGCATAATGGTCACATCGGAGTTGGTATCTGATGTGCTCCGTGTCCCGAGGGTAAAGCATCCTGACTATCCCGGTTGTGAGCATCTGCGGACTGCGTCCAAAGATGAGATGATTTCTGTTTTCTACGAGCTTCCTTCTGCTTAGGGTGATCGTCAGTTTACACCAAGTTCGACCTTTGCTAAAGGTCCTAGATTCATGAACATGGTGATGACTTATATTTTGCACTCTCTCTCTCACTATAACTCTATCACCGAGCCTCGTGCTCGATTTTTGTTGTCCCTTCTAGAGCACCTCACTATATATTTTCCTTCACATTTTATTCTTTCTATTATAGATGTCTATAGGGATACGACTACCCATGATAAGCTCATTTTCCCTTCAGCTATCACGCGAATTTTGAGCGATTTTTCTATTCCTTTTCCCTCTTTCGACCACTTCACCATAATGTGTGCCATTGATGTCGCTACAGTTAAACGGAGCGAGGCGCAGTTTCGATTGAGGCCATTTGGTGTGGCAGCTCCTCTTGCTCCTTCAGCTCCATCCACCTCCACTCCCTTTACTTCAGCGAGAGGTATGACCTTAGATGCGATCATGGCACAGCTTTAGCGCATTGATGCTCGCCTTGATGCACTCACTGATGAGTTGTGTCAAGTGAACACCCATGTCGGCTGTATTCCTAGATGGCAGGCTCGCCTTGGTGGCTTCGTTGAGCCTCGCTCTCCTTCACCAGAAGCATCTGAGAACGATGACTCTGACGACAATGAGGATGATGATGATGGAAATGCTAGCTCTTCCAGCTCAGATGAGATGTCTACTTGACACTCTTACCCTTTGTCACTCGTGACAAAAAGAGGGAGTAGTTTTGGCAAATGAGAGTAGTCATACTTAAGGGGAAAGTTAATATAGGACCTTTTTGTTAGGGGGAGTGCTGTTATTTGAGGGATATAGTGAGGATATTATGTATCTTTTCTTTTCTTTCTATTTTAGATACATTATTCATGTACCTTAGATCTTGTGATCATATTTTGATAGCAAACTTTGTACTTGTTTATATATATGCATCTGCGGTTGCTATTACAGTTCTTTCACCTATCTCTTACATGTGTTGTTTTTTTTTTCTCTTTATACACATGCTTCTTATTTATTGTACGCAATCTATTATTTTTGTTTCACACTAAGATTCCGTGATGAGTTTTGTTTAAAGTGTTTCAGAAATACAGGTTGTCAAAGTCTTTCTTGCCGTGGACTCTCTTCTTGCAAAGTTTTTCAAGAGTTTATGTTAGGATAGATTTTATTGTATTCAACAAATGAATATGAGTTGAGTGATTTATGACTTTGCTAATATGTTCATTTGTTTGTTGTGGTTTTGTCACAGATTGCCAAAAGGGGAGATTGTTAGGACATATATGATTCACTTGTTGGGAACATATGTCACTATTTTTATGTAGTTAGCTAATCCTCTAACAAAACACACTTTACTTATATTTGGGTAGATCTAGGATGTGTTTAATACTTCAAAAAACTTTGTTTCCAGATCAGTGTTGAAGCCATGCAAGTCTGTCTAAGATTCAAGTCTGAAAAGTGCCTGCTATTAAAGCCCGACAGTTAACTCTACAGTTAGCCATCTATCGAGCTTGAAGAGCTGTTCCAACCCCGTGGCTTGACAGCTAGCTCGACAGATAGGCATCTGTCAAGGTTTATGAAAAACAGAATTTCAGTTCTGTTTTGACTCCAATCTGTGATTATGTGTTTGGGCCTTCTTTTCTCACAACCCTAGACATATAAGATGATTATTTTAAGGGCCGTCAAAGCGAACACAAGTTGCACAAGTGTTAAGCAAAGTTTGTTCAAGCAAATTTGACCGAAGACAGAATTTGCCCTAGTTCATCTTTCTTGTGAAGAAGTTGCTGTGTTTGTACACCATAGGATTTTGTGACCAAGCATCTTCTAGATCTTCATCGTGTGATGAATTGAAAAACTTTGCAACCAACATCTTTTTCTAGTTGGTGAATCAAGTCACGTACTGGGATCCGTGCAATTGGTTAGTCACGTACTGGGAGCCGTGCATTAGAAGGAGAGATTGTCACTACAAAACAAGTCTAATTGGGTATTGGTGTAAGGGTTCAACTGTAAGTTGGTATAAGGTACTGGGATTCCTTTACTTGTAAGCACTTGGTATGATAAGAGTGGATTCTCGGGAATGGTGGCCTTAAAATCACCCGATGGGGTTTTAGCTGTAATTGGTTTTCCCCAAGACTAAAGCAGTAGTTGCTATTATTCTAGCTATTACAACGGCTGGAATTTACCCAGGAGTGAACAATGGTGCTGTCAGATTCATTATCTTGATGTAGTTAATAGTTTTCACACCCTTGTGCATACATTCTAGAAGATAAATAAAACTAAACAAAAATAATTGACCAAGATAAGAACTATAAGTATTTTTTACATAAACTAATTAACATGATTATGATCTCATATACAAATATATAGTGCTTCAGCGCCATTAGTTAAACATGGTTGTGGGGAATTGTTTTAAACAATCATTGAGTCCCTGTGTCCCACAATTCTAATTGGCATTTTTTTTTTTTTTTTTTTGCTTATGTTGAAGTCACAGCTCCCAATGAATAGGCCAAGTATACGAGAACTCCTGTCAATACATATACACTACATTGTGAGACAAAGTGCAAGCATGGCCTCAAAGGGAATCAAACATTGAATTCATATCAGATTTGCTACTTTAAATTCTAATAAGGAATCTTGGATCTCAAACATATATCATAAACTAGTATACAATAAGTTCATCATAAATTATCATAATGCCACACATAAATAAAACCCTCCCAAAAAAAACCCAAATCTGAAAATCATAAACCCTAACTCATATCAAACAACCAATGTCAAAATCATCAAAAAAATAAATAAATCTCACACAACCAAATCAACACCAAAAAACCCATATGAAAAATGATAAGAAATCAAATATGTGTAAAAAATTATGATTCATCAAAAATAAAACCTAAAACTTTGAGTCGTTTTTCCAGCAAGGAGTAGAAATCAAACCTAAGAAAAACCAGAGAAGGGTTAGAGATGAAGAAAAATGAAAAGAAAAGTAGAAATCTAATCTAAAAAGGCAAAAAAGTACCTGGTTTTGTAGACGATGGGCAGCGCTGGCGGAAGCTGGAGCTGGCCAGTGGTGCCTTGGACCTTGGAGCCGGAGATTGATGGGAGAAAGGACTGGAGGTGGCTGGGTTTTTAGGAGAAAAATCAGAGAGGGTGGCTGGATTTTTTTGGAGAGCGATATGAGAAGGAGAGTTTTAGCGCGAAAGTAATTGCAGGAGTGATAAGTATCAGGGTGCGAGGGATTGAGCAAATGTAAAATGTTTTCCAAAAATTTTAAGTGTAAAATATTTTACTTAAATTTGCTTAGGTTGATTTGGTTGACTGCAAATATTTTATTTTTGACCAAATATTTTATTGCAAAACAAACACTGTAAAATTGAAAAATATTTTCTTAAAATATTTTACTTTGAAACAAATAGAGCGTTTATTACGAAGGTGGACACCACCTCTCTTAAAGAACATGTTTATCTTGATTGATCCATGCTCCCATGGAAGGAGTTGTTTTACTTTAGTTTTTCTTTTTCTTTTTTTTTAGTTTCATTTTTTTTCATTAACAATTGGATATAGTGATGTTAGTCTTCAAACTGCTTTCATCCTACCATTCTCAGGTACTCTTTACCAACTCTCCTTATTTCATATTTTTGTTTTCTATGTAAGAAGTTTTGCATGACTTATGCTTTGGCTTATAACATTGAGGACAATGTTGAGTTTTGTAAAGTTCTTATTTACAACTATTTTGTGTTGGCTTTAATTCCATACCAAATTTAATTGTAATTTTGTTCAATCTTATGTACCCTCTATTTAATGTGGGATTTCTTTGTATGGGTTGTGTGTGAGAGAGAGTGTGAAGACTCAAGACAACATTGAAGATCAAAGGAGTTTTCGTGGGTAGCTCGCGAGAAGACTTCCCGTGAAGTGAGCTATGTGCAGAGCACATGACTGGAATGCAAAGAGTTATGACAGATGGTGACAACTAGTTTTTGCGAGTATCTCACGGGTAAGGCCTTCCCGCGAGATACCCGCGAAACATTTAGTTTTTCTATCTTGGCATATCTGCTCCACTATGTCTTCACCCACACTATATATACCATCATTACCCACATATTGAGAGAAGTGCTTTCAGAGAGAAAACCCTAGCCATAACCCTTGAGAGTTAGAGATTTTCATACCCA
Source organism: Lithocarpus polystachyus (assembly GCA_033629205.1). Lineage (NCBI taxonomy): Eukaryota > Viridiplantae > Streptophyta > Magnoliopsida > Fagales > Fagaceae > Lithocarpus > Lithocarpus polystachyus. The sequence continues at coordinate 42,919,680 of CM066165.1, read as the reverse complement.
CAATCCTCTATACAATCCATTGTAGTTTTCCTTAACTTCTACCTCTCCATATCCAAATCCTTGAGAGATTGATAGCCCAAACACTTACCACACCCATTCTGAGTGGACAGTGAGGTTTTGGTGCTGCTGGGAAGCATTGGAAGAAGACATTTGTTTGGTGGATGCAATCGGGCTGAATTCTGTGATCCGGAGAGCTAGAGAAGACAAGGCTTCATCAAGTCAATTGGTAGTAGGAGCTTGGAGGGCTCAAGTACATGGGGTAGACTAGGCTTGGAGGGTCTTTTGTTATTTGTGTACTTCAACTTATTCTTTAGTGGATCTATTTTTTGCCAAGTTTTTCGGTTTCCTCTTCGATAACACATCACGGTGTTTTCTTGTGTTTGCATCTTTCTTCCCTACTCTTTTAGCTTTCATTTTATTGTTGATATTTGATGAATATGGCTTAGAATAGTTTTATTTTTGTTTGCTCGCATTTACTCTATTCCGCACTTTGTTCAAGTTAGAGTAAAATCAACCGAGCCGTAATTTTTAATTTAGGGTTCTAAACAGCTCTTGTGTTTTCACACATATTCGAGCTTTCAATTGGTATCAGAGCGGGTGCACTTGTTGTGGTTTCATTACCGTAGTGTGATCCTAGACCCTTTGGCTTGCTATGGATAGTACTATGGCAAAGGCCAACATGAAGCATAGTTCATGTGTTTGTGATAATGACTCTATGAGCATCTTTGGAGATTGTCCCAACAATGAGCTTTTAGAGTTATTCAAATCAAAGAAACATGCTAAAATTTTTGTACACATGCTGAAATCTTTAGAGCATATGAATCATGATATTCATAATAGCTTGTGTGAGTCGAAATCCCTAATTGCTAAATATGAGAGAAGGAATAGACATTTGTGTGATAAACTTGATTGTTTGAAAAGAAAGCTTAACTCATCTATGAATGAAGTAAAGGAAGATGAGTCCTGCTTTAATGGTCAAGAATGCCTATCTCATGCTTGTCTTTTTGTTCATACCACCTTGAAAGTGTTTAATTCGTGTTTGTGGTACCTTGACAGTGGATGTTCAAGGCACACGACTGGAGATAAATCACTGTTCAAAACTCTTAAGGAGAAGGAAGAAGACTTTGTAACTTTTGGAGGTGGTAGTCACTCACAAGTTCTTGGAAAGGGAACCGTTGATATTCTAAAACTTCCCTTATTGACTAATGTTCTTTACATCAAAGGATTAAAAGTGAACTTGTTGAGTATCACCCAAATATGTGATGAAGACTTCCTAGTTCAATTCTCAAAGAAAGGTTGTCTAATTCTCAATGAAGAAGGTGTTTAAGTATTGAAGGGACTTTGGACCACCGACAATTGCAATGGTGTTATTCCCAAGCCAAACGTATCAAGTTAGAGTGCTCGAGTGAATTTTTTGGAGTTATGGCATCAACAGTTTGGGCATGCAAATTACAAACAAGTGGCAAAAGTCTCAAAGCTTGAAGTGGTGGTTGGTTTGCCAAGTTTGGAAAGATTAAGAAGAATGTTTGTGGTCCGTGTCAATTGGAAAAAACAAACAAAATCAACCCATCCTAAAGTAAATGTAGTTGCTACTTCTCATCCTTTGGAGTTACTTCATGTGGATCTAATGGGTCCAACGAGAACGCAAAGCATGGGTGGAAAACGTTACGTCATGGTGGTGGTTGATGATTTCTCAAGGTATTCTTGGGCGGAATTTCTTAGAGAGAAGTCTAAGGCATGCGACAAGATGAAAAGGTTATGCAAGAGGCTCCAAAATGAAAAGGGAGTTCCCATAGTCAAAATCAAAAGTGATCATGGGAAGGAGTTTGAAAATGCAAAATTTGAAGCGTTTTCCAATGAGCACGGTATCAAAAAGGAATTCTCAGCTCCAAAGACTCCACAACAGAATAGGGTGGTTGAAAGAAAGAACCGAGTGATCCAAGAGATGGTGAGAGTAATGCTTCTTAACAAAAACATTCCATAGAAATTTTGGACTGAAGCGGTGAACACTTTGTGTCACATTGGGAATAGGATTTTCTTCTAAGCAGGAACAAAGAAGACATCATACGAAATTTGGGGGGAAAGGAAGCCGAAGGTGAAATACTTCCGAGTATTTGGAAGCAAATACTACATTCAAAATGATGGGGAGAATCTTAGGAAATTGATGCTAAGAGTGACGAAGGGATCTTCCTAGGATACTCCACAAATAGCCAAGCATGTATAGTGTACAATAAGTGCACTAAGACGGTGATGGAATTAATAAATGTGGTCATAGATGACATCATCTCAAAAAAGGATGTTAATGAGGATGGCAAAGGACCAAGCATTAAGAAGAATGAGGGTGATGACAACATGTCTCAAAGTGATGATGGTGAGAGAGAATCACCGAAAAAGGAGTCTACAGCTCCTACATCAAGAAGGGAGACTAGATCAACACAAGGATCTTTAAGCCCACTCACCCCTCTGGAAGTTCAAACTTCAATTTCTCATGATGAGGAACCCTCTACTTCCAAGAAACCGTCATCAAAAGTAACTCTCAATCATCCCACAAGCAATATCATTGGTGATTTAGATGAAGCACTTCATTTAAGAAAATGATCGAGCTATAGTGTGAATCATGTGACATACAATTGTTATCTTGCTCAATTTGAACCCAAGATAGTGGGAGAGGCCTTGAAAGATGAGAATTAGGTAGAATCCATGCATCAAGAGTTGCATTAATTTGTTAGAAATGATGTATGGGAATTGGTACCAAGGCCTAAGGATACACATGTAATCGGCACCAAGTGGATCTTTAAAAACAAGACCGATGAAGATGGTGAAGTTGTCTGAAACAAGTCTAGATTGGTGGCTCAAGGATATACTCAAGTTGAAGGCGTTGACTTTGATGAGTCATTTGCTCTGTTAGCAAGACTAGAGTCAATCCGAATTCTTCTCTCTATAGTGTGTATCATGAACTTCAAGCTATACCAAATGGATGTGAAGAATGCCTTCTTGAACGGACTTTTGAAAGAAGAAGTGTTCGTTGAGCAACCAAAGGGGTTTCAAAATCCTCACTTTCCGAACCATGTGCTAAGACTGAAGAAGGCATTATATAGGCTAAAGCAAGCACCAAGAGCTTGGTATGATCACCTCACCACATACCTTTTGGTGCTCAAGAGAGGTCAAGCCAATCGAACACTCTTTGTTAAAAGAGATGAGAAATCTCTCCTTGTTGCTCAAGTATATGTGGATGATATTGTCTTTGGATCCACAATCGATCACCTTGCTCAAGAATTTTCAGAAGAAATGAAAAGGAGTTTGAGATGAGCATGGTAGGGGAGTTAAACTACTTCCTAGGGCTTTAAGTGAAACAATGGAAGGATGAGATATTTATATCTCAAGAGAAGTATGCCAAAAATATTGTCAAGAGATTCGGTTTAGAGTCCAAAAAGCATACTTCCACTGCTATGAGTTCCTCGGTAAAACCAAGCCTCGATGCAGCCGATGTGGAAGTAGATCCAACACTCTATCAAAGCATGATTGGTAGTCTTCAATACCTTACTACGAGTAGGTCGGACATCACTTTTAGTGTAGGGGTATGTGCACGATTTCAGGCAGCCCCCAAAGAGTCCCACTTAATAGTAGTCAAACGAATTATGCGTTATCAATGGCACATTTGACTATGGAATTTCGTATTCAAGAGACTCAAATGAGTGCTTAGCTGGACATTTGGATGCTGACTGGGCCGGGTGCGTTGATGATAGGAAGAGAGCCTCAGGTGGTTGTTTTTACCTTGGAAATAACCTAGTGTCGTGGATGCGCAAAAGCAAAATTAGGTCTCTCTATCAACAGTTGAAGCTGAATACATCGCAGCGAGGAGTTGTTGTGCATAACTATTATAGATGAAGAAGCTACTACATGATTACGGAATCACTCAAGACACTTTGTGTGTGTTTTATGATAACACGAGTGCCAAAATCCTGTCAAAAAATCCTGTTCAACACTCGAAATCAAAGCATATCGAGATTCAAAACCACTTCATTCAAGAGTTGGTGGAAGAGAAGATTGTGTGTTTAGAGTTTATAAACACCAACAACCAGAAGGCAGACATATTTACCAAACCTCTTGATGGTCCACGATGTTAGTCTCTGCATAAGACCATTGGTGTCAGTATCATCCCTTGACTTATATCTCTTGTGTGACCTTATTCTGTTCACTGTTGCATACCAACTTTATAGGTCTTACTTGTTTAGTTAGATGATGTTTCTTTTCAAGTTTGTTTTATATTTGCTTGTTAGGTTCTAAGAATTAGAAACTAATGTATTAGAACTTCATTTTGTAATGTTGGCAAACCATGATCAAAACGGTTTTAGTCTTGTTTAGACTTGCTCAAAGTATGGGGTTTTCATGTAAAGTTGGAATCGAGTTACTGCAGAATTTACTGTGCATTTCTGCCTGGCTCGATCGATTGAGAATTAGACTCGACCAATTGAAAGTCGTGCAGAATGTTTTTTCGACAGAATTTCCAACTCAGCCCTAGTCCATTTAATGTGTAGGGTTTTATGTTTTGCCCTAAGTATAAAAAGGAAAACCCTAGCCACGTTTTTAGTGTTCTGAATATTGTGTTTGTGAATCTTATTTTTGAGATCTAGAGGTGTTTACCTTCACATACACTTAGGGTTTCCAATCTCAAGATTGATGTCAAGAGCTTGGTAATCTTTCAGTTGCAGAATCAAGAGCTTCAAGATATACAAGCAAGTGTGCTTGTGCTTTGCTGAGAATTCAAGGAAAGAAGTAGTCCGTGGACTCGGAGTTGTCACGTGGTCGTGGTAGTAAGTTTCCTACTCGAGGTAGCAATAGGATGTTAGTGGTCTAAGTCGCTATTGTGTAAACTTCAATTCTTTCATAGTGAATTCCTTTTTACCTTGAGGATAGCTAGGTTAAATCCTCCTCAGGTTTTTACCGGTTTGGTTTCCTGGGTTATCATATCGTGTGTTATTTATTTTCCACATATTTGCATGATATGATATATTTGTGTTAACCTAGAATTGCTTAATTTACCTAAGTTAATCACTTAGCTAAATATCTAGGTTAATCTGTTTGGGTTTAAGGGGTCTAAATTTCTAACATTGATGTTTTTATTGATCTTACTTTTTTTGTTCTTTTTTTTAGTGTGCTAAAAAATTCAAAGACCCATAAAAATTAAAAAATCTCCAAAAATTTTGATCGCTTGTGTTGTGTATATCACATGTGAGTTTGGCCTAGTACCTTCGTACTAACGGTGTAGTGCATTTATGAGCTTAACTTGTCCTGTATGCACTTCTATCTTTGTGGGAAATATCTTGACATCTATGTGTGATTGTTGTAAATCGATCTTCAAGCTTGTCATGAATGATTAGTCAATAGTCTTGATGGTTTTGATTCATGCATAGACTTATGCCTATACATCTTCCCACCTTTTATGTTTTTACTTTATAGCTCATCAAATGTCAAATCTCGAATAGAGATAATGACTTGCAAAAGCTGTTGCACATACTAGTATTTAACTAAGAAAAAGGGAAAGTGACTTGTATTGAAATGTATGGTGCCAAAAAGCCAAGGGCTTGCTCTCAAAAATTGAAATATCAAAAATTTCAGCCATCGATCTTAAAATGAGATGTATTGTTCATAAATGTTCAAAAGTTAAGTGTGAAAGAAGCCAAAAGTAAAGCTTCAAAAATATGTAATCATTTTCTTGTGGGAGGTCATATATGTTCATTTCTATAATTGAGACAGACCACTTGACTTAGTACTAGTTGTGTATGACTTGATTGAATAAGGTTCACTCTAGACTAAGGAATTTTCTACATTTGATACACACACACAACACACAAGTCTATTACTCAATGAATGCTTATTTCGTTTGTGTGATTGTACGTTCTCAAATGTGATGTGTATACTCAATTGCTTGTTAATCAAACCCAAAAAGATTTTTAAGTATTTTATATTTTTTTGAAAGTGTTTTTATGCTTTCGTGTTTTGAGTTTTTGTTCATGTTGTACTTTTTATATTTTTCATCAAACTCCTTCAAAGGCATTTTCGAGAGAAGCTCGCGAGTAAGCTCTTCCTGCGAAAATAAGAAAGGCAAAAATGAAAACACAAAATTTTTAGACAGATCCTTTCGTGACTGTCTCGCGATTGTTTCGTGAGTAATGCTTACCTACAAAAAGTTTTGTGCTTCAAAGGCATTTTTCGCAAGTAACTTCGCGAGAAGCTAACCTGCGAAAAATGCATGTTTTCAGTTTTTAAAGGGCTGATCATGACAGTTTTTCAAAATCACACCCTTTGCCTCCCTCAAGCCTTTCTCAATCCTAAACATTTTTTCTCTCAAAAACCCAACCAAAACTCAAGAGAAAACATCTCCAAATCATTTCTAAGGTATGTTTACTCAATCTTTTCTCTTTATTTCATAAGATTATGCCTTAGATTCTAGGTTTTCATGAGTTGGGTGTATTTTTTTTGGGGTTAGGAAACTTTAAGTTCTGTGAAAATTTGTTTTCAATTTCTTGATTGGGCTCTGTCCCATTTTCTTTGTTTGTGTTTGTGTTGGCCCCTTGTGGCAATTTAACTTGTATTTAGGCAAGATTCACACATGTTCATGCATTGCCTACAGATGTTTTGTGTTAGTGCATACCAAGTGTTTGATAAAATGCCCAAATAGCATTTTGGTGTTGTTTTGGACTCCAATGAGTACCAAACATTGGGGATTACCATGATTATACATGTTTATCATGTTTTGATCATTGGTTGTGTGTTTTACATACTTTGACCCAAATGTGCTTAGTCATGCCTTGTTCATGCATCACATATGCACACCACATGAACACTTGTTGCACACACTTGTTCACTTATCATATTTTGCATATCACTCATGCTAAATATATGTTGTTACATGTTTAGCATTTACAACATGATTTTGTGACATTGTTTATGTTCCTTTTAGGACTTTGTGTTTATTTTATGGACTAACTTGGTAATAATCAAGTTTGTGTTCTTGTTTTTGTGTTTTTGTACTTGTCTTTTTATGCTTTGTGAATATTTTTGTAGATGTCTCCTACCAAGCATTCTACCACAAAGAAATCATCAAAGCGTCCATGCTCGGACTCAAAGAATTTCTGAAGCATTGAGGCAGACATGGCCTACAATGACTTCTACAAAAAGGCAACGATCATCATGGAAAGGGTTGTAAGAATGGAGACCCTTGAAAACACTTCCATTCCTAAGGTATTCAAGGAGAGGACATGGATAATTTGCTGAACCCAAGTGAGAATGTCTTTGCCGAACTCATAAGGGAATTCTTTACAAACCCTTGTGGAAGGGAAGCGCATAAATTGTTGGGTGAGGCAAAGAGAATTCATTATCACAAGGGAGTCTATTCAAGAGGTACTAGAAGTTCGTCCACCACCATAACAAATTTCTATCCAATATGATGATAGATTGGATTCTCTTGAGCCAATGGTAGATCTCCTCGGTGGCTCTCTAAAAAAGAAGTCACTAAATACAATTCCTTTCACCGCGGAGATGAGGACACTGGCCTATATAATGAGACACAACCTCTACCCAGTGACGAACTTGACCACATTTTCAGGACCAAGAACCATGTTTCTATATGATCTCATCACACATAAGGAGATTGACATATGCAGTCACATATACTACCTCTAACCAAAAGCAACACCAAAAGGAACTCAAGAACAATCCCGCCATTCCCAAGTCTCATTAAGGCTCTTATAGCAAAAACAAGGATGAAGATACCAAGCAGTTTTACCATCATGCAAAGGGACTATCCAATTGGCACTCAAACAATGACCCGAAGCAAAACCCATATCACCGGACCAAAAATCAGGATTTCTCAAATCCCAAGGGATAATGTTGAAGAAGAAGGTGGGGACACAGAGGAAGAGATTGACAGGTTTACATCAGCCCCGAAGGGCTCTGCACAACCATCCTCCCAAGCACCAGCACGGGGACCCAATCGTCTTGACCATCTAATTGCGAGGGTTAAGCAGCTGTATGGTATGCTAGAATCCCATGTGCAGCACACCTCGGATCAGCTTACCTATGTTGAAGGCCAGATCACTGCATTATCGTCTCAGATTGAAGACTTGATGATGGAGCAGCGGCAGCATCAAGAGGGCTCTAAATCAGAATCTGAAGAATTTTAGCCTCTTTGGCCATTCCAATCAAAATGGGGAAGAAAGTTTGAGGGGGAGATGCACAGCTTGAGAGGGAGCATAGCATAGCATATCATAGATATTGGTTTATTTTGGTGGTTTAGTAGTTCACGTTTGGTTTTCGCACTCTACTTTCTTGTACCTCATAGTTTTCAAAACTTTTGGATATTTACATTGCTTTCTTTCAAAGCCTCTAAAGTACTCTAGTTTAAAACTTCAATTTTTTATTTAGTACTTTGTTTTTGTATCCTAGCTTTGTAGCATTTTTTTAAAGTACTTTTAGATTAATGCATACATTATCTTTAGTACTATACACTTGTGCCCTTGTTGGATCTTGTATCCTTGATGCAAATACTTTAATGTTTTGCATTGGTTGTGTGTTGGACATGCAATTGATTTTTGTGTTGCTCTTAATTGCATTGCATGTCCGGATGATCATTTACTAGCTAAATGCTCATTGTAGTCATTCTTTAATGATTGTTCTTGTTTGATCAAGATATGCTTCATAGTTTAGATCCTATTAATTACCTTGATCGCATTTTACTTGCTCCTGTACGTACCTTGTATTCAACTTTTCATAAGCTTAATGAAAGTTTTTTTTGTGTACGAGTGTTTCAGGATACAAGTGTATACGTGTAAGTGATTCACAACGTCTAGACTAGGTGTGAGTGAGTTTTGCCACTATTCCCAAACTCACATTTAAGTCTAAAGTCTGTTTTAGGGGTTTTGTCACGGAATAGCCAAAGGGGGAGATTGTAAAGTTGTTATTTACAACTATTTTATGTTGGCTTTAATTCTATGCCAAATTTGATTGTAATTTTGCTCAATCTTATGTACCTTGTATTTAATGTGGGATTTCTTTGTATAGGTTGTTTATGTAAGACAATGTGAAGACTGAAGACAACATTGAAGATCAAAGGAGTTTTCCTGAGTAGCTCGCGAGAAGACTTCCCGCAATGTGAGCCACATGTAGAGCACATGACTAGAATGCGAAGAGTCGTGACAAATGGTGACAGCTGGTTTTCACGAGTATCTCGTGGGTAAGGCCTTCCCGTGAGATACCCGCAAAACATTTTGTTTTTCTATTTTGGAAAATCTACTCCACTATGTCTTCACCCACACTATATATACCATCATTACCCACATATTGAGAGGAATGCTTTCAGAGAGAAAACCCTAGCCATAACCCTTAAGAGTTAGAGATTGGTATACCCACAATCCTCTACACAATTCATTGTGGTTTTCCTCAACTCCTACCTCTCCATATCCAAATTATTGAGAGGTTGATAGCGCAAACACTTACCACACCCATTCTGAGTGGAAAGTGAGGTTTTGGTGATGCTGGGAAGTATTGGAAGAAGACATTTGTTTGGTGGATGCAATCGGGCTAAATTGTGTGATCCGCAGAGCTTGAGAAGATAAGGCTTCGTCAAGTCAGTTGGTAGCAGGAGCTTGGAGGGCTCAAGTACATGGGGTAGACTAGGTTTGGAAAATCTTTTGTTATTTGTGTACTCCAACTTATTCTCTAGTGGATCGATTTACTGCTTGGAGGGCAACGGAGAGGTTTTTCGCCGAGTTCTTCAGTTTCCTCTTCAATAACACATCGCGGTATTATTGTTGATATTTGATGAATATGGCTTAGAGTAGTTTTATTGTTTGTTCGCTCGCATTTACTCTATTCCGCACTTAGTTTAAGTTAAAGTAAAATCAACCAAGCTGTAATTTTTAATTTGAGGATCTAAACAGCTCTTGTGTTTTCACACATATTCGAGCTTTCAAGTTTAAGTTGGGGGTTGTGGCTTTGCATAAATTGTTTCCATGTTAATTTGAGATTTTTATTAATTTTCATTCAAAACAAAAAATAATAAAAAGCAAAAAAAAAAAAAAAAATTGAGATCACATTTGTTGTACTTGAACTAAATGATTTGGCACATGAGTTTGAGAATTTTTTTTTTATGCTTTTTGCCTAATTCAAAAGTACATGTAATCTTAGTTTTTATTTATTAATCTTTTGTTAGCAGTGAGCAATTAATGTTGAACTTTTAGTTGTGCTTGTGTTAGGCTTACTCTTTGGGGAGTTGAGGTTTGATAAGGTAGTGTTATCCTAATAGCCACTCTGAGGCCTGATGAACTTTGACTTGCTTGTTCATTTCAGTCGCTGAAGAAGAAAAACTATTTTGGTTGAAATTTGGAGGCATTAATAAGGGACCAACGAATTAGACCAGGTACAATGAAAAGGGCTACTTAGTTGCGAAAATCTCTAAATGAAAAAAAAAAAAAAAAGGACAAAAAAGACAAAGAAAAAGAAAAGAAACAAAAAAGATAAATAGAAATGGGGGTTCCAATTGAAGAAGGAAGCAACATAACCATGAATTCTATGTGATCTGATATTTTTGTTTAATTGGTCTATTTGACTAGAGTGAAAGCCATCATTGTAAAAATGCGAGTAAGCTGGAATATCACAAATAAAGCCCAAGAGGTATTAAGGTGAATATCCACATCTCTCATTAACTTGGATAGTGAGCTAAGTTTGGAATCAGAGTCTCAAGTTTTTGACCTTTTCTTAGTGGATATTGGTGTTGACATTGCCTTGGAGAACTGAAAGTTTACCATGTTTAAGCCGTACTCATAGTATAACTTGGTGCATATTAATTTACGATTTTCAAACAGAGGCTTAATACATTGAACTTGAGTTGTTGTCTTGGAAATTATAATAAGGTTAGAATTATTCTCAATCTTTTGTGCCTTAAAATTCTATATTTGAGTATTTCCATGTTCTCCAAAACTCTTGGTTGTGGTGCAATACTTTTGTTGAATTTCTACACATTCATTGCTTGAGGACAAGCAAAATGCTAGTTGGGGGGTGTGTTGATTGCTTAAAATTACACTATTATCTTAGTCTTGGTAGGCAATATCACATCAATTTCATGTTTAATTACACGTAAATATGTGAGTTTGAAATACTTCTAAAAAATATATTCATTACATGTATTTTTCTCTTGTAGGAGATTAAAACCATTCACCTAATCGTACAGCCATGCTGTCAAGAGAATCCAAAGGTCAAGATCAATTGGAGCATGATTTTTGAAGCATTAAATAAGTCAAAAATGTGTGAGAATAAAAAAGGGAAGAAAGAAATTTGTCCAAACCAAAATTGGAAAATCCTGATATGGAAACATCCTGTACTGTTTCAGTATTTTTGCCATAATTTCTTACAAAAATATCCGATTGACCTGATTCTTGTGGCCACGGAAAGAAGACTTGAAGATCTACAACTTTGTAGTTTACCACAAATTCCAGAAAAAAAAAATTTTTGAATGTCAAAAGTGGGCTGAAAAATGACAGTAGATAAAATTCTGAAAATCAAGGGATTCTCTTCCTAAATTTGAGGGATTTTCTTTTTTTCTTTCGGAGGAGACTGAAGTTATACATTTTTCATCTCCACTATAACCTCAGCCTCCTCCAAAAGAAAAAGAGAAAAATCCCTTAAATTTAGGATGGAAATCCCTTGATTCTCGGAATTTTATCCACTGTCCGCTTCCAGCCCACTTTTGACCTTCAAAACGATTTTTCTGGAATTTGTGGTAAATTACAAAGTTGTAAATCTTCAAGTCTTCGTTCCATGGCCATAAGAATCAGGTCAATCGGAAATTTGTGTAAGAAGTAATATCAAAAATACTGAAACAGTGCAGGATGTTTCCATATAAGGATTTTTCCAATTTTGGCTTGGACAAATTTCTTTCTTCCCTTATTTTATTTTCACACGTTTTTGACTAATTTAATACTTCAAAAATCATTCTCCAATTAGGGATGGCAATTTTGCCCCGCCCCACTTAACCCGCCCCTCCCCTGCTTCGCCCCGTGCGGGTTTTCCCCGCCCCGCAAAGGTGGTGGGGCGGGGATGGGGTGAGATTTTAGCCCCGCACCATAGGGCGGGGCGGGGATGGATTTAGACTTTTTAGACCAGACCCGCCCCGCCCCATCCCCGCCCCTCCCACATTGATAAGGGTTGAATTGTAAATTTTTCATACTCTAAAACCCTACTATTTAAACAAATATATTATCAACTTATTTAATTCTACCTAACATGGTTCTATGCCTCTCTTTTCTCTCTAGAAAAGTTGGAAATAAGGTACCAATTTTAATGTTTTCTTTTGTCTTTATTAGAAAAAAATTTATATTCCATTGAATCATTGATTTTGTACTATGAGATTTTTGTTTTTATTGTGATATTGTCTTGTTAAACACTTGGATAATATTATTTAGTTTTTGCTAAAAATTAGTTTGATTTGATAGGATGAATTTCTTTGTAATTTCAAGTATATTTTTATTAATGAAATAGGTTTTAATTAAAAAAAAATGTAATAGTTGTGGACAAATCAACAAGAAGTAAAGTTTTGCGGGGTGGGGCGGGGCTTCGCGGGGCCCCAAGGGGCGGGGATGGGGCAATAAAATTTTCTCCGTTATGCGGGGCGGGGCAGGGATGGGGCAAGACAAAATTATGCGGGGCGGAAATGAAGACCCCATCTTTCGGCCCCACCCCGCCCCATTGCCATCCCTAGCTCCAATTGATCTTGATCCTTGGATTCTCTTGACTGTATGATTAGCTAAATGGTTTTAATCTCCTACAAGAGAAAAATACACGTAATGAGTATATTTTTTAGAAGTATTTCAAACTCACATATTTACGTATAATTAAACATGAAATTGATGTGATATTACCTACCAAGACGAAGATAATAGTGTAATTTTAAGCAATCAACATGGGTCATTCATAGCAAACATATACCTTCCCTATTTACTAGACAAATTAAGGGGGTCCCATTGAATTCCATATTCAAAGTTGCGATCAGATTTATTCATTAAAAAGAATCGATTCAATACAATTATTATGTACCCACAGGTGTTATATTGGATTTTAATCAGATTTCAGATCTATTATTTGGAGATTTATAATTCTTCCATTTTACTAGATGGAACTTCAATGAATTAGATTCACAAATGTTAGGTTCTAAAAGTTTAGAACAATTGGCAAACTGTGAACACAATTTTTCAAGATATAAATTACTAAGTCTATAGGATATATTAAACAATGCTCAAGGTGCTGCAAGTCAAAATACAAGAAAAAGGAAACTGCAAGTTCAGGAATTCGAAACATGCCAGGTTCAACCGATCGAGAAGAAGGCTTGACCGATTGAGATGCGTTTTTGCAGATTTTAATTTTGGCCCAATAGCTCATTAAGCCCATTAAGTGATTAGGGTTTTAGATCTATTTCACCTAGTATTTAAAGGAAACTCTAAGGCATGTTTTAAAAGCGTTTTTTAGAGAGAGAATAGTGCATCTTGTGCCTCCAATTGTAGATCTAGGGTTTCTGTACCCAAAACTCTCTAAAATCTTCTACCGACAATATTCTTTGAAGAAACTCAAGATCCGGTGTTGTAGAAGTTGTTGTATACAAGATCAACTACTGCTGATAGTCTGAAGTTTTTAGTAGGATCTCAGAGTCACAAACGTGGGTGTTTTTTGTTTAACAAATAAAGATAAAAGAGTTCGTGGATTTGAAGCTACATGTGTTCACGTGAGTAAGTACTACAAGAGGTAGCTTTAAATTTAGGGGAAAATCTATTGTAAAACTTCCTTTCTATTTAGTGAATTTGTTGCCTTAAGAATAGTTTAGGTTAAATCCTTCCCAGGTTTTTTACCTTAAAACTGGACGGTTTCATTGGTTTTTCTAAGTCATCATATCGCTTGTCTTCTTTATTTTTCCGCACTTAGTGATATGATTGTTTGTGTTTAATCTAGATATGAATTATAAACCTAAGTAACAACTTGGTTAATTAATTAAGTTAAACAATCTGGGTATACAGGATTCTAAATAATCTAACAATAAGAACTACTAAATCACTTTTCACTACAAAGTGAATCAATTAGGTACCATTGAATTTCCATTGGAAGAGGAATCTTACAAAGATCATATTGATACTTATCAAAGAAAACAGGATTTATTGAGGCTGTTCAAAGAGGCATAGGTTAACTAAACGGTAATGCAAACATTGGTGAGAATCCAATGCCACGAAAACCTAGGGGTTCCTCCACAAGGTTCGTCCACGGAGGGTGAGTCAAGGCCTATGATCAAGCTTGATTGCAATTAGATGTAGGAAAGAAGCTCGTTTAGGAGTCACCGCATACGTTTACTCTTGAATTGATTTGTGGCAAGAGAAATTGCTATATCTACTATTCAAAGGGAAGAAATGAGTCTGGTACGATTCTGTAGAGCGGCAATAAGGGTGACTTATCTGTCAACTTTTCCCCTATCACCCCCAAAAAACCAAACTCTGCCTTACATAAAGTTGCCAGAGTACACTTAACCTCTGGGTTTGAAATCACCAATTATTTATTTTTTGTCATTAACATCTATTAATATTTTTTTAGATTAATTTTGCTTTTATTCTTGTTCCCTAAATTGAAATCCTAACTCCACCACTAATTCCTCTTGTATACGAGTCATTTAGCAACTATATATATGAGTCAATTGCAGAAAAGAGGTTTGTTTTTATTATATACTTCAACAATTATTCCTACTCAAAAAGCTAATGATGAATATTATAGTTTAGTCCATGTTTATGTCATTAATAATCCCATAAAGTCTTTAAGTGATTTTTTTTTAAAGTAAAAAAACCATATAAGTCCTGAATAAAAATGTAGTAGCTTGTACATTAGTTGGCTCTTTGCACGTGAGCACTTGGCTGAGTCTTCCAAAACAGCTATCAACTACACTAGATAAGTACATGAAGTCTATGTCATATGTTCTCCCTACATTGAATCAAACATGACATGATTATCAATATTTATTAGCGGCCTATAGTGACCCAATTGACTAACAGTGCCAATTTTTTATATCATTTCTAATACATTAATATCCTCATTTGTCATTACCCTCCTATACTAAAATTTTATTGCACAAATGGTATACCACTCATTCAGCTATCAACTACACTAGATAAGTACATAAAGTCTATGTCATATGTTCTCCCTACATTGAGTCAAACATGACATGGTTATCAATATTTATTAGCAGCCTATACTGACCCAATTGACTAACAGTGCCAATTTTTTTATATCATTTCTAATACATTAATATCCTCATTTGTCATTACCCTCCTATACTAGAATTTTATTGCACAAATGGTATACCACTCATTCAACTAGCTCTTGAGAGATGGCAGCTGTAGTTCCAGACTCCTCCAGTGATTCCATATTTGGCAAGGAAAATGGTGTTCACCCTCCCAAACAGCTCGATGCTGGAGCGTTGTTTGTCCTCAAATCCAAAGGTTTGTAAGTTCTTTTCTTTTTCCCCTATTCCCAACAGATCTTTCAAATGCTTTCATTTTAGGACTTCATGACCATTCTAAGAGAACTTTGACCTGTAGATATAGAACTTCACATGTTGCAATAGTACATGACAAATTTTCCCTTTTTTTTTTCGGTACTTTCTAGCTTCATGCTGTAATATATTCTAAACATGATTAATGATTGGTCCTAAACTACGTAATATTCTAAGGATTGGTGTAAATTTGTGGCATCATTAGGATCATGGTTGCACTGTGGATACCATTTAACCACATCAATCGTAGCACCGGTGCTTCTGAGTCTTCCCTTTGCTCTAGCCTTACTAGGCTGGGTTGGAGGAGTTGTATGCTTGATCCTTGCAGGTTTGGTAACTTTCTATTCCTACAATCTTCTATCTGCGGTTTTGGAACACCATGCACAACTTGGTCAGCGCCAGCTTCGGTTTAGGGACGTGGCTAGTGATGTTTTAGGTAGGCGTATTTGGTTATATTTTGTACACTGCTCAATGCTCATCTATGCTTCTTTATACTAACTTTTTTTCCATGTCCAAGATTAGAGAAAGAATTAAAAAGAAAAATGAACCCTTTTGAAGACTTCCAAGTGAAGTTTGATTTGGAAAAAGAACCAATACTCAATGGTCTTTCTTTTCTTGCTGGCTTTATAATGAAAATATTTTAAGTTTTATGCACTCCCTCTCTTTCATATATTTTCTTGTGTAATTGAGGCGTTGGTAACTGATGCTAAATTGTCCAAGATATATATGTCGGCATTGGCAGGACCTAGATGGGGCAAATATGTTGTTGGGCCACTTCAATTTGGGATATGCTATGGCGCAGTTGTGGCTGGCAGCCTTCTGGGAGGGCAGAGCCTTAATGTCAGTTGTGTCACTTTACTATGGTTATTATTATGATATAGTCTTACATTCAATTTATATATATATATATATATATATATATTCACTTTCATGTTTTAAAATGTAAACAATTTAAAATTTAAACATGTATGTATTAATCTATACTATTTATAAGAGAATTCTCCTTTTTGGACTGGACTTTTATGTGGTTCAGAAATATCCCTAAACCTTACGTTTAACAAGAAAAAAAACTTGAGGACAACCCAGTAAAAATATATCTCCAACTCCACTTAAAATGCCTACAAAGTAGGATACTCTCCTACTAATACATGTCTTCAAAACAAACTTATTCAAAAAAAAAAATTTTAAAAGGGGGAAATTATGACACAAGACCAAAAAAAAACCCTCATTGCACGCGCAAAATGCATGTGATGAGGCTCATTGTGAATATTGATATAAAATAGTGAAGGCAAATGGGTGTAGAATAATATTTTTCGTTATTCAATTTGGGATATGTGATTAAATTAATTATATAGTTTGTTATTAGGGATAATTGATTCTCTACTTCAATTTATTAGTAACATCTCCAATAACCAAGATTATTCTCTTTATTTTATTTAATTTTTGATAATTTGATAGTTGGAGTAGGAGGCATTCAAAACTTGAATGTCTCTATTAAAAGCACTAGGATGTGCGAGTTACAAAACTTTTGATTTTAATCATTGATGAAGCCGAAACTTGACCTCGTCAGTATGCTCCTCATCAATACTAATGGACGATCTCCGAAACCTGTTGTTAAGAAAAGAAAGGCAAAGGAGGATTTCACTAGCGTGATGCTAGCTGAGAATACTCCGATACTAAAGTCAATTTATCAGTTCTCAAAATAAGTTTCTCACAATTCACTCTAATTTTTCATGTCCCTTTACCTGAGTTCCATTTCCCTTTTTATAGTTTTCTTTGGGGGGTCAGTGCAATTATGTCTGTTAATGTTGCTCTCAGTGTTTTTCTCCTAAGAGGAACGCGGCATTAATTGACAATGATGATTCCTTTTAAGGTGTAATGGGTGACCGTTGAGCCATTATTGCTCTTGTAACTAGAACGGCATAGTCATTGCTTATTAGCTGTCCTGATTACATTTACTTGCGCCTTCAATGAGTGCTAGCCTAGCTCGCCTCAAAGGACGATGTATGACGACGGGATTTTACATTTACCCTCGTCCCCAACTTGAGTGTGGCTAAGATCGTCTTTTATCTAGACGATCTTATCTTGATACTTGTCAATTGCCCCCCATTCCTAGGTCATCAAGAAGTTAGACGATCTCAAGAATATGACTGGACGTGACATTTCGTATCTTCTCGATTCCTGAAACTTGGCTCTTGTTTTATATGCGAAACGACTACTTTTTCGGAAATGAACACGTGTCATTCTTCAATTCGTGGCATGCATGAAATTTCCTTGATTCTAGCGCACCTTAATTCTTAGTTTTCCTTTTAGAAAGAAAAACTGTTCCTCTCCCTTCGCCTTATTTGGTCTGAACTTCAGCGTGCCTGAGAAATCTTCATTCTTCATATTTTCCCGGTAAGGCCTCTTTTCTTTATGCTTTGATGGTTGGTTTTGATTTCCTTAGTTGAGATTGCCCCTCGGTCTCATTTTTCTTTACTCGGTTGGGAGTTTTCTTAGAATATTCCTCAGGTTGACGTCCTCAAGTAGGCTTGTTCATTTCCCATTTCTCTGCCCTTAGGTCTATTTTATTTTTTCTTTATCCATTAATCCACTAATCTCTGATAAAACACCATTCAAAGATGGCCATCATCGAGTATAGGGTAGATGATGTTCGGTCTAGCGAATTGGAGACTGGGTTGTCTTCCAATGTGGACTCTTTAAGTAGAGTAGTGGACACCACTGATTTAAAATTGCCCTCATCTTCTTCCTCACGCCCCTTGCATGCTCTTTCTGAATCTTGTTCCTTGAAAGAGAGTCATCTAAAGGGTTTTAGGAAGAGGTTTTAGTTTCCCAAAGAGACCTCTGTTAGACTACCTCGCCTGGGTGAGAAAGCTTGCAACTTTGCTCACGGAGAGGTATGTTTTTATGAGGCTAACTTTCTGTGTGGCCTTCGCTTCCTCGTTCACCCATTTATTTTGCATCTCCTAAATGAATTTCAGATTAGCCCTGGTCAACTCATCCCTAACGCTTGGAGGACAATAATAAGCTGCATGTCCATTTAGGTGTCTACTTGTGATGGAGAGATGATCACTTTAAACGAATTTCTGTTTTTGTACCATTTGAAGGCTTCTACCCACTGTGGGTATTTTGAACTTCTGCCCTGGGATAGGAAATCTAGGCTTGTTAGGGGTCTTCCCTCGACTTTTCGTGATTGGAAATCACGATATTTTTTCATTTCTGGAACAGGTTGGGAAACCTTGTTCGATGATTTCTAGGGAGAAGTCCCAAGATTACTACGAAAATGGGAAGTTCCAGCACTTGGTGCGTATTTCCGTTATCCCCTTTTGTCTTTCTTCCATATCTTGATTACTCGTATAACGAAGTTCTTCCTTTGATTCTTCATAGCTTTTGATCGTCCTAACCTAGAAGATAAACACTGCCACCGGGTTCGTGCTGCCCTTGCCTACGCTCGTGAAATAGAGGATTTCGACGACCTCGTTGATCCTCGTCACTTTTACGACTGTTGCTTAGGCCCCGAACCTTCAAAGTACATTTTAGAGAAAATCCGCCAAGAAGAGAAAAGTAAGATCGTCTATCCCTTACCTTACTTTGTCTTTCTTAATTCCATCTATTGTCTAATTGGGAATTGCCTTTTCCCTTTCTTTCTTTTTTTAACGGAAATGGCCAATAGATACAGCAAAGACAAATATGCCTGGATTAAAGATTTGAAAAAAGCCTCTAGCCAACCTGACTTCTGATTCGAAGAAAAGAAAGCTAGGCGACAAGAAAATTGATACTATTGCTCTTCCACCTGTTCATGTCGCTCCTTCTCCTCCAACCCCATCTCTAGAAGTGATTGTTGTTACCCCTCCAATTACCCGTGCTAAAGGTAAAGGCAAAATTGGGGTGAGTGTATGGGACAACCCTACTACAGCTCTAGGCCGCGCGTACAACGTGGTTACCAACGATGAACTAAAGGGTTTATCGTCCATTCCCTCCCACGAGCTTGTCAGTTGACATATCCATAAATTGGTGCAGGTATGTAGTTCTGTTCTTCCAAAACCTCTTTTGGATTTGTCTGTATGCGTGGGTGTCAATATTTTCTTCCTTTACTTGTTTCAATTAAGTTCTCGGGGAATCATTGCACATAACAACTAATTATTTGGATGTGGAGGAGAAGGTCATAGTGGCTACTTCGAAAGCAGAATCTGTCGAGGTTGAATGCTCCAAGCTAAAGAAAGATTTGATTGCTGTCATGAATGAGAGGAATGATGCAAACTGGCAGATAAAGGAGCTTATGGAAGCCCTGCGTGTAGAAAAGGCTCTTGTCATTCAGAAGGACGAAAAGATTCAGGCTGCCCTCCTAAAGACTGATGAAGAGAGAGACAAGATCATCCAAAAGTTTAAGCAATCAGAGGAGCTTTCAGATCTTTAGTTCATGCAGTACTTTAAAGGGTTCAAGCTTCTACGCCAGTGGACAATGAAGCACCACAGCTTGGCCGTGGATTTTTCTGGTTTGGATTTTGAGAAGATTGATACAGAGATTCTTGAAGACGAAGCAAAGGAGCTAGAAGAGATTGAGTCTAGTGCCATGGAGAAAGACCCCGCAGTGAACAAGGTTGCTGACGAAAAAGATGTTCCTACTTCATGATTTCTTTTTTATTTTGCTTTGAGAATGATGGGTTCCCCTTTTGTTTTTGGGGCTTTTTAACAAACAATGATTGCCTCCTTGTTTTGAGGCTTTTATCTTGAACAACTTGTTGCTTTGCTCACGCTATAACTTTGTTGCTTATCTTCGCAAATTTAACTTTCTTCTTTTATCTTATGAGCTATACTTGGCTGAATCTTTTGTCCTCGTGATTAGGCTTTTTAAGCTTCATCCCTCATATTGATGGAGTCCTTCGTTAGTTGGGTTTGAAACTTTCATCCTTTGTGATTTAAACTTAACGTTTTTACCACTTAACTTGGATTTTGACTGCGTCATTTATATCGACAAGGTTTTTATCTGTGTGATTTAAACTTGACGTTTTTATCACTTAACTTGGATTTAACCGTGTCATTTACATTGACGGGGCTTTTATCCTTGTGATTTAAACTTAACGTTTTAATCACTTTAACTCGGATTTTAACCACGTCATTTACAATGACGAGGCTTTTATCCTTGTGATTTAAACTTAACATTTTTATCACTTAACTTGGATTTAACCGCGTCATTTACATTGACGAGGCTTTTATCCTTGTGATTTAAACTTAACGTTTTTATCACTTTAACTTGGATTTTAACCGCGTCATTTACATTGACGATGATTTTATCCTTGTGATTTAAACTTAACGTTTTTATCACTTTAACTTGGATTTTGACCACGTCATTTATATTGGCGGGGTTTTTTATCCTTGTGATTTAAACTGAACATTTTTATCACTGGATCATGATTTACACTCTTCGGGGTTTCTATCATGACCATTGCGCTTCGGACTTTCTTTTCCACATAAGGTAGTTTTCTCCTTGGAATGTTGTCATCAAAAGAAATAACTTATGTAGACGTTTTGCCTGTTTTATTCATCCTTGTTTATAAAGAGAAGTTACAAGGGCATGAATTCATGGAAACACAAAAGGTGCTGAAAATAAAGTCCTGAAAGAAAAAAAAAAAAAAAAGAATAAATGCATAAAAACAATGAAATTGATGCCCTGCTTATCTATGAATGAATAAACGAGATGTTCCAAACCCTGGAACTTATTAGGGCTGAGAATCTGCTCCCTCATTGATAATACTTTTTAAGGTACTTTGCATTCCATGGATGAGGCAAAGGTTTCCCATTTGTGTCCTCTAAATAGTAGCTTCCTCTCCTTGAATAACGAACGACCTTGTATGGGCCTTCTCAGTTAGGGCCTAGCTTCCCTTCATTTGGATCTTTGGTAGCCTGTGAAACTTTTTGCAGAACCATATCTCCGGGATTAAAACACTTTAGCTTGACCCTCTGGTTATAGTACCTCATCATCCTCTCCTGATACAAGGCCATTTTCTGGGTTGCATCGTCTCTGATATCGGGTAAACAATCCAAAGCTAGCTTGAGGCCCTCGTCATTACTTTGCTCGTCATGACATGCCCTTTCTGAGGCTTAACACTCCAATTTCCATAGGAACTACCACCTTAATTCCAAACGTCATCTTGAAGAGTGTCTCACCTGTTAGAGTCCTCATCGTCGTTCTGTAAGCCCACAACACTCTTGGGAGCTCGTCAAGCCATGCCCTTTTTGCCCCCCTCAAGTCGGGTTTTGATCAATTTGAGCAAAGTCCGATTTGTGACTTCTGTCTGGCCATTGGCCTGTGGATGCCCGGGTGAAGAATAATGGTTCCTTATTCCCAGCTCCTTGCAAAAATCCCTAAACTTGTGGCTGTCAAACTGTCGTCCATTGTCGGAGATGATGACTCGTGGAATTCCAAATCGACAAACAAGGTTTTTCCACACGAAGTGTTGTATCTTGGCCTCCATTATAACCTCCAAAGGCTCTGCTTCCACCCACTTTGTGAAATAATCAATAGCAACAATTAGGAATTTTACCTGCTTCTTACTAGAGGGTAGAGGGCCCATTACGTCGATTCCCCATGTGGAGAATGGCCATGGTGAGGTGATGTTAGTCAAGTGTTCCGCTGGGACATGCTACACATTTCCAAATCGTTGGCACTTGTCACAACTCTGGACGATCTAAGCTGCATCTTTTTGCATAGTAGGCCAGAAAAATCCTGCACGAACAACTTGCCCAACAAGTGATCGTGGTCCAAAGTGATTTCCGCATACCTCTTCATGGATTTCCCTTAGTACGTACTCAGCATCTTCTGGATCGAGGCACTTCAAGTAAGGTTGCAAGAATCCCCTCTTGTAAAGCTCGTCATTCAGGATTGTAAATCTGGACGACCTAACTTTGACTTTTCTAGCTTCCACGGGATCTACAAGGAGGTTACCGTCATTGATGTATGTGACTATCGGAT
This sequence comes from Lithocarpus polystachyus, assembly GCA_033629205.1. NCBI lineage: Eukaryota > Viridiplantae > Streptophyta > Magnoliopsida > Fagales > Fagaceae > Lithocarpus > Lithocarpus polystachyus. The sequence goes on along the minus strand of CM066165.1, from coordinate 42,897,127 downwards.
CCATCCAGCTTTCTCCTGATTGGATGTAATTCACATCAAACCCCTCAATGCTCGAAAGGTATTGCACCTCCATGTACAATCCAGGTCGTCGTTCATTGATCTCCGACGATGCCAGCCTAGCAACCTCGTCTGCTTTGTAATTTTCCTCATTGGGTACCTGAGCAATCTTGACATCATCAAAGTTAGAAATTAACTAGCTGGTCAGTGCTAAGTACCTCTTCACCCTGTCCTCCTTGGCCTCATATTCATTGTTCATCTGTCCTATCACGAGCTTTGAATCAAAGTTCAATTTCAAGTTTCTCACACCCAGGGCTTTTGCAACCCTCAAGCCCATCAGGACTACTTCGTACTCTGCTTCATTATTTGTTGCTAGGAACTGAAGCCGAACTCCGTACTTGAGGATGTATTTCTCAGGAGATAAGAGGATCACACCTACTCCACCTTATGTCTGACGCTGATTAGCCGTTTGCATACACTGTCCAATAATCTGATTCTAGATCTTGATCAGCTACAGTAAACTCAGCGACAAATTCTACCAGTGTCTGGGCTTTGATCGCTGTTCTAGGCCTGTAATCAACGTCGTATTGTCTTAATTCTACCGCCCATTAAACCATTCTCCCTGCTACGTCTGGCCTACTCATTGCCTTTCATAAAGGCCGGTCCATCATGACTAAGATCGTGTGTGCTTGGAAGTAAGGACGGATCTTCCTTGATGCAACAATTAAAGCGAAGGCTAATTTATCTATCCTTGGGTATTTTGCTTCCGCGCCCTGGAAGGCCTGGCTCATGTAATAAACTGGCTTCTAAATCTAGAGCTCTTCACGGATCAATGCTAAGCTTACAGCCGTCTAAGAGACTGCTAAGTACAGGAACAAATCTTCTCCTTCGATGGATGGACTTAGAAGTGAGGGTTTGGACAGGTAGTCTTTGAGAGCTTGGAAGGCTTCTTCGCACTCGTCTGTCCATTGGAAAGCCTGCTTTAATGTTTTAAAGAACGGAAGGCATTTATCTGTAGCTCTGGATACGAACCTGTTGAAGACTGCTATGCGCCCCGTCAATCTTTGAACCTCCTTCACACTCCTTGGGGATGTCATATCAAATATGGCTTTGATCTTCTCAAGGTTAGCCTCTATGCCTCGTTGTGAGACCATGAAGCCTAAAAGCTTGCCCGATGAGACCCTAAATACACACTTTGCCAGGTTCAACCTCATTTGATACTTCCTTAACGTATCGAAAGTTTCTTTGAGGTCGTCCAAGTGTAATTCTGCTTTCCTGATTTTCACAAGCATATCATCCATATAGACTTTCATATTCCATCCAATCTGCCTGCCAAATATCTAATTCACTAACCTCTGGTAAGCAGCCCCTACGTTCTTCAAGCTAAATGGCATAACCCTGTCGCAGTATAATCCCTGCTAGTAACAAAAGTTGTTTTCTCGTGGTCCTCTTCATACATGCGGATTTGGTTATAACCTGAGAATGCGTCCATGAAGGTCAACAGCTTATGGCCGGCTGTTGAATCTACCAGCTGATCGATCTTGGGAAGCAGAAAGTTGTCTTTTGGGCAAGTGCGGTTGAGATCTGTAAAGTGAACACACATGCGTTATTTCCCGTTGGACTTCTTCACCATGACGACGTTGGCCAACTATTCGGGGTTATAGACTTCTCTAATGAACCCAGTAATATAAAGCTTCTCTACCTCTTCCACAACAACTTTGTTCCTTTCAAGAGCAAAAACTCATCGTTTTTGCTGGACGGGCTTTCTGGTAGGATCGACATTTGGCTTGTGCTCTATCACGTTGTTGTCTATGCCTGGCATGTCTTTGCAAGTCCAAGAGAAGATACCCAAATTCTGCTTCAGGAACTCCACGATCTTGCCCTTCAAGTCTGAGTCAAGTCTTGCTCCCACCTTTGTTACTTTGGTAGCGTCTCCTTCTACTAGGCTCACATATTCCAACTCTTAAGCAAGTTTCTTTGGTTCTTTTTCCATCATCCACGTATGGTTTTCTCTTGAAGCCAACATCGCTTGGTAACATTCTCTAGCCAAAAACTGATCCCTGCATACTTCACTTTCAGGCAATAAGTCAAGGTTACAACCTTGAGCCGATTTAGTGTAGGTCGTCCCAGGATGACATTATAGGACGATGGGCAATTGACAATTAAAAAATTGACCTATTTTGTTACTTGAGCTGGATGTGTACCAGTAGTGACTGGCAATGTGATGATGCCTTTTGGATAAATTCGATCTCCGCTGAAGCTAACCAATGGGGATTTGAAAGGTCTAAGCCTCTTCAGATCCAACCTCAACTGCTGGTAGGCCGTCATGTACATTATATCCACAGAGCTCCCGTTATCAACCAATACTCTCCTTGTGTTGTAACCTTCAATTTCCAATACAATAACAAGTGGATCATCATAGGGTTGCTTAATCCCATTTGCATCCCGTTCAGAGAACATGATATCGTCACTCTCTGATCGTCGATACTTTGGGGATGGATGCTTCATGTGTTGATCTGCCTATAATAAGTCTTCTTTAAAGACTTGCACAACCCTCCTGATACTAGTCCCCCTTTTATCGTTCATATCTCGCCCACAACTTCTTTTGGATGATCTCATCCATCATCCTTGACATCGTCATAGGGTTTATCCTCAGCCTTTGCTTAGGGGTGGTGGTCCCTCTTGATGAACTTCTGGAGCTTCCCCCGTTGAATCAGTTCTTTTATCTGTTCTTTCAGATTGCAACATTCATCAGTGTAATGGCTGTGATCCTTATGAAATGACAATACTTCTTTGGGTTATGCTTCCTGGAGGACTTGCTTAACAGCTTGGGCCATTTTAGTCTGGGTTCATCCTTAATCTGCATCAGGATTTTGTCTGTAGGCATCACTAATGGGGTGAAGTTCATCTTCTTCTTCGGAGTGTCAGAACTGCTCTTGCTGGTCTTAGTGTCCAAATATGAATCCTTACAATCTTTCTTCTAACCATGAGAATCAACAGGTTCTTCTTTCTTCCATTTTCCTGTTAGCCCCTTCGCCAATAAGGGCGTCCTCTCCGTTCATATACTTCTAGGCTTTGAATAGGAGATCCGTCATAAAGGTTGGTGGCGCCTTTCCCAACGACAAAATGAGATCAGCTTATTAAGTCCAACCTGAAAGGTCGTCATTATCACCTGGTCGTCAGCTTCGTCAATCTCCAACACGGCCTTATTGAAACGTTTTACATAATCCCTTAGGCTTTCCTTACTCTTAGCAAGTAAGAGGTTGGCCTCTTGTGACGCTATCCTCCAATGAAATGGCGAACAAACGAGTTGCTAAGCTATTCGAAATTCGCTATGGAAGATGTTGGCAACTTACTAAACCAAGCCCTAGCAGCCCCTCTGAAGGTGGCAGGGAATGATCTGCAGGTAACCTCTTTCGGGGTCTGTTAGGGGTTTAGGATAGTCTTGAAGGCCCCTATGTGGTCAAAAGGGTCCTTCGTGCCATCATAGAACTCCAGCTGCGGCAAACGAAACTTTGGAGGCAAGGGGCACTCCAAAACATTGGCTGTGAAAGGTGAATCTGTTCGTTTTAGCATGCCATCAAGGTTCATCACCATCTTCCCTTTCATTGCATTCTTTACTTCGTCAAGTTCCCTTCATCATGTGATCGTTGTCATGCATGGACTGCCCTGTGTATTCGGTTGCATCTTTTCCTTTACTGTTTTCAGGGCTACTAGCCTCTTCGTCATGTCTACTACGGCTACGTCCATGATGTGAGGCATTGCTACCCTCAGGACGGGCTCGGCGCTTCAACTCTTCATTCTGTTTCATTAGCTCTTATACATTCGCTGTTAGAGCTTGGATCTGTTGAGCCATCACCACAAGATCTGGGGATGGTGCCAATGTAGAGTCCATCAAGTGTTAGGAGCTTTATCGGTAGGAGCACGATGGTTTGAGAAAGGACTAACTCGTCATTCCCCACAGACGGCGCCAAAATAATGAAGCCGAAACTTAACCTCGTTAGTATACTCCTCGTCACTACCAACGGACGATCTTCAGTACCTATTGTTAAGAAAAGAAAGGCAAAGGAGGATTTCACTAGTGTGACGCTAGCTGAGAATACTCCAATGCTAAAGTTAGCTTATCAGTTCTCAAAAGAAGTTTCTTACAATTCACTCTAATTTTTCATGCCCCTTTACCTGAGTTCCATTTCCCTTTTTATAGTTTGCTTTGGGTCGGTGCAGTTATTTCTGTTAATGCTACTCTGAGCGTTTTTCTACTGAGAGGAACACGGCATTAATTGACAATGATGATTCCATTTAAGATGTAACTGGTGACCGTTAAGCCATTACTGCTCTTGTAACTGGTATGGTGCAGTCATTGCTTATTAGCTATCCTGATTGCATTTACTTGAGCCTTCAATGAGTGCTGGCCTGGCTCGCCTCAAAGGACGATGTATGACGACGGGATTTTACGTTTACTCTTGTCCCCGACTTGAGTGTGGCTAAGATCGTCATTTACCTAGACGATCTTATCTTGATACTTGTCAACCAAGATTATTCAAGCACTAGGAAGTGCATGCACTTGCTTCACTTTTATTGGACTCTATCTCACTTGTAGGATACCTTGATACATTCCATAGGAAGCTTGATATAGAAAACCTATTACACTAGCCAGTTTTGTCGAGTGGAAAACCGAGGAATAGGAAATGGGAGAGCGAATTGTTTAATTAGGAGGGAAAGGGGAGAAAGTGGTGGAGCCTAACAGTTTTCTCCCCAAACCCACCAAATTCCAGCCTTTGCAATTTTGAGAGATGATTGGGGACAAGAGAGTGAGCTAATTGTAATTACCATTCTGCCCCCCACTCCTTCCCCCACTGCTTTCACGCTAGTTTTTTTTTTTTTTTTTTTTTATTCCCCCTTTAAGTTAACATTTAGCATCTATTTTGATTTCCTAACTCTAGTTTTTTTCCCTAATAGAGTAAATTTCTACAAATAATGTTTTCAATCCTTTCTTATTTTCTTCACAACCAAACAAAAGAGTTTTTTATACTTTCATTTTTCCACACCTCAACCAAACACCATGAGAGAATTAAAATTAAAATTAAAATCTCTTCAATCCTTCCACTTTCTATCCTTTTTTAATTTTCTATTCTTCCATTTTTTCATCCACTAATCCAGCTAAAAGAAACAAAGCGCTAAAAAACCCGTAAGCTGAAAAGCTTGAATGCATGATAAAAAAAAGTCAAGATTCCATCACCACTTTTAGTCACACATGCAAACACGTCCTACGTAACACTGCTGTTTTTAAGGCAATCACCGTCCACGGACTTTTTTATCAAGGGGATTTGTTTTGGATCAAAAAAATATATGGTTATAAATTGCTTTTTAAAGTCACAAACAACTTATTTTTTAGACTAATTTAGTTATATATGGGTAGAAAACATTATGTTTTACTGAACTACTTTTATAAGATCACCTCTTTATCCTTCTTGATTTATATTTGCTAAGTCATCTACTGCAGATTATGATTCTTATAGACTTTCATCTATCTAAACACAAACTTCTACTCCAAGCACACACAATGGAGCCATAGAAATCCAAACCACGAAATTATTTTTACTCTTAATTCAGCAGATATTGTTAAAAGAAAAACATAACACAACTGCAACACATCAGAGGAATAGAGGATCAAAAGGCTTGAACCTCTACAACACAAACAGACTATATCAAACTGCAGAAATTACATGGATATGATCTAGAAGATAGTTATACTGAGACTGAAAAATTAAGCAAATGATAACAAATTCATTAAATTTCCGCAGTTTTATTCTTCCTCTTATCTCTCTTCTTCTGCAACATTATCACCATCATCAAGTAGGAGAAGACTTCCAATACAAACTGCCGTGCTAAAATCACTAGGCAAATTCTGAATCTCAATTCTCTTGCCTCTTTTCTATTTTATGTCATACCAAACAAGATTGCTTGCACCGCCCTCATGCCCCTCTTTCAACATAACTTTCTTGCCATTCTTGGTAAATATTAGAGGTTTGCAATGATGAAAATTCCAAGGCACCGCGCCTTGCTTAATTTCATAAATCCGAGTCCAAGAACTCTCCACCCCATATTCTTTCATCAACCACACATCATTATACTTCAAGAAAGAATTCACTATAAAACAGATATATCCTCCCAAGACCACCAAGACATCAGTCAATTTATGTTTTTTGATAGAACCGGCGTCCGATAGGCCTGGAATTTCTCAGTGGCAAGATCAAAAGCAAGAAGAGACTCCGGTCGAGGTGAATATGAAGGACCACATGGAGGAGCAATTAACCAATGTATAGCTCCATTCAAGGATGCCGAACTCGAACATATGGAGCACTCCTTCATTGGCAATTCTTCTTCAATTTTTTTCCAACAATGTGATCTAAGACCATATACCTTGAATTCAATGTCTAATAGCGGCATATCTACTTTAGAAAATTCAACTATCCTCACCACCTTATAATCATTATCACGTGGATCATGGCCGAATGCAAAAATGGGCCTTCCAGAACCAAAATAATCTCTAGGTTCACTTAGCAATTTCTTGTACTTTCTAATCAATGGATTCCAAATTGCTATCTCTAAATCCCAAAGGTGAATGCAAACCAAACCGTGGCAATAGTCCAAGATATTGGTTTTGTAATTTGGACGGCATAGTGGCATGGGTATTCGCACGGCCTTGCCAAACCGATTATTGTTGTCGAGGAAAGGGACAGAGAAATAACGATCGGTTGAATAGAAGTCATATTCGGATGAAGGTGTGATCTTTGTTGGTCTCGATGGAGCGTTTAAGGTGCAACTTGATGAAGTCAGGGTCCTTGATTAAGGAATACCATTGTTTGGAAACGCATGATGTGCTCTAAATCCCATGTGTAATAGAGAAGTGATTTATTGCCAAGGTAATTTCAGTTGAGATCCTGGGTAGTTGAAGATGTTGTAAGTATAATGGAGAAGTTTTGTTAAGCGAGAATGTCTTGGTTAGTTGTTTACACATGGTTAAGGCTACTGTGGCTGTAATATATAGTATTTTAATTTTCTTGCGAGAAATTCGTTAATATTTTTTTTGGAAAATAAACAGTCATGATGTCTGGAAATAGAAAATGCTTGTTAAACCGTTCTTACTCTATACTGGGAAAGTCCAGTATTCTCAGTTCAATTAGTATTGTAAATAGTTTTAACATTAACCTTTAGGAAATTCCATCTACAGAAATCCAGAATTTCTTTCTCTTCTACAACATGATCTTCTTCATTCAGGATATCAGGAGGACAATCAGTCCTGGAGCTAACAGAGGAGTTGGATCTCCACATCTTATCCATACTATCCTAGGTTTAACACTCAATTATCATGTTTTCTTACGGCCGTTGCATTTCGTAACACAGACCCTAGACAACTATAACAACCTTAGATATATATATATATATATATATTCTAAGAAATCTGTTATTTTTATTCTGAGAAGTCTGTTCATTAAAAATCTTTAGTTATATATGGGAGAATGAGATTTTGAATTCTAGATTTCTTTATTTTGAGATTTTGAATTATGGATTAAGCTCTTAATAATAATTTTTAAAAGAGCTTAATCCATAGCAAAACAACCATACAACGTTTAAGTCTATAAGACAAGAGAAATATATTGATGATTTGTTTTATATTTTATTCTAATTACTTAATGTGGTGTTTGGTACGGGGTAATGTTTTAAGAATCCTAGGAATGTTTAAAAATTCTCATGTTTAGTTGCAAATTACGCCAGGGAATCAGATGCCAGGGGAATCTGGATTCCTCCCTTAAACCTCTTTCAGTAGGAATGTAGATTAAAATTGTCAATTTATAAAAAATAAAATTTCTTTTAAGCTTGAGATTCTGGATACCCACCTGTTTTAAAGGGAATCCACATTCCTACATGAGAGAGGTTTAAAGGAGGAATCCAGATTCCCTGGCATCTGATTCCCTAGCGTAATTTGTAATCAAACATGAGAATCTTTAAACATTTCTGAGAATCCTAAAACATTACTCCGTACCAAACACCTCATTAGTATTTTTAAATTTAAAAAAAATTATAAAAAAAATCACTAAATTCCTATTGCCTCTATTCGCTCTATTTCTTTTTTCCATCAATCTCTTCACGATTTCTCCGTTTTAAATTATAGATATAGTTTTATTTTTATTTTTACTTAAATAATTAGAACAAGTAGATAAAAATAAATTATCCCAAATAGTCACACTTGTAAAAGAAAAAAATCTATGACAAGAATGTAACTTATTTTTTGTTACATAAAAAATGATAAGAATGTAATCATCTGTAGAAATCATATATCAAAGCATAATCATAATAGCTTACTTTTTTTTACGAGAAATCAATCATTATTTTATTTAGACTTTAAAGTAACAAAACTCCCCTCTCTTACTCTAAAGTATTCCATTTTATGTTTCATCTATCACATTTTATTACACATCTGTTTTTCTTTCTAATTAAAGTTTTAAAATGAAAAAAGAAAAAGAAAAAAAGATATAACATGTAGCATTGTAGTTGGTGGTGTATCTATTGAAATACTAAGTGTGAGAAAGAAAATTTTTAATTCACTAGAAAGGGATGGCAGGTCACATTCACTCTTTTAATTGAATATGATAACTTATACAAAGTACGTTCTTTTAAGATTTAATTTTCTAACTTTTCTTTTTCATTTGTTGGTAAATTTTGAATCTAAGACCTATCAAATCCCACATGACCAAGTAATCTTTTTTGTTTGGTTAAATATCGGCTAGAAACTTCACTAATTAAGCTAGTTGATACGCACAAATACTAATCCTTTTATCACCAAAAGGTAAAAGAAGATAAGTGATTCATCTCAAAACAAAAATTAAATGTCTAAAGAAAATTAGATTCTCCATTTGGACTATAATCTAGACAATGAAAAAGATCATAATGAATCTCTCTGAGAACAGATTCCATATACAAAATGCTCTATTTTTCTTGTTACTAACTCTTAATTTTTCTTTTTGGCAGTTCATTTACTTGCTCCATAACCCAAATGGGACTATGAAGCTTTACCAGTTTATTAGTATTTTTGGAGTAATAATGCTGTTTTTAGCTCAAATTCCATCCTTCCACTCGCTGAGGCATATCAATCTTGTCTCTCTAACCCTTTGCCTTGCTTTCAGTGCTTGTGTCACAGCCGGTTCCATACACGTAGGTAAGACTAAGACTTCAACACCAAAAGTTACATGAAAACATGTCTGTATATGAATATCACAGACATTGAGAGTTTGAGACATACACTGCTTTTACAGGATATTCCAAGAATGCTCCTACTAGGGACTATTCCTTAAATAGCTTTGGAGTAAATCGTGTTTTTGGCGGTGTTAATTCTGTTTCAATCATTGCTACTACATATGCCTGTGGAATTATACCTGAAATACAGGTTTAGTTCTGCCCCTACATTAATTTGTTGCCAAGAAAAATATTTTGAGAAAAGAAAGAAAAAAAAAAATCCTATTTTGTTCCCTTTTTTTATTTTGAGCTTGTATATAAGTTAAACAAACTGAAATTCCAGTTAAATTGTGAAATAACTTGCATCTAACTACAATTATAATACGCAAGAAAGTATCTCTTGTAACAGTACGTTCTATCAAGTCTAATAGCTCAATGAATGAATACCATATGATTCAATTTTCTATTCTTTAGTCAAAATTGGTCTCACCAACTTTCTATATGGTATTTATTCATTGGGTTAATAGTTTCATTGATAACTTGTACAACTGTTAACAAAAATACGTTCTCCTAATGTGTTGATAGAAGTTAGATTCTAAATACCATTGACTATAAGTGAGAAATAGAACTAAGTTGCCTTATATTTCTTCCATTCGCAGGCAACTATAGCTCCTCCAGTCAAGGGTAAAATGTTCAAAGGTTTATGCGTCTGTTACTCTGTTATACTCGCGACTTTTTTCAGCGTTGCAATCTCTGGGTATTGGGCATTTGGCAATCAGGCTATGGGGACGGTTCTTTCAAATTTTATGGGTAATGGACAGCCTTTGCTACCAACTTGGTTTCTCTTGATGACCAATATTTTCATTTTTCTGCAAATATCAGCTGTCACAGTGGTAAGTCCAACTCATAAATATTTAGCTTGATAATGCATAAAGATTGTCTAGGAAAATTATAAAATTAACTATATAAACTTTGCAAATTTATGTTTACAAAGTGATTCAGATATTTGTTTACTAAATTATTAAAGTGATACCGATCATATTCTTTATCATATTGGTTTATAAATTTTTTTGTAGTAAAATTAGCACCAACTTTAGCATAGAAACCCTACTTCCGAACCTTCACTCTATTATGGCAGCATTAAATTTCATGACTATATTGCAATGGTTAAAATGCAGGTTTACTTGCAACCAACAAATGAAGTGTTTGAAAAGTGGTTTGCAGACCCCAAAATGGATCAATTTTCCTATCGTAACGTTGTGCCAAGGTTGATTTCCCGGTCACTATCAGTGATTATAGGTACATTAATTGCGGCTATGCTACCTTTCTTTGGAGATATCATGGCAGTTTTGGGGGCATTTGGATGTATTCCTCTAGATTTTATTTTCCCTATGGTTGTCTACAATGTGACTTTCAAGCCCTCAAAGCGTGGCCTAGTATTTTGGGGTAACACGTTCATTGCAGTAGCATCTACAGCATTGGCCGCCGTAGGTGCAATAGCATCAATTCGACAAATAGTTATCGATGCCAAAGCATATCGTTTATTTGCTAATATGTAAAAATATTTAGTGTAGCAGATATAGTAGAAGAACCAGAACAATGTATCATGTATGATTCTTAAGCAGCGAAATATGTCTGGAAAACTTAAGAGAAATGCGTTAAACACTCCATAATGCAATGCTATTGGTTCGAACATACTTCCTTTGCATTTCCCTTTGTGCTTTATAATATTTCGTATTGGTTCCAACAGCTACGTTCACTACAAAAAAGCGGACCTGTTTCGACCCTTGTTTTTTGAGGGTTCAATAAAATTTGTCCAAATAAACACTAAATGTAACAAATAAGTGATTATTACTAGGCTTACTAATAACCTTCAAAATAAGTTAACATATAACCCTTGAAATAGGTGCTGAACAAAATAGCCCTTTATAATAGTTAGAGCATAAGCGCTGAAATAAGGGTATTGTTGTGAAATTATGTTATGTTCATAGAATTTCAACCCTTGAAAAAAAGCCCCCAACAAATTTTAAAAATATAGCCTGGAACGTAACCAACAAACACTCTCATTCCAAACAACTCTGTTCACTCTCTTGCTGAAAGCCTGAAATTGAGAGCTCATGGAAATCTCAAGCTTGACGATCTCGTAGGTACGTAATCGCAATCGCACACCATTGTTGAACTCAAAGTTGTGCAATCGCAAGTCTTCTCATGGAGATCTCATAGAGCTCGACGATCTCATAGGTACGTAATCGCAATCGCACACCATTGTTGATCTCGGTTTTGTGACTTTTCATTCCTCTGGGAGTTGTGTTTCTCAGCTCCGATTAGGTACGAATCACTAACCCTAATTTCGTCTTTGATTTTTTTTGTTTTTTTGGTTTACCCACACTTTTTCATCGAATTCCACATGATTTTCATTTCACATTTCTCAGAAAACTAAGCTCATCATTGATTTCCCTATTTCAATTTCTAATTTTTTGACTTTTGCAATTTCATTATTCGATTTCAAATCATAATCTCTGTTTCCTTTACAGTTTTCGATTTCTGATTTTCATTTTTGCTCTGTCAAGTGTGTTTGTGTATTCAAGCAATAATCTTTGTTTCCTTTACAGTTTTCGATTTCTAACTGGTTTAAATTGCTTATTGGCTTGAGAATTTAGTCATACCAGTCGTTTCCGAGCCCCTTTTTTGGTATCTTCGTTGTTGGTCCCCAATTCATTGTTAATTGAGTGAGTTTTTTGGAAGTATTTTGTGGATTTTGCTTGTGTTTTGCTTATTCGTGTATATATATGTATCTCAGTGTGATGTTTACCATTTTATGTAGGAACCTTGATTTCTTTTCTTTGGAAATTGCATCTTTTAGAAATTTCTGTGATGAAGTGGGGGTCTGCCATCTTTACTATTTATTTGTTTATCTTCCGCTGTAGAAGTTACCCTACAGCTGGTTGCCTCAATTCAATGGTTTGAAATTGTTTTGTATGAAGCATAATCAATTTCTAGTAAGAAAAATTGAGAAGAATGTGTGTGATAGTATATGCACATGACTATTTGTTTATTTATCAACTTTAAGCGTAATCAACTTTATTTATCTTTTGTTCCTTTCTGTTCTCTTATTTGCTGTGACTATTTGTTTAAGCTTTTGCTTATTGGAGATTCTGGTGTTGGAAAATCTTGTCTGCTTTTGAGGTTTGCTGTAAGTGCTCAGTGCCTGATCTCTATTTGTTTTAGGGATCAGTCTTATAACAATTTAAGTGGTCCTGTTTTAGGGATCTGTCTTATAAAGTAAGTTCTCTAGTAAGGCCATGTTAAATTATTTTCACAGGTCCTCCCCATTTATGAAAACCCATGAAACATGGACATGGTAATAGCATTCTATATTTTTGATTGCTGGCTGTGAAACTTGGTGAAGATGGATACATTTCAGTGCATGCTGAAGTGTACATCTCCAAGTTGCTTAAGTATGAAAATCAAGTATGCGTATGGGCTCAATATTATGATCGAAGTCATAAGTTTCTATATGGAAAATTGTGCAAATTGCAATGTGAAAATGATATTATGTGTCTTGCCCCTCGTGTTGGGAAGGTATGTCAGATTAAGTGCTTTTAAGTTTATTAAGATACAGTGTAGACATAATTCATTTTATAGGGTTATTAGCTCATCTTATGTGTCGAAGTAATTAAGTCTATGCTCAGGATTAAAGTACATGCACAAATGTTAGGCACCTTTTACCATTCAAAATAAATATGGCAGGTGATGGAAATGATAAGAAATGGATGAAATCACCTTTAAAAAAATAAAAAATAAAAAAACTAAAAGAAGAATCATTTGTCTATATTATCATGTCAATCCCTCATTGTGCTGGTTGGTGTTGCCACGTACTTTTGGCTCATAGAAAATCTTCTTAGTTTGTAATAAGCTAAAGGTGCCAAATATTGTCGCTTCTTTCATTACCTTATATTTTTACTTATAAAAAGAAAAAGCTAAAGGTGTCAAATATTTTTTGCTATGTAATAGCTCATTTGACTGTTAAGTTTAGCTATTAGATACAGACCCACAAAAGGACAATATTTTTTTTTTACTGGTCGATAATTAAATGTCAGTTGAGCTACAAAACTCTTGGCGAGTATTTAGTTATGACTTAGTTATAAATCAGTGTGAGTTTCATTGTTTGATCACTATTTTTAACACCTATGATAGTGATTTAATTGCCATTTATGAGATGTAAGTTCATTCTGTGTTGCTTGTTTGTAAATTTTGGAGTTGCCTGCCAGATTCTGGTATTGCTAGGTGGGGATGATAATCAAAATCAGCAAACTAATCATGAAAATACATACTGAAGAGTTATAGAATGTGACAGTTTCGTTTTTGTTATTCTTTTTGGGGTTAGGTGTAGTGAAGTGAAAGTGAGAATTGTGATTGGGTCAAGATGCTATTGTAGAGTAAAGTATGGGGTAGAAAGAATTGCATTTTGGGGTGTATAATTTAATGTGATGTTTGCTTTTGAAGAAAGAAAGTGAAAGGAAGTGACTTAGACTGGGAGTTTGGAATCTGAGTGGAAATTTGGGTAGCATATGAAAGATCGAGGTGCTTAGCATGATGTGAAATAGACTAGATTAGTTATTGGAAGTGGAATTACTTGCATGTCATTTTGGATTGCTTTACGTTAATCATGAGTCTTGAGGTTCACTATTGCTAAGCAGAATTTACATTTGAACCATGCCAAAACTGAACCTAGTTTGTTAGGATCACTTTTCAATAGTTCATTCATGGTATTTTATCATTTTAATGTTTTCTTATATTAGGTTGAAATTTTAAAAATTATGGAAACATTGGACCGAACAATTAAGCCATTAAATTGTTAATATGGCAGTAAATTTGTAAAATAGGATCACCAATCAACTTGGATATCAAAAAAAGACTTTCATTTATATTCTGATAATGAAATTCTACCTGTTTCTCATTCTTTATGAGTGTTGATAATATAAAAAATCTTTAGAAGGTATTGAAGATTTAAAATCACTCTTCAGTACGAAGTAAAAATACTTTCTCAAATTTCTATTGCGTCTCTGGTTTGCGTATTTAAAATATATTTTACACCCTTTGTTGTAAGATAATGCTGAATTGCAAATCAGTTGGAAAATTTGACCTTGTCAAAAACCCAAAAGAAGTATTAATAAGAAAAAAGCGTTTGGGGTGGGTTGATGGATGAGTTAATAAGAAAGTGGACAACTAAGAGGAAAAATTAATTTCGTGAGGGTATCAGAATTTTATAATTGAATAGTAGGGTAGGGCCTTAGAATTAGAAAATTGAAAATAGCACAAAATCCAATTAGTCATGATAATGATGTTTTGTCTTTGGTATCTTTCCTGATTGCCTATTATTTCCAACGACTATTGTATTACATGACTTTGTATTGACCCAGATAATTAAACATGTATACCTTCTCTTTTAGCTAACAGCTGGACCTTTTGTAGTTTCTAATTAATCCTGATGGTATATTTTTGCTATTTCCTTAATTTGTTTAACATGGAAAATTGATAGGGTAAATTGCCAACAACAAAAAAAAAAAAAAAAAAAAAAAACACTACTCTACACTATTACCATCTACCACCTCCCTAAACTTTGGGTAATTGATCAATCAACCTTATCAACCTTCTAATTTCACTTTTGCAAAAAATCCCCTGTCAATATTAATATTTATTTTAGTGAAGAAAGTTAACATCATAGGGACTTCACCTTTTGAGTTTTTAGGGGTTTTTGAGTGAATCTTGAGTATTTGAGAGGGAAGGTAAAGGCTATTAGACAGAAAATTTTCTTCAATTCAATGAAAATTAATATGAGGAGGCACTACTTTTGAGTAAAATTAGGAGATTGATTACTTATTTTTTAAAGCTTGATGAACACATTGTAAACCTTGTGATGGTTTATTGTGTTTACAGTACAAAATTACATTTTGTTGGCTGTGGTTTGTTGCGTAGTTATGTAATAATGAACTTTTTTTAGATATTTAGGGACCAAAATATATGGATATTTCAATTTGCGTTTTAAGACTTAACCTTAGGTTGAATTTGTAAAAGTTGGCAATAGCTTATGTTTAAATATGAAATACATCCCCTGAAGCAAAGAGTTAGAAAACCATGATTGATGATAATGCCCCGTGCCTAACCTCATTGTACCTAAAAGCATGCTGTCTAGTCTAGCTCACAAAAGTATGAACTTTTTCCTTTATCTTCTTTTAATTTCATCTTTAGGAAGCTAAAATCACATAAAGAAATTAATCATTTAACTTTGGTTTTCTTGTTGATTTTTATTATTAATTTAGGAGTAGTTGGGTAGGCAGCAACATCTTTCCCATTAGTTTCTGCTGAAATAAAAATTGATGAATGCAGGAAAATTGATGGAGGTAGCATGCCGGGTGCTTGGAGCCGTTGGACAGGATTCTCAATTTACCACTTGCCTATGAAAAATCCCCCCCTATCCTTTGGCCGACATCACTGAAAAATACTAAGGTTCTAATTTCTCTCACATTCCCTTTATATTCAAGCTATGTTACTAAAGGGGTTTTTGGATATCATTAACTTAATTCAAGAACATATCTTTCTGGCCTCGTGTACTGTATTCTGTCACTGATGGTTTCTGGTAGTTCTAATTCAATTATGTGGTATGTGAGTATGAATCATCTAAAATGCTATCAGGGTCACTTTACTTGTTCTTCAACATTGATCACAAAGCTAGCCATAAAAAAATGTTGATAAAAATATACATAAAAAAACCCTAGCTAGGTGGTTGCCCAAGACCTCTCACACAGGAAAAGAATATTGTCCTTTTGTGGGTCTGTATCTAATAGCTATTATGAAGTGGTCTCATCAATATTTATCTATTAGAAACAACAATACAAACTTAAATACTAGGGTCACCTTATAAAGATATAGCTTGGACTTTGTAGCTAGGCAAGTCAACAATTCAAGGTTAGCTCAGTTATAAATAGCATTATATGACAAGTCTACAATAATTTGCTTACAACCTTCAATAATTCGATTGTACAAGTTTTGTAAATCTCTTTGAAGGTTTATATTATGGTAATCATGCTTGTGAGTGATTCTCAACCAATCTAGCACTATTATGTATGCAACGTGGATTTGTGTTTGTACACTTGTTTCAATTTTGCTTTTTTCCTTATTTTTCTTTTTTGGTGAATTCACGTTCAAAACTATATGTACTACTATACTAGAGAGATGAAAGCATTCAATTCATAGAACGTGGTTGAGAAAAAATGTTAGAAATATCATGACTCAATTCCACCATATAACTGAATAAAAAAAGTCCATTATATTTTTTAGTTATGACAAAACTTAGATACAGTACTTTTGGTGCTGTTCTAAAATTATTTTATCTATTGTATTATGTAATGTCTCAAACTCTACATTGAAATATTCTTTTATGTAGGCTTTTCCACTGGATTTATTACTCTTTTCCGGTTGACAACTTAAGGTGTGTCCCTCATTGAAGATTTAAAAAAAAAATTCTAATCCCACTTTAGATGGAACGGAATTCGGTAAAACTCAGGAATAGAGCTCTTCCTGAGTATAGACAAGGAATTAAAGACTTCCTTGATTTTGCATTTGAGCATACAACAATGGGGGATAAAATTTATTGTCCATGTAAGAAAAGGAATAACTACTTTGCAAAGACCAAATATGATGTTAAGGCTGATTTGCTTACTATTGGTATTCTCCCAAGTTATACTCATTGGTTTAGACATGGTGAGGAGAGACATTTTCAAACATGTGATAGTTTGGATAGTGATGATGAGTCAGACAGGGATGGCTTGTGTGAGATGGTAGAAGATTATTGTGCAGCCTTTAATGCAGCCAGTTGTGTAGCTGGAGACCCGAGTGGCGACGGTACTCCTGAACAGCCTAATGATGATGCAGCCAAATTCATTAATTTTTGTCAATTTAAGGGATAGCAAATGGGTACAAATCTGTTTAAAACACTTTTTAAAAAAAATAATAATAATAATACTTATCAAAACAGCTGTGACAACCGCCATAGGGCGGTGGCCGCTGAAATGACACCGCCTATGAAATTTGCTGATGTGTCACGTCTGCCCGCCGACACTGCAACTGCGGATGGGAATTGTCCATTTGTTGACTTTACACTGCAACCAACACCACACAACTAATTCAATATCAATTAAAATTAAAACGTGTGACAGATATTTTGTTGTATAACTAATAAAAATGAATTCTGTTAGTTCTATTTGTAAAGAGTTTTTTCTTAACATAAAATATGAACCGGTGTGTTTGACATATATATTTATCTATTCCAAAGGAAAAATATCAATCACCATCTAAAATAGTCCTAACTTTATAAATTTCTCATCATGAGAATAATGTTTCAATTGAAAACGTGAGGACCATCTCTTGTGTTTAAAACCTGCCCTATATGATCTCCCACCGACCTCCCGAATAAAGGCTAGATATTCGATGGTTAACATTTTTTGTTGGGGTAATTACACATAACCCACCTGTGGTTTGGGCGAAAATCACTTTGCCTACCCGTGGTTTGAAAAGTATCACTTAGCCCACCTGAGGTATGTTCCGTTTGTTTTCCGTAACCCACCTCAGTTAAAATCAAGGGTAAATAGGTATTTTTGTTCAGATTTTATGTCTCTCTCCTCCCAAAACAAAAAAGAGCACAAAAATATAAGAAAAACAAGATCAAAAAGGGAGGGTTTTGTGGTAGAGGTAGTTGAAGAAGAAGAACTAGTAATATAATTCCAAGCGCCTGGAACACAAAGTACAGAAATACTTCCTCTTGATCTTGAAACAAATGGGCAGAAAACAAAAGTTCCACTGCCTCTCAACATCCATAGCTTGCACTTTACAATAAGGGCATGATCCAGGTGCTTGCTGCCTCCCCAACTCCCTTTCTTCCTCATCACAAACAAACAAAGAGCTTTTGAAGGCCACACATCCCGAAGATGAAACCCATCAACCCGCATACCTCAAAATACTTCTTGCGAGACAAAACCGAAGACCCATCATCCAATTCCATGGTTTCAGCACTAGAAAGTCCAGACCCAGACCCAAAAATTTCTCCTCTTAAGGTTTCTCTGATCGACCACCATGAACCCAACCACGATCCATTACCAAACCCATTAACAAGAAAAAAATCAAAAACAAAATCTAGCAACCCAGACCACGACCACGATCCACCCATCAAAAACAAAATAAAAAACAAAACCCATTAAACCACGACCATGATCCACCCAAAGAAGGAAGGCATGGCAGCGAAATCCAGCAACCCAGCTACCACGAAACCCAGACAAAATCCAGCCACACCACCATTGACCCACAATCCACCACAACACCAACCAAAATCCACTGCCACAAACCCACAACCACGGCCAAAATCCACTACCATCAAACCCACATTGAACACGACGAAACCCACGGCTTGGGTTGGCAAGAGTGAGGAACAAAAGAGAGAGTGAGGGTCGGCGACGAGTGGAGGAACACGTTTGGGTAGGGGAAAACCCACATTGAACAAGGTGAAACCCACAGCTTGGGTTGGCTAGAGTGAGGAATTGAAGAGAGAGTGAGGGTCGGCGGCGAGTGGAGGAACACGTTTGGGTAGGGGAGTTGGGTCGGTTTGTCTGTGGGTATATATCCATGACTCCATTCACACAATCTGAGTCATTAAGTCAGTGATCTTGTGTCTTCTAAAAAAAAAAAAGTAAGTGATCTTGTGTAGGTTGATCTGGGTTTTTTTTTTTTGGGTAAGTTCTTTATGTTTAAAGTTTGTGTTAATGGAGAGAGAGATAAATAGCACTTTTTGATCTTGTTTTTCTTATATTTTGTGTTCTTTTTTGTTTTGGGAGGAGAGAGACATAAAATCTGAACAAAAATACTTATTTACCCTTGATTTTAACTGAGGTGGGTTACGGAAAACAAACGGAACATACCTCAGGTGGGCTAAGTGATACTTTTCAAACCACGGGTAGGCAAAGTGATTTTCACCCAAACCACAGGTGGGTTATGTGTAATTACCCCTTTTTTGTTTGTACAAAACTGTGGTGTTGTATCAACCCAACCCAATACTATATACATATTCTTCTTTTACCACTTTTTTTCTTGACAAATAGCTTAAGCATATTGTTAAACTTTTAACAAATATTATAGTAATAATACAAATACTGTATCCTAAAGTTTGTACGAAGACAGTGCTTAACGCGCGTGAGATAAGGCTAAAAAAAAAAAAAAACATACCTTGTGGATGGTACTGGGCAAAAGGTGATAACGTAGTTCGCGGATGCACATGTGAAGGTACTGGTGCCATCATCGTAAGCATAGCTGTAAGCGTATGGGCAGGCACATGAAAATCTGTTTTTAAACGTTTAAAAACAGATTTTCATGCATTACACAGTACAGAGCTTTTATAGAAGAAAGAAAGCATAGTGAATTTTAGAATTCTCTAAAATTTTTTGGACAGTTGAATTCTTAACATCCTACTCATTTATTATAGATGATACAAGTGATTGTAAGGTCGGACTAAACGATAAACACTCGCGATGAATCACATTATTGAGATGACATCAATGTGTTGGCAGTCAAGACCTCCCCAATGCTTCAATCAGTGGAAAAAAAGAAATTTTTAGGGAACTTTTCCTGATTTTCAGACATCATATCTGTGCGGGCCAATCGAGAGCTTATTGGGCTAGACTCTCGCTTGGGCTCAATTTATTTGTGACGTGGGTTTTGTGTTTCCTACAATGGGATGCTCAACACCCTGAGGCCCAATTTTCTCCCTTACTTCTCAGCTAATTCATTCTCCCCTGATGAATTTCCTCTCCCTCTCTCTCTCTCTCTCTTTCTCCCTTTTTTTTCAACCCCGTTCTTCTTCATAGCCCTCTCTTATTTATAGCCCCCATTGGGTGGAGGGATTATGATTGCTCTGGATGATAATGGAAAAAAGGGTCCAATATCGTCGTTGTTAAGTGGGAATTAGGTAGTTAAGTGGCAAAAGTGGCATTGGAACTTGCTCATCGTTGCTGTAGTATGTACGGCAACGACTTCACGGGTGATTTGCCGGCCAAGTCGAACACCATGCTCCCCCGTGAATAAATACCCACGGGAACGTTTACTACTGAAATAAGGACGGTCCAAACAGCCGACCGTGCGATAATGAAGGATTCGTGGGCAACAGAGTTCCTGCCAATTATGTCAAAACCCATCTTTGGGGGTCCAATGATGTCCGGCCCGGCCCGGATTAAGGTGGACTGATCGGGCTTATGGGCCGCGCAGCGAAACGTTATTCCTGAGGCCCAGTAAAGGATTGGGCCCTGACCGTACAATATCAGTGATGGAATGAAGATAATGATCAATTTTATACACTTTGTTTTGTTTATTTTCATCTAAATCTCCCATTTTCCTTTCAGCCTCATCATGCCCATTGTTCACTTGTCTTGTTTTGGAGAATGTATTGTATTAGGTCTTTATTTTACTGTAGAAGTTGTTGCAAGCTTGCACCATATCTTTCACTTATTGCTCCAAAGTGGCTGGTAATCCTTAACTGATCTTAAGCGAGATCATTTTGAACGCTTTGACTACCTTGGTCAGCAACATTGTTGATGTTCCACCTGTTGGAAAAATGGTGTATGGGTGGCTAATGTTTTGAGCCAAAATTAATGTGAGACACACCTGTCGAATCTGAGTTGGGCCGGACGTGCTCTCTTCCATGAGTATATTATTAACGTTATTCAATTAGGCCCAATCCGTTTAGTATTTTATTAATATTTTTTTAGTAATTGTTTACAGTGAGTTTCCACTTTCCATAACAAAGTAGAACGATGTGTATGTTCACTATCGCACCCTTTTCGGAACAGGTGCAAGTGTGTCTATAAATAGGAGTCCCTCGTTCATTATTTTGGTTTCATTTTTTCATTCATGCAGAGTCATTTAGAGAGACGGAAACATAGTTATGTTCATTGTGCACGAAGGTTAATATAATACTTCTTCTGCATGTTGTTAATCTATATATCTTGAGAGGTAGACATTTATGAGTCTCAAAGCACCACTGATGAAATAGTGTAAGGGGGTGAAATTTGTAGTAAGGAAATAGTTTCAAACACTAACCTTGATCATATTTGCATTTATAATTTTGCATTCGTCATTTTGCATTCATCTAGTTTGTGAGAACTTTTTTCTCTCCTCTCGGTAGGAGCTTTTCTTCTTATCGTCGATGATTTTTGTTCCACTTAGGAGGAGCAGTGGTATTCCCTTACCATCACTTCATACTATGGTGAGTGGGAGTTGAGTTTTTCTTTTTCGTTTTCAAATACCAGACACACTTTCTAATTTGCCATGGGAATTTATTTCCACTCACATGGATTCAAATTTCATAGACAGAATCCAGCGAATAAGTTTGACAGAGGAGGAGGAGGAAATCATAAAGGTGAGATCAGACCATCGTGCAAAAGTTCTCGAAGAATGCTCTTTAAACACTCGAGCTGTTGGGTCGTTTTCATACGACGAGACCAATAAACACTCGAGCTGCTAAGAATCTTCGCCAGTCGGTTCGAAAATTCGGTCAAGACTTGAAGATCACGGAGGTTGGCCACGGCTTGTTTCAGTTTAAGTTTGCTATGGAAAGCCAACTGAATTGGGTCCTAAAAAATGGTCCGTGGAGTTTTGATAACCATATATTGCTAATACGAAGATGGGAAAAAGGGATGACGGCTTACTCAGTGGAGTTTAAGTGCATACCAATCTGGGTACAAGTGTGGGGACTACCGTTCGATTTGATTACTTTGAAGGCTGGCCAAGATATTGGAGAGAGCATTGGAAAGGTACTAGAGGTCGACTGTAAGGCTATTGCAACGGACCAAGCCCGTTTTCTTCGCATTTGGGTGAAATTGCCATTGAAGAAGCCAATCAAGAGAGGGGCTCTAGTTTTAAGCCTGGAGGGGGATAAGGTGTGGATCGCCTTCCAGTATGAGAGATTGGTTGGCTTGTGCTTCAACTGTGGGCTAATTAGACATGAAGCTAGGGAGTGCCAACATCCAATACCAAATACTGAGGAAGACAAGCCTTATGGAGAGTGGCTCAGGGCTGGAAGCAGAGGGGCGAAGGATCCACGAGGGAAAAATCAAGCAAGCCCACCACAACGGAAGGCAGAAAAAGCCAATGAACAAGCAAGGGATTAGCCACAACCACCACGAGATCAACAGATGGCTAAGACTGACAGCACTGATGCAGTCCGAGGAACCGTTACAAGTGAGGAATTAATTATAACTGACAGCACGGAGAAAGGAGTAAATGCACGCATTGAAAATCATAATAATGTGGATCATGCACCTAAATTTTCAGTTCTGGTAACAAATAAAGCAGAAAGGGAACACGAAGCCGAGATTTTAGGAGGAAGACTTGTAACTGTGCCCGTCAAGTATTTGGAAAAAAATAATAAGGAGACCCGTGGCGCATCAAAACAATAGACAAAGCCGTGAAACAAAACAATCTGACCCAAGGGTGTTCAAGCGAAGAAAGGAGTGAAGTAGTGGGGAAAAAACGTAGGCTTGGGGCTGAGCAGAAGGAGGGTAACACAGCTGGGAGAAAAAAAAACAAGGGGTCAACACAATGATCAATCATGCACAACGGTGGAGGCTAATGTCCTGCCCCGCCGAGCACAATGAAAATCATGAGTTAGAATTGCAGGGGGATTGGGAACCCCTGTGCAGGTGCAGTGCTCTCTCACTTGGTGAGGGAGAAAGCTCCCAACGTTTTGTTTCTGATGGAGACAAAACAAATGGTGGATGAGATGAGAAAAGTTCAAGCGGATTTACGATACGACAACATACTTGCTGTTCCTTGTGGTTGGAGGGCGTGGTTTAGCCATGCTTTGGAAGGATGAGGTGAGGCTAGATGTCCAAACCTTTTCCTTGAACCACATTGATGCTCATATTCTAACTTACCCAAACTCCCTTTGGAGACTTAAGGGCTTCTATGGTAGACCAGAAGAACAAAGGAAGCATGAATCATGAGGTCTTTTGAAACATCTACACTCTAGAGATACAATGCCGTGGGTATGTATTGGAGACTACAATGAAATTTTGAGTTTAGTGGAGAAACATGGTCGTCGTCCTAGGCAACCAAGGTTCATGGATGAGTTTCGGGGTGCACTACTACATTGTGGAGTAGTGGACATTGGTTACCAAGGTAATATTTTTACATGGAGAAATGGTAGACGGGGTGAAGCTTTTGTTCAAGAGAGGCTTGATAGGGCTTGTGCAACAATCAAATGGAGGGATTTATTTCCACAAGCAACAGTAAGGCACCTTCAAGCATCATACTCAGATCATGATCCAATCTTACTTACTTTGCAGAGGGATACACACAATGGAAGAAGGAAAAAAATTCCAAAGAGATTTGAAGAAAGATGGGCTACTCATCCGGAGTGTGAAAGTATCATACGAGAAGCTTGGAATAGGGAAGCTCATTCTAGGAGCCCCATGTTAAGGCTATTCTCAAAAATAAAGGCGTGTAGATTGGTGTTGGTAGCATGGAGTAGGAATATGGGAAGTTTTAAGACAAGGCTAGAAGAAAAAGAAAGGGTTTTGGAGCAACTTAAGGCAAGGAATGATGCTGGCAATTTAGACATGATTCAAGCAATTAAAGGAGAGATCAATGCCCTATTATTTCAAGAGGAGCTCTCTTGGAGACAAAGATCACATGCTATATGGTTACCTGCGGGTGACAAAAACATAAAATATTTCCATCAACAAGCCAGTCAACGACGTAGAAAAAATCACATTGAGGGTTTTATGGATGATTGGGGGCGGTGGTGCACATTAAATGAAGAGAAGGAGAGGGTGGCGGAGGAATATTTTTAAAGGCTTTACACCACTACAAATCTGAATCTGATGGGGGCAATTTTGGACAAGGTGGATCGGGTTGTCACTCCTGCTATGAATCAAAAACTTCTCCAACCTTATTCACCTGATGAGATCAAGCAAGCTCTCTTTCAAATGCACCCTTCAAAGTCTCTAGGTCCGGATGGTATGTCTCCTTTCTTTTTTCAAAAATATTGGAATATAGTAGGGAGTGATATCATAGAAGCTGTGTTGTCTATTTTGAACTCGGGTCATTTCTTGAGAAAAATGAATTACACCCACATTGTAGTCATACCTAAAATAAATGAGCCTAAAACAGTTGCTGACTATAGGCCAATTAGCCTTGCAAATGTTATCTCCAGATTGGTCTCAAAAGTATTAGCAAACCAGCTGAAATTGATCTTGCCAACTGTTATTTCGGATTCACAAAGTGCTTTTGTGCCTAACCGCTTAATTACTGATAATACTACAGTAGCATTTGAAGTTTTGCACAGGATGAAAATAAAAGAACAGGGAGGAAGGGGCAGATGGCCATCAAACTAGATATTAGCAAGGCATACGATAAGGTGGAATGGGGTTTTCTCAGGAACGTTATGCTCAAACTGGGTTTTGATGTTTGGTGGGTTCAGCTAGCTATGGAGACTGTTTGTACTGCTTCTTATTCGGTGCTTATTAATGGAGAGCCTAAAGGGTACATCAATCCATCTCGGGGTATAAAGCAAGGAGACCCATTGTCCCCTTATTTGTTTCCATTATGTGCAGAAGGCCTATCCTCCTTGATTAGACACGCCATTGCAGCTCAAAATCTTCATGGGATTTTATCCAGCAATAATGGGGTATGCATATCTCACCTTCTGTTTGCAGATGACAGCTTCATTTTTTTGCCAAGCTACTGTGGAGGAATGCCAACAACTCCTTAGTTTATTACGGAGTAATGAAGAAGCATCTAGCCAAGCAATTAATAGGTAGAAGACTTCTATTTTTTTCAGCCATAATACAAGGCCCGATGTTAAAAGAAATATCCAAAGGATGATGGGGGCAAGAGTTATGGAGGATTGTGAAAAGTATTTGGGCCTCCCAATGGTTGGTGGAAAGTCAAAAGTGAATACTTTTAGGGAGCTTCGGGAGAGAATCTCAAGGAGAGTCATAGGATGGAAAGAAAAATACATCTCAAAGGCAAGAAGGGAAATTTTAATCAAAACAGTGGCTCAAGCAATACCCACATACACTACGGGAATTTTCAAAATCCCAAAGTCCTTATGTGATACCATAAACTCTACTTTGGCAAAATATTGGTGGGGGCAGACAAAGGAGGAAAAGAAAATCCATTGAATCAATTGGTTGAAGTTATGCACTCCTAAACAAAAAGGTGGCATGGGCTTTAGGGATATTCAACCATTTAATCTAGCTTTACTAACAAAACAAGCATGGCGCCTAATCCATAATACCCACTCCCTGTTTTATAGGGTGTATAAAGCAAGATACTTCCCAAATTGCTCTTTCATGGATGCAGCTCTTGGCCACAATCCCTCTTATGTTTGGCGGAGTTTGTTGGCAGCAAGGGAGATTATTAGGGAGGGAGCGTGTTGGAAGTTGGGAGATGGCAAAAATATTGAAGTATCAACGCATAAGTGGTTGTCCCACAAACATGAGTTTCTGGGGGAGGCTCGGCCAAAAATGTTTGTATATGAGCTGATGGACACCGAGACAATGTAGTGGGATAGGGACAAAATTTTTTACTTGTTTGCGTATAGAACTCAAATGGATTCCTGTCCATTCCATTTCAGAATAACACAGCACGAGACAGCCTAATTTGGAAGGAAAATGGCTGCAACAAGTTCACGGTAAAATCGGCATACCAGGTAGCACTGTGAATTAAGGACCAAGCACAAAGTGAGCACTCAAGGGCTAGGATAGATCGGCCAATATGGAAGAAAATCTGGAAACTAAATGTCCCTCCAAATGTACGTACGTTTCTATGGCGAGCGTGCTCAAATATTTTGCCTACAAAGGGAAATCTGCATAGGCGCAAGGTGCAAGTAGAGCCAACGTATGGACTGTGCTGCCAGTGTACAGAAACTGTTGAACATGTGCTGTGGGAGTGCCCGTTAGCCAGGAACGTGTGGGCATTAAGCAGTGGAAAAATCCAGAAATGCCTGAATGAGGCTCCAGAATTTTACTCCCTTTTCAGGTTGTTGATTGACAAACTTACTCCACAGGAATTAAAGCAGTGGGCTACGGTGTCATGGGCGATTTGGAATGCAAGAAATAAATTCTGTTTTGAAAAAACTCAGCGGCTTCCAAAAAAAATTCTTCTGGAGGCTTCTGGTTTTTTAGTACAGTACCAGAGACTGAACACAGCACAAGTGTAGAATGATTTGGTTACTCTATCCGTGTTTTGTTGAGCTCTACAATCAATGGTTTTTGTCAAGCTTATGGTTTTATGTGTTTAGTGGTGGCTTTGTTTTTTGGTCTAGGCCTAGCGTAGTATTTGATGTAATTTTATTTCCTTGATGTATGTATCTGTATGAGGCCCTCCTGATCTGCCCAGGATGCTAATGGCCAATTTTGTAATACTCTAGTTTTACATCAATAATATTTCTATCAGTTTATCTCAAAAAAAAAAAAAAAGTTTGTGAGAATATTTAATTGTTATTGATTATTTATGCATTGAATAGGTATTGTTCTTATTGTTGTTCTAGTTCATTGAATCACAAAAGTAAATTATTTGTGTAATATTTTTGCAAAACCACCATGCGCCCATTGACTTTTTCCAAAATATACAATCTTTGTCACAGGATCATTAGGAACTTGTTCCCACATGATACAATTGATTGTACTTTTAAATTAAAAGATAAACACATGCAATGAACCACCTTTCTAACACATAAGTTTGAAAATAAAAATAAATAGTGTTAAGGACATATTTTATGTAATTGACTAATCCTTTGACAAAACGCACTTTACTTTTAATTAAGTAGATCTAGAATGTGTTTAATACTTCAAAGAACAAGAGTTCAAGTCTAGTATTGAAGTCATGCAAATCTGTTCAAGAAACAAGTGAAGAAATGCTGATTCATAAAAGCTTAGCAGCTGCTCAACAGCTGCTCAACAAATAGTTATCTATCAAGGCTCGACAGATACTATCTATCAAGGTATCTATCGAGAATTACGAAAACAATTTTTCAGATCTGATTTTCGACCCATGCTTATGTATTTGTGTAGGGTTTCTTTTCTCACAACCCTAGACATATATAAGGCTTGTTTTAAAGGCCGTCACAAAAAAGAATACAATGAGAATATATGCAAAAGGTGATCGATGTCTTATTCTCTCTAAAAGAAGCTACTGTGTCTTTGCGCCTTAGGGTTTTGTAACCAAATGCTTCTTGATCTTCATTGTTGATGAAGTGAAGAACTTTGCAATCAGTCACGTACTGGGAGCTGTGCATCTTTGATTAGTCACGTACTGAGATCCATGCAAAAATGGTGGTGTTCATAAATTGAAGAGTTCAGAGATTCTAAAGCGGTAGAAGATTTCTGCTGTAAGTTCATCTACGGGAATTGTAGAGTCTAAGAACAAAAGTTTTGTACTAGATCTGAAACTTCTCTTTACTATAGTGAATTGCTTTTCGAAAAGGTTTTTTTATTGTGAAATTAGTTTGTTTCATTGGATTTACTAGGTCATCATATCTTGTTTTATTTACTTTTCCGTTCTGCATGATAATTGACTTAATATTGATTTTGTTTGTTTTAACAAGTTTTATTCATAATAAATCTAATTAACAACTTGGGTTTAAAATTTGTTAATTCTATCAACCGGCATCTAAAAATTTCCCAACAAATAGGTTCTGTTATCAAGATATACTCAAAGAATCTAAACATGTTCACTCTCTTAAGTCAATTGATGTCCATTATAATTTACAATTCAAGATTTTTTTAATGAATCATGTGAGTTATTAGGAAAATTGGATGTTGTAATGAAATGTTGTGAATTTTTGTTGTGACCTTAGCTTTACTCTGGGGATAGGGATCCTAGGTTGGAGTTGACAGTCAATCATATGTCTAACTGCTTGTCTATTTGGCATGACCATGCTAAACACGTACTCAAGCTACCGTATCGGTTGTGAAAATTTGGATTGAATTTTACCGTGTCTGCCCTAATTTAAATTGATATAGTGTTAAAAATGTTTATTAAATATGAAAACGCTCAATCCCCCCCCCCCACACACACACACATATATATACCCAAAACTGAGAGAAAATTCAATTAGATTTCAATTAGATTTTCAATTTTGCGCCACTTGTCCTAACCAAAACTCTGAGAAAATCTAATTAGATTATAAATTAGAATCCAATTTTATGTCATGTGTCTTATCTAAATTTTCTACTTTTTGTGCCAAAATAAATTATGTATTAACATTTAACACAGTAGCCAAGAAAACTACAATGATGATGCTCATTGGCCAACATCTCACATGCACATTTTTATTGGTGAACTCCATAGAGTCAGGAGCTCTTCTAATACCACTACCAGAACTGAGAAGTCCAACGAGAAAGACTTTAAAAGTAAAACCTCATCTCCTCCTCCCAATTCCATATCGTCATCCCATGTCTCCCCCTTCATCTCTCTCATCCTCTACCAACTAGATCCCCACACTGCCCTCTCCTCCTCCTTTTAGATTTCTCAGAGCAAGCCCAGGTTCAAACACAATGTTCAATCCCACTTTTCCTTACTTCACATTCTCATACATTACCGCCTCATTGGCACCTCCAAGAAGATTCCAATCTCAATGATTTGTTCTTGCCATTAACCTAATGATGCCGCCTTCATCTTGGTCTTTTTGTGCTACTTGAATCGCCAAAAAAAGATAAAATTTTAGTTTTGGTTCTTCTAAAAGCTATAACATGTTGTGAATGAGACTTTTCAAGTTACTCCAAGAGAGCCAAAATGGTTTAAGTTGTGTATTGTAAATCCCACTTCTACAAACACACATAGGCACACAAAGTGGGAGGGAATTTGCACACTAGCATAGTGAGGAGAAATAATATCATAAATTAACATGCAGTTGGAAGAAAATTGCAAACTAGCATTTCGATTTTCATTGACTCGATTTCAGTCTAAAACTCGAGGGTTAAAAACTCGATTCCTACTTAGTGAGTTGAAAATATGATGCCAAATAGATCTCGAGTCTTATAGACTTGAGTTCTAAAAAGCAAAACCGAGTCTCTAAGACTCGATTTTGGTACTTGAAGAACAACAGACCTGAAGAAGAACAGGAAGAACAATCTTATGAAGAACAGAGGAAGAACAGAGGAAGAACAGATCTGAAGAGGAACGATTTGGAGCTTCGAAGAACAGAGGAAGAACGAAGAACGCTAGAGCTCTGATTGGACGATTGAACACTAGGTGGGCAATTGGACAATCTGGTCTTCAAATCTACACAAAGAAGAATGTTGGGTTAGAAGAACGTGAGGAAGAAGAAGGAAAATAAAATGGTGAAACTCGAGTCTTAAAAACTCGAGTTCCACGTGTATTTTTTTTCACATCAAATGCCACCACTTACAAATCGAGGCTTAGAAACTCGAGTTTTATTTTGAAATTCGAGTTTTAGACACTTAAGATGCTAGTTTTCCACATTATCTTGAAACGTGACAACTAACTAAATTCTTTGATATTTAAAGTTATTTGGGAAAAAATTTTCCACAAAGTGGAGTCCATTAGAAGTGAGACTTTTTTATATAAAAAAGTGTGCACAATTATCAATGTATGTAACTCTTTAGCTTTTAAGATAGGGATCCAATATGGATTGGGTTGATGCTATGCCCTATGTGTATTTTGCAAAAATATGAATTAGATATGGTAATAACATCTAGTTTGGAAATAAAGCACAATTTGTGATTCTTTAAAAGACATTTTCTTGCGGCATTGCTGTATTTTGGTGCTTTGAAAATCATTAAAATGTGTCTTAACAAGGGCAATTTTGTATTTATCTGATGTAACCATGCTTGTTCATGTGGATATCATTTAAGTAGATGAAAAGTTCAAATGGATAAAACCCTGTGGAATAATTTACTATAATTTATTTATATTATTATTATAATAGCCACATAAGGTTCGTGTTGGATAGAGAAAGATAGAACAATTTTTGGCTGTTTACATTAAATTTTGTTGCTAGAGATGTTTGATTTGTATTGTTTTTTTCTTTTTTCTATTCCTATTATGGATGTAAATTGTATTCTTTTTGTTAAAAATTTATTTTAAAAAATTATAAATGTGAAAATAATAATAATAATTATTATTATCAAACATGTTAAGTCCTAATTTTTGTGGAAGGCCCAAATAATTATTAAACACGTCCGGCAAATTGATAAACATTGAACAGCTCTCGTACAACACTATAACTTGGATTCTAATGATGAATTTGTTAAAAAAAATTCAATAAATAATCAAGGTATGGCACTAATGACTCTTTTTTTTTTTTTAATAAAGTTTCAACCAATGTCGTCCACTTCTAATGATTGTGCTTAGTATCATCAAACCAAGACATCAATCAATTTTTGGTTTAGATGGGGATTGAACTCCAGATCTCTTATTCAACCATTAGATATTTTACTAGTTGAGCTAACTGAAACTCACGGTACTTAGAAGTCTTGAGGTTAAAAAGAAATGAATAAATGCATTAGGTCCAGCAATACCCTGAAAGAAAAGCTGATACTATAGCCTAATGAGTAGAGATCAATGGTTTTGTATAGAACTTGCTTACTATTAAATTCTAATGGTGTGCAATCATGGAAACTATCTTATTAGCTTCCAATGAGTAAAAGTTATGCAGGCAAATTACTGGCATTAGCTTAGCAAGAGGTTGAACCATGGTATCGAAATCTTGATGGTGTCTCCCCATGCCAAGTAAAAGGATGATTGAATCTGCTAGCTTGATGATAACACACATAAGTTTTATTTGAATTTATTCTTGGCTTCACTATACATTACAACTCCAACAACCGTGAGCTTGTAGCCTGCTATCCCAATAATTAAAATTGGGTTTTTAACTATCAAAATTGAAAGAACCACAATAACAATAATCTCATATGTTGATGAAGCATTCTCTAAACTGTAGCTTATAGTAACATTTCAAATTACAAAACAAAACAAAACAAAAAAATCTACAAAATAAGAAATTAAAATAAACTAAGATTTCTTTGAATCTTATTTTTTTTTTAATCTTTTTTAGTGTGTTTGGATTAAGATTTTGTTAATTGTTAAAAGTGGACAAAAATATAATCATATATATTATATTAAGTTGAAGTACAATTTTAGAATTCAAAATTGAATCAAATTAATTTCTAATTGTAGCTTATTTTTGTGCTATGTACAATTTAATTTTTTAAATTTTGGTGTCAAGTTACCTCCATTCATAATGCTCAATGTGGCAACCGAGATGAACATCTTATTATCATAATTGTTAATGTTTCCGTGCGTAAGCACGGGCTACATTCAAGTTTTGTATATAATAGATAAATAAGATTTTAAAAACTTCATACCAACCAATTGAACTACAAGTCTCTTAAAAAGTTTATCCATAATTAAACTCGAGAAGATTGAAGTGAACTACTAGGTTTATGGCTTTAAAGCTTTAAATTCCTAAGGATTCAAACAAAACCCAATTGTAAGTGCCGATATCGTATTTTTTCCAGTCCTGATTAACTTACTAAAATAGTGATCTAAATCTTAAAAAAGGGGTGAAAACCATGATTTTAAGAACCAAAAGCTGGGAACAATGTGAAAAGATCCTATTTACCCTAATTAGACGACGGAACAAACAATCCAAAATTTTACAAAAATCAAACTTGTCATTTCCTGCAAAATTTGACCAATGCTAACTAAACCCTAACTGGGATCAGTCAAAACATTAACTTACAATCTGATTGTCCGATTAAGGTAAATTTTAAACCATCTAAAAGATCATGAAATTTCCTTTGAAACAACAGTTCACAGAACAAAATTGGAGTTAAAATGGATGATATATCAAGAAAATACCAGAATCCTGATTAAATGTATTATTATTTTTAGGTAAAAAGAGAGTTTCTTGGAGCGTTTTTGCTCAATAAATTGTACCAATCCAGCCACAACTGGTGTAATCGGCCTAACCTAGATTGAAGCATGATAAGTCATCTACTTTCCATAAAAAAGGCTTGGCGATACTTGGCAATATCTGCTCTAAATTGAGAGAAATGAATTTTCCAAGAATAGTACTATTAAATTTACTACACGGCATCACCTCCCTTTTAGATGTGATATCTCGATGACTGTAGTTCCAAATCATGTGAGGTCAGGACCTCTGGAAACCAGACATCCATACCTTTCCAAGGACACCAAGTTTGAAGAATTATAAGCTCCAGAAGGCCTCTAAATAGCAGCTTGAAAAAAAATCGAAAAGAGGAAAAAGAAGAAAATCGAAATTGAGTGGACATCAAGGCAAAATTGGTGAGATAATTCGGAAACATCTCACTAAACCGCCCCTTTCAATGGGAGGCTAGGGTGAGATGTTCCCAAAATGTCTCTCAATCCCTATAAATAGACCCCCACTCCCTCTTGGACAAATTACCAACAAAAATGCCCAAAAATCCCAAAAATTCTTCTTCTTCTTCTTCTTCTTCTTCTTCTTCTTCTTCCCTCTCTCTCTCTAGGAAATTTTTAGATCTACTTTCTCTTTCTTTCTACCTTAAAGAAAAACCTCCCAAACATAAACTCCAACCCATTTTTTCACCATTTCACACCTCTAAGAACCCATAGGTGAGCTTCTAAAGCCCTTTTTGAAGGTGGGATGGTGTAGCATCTTTCATAGCTACACCCTCCTCCCTTTTTATGTTGTAAACACTATTGATTTTACATATTGTTCTATATCTCTCTATTTGTGTATGTTTATTTTTTATACTCTTTAGAACTTTATATACTTGTAAAAAAAAATACCATTTTGTCTTTGTTGTCTTCTCTCTTTAAATCCCTTGGGTTTAAATAGAAATAACAACCCAACATCTTTGATAAATCCTCATCTTTCTAACTAGAAAGCTTGTGGAGGAGTAGCCTCAAACATGGGCTGCCTTAGTGGGAAGATGGTGATTTACCATAGATGTATTTCTCTTAAATGGGTCCTAAAGCTTGTTCCTAAGCATAATATG
Source organism: Lithocarpus polystachyus (assembly GCA_033629205.1). Classification (NCBI taxonomy): domain Eukaryota; kingdom Viridiplantae; phylum Streptophyta; class Magnoliopsida; order Fagales; family Fagaceae; genus Lithocarpus; species Lithocarpus polystachyus. Next base: position 42,863,819 of record CM066165.1, on the reverse strand, counting down.
GGAATGCTTCTGGAAAAATGGTAGATGTACGAATGACTCCCTTTTCCCAACATGAAAGAGAATCCATAAGATTGGATGTGAAAAGATTTAGCATTTATTTAGGAGAAATTTTATGTCTTTCTTGTACAAAACCTTTTCTCAAAAACCAAATGCCAAGTATCTAATTTATTTTCTCTAAAACTTTAACATTGGAATAAAAATTAAAATGGGTACTATCTTTTAAATAGGCGGTGTGGGGTGCCTAATGCCTTCTCTGCCCGTAACCGAACTTCCGAGTCCAAGAATCTTTGGTCCGAAACTTTGGTTTACCTTAATTAATTAACTACCCTTGAATAGATTTTTAGTTAATTAGGTAACTAAAATGAATTAGATCAATAAGTGACTAATCACATCTAATACACCAATGGTTGGTGGCGACTCCTTCAAATAAAAATAAGAAAAGAGACTCACACACACCTCACCCTATAAACACATGTACACAAGAGAGTCATGTCGCTAAGTACCCAATGTGCAACAACACCCAATCCAGGAATTTTTCCAAGGGAAGGGTAGCGTACACAGTAAGCAACAAAACCCTGATTATATATATATATATATATATATATATACATATCAATGCCGGATGATAAGGACTATTTCTTGACCAAACTGAATTAAATTTTATTTCCCCACTTAATTGTCTCATTCAAGCCTCAATGGTATGTTTTTGTGTGTGGTTATGGAGCCATTCTCTTTTTACCTCTTGAGCCAAAGGCCACTTCCTCCACTTTCTGTTTTCTAATAACTCAAGGACGTGGGATGATAATGTCAAAGAAGAAGAGTGAGAAAACTTTGGGATCTGATCAGACCGCAATTGAATTTTCTAGTCCTATAAAAATAGGTTGTGCTAATCATCCATTCATCTATGAAAAAGAGTACCCTAATTCCTTCATAAAATAAACACAATATTACTGCTACATGTGCTCTACTAATCATGACTTAGTACCCTAATTTCCACAAACCATGCCTCTCCTCTCCCATGCTGGCTGGAGAATGGAGTCTTCTTAACCCTCAGTGGAGTCAAAGATATCACGATTATTTATACAGTGAAAGTCAATCAAATGTATAATCATAATGACCATAATTAAAAAAATTTTAAATTACATTTTAAATTTAGAACTTTTATAGGTTTATATTGTAATAGTAACGTTGCAGACATACAGAATATGTTCAATGTTTGTAAATGTTTTTAAAAATGTGTATAATATTGTACACATTTTGTGTCTACAATATAAATTTACATTGCTAGTAGTAGTACAATGTGAACTAAGACTTTTCCTTAAATTTATAGTTTTGAATTGTTTCTATTATGGAACCTAAGAAGTAAGAATCAGTTTGTATAATTTTATAATTTTATATATATTTGTATGTATAATTTTATTTAAAATACAACTTTTCAAAAAACCAAAACTTTATTTTTATCTAACTTAATTTTTTCTAAATAAAATAAACCAATAAATGGGGGCCATGGTTGATGTTAGTTTGATTTGTCATCTTCGTCTGTAATAGGCTAACAGCTAATCAAAGTTTGAAAGACTTGTAATTTTCAAAACAAAAACAAACAAAAAAAAGTTTGAAAGACTTGTAGTTTTGCCTTTTGTGTCTTTTTTAACCTAATCTTTATTACTTTTTGATAGAAGTGATCTGAACCCAATATCCAGGTACGGAGGCATATATTGACTTTGGGGGCAATAGCCCTCCCTAAATTTTTTTTTAAATGTATTAGTGTGTGTGTGTGTGTGTGTGTGTATATGTATGTGTATTGTAATGGTATTGGGCTTAGAAGTTCATTATTCATGTACATGTTGGGCCTAAGGCCCAAGCCGAGGACTAGAAGTCATCTGAAGATGGGTAAACTCCATCAAAGGAGTCTATGTTAGTAGATAAAGAAGTTAGTTTTGGACATGATAACCCATGAGGGAGTACCGAGAATGAATGCCATCTTGACTAACCAAAACCAAGGTCTGTGTAGGTGGTCTACCATTCAGAATAACGTTCCAGAGAAATCTATTGGTACGGATAGGTATTGCAGAAATGTATAGCAGAGGAAAGTTCTAAAATATTATAAGAGAAAGCTGCTATCACCGCATTAAATACTCTACAGCTAACTCTCTGACTGCATTAATGTGGAAGTGATATCTGAACAGTGGTTTTCAGCCTTACAGCTACTACACAAAGACTTCATGAAGGGACTAATGGGACAAATATCAGCATCAACCATCTAACTTGCATGTGGATGTGACAAAGATGAAAGAGGAAAAAAGTATAAAATGGAGGAGAGGCCCAAAAAGAGGGGATTGAGAAATTAAGGAAGAAATACTGTAACAATCAATAGTTGAACTTGTCATCAAACTTTAGAGAAATATATAAGACCTAACTTCCTCGAACTGTGCCGAGGACAATTTTATCTAGTTAGATCATTTCATTTTTCTTCTCTTGTCACCTGAATGTATTACTCTTATTGCTCAAACTCATTAAAGCCTAGTTTTCCAACCCACTCTCTACAAATTCATTGTTTTGGGCTTTTTGGACCTAAGTCTATCCATCTTATGAGCTAGGAACTCAAATTGCGTCCTACATGTATATATATATATATATATGCATTAATTTTAGCAATTCTATTCTATAAAATTACATTTTGCCCCTCTTTAACAATATCATTGATTCTTTTTAGAGTAATATTACAATTACAAACTTATCTACAACATTTTTATAGACTACTAAGGTACAGATTTTTATTGGTTCACATCTAGACCTATCACTTACACCACTTTTTTACTTACTATTAATCACTCACTATATCATCAATATACCTCTAACATTTTTCTCATTTTATAGGTTGTTAAAAAATTTACAGATCTAAAATCTAAAACAACATATACTAGCCCAAAAAAATTTATGCAACAACAAAAATCACCAATAGTAAAGCTAAAAAAAATTAAATCCAATTAACCAATTTTACTTAAACAAACAACTGGCCCTTTAAAAAGTTTTAAACGGAATAATTTTGTCTTTATCCAGCAAACGCACGCATCAAAAACTCCAAAAAAAAAAAAATTATTAAGAAGCCGCCGAACTAGAGGTTAAAGTTGCCACTCTTAACTTAAAGTTCTGGCTCCGTCCCTACTAACATCCACCAATTAAACTGAATTAGAAATCAAAGTACAAGGCATTAGTTGTTCATGTTTGTTTGGCACATAATCACCCCACAAGTTTCTTCATGTTTGGAGAATAGAGTGACATATTCATAATTAAATTGTTTGTTTTAATTGCTTTTTTTTCTTGTCTGAATAATATCTTTGTGCGTGTGTGTTTACTTTCTAAATAAATTTTTTTTTTTCAATAATTCTTAAAATACACCCAATTTTACAACATGTTGAAATAGTCGACACTTTCTGTGTATTACTTTTTACATAGATCCACAACTTTTTTTTCTAACAAACATTCAATCACTCTAACATATTATAAAATTTAGTGTATCACTAGTATCATTGATTTTATTTCTTAAATTTTAAAAGAAAAGGAAAATAAGATTTTAATTAAATATTGTTTGTTTGAATTAGCTTTTATTCTACTTAGCTTATTAGTATATTTTTTCTCAACCAAAAAAAAAAAAAAAAAGAAAAGCTTATTACTATATTTGTTTACATACAACTTTTTAAAACTTCACTTTCCTTGACTATTGTACTTCTTTTATCAATTTTTAGTAAATAAACTTTTAGGACAAAAAAAAAATTAATCCAATAAACTAAAGTGGAAATTTTTGTTTAATAAACCTAGGGATATACCCAATAACTTTTTTTGATAATTCAATAACTGCAATAAAGGAGAGGAGATTTGAACATTTGATATTTCCCTTAAAAACATTAAAAAGTGTCACACCTAATTTCACAATATTTTAAAGTGGTCAACATTTTATTTCTTGTACTTTTTATATGGTCTATACCACTTTTTGTCAATTAATCATAATTGACCACTTCAGCATATTGTAAAATTAGATATATTTGTAAAATTTTGATTTTTATTTCTCCAATTTTTTGGATTTCTCTTAAATTTTAATTAAATATATAGTGGGTTTATTTTAGCTTTTTTTTTTTTCCCCCACTTACTTATTAGTTTATTTGTTTATGTACAAATTTTTAAAATTTTACTTTCAATAAATAGAAAAATACGTTTATCAATTTTTAGTAAATTAACTTTTAGGCTAAAAAATTTAATAAATTAAAATTTCAACTTTTTTGTATGTATAATTTATTTAAAATATTACTTTTAAAAAACAAAAATGTATTCTTATCTAACTTTTTTTAAATGAAATAAATCAATAAAAATAAATTATCCCAGACAGAGAAACTCATAAAAATTTAAAAAGAAGAAGAAAAACAAATGGGTCAATGGTTGATGTTGATTTGATTTGTCATCATTCGTTGGTAATAGGCTAACAGCTAATCAAAGTTGGAAAGACGCGCAGTTTTGCCTTTTGTGTCGATTTTGACCAGGCTTTTCGCCAGTAGTTGAGCTACAACTATGAAGTGTGATATGAACCCATTCTTTATTCTTTGTTTATTTTGACTGAATTTTTGCTTCACATTGGTTTATAAATTCAGTTTATGACTTTTAAGTTTTTATTGGCACTTTTCTACGTATAAAGTGTTTAAGAATTTAAGAGGAAGAAGATTCAAATTATAGGATTAACAATATATTATAATTATTTTTCAAAAAAAAAATCTCATTTATTTCTATCTTTTTTCACTTTTTCAAATTTTTTTAAGATAACTACAAATATATTTTAGCACACTTTTAATAAAAAACTAAATAAATAGTTTCAAAAGGAGACCAAGTAATCCGAACCTAATATACACCAAATAAACCGAATAAGAAATCATAGTACAAGGCAATAGGCATCATTACGTGGGAAAGAAAACGTAGAATATGAAATTGTCAAATTCTAAGCACATGGAATGCGAGGGAAAGTCCTATTGAAAGTTTCATTTTTGGCCCAACTAAAACGAAATGTCCCTTTCTAAAGCTGCCTAATCTTTATTAAGGCAACTTTAGTTTTCTTCTTACAATGGGAAACCAAAGAAAAAGGCACTTTAGCAAAAATTAAAAGGCCGTGAATTTGGACTTATTATTTTGTGTAATTACGTGGAAGTGATCGGTTTGGTAGCCTATAATTCTCAAAGTTAGAATATTTTCTTAAAAAGTTAGTTTTCTTATTTATTGGTAAACCATGTGACAAAAAGTATATACTTAAGCAAAAAAGAGAAGGAAGCTAGCGCCATGATGGTTTAGGACTGAATTTTCTTTTAAGAATCTAGTGTCTTTAGACAATTGTTAATAATTATTTTAGTAAAATTTTGATACTATTTTTTTAAAAAATATAAAAATTAAAAAAAAATAGTTTCTCTCTTCTTTTTTATAAAAAGTTTTAAAAATTTTTAAAAAAATCTAATACCTTTAAGTCAGCCGTTAACTTTTTTCTTCTTTTTAAATACCTTAAATTTTTCAATATTCATATTTTACCAGTTCTAGAAATGAGATGCAAAATGACATTTCGTTGAAGTGCCAAAATGTTGTGAGAAAGTAACGTCAATGACATTTTGTACTAATTAAGCGTAGGTTTCAACGAGGAATTCTGAGTTTCTGACCATCCCAAGGTACTGAAAGGAGAGGGACCACGCTTCAGCACGATTTTGTCTTTTCTGGACAGTATGAATTGTAGTAATTACATTGGCTCTATTCTCTAGGTGCTATTGTTCTTTTCTAGAAAAAGGAGAGAGAGAACGGCAGAAGCATAGGCATTCCTCACTCGACTACAGCTCATTTAAAAAAATTTAAAAATTAAAAAAAAAAACTGACACATGGTAAAAAAAGGAAACAAAGTACTCCCTAACACGTAAAAAGAAAGCTGGAGTACAGACGCAGTCATTGCCGCACGTAAATCTAGACCGGGTGTGGATTTTGTTGTATAATAATATCCAAAAGGTTGTTGACGGTCGTTTAGTGACGATTTCTGTTCAAAAGTGGCACGTGTGTACGGTTGTGTAAAAGACATTAGCCTCTACAAAATGCTACCGTGACTGACACATCTCATTTTTTGCTTTTATTTAATACAATGGTGAAAAAACTGTGAATAAAAGTTGTGCGTAAAGTACGATGTATAAGAGCAATTACATCAGTCTCTTTATAATATAAAAAGTGTTTTATTTTATATATTTTTGCTTAAAATTTATCCATACCAGTTCTTCTATAATACTGTTCATTTTTCAAATTTTTTCCAGTTACTGTAGATTTATATAATAATAGTTTATTATTTTTTTCTCTCATTGGTCAGACTCTCCCTCTTTCCCAACGCCACACCAATCCATCAGTAGAAGAAAAATGAAGAAGAAGAAGAAGAAAAGAGAAGGGGAGAACCACCCCACCACCAGCCCAGCACCACCCAGCCACCATTGCAACCCAATTACCACCACTCCAACCCATTTAATCAATTGATAATCCACCACAAAATCAACAGAAAATCAAACCAAAACATCAAAAAACACAACTCAAAATCAAGAAAAACTAAAATCCACCAAGATCCATCGGAAAACCCAACTCAAAAACAACCCAAACCTGTCAGATTTGCCGTTGCTACTGCCGGATGTGCCGTCGTTGATGCCGCCGAATCTTCCATCGTTGCTGCCGCCGGATCTTCTGTTGCTACTGCTACCACCGTTTGTGAATGTTGGGTTTGAGATATGAGAGAGGAAGAGAGTAAAGGGAGGACTGGTGTGGATAAACTGAGAAACGGCACTGAGAGGAAGATAGAGGCAGTGAAGAAAATAATAAAAAATGGTAAAAAATGAATATTTTATTTGAATAAAGGTGTATAATAGACCAACTGATGTGGGTGTTTTATAAAAATGAAAATGTAAAATAGAAAAAGTAGGTTTTAAAGGTGTAAAATGGAAAATTTTTGCATCAACTGATGCAATTGCTCTAAAAAGTTTAAAATTCTTAACACAAAGTTTTACGGCTAAGTTGATTTTATTGCTAAACTAATCCATAGTCGAAGTGTAAGTGACTTAAAAAATTTCCAAACACACAAACTACACTACACAAGCATAGCAATATAGTAAACTAAAGGAAATAGAGAGAAAAACAAGTAAACTACACATAACACCATAAGTGTTATGGAAGAAGAAAATCTGAGCCTTGAACATAAAAGTCTCTCCCCCAACCACCCATCGAAAATCTCCACTAGACAAGATAGTTGCAGTACATAAGGACATAATGAACTCTCCAAGCCTAAATTCTTACATGTACTTGAGCCTTCCAAGCTCCAGCTACCGATCGACTTCTTCAAGTCCTTTCTCTTCCTAGCTTACCAGAGGCCCTCCATTGAAGCTCCAATGGAATCACCACCAATGAAGATTTGATTTAGGATGTGGCTTCTCACATTTCCTTAGCTATTCACTCACTCACTCACAAGTATGTGTTTGTGGATGACGAATGTATTTACAGAATCTCTATTAGTGGAATGAAAGAAATGGAAAAGGAAGGGTAAAGGGAGATGGAAACTTGGTTTTTCTCTAAGGAAAAAGCTCTCTTTTTTCATACAAAGGAATGGCTTCACTCTTTTGGCACCCTTAGGATTTCTAGGTTTTGGTCGATACTTATCTGAAGCCTCTTGCCACGCTATAAACATCCCATTTTGTACCCCTTACGACTTGGACCCCCGTTTTCTAATGATATTAAAATTTTAAAGCCCAAGGTTGGTTTAGGGCTGGATCAAATAAAATTGACTTGAGGAAAGTATTTGTGGAAAATATAACTTATTTTTGGAAGAATAAATCTATTTTTGGAAAAGAAAAGCCACGAAAACCCTAGAACATGCGTACGTATACACGCATGCTCAAGCTCTGCGTGGATATGCTTAATGCATGCGTACGCATACACGAGCATGTATGCGTAAGCCAGGATTCCAAAAACCAGAAAGGAAAGGTTTTCTACATTAAAACTTGATTTGGAACGAATCTTACATCGTCTAAAAGCAACCCCAAACCCCTATTTTCGACTATATAAAGCTTGAAATGGTAGATTTTTAGAGGAGGATGAATTCTGGTGGTAAAATATATAAGATTCATTAGAAAATAATGAATCAAAGAGGAAGTTTTTCACAAAACATCCTCAAGTCAAATTTTGTTTGATTGAGACCTATTCTGGTCTTGATCTTTAAGTTCTAAGTTTACTAACTCATTTTTGAATTGGTTGTGACTAGATTGACTGAGGGTAACGGTCAAAATCAAACTCTAATGGCCTGTTTGGGAGTTAAAAAAAGGAGGGGGAGTAGAGTAGAGGGAGGGAGAGTAATTCAATTACATTGTTTGAAAGTTTTTAAGGAAGAAAGGGGAGGGGTTTCAACTACCTCTAACCCCTTATTTTTAATTCCTCCAAATTGGAGAGATTTGGAGGGAGAGTAGGGTGGATAAATTATTAGCCAAAATTAATTTCCTAATTTACCCTTTCTAAATTAACAAAATTACCCTTTCTAAATGGCTAATTTCCCCCTTTCCACTTACTAATTTTAAAAACATCCAAACAATGTAGATGAGAACTATTCCCCTCTGCTCTCCTCCCCACTACTCTCCTTCCCTCTACTCCCCTCTACTCTCCTCCCTCTCTAAACTTCCAAACAGGCCATAAAAAAAAGTTCTAACTTTGAGTTAAAGTTTCTAACTTTGGCTTTTCACTTTTCTTTGATTTTTCTTTGTTTATATATTTTTTTATATGCTCTAATATGTTTGTTTAGTTTAGGTCTATTTCGTGTTTATATTTAAAGCATGATAGGTTGTTAGATTTCTTGTGTTCTGAGTTTTTGTTCTATAGTTTTTGGGTTAGGGTTCTTGGGCGTGTATGCGTGTGCATGCTACTTGCATACATACACATATAGTTGGGCTGCGCACATATGCCCTATGTATGAGCACGCATATTTAAACCCAGAAACCCTAATTCGTTTTCTGTTTGTTTTTCTTTTGTCATGTTCACATGTTTAGCCTCTGTTTAACCTATTTTATCTGTCTTTGAGTTTCTTCTTCACTGATTTATTTTTGTTTGTTTGTTTGTTTTATCTCTTTTATGCTTATTAAGGTTTTAGATTGTTTGAATACCATGAACATGCATTTTTTGGATATAACCTTGGTTTGATTAAGGAACATGAATATGCTTAGTTTGAATGCTATGCCTTTGATGTTAAGATGCCCTTACATGTTTGTTTGATTCTGTTTCATGATGTTTCTGCCCTTGGGTTATGTATGTTGTGATGCCATGATAAGTGAATGCTAGGTTTGAGATGATTTTGCCATGTTTGTATGTTTAAATAAATTCTAGAGTGTGTGTGAGTTAGAATAACAATACTGAACTTACCTTTAATGAGATCAAGATTTGGAACACAATGAATGGAAGCCAACCCATGGGTCGGGTGGGGTTTGGTGCCTAACACCTTCCCATCCCCATACATAAACTCCGGACATGTGATTTAGTAAAAGATCAGTCCTTCCACGAAGGGCACTATATTTATGGTTCCCAAACCTAATCTAGGTAGTGACTCCATTATTTTTCTACATCATGGTCCACCCTAAGTCAAGGCGTACTTCCCACAGACCCATCGCGGGTGCTTGCATCCACACACGCCTTACAGCTATATATGTGTGTGCTAGCAAAATGGCAGTGGTAGGTGCAATTGCAGAGTACAGAGATCGTGCAACTCGCGACCTGTTCACCCCCTAAGGTCACAAGATGGTCAAGAGGTGCATGATTGCACTCTCAGACAAACACCTACCACATGGACTTTGCAAGCAGCTTAGGTCTCAAGATGATCACCTCCAAGCCGTGAGATCTCTAATTGATGCATCTTTCAGTCTTCAAGAAGAGGCTCAAGTACACTATCCCAACTTACATGAAAACCGAGAAAACAATATATCACCAATAAAGTGCATTACAAATAAACTATTGTCACTGAATAAAGCCAGCATGTAACATGACTTCTCAAAAAAAAAAAGTCACAATAATATGATAATTTTAAATTAGTTTATCATCTCCCACACAAACATACCATAATTTACAATTTTTTTAATAACCATGTATGAGCTGATAGATTAGAGAAACTTGTGAATTTTTGTTATATCCCTAAAGACTTTCGTAGCATTAATGTTTATCTTGTCACACATTTTTATAACGCTCTCACAATATTTTAATTAGTGGGTCCCATATTTTACACAAAATAATAAATATATAAATAAAACTACGTTAGCTTAGTATTATTTATTTTTTGTCATTAACATCTATTTATATTTTTTAGATTAATTTTGCTTTTGATTTTGTCCTTAAACTAAAATCCTGCTTCCATTGCTAATTCCTCTTGTCACTACAAAAAACGAGGGCTATAACCGCGTTTAAAAAAGGCAGCTATAAACTCTAAAAACGTAGTTATAGGCTATAGCTGCGTTTTCCAAAGTTGCGTTTCCAAACGCAACCTATCCTGCGTGACAATAGCCCCCTACGGGGGTCTATAGCCGCTTTTTTATAAATGCGGCTAGAGGTCCCCCTATAGCTACATTTTTACACCCTATTGCTGCGCTTTCCCACCCCTTATAAACTGAGACCTATAGCTGTGTTTTTGTAAAAAGCGCAGCTATAAATCCGCTTTGGGCGCAGCTATAGACTCGCTTTGGGCTGCGTTTAAAACACAGCTATAGGCTAAGACCTATAGCTGCATTTTAGAAAATGCAACTATAGTGTGTACAGGAATCATTTAGCGACTATGTATATGAGTTAGCTGCATTTTTGTAAAAAGCGCGGCTATAAACCCACTTTGGGCTGCGTTTAAAACGCGGCTATAGACTAAGACCTATAGCTGCATTTTAGAAAACGCAGCTATAGTGTGTACAAGAGTCATTTAGCGACTATGCATGAGTCAACTGCAGAAAAGAGGTTTGCTCTTATTATATACTTGAACAATTATTCCTACTCAAAAATTTAATGATGAATATTATAATTTAGTCCATGTTTATGTCATTAATAATCCCATAGAATCTCTAAGTGATTTAAAAAAAACAATAAAAAAACCATATAAGTCCTGAATAAAAATGTTGTAGCTTGTATATAAGTTGGCTCTTTGCACGTGTGCACTTGGCTGAGTCTTCCAGAACAGCCATCAACTACACTAGATAAGTCCGTAAAAGTCTATGTTTTATGTTCTCCCTACATTGAGTCAAAGTTCAAACATTACATGATTGTCAATATTTATTAGCAGCCTATAGTGACCAGTTGACTGACAGTGCCAACTTTTATATTTCATTTCTATACATTAATATCCTCATTTGTCATTATCCTCCTATACTAGAACTTTATTGCATAAATGGTATACCACTCATTCACCTAGCTCTTGAGAGATGGCAGCTGTGGTTCCCGACTCCTCCACTGATTCCATATTTGGCAAGGAAAATGGTATTCAACCTCCCAAACAGCTCGACGCTGGCGCTTTGTTTGTCCTCAAATCCAAAGGTTTGTAAGTTCTTATCGTTTCCCCCAGTTCATAACAGATCTTTCAAATGCTTTCATTAGCACTTCATGACCATTCTAGGAGAATTTTGACCTGTAGATATAGAGCTTCACATGTTGCAAAGTATGATTAATGATGAATGGTCCTAAACTATATAATATTCTAAGGTTTGGTGTAAATTTTGTGGTATCATTAGGATCATGGTTGCACTGTGGATACCATTTAACCACATCAATCGTAGCACCGGTGCTTCTGAGTCTTCCCTTTGCTCTAAGCTTGCTAGGCTGGGTTGGAGGAGTTGTATGCTTAATCCTCGCATGTTTAGTAACTTTCTATTCCTACAATCTTCTATCTGCGGTTTTGGAACACCATGCACAACTTGGTCAGCGCCAGCTTCGGTATAGGGACGTGGCTACTGATGTTTTAGGTGGGTATATCATATATACGATTATATATTGTACACTGCTCATAATATATATGCCATTTCCTTCTTTATACCAACTTTTTCTTACATATTCAAGATATTAGAGAAAGAATTAAAAAGCTTATAAGATTTTAAGGGAAGTTTGATTTGGAAAAAGAACCAATACTAAATGATTTTTCTTTTCCTGCTGGGTTTATAATGAAAAATTATTGTTAGTTTTATGCATTTCCTCTCTTTTTTATATATTTTCTTCTCTGTGTTTGAGGCTTTGGTAACTGATGCTAAATTGTCCAAGATATATATGTTGGCATTGGCAGGACCTAGATGGGGCAAATATGTTGTTGGGCCACTTCAATTTGGGATATGCTATGGCGCAGTTGTGGCTGGCAGCCTTCTGGGAGGGCAGAGCCTTAAGGTCAGTTGTGTTAGTTTACCAGAATTATTATTATGATACTCTTACATTCATTTTATTTTTTTAATATTCATTGAAACATTTGAAAATTTAAACATATCGGTATTAATTGTAAATATTGATGTAAAATAGTGAAGGTAAACGGGTGTAATATAATATTTTCCCTTATCAATTTGGGATATGTGATTAAATTCATTATATAGTTTATTATTGGGGATATTTAATTGATTCTCTACTTAAATTTATTAGTAAACATCTCTAATTATTTCTCTCTCTCTCTCTCACTCTCTCTCCCCTTTTTTGTTGATAATTTGATAGTTAGGGGTAGAAAAATTTGAATCTTAAATATTTCTGTTGAAAACATTTGATTGGGTTACAAAACTCTTTTGATTTAACCATAATTATTCAATTTTTTATATCCCATTATGAATTTAATTATTGAAACATAGTATTATTTAAGAATTGAAAGGAAACATTACTTCTTTAGGATAAAATAATGACTTAACATTACTTCTAAAGGATGGAATAATGACTTAAGGTTGGAATTCCCTTTTACCATTCTTGTAAGGATTGAATTATATTTTTTTAAAAACAATATGCGAAATTGTCAAGAACAACTCCATTTCCAGAGTATGTACATCCAAATTTGTCCTTAGCGTTTGAAACAGCAAAGTATTTAAGATACCTCTCCGTATAGGAGCTTGCTTCCGGATAATAAATTGAACACTCAAGAATAAAAATATCAAATACTTTCTAATAAATTTCTCCACATTTAAATAGAATACACGAATAAGTTATCCATAAAAAAATAAAAATAAAAAGAGTTTGATGCAGATTGGTTGAAGGAGAAGAAAATATTTTGTGTTTTTTTTTTTTCCTAGTGGAATTAGGATTTTTTTTTTTTTTTCAAGTTCAACTAAAATCATTTTCTTAGTAATGCAGCATAGTAATAGGCGTGTAAAAGCAGAATATGTAGCATACAATAATACAACTCTTCCATAAAACCTAAATTCTACTAGCCTAGGTTCTACAAGAACGCTAGACTAGTAGGAAAAATAATAAAGAAAACCTGTCTAACAAAGATTTATTTTCTTCACGCCTATAAGCTGAAAAGCATGAATGCATGATAAGGAAAAGTCAAGATTCCATCTCCACTTTGCTTATGCTTTATTCTTATTTTCTTCGCACCTTTCTTTTAGTCAAACATGCAAACATATCCACTAAAACATGTACGACTTTTTGTTCAAACTGAATTTTTTTTCCTATAAGAACTATAAATAAATGTAAAAGTTAGCTAAAATAATATAATGAGACTCATAAATAATATAAAAAGTACAGTAAGACCCATAAATAGTAGCAAAAATAAACCGAACAGTAAATAAGTTGACAAAAATAATATTTACTAAACAGACACGTAAAATGTTTTTTCAAGACAATCACCGCCCAATTGAGTCTGTCATTACCATTTTGTTATCAAGGGAATTTGTTTTGGATCTAAAATATTTGTGGTTATAAATAGCTTATTAAGGTCACAAACAACTTTTTTTTAGACTAGTTTAGTTATATATGGGTAGAAAACATTATGTTTTACTGAACTACTTTTAAAAGATCACCTCTTTATCCTTCTTGATTTATATTTGCTAAGTCATCCACTGCAGATTATGATTCTTATAGACTTTCATCTATCTAAAAACTTACTTAGTAGCATGTAGGGGTGTCAAATGGGATGGTTGGCATAATTAGATTGAGTATATAAAACTCATTTACCTATTAAAACCCATTTAACTAATTGCTTCTAACCCAAATTCAACCCAAACCAATTATTATGGGTAAACCCCAATTACCCAATTATCAAAATTACCAAAATGTCATTAAGTGAAAACCTCAACACTTTCTTGGATTCCCTTTTCCACTCTCTCTAGTCTCCATTTTTGGGATTAAAAAATTCCACATAAGCACATCCATATCAGCAATTATATTAAAAATCCAAATAAAAAAATATTTTCTTTTCTTTTCTATTTTCTATTTTCTCTCACTTTCTTGGCAACCAAACAGTGCAACAAATACAAAGAAATGTCATTTCAAGCTCAAAACTTTCCCGAGAAAAAGAAAAAACAAAGAAAAAACTTTTCTTTACAATGGCCTCAGTTGAATACGAATAAGAGAGGAGAAGATTGTGGAATGAGGCTTGGGATGAGAGAAGCTTGAGAAGCTCGGCGGAGCTCAACATTCTCGTGGCAGACAGACTCGGCCTCAGAGAGAAGATCGATGAGGCGAGCTCGGCAGAGATCGTAGTGGTCGTTGAGTTCTTGGTACTGGAGGATCAATCGAGCTTAGTTGAGGGGGTTCTGAGTGAACGAAACGGCATCGTCGATGGAGGAGGAACACGTGGAAGGGCTGCTCATGAGGGAGATCGAGGTGGTGGTGGTGGTCGGTAATGGTGGTTTTGATGTCGCGGTGGTCGTGCTGGTGGTTGATGGAGGAGACGCGTTGTTCTCCATTTGTGTTTGAAATTTTCCCGAGAAACAAACAGGGAAAAGAAAGTGAAGGGGTTTCTTTTTCTTTTTCTTTTTTTTCTTTTTTTTTTATGGGAAGGGCTGGGTTGAATTTAGGTAAATTGTTTTTGGGTTAAATGGGTCTCATTGTGTTTTTAGTTAAAACCCAATAATCACTGGGTCTAATTGGGTTGATGCCCATTTAACCCAACTAATAATGGGTGGGTTTGGGTTCAATTGGAGTAGGTGGATTTGGGTGGGCAAATGAGTTTAGACTTACTTTGCCACCCCTAGTAGCATGGTGATTCATTTATACAAAACTTCTACTCCAAGCAAACACAATGGAGCCATAGACAATGAAGTAAAATTCAAACCACGAAATAATTTTTTCTAAAAATTCAGCAGATAGTGTTAATTAAAAGAAAAACATAACACAACTGCAACACATAAGAGGAACAGAGGATCAAAAGGCCTGAACCTCTACAACACAAACAGACTATATCAAACTACAGAAATTACATGGATATGATCTAGTAGGTAGTTATACTGAGACTGACAATTTAAGCAAATAATAACAAATTCATTAAATTTCCGCAGTTTTATTCTTCCTCTTGTCGCTCTTCTTCTGCAACATTATCACCATCATCAAGTAGAAGAAGACTTCCAATACAAACTGCCGCGCTAAAATCACCAGGCAAATTCTGAATCTCAACCCTCTTGCCTCTTTTCTTTTTTATGTCATACCAAACAGGATCAGCACTGCCCCCATGCCCCTCTTTCAACATAACTTTCTTGTCGTTTTTGGAAAATATTAGAAGTTTGTTGCAATGATGAAAATTCCAAGGCACGGTGCCTTGCCTAATTTTATAAATCCGAGTCCAAGAACTCTTTCACCCCATAGTCTTTCATCAACCACACATCATTATACTTCAAGAAAGAATTCGCTATAAAACAGAGATATCCTCCCAAAACCACCAAAGACTTCAGCTTTTTTTCTTTTTTTGGTAGAACCGGCGTCTTATAGACCTGGAATTTCTCAGTGGCAAGATCAAAAGCAAGAAGAGACTCTGGTCGGGGTGAATATGAAGGGCCACATGGAGAAGCAATTAACCTATGTATAGCTCCATTCAAGGATGCCGAACTCGTACAACGTGATCTAAGACTATATACCTTGACTTCAAAGTCTAATAGCGGCGTATCTTCCTTGGAAAATTCAACCATCCTCACCACCCTGTAATCATCATTATGTGGATCATGGCCAAATGCAAAATTGGGCCTTCCAGAACCAGAATAATCTCTAGGTTCGCTTGGCAATTTCTTGTGCTTTCTAATCAATGGATTCCATATTGCGATCTCTAAATCTCAAACGTGAATGCAAACCAAACCGTGACAGTAGTCCAAGATATTGGTTTTGTAATTTGGACGGCATAGTGGCATGGCGGGATTTTGCACAGCCTTGCCAAACCCATTATTGTTGTCGAGGAAAGGGACTGAGAAGTAACGATCGGTTGGATAGAAGTCATGTTGGTCTCGATGGAGCGCTTAAGGTGCAACTTGACGAAGTCAGGGTCCTTGATTAAGGAATACCATTGTATTTCGGTGATTAGCTCTAGCTGAAGATAAGACATCATGGAAGAGATTTTTTTTTCCTGGGTAGTGAAGAGTGTAGAGTAGAGATTACTCAGATTAGTATTGTTATATCAAGATTTAAATAAAGTGAATGGTGGTGTTGTGTGAAACGCAGCAATGATTTTCTTTTCTTATAATCAAAATAAGGTAAGCGTGAAAGGGTGCACAAAAACCTGTAAATTAAGCTGGTCGTCCAATTTCTCTTTTCACTTTTTTTTTTCTTGCCCTCTTGCCAAGAAAAAAAAAGTATTATTAACATATTATTTGAAAATAAAAAAATAAAAAACATCACTAAATTCCTGTTACCTCTATTCCTTTGCGGCTTCTTTTTTTTTTTTCATCAATCACTTCGCAATTTCTCTGTTTTAAATTATAGATATAGTTTTTGTTTTTGTTTTTACTTAACTTAACTAATTAAAACAAGAAAATTAAATTAAATTATCCCAAACAGATACATTGGTAAAAGAAATATCTAAAACAAATATCTAAGACAATTTTTCTATTTTAAGCACAAAAAACAACACATATGATAGAAATAACTTATTTTGTGTTACATAAAAAATGATAAGGATGTAATCGTATATAGAAATCATATATCTGAGTGTAATCATAATAGCTTCTTTTTTTTTTTTTTTGAGAAATCAATCATTATCTTATTTAGAGTTTAAAGTAACAAAAATCCCCTCTCTCACTCTAAAGTATTCCCTTTTATGTTCCATCCATCGCATTCTATTACACATTTATTTTTCTCTCTAATTAAAGTTTTAAAATGAAAAAAGAAAAAGAAAAAAAAAAAGATATGACATGCAGTACTGTAGTTGATGGTGTATAGAATGAAATACTGAGCGTTAGAAAGAGAATTTTTAATTCACTGGAAATGGATGACGGGTCACATTCACTCTTTTAGTTGAATATGATAATTTATAGGGAGTGCGTACTTTTAAGACATGTTCTAATTTTCAAACTTTATTTTTTCATTTAATTGTTGGTAATTTTTGAATCCCAGACCTACCAACATGACCAAGTAATCTTCTTTGCTTGGTTGATATAGGCTAGAAACTTTACTAATTGATATGTACAAATGCTAATCCTTTTATCACCATAAGGTAAAAGAAGATAAGTTATTCATCTCAAAACAAATAATATTGAAATGTCTAAAGAAAATTAGATTCTCCATTTGGACTATATAATCTAGACAATGAAAAAGATCACAATGAAACTCTCTGAGAACAGATTTCATATACAAAATGCTTTGTTTTTCTTGTTACTAACTCTTAATTCTTCTTTTTGGCAGTTCATTTACTTGCTCCATAACCCAAATGGGACTATGAAGCTTTACCAGTTTATTAGTATGTTTGGAGTACTAATGCTGTTTTTAGCACAAATTCCATCCTTTCACTCGTTGAGGCATATCAATCTTGTCTCTGTAACCCTTTGCCTTGCTTTCAGTGCTTGTGTCACAGCCGGTACCATACGTGTCGGTAAGACTTCAGCACCACAAGTTACATGAAAACATGTCTCCGATATGAATATCACAGACATTGAGACATACACTGCTTTTACAGGATATTCCAAGAATGCTCCTACTAGGGACTATTCCTTCAATAGCTCCGGAGTAAATCGTGTTTTTGGTGGTGTTAATGCTGTTTCAATCATTGCTACTACATATGCCTGTGCAATTATTCCTGAAATACAGGTTTAATTCTGCCCCCGCATTAATCTGTTGCCAAGAAAAAAATTTTGGGAAAAGAGAAAAAACAAATCCTATTTTATTCCCCTTTCTTTATTTTGAGCTTGTATATACAAACTGAAATTCCAGTTAAATTGTGATATAACTTGCATCTAACTACGATTATAGTATGCAAGAAAGTATCTCTTGTAACAGTTCTATCAAGTCTAATAGCACAATGAATGAATATATATACCATATGATTCAATTTTCTGTTCTTTAGTCAAAATTGGTCTCACCAACTTTCCATTCATTGGGTTAAGTGTTAAATTGATAACTTGTGTAACTGTTAACAAAAATACTTTCTCCTAATGTGTTGGTCAAAGTTAGATTCTAAATACTTCAATGCCATTGATTATAAGTGAGAAATAGAACTAAGTTGCCTTATATTTCTTCCATTCACAGGCAACTATAGCTCCTCCAGTCAAGGGTAAAATGTTCAAAGGTTTATGCGTCTGTTACTCTGTTATACTCGTGACTTATTTCAGCGTTGCAATCTCTGGGTATTGGGCATTTGGCAATCAGGCTATGGGGACTGTTTTTTCAAATTTTATGGGTAATGGACAGACTTTGCTACCAACTTGGTTTCTCATGATGACCAATATTTTCATTCTTCTGCAAATATCAGCTGTTACAGTGGTAAGTCCAACTCATAAATATTTACCTTGATAATGCTAAAAAATTAAACTAATGTTTACAAATTTTTGGACATTTGTATATTATGTTATCGACGTAGCACCAATCATATTCATTGTCATGTCCGCCTGTAAACTTTACAATCCTTTCCTCAAATATGGCAGCATTAACTTTCATGACTATATTACAAATTGGTTAAAATGCAGGTTTACTTGCAACCAACAAATGAAGTGTTTGAAAAGTGGTTTGCAGACCCCAAAATGGATCAATTTTCCTATCATAACGTTGTGCGAAGGTTGATTTCCCGGTCAATATCAGTGATTATAGGTACATTAATTGCGGCTATGCTACCGTTCTTTGGAGATGTCATGGCAGTTTTTGGGGCATTTGGATTTATTCCTCTAGATTTTATTTTCCCCATGGTTGTCTACAATGTGACTTTCAAGCCCTCCAAGCGTGGCCTTGTTTTTTGGGGTAACACGTTCATTGCAGTAGCATCTACAGCTTTGTCCGCTGTAGGTGCAATAGCATCAGTTCGACAAATAGTTATCGATGCCAAAACATATCGTTTGTTTGCTAATGTGTAAAAATATGATGCAGCAGATATAGTAGAAGGACCAGAACAATGTATCTAGTATGATTCTTAAGGATGTCTGGAACTGGAAATCTATATATATATATATATATATATATATATTGGTTTCCAACAACTACTTTTATATGAACTAGGGATCAAGGGAATGAGCATACCTTTAAGAATAGATTTTCATGCATTATACAGTACAGGGCTCAATAGAAGAAAGAAAGCATAGTGAATCAAGATCCTCTAAAATTGTTATTACAGATGATACAATTGATTATAAGGTCGGACTAAATGATAAACGCTTGTAATGAATCACATTATCGAAGTGACACCATATAAAATGAAGTGGACTTTGGATGGGCCTATATATATAAGTAAGTCGGCTATTGAATTGGACCCAATCCGTTTAGTATTAAATTAATACTATTTAATTAATTAGTAATTGTTTATAGTGAGTTTCCAAAACAAAGTGGAACAATGTGTTTGTTCACTATCGCACTCTTTTATGAACAGGTGCAAATGTGTCTATAAATAGGAGTCCCTTGTTCATTATTTTGGTTAGATTTTTTCGTTCATGCAGAGTCATTCAAAGAAAGGGAGACACAGTTATGTTCATTGTGCACGAATATTGCAGTACTTTTTCTACGAGTTGTTAATTATTTATATCTTGAGAGGCAAATGTTCATGTTCATGAGTCTCAAAACACCACTAATGAAATAGTGTGAGGGTTAAAATCTATCTTAATTAAGAAGATGGTGTCAAACACTAACCTTGATTATATTTACATTTATCATCTTGCATTCATCCAATTTGTAAGTATATATATATATATTTTTTTTTCATTTGAGAAGACTTACAATACTTATCCACACAAAAGGGCCTAACTTTTGTGTGGATAAGTATTGTAAGTCTTCTCAAATGAAAATATATATGCCTTGTTGGCTTTGATGTGTGTGTCGTTCTGTGTCCGCCTATCAAGTTAAATTTGTAAGTATATTTAATTGTTGTTGATTATTTTATGCATTTGAAAGGTATTGTACTTAATAACTTCTTATTGTCGTTTCACTTCACATGATCACAAAAGTAGATTATTTGTGTAATATTTTTGTAACACCACCATGTGCCCATTGACCTTTTCCAAAACATACAATCTCTGTCACATGTCAAACAAGAACTTGTTCCCACGTGATACAATTGATTGTACTTCTAAACTAAATGATAAACATATGCAATGAACCACCTTTTTAACGCTTAAGATATTTTTTAATGACTCGTTTGAGTTGATAGGCAAATTCACGGACCAACCCAAGATTTCAAGCTGGGGGGGGCGAAGATAAGCGGAAAAAAAAAATTTTCAAATACACATCCATATAATATTAATAAACTATTAACCAAGACAAATACCCAAAAATCATTGTTTCTTAATATATTAAGATACAATCATGTACCAACAAAAACAAAAGACATGAAACACTATTGTTTCTTAACACAATCATCTATGAAAAGGAAACTCGACGATCTTTCACATCTTCAAAATCATCTACGATTGAATCCAAACTAAATGTCGAAATTATATCATTTTCAATGTATAACATCAAAGAGTCTGTCGAAACTATTCCGCTTTCTGCACAACTAACAAAATCTTTTCTTAACTTTACTTCTTTTTTCTTTTGTCACTTGCCCGTTGCCCAACTACCAGTCAACAAAGAAAAAAGTTTTTTCTTTGTTGACTCAAAAAACTAATCTCTAGATTCTCTATAAACTCTACTCTCTCTCTCTCTCTCTCTCTCTCTCTCTCTCTCTCTCTCTCTCTCTCTCTCTCTCTCTTATCTATATACTCACAAACACAGAGTGACAGAGAGTCACAAAGCCAAAAAGCCAAAAAAAAAAAAAAAAAAAAAAACACCACAGGCAGCAACCGCAAACACAAAGTCACAAACATGAATGAAACACCACAAGTCCACAACCACAAGGCACAAGCACAGTTTCTGTGAATCTCAGATTCTCAAATCACAAACATTTTATTAGGTTTTGAAATTTGAAGGAAAAGATAGACAGACTGATAGAGTAAAATGTAAATACTTGTGAAGGCTAGAGTAGATCGAGTGTGGGTCTCATCGGCGTGGGTCTTCTCGAGCGAACTGTGAAGGCTAGAGCAAGTGGGTCTCACCGGTGTGGGTCTTCTCGCGTGCTTCACGGCGACACGGCGTGGGTCTTCTCATGTGGGTCTCGCCGGCATGGGTCTCTCACTCTCTCTGAGTACTAGGGACGGACCCAGATGGGGGCCAAAGGGGGCCCGAGCCCCCCCTGGGCCCAAAAAAAAAAAAAATTTAGCAGCTATTTTTTTTTTTTTTTAAAAAAAGGGGGCTTGGGCCCCCCTTAGAATTTAGCTCGGGCCCCCCTCTGAAATCTCATGAACCCCCCTAGCCCATCATCTGGCCAGCCCACCAGCCCGGAGCCAATGACCATGTAAGTCTAAAAAAAAAAAAAAAAACACTCAGCTCTCAGCAGTTCAAGAGTAAATGGAGAAAGCAAAACCACTAAGGAAAAAAAAAAGAAAAAAAAAAAAGAAAGGAAAATGAGACTGAGACTAAGACTGAAAGGTGCGACAGGGAGAGAGTCATAGAGAGAAGAGAGTACTCAAAGAGAGTGAGAGACCCATGCTGGCGAGACCCACGCGAGAAGACCCACGCCGTGTCGTCGTGGAGCACGCAAGAAGACCCACACCAGCAAGACCCACTTGCTCCAGCCTTCACAGTTCGCGCGAGAAGACCCACGCTGGCGAGACCCACGCTCGATCTGCTCCAGCCTTCACAGGTATTTACATTTTACTCTATTAGTCTGTCTATCTTTTCCTTCAAATTTCAAAACCTAATAAAATGTTTGTGATTTGAGAATCTGAGATTCACAGAAACTGTTCTTGTGCCTTATAGTTGTGGACTTGTGGTGTTTCATTCATGTTTGTGACTTTGTGTTTATGGCTGCTGCCTGTGGTGTTTTTTTTTTTTTTTTTTTGGCTTTTTGGCTTTTTGACTCTCTGTCACTCTGTGTTTGTGAGAGAGAGAGAGAGAGAGAGAGAGAGTAGAGTTTGTAGAGAATCTAGAGATTAGTTTTTGAGTTAACAAAGAAAAAACTTTTTTCTTTGTTGACTGGTAGTTAGGCATAATAAGGACAAGTGGAGTTGGGCAACGAACAAGTGACAAAAGAAAAAAGAAGTAAAGTTAAGAAAAGATTTTGTTAGTTGTGCAGAAAGCGGAATAGCTTCGACAGACTCTTTGAGTACTCTCTTCTCTCTATGACTCTCTCCCTATCGCACCTCTCAGTCTCAGTCTCATTTTCCTTTCTTTTTCTTTTTTTTTTCTTTTTTTTCCTTCATGGTTTTGCTTTCTCTGTTTACTCTTGGACTGCTGAGAGCTGAGTGTTTTTTGTTTTTGCTTTTTTTTTTTTTTTTTTTTTTTTTAAGACTTACACGGTCATGGGCTCCGGGCTGGTGCGCTAGCCAGATGATGGGCTGGGGGGGTTCATGAGATTTCGGAGGGGGCCCGAGCTAAATTCTAAGGGGGGCCCAAGCCCTTTTTTTTAAAAAAAAAATAGCTGCTAAATTTTTTTTTTTTTTTTTGGGCCCAGGCCCCCTTTGGCGCCCCCCCCCCCCCCTGGGTCCGTCCCTGGGCAAATTGGATATTGTAATGAAATGTTGTGAACTTTTGTTGTAATTCTTGCTTTACTTGTGGGGATAACAATCCTAAGTTGGACTTTGGAGTTAACAATCAATCATGCATTTAACTGTTTATTTATTCAGCATGACTATGCTAAACAAGGACTCGAGCTACCATATCGGTCATGAAAAGTTGGATTGAATTTTACCGTATTTGCCATAATTTAAATTGATATATAATGTTAATTAAATATAACAATGTTCAATCTACACATTTTGTATATAATAGATAAATAAGATTTAAAACTTTTCATGCTAACCAATTAAACTACAAAACTCTTAGCAAGGTTAACTACTGGATTTATGGTTTTAAAGCTTTAAATTGCTACAGATTCAAGCAAAATCCTAATTATATTAATCAATGCCGGATGATAAGGACTAATTCTTGACCAAGCTGAATTAAATTTTATTTCCTCATCTAATTGTCTCACTCAAGCCTCAATGGCATGTTTTTGTGTATGGTTATGGAGCATTCTCTTTTTACCTCTTGGGCCAAAGGCCACTTCCTCCTATTTCTATTTTCTAATGACTCAAGGACGTGGGATGATAATGTAAAAGAAGAAGAGTGAACAACCTTTGGGATCTGATCAGAGCCGCAATTGAATTTTCTAGTTCTGTAAATTACAAAATTAGGCTGTGCTAATCATCCATTCATCTATGAAAAAGAGAGTACCCTAATCCCTTCATAAAATAAACACAATATTACTGCTACATGTGCTCTACTAATCATCACTTAGCACATTAAAATGCGGGTACCACCACAAACCATGCCTCACCTCTCCCATGCTGGTTGGAGAATGGAGTCTTCTTTACCCTCAGTGGGATCAAAGATATCATTTTTAACAGTGAAAGTCAATCAAATGCATAATGACTATAATTAAAAAAATTTAAAAATTACATTTTAAATTTAGGACTTTTATAGGTTTACATTGTACTAATAACATTGCAGACATACAAAATGTGTATAATGTTTTTACATTTTTTTTTTTAAATGTGCACAACATTATACATAATTTGTGTGTCTACAATGTAAGCTTACATTACTAGTAGTAGTACAGTGTAAATTAAAATTTTTCCTTAAATTTATCGTTTATAAATTGTTTCTATTATGGAACCTAAGAATTAATAATCATTTTTGGAAGGTGAATGAATGAGAGAGGAAGAAGTGAGCTCCAGTGTTCCTTATCTTGCACGTGATAGAGAAATTTTGGAGATAAAAGCACTTTCTGTTGGTACATCGTGAGAACGCATGTTATTTCTTGTATGGTTGAAATATCTTTTTCCTTCAATAAACTTTGTCTACTTTAGATTTTTGTTCCTTTAAAAGATTGCAAGTTTTGTTTTTGAAAATTTTTAGTTAATTTGGTTCTATTGTCCATCAAGGACAGCCTTCCTGTTTTTTTAAAAAGAAAAAAAAAATGCTAGTATGTATTTTGTCCTAAATATATTGGCCATGTTTTCATTTCATCCCTAACTTTTAAAAAACTTCACTCAATTTAGAACAATATAAATTTTTGGTCCATCAAATTAATGATGAGGTTATTAATGGCCGTTTGGTTGTGGTGATTTGGGGATGGAAAATGAAGAAGGAAAATAGTGGAGATTCTAAATAGTTGAGTGTTTGGTTGGAGGGTGATTTTGGTGGGACTCAAGTTTGTTTTCTTTAGACCCACTATTTGGGGGTTGCTTTCTCCTTGAATTGGGGAAAAAGTGGGCTTAGATGGGAAATTACTCATTTGTCCCTATCCTCCTCTTTGTTTTTTTTTTTTTTTTTTACTCCTTATAAATAATAAACTATTAAATGTTATATAAGTAATAGGTGCATGAGAATAAATTTATATAAACACTATTTTCTATCATTTTATTATTTTTCAACCAAATAAAAAAGTTTTTCATCAATATACTTTTTTGCCTCTGTCAAACACACATACGAAAAAATTAAAATATTTTCTATTCTTTATTTTGTTTTCATTTCCCAACCAAACGAAGCTTCGAGTATTTTGGTTGAGATGATTTTGTAGAGGATGAAAAAAAAAAAAAAAAAGAGGGGAAAATAGGAGAGAAAATGGTTGAGAGGGGTATTTGCTTAGGAAGGGAGGGGGGAGAGAAAACTAGTGGAGCTCGGCCCGCTCAGCTGTTTTCTCCTAGGGCCCACCAAAACTCGATCTCCTCAAATTGGAGAGAAAATAGAGGGAAAGTAATAGTTGCAAACTTGTAGTCAAATAAATGAAATATCCTCTCCTTTTACGTGCTAGACCTAGTTGCTCTTTTTTTTTAAAACTTGATATTTTCCTAGGCATGTGATCTACATGGGTACACTGCTTTTGAACTTGGATTTTTTTTTTTTTTTCTAGACATAATTTTTCTTTTTTAATAATTTTGGGTAATTGTTTTTTTTTTTTTTTTGGTTGTTTGCCACTTTTTTTCTCAATTGGACATCATTTTTTAATAAGGGTATATAAATAAATTTATATAAACAAATTTTTTCATCCCTTCATTTTTCCACTCTCAACCAAACATAGATGAGGAAAACTAAAATCTCATATATTTTCTCATTTTTCTGTCTCCTTCCCATTTTCTATTCTCCCAACGGTTCTATCTCCTTAACTAAATAGACCCTAAGAGACGAGCTATGAATACACCTACATCAGCAAATTGTGTAGTGATACCTATTTTGGAAAAAAGGAGTAAAGGATCGCATAGCTTAGAAAGAAGTTTTTCTTTTTTCTTTTTCTTTTTTTTTTCTTTTTTTGAGAAGAAAGACTATAAACTTTCATTAAAGCAAATTAGCCAAAATCAACTTGAAATACATTCTATAGGTGTGGTGGAACATCTTCCATCCACACTAAATAACTACTAACATGTCTAATTAGGTTATATGCTATAGCATTGTCTTGTCTGCGTGTATGAGAAAAACTTATATTATAAAAGGCATCTATTGTAGGTCTTGCTTAGAAAGAAGTTAGAAGCTTGAATTTTCGGGATACGATTAAAAATTTTCAAAATTTAGAAACCAAACTGAAACCCACTAAGATATTTCAAAGAAAAAATTATACTTTAGTGTAAATAGAGAATATTATATTATAGAGTGAATTCATAATGAATATGCTTTTACTGAGATTAGTAAAAAGATGAGTAGGAATTTCAAATTTGGATAGACGTTTGCTCAAATATTATCCGAAATCTAAAAAAAAGCAGTATTCAGACTTAGCACGCAAGTACTACTCTAATTGCTGCCTTTTCGGCCTTTGCTTTATTAGATCAATACAGGTACATTGAACCATATAAGTTATAACTACATATATTAAATTAAAGAGAATATCTTTTTTTTTATTATTATTTAAAGGATTGCCCTCCAGTTGTGAGATACTTAATGATCTCTGACTTACAAAGTCTTAAGGTTCTTGGATTATATATAAATAAAATTGCCAAATTTTATAACAAAAAATATATAAAAATAGATATGCAAATCACGCAAGATTACCCTACCACTTAGTCAATGAAAATCACAGTCATTCAAAAATTATTAACTAAACATATAAATTGTCTTAGACAAGAAGCAGATGTTGTGTAATTACCATGTCATACGACTTATCCCAATAGATTAGTCAATGCAGACCAGTCATAACACATTCTCAAATTGAGCTGTTCTTACTTTGTGGACACCCCCCTAAGAAATTTGTTAACTAATTAATTAATAATTACTTAGTTATTTGAGTCTCATCATAGAACCTATTTGTTTATCGAGAGCAATCGCAGTAGTAGGACAAATGTCATAGGTTAAAATTCATACCAATAAAAAAAATTTAATTCAACACTTTTCTAATTTTTTTTTAAGATAAATGTTATGTCTACGACAATTTCATAACAAATCCTAAGTGTTAAATTATTACTGGCTGTTACTAGTAAGCAAAAAAGTAATTTCAATAATAGTCTTATATTAAAACCAATAACAACTTGCTACCTATAATTTATTATGAAAACTATCTTGAATGTAGTATTAGTGTATTACTCTTTTTTTTTTAAGAGGAAATAAGTTACATAACATATGAGAAAGTTTAGGGACACAACAAAATGTCAATATTTTTATAATAACCTTATTTTTATTTATGATCAGTCTCGATCTAATATTTTATTATTTTATTTAATTTTTTTATAACCTATGAGGAACTAATATCTTAACTTTTATAAAAATGTTGTGACAATTGGTTGCGTTGATAATAGATAATAACATTCACATCAGTCTATGTATAATAGAAAAATGCATAAAATTTACACAGTTTTACTTAAAAATAAGCTACAGCCTCAAGATATGTGAATAAAGAATAAACATCTAAATGAAAAATAAATGGTGTCAGTGTAAATTTACACGGTTACTGTAGCAAACTTGTAAATTTACACTGACATTATTTATTTTTTATTTAGATATTTATTCTTTATTCACATATCTTGAGGATGAAGAAAAAGAGTGGATGATAGTTGTTGTGTACGAAGAAAGAGAAATAAAAAAAAATCTAAAAAAAAAATTGATATTTTAATGAAATATAGTGTAAAATAAATAATCTGATATAAGATGTTTTATAAATAAAACATGTAAAATAAAAAAAATATATATTTTTATACTAAAATAATCACACAAAAAAATTACACGAGCGCTCTTTGAGAACTCATATTATATTTTTTATTTTTATTTTTATTTTTATTTTTAAGAAACAGCTTATAAGTCATAAGTCATAACATATAATACATGTCACTGTATTCTACCAAAAATACATATCACTGTCGATGACCCCCAAGAAATAAGTTACGCGTAGTGTAATTATTCCCGGGTCGTAGGTTGGCCAGTTCGGCGGCTTTTTTCTCTTTGAGTTGGACCATCCGCACTTTTTGCCCGCCCGATTCGGTGTTCTGTGGAATGTGGATCAGAGGGGACAAATCTGTAAAACGATACATTTCCGCGTGATTGCCATTAATGATTGCCATTTGCCATTAAGTGTTTCTGCACTTGAGCCCTTAAATTAACTTCTATTTGTAAAATGTCACTCCTAGATTTAGGGATTTCTTGTTAGTTAGTGTATTTTTTTTTTTTTAAATAAATTTCACTTTAATAATCACAAAGCAAGTTTACAAACGTATAAACTATAAAGAAGTTTTCTACTTTTCTTGGTGAAAAACATTAGAGTAATATAAAAAAAATTTAAAAAAATACCAAAAGCATGCGACATTAAAAATAAAAAAAAAAAGCCATAACCAATAAAATATTGGAAGTTGAAATCATATGTTTTATGAAAATTTTATATCTTTTAAATAACTATATTTTCAATAAATTTCTTCCATAAGATTCTCATAATTAGATAATATATGATGGGTGAAGTCGTTGTTCATTAGACTTGGTAAACAAGTCAGGTTGAATTCAATCTTAACAATCAAGTACCTATTAAGAGTTTTTTCTATAGAAAAAAAGTACCTATTAAGATTTGACCCATTAACTCAATTAAGTACGTGTTGAAACAGATATGAGTCGGAATAAACAAGTTATTAATTATATGATCATTATTATATGACTCGTATTTTTCATATACAATAAAAAATAAATAAGAAATTCGAACATGTTCTTTTTATCTTGCTTTCAACACAAATAAAAGGGAAGAAACATTCAAAATTAAATTTGAAAAATATATAAATATTTAAGGTTTTCAATAGTATATTTTAGAAGTTTACTAGTATGATAATTTCATGAAACTTTAAAAGAAAACTTGGATATAGTCCAAAGATCATCCTAAACAACATTTATCTCCTATATATATTATTTAAAACCTAAGACAAAATTTTGTCTCCTATATTAAACCAAAAAAAAACTCTCCCAAATGATTCTTCTTTAAATTTATTTTTAACTTTCAAACAATGTTTATTGGCCAACTTTTTTTTTTTTTAGTTTTTATTTTTTTCATTACCTTTAGAAGGAAAAATAAAAAGAAAAAGAAAAAAAGAGCTTTTGATACTCCGGTTGAATATAGAAAAGATTGTAGTTTCAATAATAGCTTCTCCTTAAAAAAAATGTAGGTAATTTCGAATATATTAAGAAAATTTATCTATCTGTATATAATTGGATTAGAATTTTTTAGTGTTCCTTTTTTAATGAGAAATGTTATGTACACAATATTTTCACAATAAATCCTAAGTAGTAGGTTGTAATTGGTTGTTATGGAAGGGTAACAAAGTAATTTTAAGTTGTAAATTCAAATTAAAACTAATAACAACTTACCACATGTGATTTGTTGTAAAATTGTTATAGACATTTTTTTAATGAGAAATATTATGTACACAACATTTTTACAACAAATCCTAAGTGGTAGGTAGTAATTGGTTGTTATGGAAGGGTAAAAAAGTAATTTAAGTTGTAAATTCAAATTTGAACCAATAACAACTTACCGCATGTGATTAGTTGTAAAAATGTTATAGACGTTTTTTTAATAAGAAATGTTATGTACACAACATTTTCACAACAAATCCTAAGTGGTAGGTAGTAATTGGTTGTTATGGAAGGGTAAAAAAGTAATTTAAGTTGTAAATTCAAATTTGAACCAATAACAACTTACCGCATGTGATTTGTTGTAAAAATGTTATATACGTAACACTTTTCTTTTTCAATACTTCCAAAACTAATTCTATTATTTAAGTGAAAATGATTTAAGTTTAACAATAAGACAAACCGAGGACATAAAGGTATTTGAGAAATTTAAAATTCAAATTCTATAAAATTAACACATGCATTTTGTCCTTTCTATATTTTCAAAACTAATCCTATTATTTCAATTAATGACATGCTAGTAATTATATAATTTAAAATTCAAATTCCGTAAAATAAAGTCAAAACTAGGCTTTAAAAAAAAATATTAAAAAGAACATTTGAATATGCACATAACACGTATGAAGATACTAGTTTTCTATATGATATTATAATGAAATTCAACTTCTCAATGATTCAGATCTTTAAAAAATGGATTGGATCCTTTATAATCAATTTCAGATCTTGTAATTGGATTTTAGAAGAAATTAATCTTGCATTTGATTTATATAATACGACCGAACTTTTTTTTTATCAGAAGATAACAGGACCGGACTTGAATCAAATTTGAACTTTGAAATGATCTATTAATATCTAATTGTATATAACGTAATTTACAAATCGAACAATGATGGGAATGTGTACTTACTATATTAATTGTATGGCTTTATATTTCAAATATGCTAGTAAAGTTGACAAAGATTGATTTAGTATAATCAACCTACGGGTTAATTTTCAATTCAGAAATTGGTAAATTATATAAATTTTGCTTCACACCTCATTCTCATGGAATTGATTAATTGAACATCAAACTCAACTTCTGCACTTATTTGAATATATTAACTTTGAATTGACCCAAAAAATAATAGCCTTTGAAGGTGTTTAGAAAAACAGAGATTTGTATTCACACTCAATCGCAATTTCAGCGACTAATTTAAAAGCTATAACCTATACTTTGTCTTCATATTTTTATAAGCATTACCTACCTATGTATTTTTATACCCTTACAAATGAAGAAAAATCACCTTCTTGTACAGCCCTTAACACAGAGTAAGGCATTGAGATGGGGATCTCTCCTCTATGGTTACAAGCAAAAGCCCAAGCTGCAAATGAATGGGCAAAAGAATTAGAGGCGCTCAAAACATGATTAGTTCTTCAAGAAGAAAGAGAGTTTAAAATGGACACTATGTTTTCAATAATACATACAAGATTAACTTGTGAGTGGGGAGGATGAGCATCTAATAAGATCAATGAGATCGAGTGCATCACTTTCAAAGACAAAAATTTTAAAACCTTTCTCTTTTGTATTACCTTTATCCGAAATTGTTGTTCATATTTAGAAAATTCAACTTTTTAAGAGAATATTATTTAATACATTGTTTGTCAATTAAAAATATACAAATTTTAAAAGAAAAATGTTATGTCCATAATATTTTTACAACACTTTCATAACAAATCCTAAGTGACATGTTGTTACGGGTTGTTATTGATGGAGTAAAAAAGTAATTTTAGTGATAACTTCAAATTAAAACCAATAATAACTACACACCTATGATTTGTTGTGAAAATATTGTGGATGTAGCATTTCTCATTTTAAAAACCTTCCTTATTAATTCAACGAAAAATTTAACGAATGTCTTGAAAACATTGGTTAGGAACTATTTTTATAAACATTTTTATGGGAAAATAATAAAGTTATTAACTTTTTTGACAATTTTTTATATTTCTCATAAAAGTGGTGTTAAAGCTTTCCCAAAATAGTTAGTTAATAATTGCCCTAAGAGCACCCATAAACATGACCCTTAATTTAAACTTTAGAAAAAGAATAATATTGACTTTTTAAATAACATAAGTAGTAAGATAAATTTTTTATTTATTGAGACATTCCAAAATAGAAGAGAGGATCGGAAAGGTATAATGCGTAGCTAGATTTATAAGATTTAAGAACAAAAATATAGATAGAAATCCACTTTAAAAATTTTAAAGGTATCATAAATTCACATCCATGAATTTTTTTTTTTTTTTTTTTGAGAAGATACAAATTTATGAATATATATATATATATATATATGTGTGTGTGTGTGTAATATACATTTTTTTCCTGTATCATACCTACCTAATCTTAATCGTTCATTTATTATTATATTAATAGAACAACACTTAAGATTAGGTAGGTATGATACATTAAAAAAAAAATTGTGTACTGCTAAATTCTCCATACAAAATGACAAGTGATTTTTTTTTTTTTTTTGGGGGACATGAGACAAGTGATTTTTTAAAAGTAATTTTCTATTAAAATTGGTGTATAACACTAACCTTTAAGAGTTAAATATGAAAATACAAAACAA